>CM063183.1:111066539-112488672 GCA_031835075.1 Saguinus oedipus | reverse complement strand
ATCTGATATTTCTTGACAGACTGACTTGTATGCCTCTCACACCCCATTCCCCTCTCTTTATTCCCTAATACTTTTAATCACATTTTAAAAGTCTCATCAATACTCATTATTTATCCCATGGTAACTAAGTAGGAAATGTTCACGGCTGACAAGCAATGTTCTGAGGTAACATTTTCTTTCTTGTGCTACTCTTTGCTTTTCATGGAATTAATTGGCTATTTTTTTAATGTGTTGAATTTTTATTTTGCTATGATGTTTTAATTTCCAAGAAACCATTCTAACTCTGAGACTGTTCCAGTGTTCATGATTTTTTTCCTTTTATTCTTTTAAAACCCTTAATTGTCAAATAAAGATTGAATATATTCAAGGTATACTGTGGAATTGATTTACATTATACTTGACCTCCCACATGTATACATTGCATGTGATTGGCACAATGAAATTAATAAGCTCATCCCGACCCACTTATGCCAGACTTTCAACCTCCAAAACCTGTTCGTCTGATGGCTGGAAGTTTGCCTCCTTTGGCCAACACATCTCCATTTCTCCCACCCCCAGCTTCTGGTCCTGCCCTTTATGCAGGCAAATTCTTCACCCCCACCTTTATTCTCTACATTACCCTGTTTATTGTTATTATAACACAGAAGTAATTCATTATATTGTTTTTACATTTGTCTTTATTTATTACATCGTAGGAATTTGAAAGGAGAAACCATATTTTACTCAGCATGTCACCTGGGCATGGTACTTGACCTACCATAGTAGTAATTATTTCTTGAATTAATTAGCAGTAATTATTTGTTGATTTAATATAATATTCAAATGAGAACCAGAGGTTTTAAAATGTGACTTCGAATAAAAGGTCACTTTCCTTTGCTCTGTATTATCAGATTATTAACTTTGCATGGTAAAATGAGTATTTTTCCCTCAAGTCTTTCCTTTTTTTTCCTGAAGTTGTCTTTGAGAGTCAGATAGCAGTGGAAATGCACATTTTTCTAATCATGTTTTTGCTAACTTTTGGGATTCGTGGGATTTCAATAAATGATGCTCATCTTTCCCTCCATATTGAGTAATGAAGGAAAAAACAGTTAACAGAGTGAGTAGCTGGAGATCCTGTGGTCCGCTTTTTGCTGGGGGTATCTTGAGGGTACATTAGAGGGATGCCCACAGTGGGCTTGCAGGTCCCTCACACCAGCAGCAGAGTGGTATCCCACAGCCAGTGACAGCAGCTGATAGGACGTCTTTTCCTGCAGAGAGTCTGGCTGGGGAGACAGTCTCGGGGGCTTTTCACACACTTCTGGGCACATCATTTCCTGTCAGCTCATTTTCTCCAACTTCAAACTCATTTCCTGTCCCAGTGCTAAAAACAATCATGTATCCCATCAGATATTTTAAGTTGATCTCTAAAATAATTCACCATGACTTTAAATGCCTACAAAATGTATCATTTCTGGCATATTAGTAATATAATAAAATTGATATGAAACTCTTTTTAACACATTCAGTGACTTCTAAATGTAGCACATTTATGCTCATTTTAATGCGTTTAAAAATGCATGATCAGACCAGGCTCAGTGGGTCACGCCTGTAATCTCAGCAATTTGGGAGGCTGAGGCAGGTGGATCACTTGAGGTCAGCAGTTTGAGACCAGCCTGGCCAACAGGTGAAACCTTGTCTTTCTATGAAAAATACAAAAAGTTAGCCAGACGTGGTGGCATGTACCTGTAATCTCCGCTACTCAGGAGGCTGAGGCAGGAGAATCACTTGAACTCAGGAGTCGGAGGTTGCAGTCAGCTGAGATTGTGCCACTGCACTCCAGCCTGGGCAACAGAACAAAACTGTCTCCAAAAAAAGCATGATGAGTAATGTGTTTAACTATACAGTTTAGTATTACATATGCATTCTTACACATAGGTGTATTCCTATATGTGTACATGTGTGTGCATGTGTATATGAACATGTTCTTCTTTAAAAGTGGGGAAACTTATATCATTTTCTCCTTGACCTAACATTTCAATTCTATTTCTCCTCCCAAATTTCTTAGTCACAATATGCTTGTGTTTGAAAATAATCCATTACCACATAATGAAAGCACACCACACACATGCTACCACATATTGAAATTTAAGGAATTATTTCCTGTAACCGTAAGATGCTAAGTAACAATACTTATCTTTAAAATAAAGTTTTATTAAAATTATTATTTATACACGATTAATAAAAATACAAATACCCATAAATAAATTAGAAATTTGGCAAGTATGTAACAGATCATAACATTTCGTTGGAAAACTGTCACTTAATGAGATGAACTAGACTTTTTGTCAAAGCAGTATCAGAGTTCAGATAAATTCTATTCAATACTTTTATTGATGTAAGACAAGTGCTCTCACAAATAAGTAGATGGAGTAGTGAGGGGCTTATGATAATGTTACTCTTTTCTAAAAACTGTTTATGACACATTGTGTTATCAAAACTTATTCTAAATGTTGTAAGTCAGCAGACAACTGCATTAGATTATATACTAACTTTATGAAAACAAAGAATCGCCTATGACTTAGTGAAAAGACGTATCATTCATTAACAAACTTCCTTAGGCTTTTAAAATCTTAAAGGTATGCCCCTTTTAGTTTCTGTCAAGATTAATCAAACACTGTTACTATTATTACTTTCTTTTAGCTAAATACACCTCATTGATAAATGATTGAGGTGACAGATATCCCAATTACCCTGATTTAATCATTACAGATTTTATACAGGTATCAAAATATCAACCATAACCTGAGAATATGTACAATTAATATAAATCAAAATACATATATAACAATAATATATATATTCTAATTATACATACACATATGTATATATATTTGTGTGTATATATACATATATATTCATATGAAAAGATGGGAAAAGATGGGAGAAGATGGGAAATATATAAGTATATATACTATGCATATATATCATATATACATGGTATATATACATATGTATGTATGTGTGTGTGTGTGTATATACACACACACGTATTTTTTTTTCCACATGAAAAGATGGGAAAAATATTTATTTACTCCAAAATTCTGTGACAGAGTTGCAAATATCAAAACGTCACCCTGGTGATTGCTGTAGTGAGACTCTTGATTTTTCTAAAGCTCTTGTGTCTAAGTCTTAGGGTCATCACTGTCTATAAACCTGCCCTGGGTTTGGCATGTGACCTTCTTTGGCCTCCAGGACAATAGCATAAGCAACACAGGGAGCCCTGAAATGTTCTTCCCATGGGGACACACGCTCATTGCTCTCCTAGGAGCCCACTTGACATGCACCTGAAGCCAAGCCTAGCCTGTTGGGTGAGGAGACACAGGGCCCAATCATAGCAATACCATGGCAGCCTGCTGATTTGTCACCAAGCCGGTGGGTAAGCCTCTCAGGGCCAGCCAGGACCAGCCAGATGGACTGGACGGAGACATGTCAGCAAGCACAGACAACATAGGCTGCCCCAGCTCAGGTCAGCAAGAATATCCAGTTCACCAGTGAACTTGTGAGCACCAACAGATGATAGTTTTAAGCCACTGAAACTGGAGTTGGTTTGTCAACAGGAAGCAGTTAAATGTTAATCTCAATGTGTTTCAATATAATAATGTTGAATAAATGTCATCATGTGCTCTTCCTGTTATTTGAATTAGTTGAGCCTGTCTTCTCTATAACCTATTACATAAAGTTCATTTTCATTTTAATACCAATCAGCAAAATATTTTATTGTCTGAAAATAAAAGTCTGATTCCCATTTTTCAATTAAAGTAAATATTTTAGTACCTATTACTTAATGCAACTTGGTAGATAAAATTACAAAGAAATGAATATTTAAATTTTCCAAATGTTGATTTGTGTTTTAAATAACTTCTAAAAGCAAAAATAAATTTATATGTAGTCTTTGCTTATTTTTTAATTGGATAGTGCAATACATAGTTACAATTTAAAATTGTTAATAAAGTGAAAAGAATACTAGAAGTATATGATATTATTTGGTAAATATGTATACATGGATGTGTGCATGCATATGGAATAATTGTGTTCATATTTTAGAAACTGTTTAATGTGAGATTAAATTTTTAAATTTTATAAATTAGTTCACAGATTTCATGAAACAACATGATCAACCTTTTCTCCTATATGCTATGTAAAAGAAAGAGAAAAAAGTACTAAAAACTTAATTGATCCATGACCTAGAATGCGATTCCATTTTTTAATAGGCGGTCGAAAATATTAAACGTTTTATGCAATGAAGTAAGATGAGGAGTGACTATAATTAGAATGAATGTTTCATAATATGATTTGATAAAATAGATTTTAACTACTTTTTTTAAAGAAGCATATTCATTCTAAAAGAAATCATAAAATTGTTATTCATAGCATTTTTTCTCAGTTACATTTAAAAGAATGAGCATTGCTAACCAGTATTGACTTGTTCTTTAAAGGCAATTGCCTTTTCTGGGGATGGGTGTTGACAGTAGCTGGAAAATCTCCTTATATTTAAGTATAGACAAAAGCCATTTAAATGCTGGAATTTTATAAAACTGCCAAATAAAATAGTGTCAAAACTTTTTGTGAGAAATTGAAGCTTGTTTCTAGGAACATAATATTTTATATCAGATTTAAAAATCTGATATAAAAAAGCACCCAGCCTCAATTTTATTTTTTAACCACCTTTTATATCTGATTTACATCAGATTTTTAAATCTGATATAAAATATTATGTGACAGAATAGATTTTACGTTCAGTGACAGAATAGATTTTATGTTTGAAATAGCAACATCCAATTCCTGACAAACTAAATAATATTTAGGAATTATGATAAACATTTGCTAGTTATGTAACAATATTACACACATGTACAAAATGTTCTAATTTTGTTGAGATGAATATAAAGGGTTGAGGGGTGAAAAAATGTTTGATTAGATTTAAAATCTCTTCAAATTCTTGAGAGTCACATTGATGTGAAGATTTGTTCATGTAAGGTGGTTAAAAAATAAAATTGAGGCTGGGTGCTTTGGCTCACACCTGTAATCCCAGCATTTTGGGAAGCTGAGGCTGGTGGGTCACCTGAGGTTAGAAGTTTGAAACCAGCCCGGACAACATGGTGAAACTCTGTCTCTACTAAAAATTCAAAAATTATCCAGGCATGGTGGTGAACAACTGAAACAGAAGAATTGCTTACACCCGAGAGGCATAGGCTGCAGTGAGCCAAGATCGCACCACTGCACTGCAGCCTGGGTGACAGAGTGAGACTCAATAAAATAAATAAAATAAAATAAATCAGAAACCTAAAAAACGTTTGCAACAACTCTAATTTTACAGTAATTCATTTAATTGACAAATGTAATGTTCCGTTTTCTTGGTAGTATTGCAAATAGACTTTAAATCTAATCAAACTTTTTTTTACCCTTCAATGCTTTAATATCCATCCAACAAAATTAGGACATTTTGTATATTTGCATAATATCATTACACAACTAGCAATGTTTTTCATAATTCCTTAATATAATTTAATGCACAGTCTATATTTTAGATATAGTTTTAAAACTTTTAGGTTCAGGGTACTTGTGCGGGTTTGTTATTTGGGTAAATTGTGTGTCACTGGGGTTTGGGTACAGATTATTTCATAACCCAGGTAATAATATGGTGCCCGACAGGGAGTTTTTCCATTCTCACCCTCCTCCTCCCCTTGCCCTCAAGGAGGCCCCAGTGTCTGTTGTTCTCTTCTCTGTTTCTATGTGTATCGAAGTTTAGATTTCACCTAAAAGTGGTTTTCTGTTCCTGTGTTAGTCACCTTAGGATAATTCAAAAGAGTGCAAAAGCTCTTATTTACAGCACATGCATGCATTTGTAGAGCGGTGCCCTGCTGCTGGCTTAGGCTCCACCTGAGGACACGTGGCTGCAGGAGGCAGCATCAGAGGCTGAATATGAAGAGAGTACATCAGGGCCACTGCGTGGGGAGGTGTCGGACATGAGCTCTTCTGTGGCCTCCCTACTTTGGCACAGCTGAGTAACCGCACGCTAAGTGAAGTGTCAGTCCCCATTTGGGCACCTCAAGAAGAGCTTCGTGGTTCCCTTTGTCACAGCCAGCAGCAGTGTGATCCCCAGCTGCCTGGAGGCAGCACTTCCCTAGACAAGGTAGGAGTGCTGTGGTGGAGTCCTGCGTGCTCCGTGTCAGCCACTCAGCTCCAGGCCAGCCAGGATCCTATGTGCAAACCCACTCTCCCCTCTGGAATCAGCCTCTGAAGCACCTGGGATGGGGCTGCTGGCCATGAAGCTGCCAGAGAGGCATGGACTGGTGAGCATCGAATGGCACATCTGTGCCTCACCTGCAAGAGCAAGCCATGGGTGCTGCTTGGAAGCTGTGAGTGAGGTTACCTTCCTGTCCATCAGACCAAACACACGACTCTTCCGCTGAGAAATATCTAGTGCCTCCTCTTGGCTTATCCGTGAAACTAACTTGCCTTCCTGGGTCTGACTCCAGTCATCTTTAATAAATATTTTTGTTTCTCACTCTGTTCCTGCCTTATGCTCCAGCCGAATGAAAGGCTTCTTATATCATGTGGTGTCTGATCACTAGAGTACTGTCCATATGAATTATTCCATCTGTATCTTCCTCCCCACTTTCCCTACCTATTGAACTTTTTTCTTATTTAAATTTAGCTAAACTGTGACTTTGGTCATCACTCAACGAATTCTAAAAATATTTTGTATTTTAATAACTCATTGCATATTGTCTTAAATTATACTTTTGTTGTTAAAGTATTTTGTTCTTCTCGAGAATTTAAGGTAGATTCTGATTGATTTGTGGGCCCCTTAATACCTGTTGCAAAATACATAGTAGGTAATTATTGAGTATAGATTAAATTTTATAAAACTGTGAACTAGCTAAATTGGGTACTTGAAAACATTTACTTTAGGTTCTGTCAATTTATATCCCACTTTAAATTTTTTTATTCTACTGAGAAATAGATACAATGTGCTTATTATATCTAACTGTTCCAAGATGTTTTCAGAAGCATCAGACAAGACTTAAGTTTTAATGTTAGCAATACCTCAAGTACAAGAGATTTCTTCATGCATTCTTCATAATCACTCACCATATTTTCTGTAAGGCACCATTTATAGAAAATCTATTCTTCTCAAAGGAGAAATACTCTGCCAGGAGCTTATATATAATTATAAAATAAATAATACAATTTGTTGCAGTAAGAATATAACTGTTATTATGATGAATGGTTAAATCTCGCCTCAACTATTTACTAAATATCTAACCTTCATATATTATATAATTCCTCTGAATCTCAGATTCTTCATATGTGGTGCTTGATTAATCACAGTAAACAGGACAGAGGCTTATCTTTATGAACAAATAAAGCTGAGCATTTTTGTTTTAGATGACACTCCCTATGTTATGAGGTAATAGAATTAAATAAAAAATATGTTTTTGCATATGTGCGTGTGCATGTATGTTTATGGGTGTGTTTTGTTGGTTATCTACCAGGCATTAAAAATGTTACGGCATTTTTCTCTTTTTGACATAAGTGAGATGTGGCATTTCTCTTGAAAGCCTGTCACTCTTTCAGCTCTTTTTGTCTTTGCACCTTTTATCATCACACAAGATGCACAAGAAAATTTGAACATACATTTTCCACTAAAATCAACTTTTCAGCCTCTAAAAGTTATTTTTGTGTACGTGGAAGTGCACTCAACGGTAAGTGTGTTGGGGAAAAGGGTTGTGTGTGTGTGTGTGTGTGTGTGTGTGTGTGTGTGTGTGAAGGAAAACAATTTAACCTCTTGACTTCTAAGGATTATGAGGTTTTAAAAAGTATTTTCTCGTCAGACCTGATAGTGAACGTGTGAGAAGCATGTGATGTGGGTTCTAGCCATCCTTGCCAAGTCATGAATATAGACTGAGTTGATTTCTCCTGATGGCTGTTCCTTCAACCAGGAGAGAATAGGATGGATGTGTGTCAGAGTCCGAGGTTCAGCCTCCCTTGCTTTGTGGCAAGCAGAAACCCTAGGGTCCAGGAGCTAAAAAAGCACTTGACAGGATGAGATAAAATATTTGGTAAAGTGGTAGTTCTTGCACATTATGAGAATTGGACCACTTTAGAAAGGAGAAAAGTAGCAGATTTAAAGGGAGAAGTTACTTCCAGAATGGAGTAGCCTGGGTAATTTCCGCTGTTCAGAGCACCAGAGTGTGGGTGAACCACCTTTCGTAAGACGCCTTCGCTAATGCTTCCAGCATCCCACGCATATGTGTACATGTGCTCCTGCCTGCATGTGTGTGTGTGTGTGTGTGTGTGTGTGTCTATTTACATTTGTTATATTCTTAAGAAATAAGTCACTAGCACATATCTGTAGCTGAAAATGTTGAAAACATTACTGAGTTGTACTTATTATAGGATATGTGACCCATATTTTCTAAATATTGATCATTAGAAGTATTCAAAAATTTAAATATTAAATCTGTATCAGAAATATGTGGTTTATCCTAAATTATTTTAGCTGTTTTATTTAACTATATTTCTCATACCCCTTTTTAAATAAATAGACTCCTTCTAATTTAAGATCTTCAGGTCTGAGTTTAAATTTTCAGATTTTCCTTGGCTAATTAAGATCAGCAAGACATAAATGAGGTTTCAATTTTTAAAAAATTTTGTAAAACGGAGTGTTTTACTATTTAAAGTTATCCTAAGAAAGGCAAAATTTAGATCTGTTTACTGAATAACCTTAGTAGTCACCCTGTGTACAGTGGGCTCAGGTTCCTTGTGAGAAAACCACGGCATAGGATTGTGCTGGTGTTCATCCTGAAGCACGTATTTCATCTTATCTAATTGGACTCCATGCTGTCCAGCGCTATGCTTCCTATTCTGATACCCTTCATAGCCTTTTGATAATTTATACATGAATAAATAAAAATATTCTTAATGTATGTTTATTAAAAAAATGTCCATTTCTTGAACATCAAGATCATTTCAATGTACCTTTTATCTCAATTAAGTTAACTATCTACAGGGGTGGGATGAGGAGCTCTGAGTGCTAACATGTCATCGGGATTGCCACCTCCCAAAATTGATGGGAATAAGGAGAACCTGGAGGCTGGGAAACAAACTTTAAGATGAAGTAATTCGTCCACATCCTGACCAAGGCTGGGGCAGAGAAGAGGGCCAGGAGCTGTCTGATCAAAGGAGATCTCAGAGGCAGACCTGACGAGTTTGGTTCTATGTGATGGATGAGAACACGGCAGATGAGATGCATTCAATCTTGGGTGACGCTATCAGCACTATAAACTGAGATATATTCTATTTAATCCCCATTGCGTGTGAAAAACTAGACAGGCAAAGTGAGGATGAAGAGTACAATTTAAATAATTTAAGGAGACTCCAGAAGTCAGGAGTTCATGGGAGATCCAAGAAATTGCCTTCAAGTCCATTAGTCCTTCACTAATGTCGTCCAGCATCCCATGCACGTGTATATGCACTCCTGACTGCAAGTGTGTGTGTGTGTGTGTGTATGTGTGTCTATTTACATTTGTTATATTCTTAATTAAAAAATAAGTCACTATCACATATCCATAGCCAAAAATGTTACTGAGTTGTACTTATTATAGGATATTTGACCCATATTTTCTGAAATACGGATTATTATGGATTTTAACTTGGAAGATATAGATTTTAAGCTGGAAGATAGAATTATGAATTTTAACTTGGAAGATAAATTAGGGATAGATATTTTAGAATTATCAACTGAAAGCCTGAGAATGTGGAAATCCAACATTTTCATTATAGTTTTGTTGAAAGTGCTCGCGTTGGCTGTGCTTTGAGTTGTCACACTTTATGTGTCCCCTCCACACTAGTGTATTCTCCTGGGCAGATTATTTTTAGTAAACTCCTTTTGCTGAAATTCTCGGTCCTCCCACGTGGTCCAACCTCTCAGGTGTCCTAAGGAACTACTAATGATATTCGCCTAGGACCACGGGCAGGCTCTAGGTGCACAGTCAGTGTGGCTTCTCTCTTGCGCTTCCCACCTCTATAGTTACTGTTTTTTTTTTTTTCCTGCGAATTTCCTCAAACTCAATTCATCTTATTCACTTCTTAAGGAAACCTTCCCAGCCTTCTGGTAGAGTTAGCTAGTCCTGTTAGTTCTCAGAGTTTACATAGCAGCCTCTTCTCTCCTTCTGGTCAAAGAGGAAGAGGAACCCTTGCAGGAGCCAGCCTTGATCTGGGCAGCTCAGGCTCCTCAGCTTTTCCAATGGGCACTAGAGCAGGGGCTTTTTTTTCCCCCCAGGGCTTCTGTGACACGGGGTGACATGCATCACCGAGGCTGACCCTCTACAGTTAGCAGGTCTGCAGGATGCATCCTCCCGTCTCAGCTCACATTAACCCTCCAGTAGCAACCTCTGCCCTTTCCCCTCCAGGAGGTCTTGCTCTGCCATACCAGCCCCGCTCCCCACTCCCACTCAGGCCCTCTCCCAAGGGCACCAAGTGGGCCATGGATGACTCTGCCTGCAGTTGTCAATTCCCACACGTGCTTGTGAGGCTTTTCTTTTTCTTTTGTTTTCTTTCTTTCTTTCTTTTGAGACGGAGTTTCGCTCTCGTTACCCAGGCTGGAGTGCAATGGCGTGATCTCGGCTCACCGCAACCTCCGCCTCCTGGGTTCAGGCAATTCTCCTGCCTCAGCCTCCCGAGTAGCTGGGATTACAGGCACGGCCACCATGCCCAGCTAATTTTTGTATTTTTAGTAGAGACGGGGTTTCACCTTGTTGACCAGAATGGTCTCGATCTCTTGACCTCGTGATCCACCTGCCTCGGCCTCCTAAAGTGCTGGGAATACAGGCTTGAGCCACCGCGCCCAGCGAGGTTTTTCTTTAAAATGACATTAGAAAATTGTGAATGTTCATTGAAAAGGGGAGTGAACTCTGCTCTTTTGAGATCAGTCCAACTCTGCTCGTTTCACCACATTGTACCTTGGTTCTTGTCTCTCTCTTTCTGTAGTTCTAAGAATTCAGAAAACAGTTTTGTCGTTCTGTCTCTCCACACTTCTCCAACCTGAACTTTGTCTCTTGGGCTTCCTTCTGAATGCTGTGGTTCCCACTAGGTTTTCTTTTCCTCTAAAGTACACTCTCCTGAGCTGCACCGTTGCCCAATAATGTATATCAATGCTCATGCCACTTTATACAGACGCATATGGTGTATTCTAATTGCCCTGCTTACAGGTAAGTGTGCTCTTCAGGAGCAACATGTCTTGCATCTTGAAATCTTAAAGCTAGGGAATCTTGATGCAAACTAAGTTGCTCAATAAATGTCTACTGAACGAATCCCAGGTTGTATATAGTGATTTCTTCTTTAATCTCTCAAACCTAAAGCAGAGAAGTTGAGTAAAAAATATTTTCTTTGAAACTCTAAAGAACTCTCTTCATGTTCAATGTTTTCAACATTTATGTAAGAAATGTTAAAAACATTGAATACAAAAGTATGTGAAATGCCTTGTTTTTAAATTGTCTAGATTTTGATATTCTCTCATAAATGAGTCCAAACTGCACCCAAGTATACGTGCCTCCTTTCATTCAATTATCTTTACTTTTAACTACTTCTAATAACAATAAGTAACTGTGTATTCTTGTGGTAATTTGCTTTTTGTTACTGTCTGCAAGTCATTTTCAGTTATCCGTGGACCTTTGTTGTCCATCTTAAGTAGGAAAGTCCTAGGAAAGTGCTGTCCTGTAGAATTTCTGCGGTGAGGAGAACGTTCCCACCTGCACTGTCTGTTCTAGGAGCTACTGGCGGTGTGTGGTTCTAGAATACTTGAAATGTGGCCAGCGTGGCTGAGAAACTGCATATTTATTTTTATTTCCTTGTAATTAGAACACCCACGTGGCTAGGGTTGGCCATATGGGACAGCAGTTCTAGGAGGCAATGCCTCCTTTGCCACCCACCAAAGCACAGCGCTGACAGTGACCTAATCAAGCACCACAACCTTGTATATTTCCCTCACATGTGCCCATATTTATCCTCCAAGAAACTGGGCCTTTTTAAAGAAATAGCTTTATTTCAATTTTTAAATCAATGCAAAGATAACTTATTTTCAATTTATGACAATGTTCTAGTCACTCTTGTATGTTGGTGACAAGGTAAGTGCCCATAAATAATTCATAGCATAAAGGCAAAGTAACTGTATTTACATTTTTAATCCTAAAAATCAGATTAAAAATTCACTAGGTGATCTTTGGTAGTATTTCAAGTTGTGATTTGATGTTTTATCAGTAATTTTTTCTGGGTTTATCAACAAAACAGTCATTAGAAAGCCTTTTAGACAGTGCGTTCCAGGCTGGGTGTGGTGGCTCACACCTGTAATTCCAGTACTTTGGGAGGCTGAGATGGGTGGATCACCTGAGGTCAGGAGTTCAAGACCAGCCTGGCCAACATGGTGAAACTTCATCTCTACTATAAAATACAAAAATTAGCCAGGCATGGTTGCAGGTACTTGTAATTCCAGCTACTCGGGAGGCTGAGGCAAGAGAATCACTTGAACCTGGGAGGCAGAGGTTGAGACGATGCCGTTACACTCCTCCAGTCTGGGCAACTAGAGTGAAACTCCAAACAGAAAACAAAAAACAAAAAAAATGCATTTCAGTATCTGTCACAAAGGTTTTTTTTTTTTTGTTTTGTTTGCTTTTTTTTTTTAGCTAATAGTTTTACATCTAGTTTTCTTTTTAAAGATTAAAATAAAATTATTTAATTTTTTCTGACCTGACCCTTCCTGGCAATCATCTACATGGGCAAGCAAAATCATAGAGACAGGGCAGAAGTTTGCAGTGTGACGATGTCTTCATTTATCCTCTGCTCTAAAATCAGGAATAAATTACATGAGGGCAACACGCTTCTATTATCATGTTCAAAACCCAGATGCATAAGTCTGGGTTGCTGTAAAGTCAAGGATCACTATCTGTCTCATTTTTAACACAGACATTTTGCTTTTAATGATGTGTTAATGGGAGGAAACATGAATGCCATTTGTGTTATTCTTTGTTCTGGCTGAGAAATAACTGATATTATCTGATGAATATGCAAATAACTCAAGGCTCCTTATTAATTGTGTCTAAACCATCTGTTTCAGAAAAGAGTACTTGAATATCTTCCACATAACACTATATGAATGTGTGCAGAGAACTGTTAAAGAAACTTGGAGAAGTTAATCTATATATTTTAAATAATCTATGGTTTTACTACCATCAATAAATGGGCAGCTTTCCTAAAATGAAATTAGTTGTTCCTATGAGATTATTTGTGATTGAAATTTCACAAGAAAAATGCCAAAGAAGAATATTAGTGTTTTAAAGTACATAAGCCATAAATTCTGGAATCCCAAGGTTTTGAATAGAACATAATTTATATGGTCTTAATCTACCAAATTCAATTCTGAGATAGATATACATTGCTTGAGGTATATACATGATTAGTGTAACATACTCATATTTATTCAGGGAACTTATGAATTATTTTTCTGCTGGTATCTTAAAAATGGTAAATAATAGCTTTGAAAACATTTTTAAGGAAAGATGAGATAAAATAGAAATCTTATACCAGATGTAAAGCACTTCTATAATTAAACTGCAAACAGTAAAAATGAATTGGAAATAAGTTCACTTCTATTTTTACCTCACTTCTCTTCAAATTAAAATTATTTAACCTCATTTTAGATGGTGGCTGACTGTTTTTAATCAATTCTGCTCCACAATTCAGTCTGACTGCATGGCTCTGTAACTAAAAACAGAATTGTTATCTTTTGTCTGCAGGAGTAAATAGTAAGCAAAACAGGAAACTGTTTTATTTTATGTGTGTCTCATTGTAAAGATGCACGTTTTCCACCTCTTTGGATTACAGTCTATAACTCAAATATGATTTTATTTTATAAATATGTCTGGCATTCATTTATGTCCAGCACTCATTTATGTCCTAACTAATGGGCACTTTAACAAGTTTTTTTTTTTTTTTAAATCTCAAGTCAAAATTCTTTGCATAAGTCAACAAATAATTGAACGTGTGATTTGTGCTTGTAAACAAAATAAAATGTATTAATTTGATATGATTTCTTCCTCACCAAATACAACTTTGGCCAGGCTCTCAATTCAGGAAAATACTTTTAAATTCTTTGAGTAGAAAGTCACTTCTTTCTTAATACAAAGCTGAAAATTATTTTGGAGTATTTCTTCAGGATTATGTAATACAATCACAAAACTATGATAATATATTCATTACCACCCTAACTAATATTTTAACAGTTATAAAGGTATCGCACCCCTGTGTACATACACACTGCAGCTCACAACAATCATCTCTTTAGTGTTTATATTCAATCTTAATAAAATTAAATAGCATCTCTTTATAAATTGTGGAGAATGAAAACTTGGGATGCTGTTTCTAGCCTGGATACAACCACAAATTATGTGTCAGGTTTTTGGATGTCACAAATTTTTTGTTAGTGGAAACAAAATAATAACAATTGCCACAGCCCAGTGTGTGTGGTATGCCTAAAGAGCCCAGCAGAAAGTACATAGAATATCTTTGAGAACTCAATATTTTCATATCCATGGAAGGTAGTATTTTTAAAATCACAACAAATCTATATTAAATAAATGCCCTAATGTTAGAGTGCTCACTTTAAGCCATCTATGATACAAACATGTCTTCTCTACATGTCACCTGACACAAGCAGTTGCTACTGACCCTACTTTTTTCATTTGCAATGTCTTGGGAACAGGAAGATTACAGTTAATAATATTGTATTATATACTGAAGATATGATAAGATTTTTAGTGCTTTTACTGTACACACAAGAAAAGGTAACAATGTGAGATGATAGATGTGTTCATTTGCTTGACAATGGTAATCATTTTACAATGTATACCTGCTATGTCAAAACAACATGTTGTATGCCTTCAACATATACAATAAAAAGTTAATGAAAACACCTTTAAATGTGAGCCAATTTTCTGTTTCCCTTTCTACAGATACATTTTATAACTTCTATTAAAAGAAAACTTTCCCCTGATACATTGTATCCCTAAATGCCCCAGAAATGTGTAAGATTACTTCCTTTAGCATACATTTTATTGGTCAAATTTTTGAAAGATCTAGTCATAACAGGGTTGTGGTTTCTCTCATTTTTCCAGCAATACCAAAGGTGGTCAGAACAAGATGCTAATGTGTATGCTTAATGATCCAGTGGCTTCATTTATATTATACTTTTAAAGTTCCATGTTGTTTAGTTAGTTAATTCACAGACAGACATTGTTCTTCACTCCTTCTTGTTAATGACTCCCAATCGACTAATCTTTTTGGCTTCTCCATTATACTATGAAATTGATTTTGTTTAAAGTTGTTTTAGATATTCATTGTATTTTCTATTATTGAATTTCTCCAAACAGTAGTATAAATGTGAAATGTGGGCCATTTACAGCTCTTCTTTTCCTTCTTTTTTTTTTTTTTTGAGCCAGAGTCTCACTCTGTTGCCCAGGCTGGAGTGCAGTGGCATGATCTTGACTCACTGCAACCTCCAGCTCCAGGGTTCAAGCGATTCTCGTGCTGGGCCATTGCATCTTAATAAGCCCCGACATGTCTATCTTTTTACTAATTCCAGTCTCTGCCCATGATTTTGTTACCTCTTGCCAGTTAAGTACTTTTCCAATGGTTTCCCATGAAATCTCCCTGCTTCTATCCCATACCTCATTCATTCTCTCTTAAACAGCACACAGCCCTTTGCTCTAAATCAATGATTTCCATGCATTTCAGTCTCCAAAAGTCTTCCAGAGATTCCCATTCCATACAGAATTTTTTTTTCTTTTTTTTTGAGACAGAATCTCACTATGTCGCTCAGGCTGGAGTGCAGTGGTGCGATCTCAGCTCACTGCAACCTCTTTCCCCCGGGTTCAAGCAATTCTCCTGCCTCAGCCTCCCGAGCAGCTGGGATGATGGGTGCCCACCACTGCTCCCAGCTAATTTTTGTAGTTTTAGTAGAGACAGGGTTTCACCATGTTGGCCAGGCTGGTCTTGAACTTTTGACCTTGTGATCCACCTGCCTCACCCTCCCAAAATGCTGGGATTAAAGGCATGAGCCACTGCGTCCGGCCGCATACAGACGTCTTTAGCTTGATTTTTGTTTTTTTCACTCCATGACTCATACCTGCTCGAGAAAAAAAAGAGGCTGAAAATAAGGTTTCCTGGCGTTCTTCAGATCCACGTCACTCTTTGTTTTCCACCCTCCTCTGTGCGTTTGTGTGTTCTCTGTTGGTTTTCCCACTGCCTCTCTAGTTTGGGTTATACCAAAATGCTACTGTTTTTGCACATTTCAAAGTTCTTTTATTTAACTTGTGTTTGAGTTGTTTCCCTTGTGTGGTGTCTTATCTCATCTTAATTCTGATTTTCATCTCAATCCCCTCACTGCTGATGGGATTACTCATTGCAGCTTACACATTGTCTTGCACAAAATAGTTGATAGGAAAACTTGAATTAGCTGGCCACTATTTTTATAATTAAAAAAGTAAAGAATAATATTTTTTCAGTTTTCCAGTTGTGGCTTCTATTTCATACCTATGTATCTTTTAACTCAGAGTGTAAATGTAAATATTACTTCTCAGCTAAATATAAATAAAAATACTACCCTTCAGCTATACTAGGTGATCTCTTCAAGCAAAGACTACAATGAAGGCTGCTAAAACTCCTTCAGGTGTACATGGGATCCAGGCTTCCCTGCATCTATAATATCAGTGATCATTATTTTGCACTCGATAGTGTTGGGAAGTGTGCCACGTGCTTTTCATACCTTTGATCGTGTTTCTACAGCTACCCCCTACAAGGTAGGCTTATTGCCGCTATTTTACAAATAATAACTTTGAGGCTTAGGAAGGTTGAGCAATTCCAGAAAGCTACAGAAACCCAAGATAAACGGCAGAATGTTTATTTTGTGCTAGTTCTGTTTTGGCTGTTGAATGCTCTCTTTGGGAAGGCCTCCAAACACTGGTTCTGTCTCACAGAGCACTATGTAGACTCTGCAGAGATCCCCACCGAGAACCCCACACTGCATCTTTCTCTGATTTGGGTGACGTTTACTCTGCTGACCTCTGGCATACTCCCGTCAGTTCCTGTCCCTGGCAGTGTATCCCTGGTGTCTCCTTCTCCTGCATGGCCTCCTTCCTGGAAATGTTTTCTTCAAGCTACGGAAACCTTGCTCTGTCCCGTGGTGCACCCTCAGCTCTTGGAAAGCCGGTGCATTCTTTTCCTGAGAAGCACAGGCTGTTCTCATTTGCTTCCTCACTCTGGGCTTGTGGGCTGCTCCACAAGCCCCTCATTCTGAGGCTTCGCTGGGTGAGGAGCAGACACCAATGTTTGTGTCCCTAAACCTCAGAGGACAGATGTCAAGTTCTGCTGAGAATTTCCTTACGCAGCTATAAATTTCTACAGCTCTGCCAAGGATTTATGTTAATAGAAGCCATCGCTTAACATCTATGGGTCTCAATTTACTCAGCTTTAAAATAGGGAAGATAAAATCAGCTTTATAAAGTGGTAAAGTTTGAATCAATTCACATAACATACTTAAAATAGCATTAGAAATGTGGTAAGCATTTAAAATGTATTATTATGAGTGTTAGTGTTTGAGGTCTCTTGAGGGTGTCTCGTTTGGATGAAAGGAACAAGTACCACCTTCCCTTTCACCTACAAGACAGCAGTCTCTATTACTACAAATTTCCTTCAAATAAATTTTCCCAGTAAAATGCTAGACTTTATTTTTATAATGTAAACTCTTGAGAATTATGTTTGCTGGTTCAGTCTGTCCACCTTTTAACAAATCCTCTAGGACTGTACACAATTCCTCTCTAAAACAAGGGGCACATCCAATCAATAACTCTCGAGACCTTGGAGGTCTTAGCTGAAACTCCAAAACACCAGGAAGGATTCTTTGCACATTGTTTTATAAGGAGAAACACAACTTCTTCTCTGGTGTAGCCAGAGCAGTAGTGATATGCATTAGAGAGGCACTAGCATCTGTTCCAATTTTCCAGGAAAACTCTAATGGCAATGAGATGCCCACTATTCTTATTTTCTGGATTACTGCCTTTGCCTAAATTTATGTTAATATGTATGTGTATGGAAATATGACATAATGGGGCCATTTGCTAACTAATGTATGCAAAGTTCTCAACAAAAATGAAATGTCCCTAAGATTTACTATTTGCCAATAAAACACAATATTGAATCAAGTAATGAAAGGAGTATGTTAACTAATCACAAGGAGATTATTAATTCTTTTGTGTTTTACTATTGAGTAATACTAAAAAAAAATATTTGACCTGGCATGGCAGAATTACAAAGCCCCAGAAATGTTCACACCGGCATCCCAGAAACCAGTAAATATGTTACCTTACATAAAGAAAGGAATTTTGTGGATAGAATAAGATTATGGCCTCAAGAAGGGTAGGGTAGCCTGGATACCCCAGGTGAACCCAATAAAATTGCATGAGCTCCTAAAAAAACACCTTTCCCAGCTGAGGTTAGCATCAGAAGCTGTGACGATGAAAGAGTGGTCAGAAAGATGCGATTGCTGGCTTTGAAGATGAAGTAGAACCATGAACCAAGAAGTACGGGTGGCATCTAGAGACTGGAAAGGGAAAATAAGTGGACTGTCCCCTAGAATTTCCAGGAAGAGATGCAGCCCTGCTGATACTGCGTTTGTAACCCATTGAGACCCATGTGGGACTTCTAACTTACACAACTATAAGAAAATAAGTTTTTGTTAAGTCAAGTTTGTGGTAATTTATTATATTAGCAATACAAAAGTTATCCAGTACCCAAGGCCATGGGATCCCACCTCTTGCATCACTATGACCTGGATGTAAGACATGGACTCAAAGGAGATTATTTTGTAACTTTAAGGTGTAGCGACTCCCCTATTGAACTTCGAACACATGTGTGTTCTGTAACCCCTTAGTTTTGGCCAATTTCTCCCATTTGGAATGGCTGTATTTACTCAACGCTTGTATCCCCGCTTGTATCTAGGAAGTAACTAACTTGCTTTTGATTTTACAGGTTTCTAGTTGAAGACTTGACTTGTCTCCGATGAGACTTTGGACTTGAACTTTTGGGTTAATGCTGGAATGAGTTAAGATTTTGGGATGTTGTTGGAAGGGCATGATTGTGTTTTGAAATGTGAGAACACGAGACTTGGGAGGGGCCCGGGTGGAATGATATGGTTTGGCTGTGTCCACACCCAAATCTAATCTATCTTGAATTTTAGTTTGCATAGTCCCCACGTGTTGTGAGAGTGACCAGGTGGAGATAATTGAATCACGAGGGTGTTTTCCCCCATCCTGTTCTCATGATAGTGAATAGTTCTCAGGAGATCTGATGGTTTTTAAGGGGCAGCCCCTTCACTGGGCACTCATTCTTCTCTTCACTGCTGCCATGTGAGACATGCTTTGTTTCTTCTTCGCCTTCCACCAGGATTCTGAGGCCTCCCCAGCCATGTGAAACTGTGAGTCTGTTAAACCTCTTTTTCTTTATAAATTACCCAGTCTTGGGTATGTCTTTATTAGCAGCCTGAGAACAGATTAATACATCTAGCTTTTGATGCTCAGAAGTGAGGTGCTGCCGTTGAAAATTCCCAAAAACAGGGAGGTAAATTTGCTATTAGCCAATGGGCAAAAACTGAAAGAATTTTGAGTAGAATAATAAAAACAGCCTAGATTGTTTTAAACAGTCTGTTCGCAGAAACATGCACTGTAATGATTCTGATGGCAAGGACTCAGAATCAAGTGAGGAACATGTAGAAACAACCTAATTCATATTAGAGAGACTAGTAGAAACATAGACATTTAAGTCACTGTTGCTGAGAGCTCAGGAGGAAAAGAGCAGACATGTAAGTGGAAAGTGAAGGAGAGGGAATCGTCGTATGTGGCAGAAAACTTAGTGGGTTGTACCTTGTAATTGTGTGGTAAGCAGAACTCTAAATGATGAAATCAGGTAGTAAGTAAACTGTTGAAGGTGCAAACAGTTTTTTGTTTTCCTGCTCATAGTAAAATGTGAGAAGAAAGTGACAAATGAGGGAAGAATTATAAAATAAAATTGGTCCAGGACTTCATAATTTGAGAAATTCTCAGCCTATCTAGAGTGTTCAGTCATATAAAAGGCTCTTAAAAGAGATTAACTTTGTCAATAAAAAATCCTTTTCATGAGACCAGAGAACATCTGGGAAACTTAAGGGTATAGAAATCCAACCTTCTCAGCAGAAGCCAAAAATACAAAATAGAGAGATTTGTGAATGAGCTGCTTGTGTAAATGGAGTGAATTCTGTATCATACACAGAAAACCCGCAAGATGGTTCAGAAAATTATATCAGCAGAAACATATTAACTAGCGGAATCTAACTGACATTTACAGAACACTCTAGCCAATAACTGTCTGTTATTTTCAAGGGCTCAACAAACGTTCACCAAGACAGACAAGTCCAAATTTTTGTTCACTTGTCTGACAATTTTTAACACCCATGTTGGGAACCCTGACTGGATTTGCTCATTTTTCCTTGAACTTCTATAAGCTTTTATTTCATGTATTTTGAAGCTCTGGTATTAGTCATATAAACATTTAAAATGACTTCTTTTTTATTAGGAAATGACTACACAAAGTAATAGTGTTGGTTCTGAAATCCTCTTTGTCTGATGTCAGATAGCCACACCAACTTCTTTTGAATAGTGTTTTCATGGTATATCTTGCATTTCTCACTTTAATTTTAATTTATTTTCTTTTATATTTAAAAAGTGTTCTCCTTTTCTACGTGTGGCCTGAAAACTTTTGTTCAGATGGGAAACTGAGGCAATCCTAGATCTCATCCTGCTTGCTTCTCCTCTCTCAAGGATCACTGTCCTCCATCGCTTAATGTCTAACTTCTTAAAACAGTTGCTTCATATATATTATCCAGTATTTTCAAGTTTTTTTTTTTCAGTAACCAGAGTAAATTTTATTTTTATTATTACATTCTAACCAGAAATTAAATATTATGGCTCATATGCCTCATCAGTTCATTTCCTGGGTATTTGATCACCTGAAATTAAACCTGTGGTCACAGGTAGACCTATGCGCTTTATTTATGAATATCACATATTGGAAACAAATGCCTTTCAACTAGGAAATACATATGTAAACTATGGTGCAATCATAAAACAAAATACTATTCAGTAATAAAAAAACAACTACATGGATAGTTCTCACATGCAGTATATTCAGTAAAAGATGTTTTTATGAGAATAACACAGAAGGCTACATATTATATAATTGAATTCATATTACATCTTGAGAAAGGAGAAACCTAGGGACAAAGCATTTTAGTAGTTGCCTGGGTCTGGGAGTAAGTAAAGCACTTCTCTATAGAAGAACATTGGGTAACTTTCTGGGGTATTGGATCAAATCTATATCTTAATAATGATGATTATATTACTATATTAATTTGTCAAGACTCATAGGGCAGTAAACAACGAAAAAGATACCACAGTTTAAAAAAAAAAGAGAAAACCATTACGACAAACACTATACAATAAATATATAGAGTAAAACAGAAATTCTAAACAAGACAAATTTTTAAAAAAACACAATCAACATTGTATTAGAGGCCAGGAAGTCAGTGAGAATCCAAAGAAGAAACTGTGATGTTACCAGACATATATGATCAATCTTCATATGCTCTACCTCCTGCCCTGAAATTAAAACAACAGCAAAAACAAACAAACCAAAAACTTATGTTGGGATGTGATGACTCACACCTTAAAGCCCAGCACTTTGGGAGGCCAAAGCAGGTAGATCACTTGAGGTGAGGAGGTCAAGACTAGTGTGGCCAACATGGTGAAACGCTGATTCTACTAAAAATACAAAAATTAGCCAGGCTTGGTGGTACACATCTGTAATCACAGCTACTCGGGAGGCGGAGGCAGGAGAAACACTTGACCCAGGAGGCAAGGTTGCGGTGAGTTGAGATCGCACCACTGTACTCCAGCCTAGGTTATCAAGAGAGACTCCTCTGACCAAAAAAGTAAACAGATAAACAAAGAAAACTATGACCACTTTTAATGGTAAATTATTTCAAACATAAATGAAACACGAATAAATAAATACCTAAAGCTGAGTAATTTATAAAGAAAAGAGGTTTAATTTGGCTCATGGTTCCACAGGCTGTACAGGAAGCATGGTTGTGGAAGTCTCCAGAAACAGGATCATGGTGGAAGGCGAAGGGGAAGCAGGTACGTCGCACGTGGCAAGGGCAGTTTAATTGAAATTTTAGATGTTCCAAAATAACAAAACGTTTGGAGCATTGAAACGTCTTTTCTAAGTATTCTAGGCACTGTTTTGTGTTTAAATTTAGTCCTTAAAACAGCCTTACCAAGTAGGGATACAATAGATGGAAACATCTTACAGATGGGATTAAATAACATTGGTTACACATCTAATAAGTGCGTGGAAGAAAAATAATTGGGAAATAAGTTTTTTATTCTAGAAAGAACACGTATGACAGAAAAAAAACAAGAAAAATATCATTTAAGAAGAAAATAATATTTTATTTATGAATATGAATCAATACTTCTAAAACACTACCAAACATAATTGAAGAGTACACTGACAAATACAATGACTAAGACCCAGTTGTATAGACATGAAGAATGTGAAAAAACGACTATTAAGAAATACATTTCCATCAGTGTAATACGTATAATACATCAATAAGTTAATTAAGAAAAGCTGAATGCTCATAGGTATTGAGAAGAATTTCCACGGAGTTCAAAGCTCATTGTTTATCATGTTAGCAAATGAAAGTCTTCTTTATTATGACAAAATGTATCTATCTAAAAGTGACACTTAATTGTGCCTAACCTTGATGTGACTGGGGAGAAAAAACTCAAATCAGGTTGCATAAGTAACCATTGTTACTTAATATTGATCTGGAAATGCTGGCCAGTTTTTCAAAGCTTTAAAAATGCCCTTACCTATTGATTTACTTACTGTACTTGCAGAAGGAGGCTTATCCAAAGAAAATGATCCCAAATTAAGAAACAAAGCTGATCAGGCAGTAAGCATGAGTCTCTTATCACTGTGATCCAATCTACTTTGCACATTATATTCAGTTTATTTGTTTTAATGGTGGTCTCTACTTGTGGCAAGTTCAGTAAGGGTAAGAATCATTATATGTTGCCAGTGAAAGTGGTCGCATGTCATACTTTTTGACTGTAAATATTGGGCAAAACCATAAATGTTAATGCTATATATTTATGATTATGAAACCCTAAACATCACTAAATTATCCAAATGTTGGAAATACTATATGAACTGCAATACATCTATTTTTAAAATATTAAAGCTGTTAAAATTACACTTACAACAAATTGCTAGTTGATAAAATACACTAAATAGGCGTGTGATATGTGATATGTTTACAACTGAAAATGGCAAAAAGACATTGAAATGGTAATGGTGGTTGCGATTGTTGTAATGGGCTAGCTTATTTTTTCTAATTATCTATGCTTTCTAACTATACTTTAATGAACATATTTGCATTGTTTAGATATGGAAAGAATGAACATTCTAACATAAAAATAACAATTTATGTCTTTTTCTTATTTGCTCTTTAAATACTGCATATGACAAACATATTAAAGAAATAGTCTCCCTCTATAATTAAAACACAACATTGTTAGTATATGTGAATGTCTAAGACATGGGTAATTTGCTGCATTAACTAAAAGAAATTTAACATATGGTGTAATTTTGAAACTATTATAAAAAATATGAAATATTGCTAAAGAATTTAATTCTATACATAGATAAAAGCAATGACATATAACTATTAATTTATAAAATGAATAAAAGATATGCACATTAAGATTTGTGACTAGAATACTCAGGTTTATAACTGACATGGTTTGGGTTTGCGTGCCCACCCAAATCTCATGTTGAATTCGAATCTCCAGTGTTGCAGGTGGGGCCTCGTAGGAGATGATTGGATCATGGGGGCAGAGTTCCCCCTTGCTGTTCTCATGACAGTGAGTGTGTTCTTATGAGATCTGGTTGTTGAAAAGTGTATGGCACCTCTCCCTTCTCTCTCTTCCTCCTCCTCTTGCCATATAAGACATGCCTGCTTCCTGATCACCTTCTGCCATGATTCTAGTTTCCTGAGGCATCCTCAACGATGCTTCCTGTACAGCCTGTGGAACCATGAGCCAGTTAAACCTCTTTTCTTTATTAATTACCCAGTTTCAGGTATTTCTTTATAGCAGCACAAGAATGGACTAATACTCTGTATTGGGGTCCATGATTCTTGTTTTTATTTTGATACAGTCTTGGTCTCTCATTGATTCTGAAGTAAATACAGATAATTCATTTATGACATTTTAAAGATATGTTACATGTACATTTTATAGAATCTTTTTCTACAGGGTTTCTATAAAACAGATTTCTATTTGTGAAATTCCAAGTTCATATATGACTTTGCCAAGAATTTAAGATGTGCTCTTTTAGAAGGAAAAATAGAACTTTCTAATATGCTACCAAATTAGAATATTATTGCAAAGTGCAGTGGTTATTGAATATTTGCTATAGTAGTTGTGAGAGTTGAAAGCTAAGTAACAGCTATGTAAATAGATCTTGTCTTGTGAAAAATAGAAGTTCTGTTGTTTCCTTTTACTTCTTGGACTTCCCTGGAAATTCCTAGCTTTGTGTTAGCCATGCATTTTTACAAGGTGAACGGAAAGGAGCTGTAATAGAAAAATAACTAAGGCAATCATTCAAATTATGAAAATTAGTGACATGACAGGGGTAGCCTTGGAGTTGCCTGTCTCATACACCTGTTTTCATTAACTGAAACCCTGTAATAAAAGGTAGTTCTGCACCATTGTGCTCTTTCTGTGAAGTACCTTCAGCCATGGGAGGAGCTGCAATCCCAGTAGAGTAGAGCAGAAATGAAAGGAAGCTGGTGCCTGCCGAGTGGAGCTGTACAGAAGCCCTGGGTTCCAGACACCTGAGCGCTTTCAAAGGTGAAAGCGAAGCTAAACTCTACCTGGCTTAATCAGCAATAGGGAATTTGGTACTAAGAAATAATACATTTAACCTCTCTGCGTAACAGTTTGCACAGAGGAGGAGGTAGGGTTTTGTACTCATTATGCCATTAACTAAAAGCCAGTAAACTGGAATCGCACCACATTCTGAGAAAAATCTAACAAATAAAACCAAAGTCTGGCCTTTAACAGCCATAAAACCTGGAATCCTGGGACCTATATTCATAAGACATCTCGCCATGCTCACAGCCCTTCCAAGGAACAGAACCAGGGGCCATAAAGGGTGTGGCTGTGGCAGTTCCAGGAACAAGTGACTGCCAGGTGTCCCATCCTCCCCTCTGAAAATGTGAGTTTTATTGTCCTCATCCTAATCCTTGGATGTACTGGGGGTAGAGAATCGGTCTTTGGTGTTAGGTGTCCCAGAGCTGCATAAGAGCTTAGCCTTCCCCCAAGTGGTGTTTGTGTTCAAACAATAATATTCCATAAAGTATAGCATGTCAGAAATGTCCTAACAACTCTCCCCAGTGATCTTTTAGGAAATGAACAGTAAGGTACATTTCCCTTTTGAAGTGCAAAATTTAAATGCTGATTTGAAAATGTAGCAGTAAATATCCCGGCCGATTCCTGGGCACACTGTTTAAGAAACAGCACTGGTGGCACCTATGATAATGGCCATGAACCCTGTGCTGTGAGAGTCAGCTGTGAACCTTGGACCTAATTAAGAACTGCACACCCTAAATGACATGAGCCCCATTCTAGAGATGAGAGCGCTGAGGCTAAAGAAAAGGTTAAATAACCCGTCCAAGCTATTAAGTCACATAAAAGAAACACAGCGCCATCTCCTAAGCCCTGAAGATTCAGTACTGTGCACACAACAGCAAAATCGTCAGGCTTTATCAATGGAGCAACGGAAGAGACATAAGTCTTAGGTTGGTCTAAATGTGCTTTGAAATGTGAGGAATAGGAAACTGTGTTACATTTTCCCCAGCCTTAATGGCACAAAATTTTCACTCTATCTGTGGGGATTGATTCTGGCTGGCTGGAATCATCTTTTTTTATTGGAATACTCTCATGTTAGACATTTTACAGAGTACAGAGCTCACAAAAGCTGTGCATTTTTATGAGCTAATATTGTTTTGGAAAGAACACAAACCTAGGTCATTAACTCCTGATGGCTATTTTAAAACACAGCTCTCCTCCTAATTGTTCAGTAATAGGTAGTTGGTTAAATGAATTATGTGTATTTTACAATGTGTGGCCGTTAAAAAGTTCATTTTATGAGAATATTCTCTAACATTAAAAATCACTTATGATCAACTGTAATATAAAACATTGAAGTCATTATGTAACAGGCTTATTTTCTTCTCTTCATTTAAAATCATGTAAATAAATATGTAGATGGATAAAACCCAAAAGGTTGATGGTGACTCAGGATGGCTGAATTCATATGATTTTTAATTTTTTTCTTCAGTTTGCTTTGTTTTCTGGTATTTCTACTGAGAATATATATTTATAATGAGATAATATTTATTGAGAAATTGTTCTTTGTTTTCAAAAAATTATACATGTTCTTTGAAAAGTGTTAAAATGGATTATAATAAATAAATAAAAAATATCCCAAATCACATTATCTAGAAAAAAAAAATCTGTAGGCCAGGTGTGGTAACTCACTCCTATAATTCCAGTACTTTAGGAGGCTGAGGTGGGCAGATAGCTTGAGTCCAGAAGTTTGAGACCAGCCCAGGCAACAGTGAGATGCTATCTTTACAAAAAATATAAGAAAAATATTAGCTGAGCATGATGGTACTTGCCTATAGTCCCAGATAGGTGGGAGGCTGAAGTGGGAGGATTGCTTGTGGCTGGGCAGTCTAGGCTGCAGTGAGCCGAGATCATGCCATTGCACTTCAGCCTGGGCAACACAGTGAGATCCTGTCTCAGAAAAATGATAACAATAATATATAATAATCTTTTGTAGAACTTTTGATGACCAGAACTTGAGTTATCTCCCTCTGCGCATTCCCACTAACCTTTTATAAATGGATTATATGGTAAATTATTTTCTATCACTCTGACTTTCCCTCTACAACAAACTTTAGCGCTCTACCCTTGTCAATAAAATAATTATATCAACAATTTTATTAAACTGTGGTGTATATGAGTGTGCTTCAATTTTCTTTCCTAATTCCTTATTAATGAAAATTTTCATTTTTTCCAATTCTTCTCAATTACAAACCATACTTATATATTTTGCCTATATACTTAAAACATTGCGTAGCTAGTTTTACTTGTAGAATTGTAAAATTGTACTAAAAATGAGGACCTGTGGCATATTTTAATAGAAAGCCAATGAGAGTCCTCAGTTCCCTAGACTCTGGCCAGCACTTTATCATGATTTATCATTCTTTTCTTTAAAAACACTGTTGTACATTATTTTAATGTATTTTATCTTCTGTTTTGCTTTTATGTTCAAAAGTGAGATTATATATGTCTATTTTTACTTACACTTATACTGGTATCTATATATTTTTTCCTTGCCCAGTTTTGATATAAAGGTTTGTTAGCATAATAAATGAGTTTAGGGTAGTTTTTTGTTCATTTCTATATTCTGAAACAATTTATATAAATAAGAATCATCTAATTTTTAAAGGTTTGCCATAACTGGCACATAAACAAGGTAATCTATTTTATTTTTGAAATGTTCATTGTGGTTGGGTAGGAACACTATCATTTATGGTGTACTAATGTTGTATCTGAATTTGTTATTTTTAAATGTCTGTATCTGTTAATTATATATCAATTACCTATCATCTACTATCTATCATCTGCCTTCTATCTATTAATTACCAAACATGCATATATCATCTCCATTTCTATTATCTATATACATATTATCTATCTATCTATCTATCTATCTATCTATCTATCTATCTATCTATCTATGTCTATACATTTACCTATTATCTATCATCTAGCTATCTTCTTCTATCAATCATTTATCATCCATATATCATCTCTCTTCTATTAATCATCTATCTCTATCACTTTATCTGTTTATCTTTTTAAATTTTGGCTCTGCCTTTAAGTCACTTGCTCACTACTTGGCTGAGGAAAACAGGGTTTTTTGATTAAAATTTGCCCTGAGAGCCACGTAATGGGATGATAATGTAACAAAAGATAAGCAAATATTGTCACCAAAAGCAAAAGAAATACATTTTGAATGAATAAAAATGCCCTCATTTAATTTAAGCTTTTGTCTCTGCTTCTCTAGTTCATAGGATAAGCATGTGGTATGTTGTCCAAAAACAAATCTGCGTTTTAACAAAGTCTTCAGGTGACTCCTGTGCAGACAGAGGTAGAGGTCTGCTCTGAGGACCCACATGAGGCTGGTCTGACCCCAGCCAGTTAATGCTGACATGTGGCCTCTCACAGTGCAAGGCAGGGATACCTCCATGGTCACCTGGCCCACGGGCAATTCTCCCTCCTGGAATCTGCTGCCTTCATTCTGAGCTTCCATCACATTTCCTCCTGGCAGGGTCCTTCCTAACCACCTGTGACTGACTCTGGTCTCGGGGAGCACAGCTCTTTTCAGAGGCAAGGATGGTCTTAAGGACTCACAACCCTCTCATTAGCGAGCTCAACGAGGAAAATTATTTTCACCATCTCAAATTATGCTTGGAGCATTTCAATTCAATAGCCACGTGATTAAAATTTGCCTGGTCTTATATTTAGAACACATTCTAGCTCAGAACTGTGTCAGTTTTGGAAGTGCTGCAATCCCTTGATCCAGGGAAATGTATCAAAACCGCAAGCATATGCAGGTCAGATGTTTCCTCTGTGGTCTCTATGATCATTTGGAGGAGGCTGGGGATGGAGGTCAGCTGGCCTGCTATCGGAGCTGAGGCCCCATCTTCATGTTGCTTTCTCACACATGACCAGCTGATCTCCTACAGCTCTGTGCTCCCCTGGGATGTTTTATTCAAATATACATATAAGACATAAAATGTAGATGTTTTCCCAAGTAAGATTAAAGGATGTCCTGGCATGCGCCTGGTTCTCCAGAACCTGAACCAGTTCTCTTCACATACGTTTTAGTAAAATAGAAACTCCAGGTGGGAGAAGATTGAACTCTCAATTTTCCCTGCCTTGGGGGTCTTTTCTTGGGTCTGGGCTGCCATAGGAATGAAATGGAATTCTAATTGAGGATCTGTTTCCACCTAACTTGTTTCTTGGATAACTGTGACGGACTTAAAAAGTGTGCTCTCCTCCTTGTTGTCCCCAGTTTTTAATTTAAAATGCTTTATTGTTTAGAGCAGTTTTAGGCTCATAGCAAAATTGAGTGGAAGGTTCAGAGATTTCCCGTATACTTGTGCTCTCCCACACCACAGCCTTCCCCATGATCGACATCCCAGCCGAACAGTTTGTTTGTTACGATTGATGAACCTTCACTGACACATTCTCATCACTGACGTCCGCAGTTTGCATCCAGATTCGCTGAGTATTGTACATTCTACCAGTTTGGACAAATATAGAATGACATGTATCCAGTCTTAGTTTATTCTTTTATATCTCTTCCTTTTTTATATCTTACACTGCTGGAAATTAGCATTCTTATAGCTTTTCCTATTCACCTTATTAAAAGTCACCCTCAAAAAGTAGAGATGGGTGGATCTTTTCTACAGTAACATTCTTTTTTTTTTTGGACACATAGTATTCTGCTCTGGGATATCACTTCATTAAATAAAATTATTTTTCTCATCTTCTACTCATAAATTTGCTCAATATTTACTTTGTCTCCATCATTGCTTGGTTTTTAAGAAGGAGTATTTTTTTCTTAAAAATCTTTCTTTAGAAGTTCTTGGTTGACTCAATCCTACCATTTAATTTACTAATTACATGAAGATTACTCTTTCTTTTAGGACCCTAGTGTTCTATCTATTATAGGTAAGATTTTCTTTTTAATGCTAAATCTTGATAGAGGAAGAGAAAGTTGATTATTGAGGATAGTATTGGGTAGAGGAACAGTCATTTCCTACAAGGCTGTGTTAACTTACATCCCTTGCTCCCTGCCCAGCTGCAGGAGTGCATGAGCATTACTCTTCATTTCTTTCATGCCTTGTGTCCTGTGGGTTAGTAATGTTTTCCCCTTGTATAATCAAGGCTTGTGCACTACTTATAATAGAATTCTCCCCTATGTCAATATGGCAGTACTATTCACTTGGCAAAACTATCTTAGTTAAAGTTTAATGAGCACTATTTCTCTTATGGGCTTATGTGTACTGTTTGCTCTTGCAAGAACTGAAATATACCCACACAGTTGAACCACAGGCTGTGGGATGGCAAATCTACACACAACCCGCTCTACACCAAAAGTCCCTCAATTTTTAAAGAGAAATGAAGAAATGCTTCTATCAAACTCTAGCGATGGCATTTAAATAGATGAAAGAAAACACATGACATAGTTTTGGAAAGGGTGTTTATAATAGAGTAGAAATAAAACATATTTCTGGCAACGTTAATTCTGAAGGCTACTCTGTAATTTTTTTGACAGTGACTCACTGAGAAAGAACTTTTCTGTTGCGGTGAAAATGGTAAAGTGGAATTCCCTTTCCATGTGTATAGCCGTCCAGAAGCAGACCTGAGGCTTCGGCCCACTGATGCTCTTCATCTGGAGGGCAGAGGGTGGGTTCTGCAGCATCTGTCTTTAAACCCCAAACGGACTCCCTTACTCCCCCAGTTTAGTCAAGTAATCCATTAGCTCGACTATCAAACATTTCATTAACTATTGCAGTGCTCTTCTAAACTACAGAAAGGGTTTGGGTGAACTAGGTTTGAGACATCATGATGACATCCCCACTCACCAACACCGCTTAAAAGCATCTGTTTATCCATCTCGTCCTCACAATGTTATCACAACCTTCTTCACCGAACAAGAGGCCATTTCTGAGCTGCAAATACCTTTCGGTTTGTTTCGGGGGGTTCTGCATTACCTATCTATTCAAGGTAACATTTAGTATGTATAACTTACACACTATCTAAATATTTATTTGTTACTTTATTGGCGTTTTGATTTATTCATCTATGGTAAACAAATGAGGCATAGATATTGCAAAGGTTTTGTGTTATCCATCCCCTGACCTGAATGTTTGTGTCTGTGAGTTTGTTCTTCTCAAGAGAACATAACTGTTACTCTTTAGAGCAGCAAGCAGAGAAGGTTAGGGTGACGTACACCGACTTCACATGAAGCTTGGAGGAATCGGTGACACAGAGGAAAGTGAATGAGCATGATGTCAACCCATACCATTAATCCTGTTATTTTGCCAAAAATGGCCTTGTCTGGGTGGCCAAGGGACACCAGAGCGCATTGGCCATTAGTCTCTTTGGTGGTTTTGCCAAATCATACACTCCAGCATTAAGTGACCTCAATATGGATACTCTGAAAGGCCTTGGAGTCATATTTTCATGGAACTGCATTACTGTATTTTAAGCATTCTCTGTTTCCACAGAGATGCCTCTGCAGACCCTGTATGAGAACAGGTGTACACACATCAGAACATTTTCTCCCGAACCATACTATTGCTGTAGAGATCGTCCCACGACAAGATACCAAGGCCCAAATTAAGGAACTGTTTCCTTGAAAGAACAGAGCAACAACTATATAAATATAGCACATTGTATAGCATTTTAAGTTCACTTCTGAAGCAAATTCACATAAAAAATAAACAAGTAGCTTTGCCAAGAAAGAAAGCCTTTTTCCGTTTTTATAAAACAAAGTAATTAATCTATATGTGCCATAGACTAAATGTGTCCCCCACATGTATATGCTGAAATCCTAACTCCCATTGTGATGGTGCTAGCAGGTGGGGCCTTTGAAGAGTGATGAGGGTAGAGCCCCCCACAATGGGATTAGTGCCCTTAACAATAGGCCCCAGAAAGCTGCCTTGTCCCTTCTACCATATGAGGACACAGAGAAAACGTGTTGTCTGTGAACCGGGAAGCAGCCCTTGCCAGAAATTCAATGTACCAGCACCTTGATGTTGGACCTCCAGCCTCCAGGTGTGTGAGAAATAAGTGTTTGCTGTTTAAGACAAGTTGATGATATTTTTGTTATAGCAGCCCAAACTAACTAAGATAGTGCCTTGTAAGATACATAACTAGTATTAAAAATTAAAACTGCGTCCAACATTATATGAATAAAAAAATTATAAAAAGGTTTATTAAAATTCTGTTTTTAATTATGAAATGCATATTTATAGGTATATATGTGTGGATATTAACAATCACTATCTCTAGATGGATATGGTTATAGTTTTTTACGTTGGCTATCGTTTTTCATGGTTGTCAAGTGAAGATACACAATATTTGCAATAGGAGAAAAAAGTAGCTACATAGATAGAATTGGTCGTACTGATTCTGGCTTTGTGAAAGACTTCCATGGTAGAAAGTGGCACTGACTTTTCACTTTTAGCTGGGATATGGTTAAATGAAGAGTTTATTAGGCAAATAGGCAAGGGGCCTAAGATATCTAACTATGTCCTTCAGCTGCATGACTTTGGGAAAATCATTTATCCTAGGGAGAAATGACACCTTGTCTCAATATTACACATGTCTTAATCCATGTATCCTAATTCCAACATCACCAGTCCATTCAGGTCAGTACTCAAATTTGGTCTGTACAGGTGTCTTGTGTTTATAAATAGACAGTTTCTCAAGTTATAAACAGGCATGTCTTTAGACTGTGTGCACTGTGTAAGGTTGGAAGAGCTACCAGGTGGCTTTATTCCAGTAGGGGCCTGGCTTATGCACCAATTATTCAAGTAATGAGTGGATACGTAATGTGTTAATGAGAGGGGCACCAGCTCTCCTTTGCAGGGCTGGGCTGATGGTTGGTCACAGAACTGGGCTCTGTCATGGCAAAGAGGATGGCAGGACTTCAGAACGTGAATGGTCAGGTGGCAAAACTTAATGATTCCAGACCTTGCATGTACTTTTATAGTAAGTAGCAAGGTCGGAATGACAGCGTGGAAGTCCTGAGGGGCACAGAGTTATGAGGAGCGTTAACAGGACATGGCATCATTAGAGACAAAAGAGTGGGTTAGTGAAAAAGAACTCCACCAAAATTCTTTAAGGAGATGAAATCAACGGTGGATGACTAGAAGCTAAAGGCATTCCTCCAAGACAAACTCATAATCCTGTGTCCAGCTTCTGGACCTCAGCTGAGTTTCAGACCCAGCCTCTTCCATGTGAGGGAGAGACCTGATCTCAGGAGAGAGGACCCTGTAAGCCTACATGTTAACAACAAGCATACATGGCAGTTCTTCGCCAGAGCCTCCCCATGTGAATTGTGAATATCCACATGGATATTGAAATCCATATCCACGCCCCGGGGCACCCATTCATTGCGGACCGGGAGCTGCCCAGCATTTGGATGACTGTTGTGCACAGAGTGGAATTTAACTGACACTCAGTGACCTGAAGTGTCATCATGGGTCCCCTTTATAGTGGTGCCTGAGAGCCTGGGTAATGAGTGGAGTCCTGCCCAGTTACAGCTCACAGTGTGACTTGTCTTTGTCCCTCAAGGTATAATAGCAATGGAACTACTGATGGTTGGCATATGGTCCACAGATCTTTGGCCTCCGAAGTAAGTTACCAGAGGGAAGTCAGTAAAGTTGTAGATACTAAGGTTGTGCCCACTGCCTGCTCCCACCCAGTCACACAGTGAATGAAAACTCACATTCCATTCTGGGGAAAATGTCAGGGAAGAATCCCTTGCTTAAAGACCTACATAATGTTGATGGTGAACTGCATGTCTGCGCTTAATTTTCTAGCGTAGTTCCTAAAAAACCTGGGCAGACCTTAGAAGATACCAGAACTATGAGAAGCTCAACCCAGTAAGCCTAGCTTCAGCTGCTGTGCTAGATATGGAGCTCTTATCGGAGCAGATAAACACAGCCTCAGTTATGTGATACGCAGCCATCAATGTTCTAACTGTGCTCTTTCCCATTCTTATCCAAAGGAAAGGTCAAAAATATTCATATTTATTTGGAGCAGAAAACTGTGTATATTTAATGGTTTCACTCTAAGGCAAGCTAACTCTTCAATTGATATATAAAAATATCTGCTTTGATCTTTATGATTGATTTCAACAATAACTGTCTCTATTTTTACCTATAATTTTACTACAACCATTAGCCAAAAACACTACTCTGAGCCACCTGTAATAACATGGACTTTTGGAAGAACATGGTGTGTCATATATGGTCCTTGGAGGGAATGTTGACATTGAAGTACAATTCTTGAAAGGACTCCCTGCTTTTGGCATGTAAGATTTTAAACACCTTTCCTGGCTACCCACAGCTGCTTCTGCCACCATAAGGGACAATATTCTCCTGTAAGTTCTCTGACCCCTTTGGGTGAATGACCACTATAGGCCCAAAGGAGAGCTTCCAATGATATCACAGTTTGGATTCCACAAGAAGCCAATTCTAAGACAGTTATTGTGCAGAGTGGGGGAACTTTTAGAGTCAATGACTGTGGAAGGGAAGAACGGGAAACAAGGTTGGGCAGAGAAGCTGAGGTGTAACACAGGCTCTGCAAACCTGAGCTGACCAAGCTTAAAGGCTGGGTGGCCCTCCAGAGAAACCTCAGGCTGGGTGGTTAAGAATTTAGATCTCCAGATAGACCAGGAATTGCCAGCAGGTGGCTCCAGAAAGTGTGTTGAGAGTAAAACATTGCTCTTCAGGGAAACCCTCCAAGACATTGGTCTGGGCAAACATGTACTGAGTAGCATCCCCAAAAGCAGAGGCAACCAAAGCAAAAATGGACAATGAAATCATATCAAGTTCAAAAGCTTCTGTACAGCAAAGGAAACAATAAAAAAGAGAGAACTCACAGAATGGGAGAAAATATTTGAAAGGCGCACATCTAATAAAGGATAAATTACTGGAATATGTAAGCACTTTAGATATAACATGCCACTCTCTCCAGGCCTGCGAGTTTTCCACTGAGGATTATGCTGCCACATTTTGGAGCTCCTTCGTATGTTATTTTTGTCTTTTGCTGCTTTTAGGATCCTTTCTTTATCCTTTACCTTTTGGAGTTTCATTATTTTTATTTTATTTTAATTTTTATTGCATTTTAGGTTTCGGGGTACATGTGCAGAACGTGCAAGGTAGTTGCATAGCTACACACATGGCAGTGTGTTTTGCTGCCTTCCTCCCCTTCACCCACATTTGGCATTTCTCCCCAAGCTATCCCTCCCCATCTCCCCCCGCCGCTGTCCCTCCCCTGTTCCCCCCAATAGACCCCAGTGTGTAGTACCCCCCTCCCTGTGTCCATGAGTTTCATTATTAAATGTTGTGAGGTAGTTTGATTTGGGTTACATCTCCTTGGTGTTCTAAACCTTCTTGTCTTTGCATACTGGCATCTTTCTCTAGGTTTCGAAAGTTCTTTGTTACTATCTCTTGGAGCAACCTTTGTGCCCCAGTCTCTCTCTACCTTTACTTGAAGGCCCAGAATTCTTAGATTTGCTATTTTCCAGATCCTGTAGGTATGCTTTATTATTTTTTATTATTTTTCTTTTCACTCCTCTGGCTGTGTGTTTTGAAATAGCCTCTATTCAAGCTCACTAATTCTTTCCTCTGCTTGATATTTCTGCTGTGAAGAGACTCTGATGCATTCTTCATTTTGTCAATCCAAATCTTCGTTTCCAGAATTTTTGCTTGATTCTTTTTAATTATTTCTGTCTCTTTGTTAAATTTGTCTGATAATCTTTTAAATTCCTTCTCTGTGTTATCTTGAATTTCATTGAGTTTTCTCAAAACGGCTATTTTGAATTCCCTATCGGAAAGGTCACCTATCTCTGTCGCTCTGGAATTGGTAACTGGTGTCTTATTTAGCTCATTTTGTAAGGTCATGTTTTCCTGGGTGGTCTTCATGCTTGTGGATATTCATCAATGTGCAATGAAGGGTGAGGTATTTATTCTAATCGTCTCTGTCTGAGCTTGTTTGTACCTACTCTGCTTGAGAAAACTTTCCAAGTATTCAAAGAGAATTGAGTGTTGTCATCTAAATCTTCGGTCACTGGAATCATATATGCATTAGGGCTACTCCAAGCCCAGTAATGCTATGATTGCAGACTTATAGAGGTACCACCTTGGTGGATATGGGAGATTTCCATGGATTACCAGGCAGAGTCTCTTATTTTCTTCCCTTAATTTCCCCCAGAAAAATTGAGATTCTTCTCTCTCTCTCTCTCTCTCTCTCTCTCTCTCTCTCTCTCTCTCTCTCTCTCTCTTCCTGCTGAGCTGCCTGTAGTTGGGGAAGGGGTGGTGCAGGCACTCCTGTGGCCACCCTGCTGAGACTGTGCTGGGTCTTCCCCAAGGCCCGGGGTGACTATTGCCTGTCTACTGCTGATGTTTACTTAAGACCCAAGAGCTCTTTGGTCAGCAGGGAGTGAATTCTGCCAGAACTGGGTCTTTCACTTCAGGGCAGTGGGTTTTCTGGCCCAGGATGGGTCTAGAAGTGTTGTCCAGAAGCCAGGTCTGGATATGAGGGGCTTCAGGACTCTCCTTGGTGCTTTATTTTGCTGTGGCTGAGCTTGTCTCCAAGTTGCAAGACAAACTCCTCTTTATTCTTTCCTCTTCTCCCAGAGCTGCAAGCTGTGCTGGCTGGAGTTGGAGGAGTAGTGAAGCACACACTCCCTTGGCCACCTCAGCTGGTTTTTCGCTGGGGCACAGACACCCGAGTCTGCCAGCTTCAAGCCCAGCACAGCCCTAGAACTTGCCCATGAATAGCAGTCCTTGTGGCCTAGACTGCCTTTTCAGTTTATTTGGGACCCTATGATGGTGGGGCTTGATGGAACTCAGATTCCCACCACTGGGATGTACAATTCCTCTCCGGCTAGCGCTGCTCTAAATGATCCCTCCATGGGTGCTGACTGAATTCTGCCCTATATTGCTTTCTGCAGTGACAGAACAGCACTGAATTCCAGTGCAAACCCCACAATGACTGTACTCTCCTTCCCCCAAGTGTACAGATTCTCTTTTGCCCCACATGGTGCCACCAGGGGATGGGGGAAGGTGGTGTCAGCAGTTTAAGACTGTCTTTTCTACCCTCTTCAGCATCTCTTTCCTTAACATGATGTTGAAACCAGGTACTGTGATCACTCATTTGCTTTTTGGTTGTTATGAAGGTGATTTCTTCTGTGGGTGGTTGTTCAATTTGGTGTTCCTGCAGGGAGGAGAACCAGCGAAGGGATCTACTTGGCCATCTTGCTCCCTTGTTTTGTCCTTGTGTGGTCAATGTCATCTCCAAGAGTCAGGAATGTACTGAGTGAATTTAATAAATGCTTGTTGAATTAATGAATAAATGAAAAATAAAATTTCTTTAAGTCGTAGAACACAAAATACAAGTTTTAGCTGGGAAAACAACATAATAACATCCTTGGGAGTACAAGTATGATTAACAAAGATTACTTATCTCAGAAAGGTAAATTTCATATGTGAAAACTGTTGCGAACCAGCCCAACCCCGTATGTGGGTGCCCTTAGTCCCAGCGGTGAGGAGGGATTGAGGAAAGGAAATAAAGACAGAGACACAGGAGTAGAATTTACAGCATTCTACTGGGGACCGACACAAGCATGGACAACTCCTTGTGCCCCAAGCTCTGGGCTCCAAAGACTTTTATTATGTGCACAATCTCATTGAGCTTATGGGCGTGGAAGGGGAGGGTGAAGGGGTAGGTACGAGCTGAGTGGAGAGCACATGAGATCCTTCTAAGACATGCTAAACTAGTGCTTTGACCATTCAACAGCACTTGAGATCCTTCTAAGACATGCTAAACTAGTGCTCTGAGTTTATCAGGGATTGTTATCAGGCTGCAGCTGCATGAAAAGTATAGCGGATTAGGAGCCACCCAGTCTGACACCCAATGCGTCAAGGGGCTTTTATCTCCGGAGCCTTGAGGATGTGAGGACATAGAGCAATTAAAATCACTCCATATTCCGAGAACCTAGGCAGGGCCTGACCTGCTCTGTGATCTCTGCCCTGCAAGGCTTTTCTCTTCCTTGCCAGCTCCCATCTGCAAAGACCGTCCTGGATCTTGCGAGCAGAGGTTGCCTCCCTTGTCGGAGATATTTGCATAAGCTGTATTTACGAGTCCCTTATGCAGTCTCCATGTTGAGAAGGCATTTGTGGGACCAGAGCAGTGTTGTCCGCTCTGCAGCCACCCCGAGCTGTTCCCCATCCTTACTGTGCTCTTGGATGATCTTTACATCAGGCCTCCTGTTGCCTCTTGATTTCTAATTAATGGCACCAATAACATAGTTTAGTTTGGGGTATAAACTTCAGTGTACTGTGAGCTAAGCAAGCTTATAATTATTTAGCTAGAATTAACATAGGTCTCCCCCAGCTATCTTGACCCACAAAAACACTTTTATATGAATCTTGAAAATATATTTGGAGAAAATATAAGAAATCAGTGAGAGAACAGTCAATGTGTAGAGGCAAATCAGAAAAACTGAGATTCAAGACCTGCCTTCGCATTCTTTTTAAGTTTGGGCATGTACTTAACCTCTTTGACCTCCAAATTTCTCCTTTGGTCTTACATACAATGAGGTGTTTCTAATTATAATAGATAATGATGCATAAGAATATATTGTTAACTGCAAATCTTACATTGATAAAAGCTGTCATAATAGCAGCAAGAAAAATTACAAACTAGCATAATTTCATTCAGCAATAGAAATTATGAAGACAGCATTCGTTATCTTTAAAAAAATGTATTTCACAAGTTTCACACATTTTGCTTTTCAAATAGTTGTTTATTAAAATTTATATTTGTAGTGGTTTATCACATATGAATTAGATAAGTAATGCCATATTATTTTATATCATCTGTTATCTGTGTCCAGGGCATTTATACAATTTTACATTTTTTTTAATCTGGTTATATACAAGGGTGTGAATTCACCTGAAACACTTAGAGTGATTCTACTATGTGTGTACAATTCTTTAGCATTGGCTTTGATATTGAAGAATGCTATCAAGTAGAACACCATGATCAAGTGAAGGCTAACACCAAAGTTTATGATGTGAATTCTAAAAGCCTCATGCGACTTCGGGTGAACTTGGAGACTGGTCACCATTTGAAAACTGCTGTCTACTTAGTTTCACTGAAGAAAACAATAAGAACAAATAGATTATAAGTCACTGCAGACAAAACAATTTATTTTCCAGACTAAAGGGAATTATGAAAAACCAGACATTTAAATTGGCAGAAAAAAAAGAATACCTGTTGATAGCCTCGGGTTGCTGGGGATAATAGGCATTGGCTTAACAGGTGCAATTATTTTCCTCCATTTGGTGTTAAGTTTCTGTCCCCATTTATTTTTCTGGTTCATATTGCTGAGACTACCCATTTGTGAATACGCTTGAAAATGTGTTTCCATAGTGATTTCATGTACCTATTTTCTTCTCTTGAGTTCTGTAATCTTGGGGTAAACCTCAGTGCCTCATAGAGTGCTTTATCTGCACTCCTCCACATCCCTTTCTCATCACCAACCTCATGCCTTACATGACACATTCTACCATTCCTTTCCAAAGGGAAGAATGTTCTAGGTCATGCAGAAATTCAAAACAGAAACGTCCAAAATTGAAAACCTATAATGATGACTGATTTTATTTCAAATGAATGACCATTAACTTCAAGTTGGCCTTTTTTTGTATTAATTTAAAGGGTACAGGTGCAATTTTGTTACACGGATATATTATGTAGCGGTGAAGCTTATGCTTTTAGTATAGCCATCACCCCATTTGCGTACTTTGTACCCATTAAGTGATTTCTCATCACCCACTCCCACCCCGAAAACTTTCAGCCGTCCAAGTATTTAATGCCTTTTATTCAACACTCTATTTGCATTTTTAAAATAGAGACAGGGTCTCACTATGTTGCCCAGGCTGGTGTTGAACTCCTGGGTTCAAGCTATCCTCCCACGTCAGCTTCCCAAAGCGCTGGAATTATAGGTGTGAGCCACTGCACCTAGCCTCTCTATGTGCATTTGTACACACTATTTAGCTCCCACTTATAAAGGAGAACATGCAGCATTTGTCTTTCTGTTTCTGAATTAACTTAAGATTATGGTCTCCATTCCCACCCATGTAGCTGCAAAAGGCTCCATATCTTTGCTATTGTGAATAGTCCTGTGATAGACGTATGAGTGCAGGTGTCTTTTTGGTATAATTTCCCAGGAAGATACCCAGTAATGGCATTTCTGAATCAAATGTTAGTTCTTTTTTTAGTTGTTTGGGAAATCTCCATACTGTTTTCCATAGAAGTTGGAAAGATCCAAACAAAAATGTACATTCCCTTCTTTCCACATTCTCATCACCTGTTACTATTATTTTGCTAATAACAGCTATTCTGACCGGTATAATATGACATTTGATTGTGGTTTTAATTTGCATTTCCCTGATAATTAGTGATGAAAAATTATATTTTTCATATGCTTTTTGGCCATTGTATGTCTCTCCATTTTCTTTTTTAACAGGGATTTAATTTTTCTTTTTTTTACTTTTATGGTCAGTAATTTGTATTCCTTGTAAAATCTGGATATTAGGCTTCTGTTAAGACCACGTATTTCACAAGTTTCACATATTTTGCTTTTCAAATAGTTGTTTATTAAAATTTATATTTGTAGTGATTTATCACATATGAATTAGACAAGTAATGCCATTTTTATTTTTATTTTTTATTGTGTTTTAGGTTTTGGGGTACATGTGCAGAACATGCAAGATAGTTGCATAGGTACACACATGGCAGTGTGTTTTGCTGCCTTCCGCCCCTTCACCCACATTTGGCATTTCTCCCCATGCTATCCCTCCTCTATTCCCCCCAATAGACCCCAGTGTGTAGTACTCCCTTCCCTGCGTCCATGTATTCTCATTGTTCATCCCCCGCCTATGAGTGAGAATATGCGGTGTTTCATTTTTTGTTCTTGTGTCAGTTCTCCAGATTCATCCATATCCCTACAAAGGACACGAACTTATCATTTTTGATTGCTGCATAATATTCCATGGTGTAGATGTGCCACATTTTCCCAGACCAGTCTATCATCGATGGGCATTTGGGTTGGTTCCAGGTCTTTGCTATTGTAAACAGTGCTGCAATGAACATTCGTGTGCATGTGTCCTTATAGTAGAACGATTTGTAGTCCTTTGGATATATACCCAGTAATGGGTTTGCTAGGTCAAATGGAATTTCTATTTCTAGGTCCTTGAGGAATCGCCACACTGTCTTCCACAATGGTTGAACTAATTTACACTCCCACCATAATGGTCAGAGACCATTATGAACATATATAAGCTCACAAATTAGAAAACCTAGAGAAAATGGATAAATTCTTAGAAATATACAACTTCCCAAGATTGAACCAAGACGAAATAGAAACTCTGAATAGACCAATAATGTGTAGCTAGATTGAATCAATATTTTTTTTTCTTTTTCTTTTTAGGTAACTGGAAAAGCTACACCAGAAAGGACAAGTTAGTGGTCAACTGTGCTAAATGCCAATGATAGGTTAAGTAAGAGAAGGATAATTAACCACAATATTTCTCAATGCAGAGGTCATTTGTGGAGGCAATTATCCCAGTGGAGTTTGCTACACAGGAGGGCAGAGAAATCGGTAAAAGGAATCACTCAAAAGGAAATCAGAGAGAAGATTTTCTTGGTTTGTTGTGATTGCTCTTTTGATCTTCAGTTGGGAGAAATTGCAGCAATGTTTATAATAATTGGAGTCATCCAGGAAAGAGAACAAGGAGAAAAAGGAGGGGGAGAAGGAGGAAGCGGAGGAGGAGAACAGAAGACTCCATTACTGCTAGAGAAATCTCCTTGAGTAAACTAGAGGAGTAAACTATATCCGATGGGAAAAAAGATGACTCAGGAGCAGGAAGGAAGAGTGACTATAAGAAAGCAGTTATACAGGTCTGTGCATAGACAGTAATAGAAGCTTGTGTGCATTTTCTCCTCAGTGTTTCTATATTCTCGATGAATTAGTAGAGAAATTGCTGAGGTTGAGAAGGAAGAAAAGGTGTAGGAGGTTTGAGGAGAAAAGAAGAAAGTTTTAGTCATTTACATCAAAATAATGACAGATTGAATAGACCAGCAGATCTGGTAGAGTTTCTAGGTGATATTAAAGATCAGCTTGCATATGTTGAACCATCCTTGCATATCTGCTACAAGGCCCACCTGATCATGATGCATTATCTTCTTGATGTGTTGTTGGATTCAGTTTATTGGTATATTGTTCAGAATTTTTGTGTCCATCTATATCAGGAATATTGATTTGTAATTTTTTTTAATCCTTTTTTGGTTTTGGTATCAAGGTGATACTGGCCACATAGAAAGAGTTAGGGAGAATTATTTCCGCTATTTTTGGAAGCGTTTCAGGAGGACTGGTAGCAGGTCTTCTTTGTAAGTTTGATGGAATTAAGGTCTGAATTCATCTGGTCCTGGGATTGTTTTGTTGTTGTTATTGGAAGACTTTTTAAAATTATTGATTTAATCTAGCTACACATTATTGGTTTATTCAGAATTTCTATTTCTTCTTTGTTCAATCTTGGGAAGTTGTATATTTCTAAGAATTTATTCATTTTCTCTAGGTTTTCTAATTTGTGAGGTTATATATGTTCATAATGGTCTCTGAGAATCTTTTGTATTGCATTTAATGCTATAAATTTCCCATTTAGAACTGCTTTTGCTGTATCCCAGAGGTTTTGGTATGCTCTTAACAGAAGCCTAATATCCGGATTTTACAAGGAATACAAATTACTGACCATAAAAGTAAAAAAAAAGAAAAATTAAATTTCTGTTAAAAAACAAAAAGGAGAGACATACAATGGCCAAAAAGCATATGAAAAATATACTGCTCCACATCACTAATTATCAGGGAAATGCAGTTATCTCACTAGCTTCTCCTGCCCAATCTCTTTTTCTTATTTCTTCTCAAAAATGATTCAAGGCTCAGTGCTTAATTTTCTTCTCTTTACTTCTGCACTTGTTTTCTCAGTGATTTACTTCATCTCATGTCTTTAAATGCCTGCATATGCTAATTGTCCATACATTTGATCTCCAGGACTGGCCTCTTGCCTGAACTCAAGACTTGGCCCCACTGCTTGTACAACAGTACTGTCTGTATCATAGGCACCTCCAGATCAGCCTATTCAAAATACCTCGTTTTATTCCTAAAGTGTTACACTTCCATCACTTTCCTAGTGCTGGGAAGTGAAGACTCACTGCTTCCAGCTGTTTAAGCTAAATGTCTTTTGTTGACCTTGACTTCTTTATAGCAGACCTCAATACATCAGCTCACCTAGTAGGCCCTTGTTTTAAAATATTGCATACCCGAAACCTGCCAATATGTCTTCTACCTCTGCCATGTTCCACTCTGATCAAGGCCACTCTTTGCTCTTGTTTATTTTATTGCAGCAGCCACCTACTCTCCTGTGTCTAGAAATCCCCAATTCTCTATTATCAGCAGGGCAGCCAGGAGAGTTCTCCTAAGAGTTACATTAGGATGTGTCAACCTTCTGCTCAAAATTCTATAATATCTTTTCTTACCACTTAAAGCTAAAAATATTTGAATGGTTTTGAAGGTATCTCTATTCCAAATCCAATGCTCTCCCCACCCATCCACCACCTTACACCTGTAGCCTTACTCACATTCCCTCCTGAAAAAGGTGCACTGACTTCACATTATAGTCAGTTGTTCTGATACAAGATTATGTGCAAATTTAGAGTAGGGAGCCCTCATTGTGAAATGTCTTCATATGTCTTACAGTATAAAGGTTTTAAGTATTGCACTTAGTTTCAGACCAGTCTTAGCCCTCGCCCAATAATCTAAACGTATGCTTCAGAAATCTCTTTGGGGAGCATTATCTTACTGGCTCTCTGAGCTCTCTTTCCATTAGTCAATGTGGTTTGGAAACAAATAGGGCACTGGTGCTTAGAGCGTGAGAAAAGCCCTGGTGTACAGGTTCAGGTAGTTGTATCCTCAATCTACTCTCTTCACAGGATGTCAATCTGCGTCATTATTTCCGGGTTTCAGATTCTCAGAGTACCATGTATTGTCCCAGCTTCTGACACCTCCACAGTTAAAGGTTTGTTCTTTATTATTTGGCTGCAGTTTTTTTTTTTTTCTTTTTCTGTGTAAATGTTGAATGCTTCCCAAGCCATATCAAAACGTTGTTTTTCTCTTCTAGAGATACTCTTAGGAAGACTTTTTAACTTGCAAATTTGCTGGGGATTTTGGCTTTTGTACACCTACCTGGCAGTTAACTTTACTCCGTATTTTAGCAATCCTATTGTTCTCCCTCTCAATAGCTAACACTCCTCAGTACTAGAAAGCCACATTTATCTCCCAGCCCCATCTCCAGGAGCCATTACTACTATCTATGTGACAGAAGCAAAGATCTCTAAAGCACCAATAACTTACATTCTAAACAAAAGCACTCTCAGAACAAAGCCATATCCATTGTCAACCAAGTCCTGTGGTTGTCCCAACAGACAGTGAGTTCTACAAATGATTGGACATTCATAACATTTCAGAATACTCTTCCAGACATTTCCGCTTCTTTAATTAGATTGCTAGATGTGTATTTCCAGACTTCTTTGCTCAATACTTACGTCTGTTTGCGATTAAACTTGGGAGATTATACCACATCCAGATACCTTTAGCTCATTGTTACCGCTGATCTCTGAGAAAATCATGGATAAAATCATGCAATTCATTAGAAAAGTGCACACATTAAATTATGTCTATACAGAAAGAAATGACAATTATTCCAAACAGTAGTCATCACACTTTCTTGATCTTTCTGTTTTCTGTACATGCAAAATTTGTTCAAGTGAAATATAAAGTCCAAGCTTTTATCTGGTTCCCTAAAATTGGCTTATCAAAGAATGTTATAATATGTTCCAGATAATGAACATAAGCATAAGCAGTTTCAACAATATACTTTTCTAGGGAGAACCTGTGGTTAAGAATTTATATTGTTTTTTCAAGGAAAATCTAGGAATATAATTTTTGAATATCATATATTAATCCAAATAAAATTAAACACTTATAAGTTCATCTCAACATCAGAACTCAATCACAGTTGTTGTTCACTTATATTGCCCGATGTTATTATTTCTGACAGTCTTTCATTTATTTCATTCATATTAAGTAATTTAAGAAGAAAATCACATCTAAGCTGTCTTCATAAAACTTCATCACTCTAAAGCAAATGGACTACAATTATAGTACAAACTTCTAAGCATGGCCCAAAGCAAATTGTTTTGTGGACAGAGCGAATTGCTGGACGTGTTACTCCATGCTTAGAAGGTCGTTACAAGCTCCTCGGCACGATTCTTTCCTGATGGATTAATAAGAGACAGATACCTCAAACATGTCTGAACTATCCTCAGGCAGGATTAAATAAAGACTTTCTTTTAAAAAAATAAATGCCGGGCTTCATTCCAGATGGCTTATTAGAGAAAGAAGATTCTCTGAGTGCTATTCTCTTTGCACTAAAGGTCACTCACAAGACACAGTCCCGGCTAGGGACCATGAATAAAAGCAGGTAGATTTACTATAATTAAGATCCTAGGATCAGAGTCCTACCTGGATTCCAGGGCATTGATATTGCAGTGTAGAATTCCTCAGAAGTCTTTAGAGCCACAAAATGAAACAAGGTTTTCTGCAATGATTATCTATTTTTAGTATGTTTTTTAAAATGCTGTCTTCTCTTAAATAGCAGATATCTAGTCCCAAAATCTAGAGATCCTGATTCTGTGGATTTAAAGTAGATGCTGCATTCCCAGTGATCTGCATTTTTAACAAGGAGTCAAAGTAATCCTCTGAAAATTACTGAACAAATGTGTTATTTGTGGTTTGTTTTGTTTTTGTTGCTGCTGTTCTTAGGATTTCTATTGTTCCTTGGATCTAGTGTACTTTTTCTTCAATAAAGGACTGTATTGAAGTCTTACTTGTAAACTTTATATTGTTGTGGGTTAGAAATTGATCATAACTATTGTGAAATATTCAATATTTTATCTTGTATGTAGTGCTTCATTGAATGTCCTTCATTAGATATCTATGTGCATTTTTCTAATTGTTTGCATATTAACAGAAAAGTTAATCTAATATACAAGCACAGTGCTGATATCCCTTCTTGCTTAAGGTAGTACCATTTTAAAAATTACAGAATTGGAGGAAAGCAAATTCTACCCCAATATTATCATTATTCATGCTTTCTTCAATAGTAAGGTTGAACATTTCAAATGCTTTTCAAATGATAGTTTTGTCTTCTATGCTTTGCCTGTTCTTATATTTTGCCCATTTTTCTATTGGTTTATGTTTTTTTTTCCTTATTCTAAGAACACTTTAAATGTCTGCAACTTTGTCCCAGTCTGTTTGCATGTTAATTTAGTTCATAATGCTTTAGTTCATAATCAACAAATGTTTTAATTATTTTTACTTTAAGTTCCAGGATACCTGTGCAGAATGTGCAGGTTTCTTACATAGGTGTCCCTGTGCCATGGTTGTTTGCTGTTCTTATCAATTTGTTATCTAGGTTTTAAGTCCTGCATGTATTAGGTATTTGTCCTAATGCTCTCCCTTTCCTTGGTCCCCACCCCTCAACAGGCCCTGGTGTGGGTTGTTCCCCTCCCTGTGTCTATGTGTTCTCATTGTTCAACTCCCACTTATGAGTGAGAACATGCAATGTTTGGTTTTTCTGTGTTAGTTTGCTGAGGATGATGGCATCCAGCTTCATCCATGTCCCTGCAAAGAACATGAACTCATTATTTTTATGTCTGCATAGTATTCCACAGTATATATGTACCAGATATTCTTTATCCAGTCTATCATTGATGGTTCCCTGTCTTTGCTATTGTAAATACTGCTGCAATAAACAAATCAATCTTTTATCCATGAATCAACTCATTTTTAGAAAATAGCTCTACATTTAAAAATTAGTTAAATATGAATATACATTTCCCTTGAACATTCTTTCTGGTTTCATTTTTGCATTACACTTTATGTGTTACTAGTTTCTAAATACGTACATCAGTTTATTCTCCTTAATCTACCTTTTGGTCAGTAATAACCTTTGGATTATTTGCTCTTGGTCAATTGCATACCATTAAAACAAGCATGGCCAGATATGGGACTAACACTCCATATCTCCCCAATAAAAATGACTGTTGGTTACACAAAACAAAAAAAGCATTCTGCTCCACAGGTAAATTTAAAATTTTACTTTTTGGAATATAGAAATTTACTAAAAACTTTACAACATTTTTCTAGTATTTCAACATTGGATTAAAAAATATCAGAAGTTCAACCTCAGCGGATAACCCCAAATATAGAAATTGTGTACATATTATGTGGTTCATACTGTCATGAATTTAATATGCACTTTTTTTTTTGAGACGGAGTTTTGCTCTTGTTACCCAGGCTGGAGTGCAATGGCATGATCGTGAACCCAGATCCAGCAACCTCTGCCCCCTGGGTTCAGGCAATTCTCCTGCATCAGCCTCCTGAGTAGCTGGGACTACAGGCATGCGCCACCGTGCCCAGCTAATTTTTGTATTTTTAGTAGAGACGGGGTTTCACCATGTTGACCAGGATGGTCTCCATCTCTTGACCTCGTGATCCACCCGCCTCGGCCTCCCAAAGTGCTGGGATTACAGGCGTGAGCCACCACGCCTGGCCTAATATGCACATTTTACTCTTTCTGCTGCATATGATGCAAAGGTTCCTGAATTTGTTATTAATTTTATAATATAGTTACTCAATCTATCATAAATTTTCATTTTCAGTGTGAATATCTGTAAACATTTAGGACCATATTGGTTGTTGTGTCTCCTTTTTATTTTATACAAATCAAGTTGATGTACATCATGTGTTCATAATCAGATCCTCATAATCATATTTTGAGTTTTCTTCATTCCATAGAACCATGTTCTTGCTTTTTCTATATTTTTCATGTGACTGAGGAGGGATCTTAAAGCAGTTCAGCATCTTAGAATATGTACGTGTCTGTCTGTTTCCTTATCTATAGCATGGGCAGTAGTTTGTAGTGACTTCCATCTCCCTATTTCACTTCCTGGGCTAATGTCCCCTACAGTGTGATCCAGAAACTGAACCTAAAAATGCTGAGATGTTTTAAAAGGTATGTTTCTGGTCCTGTCTCAGAACTACAGAATTTAGAATTCAGACTTATGAATTGTAGGCATGCTAAGTAAATGCAGAATTCTGAGTTTTAGGCATTCTAAATATGCCAGAATATCAGTGTGGTGGGGTGGTGAGTGAGTAGTGCTTCTTAATTGAAAACACTGCCTGGGGGATTTGATGAGGTCTCATTGCTGTTGCCAAGAAGAACTACAAGAAACAGTTTAATATATATGCCTTTTAAAAACATGACTATGTCTTTCTTACATTTAGAGTTTTGTCTTAGGTAGATTGGTGTTTACTCAAGTTTATTTTAATGCTGTTATTCTCCTTTTTCTTATATTTAAATGGTTGTGTTTGTTCCTAGCCTTATATTAATGTAATCATATTGGCTTTTTGCAATAATGGAGTTCAAAATTTCTTAGACCAGTTTAACGATTATTCTGGGAGCTAATCAAGAATATTATTGTTAAAGCGACAACGAGTTTAACAAGAATGTACAGCATGTTATGCTCTCAGTGTTTCTTTTTTGTTATTGCATTTTAGGTTTTGGGGTACATGTGCAGAACATGCAAGATAGTTGTATAGGTACACATGTGGCAGTGTGATTTGCTGTCTTCCTCCCCTTCACCCACATCTGGCATTTCTACCCATGCTATCCCTCCCCAGCTCCCCCCTCCACTGTCCCTCCCCTATTCCCTGCAATAGACCCCAGTGTGTAGTGCTCCCCTCCCTGTTTCCATGTGTTCTCATTGTTCATCACCCACCTATGAGTGACAATATACAGTATTTCATTTTCTGTTCTTGTGTCAGTTTGCTGAGAATAATGTTCTCCAGATTCATCCATGTCCCTACAAAGGACACAAACTCATTGTTTTTGATGGCTGCGTAATATTCCATGGTGTATATGTGCCACATTTTTCCAGTCCAGTCTATCATTGATGGGCATTTGGGTTGGTTCCAGGTCTTTGCTATTGTAAACAGTGCTGCAATGAACATTCGTGTGCATGTGTCCTTATAGTAGAATGATTTATAGTCCTTTGGATATATACCCAGTAATGGGATTGCTGGGTCAAATGGAATTTCTATTTCTAGGTCCTTGAGGAATCACCACACTGTCTTCCACAATGGTTGAACTAATTTACACTCCCGCCAGCAGTGTAAAAGTGTTCCTATTTCTCCACATCCTCTCCAGCATCTGTTGTCTCCAGATTTTTTAATGATCGCCATTCTAACTGGCATGAGATGGTATCTCAATGTGGTTTTGATTTGCATTTCTCTGATGACCAGTGATGATGAGCATCTTTTCATATGTTTGTTGGCCTCATGTATGTCTTCTTTTGTAAAGTGTCTGTTCATATCCTTTGCCCATTTTTGAATGGGGTTGTTTGTTTTTTTCTTGTAAATCTGTTTGAGTTCTTTGTAAATTCTGGATATCAGCCCTTTGTCAGATGCGTAAACTGCAAAGATTTTTTCCCATTCTGATGGTTGCTGATTTACTCTAGTAACTGTTTCTTTTGCCGTGCAGAAGCTGTGGAGTTTGATTAGGTCCCATTTGTCTATTTTGGCTTTTGCTGCCAATGCTTTTGGTGTTTTGGTCATGAAGTCTTTGCCTACTCCTAAGTCCTGAATGGTTTTGCTTAGATTTTCTTCTAGAGTTTTTATGGTGCCAGGTCTTATGTTTAAGCCTTTAATCCATCTGGAGTTAATTTTAGTGTTTCAATTAATATGGTTTCTATTGTCTGAGGGATGTGCATAGATTTAACTCTATAAAAACAATTCTACTTCTTTCAAGTGCACTATGACAGACAGCTGAAAAAGAGTGATATACTGATTTTTCACTTATTTTCAACCATACATTCACTGTTATAGAAGTGGGCTCTGAACTGGATTTTCACAAAGCATTCATTTACCAGTACTTCCAGAGTAATATCACTGTTTACATCACTGCCAAATATCCTTAACTTATGGTTTATAACATTAGATTTTAATGCATGTGTGCTTTTTAAAATTTTTTTCTGAAGCTCAATACTTCAGAAAAAAATGGAAGGAAACGTATCATACTTTAACGTTAGATTGTCTGGTATTTTTTATCTCCCCTAGTCACCTGCATGATGCCATGCTTCCTTTATGCACCCATGACTACAGGTTGCCATGTTGGCCTACTATCTACTATCTACTCTATCCTGTAGAAACCACTGTGCAGGTTCAGGGTCCTTTTCAAGCCAGTGCTCTCAGGGACTTGGCCTGGGGCAAAGACTGGCATCTGAGAAGATGCCTTTCTACCATCCTGGGTCAAGTTACCTGGAAGAAATACAAACTAAAAGAAGTTAAGTAGTTTTGCAAGAGTAGCAAAGACAATACCCAAATTAAATTTCTGTAGACCTTTCTTTCATCTATGATTTTAATTGAAACTAGAACAACAGAAAGGAAAATGTGATTGTTTTTCTCTCTCACCTCTCCTAATCTGCTGTTCCTTCAAAGGACAGGATGTCTATTCAATCAGGCAGACTTGTCTGTGGCTCATTTCTCTACCTCTACCTCAGCCTACTTTCGAACTGATTTTTTTTTAATTGCTTCATATGGTGGCATTTTACCCTATAAACTAATATTTTATTGGTGAATATTAATTCTCTTTTAAATATGTCTTGAAATATTTGTTGCTTTCTTTACAACCCACTATTTTTGATATATCATATGTCTCGTATTGTAAAAGTCATGGCACCGTGCGGCATGGCTTACATTTATTTTACAGGCAACTGTGCAGAAATATGTTAAATTGGCCTCACTTAGACATTTCTGCTTTGCAAAAATTGAAAACTAAATTGATTTGATATAATTAAGCAATACAGTTAATTAGTTAACCCTGATTGTTTTTAGCTGCTAAGAAATGCCCTGCCCTTGGGCCTTAATTAGTATGTTAAAAAAATGTAAAGTAATTGTTATTTATTGTGTAGTATGAAAAACTTGAAAACCCATCTTTCATTTTCCAGGGATGTGCTGTTCTTGACTCACTGATCTCCTACCAGTTAATAGTATTTCATATTATTATTTTATCTTTCTTTAGAAACTGCTAAAACTATTTGGAAAGTATATACACTTACAAGAAGTGTTTCATAAAGGCCTTCTGAGTTAAAACGTAGGTAATGCAAATAGAACTATATTTTCTTAATTATAAGCTAATATAAAATACAGAAAATTGTAGAGAAGAGGATAAAATCTACATGAAACCCATCACTGTTGATATTTCATTTAATTTTTCTCTATCTGTGAGAGTACATTGATTTGACCTCTCTGGAATTGAAACTTATACATTTTTAATTTGCCTTTTTCACTTACTCTTTATATTAAAAGTGAAATATTAAAATATTGAATATTTTTCTGATACTATTAAAACTATTTCCAAACTTCTTACAATGCCTTCTGTTCACACAATAGATCAATAATGAGTTAACTGAGTTCTTACCAAAGAACACTTAGAATTGCTGATTTTGCAGGGTGAAAGTAGTTAAAAGTTATATGCTTCATGTGCTTGTCATTTACTGTTTCGGGAAACATGTTCTGAGGTTCATGCATTCCACTCAGAAATTCTTTCTATTCTTTTTGTTGTTTATCTCCTCTAGAGACCAAAGGGTATATCAGTCTGCTGTGGTCTTTAATATCCTTTCTGAAGGAGGAGATGATTCATTTGCTCAAGTCGAGGAATCCCAGGATTCTGTATGAGATGAGACTTTGGGGAAAATAAAACCCAAAATTGGAAAAAATAGTGTTATGAAAAAGATGAAACAGTGCACTAGAGTGCCATGTGTATGGGCTTCTCCCAGCCCTCCACAGGGTCATGGGAGATGCAAGCTGATTTGTAAAATCATCATAAGTTATATGTCTCAGCCATGTGTGGGGGAGAGGGGCTGGTCCCAGGAAATGAGGAATCTGGACATACAAATTTACAGATGAGTTTAACTTCTCCATGAGCTATTTTAAGATAAAGAAGACTATATTTTCAGCAATTCTTATCTCCCAAGCTGAATTAATTCCTACATTGCTTTGTATTGTATATCGACCAATTCATAAGAAAACACTCTAAGGAGATCAGGTACTAGATGTGGTATATATTGAACATTTGTGACTGATTAGAGTCTCCAGGCCTCGTGAAAATGGCAAAGTGAGCTGGTTCACTGGGATGCAGTGGTGTCTCTCTTCATAATCACTGCTTCCCTCTTCTAGGCCTGTAGTACCAGCAATAAGACCAGGGTAGCTGGCATGCCAGGTTGATTAAGGTTGAACTCTTATACTTTCAATAAATTTAATTCTGTTTTAATATCTATGCATCTGGGAAGCTTTGCCAGGCTGTCATTAAATCAGGTTTTTACTGCTTAGTTATCTCGACCAACCAACCTGCTCCACATCTGTGCTAGATGCATTCATGCAGAGGAGGCCACACCCTGCACTTTGCATCCTGCTGACAGGTGTGGACTATAGACAGCATTACTGTTAATGAATGAGGCTCCATATCTGCACTTTACTAGCTTAGCAGGACCAGCAACCATGACTACATGTTAGACCTGTGCGGATTGTTTTCTTTCCTCAGTAATACTCCCATATCTCTACACCTGTGCCTGAGTTAACGACAAGGGTTTAAATGAAGGACTCAGTCTTTAGACAAGGGCATCTACTCATTGAAACCTTCCCTTCTCATATAAAAACTGAAGAAGAGTCTTCATTACACACTGTTGATAATTAAGACTCAGATTGTGTGTATTTTTCCTGTATGTTTGACTTGCCACCCGGGAGGAAGCTTAATGGACCCGCAGATGCTTCTGAGATGCCAATAAAGCTTGGACCCGGGCATGTGGAGGGCACTGACGTCACATCTGGTGGCTCAGACCCTCACCTCTCTCTTGAGCTGGTTCCAATTCCATGTTCTGCTTTAACCTGTTCAGTGGCTTGAGAGCAAAAAAGAAAGCGCACAAATTGAGAATATTTTCATGCAATCTTTTTGTGTGTGTGTGTGTGTGGGAGGGGAGAAAGTTAAACGAGGCTGATTTAACTGTAAACTCTGGTTCTGTAATATGTGGGCATTTGACATTTATTTACCAGAAGTGCTGCGCTGAAATGTCTTAATGGCATGTGGAGCCATGAGGGTTAAATTGTGGCCCAGGGTTAGTTTATCAGCTTTTTGGACCAGGCTCGCTGCTGTCGCCATGGCTTGCAGACAACTTGGCCAGCTGTTCATGCAATTTGCCAGGTCATGCAATCATAAACTTCCTTTTTTTTGTAAACTATTCAAATGTGTGGACATAAAAGTAAGGAAACTTATTATATGTTAAGCACGGACTCTGTTTCAGAAACTAGGCTCTCGTTTTATGTGACACTGTGAAATCCTCAGAATCCTCAAGATAGCTTAACAGTTAAGCCACATGCAATCGTTGCTATATATCAAATGATAGTCAAATACTCACAAATTTACATGATTCAAATTGATATTTTACCTCGACTTTATATAGCAGTGACAAAAAGTAGAATCACAGTAGAGCAGGGTCTGAATGCCTTCTGTTTGGCTTCAAAGGCTGCGTGCATTTCTCCTCACTCTCTAGATAACAGTTAAAGAGCAAGGGGCTCAGACGTTCACAGCACACCTATTATGCCAAGTAATTGCTTTATATTATTGCATTCATTCGTACATTGATATTTCAGTGTTATAGATAAGGAAATCACAGCTCAGATAATTTAAGTAACTCTTTGTTATGATGAAAATAGAAGTTTCTTGGCTGGGATGTTTCTAAGTTCAATTGTTGTGACTGCATGCCTGCTTTTGGTTTTTGAAGTGTGGATGCTTGCTGATGTCACTCTGTGATTTTCTTCATAACATTTTCACAATGTACATTTAAATGATAATTTAATTGATGCTAAACCTGTGTTGTTCACTCCTGTGTATTTACTGGCAAATATAGGATCTGGTACCCAGTTGGTGCAAAATAAATATTTGTTGAATGAATGGTAAATGAGTGAGCAAATAAATGTTTAAAAGTCAAGGCTTATTTTATTACCATACCTTGGCCCTTTGATAATAGTCTGGATAGAGCTCATCGTAGAAATACCCCTTGGAATTCTTTGGGATAAAAGTTTTGTGGATCTTTTGATAATAAACATCTCCCATCTAGGAAAGAAAAATTACAGTGAAAGCTTTTGAAATGAATTTCATGAGAACATTATAAAGAAAACCAGTGACAGAATTTTTACAATGTGAGAGGCAGTTCCCATATTGCCCTTTGAATGTTTTGGCTGCAAAATGGTAACGAAACACTTGTGGTCCATTTTAGATAAACTGTATGAAATTGTAAACATTTTTTTTTAAATAAAGTATTTCTTTATTTCACTAATCTTGAAACAATATGTATTCTTTGTTTTTAGGAATTAGATGTAAATATGCACATATGGGAATGATATTTACAATATATTATTACAATCCCCTTTATTTTGTCTGTATGATTTTTAAAGACAGAGTGCTGTGATAAAGTCTGGTATTTCCATTGGGTTTTAGATAATGACTCAAGACAAGGGCATCTGCACATTGAAACCTTCCCTTCACGTATCAAGCATCACCAGCATTTACTGGAATTAAGAAAAAAAATTGACTTCAAATGTTTCTAAGTAAAATTTAACAGAACATACATGTTCATAGGAGCTTCTTGTATTTAACTGTTCAATACAAATGATTAAACAATCATTTATACTTTTGCCCAAAACCTTATTTTGCTTTTTAATATTTCTACTTCTGGTTTAAAAAAAAATCCACAGTAATACACTATATCCATTTGCATATGCCCATTTTTTATTTCAATTGAACTTTTCAACTTGCTCAGCTTTTCACCTAGAGTGTTTCATTTAAACTAAGTGTTGTAATAGTAACTGACCTTTAAACTTTATTTTTCCATTTCTAGGCTAATATATTAATAACTTTGCTTTTTGCATGTGTTATCTTTTATATATATATTTTTTCCTCTGGGAATTTGAAGGCCATAAGTCCTTTAGTTTGATCTGTAGTATTTTGTCTTAGTCCAGATGCTTTGGAAACAAGTGAAAGAAGCATTACCTGAATTTGCTTAAGTACAAAGAAGACTTTACTGGCTCTGATGACCAGGCTATGAAACAACAGCATTGCCACAAGGCCCCAAAGACAGCACAGATGACACGGGGACTCTCTTTGGCACCATTTTTGTTTCTATTTCTCTCAGCTTGTTGGCTTCATCCTCGCAGATGGTTTCTTCCACACAGCAGGGAATATGGCCACCACATTCTATCGCTTCCTTTCTCAGTTCCAATTAAAGGAAGAACAAAAGCCCAGGGCATGATTTTTATTTGGCTCTATTAGTTCAGATATCCATTACCTGCAAGAAATAGTGAGCTGGCACTGGTGTGGGGGAGCTCAGGAATTTTGTACTGGTCTTTCACATGTATGTACTGCTTTCGCATTTTGTCCTCCTAAGTGTGTTATTTCCTTATGTTTTATAATTGACTTAGCTCTGTCTAAAATGGGGCTGTTACGATCCCCATAACTCCTTTGTCAGTGACTTTTACATTCGTGAGTCCATGGTTTTATTTTCTAATTGACTGGAGTGCACAGTCAATAAGTTTTTCAGAAAACTCATCTATTTCTTCAGTCCTTTCATGTCTGGGGTTATAGTGAATTGTGCTCAAATCCCTTTCCTTCAAAACTCTTAACTACGGCTAAATTATTTTCTGTTATTTAATTCATAAAGTAGAAATTCAAAACCAACCTAATGTGTTCCTGGTTTGTTCATTTCAAAACATTTCTCTTTACATTTGTAAAATTTATAATTGACATATAAAATTGCACATATTTAAAAGGCACAGTGTCATGTTTCAATGCATGTATGTGTTGTATAATGATGAAATTGGCATATCCATCCATCACTTTAAACATTTATCATTTCTATGTGTTGATAACATTCAAAACCCCCTCTTCTAGCAATCTTAAAATATACACCACATCGGTATTAGTTGTAGTCTACGTACTGTGCAAAGAACACCAGTCTTCCTTCTAGGTTGGTGAACTTTTGAATCCATGCTGCATTTCAGAAGTAGACTCAAAGAGAGTGTTTGGGAAGGGTCTGGCAATGCCAGTGCAGTCTCTACTCACCATTCAGAAAGGAAATGGGGCTTCCCATATGGCAGCCAAGGCTCCCCAACACCTCAGCCTTTACTCATCCACATTAGGTAAGGCTCATGAGTATGGCTAGAATGTCCCACACACTCACCTGTCTGTCTCACTTACAACTGTGCCTGTGTGTGCACACATACCACACCATGCCACCACACACATGTCACAATATACAACACACACACCATACCACACACATGCATTACAGCATAGACACACCCACTACACCACACACATACACATGTGCACACACTCTACATTTATTTTCTGAAGCACCGAGTAGCCCTTCCCAGAAACACAATGATGTGTCAGCACCTGAGGTCTTATTTCAGGTGGATTGATCTGCCTCATATCATGAAGAAAGTCTTTTAGATTTTTATCACACAGTGGCAGAAGTCTATGTGTTCTTTTGTCGATTGTCTTGGTTCATGAGAAGTGGAAATTTTGAAGCCTGGTCTCGCGCTGGCATTTTAAACTCGTCTGGGCTTTTGCATAAGTCTGATAAATAGAGCAGAGAGAAGAGCATCAGCTTTCTTTCCACTTTGCTTTTCCAATGGGTTCTTTGTTCTCTTCCCGAGTTCCTTAACAGGCTTCCTCTTTTCCCCATAGATCTTTAGTGCTGAAAAAGGCAGAGACAGCTCACGTGATGCCCAGAAATAAAGCATAAATTTGGAATCCAATCCTTCATTATGGGCTATAAGGCTTTGGCTTTTATCTGGGATGAAACAGCAGGACATGGGAGAGTTTTGGGGAAGAGGGCTCAAAACACATGACTCCTGTTTCATAAACACTCCTCTAGCTGCTTTTTTTGAAATGGGAAAAGTGAGGCAAGTGCTGAGGGAGGGCGACTAGGGTAAAATTACAGTAACCCAGGGGAGATACACTGGTGTTGGGCCAGGGCGTAGTGAGAATCTAAGGATGAATGAGGAGAGGCTGGATTCTGAATGTGTTTTAAATGCAGAGCCAAAAATATTTGCTGATGTGTTGCCTATGAAGTGTTAAGACAAAGGAAGGCAAGATGACTCTGAACCTCTGACCTGAGCAATTTATAAGAACAGAGATATTAAGATGGGAAATACAGGTAGAGCAGAGAGCGTGAAGGATGGGTCAGCATGCAGGTGTTTTTGTTGTGGCTGATTAAAAAAAAAACACTTTCTAGAGAAGAAAAACTTGAGGAAAACCAAACTGAAAAAGGTAGCGGTAAAATGGAAGTAATTATTATCAGCTGAGTATTGATAGGCAGGCCATATGCCACTTTTTTCACATATATCATTTTCTTCACAAAAAACATGCAAGCAAGATACTATCCCAACCTTCCACCATGGTCAAATCTAGTATGGTTTCCAACTCAAAGATGACTATTTAATTTCTTCTTTCTCTAATTTTATCACATGTTCTTTGCTCCAGTCTAAATGGGAGATTGTAGACATTTAATTAATGTATAGTAGAAATAATACAAAACATCAGAACAGCAAGGATTCTCTGCAGTTCCCTCAATCAATGAATCTTTTCATGAGATTCTTTTAAAAATGGTCATATTTGCATTATTGACTTAAATCGAGTGCTTTTTTCCTTAAAGAAAAAGAAATGAGGATGGCTTTTGTGGGAGTATGACCGATAAACACAGGAAGCAATCAATGAGAAAGGTCAAAGGTCTCCGTGTTGCCTGCAAGGCTGGTGACGCAGGAAGACCACTGCAGCAGTGTGCAAGTGTAGAAGTCAAATATTTATTAACACCAAGGTAACGATGGAGCTGGTTGCACATTGGCCAATTGGGCTCAGCGTACCTCATTCCAATAAAACACAATCGATGCCATCCTTCAGCAGAGGCTTCCATGTATTAAATTTTTCTCATGAGGTGTCAATTTGTCTTATTGCCTTCCCTCAGCAATTGCCAAAGTCACGCTCTTAGTAACTCATCTCTTTAGCTATTTGTAACAGGTAACTAGAAGTTGTCTTCTTCTTTTAAAATAATTTTATAATATAAGATTAATAAATGCTCAGTGTAAAATATCTTAAAAACTCAAAATATATGGAGAATTGTGTAAATTACCCAGATTTCCATCATGAAAACCTAACTTGGATTATTTTGTTACTGTTCTCTCTAGTTTTTTTATTCCTATGGATTTTTAAAAATTTAAACTTAAACTGTTTGTATTATAAGTTTTTTACTTAATATCTTAACATAGCTTCTTCTGTTTATTACAAATGTTTATAAACATCATTTTAAATGTATAAGATTCTAACTAAGCAACTAAGTCATCTGAACCCTGAGGAAGGATATGACGGGGTCAAAAGAAAGAAAAGAAAAATATTGTCTCTTTCTGGTTTTCATATTTAATGCACTAAGATTCTTTGGAAAATGGCATAGGCAGTTGTGTTGAGTCACTCTGCATTATGTCTTTAGGGCAGAAATTCAGGGAGATACAGTGAGCTGAGATTAGTCTGTGGTACCTAAATCAGAGGAACGTATATACTACGTAGTAGCTAGAATCCCACACAAGCAACAAGAGAGTAGCAAACAAACAGGCAGATGGCAAAGCATGCTGAGAGTGCTCCCTTCGAAGACTGCGTGCTTGAGCAAGTTGCTTCGCATCTGTTACAGCAGCCTCATGGATAAAACGTGATACGTAAAACTCTTAACTTAGTCACTAGTATATAAAAACATCCTAATGAATATCAGCTATTGCTATTAGGATCGTCATTATCATCTTCATCATCAAAAATTATATATACCCGTTATAATGTTATGAAGTTATGAAAATACCTTGAAATTTGTGTGCAGTTCTAGGAAATGTAAGATTAGATTTCTATTTTTTCAATAGAATGGAGACTCAAGATAGAAATTATGTAATAACATTCACTGTGGAATAAATGTTATTTGGAAGTGTAGAATAAATCTTTTTATTTTTGAGTATGCATGAGCTATTGCAGAATAATAGTTGCTTCACCAGTTTCTCAGTGATACTAGCTAGTATCAGCTAGAATTTTATCAGCTAGAATATTCCCATCTCTAGTACAAATTCCACATCATCCACAGAAACATCTGACCAAGTTGCTGACTTTACTAGTGATGATAAATGGTCTGTAACAGCAGTTATCTGGCTCTAAATGAAGATTATCTTTCTTTTTCATGGTCCATCTCATTATCTATGGCTCAGTGCTTTGTACTTAGTCCTCTTGCTGGTATTTTATTCCAAGCCAGCCTAAATCTTCTTCTAGGCAGTTGGATGAACCAAGAGCTCTTTCTGGGAGTCTGACAGCTGGAGTTCCAGAAAACGGAACTGGCAATTACATTGTTCTGAATTTGAAACTCTATGCTGTTTGGCCTTGGAAGCGAGTAAAAATCCCCAAGAGAAGGAAACAGTGAAAGCCGAGACAAGTGATTTCTTAGTGGTGCCCAACAAAATCACATGAGCTGGTTCATAGAACAAAGGTTGGGGAAATTAATTTTAGCAGCATTTTCTAGGAAACCCATGAGAGAGTTCATGGTCTTCAAGGGGTTGGTCAGGACTAATTTCAATTTGACCATGGAGTTCAGTCTTTAAAAGTTTAAAGACAAAGCAGTTAATGGATACTGTTTCTAGATGCTATATATAAAGCTGATGTTTATCAGTTACATGGACTCCCAAGCACAATTATAACAACAATTACAGACAAGTTACGTTCTTGAAAAATTAATTGAAAGTATTCATTTATTGAAATGTTTTTTTGGAAACAGTGGTGCCAACTCAGGGTTTCTAGAAGTTAACAAAGTGTTTCTATCAACAAGTGATATATGGCAAAAGTAGCTTTCTGAAAATGAAAGAGCCACACAAAAATCAAATAAGAAAGATAATATTTTAAATGCCATTAATTCATTAACTGATGGTTTTTCAAGTAAATGCCGAGGTTAGATTTTTATTCCTTAACATTCGTTTTTGGGCTTCCTGCTCTTAACTCACAGGTTTCAGTGTTAGATCACAGATAATTTGATTTTTATCCAGCCCTGGAAGGGAGATGCCTCATGGACTGAGCAAAATAAATGCAATTTGAAGCAATTTTTTTAAAATTTCCTACTCTCTTCCAATGAAGAGAAATGAAGCAACCTTCAGTGAACTTAAGTGAGCCTATGCTGAAACCACATTGGCATTGAGGCAGGCTGCCCATAATGGAGCTGGCTAAGCTAAGCCTGGGAAGGCCACTCTAGACATGACCAGGTGGAGTCCTGTGCTTGGATCTGTCTCTCTTTATCTCCGCTCTTGGACTCTCAAAGTACTCTGTGACAAGACCAGAAGCTCTAAGGTCTTCCTGAGATAGCCCCCTGCTCTGCCATCTTTGCCATTTTGAAGCATAAATTATTTGTTCACGTACCAGATGGGGCTGAGTGTTTTCAGATCAATTTTACATCTATTGTGCAAAGAGAGACTTAAATTCTAAGCTCATGAGATTGTCAAGAGAGAATTAAGTAAGATTACCAACATACATTACTTACAGTGCCTGCCAAAATCCTATAATGAGCTTTTAATAAGTGTTATTGTTTTCCCATTGGCATAAGAAATAATAGATGATAAATAAATTAGGTGTATGAAATATTACTCTAAATCTGCTATCATATACATTTTAAGTGTAAAATATTGTAAATATACAAAAGCACAGACTCATGTAATGAACACTCGTCTTAATACAAGTCATCTTGCTTCAGATCACAATATAAAGAAATAAGATGGTAAATTACAGATAAAGTCACTCCATCCCTATTCTTCCTTCCTGAGGCAGTAATTTCAGATTATTTGGTTCTGTATGTTTGCATGCTGGCAGTTTTTGATTGAATGCTAGAAAGTGTCATGATATTACCTTCCTTCATAAGGGGGTTTACTTTTTCTCTGGCAGTGGATTAAATCAAGTAACTAATGCAATTAATTAAATTAATGTAATTAATATAAAACACTTGGGACAGTACTTGCAACAGTATGAAAAAATTCAATACACAGTACACAATTTTTTTCTCCATTTCTTTCCAATTCCACTTCATCTTATATGTGTGCATGAACACACACACAAAACTCATATCATTGAGACGTCACTCAAGACTCTCAATATTCTCTTTACTCAATACTCTCAATATTCAAATATACTGTATCTCTTATAGTATAAATTAACGAAGCGCAGCACACAGGTCTTCTTAGTCTAGTTCAGTCTGTGTTTCCTGGATCACTTTTCTATGCCTCTTCATAAACACAATCTCTGATGGACGGCTTCTGTATGTCCCAAACTGCCATAATATGATCACTTTTCTATGCCTCTTCATAAACACAATCTCTGATGGACGGCTTCTGTATGTCCCAAACTGCCATAATATGATCACTTTTCTATGCCTCTTCATAAACACAATCTCTGATGGACGGCTTCTGTATGTCCCAAAACTGCCATATTTTTATCCCATCCCTTCTTCTGCTTCTGGATCATTGCTTTAGCCATTACTGTTCCTTCCTTTTATCTCTGATCATCTGAACTTTTCAAATCTAGCTCAAAACTATTGTCATGTAGTGGCTACAACATGGGTTCTGATTTTCTTTATTTTCTGTGTAACTAAATTATTGTGGAAAATAACTGTCTTCTTTTTGTTTGCTGATTTTTTCTATATTCGTCAAATATTTTCCTCTTTATCTCTATATGTCTTTCCTTTACAATTGAACAATAAGAATTTGGGAACACAGGTCTAAGCACTTTATTGAGCATGGAGTAGTTTTGCAGTAAACAATTGTACTGATACATAATGTGTAAGTTCAATGTTGATTAGACATTGAGCATATTTATGAAACCAGTTTTTGAGAACTTTTATTCACATGCAGCACTTGGAAAATATTTGCAATACTAGCGAGTTATCAGTTCCCTTATTCACATTTTGAGACACATAAAACCCTGACAGTATAGAAGAGAAGAGAGAGAAATTACTTAATCATTTACTCTGGCATGTTTATCTTCAAACTATTTTAGGTTTTGCCATAAAGCGTTAAGGAAATAACTACTCATACAGTTAACCTTACCAGTTAGTCACAAACATTGACAATATGAGAAGATATTTCCTTTTGTTCAGGAACATCTAGGCAATAAAAGATTTCTAACAGTCATCAACATATATAAATAGATGCATATACAAAGGGGAGTCTGTTAGGGAGTATTGACTCACATGATCATAACGCGAAGTCCCACAATAGGCCATCTGCAAACCGAGGAGCAAGGACCCCAGTTTGAGTTCTGAAACCTCAAAAGTAGGGAAGCTGACAATGTCACCTTCAGTTTGTGGCCAAAGGTCTGAGAGCCCCGGCAAACCACTGGTGTAGGTCCCAGGGTCCAAAAGCTGAAGAAGTGGAGTCGGATATTCAAGGGCAGAGCATGGAGCATGGGAGAAAGGTGGAGGCCAGGAGACTCAGGAAGTCTCCTCTTTGACTTTCTCCTGCCTGCTTTACTGCAGCCACATTGACAGCTGTTTAGATGGTGCCTACCCACATTGAGGGTGGATCTGCCTTCCCAGCCCACCGACCCAAATGTTAATCTCCTTTGGCAAGACCCTCACAGACACACCCAGGAACAACACTTTGCTTCCTTCAATCCAATCAAGTTGACGCTCAGTGTTAATCATCACACTGCTGGTTCCACTGGTACCTGAGGTTCTACTATGACTATTTGTCAACAGTATTGAAACTCATTTTTGACAAACGCATCTGACTCTTATTGGTCAGTTTGTTTGTTTCCATCTTTTAGGAGAATTGACCAAAATCTTTTCTGCTTATGTGTCAAGAAGCTACACTTGCCAATTGCTCTGTATATGTTTTACATATGCCAAAATACATAAATATATTAATAACAAATTAGGTTGCCTTAGAATATAGACTGGATTACATAGATTTCTGAAACTTTAGAAAACTTTGGGGCTAAGGCAGTGGTTCTTAATCTTATTTATTAATCAAAATGCTTATTTAAAATGTGATAGAAAAACAGAAAGCTAATTTTTGGTTAAGATATAAATATTTTCAGGGACAAATCACAGTGTTATAAATTAAACGTTATTATTCTTTCTTCACATCAATTAACCTTTAACTAAAGTAAAAGGAAGTCTGAGACAGCCCAGCTATATTTTCAGGATGTGTTAGACTAGACGCCAAGGAGTCAGGCCCTTTAGGGAGCAGAGGCCATGTCTTTGTCATCTGGAAGGCTGTATGCACTCAACAAACGCTTGCTGAAGGCCTAAATTCCAGTCTAAACTTTAGTCCTGTGTCTATGACTCATGATGGGTGAAGAAACTTACCAACTTACCTAAGTCTCACTTTATCATTTGTAAAATAAGGGCAATCCTTTTGACCCTATTTATCCAAAGAAACGGTGCTTGTAATTTGAAATCCTTCAGCCACATGAAGTTGTTGGCATCCAGGAAGAGCTTTCCCTTCCTTGGAAATACTAATGTGACAAGTAAAAATTCTGGGTTAAATATTAATAGTTTAATTAGACATCGTAATGTTTATGTTTAAAACGCATTTAACAAATATCCATGACTTATAACAACAAAACAAAGCTACACACCCACCACTTCTAACAACACTGAATAAACACCAGGTTGGAAAAATGCATGGTAGTTTGGGGAAACGTAACCTAAAAGCAATTAGCAAAGGTATTAATTCTTTTCAGTCTATTGATTATTAGGCAATGCAGTAAAGGCCAGAGAAAGATACATAGATCAAAAAGACAGCAGAACAATGACAGTAAAAACCACCATTGACCATTGAATTTTCACTCTGGCAGACTTCAGCAGTGTATCTTTTTTGATAGATGAGGAAACTAGCCCCAGGAGGTTTTAAGTGACATTCAAAGCCACATAATAAATTTGTGCCACAGATGCCTAGTGTTCAGTTCTCGGATTCTGTAGATACTGCCAGCAGTTTTCAAGCTCAGTCTGTGAAATCCTCCAAGGTCACTGCTGGTATAGAGAATAACATGAATAAAATGGGTAGAGGTTAAAGACCTCAAATCTTCCCCTATAAGTCTTTTATTTTTATTGTTATTACTTTTTTCTTTTTAAAACCTCTTTATTTTTAATTTTTAGTTCTGGGGTACATTTGGTCTGGTCTTTTTGCATTTTTCTGCCTGCTTTACATTCTAGCCACAGTGGCAGCTGATTAGATGGTGCCCACCCAGATCGAGGGTGTGTCTGCCTTTCCCAGCCAAATGTTAATCTCTTTTGGCCACACCCTCAGAGACACCCAGGATCAGCACTTTGCATCCTTCAATCCAATCAAATCGACACTGCAACTTATTTGTCATTCTCCATTATTGCAGGTCCTGCCATAAATAACAAATACAATATTTAGAATGTGACTGTCACTCTCCATATTTAAACAGAAGCCAAAAACATCATCACCTGCTTCACTTTGATTTGAAGACATTTAAAAAAATCAACGGTTAAAGAAAAATATTCTACGTTTATCTCCTACACAACTTTATGTCAAACGCATATTTGCATTGAATGTTGTCCTTGGACACCTGTATTTAAATTTTCTCTAGCTTACTACCATCTGTAGTAAAAGCTCTAGATTTTTGAATATTAAGAAAAAAAATTCAAAAAGTTTTATAGACTAATTTCCCAGTTTCATTTTATGTGTATGGCATATTGATGAGGTAAATAATTTGCTATAAAATATTAAATGGTAAACATAATGACCTGAATAGAAAGTTGTCTGAATTGTTAACAGTAGCTATGCTAATTAGTGTAAGGCTGCATTGCAAACTCCATAGAAGGCTTTACATAGTTAAAGTAACACAGATTAGTTTGCTATAATTAATAAGGGTCTTCTACATATCAAAGGAATTAAAAGGTTTATTAGATTAGCATTTCTAAGGGTTTGCTTAGAAATCAACAAGTTCGATTTATTTATATAAGTCAAGATAATAAAACTGTAAAGAAAAAGAATTGAAAATAAGCATTATGAGATATAAACAAAAAGTTATCATTTGTCTTATGTATGTTGTACTTTGAACGTAACACCATGTATTTCATTATTCTTACTGCAGTTACAGAGAATGCCGATAGTTTACAAATGCAAGAGCAAGGCCGTATTTTGTTTTTATGTTTTAATCAAAATTCTGTACTTAATCTAAAAAATATGTTCACATGACTATGAGCAAATTTTATGTCACAAAGTAATTGATTAATGAATAATGTGGTCTATAGTCACATATATAAATGATCTGGAGTGAGGTGAATAAAATTATTTTAAAATGGAAGTCGGAAGAATACAAATCTAGGAACAGAATATTTATGATGGATTGTTTTTTTTAGCACATCAATAACTCATCATTTTTATCAAATTCAACAAAGAAGACACTATTTAGAAATGATGGCTCCAAAAGCAAAGTGCAATCCTTGAACCGAAATTAGCAAACTATAGCCCATGGCCAAGGCTGGATCACCATCTGTTTCTGTAAATAAAGTTTTATCAAAACACAACTATGGCTGTTCATTTAGGGATATGGATTTAGGCATGCTGTTTTCTGACTTGATGGCAGAATTGAGTAATTGAAGCAGGTAATGCCTGGCCCACAAAGAATAAAATATTTATTATTTGACCCTTAACAGAAAGTATTTGTATCCCCTTGCTCTAGTTCACCAGACTGCTACCCGTTCTCACAACATATCACTGACTTCCAGACATCCATGCGTTTTCTCCAGTAGTTATGTCTAAATTCTTTTCTAGTGTTCCCGTTGGTAATCAGTTGTTCATATCCATCTTTATTGAAGAATAATAGATAAATAGGAATTATATATATTTAAGATAATCAACTTAATGTTTTGATATACAGACAGTTTGTGATTTACAATGGTTTGACTTGATATTTTGACAATATTCTGGTACAAAAGCTATACACCTTCAGTGGAAACTGTACTTTGAAATTTGAATTTTGATTTTTATTTCATAATGTTTATTTTTATTATAAAACTGGCTTTGGGTTAGATGCATTTGCCCAACTGTAGACTAAAATAGGGTAGACTAAGCTACGATATTTGGGGTTAGGTGTATTAAATGTATTTTCGAGTCACAATGTTTTCAACTTATGTTGGGTTTATTGGGATGTAACCCATCATAAGTTGAAGATTATAAGTATATATACATATATATTTATCATACAATCAGTCTTACCCATCACCTCATATAGTTATTTTTTGTTTCCTCATTTTTCTCCTTCTCCTCCTGTTTCTCTTCCTCATTCTCCCTTCTTCTTGTGATAAGAACATGTATGGTCAAACCTCTTAACAAATTTATAAATTATAATTTAGCACCTTTTTTATTGTACTTTAAGTTCTGGGGTACATGTGCAGATTTTGCAGGATTATTGCATAGGTACACACATGCCATGGTGGTTTGCTGTCTCCATCCCCCCATCACCTACATCACACGTTTCTCCCAGTGTTATCCCTCGCCAACCTCTGCACCTTCCATTGTCCCTCCCCAAGCCTCCCACCCCCCAACAGACTCCAGTGTGTGATGTTCCCCTCCCTGTGCCCATGTGTTCTCATTGTTCAACATCCGCCTGTGAGTGAGAACATGTGGTATTTGGTTTTCTATTCTGTGTCTGTTTGCTGAGAATAATGGCTTACAGATTCATCCATGTCCCCACAAAGGACACAAACTCATCATTTTTAATGGCTGCATAATATTCCATGGTGTATATGTGCCACATTTTCCCTGTCCAGTCTATCATCTATGGGCATTTGGGTTGGTTCCAGGTCTTTGCTATTGTAAACAGTGCTGCAATAAACATTTGTGTGCATGTGTCCTTATAGTAGAACGATTTATAATCCTCTGGATATAAACTCAGTAATGGGATTGCTGGGTCAAATGGAATTTCTATTTCTAGGTCCTTGAGGAATTGCCACACTGTCTTTTACAATGGTTGAACTAATTTACACTCCCACCAGCAGTGTAAAAGTGTTCCTATTTCTCCACATTCTCTCCAGCATCTGTTGTCTCCAGATTTTTTAATGATCGCCATTCTAACTGGCATGAGATGGTATCTCATTGTGGTTTTGATTTGCATTTCTCTAATGACCAGTGACATAAACATTTTTTTCAATGTTTATTGGCCTCATAAATGTCTTCTTTTGAAAAGTGTCTGTTCATGTCCTTTGTCCACTTTTGAATGGGTTTGTTTTTTTCTTATAAACCTGCTTTAGTCATTATGCTATACATTAGATCTCTAGAATTTACTCATCTAACATAACTGAAATATTTTTCTCCCCTTTGATCATTTTCTTTCCATACTCCCCTACCGTTGGTGACTACCATTCTACTCTCCGCTTTTATAAGTTTGACTATTTTAGATTCATACTATGAGTGAGATTATATAATGTTAGTCTTCCTGTGCTGGGCTTATTTCAATTAGCATAATGCCCTCAGGTTCATACATGTTGTAACAAATGACAGAATTTTCTACTTTTAAGGCTGAATGATATTCCATTGTACATATATACCACATTTTCTTTATCCATTGATAGGCATTCAGGTTTTATTCATATCTTGGCTGTTGTAAATAATGCTACAATAAATGTAGCAGTGAAGATCATTGACATACTATTTTCATTTTCTTTGAATATATACCCAGTAATGTGATTGCTAGATCATATGGTGGTTCTATTTTTCACTTTATGAGGAACCTCCATAATGTTTTCCATAGTGGCTATACCAATTTACATTTCCACCAAGGGTGTGCAAGAGTTCCCTTTTCTTGACATCATTGTCCACACTTATCTTTTGCCTTTTTGATAATAGCTGTTCTAACAGATGTAAAATGCTATCTCATTGGGGTTTGATTTGATTTCCCTGAGGCTCAGTGATGTTTAGCACCTTTCCATATGCCTGTTGGCTATTTGAATATCTACTTTTGAGAAATGTCTATTCAGATCATTTGCCCATTTATTTAATTGGGTTATTTGTACTTTTTTTCTTGACTTATATTTTGGATATTATGCCCTAATCATATATATGGTTTGCAAATATTTTCTCCCATTTTACAAGTTGCCTTCTCATTTGTTGATTATTTTCTTTGCTATGCAGATACTTCTTAGTTTGGATTCATTCTACTGATTCATTTTGCTTTTGTTGCCTGTGATTTTGGTGGTGTCATGTCCAAAAACAAACAAACAAACAAAAAGAAAAACAAAAAAAAAAACCACTCCTAAAACAAATGTCAACAAGATTTTTCTCTTTGGTTTCTACTAGTACTTTAATGGCTGGCTTAAGATCTAACATTTAAGTTCTTAATTCATTTTAAATTGATGTTTATATGGTTTAAGATAAGGGTTCGATTTCACACTAGCATGTAAATATACAGTTTTTCCAATATCATTTGCTAACCTTTCTCTATTATGTGTCCTTGGCACTGCTGTCAAAGATCAGTTGACTGTAAATGCCAGGATTAAGTTTTAGGCTCTCTATTCTGTTTCATTCTTCTATATTTCTGTTTTAATGCCAGTATCATAATGTTTTGATTACAGCTTTGTAATATGTTTTGAAATCATAAATGTGATGCTTGAAGCTTTCTTGCTCAAGAAAACTTACTTGTTCTGCAGTACTTCTTGCTCAAGAATGTTTTAGCTATTAGTGAACTTTTGTGGTTTCAGATGAATTTTTGTATTGTTTTTTTTTCTATAAAAAAAAAATGCCTTTGGAGTTTTGACAGGGATTGCATTAAATGTATTGACCACTTTGAATTATATAAACATTTTAACAATGTTTATTCTTTGATTCCATAAATCACACAAATGACATTATATTTATATGTATCTTCTCTAATTACCTTCGTTAATATATATTTTTTAATTTTTATTGCATTATAGGTTTTGGGGTACATGTGCAGAAAGTGCAAGATAGTTGCATAGGTACACACATGGCAGTGTGTTTTGCTGCCTTCCTCCCCTTCACCCACACTTGGCATTCATCCCCAGGCTATCCCTCCCCAGTCCCCCCTGCTGTCCCTCCCCCATTCCCCCCAATAGACCCCAGTGTGTAGTAGACCCCCTCTCTGTGTCCATGTGTTCTCATTTTTCTCACCCACCTATAAGTGAATATATGTGGTATTTCTTTTTCTGTTCTTGTGTCAGTTTGCTGAGAATGATGTTCTCCAGATTCATCCATGTCATTACAAAGGACACAAACTCATCATTTTTGATTGCTGCATAATATTCCATGGTATATATGTGCTTTAATTTTCAGTAAATGTCTTTCACCATTTTGGTTAAGTTTATTCCTATGTACTTGATTCTCTGTTGCTATTGAAAATGGCATTGTTTTTTTAATTTCCTTTTTGAATAGTTTGTTGGTAATATATAGAAATGCTTCTGATTTTTATGTTGATTTTGTATTTTCAGTGTTGCTAAATGTGTTTATTAGTTCTCATAGTTTTTTGTTGAATTTCTAGGGTTATCTCCATATACGAATAGGTTGTTTGCAAACAGATAATTTTAATTATTTCTTTTTGATGTGGATATCTTGTATTTCTTTTCCTTTACTGATTGCTCTAGCTAGACTTCCAAAATGACTTTCAATAGAAGTGGTGATGCCGGGCATTCTTGCCTGGTTCTAGATCTTAAAAGAAAGTTTCTTTTTAAAAATTTCTTCTGAAAAAAAAAAAAAAAAAAAAAAAAAGAAAACAGGGTATATGTGCAGAATGTGTAGGTTTGTTACATAGGTATATGTGTGCCATGGGGGTTTGCTGCACCTATTGACCTATCCTCTAAGTTCCCTCCTCTTACCCCCAATCCCTCAACAGACCCTGGTGTGGGTTGTTCTCCTGTCTGTGCCCATGTGTTCTCAATGTTTGAATTCCACTTATGAGTGAGAGCATGCAGTGTTTGGTTTTCTGTTCCTGTGGGCGTTAACTAAGGATGATGGCTTCCAGCTTCATCTATGTCCCTGCAAAGGACATGAACTCATTCTTTTTTATGGCTACATAGTATTCCATGGTTTATCTGTACCACATTATCTTTATCCAGTGTATCACTGATGGTCATTTGGGTTAGTTCCATGTCTTTGCTATTGTAAATAGTGTTGCAGTAAACATATGTGTGCATTCATCTTTATAATAGAATAATTTATAATCCTTTGGGTATATACCCAGTAATGGGATTGCTTGGTCAAATGGTATTTCTGGTTCTAGATCCTTGAAGAATTGCCACACTGTCTTCCACAATGGTTGAACTATTTTACATTCCCACCAGCAGTATAATAGTTCTTATTTCTCTACAGCCTCACCAGCATCGAATTTTTTCTGACTTTTTAATAATTGCCATTCTAACTGGTGTGAGATGGTATCTCATTGTGGTTTTGATCTGCATCCCTCTAATGATCATGTGATGTTGAGGTTTTTTTCATATGTTTGTTGGCCGTGCAAATATCTTCTTTTGAGAAGTGTTTGTTCATATCTTTTGACCATTTTTTGATGGTGGTGTTTTCTTATTGTAAATATGTTTAATTTCATTGTAAATTTTGGATATTAGATTTAGTCAGATGGATAGATTGCAAACACCTTCTCCCATTCTGTAGGTTGCCTATTCACTCTGATGATAGTTTCTTTTTCTGTGCAGAAGCTCTTTAGTTTAATTAGATCCCATTTGTCAATTTGGCTTTTGCTGAAATTGTTTTTGGCATTTTTGTCGTGAAGTCTCTGCCTGTGCCTATGTCCTAAGTGATATTGTCTAGATTCAACATTGTAAGCATAAAATATGTTTAAGACAATGAACCCCTTAATATCATAGCTTAGTCTCCCCATTTTAGTCTATAATTGGGCAAAAGCATCTAACTAAAAGCAATTTTATAATAAAAATAGATTTTTTTTTCATTCTGTTAATAAGGTATATTGCATTGATTTTTCTACTTATGTGACCTATTGTTTGTATCCCAGGGGTGATTCTCAGTGCGTCATGGTGTATAATTCTTTCAGTATGCTGTTGAATTTTGTTTGGTAGTATTTTATTGAGAAATTTTACATCTGTTTTCAACAGAAATACTGGCCTACAGTTTTCTTTTCTTGGTATCATTTTTTGTCTTTGATGATAGGGTAATCACAGCCTCATAAAATGAGTTTAGAAACATTTCCTCTTATATTGTGAAAAGTTTGAAAATAATTGGTTTTAATTCTTCTTTGACTATTTTGTAGAATTCATTTGCGGAGCTATCTGTTCCTGGGATTGTTGTTGTTGCTGTTCTTGTTGTTTTATAACAGTCTTGCTCCGTTACCCAGGCTAAATTGCACTGGTGTGATGATACCTTCCTGTAGCCCCCTGGGACTCATGTGATTCTCCCACATCAGCCTCACTAGCTGGGACTACAGGTTTATGCTACTACAACTGACTAATATTTTTACTTTTTGTAGAGATGGGGTCTGACTATGTTGCCTGGGCTAGTCTCAAACTCCTGGCCTCAAGGGATCCTGCTTTGGCCTCTCACAGTGCAGGTGTTATAGGCATAAGCCACCATAGCCAGACTTGTTGGGTCTTTTGATTACAGATTCAGTCTCATTATTTGTTATCAGTCTCTTCATGATTTCTATTTCGTCTTCTTCTTCTTTTTTAATCAAGATGGAGTTTCGCTCTTGTTTCCCAGACTGGAGTGCAATGGCACAATCTCGGCTCACCGCAACCTCCGCCTCCTGGGTTCAGGCAATTCTCCTGCCTCAGCCTCCCCAGTAGCTGGGATTACAGGCACGCGCCACCTTGCCCAGCTAATTTTTGTAATTTTGGTAGAGACGGGGTTTCACCTCATTGACCAGGATGGTCTCGATCTCTTGACCTCGTGATCCACCCGCCTCGGCCTCCCAAAGTGCTGGGATTACAGGCTTGAGCCACCGCGCCCAGCCAGATTTCTGTTTCTTCTTGATTCAGGCTGGGTAGGATTTATTTTGTCGATTTTGTTAACTCTTTTCTATTTGTCTTATAATCCTTTTGCTCTACCTTTTTTTCTGTCTTCCTTTGTGTTTCCTTGTTTCTTTTACTAATAGGCTCTTATTCCCTCCCTGTTTTGTGTGTAACTTCTATAGACATTTTCTTTGTGATCACCATGGAGTTTCCATACAATATCTTACAGCTATAACAGCTTCTTCTAAGGTAATAACAACTTAATTCACTTGCATACAAGTACTCTATACTTCTCATCCCTCTACATATGTGTTCTTGTTTTCAAAATGTGTGTGTACATAAATTATGCATCCACTAACACAATTTTAGTTATAGCTATTTTAAGTTTCTTTTCTTTCAGTGTTTATAATAGAATTAAATGTGATTTACCTGCCATTGTTAAAATAATACAGTATTTTTTTGTATATTCACCTTACCAATGAGCTTTATACTTTCTTAGGCTTTATTGTTGCTATTTTGTGTTCTTTCTTTCTTTTTTTTTAATTTTTATTTTATTATTATTATTATTATTTTTTAAATTTTTATTGTATTATAGGTTTGGGGGTACATGTGCAGAACGTGCAAGATAGTTGCATAGGTACACACATGGCAGTGTGCTTTGCTGCTTTCCTCCCCTTCACCCACACTTGGTATTCATCCCCAGGCTATCCCCCTCAGCACCCCCGCTCTCCCTCCCCCATTCCCCCCAACAGTCCCCAGTGTATAGTAGACCGCCTCTCTGTGTCCATGTGTTCTCATTTTTCTCACCCACCTATGAGTGAGTATATGCGGTATTTCTTTTTCTGTTCTTGTGTCAGTTTGCTGAGAATGATGTTCTCCAAATTCATCCATGTCCTTACAAAGGACACAAACTCATCATTTTTGATTGCTGCATAATATTCCATGGTGTATATGTGCCACATGATCATTAAAAAATCTGGAGACAGCAGATGCTGGAGAGGATGTGGAGAAATAGAAACACTCTTACACTGTTGGTGGGAGTGTAAATTAGTTCAACCATTGTGGAAGACAGTGTGGCGATTCCTCAGGGACCTAGAAATAGAAATTCCATTTGACCCAGCAATACCATTACTGGGTATCTATCCAAAGGACTATAAATCGTTCTACTATAAGGACACATGCACACGAATGTTCACTGCAGCACTGTTTACAATAGCAAAGACCTGGAACCAACCCAAATGCCCAATGATGATAGACTGGACTGGGAAAATATTTTGTGTTCTTTCATTTCAACTTGAAAAACTACCTTTAGCATTTTATATAAGGTAGATCTAGTGATGAACTCCCTCAGCATTTTTTGTCTGAGAAAGTCATTATTTCCCCTGTATTACTGAGGAAAGCTTTTGGGGCAGAATAATCGCCATTGGCACTTTTTCTTTCTTTTAGAATATAATATGTCAATTCCTTTTGGCCTGCAAAATTTCTGCTGTAAAATTTACTGATAATTGTATAGGGTTCCCTTGTATATAACAAGTCACTTTTCTCTTCCTACTTTCAAAATTCTGTCTTATTGTTTTGAAATTTGATTACAATGTATCTTGGTGTGGGCTCTTTCTTTGGGTTTAGTTTACCTGGTGTCCTTTAGCCTTCCTGGATCTAGATATATATTTTCTTGCACAGATTTGGAAAGTTTTCTGTCATTATTGCTTTAAATAAGCTTCTACTCCTTTCTCTTTCTCTTCTGCTTCTGGAATTCTCAAAATTTGTATATTGGTCCACTTGATGGTGTTCAACAGGTCCTATAAGCTATCTTCACTGTTTTTATTATTTTATTTTTAAATGTTTTGGTTCCTCGACTAGATGTCTTACAATGACATATCTTTGAGTTTTGTGATGCTTTTCTTTGATAATCTAGTCTAGTATTATTTCATAATGGTGACAGTTTTATAGAAGCATAGCCACAAACCGACTCTTTTTGTAGTTCTTAAAGAAAAATGCTGTTGAAATACTTTCATAAACAGACTTAAGATTATTGCAATAATTACTGCTTTATACTTTTTACTTATGATATTATTGCATCTGTCTAAGTTACACACTCAATTGAGAGAAATTTGCTTATAAATTTTGTTCCAGTAACTATGGCAAATAATCATTTTAATTGGTTTGAGTAATGGAAAAATTTTATTTTAATTTTCTCATTTTCTTTATGACTTTATTTTTCTTTTATTAATATATTCTAAATTTTGCCTAGATCAGTGAAGACTAATTATGGATGATTTTAAAATATGGTTTTAAAGTTATTTTTTTAAATGAAGTTTTCAGATAAAAAGACACCAAGTGGATAATTGGCTTTTCAATCACTATTACAAGATATTTTTAAAAAATCCAAAAAAGCTTTTCTTAAAAAGATTAAAGACCTGATTCACATTTAAAAACCAAACAGCAAATATGGCTTTTTCCCCATTATAAATGTTAGTACTTAAAGCAATTCTATAAATAGAGCATCATGTCACTTAATCCCTATTATGTTTTATAATTTTTTTAGAATAATATATTTTAATGCATAAAATAAAATATATCAGATTACAAAGGAAACCAGTTATATTGAAATATTCTTACCAAAATATTTTAAAATGTGTAATATAAGAATATATGTGCTTCAGGCCGGGCGTGGTGACTCATGTCTGTAATCCCAACACTGTGTGGCCAAGGCAGGTGGATCACCTGAGCTAAGGAGTTCAAGACCAGCCTGGCCAACATGGCAAAACCCTGTCTCTACTAAAAATTCAAAAATTTGCCAGGCATGGTGGTGGGCATCTGTGATCCCAGCTACTCACTACTCAGGAGACAGAGGCAGAATAATCCAAGATAGCACTATTACACTCCATCCTGGGTGACACAGCAAGACTCCACCTCAAAAAAAAAAAAAAAAAAAAAAAAGGAGAGAGATCCAAGATGGCTGATTGCTAACAGCTTGGGCTTGTAGCTCCCAGTGAAAGCTCAGAAAATGTGAGGATGCCACATTTTCAGAGGAATTTTTGTCACCCACGGACCAGAAGATTTCCAGTGGAGGAGCCCCGTGGGTCGCCAGCACGACTTCTGTGGCCAGCACAGCAGTTTTGTCATCACCTCGGCTTGGCAGCTCTTCGTGCACAGTGAGCGGGACTGGTTCCCCTACTGACTGGTGTTTGGAGCTCCGGGAAGGCAGAGCCGCCTGTTGCGGACTCAAGAAGGAAGCCAGACCGGAGATTCCCAGGCAGAAGAGCACCATCAGTCTTACCGCTGCTGTTTTGACTGGCGCAGTGGGTTGCTCGGATTCCAGCACTGGGAATCAATAAATTGGACATCCTCTCAGGAAATTAGTCAGAAAGGTGCTAATTGTAAAGACATCAGATGGATAAATTCACAATAAAGGGGAAAAAACGGCCTAAAAAGGCCGAGAAAACCGAAAGTCAGAACCTCTCTCCCTCTACAGGGGATTGAAATTCCTCATCAGCAACGGAACAAGCCCTAATGGAAGAGGACTGTGTTCCAGTATCTGAAGTAGGCTTCAAAAGGTGGATGATAAAATATTTTTGGGAGTTGAAACAACTTGTTCTAACCCAATGTAAAGAAACTGAAAACTTTGAAAAAAGGTTTGATGAAATGTTAAAAAGAATGGACAATATAGAGAGGAATATACATGATCTAATGGAGTTGAAAAATACAACACGAGAACTTAGTGAAATATGCACAAGTTTGAATAGCCGAATTGATCAAGCAGAAGAAAGGATATCAGAGGTCAAAGACCAAGTTAATGAAATGGAATGAGAAGACAAGAATAGAGAAAAAAGGACAAAAAGGAATGAGCAAAGTCTCCAAGAATTATGGGACTATGTGAAAAGACCTAATCTACGTTTGATAGGTGTACCTGAATGTGATGGAGAGAATGAATCCCAGCTGGAAAATACTCTTCAGGATATTATCCAGGAGAATTTTCCCAATCTAGCAAAGCAGGACACTATTCAACCTCAGGTAATACAGAGAACACCACAAAGATATTCCCTAAGAAGAGCAACCCCAAGGCACATAATCGTTAGATTCACCAGGGTTGAAATGAAGGAGAAAATACTCAGGGCAGCCAGAGAGAAAGGTCAGGTTACCCACAAAGGGAAGCCTATCAGACTTACAGCAGATCTCTCAGCAGAAACCCTACAAGCCAGAAGAGAGTGGGGGCCAATATTCAACATCCTTAAAGAACAGAACTTTCAGCCCAGAATTTCATATCCTGCCAAACTAAGCTTCACAATTGAAGGAAAAATAAAATGTTTTATGAACAAGCAAGTACTCAGAGATTTTATTACCACCAGGCCTGCTTTACAAAAACTTCTGAAAGAAGCATTACACACAGCAAGGAACAACCAGGATTAGCCTTTCTAAAAATATACCAAAAAGTAAAGAGCATCAACATAAAGAAGAATTTACATCAATGAATGGATAAAATAGCCAGTTAACATCAAATGGCAGTAACCCTAAATTTAAATCGACTAAATCCCCCAATCAAAAGATACAGCCAAAACCTAATGGTATACTTCATCCAGACCCATTTTATATCCAAAGATACACAAAGACTAAAAACAAAGGGTTGGAGAAATATTTACCTACTAAATGGAGAACAAAAACAAACAAATAAACAAAAAGGAGTTGCAATTCATGCATTTGATAAAACAGATTACAGAGCAACAAAGATAGAGTGGTGTAAGGATCAATGCATCCTAACACCCAGATACATAAGACCCATAAAGAGATTTAGACTCAACAAGACAGAAAATTAATAAGGATATCCAGAACTTGAACTCAGATCTGGAACAAGTAAACTTAATAAGTATTTATAGAGCTCTCCACTTTAAATACACAAAATATATATTCTCCACTTTAAATACACAAAATATTGATCAGCCATTATTAATACCCATTCATAGAATAAAGCAATATTCCTGTTATCTCTCCCTCTTTTTCTTCCTCTCTTTTCCTTTCCTTCTAAAAAAAAAAAAAAAAAAAAGTACTGAAAGGAGGCACCTTAAGTGACTGAATAAAACAGGACTTTCCATTCCCTCGTGATTCCACAGACTTTAGAGGGGGACAGCCTGCAGTTTATAGAGTTAACCTAAGTAGCTTTCTGTGTCCTTAAAAAAAAAAAAAAAAAAAGAAGAAGAATTTCAGCTACTCTAGATGCTACTTAATTGACTAGCTTTTGGTGTTCATGAAAGTAAAGTTATGGATATGACCTTATGGGAACATGACATGGCTAGACTTCAGTTTGAACCTCAGGAATTTTGCATATGTTCTTTGTCACAACAGTGATTAGATAAGAATGGAGCTGCATCAAATATATATATATATATATATATATATATATATATATATATATATATATATATGTGCTTCTTTTTTTATTGCATTTTAGGTTTTGGAGTACATGTGAAGAACATGCAAGATAGTTGCATAGGTACACACGTGGAAGTGTGATTTGCTGCCTTCCTCCCTTTCACCTGTATCTGGCATTTCTCGCCATGCTATCTCTCCCCAACTCCCCACCCCTCACTGTCCCTTCCCTATTTCCCCCCAACACACCCCAGTGTGTAGTGCTCCCCTCCCTGTGTCCATGTGTTCTTATTGTTCAACACTTGCCTATGAGTCAGAACATGCAGTATTTCATTTTCTCTTCTTGTGTCAGTTTTCTGAGAATGATGGTCTCCAGGTTCATCCATGTCCCTACAAAGGACACAAACTCATCATTTTTTATGGCTGCATAATATTCCACAGTGTATATGTGCCACATTTTCCCTGTCCAGTCTATCATCGATGGGCATTTGGGTTGGTTCCAGGTCTTTACTATTGTAAACAGTGCTGCAATGAACATTTGTGTGCATGTGTCCTTATAGTAGAACGATTGATAATCCTTTGGATATATACCCAGTAATAGGATTGCTGGGTCAAATGGAATTTCTATTTCCAGGTCCTTGAGGAATTGCCACACTGTCTTCCACAGTGGTTGAACAAATTTACACTCCCACCAGCCGTGTAAGAGTGTTCCTATTTCTCCACATCCTCTCCAGCATCTGTTGTCTCCAGATTTTTTAATGTTTGCCATTCTAACTTGCATGAGGTGGTATCTCAATGTAGTTTTGATTTGCATCTCTCTAATGACCAGTGATGATGAGCATTTTTTCATTTGTTTCTTGGCCTCATGTATGTCTTCTTTTGTAAAGTGTCTGTTCATATCCTTTGCCCACTTTTGAATGGGCTTGTTTTGTTCTTGTAAATCTGTTTGAGTTCTTTGTAAATTCTGGATATCAGCCCTTTGTCAGATGGGTATTTTTTTTACATTCAGCAATATTTGTTCCCTCAAAAGAAATATACTAATTTTAGTATAGTTTATGTACAACAGTTCCCTCCTATGGAGCGTCTGTTCCAAGACACCCAATGGATGTTTGAAGTTACAGATAGCATTGAACCCACTGTTGTCACTTGAAACAAATTTTTGTTCAGGTTTTTAACCCCAAAAGTTAATGCCTTTTTCATCTTAAGCACTTGTCACATGCTGTAGTTGTAATGTCTGTAGTTTGAGTTACAATATGAAAACTAGCACTTGTTTCTTTTTCCTTTTTCAAAATTTTAAAAATAGGAGATTCAGTCTTACAGTCTTAGCAACCTCAATATACATTATTTTTTCTTTTCTAAGTTGAGAACTTTCACTTTTCCACTTACAGGAAGCACTTTACAGCTTCTCTTTGGAACATGTGAAATTGCCATCATCACTATTCTTGTGACTTGGGATCATTAGTAAGTAAAACAAGGGTTACTTAAACACATGCAGTGTGATATTATGATAGAAAATCTGATAACTGAGTCAGCTACTGACTCATGGACAGATAGCTTATAAAGTGTAGAAATACTGGACAAAAGTATGATTCACATCCGAAGTGGGATGGGGTGAAATGGAATGATATTTTACTTTACTACTTAGAAGGCAAGCAATTTAAAATATATGAATTGTTTATTTCTGGAAATTTTCATATAATATTTTAATATTGCCATTAGTCACAGGTCACTGAAACCACAGAAAGTGAAATCATGGATAAGGGATGTATTGCTGTAATAATATACTCTTTTTAATATACCAGTGAATCATTATTCTGTTTTCCTATACTACCTATCTAAACATTCTCAGTAATTGTTTTTATTGAAAAATTGGCAGATTTTACTATAATGAATCACTATTGTAAATTCTCATCAATTATATATGTATGTATATATCTAAATTCTTAAGATACTTTAATATACAAAGCAAATGAGAAGATATGTAATTCCAAGTTGCATCTTAATTGCCTGATAAAATTTTTGTGTGTCTATTTTAAAATTTATATATTATATCATTAATATGAATATAAATACAAATATAACTCTTTTGGTTTTTCATTTCTGAGTTTCGACAAATGCATAGTCATATAATCACCAAGATAATCAAAATGCATAACTGTTCTATGACCACCATAAATTATTTTGGTGCTATCTCTCTCCCCTCAAAATGTCAACCTTTCCCCTCACCCTCAGAAGCTTAGCAACCACTGATGTTTTGCACCCATATAATTTCATATTTTCATAATATCATATAAATGGAATCATACATTATACAATGTTGTAAGTTAGGCTTCTTTCACTTACCATAGTACATTTGAGAGCTATTCATGTTATTGGATGTGTCAGTGGTTTGTTACTTTATATTGCTAAGTAGTAGTACATTGTATGAAGGTACTGAAATTTATTCGTCTATTCATAGGCCAAAGTACAATCATGATGTTTCTGGTTTTTAGAGAATAAGAATAATGCTGCATAAATATTTACATGCATATATTTGTGAAAACATTGTCCACCAATTTGGTTAATCTTTTCTACTCTTAGTAGTATCTTGAATAGAACAACTTTAAAAAAATACGAAGTCCAATTTATTATTTTTCTTTTATGAATTGCGCTTTTGGTGTTGACACAAGAACAGAAAACAAAATACCACATATTCTCACTCATAGGCAGGTGAGGAAAAATGAGAACACCTGGACACAGGGAAGGGGGTACTACACACTGGGGTCTATTGGGGGGAATAGGGGAGGGACAGCTGGGGCGGGGGGAGCTGGGGAGGGATAGCCTGGGGAGAAATGCCAAATGTGGGTTAAGGGGAGGAAGGCAGCAAAACACACTGCCATGTGTGTACCTATGCAACTATCTTGCACGTTCTGCACATGTACCTCAAAACCTAAAATGCAATAAAAATAAATAAATTAAAAAAAATACGAAGTCCAATTTATTATTTTTCTTTTATGAATTGCGCTTTTGGTGTTGTGCCTAGGCACCCTTTGTTTAATCCAATGGCACGATGGTATTTTTACATTTTCTTCTATAGTTTTATGTTTATATAAGTATTACATTTTACATTTAAGTTTATGACATATTTTGAACATTTCATATGTAGTATGAATTATGGGTTCTAGTTCCTTGTTTCGAATGTGAATAGACATTTTACCACCACTTATTTAAACAACTTCATTCTTTCTCTTTTAAGTTGCTTCCACACCCTTGTCAAAAATAAGCCAAACACAAGCATGGCTATTTCTGAACATTCTATTCTGTTTCACTGACCTTTGTAACTACTCTTCTGGTGTTATTATAAATGAGACTTCCAAATTTGTTTTCTGATTTTATTACTGTCATGTAAAAATACAATAGATTTCTTTTTAAATTGACTTTGAATTCTATAGTCTTGCTAAACTCAATTATCAATTCCAGAAATTTGCATGGCTCCTTTGGAACTTTTAGCATAGACATCTATGATATTAAAAAAACAAACAAAAATTGTTAAAATTATCAAATGGCTACAATTTCTAATACAATATATAAAAATAAACACTCTTATTGGTTACAAGATAAATAAATCACTGTCTTTCACATTGAGCATGATGTTAGCTATAAGTTTTTCTACATACTTTTCATCATGTTAAGAAAGCTCTCTTCCAGTTCTAGTTTTCCGATAAATGTGTGTGTGTTTGTGTGTTTGTGTGTGTGTATGTGTGTGTGTGTGTTTGTGTGTATGTGTGTGTGTGTCTGTATGTGTGTTTGTGTGTGTGTATGTGTGTGTGTGTCTGTGTGTTTGTGTGTGTGTGTTTGTGTGTGTGTATGTGTGTGTGTTTGTGTGTGTGTCTGTGTGTCTGTGTGTGTGTGGGTGTGTGTATGGTAATGTATGGTGTGTGTATGTATTTATATATACAATTAGGAATGGATAGTGCATTTTTTATTTACTAATTGCGGTGATTGAGTGTTTTCCTCTTTAGTCAGTCATCATGGTTGTGGAAGCTACAGTAGAAGTTAGATTACAATGCAAAGGAGCGTTAAGGCTGTAGACGGAATTGAAGAAGTTAATCAGGTAACATTAGGTAAGAAGACTGTTCTGATATGTGGGTAGGCCTGATACAAAGAAGGGGCCTTAGAGGTGGGAAGGCAGGAAGCAGGAGAGAGCTAGAGGGAGATGTGACCAGAGAGAGAAGGTCAGTGATGTCAGAAGAGGCTCAACCTACCATTATCTGCTTTGAAGATGTAGGAAGTGGCCACGAGCAAAGGATTGTGTGACCTCTAGAAGCCGAAAAAGAAAAGAAAATGTCTTTTTCTCTAGATCCTCCAGAAAGAAAGGCAGCCTCTCTGATTTTAACCCAGTGAGACCCATGCCAGAATTCTAACCTAAAGACCGGCAAGACCAGAAATTTTTGTTGTTGTGAGCCACTAATTTTGTGGTATTTCGTTATGATAGCAATTTAAAATGAACACAATGATTAATTACATAGTTTGATTTTCAATTGTTTAACTAAATTTGTATTCCAACCATGGTGTATTTTGTTATATTTATATGTGGAGAGGGACTCAATTTACTAAGTTTCTTCTTATGTTCATAGTAGATATTACTAGTTCGTAATTTTGTTTTCTTGTAAAGTCTTCATCTATTTTCCTTATCTGAATGATTCTGGCCTTATAAAAATGTAGCAAATTATTCTCTCCTCTTTAATTTTCAGGAAGAGATTGTGTGAAATTCATATTATTTTTAATTGAATGTTTTGTAGAAGCCATATAAGCCTGAAGTTTTATTTGAGAAATGTTGTTTTAACCAAACATTCATTTTCTTTAGAAGATGTAGGACTTTTTAGGTTCTTTATTTCTTTTTGGGAGAATTTTGGTAGATTATGTCTTTCAAGGAATTGTTCCACTTTACCCAAATTGATTTATGGAGTACAGTTATTTATAGTTTATCTAATTATTCTAGCATCTGCATCTGTAGTCATATCACCTATTGCATTCCTGATGTTGGTGATTTATGTCTTCTCTAATTTTTTATGGCTCAGTCTTGTTAGAAGCTTACAAGTTTTCAATCTTTGTAAAGAGCTAGCTTTTGATATTAATTATTTTTCTATTATTTATTGTTTTCAATTTCACTGATTTTTTATCTTTTTTCCTTCTGCTTTCTTTGAATCCAATTTACTATGTTTTCTGGCTTATTAAAGAAGTGGCATATATTTTTATTTTGAAGCTTTTTTGTACTAATATAAGTCTTTTAACAATATGTCTTCCTTTAAGCACTTCTTTAGATTAATCCCACAAATTTTAATATGGTATATGTTTATTTTCACTTAGTTTAAATATTTCTTAATTTACCTCGATACTTTTTCCTTATCTCTAGTTTTTTGTAGAAGTATATTGTTTATTTTCCAGATATTTAGGGATTTTCTAAATGTCTCTGTTATTAATATCAAGTTTAATTCCTTTATGTCAGATAACATATTTTATATTACCTCAATACTTATAAATATGTTATGGTTTATTTTATACCTGAAACATAGTATAACTCGGTGAATGTTTCATGGGCACTTAAAAAATGTACATTTTACTGTTGTTTGGTGGAGAGTGAATAAATTCCAATTCTTTTAATTTGGTTGAAACTTGACCAAGTCTTCTACATCCTTGTTAATTTTGTGTATACCCTAAGGAAAAAATAAGTAATTTTAGAAACTTGAAGGATCAGTACTTAATAGACTTAATTAGTTATTTTTTTATTTGCAGACAGTCCTATATATCAAAAATTGGGGTATAGTGTGGCTGGATTGTTACAGTATCCAAAATGTTTATGCATGCAAAACTAGTCACAAAGTAAACAAACAAAAAATTGATATAATCAATGGAGGAAAGTGTGACAAATCCTCAATAGCATAATATATGAAATATACTTTTTAGTATTATGTTGTCAGGCAGACAAAATATTTGTATGGCTACAGAAGATTTGAGCAGCATAATTAATAATTCTCTATTAGTGTAGTAGTCAGACTAATCCCCCAAGATTCCTGCACACCAGTGTACACACACTGAACAAGCCCTGGGGCTTTAAATATGATGGGATTCTGTTTGTGGGATCAGGTTGTGTTATGTAGGATACAATTGTTTTTAGGAAAGGAAAGTGGCCTGAAATAACTAAGGTATATGGTCAGAAACAGAAGTCAGAAATTCAAAGTGAAGGGAATTCAACACAATAGAAGCCACGCTGGTGGCCCACACCTGTCACCCCAGCATTTTAGGAAGCTGAAGCAGGAGGATCCCTTGAATCAGGAGCTCAAGGCCAACCTGTGCAACAAAGTAGATTCTGTTTCTACAAATAAACAAACAAAAAATAGCCGGGTGTGGTAGTTTGTGCCTGTAATCCCAGCTACTCAGGAGGTTGAGGCAGGAGGATCACTTGAGCCTGGGGTTGAGGCTATAGTCAGGCTTAATATGATCATGCCACTTCATTCCAGCCTGGGTGACATAATGAGACCCTGTCTCAAAAATAATACATTTTAAAAAGCAATAGAAATTATTTGTTGCTGGCTTTAAATGTGAAGTGAGCCACATGTCAAGAAATGTGAGTATCCTCTAGAGACAGAAAGTGGTCTTTCGCCAACAGCCAGCGACATGGACCTCAGTCCTAAAATTATAAGATGTTACATTTGGCAAACCTGAGTGGCTTAGAAATGCATTATCCCTCAGAGCCTCCAGAAGCAGCCACAGCCTAGTCCAAATCATCATCTCAGACTCGTGAAACCTTGAGCACAGAATCCAGTCATGCCATGCTCAGACTTCAGAGCCACTGTTAAGTCTCTATGTCTGTGGCCAGGTGTCATGTAGCAATTAGAAACAAATAAAAATAAACAGGAATATATTTATCAAAAGTCATACAAGGCGCTTACAGGAAAAATGAGTAAAACTCACTATTACGAAGTTAAGAATTTTCACCAAAATTATACGTAGGTCCAATGATATTCCCATCAAAATGTGAACATACTTTTTGAACTTGAAAATACCATTTTAATATGTACATGGAATGTCAAGATATAAAGACTAGCCAAGTCAATTTTAGAGTACAAAGAGACAGCTTGTTTTCATTCTGTTTTTATGGATACAAATTGGTAAAACATTTCTAGCAACTTCAAATCTAGGAATTTAATATAACAAAAAAATCTGAAAGTAAAAATCCTCTCCCCACCACACATATCAATTCAAAAGAAGTATATCTTATAGATTTTAAGACAATTGCATACATCCATACATATATACATAAAATGCCCTTTCCAAGTAGAATTATTAAGGACATTACATAGTGTTTTCACAAAGAGAAATGTTACCAGTCACCAGCCATTATTTTCCCTGGAATAATAGCCACTGTATATTTTAAGTGAAATCACAGAATAAAAACGTTAGGTACACTGGAATACAAAAGTTGATTCTTTTTCTTTTTTTTTCTAATGAGATAACAAAAAAATTATCTACTGATATTAGTCTTGGACAAAAGCTTCATATATGCTTGAGAGAATGATTTCGTGGCATCAAAGCATATTCATATATCACGTTTTTCTTCTAAAGAAAACAGATATTATTAAATCATAGGCACTTAGTTCATCAAGATAGGTTTAGGCATGTAAATTATAGAGTATCAGCTAAGAAAGAACCAAATTATTTTGCATAATAAAATGGCAAGTTACTGAGAAATATGTCAGAAGAAGCTGGATGTTGATGAAGAAAGGACATAGAAAAAATACAGGTAGCTGTATGATTGATGCTGTATTGTACTTGAGGGAGAAAATAAATTTTAATGGAGATGTGTATTTTTTTTCACTGTGGGATGTGCAGTATAAACAATCTCAGCTGTATCCCTTGTGAAGTCTGCAATAAGTTCTGTGTAGCTCACGTCTATTACTTTCATTGTGAAGAGTTTATGTTGCAAGAAAACGAAATGAAAGGATGTGCTGAATTATGAATCCAGGACAGACAGAGGCTGCCTACAGGGTCTCTGAAGCTACAGGAAAACTAGGCAGCTGATGTGTGGATTACCTGTGTGAAAAAATAAAATGAAGCATGCAGCACAACTCTCAATGAAACACACAAAAATGTTATTGGTGTTTGGGGTTTTCTTGCAAATAATTTCAGCTTCTTCTTTTTATCTGATTTTTAGCAACAAACATGCATTTATGATTAGAAAATATTTTCATTTAACTATCCTGTGCTAATCTGGGGGACTCTTTTCTACTGAGACTTTAATCTGTGCCAGTTGAGCGTGGAGAACATGCCATGCCTTATGTGTTTTTTGACTTAACATTTTACTTTACTCAGTTACTCCCCATCACCCTTGGCCAGGCTGATGGGGAATAATTTTCTCCTGACCATGCTGGTGCAAAGGCTTTTCTTCCTGCTACTCTGTCTTTCCTTTACCTTTCCCAGGTGCAAGCCTTCCTCACAATGTGGAGCCTTGCCACCTTCCCCTGCTTTCTCCCTTTTATCCTTCAGAGAGATGAACCGCATGAATCTCTGACGTATCTAACCCCACCGTGGTGTCTCCATCTTCACACTCCCAAATGACTCTTGAGTGACATAGGACAGCTTCTGTAAGCCTGATCGTTCCCCACAAACCTTGATGTGTCACCTGCAGTGCTTTTAGATCATTAAACATCATTTAGTAATTCCATCCCAGCTGACACTCAATCCAGAAAACACTGTACTAAGTACTCCAGTGAGATGCAGCTTGTACACAACTGTGTAAAGCTGAGAATTCAGAGGATTTGCCACTCAGTTTTTGTTTGTGGCTCTGTTTGCTTCTCTGTCCATGCATGGTGGCCCCCATCAGCACCTCCTGCTCTCCTCTACCCACTCTCATGTACCCTGGGATGAGTGTGTCTATAACTTTGGGATGCCTTATAGAGTTTCTTATTAAAAATCTGAATAAAGCATGTGACATGTATGACAACTTTTAATTTGTTGACTACCTGGCCATTATTTTCTTAAAATAGAAAAAACGGATAATTTGTTTTGTTTATATAGTCCCAGCAATGAATGTCAGTATCAAACCTCAGAAATGCTGGGAGAAATAGGACAAATATTAATACTAGCCATTGTTGGGTAGTAAGTATATTTATACTTTTCTAAAAATTACTGCATACATTTTTGTAATTGGCATATATATCAATCAGAGACAAGTCAGAACACAGAGAACACACATTTATACAGAACAATCATGAAGAATTGTTAACCTGATAGTCCAGAAATAGAATGGCATGAGAAAACACCGAAGTATTACAGATTGCAGTTGTATGAAGCAATGAGTACACCTAGGGCTCAAGGGAACATAGGAAAGAGGCTGCAATGATTAATACATAGATGCTTGGGGAAGGGAGTAGAGAGCAGAGCTAGGAGGTGGAATTGCTGTACACGTAGTATACGTACTTCTGGAGCACAGAAGGACCCACAGAGCTGCAACTGGGATCTCCAGGCATAGACTCATTGCTGATGTATCTCAGATGCAGAAATGGGAGGGAACAATCCCATGCCACTCCTACTCCATCCACTCTCCCTCTGGAACTCCCTGTTGGCTGAACCAAGGATGGAGCTAGATACCCAAAGAGTAGAGAAGCACGGGTTGGAAGCATAGGACCACAGCGTAATACTCAACAAAGCATGTATATAACCTCAACTGGAAAACAACACCATATACACTTGATTAAGGCAATGTACCATCTAATTATTGGATGGGAGCCTGAACACAGTCAGAGATCTTTGGCAGATGTTCCAAGGTTGGCTGGCCACTAACTAGCTAATTGGAATAAGAAAGATGTGAACTCTCTTCACACAATACCTGCTTCATAAAACAAACAAACAAACAAACAAATAACTTAGTAAACCTTTGAAGAACAGAAAATCCTAGGAAGTAATCATGAAATATAAATGTTGAGGACTTGGCTTCTAGAAGTTGGAAAAGAGAAAGCAGAATTTGGTAATAGCTTTTCACATGTTTACGGATTAGTGTTTTTCTATTAAAACAGTGAGTGAATGATTTAACCCATGTACAAATGAGTGAATGTGCAAGTCCTCATTGTCACTGGATTTGGGAACTTGTACCTGTCAGAATCAATGCAGAAAATAGAATCACCTCAGGTCATTCAAATAATCAGAATTTAATAAAGAGACCATGCAGGGCTATGGGCACACATACAGGAGCAATCATGGGCTTCTGAGGACCGGGACACTAGCTCCAGCAGGAAGCCACTGGCATCTCTAGGGATCGGGATCAAAGGCTCGACATCATATTACCCAGAGCCAAAGAACAGGTACTTGCTGGTGAGCGCTATCATTGTGGAAGCACTGATACTGCCAAAGATGCAGGGATAAGCCGAGAAGGAGAAGAAAAAACATACCACACCATCCTCCACCCTGGCAGGTTCTGGTAGTCCTCCCAGGTTCTGGCAGTCTCCCTTCTGTAATGAGAACCTACCAATGCTCATTAACGAAGCCTAGATAATGCAGTTCAATGGACTAGCCTTTTTGCATGGAGATCAAGGCAAGCAGGAATGGATAATTAACTTAGAGCAAGAATAATCAGCACGACAGCCCTAATAAGTTTTCCAGCAAGTCAATATTGTAGGAGAACTTGTGAATGAATAGATTTATTCACACAGGTTGTAACTAGTCTACAGGACAGGAACTGGTTTGGACCATGGAGAGATTTTATGCTCTCCCACCAATAGCTGGAATCTGTCAGGATTTCTAGAAGTTGCATTTTTTTTTTTTAAAGAATATCTTATTGTAGTACCCATTATAAAAGTATGTATTCATTTTTATTCAGTTGAAAAGTGTTTATCATGAATTTTACACATTGCCTGTGAAAGCAAACCTCTACTTCCCACAGTGGAGGAGGGCAGGGGTCCCTAAAATAGAAGCTTTGACAAAGATGCTGACAGTAAAGTGTTTACTTGCAAAACAATAACCAGGATTAATTGTATCTAACACAAGCAAAGAAATAGAAACAAAAGGCTAATACACATATTTTTCTTGCAACTTTTATAGAATATTATTTCTAAAATACTGTTTGGGAGTCACAGGTTGCCTCAGTTTGAGAAATTCTTTTTAAGATAAATATCTTAAAAATACATTTTTAAAAATATAAAGATATAATTTAAAAAACTCATTTAGCAGTTGCAATTATGATAGTTGTTAGTGCCATTTATTAAATATTTCCACATCTCTGCCTTCCGGGCACAGGTCTGAAAGCAATTTCCTTGTGCTGTACTTTGGTCATGAGATGTCAATAGAAGAAATGGGTGCATTATTCAGTTTGGCCCCTTCCCTCCTTCCCTATTCCACAGCTAGGAGCAATTCCCAAAGACTAGCTACTCCGTTGGCTTAGGACCTTATGATGTAATGCAGAACTGAGCCCCCAGTGAATCAAAGTAGATGTGTTGTTTTGAGTTGCTATGATTTGAGTTTGTTTTAAGGCAGTATAACTCAGACTGTACCGTCTGATACATACAGTGTTCAAAACAAATACAAATTATACTTGGAACTCCTGGAATCACCTAAGGATGCAGGTGGCAATTGTAATATATCTGAGGCCAAACTCTTCATGATAATGGCTTCGTGATTTGAGAAAGCTGCCTCTACCTCCAAACCCTCCCTTTACTACACAACATTTTACAGAACAAAAAGCAGAGGCATTAAAGAGTTTGTCAGGAATGAACAGACATTTGTGTCTGCAGTGCTCTGTTGGTCCATAGAGTGTCAGGAGCATACTACGTCGTGTATTGAACTGAAGATGCAGCTTAGTGTGTGAACAGGCAGAGAAAAGGCTCCAGTTTTTAGGGTGGCTTCAAGGCTGGATACGGTAAAAATTAAAAGTGAGGGGGTGTAAGGAGGTTTTTGACTTTTCATTATTTCTTCAAAAGGGATTGGCCAATTTGTACTACTCAGTGTAAAGATTACTAGAAACTCTTAACCTTAGCCTGAAGACATCCAACTTTTCCTAAACTTTTTAAGCAATCTAAAGTTCTCTGATGAGAACGTGGAAGATAAAAACAATGTGATACTTTCCTCTAAATTAATAAGAGCAACAGATAAGAATTATTTTCATTCTATCTATTTCTACCTTGCTTCTGTTAATAGCACTCCCCAGCCCTACCTGGATTCATAGCTACTTAGCGAGAGACAAGCATTTAATCTGAGACCAGATCGGGCCATTGGATGAAGTACTGGTCAGTGAGCTACAAATGGAACAATGCATGCAACACTGGAGTTATGTCGCAGAGGAAATGGATACGGGTTTCCATGGTCTTTTTGCATTCCTGCCGGTTAGATGCAAAGTGAGAAAAACAAAACAAAAGATAATGGCAGTTGAGTTGGAAGATCCACTCAGGATCCAGAAGTGAAGCAAAATAAGATTCTGTATGATTTCTGTCAAGATAATTTGGAGTCTCATTTATTAAAAATAGCAGCTTAGATTATGCTTTTATTAGACCAATTACTATGAACACTATAAGAAAACCAGTTCACACATATTTTTTGTTGTGGCCACTATCATGTGTTTTTAAAATTTTTATTTCTTATTAAACTTCAGGTCCAGTGTGTTGAGGGAATCATTCACCTCAGTGAATGTTCTATTGTCACTGATCTACCTATTTTGTTTCACGGCCTGCTATCTGTTATCTGGGGCTGTTTATTTCACTTCTCCGTGCTTCAATGTGTTCATTTGTAAAATGAACGTAACAATGGTTTCAATCTCTTCGGGTTGTTCTGAGGATTTAAAAAGTCAATTTGTGCAAAACCCTATATTCGGCATGTAGTAAGTTTCTATCATTTTTATTAGTTATTATTATTACTTTGTATTCTCATTCACCAATCATATTTTCTCTGTTTCTATTAGCAGTCTTTTGGATATGTTAATACATATCCTTTTGCTTATATCTGTTCTTACCCCAACTACGCATTATGAATTAATGTGTATCCATTTATAGTTATGTAAATGGTATGATGTTACATATATAATTATTAAAGTTCTAAGATCCACTCAGGTTACTAGGAATACTTCTGACCTGTTTCTGTGAGCTGCCACATGGTGTACACCTACCATATCTCAGCTACCTACTCTCCAAGTGACAGCTGCCAAGACTGCCTATGGTTCTCCCCCGTCGCAAACAATTGTATGATGAACAACCTTGAAAAGGTCCACTTTGAACCCATTTGAGAATTTAGTTTAATATGTAACCATGAGTAGCACTGCATAGCAACAGGCTATGCTTATTTACAGTTCCACCAAGTTTTCCAAGATTATTCTTCAAAATGGATTGACCAATTTTTACTCCTTAGCAAATGATTATTCTTATGTGATAAATACTTGGCATTATTCAGCTCTTAAATTATTGCCTGTCGAATTCTATTTTCACTTAAGAAGGAGACAGCTACAAAAGAACATCGCTACCATGCAATCAGTGAAAAAAGAAAAGCCAGATTATCTGCAAAATCCTAGTCTTTTAAAAGTTTTTTTAAAGAACTCTGGTCACAAGAGTTCAAAGACATTGAATTCCAAAGCAATGAATTCGAGTGTCAGTGCCTTCTGAGTGGAAACTGGAGACATCTCTTCCTCTTGCAAGAGGAAGGGAGAAATAAGTATGACAGTGTAAAAATGAATGAGAAGAAATTAGCTACAAATTTAAGCCATGTGTAAATGTCTAATATAAGTTGGATACTAACTTAGAATAATTAGGAGCCCGATAAACAGAGTGAGGATGAGTTCTCACTCATGTTTAAGCTCTTCTCCACAGGTCTCTCCTAGATGCTCACCAAGAAGAGGAGCAGGGATATACACGGAGAGAGAGCTTACGTCAGCTATCTAGAAAGTAATCAGCCAGCTAGCTGTGATGGTTGATACTGAGTGTCTGATTGATTTGATTGAAGGATGCAAAGTGTTGATTCTGGGCATGTCTGTGAGGGTGCTGCCCAAGGAGATTAACATTTGAGTTATTGAACCGGGAGACACAGACCCACCCTCAATCTGGGTGGGCACCATCTAATGAGCTGCCCAAATGGCTAGGACAAAGCAGGAGAAGTTGGAAGGACTTTACTTGCTGAGTCTTCTGGCCTTTACCTTTCTCCCATGCTGGATGCTCCCTGCCCTTGAACATCAGACTCCAAGTTCTTCAGCTTTTGGATTCCTGGACTTACACCAGTGGTTTGCCAGGGCTCTCACACCTTTGGCCACAGACCGAAGGCTGCAGTATCAGTTTCCCTATTCTTGAGGTTTTGAGACTCAAACTGGCTTCCTTGCTCCTTGGCTTGAAGATGGACTGTTGAGGGACTTTATCTTGTGATCATGAGTCAATTATCCTAATAAACTCCCCTTCATATATATATATATATATGACGATATATATATATATCCTATTAGTTCTGTCCCATTAGAGAACTCTGTCTAATACACCAGCTATGCAGGAGATGATTAGTCACAACTGGGGTAGAGGCACAAAACACACTGTACATTTGAACTTTTTGCTCAAATAAAACAATATCCTTGAGCTCCCAAGGAGGGAACTGCAAATCTTCTAACCACAAGGACCACTGGGAGGATAAATGAAAGTAAAATTCATTTATCTCTGGGTAATGGGCAGGAAACTGTCTTCTGGTCCTCAGCATCCACCGCAGGACTAGCATCAAGAAGGCCACAACAGACATCTACTGTAGGGGAAAGAACAAAAACACAGAAAAAACCTTCTCCAGGAAGCAGGACTGCAGGAATACCGAAATCTGTTTGGGAACAGAAACAGAAAAAGTCTATGACACCCTAATATAAAAATAAAAAGCCTGTGAAAAACTGAAAATAACATTAGTAATGACAAAACTCAAACCCAGTGAGATTGATCCAATCTCACACAACAGCTCACAGAAGAAGAATGTCTATTTCTACATATAAAACTACTTATTTAAGTTTTTACTGTTCTGTATGTGATGTTAGGCACTCAATAAAAATTTACAAGACACACATGGCAAGTGAAATAAAAATGGCTCCTTGTTAAGAGATAAAGCTGTCAATAGAATCAGACTCAGAGATGACTCAGATGTTCAAACTATGAGGCAGGGGCCATAAACTAACAATGATTAATATAATAAATGATCCCATGGAGGAAATATTACAAACATAAACAGCTGGATTTTAGAATAGAGATGGAAACTATAGAAAAATTAAATGAAAATGCTTAAAAAAAAGCCAAGTAATTTAAACAAGATTGATATTTAAAAATTCCACAGTAGGCTTATCAGAAGATTGGAAACAGATGAAAGATAATATAAATCTATTACTTTGTCATTATTCAAAATGAAACACAAGAAGAAAAAAAGTGACATAAACATTGAAATCAAGAGCTGTGGGAAACTATTCATGGCAGCTATTAATTTATTGTCTCTCAGTTCCAACTCTACCCTGCCTCCCCTGCTCTGTGTGAATGGAGCTGGACCCTATAGATGTTTGTCCTCTGCAGCTGGCACATAAACTCTGCCAGTAGAGGGTGATAACCAGACTGTCTCTTCCTGGATCAGATGTGTTTTCCTTATAGACTCCTACAGCACCTACAACTTCTCTAGGACTTTGTTCCTGAAGCCCAGTGCTTTTCCAGACAATATCCTTGAGCTCTCAAGGAAGGAACTGCAAGTCTTCTGACCCCAAGGACTTCTGGGGGATCAGTGGAAGTAAACCTCATTTATCTCTGGGCGATGGGCAGGAAAGTCTCTTCTGGTCCTCAGCATCCACCACAGGACTGTACTTGGAGGCCAGTGGGTTCCTCTAACACCTCTTTGCTTTGCAGTAAGTTCCAAGGTACTACCTCTGACTGTGAATGGCTTCTCTAGGAAACCAAGATCAAAAAATATATAAAAATGTTTTATATAATCAAAAGGAGAAAATCCCCTAAAGTTGCAAACACAAAGTTTATAATCACACACACACACACACACACACACACACACACACACACACACACAAATAAATAAATAAATAAATAAATTTTGGCAGAATGCCCAGATTGTATGTTCCATGGATTATTTTTTAAAAAGGAGAAGAAAAAAAGTATGTAACTTTGTATAGTATGTTTCTCATTACTGGTAATATTGCTTTTGAAATTTCAAAATTATTTTATATATGTATTATAAGATAAGGTAAATAAGTAAATGCAATAAGGGTTTAGGAAGCAGTCTTTTTAGTAAAAAAGAAAACTGACACAGATGTATGGGGAGAACCAGCTAATGTTGAATCTGAGTTCGACAGAGCAGTATCACTTTATGAGATTTTTTTTTTTCTTACACTGAACTACTCAATGGACCTATGAGCAATGACCCCTCTCAAATAATGAAAACAAATGCCCAGATCCTAGATTCTAAGTACCTTTCCCCAGGAAAAGCAATTAGGGCCTCTTAAGGGAATGGCTGATCCTGGCTCTGGGCCGGGAAATGTATAAACTACTTTGAGCCACCCTGTATATGTCAGTGTGCTAGGGAGTCTTAAATGATAAGGGGATCGTGTCAAAAAGGCTACAGAAAACCTTTATAAGAGACTCCCATTTGCAAATGGGACAATTTGAACATCAAAAATAATAAGATTTTATTTATGAAAAAAATAAAAAAAAAATAGGAACTAAAAAGAAGCAAAACTAACAAAAAGCAAACAAATGACACTTTTTTCTTTATACCAGAATGGCAGCAAAAACATAGAAAAGGCATAATAGTTTAGAGGTAACTGATTTAGGCAAAAATTGCTATTAAAAATCCGTGTGAGATTGTTGGGAAAGAATATTTTCATAGTGTCCAAATATTTATCCACAGGTTACTTAGTAACTGAAAGAAAATAAAGGATGGATGTTTCTAGTGGAGAGATGATGGTGAAACTGAGCATCGCTGATAGTGGGAAAATCTGACGCACGTGCCTCTGGGTGTGACGTCACAGGAGGAATGCAATACCATCTCTAAAGGATTCTTCCGCCCAAATTTTTGGTTTGCATCGAATCAAACTTCTAGACCAGAAATAGATACATTTTTTTCTTGGCATTTTCTACTTAACTTTACTCTTTTACTTTTTTCTTCATGCGGCTCCACTGTAAACGATGATGATAGTTATTATAGTATACATGCACATATACGCATACATATAATGAGAAATGTTTTCTAGAAGTGGTCTGAAAGCCAAAGAAATACGGTGATAAACTATAAATTATACATTATTCAGTCTATTTCTATGACGAGATAAAAGGGAAAGTGGGTCGGGCCCAGTGGCTTACATTTGTAATCCCAACACTTTGGGAGGCCGAGGTTGGTGGATCAGCTGAGGTCGTGAGTTTGAGACCAGCCTGGCCAAGATGGTGAAACCCTGGAAATAGGCAAAGTTTTTATATAAAGGGTTGGAGAGTACATATTTTAGGCTTTGTGAACCATATGAACCATCACAACTATTTAAGTCTGACATAATGTAAAAGCAGACAATATTTAAATAATTGGTGTACAGATGGTTTGGTTGTGTTTCAATAAATGTTTTTTCACAAAACAAGTTATAGGCCAGGCCATGGCCAGTAGTGTGTTGACCCTTACTCTAAACTGAAATTCCAGTTCGAAGAGATTAAAGGAGATTTTAAAGCAAGTGAAATGACATCGTGAGGAATGACGAGGACAGGAAACAGTCACAGAAATTTGGAGAATGAGATATCTACAAAATCACTGACCACACAAATAATACATTATAATTAAGATTAAACAAACAAGAAAGTACATGAGGGAGATCTGTCCAGTAATAAAAGAGATTAAAAATGGATGAACCTTAATTGGACTTCAGATAAAAGAAGGAGAAGGAAGAGGAAGAGAAAGAAAAGAAAAAAACCCTCGAGGTAAAAAGATACTCTTTCAAAACTAAAAAAAGGTATACATGGGTTGCTTATTTATGATGCAATTCAAATTTGTTATTGTTGTTAGCTTTGAAGTGACAGATGTTTATCTGAGAGAATGTCCTTGTTTTCAAGAAAAGCATACCAAATTTTATGGAACTAGAGGGTCATACTGTCTGCTACCTACTTTAAATCATCCAAGGAGAAAATATACATGAGGAAATATGTACACTTGACTAAATGTAAACCAATTTTTTAATATATGTTCAGCCTATTATAGGGTATTCTTTTTCTTTCTATTTATCTACTAAAGTAAAATCTTGGGAAAAACACATGCAAGTCAAAAAACAAAGAAACAAACAAAACACAAAACCTTTATTCTGTTATCACGGTCTCCTTTATTTTTATTTTTTGTCCTTCTATAAAGCCCAGAATATCCTCAAACAACACAATTTGGGCTGATCTCTCCGGTGTTGTGATTTTCCAAGGATCTTATGCAAGTGCTGCCAACCCCGGCTCTCAGTAGACACTTTACTCCCTAATGAAAAATATTCAGATGCTAACAGAAGTGAAAGAGATGAAAACCCACATCCCCTTAACATGCCATATTAAAAGTGAAATGTGCGAATGTTTGTATTTGGAAGAGGGAGAGAAAAAAGGATTCAACTTCTCAGAAGCCAGTCGGAAGTGTCAGGCCTGGCAGACACTGCTAGTGAGGAATTAAGCACTTGCTTTTCTTAATCACCAAAATATGCTGCTGGAAATCTTCGAACCTCAACCTGAATCCCAGCTGCTTTTTGAAAGCTCTCTAATTCTCTCATGACCCATTAAAGAAAGGGGCAGTGTCTCAGCTCCACCAGTTTTGCACAGAGAAGCAGAAGGATAGATTTTTACTTTATTTCTATTTTTTAACTTTTGCTTGACAACGCTAACCCAGTGTGGAATTCTAGAGATGGGCAGGCAGTATCTTTTAGCAGACAAGATAAACCCTACAGGAAAAATCATGCAGAAGGAGAAGAAAATTAATATAGATGAGTTGTCTGCTATGTGCAAGATGTTCTGAAAAGCACATTTCCTTCTTGGCGTTCCATTCCCGCAGTGCCCTAGATGAGCGAGGATGCCCCTTGCTCTCTCCTGCTCCCCATGTGCCCCATCACTCAGCTTTCTTGTTCCTTTTATTCAGGAGCCCAAGTGCCAGGCTCCTGCAGACCAGCTCCCGATAGACTGTTGAGAGACCCTCCATGGGGTTTGTCTTCCTAGTCACTTTGATGTATTAAGTGATGCTTGTCAAAACAGAAGAGACATGAAGGGAGCACACGGCAGTCAGTCAAGGAAACTGGAGTTCTGATCTTACTTCACACATGTAAGCCTGAAAAATTGGTCCAGCTTTCTAGGTTGCAGTTTCTCACCTATAAATAGGAGGCTTCTCATAGGAAAACATATGGGTAAATCCTATTTCTAAAGTTGTGTCTTTTATGTCTGCCTGCTGAAAACTCAAGAGGCAACATGGCATGACAAAAAGTATGAGGTTATAGAGGCTCACAGACCTGGAACCCCAAACCAGCTCTGCTTCCAGTAGCACTCAACATTGAACTAGTTGGTGTAATTCTGAGAGCCACAATTACTTATTTGTAAACTGGGGGTAGTAAGAAATTGTGAGGAATAAAAATGATAGTATATTTTGTAAAGCAGATACAGTAACGTGTCAATATTAATTTCCTTTGTTACTTGCAGTCTGATATCACCCTATTACATTTTAAATTGCAAAATTCAAAATTTGAGCTGAAGGATTGTTACACACACACACACATATATATATAACTTCATTTAATATATATATGTACATATATCTTCATTTAAATTTAACATATACATATATTTAATATGCATTTTCTAATTTTCTTATATATGTAGGTACATACTATCATCCCACATATCCATTTAATTTATAGTATATACATTTGCTCATATGCATTCTAACCTCCACAAGAGTGTAAATCTATGTAAAATTTCCAATATAATATCAGAATGCGTACATGAAATAAATGTAAACAAATTTTATGGGCAGGATAGTCTGGGTTGAATAGAATCAAGCTCAGTTGTTTCTGACTCAGAGTCCTTGCTATGTCCCATCACACACATTTATAAGTGTGATTCTATTATAGTTCAATTTTGTCGTTTACCCGAAATAGTAACTCTTGTCTTGTCTCTGTAGCGATCTTTTGCCATGGAATCCCTAAAGCATATATTCCACTGGGGAAAGGAAGGAGTTAGCAGATGCCTTGTTCTTTGGAAAGACGAGGCTGTGCTCCTGTTTGCGCTCTGCGGCTGTCCGGTGTCTGACTCTCAGCTCATCATTCATCTCTGTGATGTAATTTTTTGCTCCTATTTATGTTGATACAGAAATAATGGAGTCCTTTGTGCTACCGACGTGCAGTCATCCGTGCATGTCAGATCAGGAGGATAGCCTTCTTTTCCACAGTTTGCTTTACTTCTGCCACTTAGAATTGTGGAACAGGTGCTTCTCCTCACCTTCAATCCAGGTTGTGTTTTCTTTGAAAAAAGAAAAGAAAAGAAAACAGCAACAATAAGCAGCAATGTTTAACTGTTTAGATGCTGGAGACATAAAGACATGGCTGTGCTTTTGTTTCCATGAAAATCAAAGCAAAGCAGCTTAATTGCCAAATTTTAGCCATAGCAACAAAATACAAATAACTCAATTTTATTTTATTTTTTGAAGTTAGTCTTTAAATTTAAAATGTAACCAAGGCCCAATTTATTAACAATTTGTGATAAGGTTACTTTTCTCATTAATAGCTCTGTGTTCAGTGTAATGTTAAACTTATTAATACCATTTAATTTTTGGTTGGACATGAAAATAGTCTTTGATATTTTATTTCCAGTGTACTAAAGGCAATAAAATTACTGAAAAATGTTTTTATTCTCAGTAATATGATTGAGGAGAACATGCTACATTCACAGGAACTATTGCTTCCTGTACAATTTTCTATCTCTGGTTTCTCATGAAATTTTGCAATATGATAACTTGTCTCTGTAAGCATTAAATTTAAATTATATTATACAATAATGTTAACATATTTCAATCTATGGTATCTAATGAATTAATGAGATATTAGTAGAACATTTTTTGAGTTATTACTTCCACTGTGACAATGGGTCAAGCACATTAGTTTGTATTAAAAAAAAAAAAAAGACCAAGGTAAAACATTTGATTGGCTGGAGCAGAGGGTGAATTCCAAGGTCAATAACTGTGTTTTCTTTTGGGGCACAGTGAATTGACTCAGGTGGAATAAGAGCATGCCTTATCTATAGCTTTGTTGACCTATACTGATAGATCAACTAAATAGAAACTTTCCAAGTAGACAGAAATGTCTCCAGCATTCATATTACAGCAATTTTGAGACTGATGGACAACTTGATATAATGGCATAGATATGCATAATTTGTTAAAGAGTAGTTTTTTACAATGAGATTTAATGATGGACTTGAAATTAATTTAGAAGTATTTCCTGATGAAGTAGTCACTTGAGAGATTATAAATGCATGCCAAGTTTTGAAAAGGTTAAGACAATACAGTCTCTTGTTTTCAATTTGGTTTATTTGTTTCTACAATAAACTGGTATTTGACCTGAATTCTAATGTTAAATTAAAATTACTGAAATTAATGTTTGATTACATTTATTTTTTCTAAAAGTTAATATTGATAAACAAAGAGTTACATCAGGTATCGAGTAATGTGCATATCTAAAGTCTTGGCCGTGTAGTGTGGTATCACTTTAAAGTCAAAATGTCTGTGTTTAAATCCAAACTCTACCTTTTAGTAGTTATATGACCTTGAGCAAGGCTTTCAAACTCTCTCTATACGTCTCCATGAAAAAAAAAAAAAAAACAATGATACTAGCAGAGTTTTAAATTCCTTATGCAGTTTTGAGGATTAGATGAGTTAAAATATGTAGATTTTAGGACCGTTTTAGACTCATAGTTAGAGCTACATATGAATAGCTGTGGTGATTGTTACTTTCATCACCAAAGCCCTGTACTCTTTCTCCCCTATGAGAATTGCAGTAAACAACCTCAGGAATTCTCGGGCTCTGCTCTACGTCATCTGTAAATTTAAGTTGTGTTTGGTTTATGTTTACTGATAGAGTCATATTTGTACTTCTGTGAAAGTTGTGGATACACAGGAAGTATAATGCCATATCATGGATCTTAACCAGAAAATAAGACAAATAGCATACCTTAAGAAATGGGACTTTTCCATCTCCATCCTCTTCATCACATAACTCTTTGCTGAATGACTTAGACTCTCTTTGACTACTTTATCCTAAAGATTCACCCTTCACATCTTCGAGTCTCTTTTGCACAGGCCATTTCCAGCTCTGTCCACTGGTAAACAGGTGCTTGGAATAAAGAAACACTAGATAACTAAATGAATGTGTGAGTTAAGTGATGGAGTTCACTGTTAAACCTAGATGTTCTGACTCAAAATAGGAGTTCTTTCCAGTGCTTGAGACTCAGTCTTTGGTACCTTGGTCTTACAGGACCTCTATATCCAGATAAACTCACCATGGTTAGGAAGGGCACCTTGAAGTAAAATGGAGAACCTGTGGAAAAGTCATTTTCTCTACTTACTATGTTTCCTTTCACTCAGTATAGGTGATGGTCACTTCTCAGGACCTTATGGAGACCGTTGCATTCAGCAATATCACAAGCAGTTCATGTGTTCATTGTCTCTCTCTCTGCATATGTGTATAGAAAATCACCCATGTTGCACCAGTCATCTTGTTGAGGTGCTGATGATGTGAAGATGAATATGACAAGGGACCTGCTCACTGTCTAGGCAGGGAGAAGGAAATGCACAGACATCATACAATGAGGAAAAGGAAGCCAGGTTGCTTTGGGGGCCCACGGAAGATCGCAAGACAAAGCCAGCGTTCTACAGGGTGTGCTAATACCCCCGTTCACCCTCACCCTCTGTGTGGCCTCCTCTCTTTGGGATCACTGTTTCAGAGACCAAAAACCATGGCCTAAGAATCACTCCTTGTCACTCTTATGTTACCATCAGATATACTGAAGTAGCTCACACACGTGGCAGGAAGTAGCTCACACGTGGCAGGAAGTAGCTCACACACGTGGCAGGTGCTCAGCAAGTTACTACCTGCTACATTGATGAAATCAATGCCATGTGCACTAAACAGTTCCCAAAGGCCAGTTTGTTGAGTTGTTTAATTATTTTAAACATCACCATCACCACCACCTGTTGAAGTCAGCTTCTACTATTTAAAGATTTGCCTGTGCCCAAAGCTTCGCCTATTTTCTTTGCTTTAAAAGGAAAATAATTAAAACACCATTAATCATTTAGGTTGATCTCACACAGAAGCCTAGTTTCTTCAAAATTTGAGACTGAAATAAACTAGCACTTCTGATAAAAATGAAATCTTCGGTAGTCCATCTCACAGAATTGACTTAATGGACATGGATTGTTTTCCTGTCTATCAGGGATTAGAAGTAAATAAACTGCAAGAGATACAATACTTTTGTGTGTTTTTCTAACTGAAAAATAAAATATTGTATATATTTAGAGTAGTATAAAACATGATGTTTTGAAATACATATACTTTGTAAAATGGCTAAATGAGCTAATTAACATATGCATTGTTACTTTACGTACTTTTTTTGTGTGTGTGGTGAGAACACTTAAAATCTACCTTCTTAGCAACTTTCTAAAGTATAACACCTTGTTTATTAACTATGGTCATCATATTGTACAAGCTATCTCTTGAACTTACTGCTCCTGTCTAAATGAAATTTCATGTCCTTTGACAAACATCTCCCCAAAACTTCCTCCCTCTCAGCCCCTGGCAACCACTGTCTACTCTCTGCTTCTAAGAGTAAATGATTTTGGATTCACATGTAAGTATAATAAGATCATGCAATATTTGTCTTCCTGTGTCTGGCTTATTTCAAGTAATTTAATGCCTCCAGGTCCATCCATGTTGTTGCAAATGACAGAATCTTCTTACTCTTTAAGGCTATTTCAGTATACGTGTATATTGTATTTTCTTTATCCATCTATGCATTGAGGAACAGAGGTTGATTTCACACCTTGGCTATTGTTAATAATGTTGCAACAAACGTATGAGTTCAAGTATCTTTTTAGCATACGGATTTATTTCCTTTTGATGTATATCCAGTAATTCTATTTTTAATGTTTTAATGTTCATTCTGTTTTCCATAATGGATGTACTAATTTACCTTCCTATCAACAGTATTCAATTGTTCCCTTTTTTTCCATATCTTTGCCAATACTTGTTATATTTTAACTTTTTGATAATAGCCTTTTTAACAGGTGAAACATAATATCTCATTGTGGTTTTAATTTGATTTCCTTAATTATTAGTGATGTTCAACAGATTTTTTCATATACTGTTGCATGGTGATTTGCATTCTTTTGGGAAATGTCTATTCAGGTCCTTTGACCATTTTTTAAAGCAGGTCATTTTTTTCTTGCTGTTGAGTCATTTACCTGCTGTACAGATCTTAAGTATTCACTTCTAATCAGATACATAGTTTGCAGATATTTTCTCCCATTCTGCAGGTTGTCTCTTCACTCTTGATTGTTTTCTTGGCTAAGCAGAAGCTTTTTCATCTGATGCAATTCCATTTGTCTATTTTGCTTTTATTACCCGTGGTTCTGGGGTCATATTCAAAAGCATCATTGTCCAAACCAGTGTCATGGAGCTTCTCCCTTGTTTCCTTCTGGTAGTTTTACAGTTTCATGTCTTACATTTAAATCTTTAAACCATTTTGAATTGATTTTTGTATGTAGTGTGAGATTATAGTTTTATTCTGCATATGGATATCCAGCTATCTCAAAACCATTTATTGAATAGACTATCCTTTCCCCATTTTGCATTTATGGCAACTTTGTCACAGTTCAATTGACCACAATTGTATGGATTTATATATGGGTTCTCTATTCTGTCTCATTGGTCTATGTGTCTGTTTTAATGCTAGTATCACGCTGTTTTGATTACTATTAATTTGTAGTATGTTTTGAAGTCAGAAAAAGTGATGTCCCAGCATTGTTCTTTTTGCTCAAGGTGGCTTTCGCTACCTGAGGTCTTTTGTAGCTCCATGTGAATTTTAGAATCATTTTTTCTATTTTTGTGAAAATAATGTCATTGAAATTTTGATAGCTGTCATGTTGAATCTGCAGGTCACTTGGGTTATGGGTATTTAAACAATTTTAATTATTTCAATACATGAACATGGGCTCTCTTTCAATTTATTTGTGTCTTCTTCAAATTCCTTCATTATTGTTTTATAGTTTTCAGTGAACAGGAGTTTTATCTCCTTGGTTAAATGTATACCTAATTTTTTTTTTAGTAGCTAGTAGAAATAGGATTATTTTCTTGATTTTATTTTTGGGTCGTGATAGAAGCATTACTGATTTTGGTATGATGATTTTCTATCCTACAACTTTACTAAATTTATTTAATAGTTCTAAGGGTTTTTTTTTTTAGTCTTTTGAGTTTTCTGTACATGAGATTTTGTCACCTCTAAGCAATGACAATTTAACATCTTCTTTTTCAATTTGGATGACTGTTATTTCATCTTCTTGCCTAATTGCTCTATGTAAAACATTCATTACTTAGTTGAATAGAAGCAGTGAGAGTGGGCATCCTTGCATTGTTCCTGATCTCAGCAGAAAAGTTTTCAGCTTTTTACCATTAAGTATTATGTCAACTTTGAATTTGCCATATATGTTTCTTACTTTGTTGATGTATATACATCTAATTTGTTTTTTGATTTTTATCAGAGAATGGTGTTGAGATTTGTTGAATGCTTTTTCTGCAAGTTTGAGAAGATCATAATGGTTTCTGGTCCTTTGTCCTTTTTAAGTGATATATCAAATTTATAAATTTGTGTATGTTGAAACATTCTTGCATTCCAGTAATAAATCCCACTTGAAGTTATTGAATAATAATTTTATATGTTAGTATTTTATTGACAATTCATGTATCTATGTTCATGCATTGAGAATATAGAATTATAATTATTTTTCTTATAACATCTTTGTCTTTGGTATCGGGATAGTGCTAACCTTGTAAAATGAGTAAAATTAGTATTTCCTCCCCTTCATTGTTTAAGAATAGCTTGAGAATAATTAACATTAGTTCTTTTAAAAATGTTTGGTAGAATTCGTTAGTGAATTTATCAGGTTCTGAGCTTTTCTTTGCTGAGAGACTTTTTATTACTAATTCAATGCCCTTACTCTTTATTGGTGTGTTCAGATTTTCTGTTTCTTCACGACTAAGCCTTGGTAGTTTCAGTTTTTCTATAAATTGACACATTTCTTCTAGATTATCCAATTTGTTGCTATATCTTTGTTCATAGTAGTCTCTTATGATTCTTTATATTTCTCTTTTATCAATTGTAATTCTCTTTTATTTATGATTTTATTTATTTGAATAATCTCTTTTTTCATAATGTAGTTACAGCTTTATCAATTTGGTTTATGTTATCAAACAGCTAGTGCTTAGTTCTATTTACCACTTCTCTTGTTTTTCTAGGTTCTATAGCATTTATTTCTGCTTTAATCTTTATTTTTTCTTCCCTTATACTAAATTTGGGCTTTTTTTTCTAGTTTCTTGTAATGTTAAGTTGTTTATTTGAGATCTTGTTTTATATATGTATATATACATATATATATACACACACTATATATATTAACATATAAGATATATACACATATATGTGTACACACACAGTATATATTAACATATAAGATATATACACATATATGTGTACACGCACACTATATATTAAAATATAAGATATATACACATATATGTGTACACACACACTATATATTAACATATAAGATATATACACATATATGTGTACACACACACTATATATTAACATATAAGATATATACACATATATGTGTACACACATACACACACACACACACACACATTGCTATAAACCTTCCTCTTAGAACTGTTTTTGCTGCATTCCATCAGTTTGGTATGTCGTGTGGGCATTTCATTCGTCTCAAGTTATTTCTTCATTTCCTTTTAAATTTTTTATTTGACTCATTCCTTGTTCAGAAGCATGTTGTTTAAGTTTCATGTGTTTGTGAATTTTCCAAAATTCTGCCTGTTATTGATTTCTAGTTTTAAATACTGTGATAGGAAAAGATACTTGCTATGACTTTAATCATTTTTTTAAATCAGTGAAAATGTGTTTAGTAGTTTAACATATGATTTATCTTAGAGAATGCCCTGTGTTCATCTGAAAAGAATGTGTATTCTGCCGCTGTTGGATAGAATGTTCTGTTTAGGTCTGATGTCTTCTTACTGTCTTTCTGTTTGTTGCTGAAACTGGTATATTGAAGTACTATGCTATCTTTTCCTTCAGATCTATTCATATTTGCTTTATATATTTGACTGCTCTGGTATTGGGTGCATATATAATTATCATATCCTCTTAATGAGTTGACACCTTTATATAATGGCCTTCTTTATGAAGGAAGATCCCTTGAGCCCAGGAGTTCAAGGATGCAGTGAGCTATATTCATGCAACTGCATTCCAGCCTGGGTGACAGCAAGACCCTGTCTTTAAATAAATAAATAAGTAGGTAAAATAAAACCAAAATAAAACCATGTTTATTCCATCCACCACATTTTATGTTTTGATGTCATAAGTCACATCTTATTTTATTGTATATTCCTTAATAATTTATTGCAACTAATATTTTTATGTTGTCTTTTAATCTTTATCATAAAGATATAAGTGATTTACAAGTGAGTTTTATACTTTCACTTTATGTTTTTATGTTATTAACCAGTGTTGTCTTCTTCAGCTTAAAAAATTCTCTTTAGCATTTCTTGTAAGACAGGTCTTGTGGTGATGAACTCCTTCAGTTTCTGTTGGTCTGAAAAAGTCTTTACCTTTCCTTCATTTCTAAAATCTCATTGCTAACATCATTTTGCAAATGAGATAGTCTTGGTTGGCAGTTTTTGTTTTCGTTTTTGATGTTTTTATTCAGGACTTTGACTAGATTATTCTATTTTCTCCTGGTTTGTAAGATTTCTGCTGAGAAATGTGCTACTGCCTTAGAGGATTTGTAAAGCTATATGGAATTCGCCTCTTTCCTCTTGCTGCTTTCAGGCTCTGTACTTTGTCTTTGATTTTGTACAGTTTTGTTACAGTATGTTTCAGTGTAGTCTTATTTGAATTGAATCTGATTGGACATCTTGACCTTTCTCTATCTGCATGTTTTATATTTTTCCCTATATTTGGAAAGTTTCATTATTTATTTATTTAAATGAGTTTTCTATTCCTTTATCTCTCTTTTCTATATCTTGAACTCTTATAATTTTAAAACAAATGCCCTTTTGATGCCTTCTGACACATCTTGTAAGCTTTTTTAAATGACTTTTTATTCTTTTTTCCTCTCTGATTATATATTTCCAAATTATCTGTCTTCAAGTTCAGTTCTCTTTCTTGCTTATTTTTAATGTTTATTCTCTTTGCTATTGATTACATTTTTTATTTTATTCATTGTAATTTCCGCTCCAGAATTTCTGAGGTTTTAAAATTATTTCAATCTCTCTGCTAAATTTCTAATTTTGTTCACTTTTGTTTTTCTTATATAACTGAATTGTTTCTCTGTGTTTCATTGAGGCTTGCTGAACTTCCTTAAAGCCACTGAATTGTTTGTCATGCAGTTTATATATCTCCATTTCCTTAGAGTCAGTTACTAGTGATGTATTTTGTTTCTTAGGTTGTGTCATGTTTCCCTGATTGTTCTTGGTCCTTGTTGCTATGAATTAGAATCTGTGGATTTAAGAAGTGGGAATTTAGTCCATTTTTTGCAGACTAACTTTATCGTCAAAGCCTTCTCTAATCAGCCTGCCCAGAGGTTTTGGCAGGCTATCTGGCATGGTCCAAGGGTGGATTGCTGCTAGAGTTCTCAGGATGGCTATCTCGCTGCCTAGGTTAGCAGGCTTGGTTTATAGGTTCATGGAGTTGCCCCTGGATCCTGGATCCCCTGGAAGTGACCTCTTGATTGGATTCATGGAAGTGGACTTGGAGGCTAGATTCCTGTGAGCAGGCCCACAACATGTATCTGTGGGTACTGGCCTGCAGCCTGAGTTCCCAGGAGCTAACATCATGCTGAAGTGATCCTTAGTCTATAGTGGCTGGCCTGGCACAGGAATGGGTTTGGTACCCAAGTCCATAGGGACATATCTGGAACCTGAGTCCAGAGGCTGAATTGACACCTGAGCATGCAAGGGTGGTTCTGAAGCCTTTGCCTGTAGGGGCAGCCTAACACATGAAGCTACTGCAATGGCCCTGAACTGTGGGTCTGCTGGTTCCTGGATCCACTGATGTTTCAGGCCACAGGGAGTAGGTAGGATCCTGGCCTGGCCTGATGCTGGGGTAGGCATGCAGCCTGGTATTGTGGGCACTGGCCTTGTCCCTGGAGCCAGAGAAGCTGGCCTACAACATGGACCTGTGGGACCAGTTTGGAGGCTGGATCCACAGGTGGATGTGGAAGCTGGGTATACATGTATTGTTGTTGATGCTGTGGTGGTCATTCTTTGAAATAAAATAGAATGAATGGCAGAGATGCTTCAGTTCACAGGCTGCTGGATGCTAGTGATCCAAGATTGTGACCAGGATTAATATTTGTTCTAGAGATTCTATGAAGGTACATTGGTATGACCTAGAAAAGAATTTTACAGAAATTTACAGGTGTGCCAGAGATATGGGGGACAATATTTTGACATTCCAAAAAAGAATGTGGAGGATGAAATTTAATGGTCCATCTGGTCTCATTGTGATGCACATGCTGTGGAACAACCACCAGCTCATTAAACCCTAGTTGGCCATGCTTCCAGACTCCCCATTAAGACTGGCTTCCTAGCAAAAATTAATACCATGTGTTGACATTAACTTGCTGAAATTTTTTAAAAGTAAATTTTACTGGACATTTGTGTTTATGTTCATGGGTGATAAGCTTCTGTTTAAAATAAAATGAAAAATATATATTTTTTGAATAATGAAGACTTAGTTATTCATGGAATATGTTTCTGGAGCTGGGAGTGCTATAGTTACTAGCATTTTCCAGATGTCTGCTTTTAATTATTTTTAAGAGGTTGATCATTTCAACTGCTGACTTCAAGTTTCATTGAGAAGGACTTGGTAACTGAAATAATTTTACCTGATTTAGTACTTTTGGAGGTTATTTTCCCTCTTCTTAAAGTAAACAAAATTAAGCTCAGTGTTTGGATAGCTGCATAAAACTGAATCAGTGAATTCATGGAGTATTTTCCAAAAGTGTAGCTTTACTTGGAGCAGCTTGAGGAAATTGGGATGGGAGAGAGTTGGGAGCTTTAGTGCTAGTTCTTGCCTTGACTTTATATGAATCTGGCAGAGAATTTCAGGGTTTACAGCTGTGAAGTTTATATGGGACTTGGTTTCCCTCCTTTCATATGTGAGATCTCAGTGGGAGAAGTACTTTTGAGCACAATGTGTTACTGTCCACTAATTGTGCTTTCTCAGCTACTTGGTGATCTTCTTGAAGGAGGGAAAAACAAGAGAAAATAGTCTAGCTATATTCCTCACCATAGCAGCTAATCCTGAATATAACACAGTGGACTTCAGGGAGAATTCAGGAAGAGGTGTCCCACACCAACACTGGAAAAGCATCACTGTGCTCTGTGTGTCTCCTGAAAATCAACAATTTACACAGCCTGCTGTCTCAGCTAAGCACTGTGATGATTATTCATAAATCACTGAGGCAACCCTCTGGAATTGGCATTATCACATTGCCTTTACAGACTGAAAAACGAAGGCAAGAGATTAAATAATTTGTTGCAGGTCAGATGTCTGGCAAGTGTTGAGATAGACCTTGAAGCTACAGTTGTCTGATTGCATTGTATGTCCTTCTCAGGATTGGCAGATGACTTGCTTTCCTACGAGGATGCAGGTTATTTATACTGGAGCTTTTCCTGAGAACAGGCTTTGATTTTGAATGAGTAAATGTGTCTTCAATGAGTTCATGCATAAGTTTAGGTGTGGAGGAGCAGTGATTATGTGAGGAGGGAGGAAGAGAGGACAAGAAAGGAGAGAAGGAAAGATATCACAGTTATGATTTTTAAAAGGTGGTGTGCTGAGTGTGCCAATTTCATATTTTTGCTTACACTTAGTGAATTATAGTTTATTTAGGTATTTCTTTGGTTGAGTCACTGCTCCTGTCTATAGACATGAAAATAAGACAGATTGTGACTTTAAGAAATTAAAGACCTAGACAAAAACACACACAGGCAGAGGCTCACAAAACCAGTAAGTGAAAACAAAAAGTTATAGAAGCACAGAAGGGAAATTGATGGATCATAATAAGGAAAATTAAGGATGATAGCATGGTTGAGAGGATCTACAAATGGGGGCTTGAAAATAGAGAAGATTTCAGGGAAAGGGAGCAGTTTCTTTATGAAGTCAACAATTTCTTTCAGACCTTTTTAGTCACAATATTATCCCAGAAAATGGGACATTACAAAATTCTATGGGAAAGCAATTATATGGGTATCTAGATGAATCTGGTATACAGGAAATTGGCAAATTTGCCTATATTTTCTAATATATAGGCAATTGATTGTGATGAACCATTTTTATCAAAATGAAGAATCTTTGAAATAAGTTACCAGCCTTTATTATGTACCTGGGACTACCTTAAAATACAGAAGTCTTATAGGATATACCCAATGAATACAGTGTATTCTTTGTGGTGGAACTTGTGTAGTCATTGTACTTATGAACAGAATTTGAACAATATGCAACGAATATTTGCAGTTGATCAGTTTAATTTTAGACTTTGAATTCCCATTCTCTTGGGCAAATTAAATATCTCAGTCTGTATCTCCACTTGAACCAGCGTCTTAGACAGAGACAAAACATTAAAAAGGTGGTTTCTCTCATCCTTCAGCATCAAGCCACACAGGACAGACGTGAGATATTTCTGGCATTGTCCCCTTGGTGTTTCAGGTTCTGGCAGCTGTCTCAGTTGCTAGTTTTACTTCGAGCCTGGGAATTTCTCTTTGGCTTCTGTGCTAGATTGCAGAACTAGAAACTTTTTTTGTGTTCACATCATTCTGCACTGAACATAAAATATTCTTCTGTCACGGGTCTTGCTACTTCCAAGATAGTACATATATGACATCAATATTTAGATATGGAAAAATCTGATATTTTTCTTTTTCTTTTTCAAGACAGACTAAATACGGCATACATTTTTGCATCTCTGAGGTTTGAGATTTCGGTAAGCAAAAGCCAGGATTACTTGCATGCTAATTTTATTATTTCCCAAGATATACATACTGAATGAAGAGAATGAAGCTAATATTCTTATTGAATGAAGAAAATGAAACAGAGAAACCACAAGAAGAATATAAACAAAAATGTGTATTGCCAAATACATATGATCACCTTGTGAAATTCTCGCAAAACACCTTTCCACTCATGAGTTCTTCTTACCATCCCTTCAGTTTTCCAAATAAAGAGTGAGACATGAGACATCTGTGATAGGAACCCTCAAAGGTAGCCTTTAAGAATCCTCACCTCCTGGCATTCAAGTTTTTTATGCTTTCTCCTTACATTACATAGTGACAATCTGTGGACCCAAGAACATCCAGTGGAAATGATGGCATGTGACTCTAGGATGAGAAGATATAAGGCATATGATGCATCTTTCACCTTGCTTCTCTTGAGTCACCCACTCCAGTGTAGGCCAGTTATCATCTCATGAAGATTCTTGAGTTGCCTGTGAAGTGGTCCAGCATACCCTGCCAGCCACATAAGTGATTTGTCTTGAAAATGGGTCTTCCAGCTAAGACTTCTAATGACTATAGTTTGAGACAAGATCTTTATTACAATTTCGTGAAAGAATACTAGCCAGAATCACCACGCCTAGCCATTGCTGAATTGCTGAAATATAGACATCTTGTAAAATAATAAATTGAAGTCACCAACTTTGGGGATAATTTGTTATGCAGTTATAGATAGCTAATACATAATTTGGTTCCTGGAAGTGGGTACTAGTGTAATAGAAATCCAAAATGTAGAAGAAGGTTCATAACTGGGTGGTGAGTGGCTGTTGGGAGGATTTTGTCGAAGGTATTAGTGAAGACTGGTAGCAATAACTGAAGCGTATCCCACGAATGACCCTGTGAGGCAGATGCACCTGACTGTGTATTCCAAGCTAGGGATTCTGAGAGTGGACAGCCTGGAGATCCATTCCTTGTCGACGGGGAACATCTGAGCCCTTGCCCCATCCCATGGAACGTAGGCCATACAGGAGATCAAGGCCACTAGTATTGGGTTAAGTGAAGAGCTTTCCAGGTAGAGACCTTTAGGAGGAAAGTGCTAAGTGAAAATGGTGTATCTACTGCAAGTCTTTTGCAAGCAGTTGTGGTTATCTTATTCAGCGTGCTACCACTGAACTGCATGTGAGGTGTTTCTCCTGTCCCTCCCGCTGCCACCGGACTCTTTCCTGTGTGTAAGGCCCCCAGTCACACCTCTTGCCTTGCTTGCTGCCTCTGGGTCTCTTTTTCAGTCTTTTGAAACTGGATGTATCCCTGTTGGAGTTGATAGGAGTTTATCACGACAGCTGGATAATTGAAGAGGTTGTTTTTTTTTTTTTTTGAGATGGAGTTTTGCTCTTGTTACCCAGGCTGGAATGCATTGGTGTGACCTCGGCTCACCGCAACCTCCGCCTCCTGGGTTCAGGCAATTCTCCTGCTTCAGCCTCCTGAGTAGCTGGGACTACAGGCATGCGCCACCATGTCCAGCTAATTTTTTATATTTTTAGTAGAGACGGGGTTTCACCATGTTGACCAGGATGGTCTTGATCTCTTGACCTCAGGATCCACCCGCCTCGGCCTCCCAAAGTGCTGGGATTACAGGCGTGAGCCACCAGTCCCAGCCTAATTGAAGAGGTTGTTAGTTGAGGCCTCCGGCATTGGAGAAGGCTGCCTAACAAGAGCCATAAACTTTTGTTTATTAGTTTTTCTTTTCTACACTTATGTCATTCTCTTTCCTTCAATTTCCAATTTCCTAAACTCAACCTAAAGACAAAAGGAAAGTGAAACCGTTAATGTAACCCCCACAGGTGACTTCCCTGGGCCAGGAAGCAAAGTGCAGAAAAATAAAGGTGAAAGAACGCATCCGAAAGGACACACGGAAGATATGCAGCACATAATTGTTTAGTTTTTCTTTTCTTTTCCATGTTTTAAATCATTATATAAGGACTTATGTCTTGTTCAAGATGATATAACCTACCACTGGAGCAGCACAAAGCACACAGTGAAAGCACACCCTATTAGGGAATTATAGTTTCTGTGACTGTTAAGTGAGAAAAATAATAAGCCTTAATCACAGAAGTGTAAAAATTTAAAGATGCATCTGAAAGTTTTTGATGAGCAGTCATGAATGCGCAAATGCTTTATTATTTTTTAAAAATAAAAATTGTAAAATTTAAATTTTAGAATTATAAATAATTATTGGTTTATTTATGTTTCCATTTATTTGCTAGGTAAATAAAAATGTGTAAAGATTTATAGAAAACATTTTTTGCAGAGCTTAGATTTTTATTTGGAAAAAGCAAACTGACAAATGGCCGGCATTATATCAGTACTATGAGCTGTGACATAAACAAAGTATAAGAATTTAGTAAGGAAGAGATTACTGTAGAAACAAGGACTTTAAACTTTCCTTTCTTCCTCCCTTCCTTCTCTTCATCCCTTATTCCATCCATTTATCCATCAATATATTCATCCAACCCTTTATGCATTTAGCCATTTAAGTTTTTATGCATTTGTTCTAGGCAGAATTCTGTCCTTTGTACTGAAGATATAGATGTTAATAAGAAGTAATTCCTGTCTCCATAATCTGTGTAAAAAAGGTAGCTAAGAAGCAAATGAAGAGCAGAGAAAATATTTGCAGGATGAAAAACAAAATGAGTAAGTGTGATGGTTAGTTTTACGTGTCAGCTTGGTGAGGCAGTCGGTCCAGGTGTTCGGTCAAACACCAATCTAGAGGTTGTTGTGAGGGTGTTTTGTACATGTCATTCACAATTTACAATCAGTTGAATTTAAGTAAAGGAAATTATTTTTGATAATGTGAGTGAGCCTCAGACAATCAATGAAGGCCTTAAGAATAAAAGCAAATTTCCTGGAGAGTAAGAAACAATAATCCAGAACTTCCAGCCTGCCAATGTTCTCTAGAGATTTTACACCCAGTATTGAAACATTAATCTTACCTGAATTCGCAGCCTGCTAGCTTGTGCTGCAGATTTTTTGGACCTGCCAGCCCACACAATCATGTGAGTTATCAATTCCTTAAAATAAAACATATAACTATAGATAAATATATAAATAAATTTACAAAATCATAACAGGAGATGAAGAATGTCTCTACCAGTATGATTCTGAAGATGAAGTGCAATTAAAGCAATGACTAGTGTATTAGTCTGTTTTCACAGTACTCAGAGAAATACCTGAGACTGGGTAGTTTATAAAGAAAAGAGGTTTAATTGACTTACCATTGCACATGGCTAGGAAGGCCTCAGGAAACTTATAATCATGATGGAAGATGAAGAGCAAGCAAGAACCTTCTTCCTATGATGGCAGGAGAGAAAAGTGCAAGCAAGGAAAATGCCACACACTTATAAGACCATCGGATTTCATGAGAACTCACTCATTATCATGAGAACAGCATAAAGGAAAGCACCCCTACGATCCAACCACCTCCCTCCCTGGACATGTGGGCATTACAGGTCTCTCCATCAACACAAGGGGATTACAATTCAAGATGAAATTTAGATGGGGACACAGAGCCAAACCATATCATTCCACCCATGGGCCCTCCCAAATCTCATGTCTTTAATACATTTCAAAATCAATCATGCCTTTCCAGTAGTCCTCCAAAGTCTTAGCTCACTCCAACATTAACTCAAAAGTCCAAGTCCAAAGTCTCTTCTGAAACAAGGCAAGTCCCTTCCACCTATGAGCCTGTAAAACCAAAAGCAAGTTAGTTCCTTCCAAGATAAAATGGGAGTACAGGCATTAGATAAATGTTATTCCCAAGTAAATTGGCCAAAACGAAGGGGCCATAGGCCCCATGAAAATCTGAAACCCAGTGGGGCAATTATTATATCTTAAAGCTCTGAAATGATCTACTTTGACTCCATATCTCACCTATGGAACATGCTGATGCAAGGAGTGGGCTCCCATGGCCTAGAGCAGCTCTTTTACAGGCTGGCATTGAGAGCCTGTGGCTCTTCCAGGTGCATGGTGCAAGCTATTGGTGGATCTAACATTCTGGGGCCCGAAGGACAGTGGCTCTCTTCTCACAGCTCCACTAGGCAGTGACCCAGTGGTGACTCTCTGTGGAGTATTCCACCCTACATTTCCCTTCTGCATTGTCCTAATAGAGTTTCTCCAAGAGGGCTCTGCCCCTGCAGTACACTTCTGTCTGGACATCAAGGCATTTCCATACATCCTCTGAAATCTGGGCGGAGACCCCTAAAGCTCCACTCTTGTCTTCTGTGCACCCCCATGCCCAACACCACGTGGAAGCTGCCAAGGCTTGGGGCTTGCACCCTTTGAAGCCACAGCTTGAGACATACCTTGACCCAGCCACAACTGGAGCTGAAGTAGCTGGGGCACAGGACACCAAGTCCCGAGGCTGCACAGATTAGGGGGAGCTGGGGACTGCCCTACAAGAACAATATCCCCCATAAGGCTTCTGGGCCTGTGATAAGAGGGGCTGCTGCCAAGATCTCTGACATGCTCTAGAGACATTTTCCTCATTGTCTTGGCAATTAACATTTGACTCCTGATTGTTTATGCAAATTTCTACAGCCAGCTTGAATTTCTCTCCAGAAAATGAGGTTTTCTTTTCTATTGCATCATCAGGCTGAAAATTTTCCAAACTTTTATGCTCTGCTTCCCTTTTAAAATAAGTTCCAATTTCAGATCATCTCCCTAAAGTTTAAAGTTCTACAGATCTCTAGGGTGGGGAAAAATACCACCAGTCTCTTTGCTAAAGTATATAGCAAGAGTGACCTTTACTCCTGTTCTTAAGAAGTTATTCATCTCCACCTGACACCACCTCAGTTAGGATTTCATTGTCCATATCACTATCAGCATTTTGTTCAGCCATTCAACAAGTTTCTCAGAAGTTCCAAACTCTCCCAAATCTTCCTTTCTTCTTCTGAACCCTCCAAATTGTTCTGACCTTTGCCCATTACCCAGTTCCAAAGCCACTTCCACATTTTCAGGTATCTGTATAGCAATGCCCCACTCTCTGTGATACCAATTTAAATTAGTCCATTTTCACACTGTGATAAAGAAGTACTTGAGACTGGGTAATGCATAAAAAAAGAGGTTTAACTGACTCACACTTCCACGTAACTGGGGAGGCCTCAGGAAACTTACAGTCATGATGAAAGGTGAAGAGGAAACAAGGACCTCTTTCACATGGAAATAGATTCAGCAATAGGATCATTCCTACCAAACAGTACTAACAAGGACACCAGGGCTGCTGCACCCAAGACTCTTCACACAGATCATTTTCTCCCATTAATGCATATTTTATAGAGGAGACAAACAGTGATTTAACTCTCTGTTAAACCGGGTTTCACAGACAGACAGGGAAGTGATTCCTGCTCTTCTACTGGTTTCTCAGGCCCCAGGTTCCCTTCTCTGTGGCTTCTGAAAGAGCAGAATGGCTTTGGAATCTGGCTTACAGCACCTCGACCAAAACCGTAAGGGCTGAGGGAAGGCTTTTCCACTGTCATGGAGTGAGAGTGACAGGCTGAACAACACTCAAGACCATCACCCAAGTGGGAGCGCTGAAACAAGAAATTATTTTTGAGAAGTTCAGACTCTTCTTTCTTGTAATTTCATATGTAACTAGAGCAATTTGGATGTACCTTTCAGGTGAATTTTTATCTAGCCTTAATCTTTAAATTTGAAAAACTACCAGGTTACCTGATGGTGGTTGGTCAGAGCATGAGCGGTGGAAATACTTGATGGTGACCAGTCGCGGACCATTCTCTTAGAACCCAGGCTCCCCACAGCACTCACCTTATAAAGGTGTCCCTTCAGATGTAACCAAAGGGCACGTCCTCACAAAACTGAAGTGGGAGCATATCTGAAAAGCACATGTGCCCACAAAGGGCAAGTGGTTCACACAAATGGGTCCTGTGTGTAGCCAGATGGGCAGGCTCCCTGAAGAAAACTCTCTGAGACCTCATCCTCAAAACAGAAGACCTTGGGTCCCAGAGGGATTCTCCAATTCCTCCCCAAGGCAGGCAGGAAGGCCACTGAGCAAAACGGGCTGGGCATGACCCTGCGGGAATGTACCAGGGGATACTTGGGATCCCATCCTTGTTGCTGTAAAATCTTTGGGAAAAAGAGAGAGACAGCTTTGTTTCCTGAATAAACTATCTATAGACTGGGGAGACACAGCCTCTGGTAAAGAATGAAAGTGGGCTCTGTGTGTGAGGGGGGCAGGGGGAAACGGGGGTCGGAGAGTGCAGGAATGTAAAGGTAAAAGCACAGGGCAGGGGAAGAGCAGGCTTGGGAGCAAGGAGGAGTCTGAATGATGACCTCTAAGCCCCAGATCGTCAGTCTCTCTAATGGGCTGGTTCCAGGTGTCCAGTGGGTTGGCATCAGGTGGCCTGCGGGTGGTCAGTGGGGAATTTCCAGCCCCAGTCTAGCTCAGCACTGACAACAGGAGCTGGTTTGGTTTGATTCTAGAAAGGGAGGTCCTGTGACATTTTCACAATGTCTTCCTGAGAACAGAGTAGGTGACTCTCCCTCACCCAGCCATGGCCTCCTTGTTCTAACTCTGAGAAAGTTAGCCATGAGGAGTCCATTTTGTCTATTGGTGGGGGTATATTTTAACAGGTATGAGAATGTATTGACAGAGGATGACAATATAAGAATGATTTGGGGCTGGGCATGGTGGCTCACACATGTAATTGCAGCACTTTGTGAGGCCGAGGTGGGCAGAGTCTGGCTAATGTGGAGAAACCCCACCTCTGCTAAAAATACAAAAATTAGCCTGGTATGTAATCCCAGCTACTTGGGAGGCTGAGGTACAAGAATCACTTGAACCCAGTGGGCAGAGGTTGCAGTAAGCCAAGATGGCACTACTGCACTCCACTCTAAGCCACAGAGTAAGACTCGGTCTGAAAAATAAAATTATTTGGTACTCTAATTCCATTGTTTAGTAGTAGAGTTTTGAATTGTGTGCAGATAATTTTCTTTAGCAAATACTGGCAGAGACCAGGGAAGATCTTCAGCTTTGGGTATGACTTTATGTTTTATTTTACTGCTATTTTTTATTTGTTTCTTAGAATCAGTTGGTATATGTATGTTATATGATGCTAAGTTAGGAGTGTGAATGCATCTGTCACGTAGGTAGTGAGCCTAGTACACAACAGACAGCTTCCCAACCCTTGCCCCCTTCTCTTCCTCCTCAGTCTTGTATTCCCCAGTGTCTGTTGTTCCCATCTTTATGTCCATATATACCTAATATTTAGCTCCTATTTATAAGTAAGAACATATGGTATTTGGTTTTCCGTTTCTGTGTTACTTGTTAGTTTACTTAGGGTAGCAGCTTCCAGCTGCATCCCTGTTGCCACAAAGAACATGATTTCATTTCTTTTTTATGGTTGCATAGTATTCCATGGCATACATGTACCACATTTTCTTTATCCAATCTACCCTTGATGGGCACCTGAGTTGATTCCACAAATTTTAATTGTAAATAACACTGCAATGAACAAGTGAGTACATGTAACTTTTTGATAGAACAATTTATTTTCCTTTGGGTATATACCCAGTTATGAGTTTGCTGGGTCATATAGTAGGTCAACTCTTAGCTCTTTAAGAAATCTCCAAACTGCTCTCCACAGTGGCTGAACTAAATTACATTCTAAACTAACAGTGTATAAGTTTTCCCTTTTCCCTGCAGCCTTGCCAACATTGCTATTTTTGACTTTTTAACAAAAGACATTCAGACTGATGTGAGAGGATATCTCATTGTGGTTTGGGTTTGCATTAGTGATGATGTAGATTTTTTCATATGTTTGTTGGCCACTTACTTGTATGTCTTCTTTTGAGAAGTATTGTTTATGTCCTTTGCCACAAAGAACAAAGCTAGATGCATTCACATTACCTGACCTCAAACTATATTATAAGGCTATTGTAACCAAAACAGAATGGTACTAGTACAAAAGCAGATACATAGACTAGTGGAACAGAATAGAGAACACCGAAATAAAGCTGCACACCTACAACAATCTGATTTTTTACAAAGTGGATAAAAACAAGTAATGGTGAAAACACTCCCTATTCAGTAAATGGTGCTGAAATAACTGGCTATCCATATGCAAAAGAATGAAACTGGACGCCTACCTATTACCATACACATAAATTAACTCGAGATGAATTAAAGAATTAAAGGTAAGATATCAAACTATAAAAGTCCTTAAAGAAAACCAGGAAATACCGTTCTTCATACTGTCCGTAGCAAAGAATTTATGGCTAAGTTCTCAAAAGCAATTGCAACAAAACCAAAAATTGACAAGTAGGCTCTAATTAAATGGAAGAGTTTCTACATAGCAAGAGAAACTTTCAAGGGGGTAAACAGAAACCTATAGGATGGGAGAAGATACAAACTATGCATCTGACAAAGGTCTAGTGTTCAGAATCTGTAAGGAACTTAAATACGTCAATAAGCTTATTTTATTTTTTAAGCATTGTAAAAAAACTTTACAATTTTATTTTAGAAAATATAAAAAAGCAAGAAGAAAAACAGCAATAATATTATAATCCACTCATTGCATCTCTACTAAAAGCATTTGCAACACTTTTTATAAATATTTATATAGATCCTCCTGATAGGTCCTGGGGAATTAATCAGAAACAAGACAATAAGAATTTACCCATGTCTTCAATTTCTTTAAATGTCATTTTGAATGCTTGCTTAATGACCGGCTGTATATTTTTAAATAACTCCCTCAATTATTTCCCAGGCTTGAGGTATTAGTTGAGTTTTAAGTAAGATAGAGAGATTTAGACACTCAGTAAACAAACGTTCTGTATGTCCACATTAATATGTTTTATAATTGTTTCTATCCTAACTTCACTGATATTAGTGTAGTATATGCAACAGGAGAGAACAGAGATATGAAAAAACATAAAATAGCTGTGTTTTTTAAAATAAAAGCAGGCCCTTGAATTGGTCTCAGAATTTCTGACTGGCACTGCACAGAATTGGGGCACATCCTCTGTAGCTATCTATCTTGTTGAATATCTGTGTGTCTTTCCTAGTAACGTGTCCTTCAGGATCTCAGCTCCGTAGCTGAGATAATTTAACATCACTTCCGTACCCTTGGCCTGGCAAGCTCTGATTTGTTAGCCATACCGTCCTCACTGCTACCTGGATCTGCCTTGGTGACCTTCCCAACTTGACTGCCGGCGACAGCCATCTTGTGTGGTTATTAATTCAGGACCTCTCTAAAGTCAGGCAATCATTAAGAATAACAACAACAAAAACAAAAAACTGCTTAGGCTGCTGGTGGGGTTGGCCTCCTTCCAGCTTGCTGAATGGCTGCCGCTCATATAATTGCTTTGCATTGTGGCAGTATAATCAGGTTGACAAAAGTGGACAAGATTTTTGGAGGCAATCAAGCACACTAATTCATTTTAAAATGCTGAACAGGTGCAACTGGGACACATTGACAGTGGTTATTAGGCAAAAGTCGCTCAGAGAAAGGCGGGCCCAACATCTGTGCCTATTATTAGGGACACAAAAGAGCAGACCTCACTCGTAAATGTGAGCTGGGGCTTCCTCAAGGATGGGGCAGCCAGCTGAATGAACCTCCTGATTTAGGACTTTCACTGCTTATGGTAATTAGCATTTGAAGGGGAGGGTGCTGAATCCATGTTTTCTTTTCTCTTTTTCCTGGGGGTGGGTAAAAGCGGAGTCTGACTTAATTGAGAAAGGCAGTAACTTCAGGTACCCACCTAATCAAATGTTAACTATAGCAGAACACGGACGTTCTAAGGAGGTCTTTGTGACTTAAATCTGACTAAGTGTGGTTGCCTACTGCTGTAGGGTGTCTTTGGTTTCCAGAGACTCCTTTGTTCTTCAAAATTTTTACTCTTCTCAATTATCCCCAGTATATAGACCAGCTTATCATCAGAGATGTGTGATTGCCAGAGATCCATTGGAAGTATAAATAAACCTAACAGAGCTGCTTTAGGTTCTGATAAATGCATGAAGAAAAAGGCAAGACTACGACATCTGTTAGTACGAAATAAATGACAAATATTTGGAAGATTTCATTGATAGACACAGCTTCAAAATACTCTTGATTTTCTTTTTTCTAACTGAATATGTGTCTCAGAGATATTCTTTTTAACATGGAATCACATAAAAGAAAAAGAAAGTACATGAGTGTTGAAATAAGACCGTTCTAGATTCAAGTTGCAGTCTTGGGACAAAAAGGGAGCCTCTCACAGTTTACTGTCATTTCACGCCCATTCCTATGGCTCCGTGTTAGCAGCAGGGAAGTGGTGAAGACGAGCAGGGGCTCCATTTATCCTCAGTGTGAGGTGTGGGTAGGCATCCCCCAGAAGTAGTCACGCTGCTAAACGGAGCTTCCAAAAGCGAGGAATGTCTTTTCATCTCCACATCTCCAAGATCCCAAAGTGTCAGGTACTTTCAAAGGGCTCAAAAAATAGTCACTAAATAAAAACATGAATAATTACAAGTATATAAAAAGTAAAGCGCACAGTTATCTTCTCTTCCAGAAAAGTTATTATTCCAAGATCTTTCATTCTGTTGAAAAGATGCTGGGTTCTAGAATAGCACTTTAACCCTCCCACACAACACACTCACCCCCTCACACACACTTTAAATTCTAATAATTATATTAAAATATATAAACCTTTTACTTTTTATTTAATTGTGCAGAGATTTTCTCATTTGTTCAAAATATTTAGTGGATATTAAATTTTCAAGAGAATTATAAGCCAACAAAGACTATATCGAGCTAATGATTCAAGAATGAGCAAGAGACACAGAGGTAGAACATGCACCCGGAGTGGAAGCTGTGTCTTTCTATAACCTGATTTTGTGACTCATGTCCCATCACCTTTGCCGTAAGCTAGTAATACTGATGACAGAGGACAGCCCTGGTACAGTGTTGGGGGGGATGGCACAAGGACGTGAATACCAGGAATCACTGGAAACCATCTTGGAAGTGATGACCAAGCCATTTAAGCCACCTTCTTTCATTCCCCTTGTAACATAAAAACCTAAAATTCAGATGTTAGTTATATGTAGATTGCTTACATTACATCTATGCATTTCCCACCTCTGGCAGATATGTGGCGTCATGTCCGCCAAGATGGCTGGGGAGAGATGAATGAAACAGAACAAAAATACAGCACTGTGAAAGGAAAATAGATCCTGGAGCCCTGAAATCACTAACCCAAAGGAAAACGTCAAGCTGGGAACTGTTCAGGGCAAATCTGCCCCTCATGCTATTCCTAAAAAAGATAGCTACTAAGAGAAAAAAGCTACATACCTCCCTCACCAGGAATTTCCTTGTGGACAAAGCACAGAGAGAACTCAAAGTCATCCCTCTGCTCACTGAAATAAATGCATGTCTTCTTGCCTCCATGTTTTGCTTCTTAACCGACCTATGACCTGGAAGTCCCTCCTGCTTCGAGACGTTCCACCTTTCTGGACAGAACAATTGTACATGTTACATATAGTGATTGATGTCTCGTGTCTCCCTAAAATGTATAAAATCAAGCTGTGCCCCAACCATCTTGTGTGCATGTCAAGACCTCTTGAGGCTGTATCATGGGCACACATCCTTAACTTTGGCAAAATCAGCTTAAATTGACTGAGATCTGTCTCAGATATTTCGGGTTCACAGCATCATAACCACGTCCAAGCAGAGTTCAGCACAATTTTTATTTTCAAGTTTGAAATAGCGTGAAGATAAATGATAGAAGATTGGACAAAAATATGTTTGCATACTCTAGTACCCAATAAAAAAAATCTGTGCATAAAAAGACACTTGTTTAAAAAAAAGGTCTGATCCTGTAATTTATGTTTAGAAATTTTAAAATTAAATTTAGTGTTTTTAGAATTGTCTTCACAGGATTCAAAAATCAAAAGTATATAAAAATACATGACGAGCCTCATTCCATAATCATTCTTAATTGATTTCTTCTCTCTCACCATGCCAACATTTAAATTAATATTTTATATGTGATAGTGTTTCACAATAAAAACACTAAAAGTAAAATATGTATCATTTTTATCCTTCTTTTATACAAAAAGTCAATCTAACCCTTATTTTGCTTTTTGCTTTTAAAAATGTTTTAATGAGATATAACATACTTACAGTAATATGCACATATCTTCAGAATACAAATCATAAAATTATAGCTTCTTTAGCCACCACATAAATCACTTGTAGAATATTTGAACACCTCAGAGAGCTGTCATGCTCTTTTCTATTCAATGCTTCTTGAAGTAACTAATGGTCATTCTTATTTCTATCATCACGTATTAATTTGCCAGTTTTTTAAATGAATTCACAGAGTATACAATTTTCCATGAGTCTTTTAAAAATTATTTTATCGTTATTTCTTTGAGATCCTTGATGATATTGTTTTCAATGTAAATGGTTATTTTTTTATTGCTGTGTAACTGTCCATTATGTGTATGGACCACAATTTACTTATTTATTCTCCAATAATTTATATAAACAGTCGAGTTACTTCTATTTATTCATTTTTCACTATTAATAATAATGTTTCTGTCAACACTTTTGCATCTGTCTTTGATAGATACATGCTTTCTTTTTCTTGGCTGTATCTAAAGGGGTGGTAGAGTTGCTGTGTCATAGATATTGCCAAACATATATTCATATTTTTCTTTTGCATGTACATGTATAGCATCAATATATGAGGATTCCATTTGCTCAAGTACTTTAGGTAACTTATTACTGTCACTTGTCTTTATTTTAGCCATTCTGATATGTGTGTATTGATATGTCATTATGGTTTTAATTTTTCTACAAAGTATCATTTTATTATTTTCACACGCTATTTGGCCAAGAGAATAGCTTCATTTGGGATTTGCCTATTCAGATCCTCAACCTTAATTTTTACTCAATTATACATATTTTTAACACTAATTTGTAAAAACACATTTTGTTATTGATATAAATTCTTTGTCTTATATGCCATTTTCTGTCTTTATAAATAATTTACATATTTAATTTTTATTGTTAAAATAGCTGGTTCACTGTTTTCTAACTCTTATTTTTCTAAGCTAAATTTCTTAATTTTTAAATTTTTAATTATTATGGAGTTGTACACATGAAATACATGTAATTTTTGACACATACAATATGTAATGATCAAATATCAAAGTATTTGGGGTATTCATTACATTAAGCATTTATTTATTTATTTGTTGTTGTAGCAACATTCTAATTCTTTTTTTTTTTTTTTTTTTTTTTTTTTTTGAGATGAAGTTTCGCTCTTGTTATCCAGGCTAGAGTGCAATGGCAGGATCTCAGCTCCACAACCTCCATCTCATGGGTTCAAGTGATTCTTCTGCCTTAGCCTCCCGAGTAGCTGAGATCACAGGCATGCACCACCAAACCCAGCTAATTTTGTATGTTTAGTAGAGATGGGGTGGTCAGGCTGGTCTCAAACTTCCGACTTCAGGTAATCCACCCACCTTGGCTTCCCATGTGCTGGGATTAGAGATGTGAGCCACCATGCTCGGCCCCCCTTTTTTTTCACATTTTATTTTATTTTAAGTTCTGGACCTGCAGGATGTGCAGGTTTGCCACATAGGTAAACATGTGCGTTGGTGGTTTGCTGCACCGATCAACCCATCACCTAGGTATTCAGCCCCACATGCATTAGCTGTTTATGTTGATGCTTTCCGTACCCCCACCCTTTGACACAACATTCCAATTTTACTCTTTTATTTTAAAATATGTAATAATTTATTGTTAACTATAGTCACCCTATTGCGCTATCAAATACTAGATCTTATTCCTTCTCTCTAACTATAATTTTGTGCTCATTAACCATCCCCTCTTTATCTTCCCTGTCCACTACCCTTCCCAGCCTCTAGTGGCCAACATTCTACTCTATCTCCAAGGTCATTTTTTAAACTTTTACATATGAGTGAGAACATGTGACAGTTGTCTTACTGTGTCTGACTTATGTTTTCTGTAACATAATGTCCTGGTGTCCCACTCCTGTCACTGCAAATTATACAGAACTTCATCTTTTTAAATGGATGAATATCATACCATTGTTAATCTGTGCCACATTGTCTTTATCCATTTATCCCCTGAGGGAAGCTTAGGTTGATTCCATACCTAGGCTATTGTGAATAGTGCTCCAGTAAACACAGAAGTGCAGATATCTCTTTGGCACACTTATTTCGGATTTCTTTTAGGTATATATTCAGCAGTGAGATTGCTGGATCATATGATGTCTCTGTTTATAATTTTTTGAGAAACTTCAATATTGTTCTCCATAGTGACTCTACTAATTTACCTTCCCATCAATAGCATACAAGTGTTTCTCCTTTCTCTGCATTCTTACCTGCATTTGTTATTGCCTGTCCTTTGGATAAAAGGCATTTTAATTGGAGCGAGATGATGTCTCATAGTTTTGATTTGTGTTTCTCTGATATTCGTGATGTTCTGCATGTTTTTCATATATTTTATTGGCCACTTTTATGTCTTCTTTTGAGAAATGTCTATTCAAATCATTTGCCTTTTTTAATCAGGTGATTTTTTTTTCCTATTGAGTTCCTTATATGTTATGGTTATTAGTCAGAATACATGTTGCTGGGTGAATGGTTCACAAACATTTTCTCCCATTCTTTGGGCTGTCTGTGGACTTTGCTGATTGTTTCCTCTGCTGTAAGAAGGTTTTAAACTACACATAATCACGTTTGTCCATTTTTGCTTTGGTTGCCTGTGTATTGAGGTTCTTTAGAAATCGTTGTTGGGACCAGTGTCCGGAGAGTTTTCTTAATGTTTTCTTTCCGTAATTTTATAGCTTTAGGTTTTATATCTAAGCCTTTCACCCACTTTTACTTAATATTGCATATAGTGAAAGGCAAGGGGTCTTGTTTCATTCTTCTGTATATGGATTGCTAATTTTCCCAGCACCATTTATTGAAGAAAACTGTTTTTTCCTAATTAATGTTCTTGACACCTTTGTCAAAAATAAGTTGTATTAAAATGTAGATTTACTTTTGGGCTTTCTATTCTGCTTCCTTAGTCTTTGTGCCAGTACCATGTGGTTCTGTTACTTATAGCTTTGTAGTATAATTTAAAGTCAGGTAATATGATCCCTCCAGCTTTGTTCTTTTTGCTCAGTATGGCTTTGGTTATTCTGAATTTTTGCAGTTCCATGTAAATTTTAGAATTTTTTTTCTATTTCCGTGAAGCATGTCATTGGTATTTTGATAAGGATTGTATTCAATCTGTATATTTCTTTGGGACATATAGATATTTTAACCATATTGATTTTTCCAAGCCATGAACATAGAATACCTTTTCACTTCTGTGTGTATGCACTCTTCAACTTATTTCATTGGCATTTTATAGTTTTTATCATAGAGATCTTTTACTCCTTTGGTTAAGTTTATTCCTAGCTATTTTATTTTGCTTATAGCTGTTGTAAGTGGGATTACTTCTCGGTTGTTTTTCTTTTAGACGTTGGCTGTTGGTATATGGAAATATGACTGTTTTTTTGTATGTTGATTTGTATCCTACAACTTCACTGAATTTGCTTATCAGCTCTAATAGCTTTTTGGTGGTGTCTTTAGGTTTTTCTAAAAATAAGATTATATCATCTGCAAACAAGGATAATTTGACTTTCTTTCTTTCCAATCAGATACATCTTATTTTTCTCTTGTCTAACTGCTCTGGCTAGAATTTCTAGTACTATGTTGAGTAAAAGTGGTGAAAGTGGTTATCCTTATTTTGTTCTGGATTGTAAAGGAAAGGCTTACAGTTATTTTCTCATTCAGTATGATACCAGCTGTGGGTTTGTAGTGATGGCTTTTACCATTTTGGGGTATACTCTTTTTATCCTTAGTTTTTTGAGAGTTTTTTATCATGAAGAAATGTTGCATTTTATCAAACGCTTTTTCAGCATCAATTGAAATGATCATATGGATGTTGTCCTTCATTCTGCAGATGTTATGTATCACATTTATCAATTTGCATATGTTGATTCATCTTTGCATCTTGAGGATGAATGTCTCTTGGTCATGATGGATGATGTATTTAATGGTTATTGAATTTAGCTTGCTTGTATTTTGTTGAGAATATTTGCATCTGTGTCCATCAGAGACATTGGCTTCTAATTTTATTTTATTTGGTAACTTTATCTGGTTTTATTATCAGCATAATAATGGCCTCATAGAATGAGTTTGGAGGTATTATCTCAATTTTTTGAACAAGTTTGAGTAGGATTGGTATTAGTTCTTTAAATGATCGATCTAATTCAGCTGTGAAACAATGAGGTTCTGAGCTTTTCATGGATGTGAGACTATTTATTATTGTGTCTATATCATTACTTGTTATTGGTCTATTCAGGTTTTTGATTTATTCATGGTTCAGTCTTGGTTAGGTTATATGTGTCTAGGAAGTCATCCATTTCTTCTAGCTATTCTAGTTTATTGGCATAGAAGGGAAGATGGGGAGGGGTGGTACAGGAAACGCAGCACGTCCTTCCTACTCTTTTCAATGCCTCTTTCTTTGGTATTATACTTAAACCAGGTGCGTGATTGCCCACTTAACTTTTTGGTTCATATGAATGTGCTTTGTTGACTAAATAGTTGTTCAATTTTGAATTATTTTGTGAGAGAGGATCTCTAGAGAGTTCTCCTCAGCTGCTTTCCTTGGCCTCCACTCTCGATTTTAAATTTCTATTTAAAGTTTCTGTTCTTTAATTTTAAATACATCTACTTTATTAATTTTTTAATAGTGCTTTTTGTATTTAAATAAATCTTTGTCTACTAAAAAGTCACAATTTTTTTTTTTGCCCCTCCTAAACCTTCTTCATTGGAGATATTACATTTTCAGTTAATTTTGGCATTGGTACAAAGTCAATGTGAATGTCTCTTTTTTTTTAATTTTTTAATATGAATATTTTGTTTGCCAGTGCCATTTGTTGAGTAACTTTCCTTTTCTGATTGAATTGTCTTGGTGACTTTGTTGGAAATCAATTGACCATATGTGTATGGGTGTATTTCTTAACAAATTATTCTGCCTTCAACGTATGTCTATTTTTATGCCAATGTAAGTTTTATGTCTTGTAGCTAGTTAATCCAGAAATTAAATTATATAAGTTTTTGAATTTTGTTTTAAAACATATGCAATACTTGGCTATTTAAGATCTTTTGTATTTTCATATGTTTCTGTCTATATCTGTGGGAAAAGCTTTCTGGAATTGTGGCCAAAATTTTGTTGAAACTATATGTCAAGTTGAAGCAAGTTGAAGGGAATGGTAACATTGACAATAGTGAACTTTTTAATCCATGCAATCGATGAAATCAATATAGATCTTCATTTTTTTTTTTTTTTTTTTTTTTGAGACAGAGTTTCGCTCTTGTTACCCAGGCTGGAGTGCAATGGCGCGATCTCAGCTCACCACAACCTCCGCCTCCTGGGTTCAGGCAATTCTCCTGCCTCAGCCTCCTGAGTAGCTGGGATTACAGGCACACGTCACCGTGCCCAGCTAATTTTTTGTATTTTTAGTAGAGACGAGGTTTCACCATGTTGACCAGGATGGTCTTGATCTCTTGACCTTGTGATCCACCCTCCTTGGCCTCCCAAAGTGCTGGGATTACAGGCATGAGCCACTGCGCCGAGCCATAAATCATTTTTAAAGGAGATTTCTTGACTTTTCCTTCACACTGTTTTTCAGATTTTAATGTAGATTTTAGTGTTTGCAATGTGGAGCTTGTGCACATATTTCATTTTTCCTATATATTAGAATTTTGTGTTTTGTAGGTATTTCAATTCCTTTTTTTTTTTTTTTTTGGTGCTGGAATTTAGAAATATACTTGACATAGTAACCTTGCTGAATTTACTTATTAGTACTGATAATTTTCTCATGGATTATTTTTGATTTCACTATGTAAAATCTTATAATTTACAATGAAAGTTTAATTTGTTCACTTCTAAACTTCATAACTTTTTATTTATTTCCCTTTCTTATTTCACTCTTTAGGACCTCTGTTACAATATTAAATTAAACATTTTAAAAATTGCTTTCATATTCAAAAGGAAAATATGTTTTGGCATTCAATGTAGAGTTTTGAAAAGCTTAAAACAACTTTTAATTAGAATGTCTCTTAACCAGAAACTGCTTAATGTTTACTTACAATTGAATTCAAATTATGTGTTTTATGACTTGCATATTTGTTTCTTGAAGAAAGAGAAAAATTGAAAAGAAAAATAATTAAAGAGAAAAATTTAAACTTCAATATATATTTTTTATAGTTCATGCTTAATATGTTAATGGAATAAATACTAGTATTAGGTCAGAAAGATTTTCTCATATATTCTAGGAATTTTGTTATTTTAAATTGAAATTTGGATCTTTGATTTATGTAAAACAAGTGTCTTGGCATTTTTAGCATAAATCAACTGATCATATATGTGTCTATTTCTTGATTTTCCTTCCATTCTACTGTTCTAAATTTGTATTATTTAGCCAACATCACAGCCAATATCAAACTGTGTTGAATACGGTATATTAAATCTTGAAATTAGGTAGAAATTTTCTCCAGCTTTGTTTTATATTTTAATAATTGCTTAGGCTATTGTAGTTTCTTCAAATTTCTGTTTAATTTTAAAAATCAACCTATCAATTTCTATCTTCAAATTTTGATTTAATTTTTAATATAGCTTATTAATTTCTATCCATTTTATAGAAATTGACATTTTAACAATAAAGATCTTTAAGTACATATTTATTAAAATACTATTTTTCTCAGCAACATTCTAGAATAAAAAAAACCTTTTACATGTTTCAATTAATGTACTCATAAGGATTTTATACATTCTGATTTAGTGTAAATATTTTACATTCTATTTTAAAGTAGTTTAGTATTAGCCTACAAAACATACATGTATTTACAACAGTGACATTTTGAACTACAACCTTATTAAACTTATTTATGTGTTCTACTATTTGTCTTATAAATATCTGAGAATTCTCTATGTAAGTTATCATGTTATTTAAGGAGACAGGATTTTACTAATTCTTTTTCATCTATATGCCTTTTACATTTTTTCTTGCCTTATTGCAGTGGACAATATATTGAGTATAATACTGAATGAAAGTGTTGAAAATAGGCATCCTTGCCTTGATTCTGCTCTTTCAGGGAAACATTCAGCATTTTACCATTAAAAGTATGATAAAATCTAAGAGTTCTCATAGCTTCTTTCTATCAGGTTGAAGAAGTTTTGGTTTTTTGAATTTCTTTGTTTTTTCAATTATTACTATAAATGAGTATTAAATATTTCAAGGTATAACATGAAAATTTTCTTATTAAGAAAATTTAAATTTTCAAATTTTTTATTTTTTATTCTATTAATTTTTAATCATGTATGTTAAAGTTGATAATTTAGATGCATATATATTTATAATTGTTATGTCTTCCTATTGAATTGGTTTATTAATATTAGAAAATACATTTCTTTGTTCTTTGCTAATAGTCTTGAAGTCCATTTTATTTGATAGTAATAAAACCATTCTTTTCTCAAGGGAGCTATTCCTCTGATTATATATAGACAGACACACATTTTCATTTGTATTTGCCTAATATTAGAAGAATATTTGATAGATAACATATAATTTAGAATTGCTTGTCCAAATGAATTCTATCAATCACTCAATATCTGACTTTTAATTGTGTGTTTTCTTCATTAACATTTTATGTAATTTTTGATGATTAGCTTTAGAGCTATTTTATTATTTGTTTTCTTTGTGCCATCCCTCCATTTTCCTATGTTTTTCTCCTTTCTTAGCTATTTTGAATTATTTACCTTTCCTTTTTTTGAATTCCATTTTATTTTATCTATTGGGTTTTAGACACAGTTTTGTTTGATATACTTCAGCATTTTCCCCAATGATCAATAATCGTTTTCTAATTATTCTGGGCCATCTAATCTCTTTAACTGGAAATGTCATTTATGATGGTGATATTCTTGCTTACTACTGATAATCATTTTATGTTATGCCAAAAATTGAAAACTTTCCAAAGACCTGTGATGAATTCATATTTTGAATTTATTGTATTTTATCTTAAATTCCTTGGTTTATATAAGCATAATATATAGTTAAGTCCAATCATTATAATAATTATTTAGATCAACAAGTCTTGCTAAAACTTTTGCTGTTATCATTTCAAAATGTTTAAGAATAATATAATAATTGCTAATAGTATTCCATATGAAATGACAAACAAAATATCAAATATATTAAAATGTGTGCATGATATAAACTTTTCCTGCTGTTTTAGACTTAGATTAAGGTTGAGAAGTCACTTTCTGAGAAAAAAATGCATGCCACTTTTGTATTTGGAATTATTTTTGACTATCATCCGGGTCTTTTAAGAGTTCAGCCAGTTGGAGCCAGGTGCAGTGGCTCACACCTGTAATCCCAGCACTTTGGGAGGCCGAGGCTGGTGGATCACCTGAGGTCAGGAGTTTGAGACCAGCCTGGTAAACATGCTGAAACCCCATTTCCACTAAAAATACAAAAATTAGACAGGAGTGGTGGTGGGTGCCTGTTGTCCCAGCTACTTGGGAGGCTGAGGCAGGGGAATTGCTTCAACTCAAGAGGCAGAGGAGGTTGCTGTTAGCTGAGAAGGCACCACTGCACTCCAACCTGGGCTGTAGAGAGAGACTCTGTCTCAAAAAAAAAAAAGAGTTTAGCCAATACTTTGTTAAATGCATGGGGATTTGGCTAGTGGCCTCAGTCACCTAACCCTATACAGTAGTCATTTTGTTGTGATCACTACCTCCTTGATGTAAATATTTATTTTTTATATTTTTATTTATTAATTTTTGAGACAGAGTCTGACTCTGTTATTGTCACCCATGCTGGAGTTCAGTAGCTCAATTTCAGCTCACTGCAACCTCCACCTCCTGGGTTCAAGTGATTCTCCTGCTTCAGACTCCTGAGTAGCTGGGATTACAGGCACCCACCATCACACCCAGCTAAGTTTTGTATTTTTAGTAGAGACAGGATTTCTCCCATGTTGGCCACGCTGGTCTCAAACTCCTGACCTCAGGTGTTCTGCCTGCCTCAGCCTTCCAAAGTCCTGGGATTATAGACATGAGCCACTGCACCCCACCAAAGTATTTCATTTTGGAGGTAAACAATTAGATTAATGTGAATGTGAGATACAGACGATCGTAAATAGCTTTGATTTCTAATTCCTGCTTCTGCTCTACTCAGTGAATGGATTGTATTACTGCATTCATATATGTGTTACTCTTTCACATACTATTAACATATTGACTCAGATATGAATTTTAGCCCATTTTGAACATCTTAAAAATCCTCTTCACACAAAGCCTCTACAGGAGTTGCAGGCATACCTGAATGTCAGAAGGATAATGTAGGAAAGGGGTTTGCATGAAAACAATGCACATAATCTCTAAAAGCAAAAAAAAATTCTCTGAATGTAACAAAAATACAAATTTAATGGTTCTATGGCCACTCCTTAGTAGCATTTTCCACTGTTAACTTCACCTTCTAAGTCTCCCTGAATATCCTGTCCATCTTCCTTTATCCTATCTCCTTTCTGTGGGTTGAATTGTGTTACCCCCAAATTATGTCAAATCTCTGATCTGCAGTATTTATGTATGCAACCTTATTTAGAAATAGTCTGTGCACTTACAAGGTCAATTTGAGATGAGATCACAATGGATTAGAATGGGCCTTCATCCAATTACTGCTGTCCTTATGAGGAGAGAGAGATTGGAGACAGTCAGACACATTGGTAAGAGGTCCACATAACAGTGGAGGTAGAAGTTGGAGTGAGGTGGCTACAAGCCAAGGGGCAGGGAGGATTGATTGCTGGTAACCAGCATCTGCTTCTGGGGAGGGAAGGATGCATTCTTCCCTAGAGTCTTTAGAGGGAGCATGTTGTAGTCACACCATGATTTTAGACTTCGAGATTTTTTAATTATAAGATCATAAGTTGCTGTTTTAAGTCACTCAGTATGTGGTAATTTGTCATGGCAACCTTAGGAAATGAACATATTTCCTGAGGTTTCCCCTCTATCCTCCTCCTTTTGATTACTTAATATTTCCCACATTTTTTTCTACTCTATTATGTGGGTCACTTTTTAAATTTTTGTATTTCCAGGTCCTAGGCCAAGTCCTGGTTTAGCCTGACCTGAAATAGCTGCATCTATTCAAGTGCTAGGAAGAGCAAAATGTCTTTCATGTGATGTAATTGACTCTTCTGTGAAGGTGACTATTGTTATAAACAGATTTGTCACCTTCCATCCCATCCTACTTCCTAACTGACTTAGCAAAAATAACAAAAACCCTCAAGAACTAGAATTTTTTTTATCAAAAACAGGAGGCTTATTGTGTATTTGAGCCTGATGTAGAGGCTGGCACGTTTCTTAATACATAGACACTTAGTAAATATTCGTAGAAATGATACATTAAAATTCCAAAAACCAAAATAATTCCAAAGGTCATAAGAATGTAAATATGGACTTGCTTGCTGTCACTCCCCAAAACTTAAACCCAGGAGGCAAAATCTGAAACATGAGGAGTTCATTTTAAAGAAAAGATATAATTGTTTTATAATTTAAATAAGTGTGAAAATCCAAAGATTGCAGTAAGTTCTTTGCTATTCTCTCCATTGAGAGATGAGATCTAATTCACTTGAATTCCTTTGAATTTGGACTACTGTTAGTGGCTTTATGACCACTAACAGATATATTTAACAAAGGAGGGAGTAACATACTTGGGACTTCAGGAGCTAGGTCATAAAAATCCTTGAGACTTCAGCCTGCATCTCTTAATATGAACCTTCAGATTCCATAGAAGGAGTTAGACTACCCTGAAGCCACGGTGCTGTGGGAACATCAAGACCCTTGGAGAGACCCAAGAGCTGGGGCCGTCAAATCCTCACCTGGGGCTGACTCTGCCCCACTGTGGGCTGAATCTGGCCATCTCCATTTATTTAGTGTTGTCTATGGCTGCTTTTTCTGCAACAGCAGAGTTAAGTAGTTGCAACAGAGACTCTTAGGCTTATACTGCCCAAGATATTTCTTATCTAGCCTGTTAGAAAAAAACTGTGTGCACTCTATCCTGGAGAATGAGATAGATTTTGGAGCAAAGCCATGGGGGCAAAAATGTACCACATGGGAGTGAATAAACTGCTTGGAAGTTGGTCCTCCTTCCATAGGCAAGCCAGCCTGAGTCATTGCAGATTCATGATCCACACAGCTTTGAGCAAAATCTACTTTTAAGCTGCTAAACTTGGGGGTCATTTGTTACAGAGCAGTAGATCACCAGAACTTTATGAAACATTCTTCTTGGGTTGAATAAGTGATACAGTAGAGCATTTCACTAGAGTAAAGAAAATTTGGAAAAAGCAATGCCTAGGGTCAGTAACATGTAACTAAAAGAAACTTGGACATTGTGTGCTTGCTTAGATATATTTAATGTTTCCTTGGCAGATATATCTATGAACAGGATACGAAATACTCATAGGAGCAATGCTAGAATCACTTATTATGGAATAGGCACTATTTTAAATGTTTTAGGCGACTTAATTAATTTAACCTTTACAGAAATACTAAGAAATACACTACTAATCTTCTAATTTTATCAAGAAAAAAATTAATGGACTGAGGGGTTAATTGTCCACACTTAGCAAACTGTGAACCAGCTTGGCAACTCAGGAACTCTGGCTTCAGACCCTGTGCTCTTTAGTGACACGTGATTGTTCTATCTGGGATGCTACTTGGGTCCTTCAGCTCATTAAGCTGTCCCTCTTGCGTCTATTGAAACCACAGTGTTCTAAATACTGTGACATAAACCTATTTCAAAGTTTCTTTTCTTCTATTTTGTTTATTTATTGTTTACTTACCTGTTTATTGTCTATTATTTTTTTGAAGCAAAAATAAGGATGCTGATTCTCCTCCTATTGCTGGGCTTTTTCAACTTGAAAATATTTTCCTTGACCCATGGCTCGAGAACTTTATTCAGAGTTTTAAAGAGCCAATTGCTGTGTATAGCAAATAAGTTTATAAAGCACTTTTTTATAAGCAAGCTCACTGAATTATCATAGCATATACATATAAATTAAGGATTATCTGCAGTTTCCTAGGTCTAATGAGGTGAGACAGCATGCTTGTACAACAAGTCAGGCACAGCAAATTTATGACTCATTCAAAGCAAGGACAGACAGAAGCCTAGAATCCATGGCAGGTTGGTCCTCCGAGTCTGAGGGAAGTTGCCCAGGTGGGCAGAGTCATGTCTGCACGTGTCCCAGGTGTCAGCTGAGAGACTCTGCTCTGGGTTTCATACCTTGAGTGACACTTGGGTCACTGAACACAAGCTTTGAAAAACATCCTGCTCCGTGAACAAGGACACAGTCAGGTTCTGCACATTTCCTCTTTATCTCAGGATCATGCATTCTTGGTCCTTCTGCCAGGGAACTGCAAACTCGACCAGGCGAGTGGGATCTGCCTAGGCCATCTGGAGACCTGTCCTCTCGTATCATCCAGGTGTCTAGATGAGGTAGTTGAATCTCTAGAATTAACTATGTTGACCAAATGGGACAGTCTCAACCTCAACACAGTCCCTTTAATAGCAAGCCTGGTGCTTCTCTGGCTACCAAGAAGTTTCCAGTTTTGAAATTTACAATGGTTTTCAGTGGTTTAATATTATTCACATTTGCTAAATTTTCTTGACTTTGAGTACAGAAATTATATTTTTCTAGTAGACAAGATTTTCTATTCATATTTCAGAGACATATTCTTTTGATTTAGATGTATAAACTTCCATGTCTCATATAATACACAACTTGGAACTATGAATGGTGAATATTGTAGTGTAATTTCGGCAGAAAGGAGAAAGGAATGGATAATTTTTGTGATATAATTATGTTTATAATATGCACAGATTTTAGCAATTATCCTATGAATGTAAAAGCATCAACTTCTTCCAGTCTGAATTATTCATTCCCTTTGAGGTCATCTTTCGCATTGTAAGTGACCTGCTTCTTAAATAAAAAATGCATGCAGATCTGAGCAGGAAACACTGCTCAATAATGTATCTCCTCACTGGAAGCACTTCATTCAATGATCACACACGTAGAGCTGGAATACACAGTGCTTCTTTAACTAGCAGGTAACAGGCTTTTCGTCCCTTTTACATTATACACATTTGCTTCTGATATAAAATCACAGAACATGATGGTGGAATGGGGCCTTACATGTGACTGGCTTGAAATGGTCCTTTTTCTTGCTGCAGGCTGAAGCTGCGAGGACTGTGCTTACCTGGGAACCACAAAGCAGCTTGTTCCCTGAGAGGCAAGGCTGCAGGTCAAGGACTCTTGCCCTTGTCACTTCCCAGCGACAGCACTGACCTTGAGAAAACCACTTTACTTCCCAGTGTAGCTGTGCACCCATAAAATAAGAGGATAGATCTAGTGTGTCACTCTTTACTACAAGAGGTGAGGCACAGCAGTCCAGTGATCCAGGTAGGGCTACACATTCCATGCCAACCCCCTCCCAATTTATTATGAAGAGAGCACTCAGAGCTGTCAAAAAACTGTCAAAATGTCAAAACACTCAAAAACAAGTTAATTACGAAAACCAAATGCCATCCTAAAATGTCACATGATGAATTTGACTTTCCTCAATTTCTCCCCATGACAATACCCATGTCCAGTCTAGTCCTCCATCCCTCACATTTCAGGCATCATATGTTATAAGCAGAGCTTTGTACAAATATGCAGATTAAAGGATGTGATCTCTGGGAACTAAATATGTGACAGAACGATCAATAAAAATATGTGAGATTATCCTTAATGGAATAACACTGGTAGGGCCCTGAAGTCCTGGTTTTTGCCTGAAGTTTGGATTTTCTTTTTGCCAGCTGTGTGACCCTGTGCAGGTTAAGTGCTCTAAGCCTCACTTCTCTGGTAAATGAAAGACCTTAATAGTTTTAGTGTCATGGCCTCTGTTAAGAAGCAATATCTTAGACATTTGCTTTGCATATAACAGTCCTCAATAGTATAACAGGGTCTTTGTGTAGCTTTTTAGGTGGTTGCCTGTGAAAGCCAGGTGGCCATCCCACACAGTAGTTATTGTGTGGGATGTGGAGTTACCATGCTTTCTGGGAACACACCCAGGAGTCACTGGCACTCTGGCCTGTCTGGACAGTGTGCCTCATTCTGGCTGCTCAGGGTTTTGGATCTTTATTTGCCCTGCTTCTCTGGTGAAACTGCAACCCATGATTGTGACAAATTGCAACAGAGAATAAAGCTGGTTGTGTGTGTGTGCACGTGCGTGTGTGTATGTGTGCATCCGTGAGTGCGTGTGTGTGTGTGAATGTGCGTGTGTGTGCGTGTGTGTGTGTGTAGTCATTCGTTAAGGCTTCTTAATTACCTTTCTTTAAATCTCCAAGTCTGGCATTTCAGCCTTGAACCTTTTGGGCCTTCTGAGTCATCTGCCTTGAACGAGATCAGCCCTTTAGTTAGGAAACAGTGTGGAATTCTTAAGCCATGGACGCCTAAGAGATGAATGTCTATTTCTAAATCCTTTCAAAGCAGGATCACTTTAGGCTGTATTGTGCTGCAAGAGGAGAGATATGTCATTTCCTCTTGATTTTGAGGATTTTGAAATGATTCATGGTCTAAGTGGGTTTTTTGATATTGATATAAAATATTTTTATGTTTTAATTTTGAGATTGTTTTCTTTATGGTTTAGTTTGGGAAGCTTACTATGTGTGTAGTACATGTTCCGCTTTTCAAATTCAAATAAAAGGGAGCTCATATAGTTTTTGTAGAAGTTCTGTGTTTGGCTGCGGCTTATATTATAAACTTGATCATTTCTTGCCGAATTACTTAACTTCTCAAAACCTCCACTTCCACTTTCTAAAATAACTTTCTTTCTGAACAACATGGGAGGAAGAGATGAAAGAATTGTTTTCTAGACCCCTGGGACCATGGACATCTGGGTGATATCAAAGAAGATTCTTTACCAATCTGCTCCAAAATTTCTTAACTGCAAAGTCGAGAAGATGCATCTTACACCCACCTCTATAGTTGTGTGTGTGTGTGTGTGTGTGTGTGTGTGTGTGTTTGTGAACAACAGAGTTTGGTGAATGAGAAAATGCTTGGATATAGTGGAGCACTATCTATGAGCAAGCTTTTTAACCAGAGTTTAATTTTAAAATGTCCTATTGCTTGTGAATATCTTTTCAATACAAAATGGTTAATTTTTTATTTATTGTCATTTTTTATTAAGAGACGAGGTCTCACTCTGTCACCCAGGCTGGAGTGCAGTGGCATAATTAATGTTTACTGCAGCCTCGACTTTCGGGGCTCAAGAGATCTTTCCACCTTAGTCTCCAGAGCAGCTATAACCACAGACACATGCCCTCATACCTGTGTATGATGTAGATTTTTTTTTAATTTTTGTGGAGATGAGGCCTCCCTATGTTGCCTGGGCTGGGCTGAACCAATCCTCTCACCTTGGCCTCCCAAAGTGCTGAGAATAAAAGCATGACCCATTGTGCCTCGCCATAAAAACAGTTAATCTTTTAAAGTTCACAATTTAGCTTGATATACTTTCAGTGGATGGATGTTTGCAGTATGCATATTTATTCAATGTTAAAGGCATTACATATTTTTAGTTTATTATTGTATTTAATTAGATAGATGACAAGGATGGTAGGCAGAATTCTAAGATGACTCCTAAGATTTTTGGTTTCCCACGTGCAAATACCTTCCAGTTATTCAATCAAACCCTGACCTATGTGTTGCAGGGAAGGGACAGTGCAGATGTCATCAAGGCTCTTCATCAATTGGCCTTAACATGGGAGAGTATCCTTGGTGGGCCTGACTCCATCAGGTGAGCCTGTGGGATGGACAGGAAGCATGCAGGGAATTCAATCCTTGAGAAGCCTCTGTGGTTGGATTTAAAGATGGAGGGGGTCACATCGCAAAAAATGCTGGAGACCTCTAGTTGTTGATACAAGCCCCTGGCTGACAGCCAGCCAGGAAACAGGGAGGGACCTCAGCCCTCCAACCATGAGGAACCAAATTAGCCAACAACTTTGGTGAGCTGGGAGTGGTTCTTCCTCTGTCAAGCCTGCAGATGAGAACAGAAGCTGAGTGGTACCTTGGTTTCAGCTCTGGGCGGAGAAACCAGTTGTGTGATATCAACAACCTGAATGCTAATAAATGGATGTTGTTTAAGCTTTGTATTTAAAATAATTCATCCCTACCACCAATAGAATATAATATAGGAAGATTCATTTTCTGGTTATTTGTAAGATCTAGGTATTCCTCTTGAACACATGATGAATTTCCAGCAGAGTTCCTTCTACTCCTGAGTCTCTATGGCAGGTGATTTTCTCTCACACTCCAGAGGAGCAAGGCCACGTGAGCATGTGTCCTTCTTCACATTTCAGAATTACAAAGAAGTTATGCGACATATTGCCTCTGAACATGCTAGCTAGAAGAGCATAGATGGTGTACCTTTGAATGAATGAAACTCTTGGGGCTTTTATTAACTTGGTATCTATACTATTTTTAATATAAAAAGAAGCAGGATGACATAAAATTTGGATAAATTTGTTTCATCCCTTGTTAATGGGTTTTATTTTACTCGGTTGCCCATTCCTCTCATTCCAGAGCTTTCACATAGCTTTTTCTAAAATCTTTCCGTTAAGTTGTCATTCTTGACCAGAAATAATGGTCAAAACAGCATTTGCATCAATATTTTGGCTTGCATTCTTGATAATTTGTGAACCTGCGAGTGTGAATGACACCTCCTGCTGCATGGCTTCCTCGTGTCTCCTGTTTGTATTTAAGCACTCAAGTAGAAAGTCCATCCTGCAAGGCTGGGAGCAAAGCATCTCTTTACCTCACAACAGGAGTTGGAAGACACATTCAGAGCCCCACTGATACCCGACAAACAAATATAGTGGAATCCGCTGTTCCAATGGCTTCAAATGACAACCTCCAAGGCTGTGCCCGATGGCTACAGCACGTGATTCTCACAACAGACACTACCAAGTACTTGTTGCTTTGCTTGGACACATATGTGCTTTCTATTAGAGTAAGAGAAGAGCACCAAACTGGAGGTCATTTTCCTGTGGATGACTCTACTTCTCTTCCCTGATAATATACCATAAATCATGTCCATAGTGAAATAAGCTTTATCATGCTAGAATTCTGTAAAAAAAAAAAAGCTGCTTAGTTTATTTTACTAACATTGCTACAATTTTTTACGTATTTCAATTAGTTTTTTTGCTGTTATAGATAGCTTCATTACTTTTCTAAAGGAGAGACATTCACATAGTAAAAAAACTCAACAATTCAGAAATATAAAAAGAAGCAAGGATCATTTAATGGTCCAAGGAAACCAGTGCCCATTTAAACAAACCTCTTCCCAGGCATCATTCTACATTCTTATACACATTTAGATTATACGTATGCTATTAGGTATAAATAGATTATAATCCATATGCTGTTTCATAATCTGCGTTTTTCACCTAACAATATAAATGAAGTATTTCATTTCAACAGAAGTAGAGATCTATGACTGATTTTAATAATAGCACTGGGTGGCTAGTCTATTTTAGTTAACAATTTTCTATTAATCTACCTTTATGTTCTTCCCGCATTTTCACTATTACAAAGAATGCTTCAATGCCCATATCTTTGTGCACATTACTTTGTTCTTCTTTTAGCATAGCATTTACATTATGATATTTAAATAAAATAGATACAGTTCAGGCTTTTGTATAGAACAAAAAGAAATTAGAAATATAAGAAATTAATGAGTTGAGAGTGACCAAACCTGTATGTGACTGTCGGAGCCTAAACATAGACAACAGAAACTAGGGACATGCTGAAATTTGATTGAATCTTATTTTCTGTAGGTTGTTTTCTGGAATTACTGCCCAATTTACCTGTACATTGGGGATGGTTTCATTGTATAACTTGATTTACATACAAATGTTGTTCTGGAAAGATTACTGCATTAACTTATTTTGGTTCACTGTGTGTAAAACAGAAAATGCCTCTTTAATATCCCCTACACTCTTCCCTCCATGGCCAATCTGAGTGGCCTCCCTCCCTATCTTCCTCCACTACCTCCCCCCTCCCTCCCTCCTTCTTTTTTTTCCCCTCCCTCCCTCCTGCCCTCCTTCCCTCCTTCCTTCTTTCCTTGCCTCCCTCCCTCCCTTCTTTCCCTGCTTCCCTCCCTCCCTCCCTTTCTTCCTTCCTTTCTCCCTCCCTCCCTCCCTCTCTCTCTCCCCCCCCACCTTTCTTCCCTTCCACTCTCCCTTCCCAATACTATGGCTGTTTCCATGATGTAGGGAGATTTATATCAACCCAAACTTAGTTCCTCCCCAGTGCCTTAAGCTTTGTGGTTGTGGCTTTTAGTGGAGTGATTTTTATTTATGGAAAAACTATTTCTTGCTTATATACACATACCATATATGTATAATTATATTATTATAATAAGTTATTTTCTTGTAAATGAAATGCAATTCCAAATAACTTTTTTTTTTCATGCTTGACAGTAGATGCATGTAAACTCATTGAAATGTTAGTTCTTACAGAGATCCATAAAATGAAAACTTTTGGAATTGTTTATAAACTTGCACTGCATGGGAGTCTTAACTTTGTGACTGTTCATCCATCTTTACATGAGATCATAGGTCTTCTCTTGGAATTCATCTCTCTGTCTTCCGTCCTCATCTCTAAGACTGGAGTTAATAATATTCAGCTCACCAGGTAATTATGAGAAACAACTGAAATGGCATATAAAAATTCCAGGACACAGTAGGTGCTCACTAAATGGCAGCTCCTTTCTGTTGCATTTTTCAAGATTTGTTTTGTGGTAGTAGTTATCCTCCTATGTTATATGCTCATAAATAAAGTTAACGCTTTCCTCCTTTTGCTTAGAAACTTTCAATAACTTCTATAGCAGATGCAGTCAGTTAGGGTTGCTGTAAAAAAATCATAAATTTTGTAGCATTGTTAAACCCCAGAACTTTATTCCTTACAGTTCTGAAGGCTGTAAATTTAAGACACTGTTGCCGTCAGATTCTGTTCAAGGCGAGGACCCTCTTCCTGGTGTGCAGAGAACCTTCTCCCTGTGTTCTGACATGGCAGAGAGATAGAGACCCTGTATCTCTTTTTCGTTTAAAAGAATACTGATCCCATCATAAGAACTCTGCCCACATGACGTCAGCTCACCCTAATTACTTTCCAAACGTTCTACCTCCAACCCCTATAGCATTCAACTTAAGAATTCTCAGGGAAAGCAAACATTTAGTCCAATAGCACTTTTTCCCTTGACTTTTGTGAAGAGCACAACCTCCTCCTCAGAGTCGAGCCTCCTATTTCAAAGAGGAGAAAAACAAAAACCACTGTGAGCCAAGCAGTCACACTGTTTTTCTCTTTAGCGACTGGTAAGTGGGTGGGGGATTTAATTCAGTTCCAGTCATTGAAGCCAGGCGAAAGCGTGTCAGGTGAAGTCTAAAAAGAATTTTCTTCCCTAAAACTCAAATAAAAGCATGAAAGATGTTCTTCCTCTTGCTTGAAGTACACTGCTGTTGGAATTCAATGCTTGGACCATAGCAACCATTTTTGTCCATGTGAGTTATTGAGGATTTGAAAAGCCAATGCATTGCAGCTGTCAGAGCAGAGAGAAGAGAAGTTCTGGGTCCTTGATAACATTGGTATGTTGCTGCCACAAGCTTGGAATTGGCTACCTCAGGTTTCTCTATATGTGATGGGAAGACATGGCTGTTTCTGAAGCTGCTAGTTTTGAGTATGTGTGTGTGTATGTACATGTCTGTCAGAGGGAGATTTGCAGCCGCACAGATTCTGAACACATTCTTCATTGATAAAGGTTAGGTCTCTCATTTTGTCAACAAGCTGCCTCCCATTCATTGTGGTAGCTTCAGTCTCTGCTGCTTTCTTGGGTCTACCTGAATCTTTCCCACTTACAATGCTTTGCTGGTTCTAAATTGCACAGCTCTTCTGTGTCGCCATCTTTCCACCTACTTTTCCTGGGATTCTCAATTTCTCTTGTGCTCCTTCAGTGTGGCATAGTTCCATCCATTCCCTACAACTTCAGCCTACCTTCTGCCTATAGACATAGACACGTGATCAGATGCAGCATAGTGCCATCCTGGACTTGACTCCAGGAACAATTACAACTATGTTTCAAAACAGGAATCGTTCAAAATGTAACAGCTACACGTCTTGTTAAAATGCACATCAAATAACCAAAGAAAACCCCAACTAGTTCTATGAAATATAATTTATTGCGTTGCCTGAATCGAACACTTAGGATCTTAATATTATTTTGTCTAGTTTTGTATTATGTCCCTCCTCTATATTTTACATTTTGATAACATTTCAAGGTCCTTAAATCTAAGCCCTTAGATGATATTTCCATGGTATCCTCTACAATGCCTGGCCCACAGAGGTGCCAGCCTCTCCTCCCTCTTGGCCTGGCCTCCCTTGTCTCAGGAATGGGGAAGAGGGCCCTGGAGGGGCAGTGGTGAACTCACCAGTCAAGTAAATATTGGACCCAAAGAGTTTTGCAGAGAGTGATTTATGGGGGGGAGGGAGAGTGAGAGTGAGAGTGAGAGTGAAAGTGAGAGAGAGAGAGAGAGAGAGAGAGAGAGAGAGAGAGAGAGAGAGAGAGAGAGAGAGAGAGACCGAGAGACCGAGAAAGCTCCCATGCTGTTGTTGGAGGGGATCCCCATTTTGTCCAATGAGAGCAGTTCTTTCAAACTTCCTCTGGAGTGATTGATCTTTGACTTTGATTCCAGATTGGTTGCTTGGGCCCGCAACGGAGCCCCTCCTTCCAGGGCTTTTGGGGGGCGTTTCTGAACAAAGGAAGCTCACCTGGCGTTTTACCAAGCCAGAGGGCGGGAAAGTTAGACAAAGAACTCTAGGTTCCCAGGATGGAGGCATGGCCCTGGGAAGTTTTTGCCTTTGAAACCATGCCCCTGTGGACTAGGAAGAGAACTTAACATAGTCCCCCACGTGGACCCTCCCTCAGCTTCCGTTTTTCCAAGCCCTTAGCACTGACTGATGTGCAGACAGGTCCTGACTTACCATTGTTCAACTTAGGATTTATGACTTTGTAATGGTATAAAATCATGTCAATTTCCACACAATATGCAGAATTCAATAAATTGCATGAGATATTCAACACCTGACTGTAAAATAGGCTACGTATTCAATGATTTTACCCAAATGTGGGCTAGTGTAAGTGGTGTGAGCATGTTTAATGTAGGCTACATTAAACTGTGATGTTTGGTAGGTTGAGTGTATTAAATACATTTTTAACGTATGATACCTGCCCACCTTAGAGATATTTTGGGTTTGGTTCCAGACCACCACAATAAAATAAATATCATAATGAGTCATACACAATTTTCTTACTTGGTTTTGAAGTGCATATAAAAGTTATGCTTGCTCTATACTGTAGTTTATTAAGTGTACATCACCTCTAAAAATTAATGTATGTATCTTAATTAAAAATGTGTTATTGCTAAATAATGCGGACACAGAGACATGAAATGAGCATATAGCGTTGTAAAAATGCTGTCAATTGACTTGCTCAATGCAGGATTTTCACAAACCTTCAATTTGTTAAAAATAATGCAGTATCCATGAAGCACAATAAAGAAAAATGCAATAAAACAAGGTATACACATATTTTCATCTTACCACGGGTTTAACAGGATGTAGCCCTCCACCCATATGTTGAGGAGCACCTGCACTGATATATTCCTGTATACTGATGGCATTACCTACATGCTTATTTGCTTACTGTCTACTTCCCTCACTGGCATTTAGCCCAGGGGATGGGAGGGGTTTGTCTATCTTGTCCAGTGTTCTCTCTCCAGTACCTAGCATATACTACATACTCAGTAAATGCTTTTGGATGTATAAATAAATAACTTAATAAATCTTTGCAGAAAAAATTAAAGAGTTGCATAGTTTTGAGTGCCATTCAGTTTGAATGCCATTTTAAGCATGTGCCACATACCCACATGTATATTTCAGTGGGGAGAGCTGATCCTGAGTCTTTTTCTTGAATTTTCAGAAACAGAATCACTTCTCTGGAAGAATATTTGACAGGATCTTAGTGGGCTGATATATGTTTACACTGGCACTCATTCTATAAATGTTTACAGAGAATCTGAAACATGACGGGCCACTGTACAAATCTCTGAGGATATAAATATGAATTAGACATTTTCTCCAATCTAGTGGTGACAAATGGTGACAAATATGATTGTTACTATGGTAGGAGAATGCAAATTGTTGGTTCAAAGAATATTTAATGGCTGACTTTTAGGAACAACATTTGATGACACAGCTTTTAATAAATGACAGAAACCAAAAATAATCTGAATTTCCACTAACTTTCAAACATGGTTCTTTCCTATTTAGGTTGATAGATGGTTCATTGTAAATTAAAAAAAAATGCAAAACTCTAGCCAACCTTCTTTTTCACTACTTTGATGGATATAGTCTTTCTAGGGCCCAAGAGAAATAATGAGAAATAAATTGGACCCTGATGTTACTGTTAACAATAAACATTTTTCCAGTCGTGTTAAGTGGTTGCTAAATATATAAAGCTAATTATTTCGTGAACTGGTGTCCATCAGAGATTAAAGCGTAGCTTATCTTCTACCCACTGTCTATTACGGCAAGAATTCTCCAAGCAGCCTGTTCTAAAAGTAGCCACATCTGTGGAGATTATTCCTGTGGTGTTAGTACCGGAATATCATATTGGAGAACCTGAATTATGTTGCTAATTATTTCAAGTGTCCACTTTCCCTTGCTTGTGTTGACCTGATTAATGTGTGGCTCTTCACCATTACACCTCAGAGAAGAGTATTTTCGAACAGGAGAAACACCAGCAGATGTGTCTGAAGAAGACGCAGTGCCGAAATGTTTAGACTGTTGAAGGGAGAGTCATAAAATGTTCGCTTGGCCCCAAGAGCTGCCTGAGCGAGATTTCCTTGTGTTCAAGTTTACTCCCTGGCAATGCTGACTGATGTGGGACCCCAAGCAGAATAATTAAAGCAAGTTCTGGATCTCTGTGTGGGAATGACTAGATTGCTTCTCCAACTCTGATGGCTATCAAGAGGGAGAGGAAAACACAAAGAGAGGAAATTAATTTACACACTAATGAAGTTTTTAATTAGTATTTAAAAATCCAAACTTCAGCAGATTTCCCTATAGGGAATGGTATAGAATGATCCAGGTAATTAGGGGAGTGAAACTATTAAAACAAACTTATGGATATAATGCGCTAGAAGGTATTTGAAGGTCAGTGGCGGCAATCAAACTCAGGATATGATGCTTTCAGGAGGAAATACAAAATACAGGTTGCTGTTTTTCTCAAAAAAGAAATAGGGACAATTACTAAATTTAAAATGAGAAATTAAATGATAAGGCATGTACCTGAAAGCATATTAAAATGTTCTTCGAGTATAAATTGGCCTTTATTAATATTTTTAATTTGCTGGGTGTTACAAAGCATACTTTTATGGTATAATTTCCCAGTAAAAATGAAAAGTAAAGCTAATGTTTCAAAGATAATTATTACAGTTTTCTCTAGGTGTGATATACATAATTGCACTGTAAAGAAATAATGAAGTCATTGTGTTGCCGTTCATTCATCATGTATAGTTATGTCTGTAATTGCCTCATATACCAAAAAGAGGAATGAAATTCTAAATAGTATACATCCTAATAAAAGTTTTTCATATTTTCTTTTGAAAGATTTTTCAATAGAGATGAAAATACCTATTTCATATGTATCTAAATCTAACTATCAAGGATGAAGACTAAAACATTCAGAAAATAAATTTTAGGTGCAGAAGAGCCAAGGCAACTATTTTGCCGTCTTGACCGAGCTGCAATCACAAAATTGTCCTCAAGGACTTCTCAATCTCAGTGAATAATCTCTTAGTGATCTCCCTGCTTTCAATCTTTACATTTCTGAATCTGTCCTGCATCTTGTTATCCACTCAAACTTTTAAAAACTATCATTTAAATGATGCCATTCTGCTGCTGAAAATAAACCTTCATTAGCCTATGGAATCTATCTTCATTTTTTTTCCTCCTCATCCAAGCCTTCAGCAATCTGACAGCAATCTGAATTTCTAATCTAAGTGCTGACAACTCCCTCCTTGGTACAGTTGAAAGCAAAGTGGATGTGGAGTATGTGATTCCCAGACCTTCACTCCTTGGCTGAATGCATTTGGGCACATCATTCAGATATGCCAATTGGATCCTCCGTTCCTGCATCTGCCAGATGGAGATCCAAATGTGAGCCTTGCCTTCTTTATCCTTTACTGCAACTCTTTTGAAACTGATCATATACTGCAGCACACTTTCAGTATTTGCATTTTTATCTCACTAAATATTAGAGTCTTTTTAGTGACAGAAATTTTATCTTTCATTTGTTTTTACTTGCACAACACCTAGCACAATTATTTACATGGATTAAACTTATGGATTAACTAAATTAATTAAAATTATTCATTAATATTTCTTTTTTTTATTACCCGGGGATTTCTGCAGAGGAGCAATCCTTTGTAAACATTTTCATACATGTCCTGTAATAGCTAAGTTGCATTTTAAGAAAAAGAAATAATTCTTATGCAGTGGAATCATAGAACGATTTGTTTGCAGAGGAAATATAATTTCATTTCCACCAAATTTGAGGGCCAAGAAATGTGTGTTTCATAAGAAATGTATAGAGACTGTTTCTCTGCTTCTAAATTCTGGATGGGCCTGTCTAACAAGGAGCTCTCTAGTTTTCCAACTGGCTACTTCTTCTGCTCATGCAAGATTTAAAGAGACATTCTATTCTAGGCTAAAATCTCAGAACACAGGACTCTATTGATTCCTCAAAGTGTAATCACCAGCAATGTCTTCAGAGCAAGGATTGCCCCCGTGTAAGCAATCTCTGCTTCCAAGCTACAATGCCAAGAAATTCAGTCAACAACATAATAGAGCCCACACTTTCAGTCCAGTTCCTTGCCTCTTACTCATGCCTTGCAACACACAGAAACACACATGCACAGGCATGCAGAGACAAACACAGGCATGCACACACACATAAATTATATTTCCTCTGCAAACAAATTTACTCTTCTTCCTGCCACAGCCCCTTTTCTACCAACTTATTTTACCCCCTACCTGCCACCCCCTCAGCTACTCTAAAAGTAATGCCCATATTTGGTCACCACTGTGCAAACACACAGGAACAGAGAAAGATTCCATGGAAGAGGCACATCTCCTAATAGCCCTTACCAAGGCACACACATCCCCTGGCTCACCTTCCATGGGAGACATCTTGCCTGTGTGCTCAATGCTGTTCTTCATATTATATGTTTCTTTAGAAATTAATGGGTGGGTACCCAAAGGAATAGAAATAATCCTTTCATAAAGACACATGCACATGTATGTTCATTGCAGCACTATTCACAATAGCAAAGACATAAAATCAACCTGAATGCCCCTCAATGGTAAACTGGATAAAGAAAACATGATACATATGTACCATATAATACTACGCAGCTATATAAAAGAACGAGATCATGTTCTCTGCGGGAACATGGTTGGAGCTGGAGGCCATTACCCTTAATAAACTAACACAGGAACAGAAAAATACCACGTTTTCAGTTACAAGTGGGAGCTAAATGATCAGAACACACAGACATATGGGGGAAGAGCTGACACTGGGGCCTACTTGGGGGTGGAGATTGGGAGGAGGAAGAGGATTAGGAACAATAACTAGAGTGCTCGGGTTAATATCTGGATGACAAAATACTCTGTACAACAAACCCCCATGACACAAGTTCACCTACATGACAAACCTGCACATGTACCCCGATCTTAAACGTTACATAAGTAAGAACAGTTGATTTTGGTAGAAATTTGGCCAGTTATGGTGGCTCACACTTGTAATCCTAGCACTTTGGGAGGCCGAGGTGGGTGGATCACCTGAGGTCAGGAGTTTGAGACCAGCCTAGCCAACATGGTGAAACCCTGTCTCTACTAAAAATTAGAAAAAAAAAAATCATCCAGGTGTGGTGGCATGTATCTGTAATCCCAGCTACTTGGAAGGCTGAGACAGGAGAATCAGATTGAACCCAGGAGGTGGAGGTTGCAGTGAGGCAAGATTCTGCCACTGTACTCCAGCCTGGGCGACAGAGCGAGACTCCATTTAAAAGAAAAAGAAAATCAGCTATTTCTGCTATGGATTATTTTCTGCCTCCAAGTACCCAAATGTGCCTTTTTCTTCCTCTAAAACACACTTTTATAGGTCCACATGTGCACAACCCAAGGCTCGAGGCCACCGAGTGACTGACGGGCCATCTTTCCTGCTTGGGCTGTAGAATGCTCCCGGAAGTTCAGCAAGTTAGAACATCAGGAGGCAATTCTCTTCCCTCCTCGGGGATGCTGGGTACAATCTATGTACTGGTCTGGCTATGGGATTTGATTCCCTGAGTTCTGGAGTGCAGAGGGGGCAGACCATTCATTCCCTGCCAATCCACCACTCAGATCTACAGAGGAACTTGAAACTAGAAGCTTCTAGCTGTTTCTAGACCTCTGAGTAGTGGGTGCAATTCAGACCCTCTAAACTTCAGTGTGTCAATAAACCTGTAAATCAGGGTAGTGGTCACCTTGACTTTTATTTCTTCAGACTTCACAGTTGCTATGTAAGCACCCAAATCACTTACAATTTTTTTTCCTGCTTGAAATGCCTAGAATAGTTCTCTTTTCTTTATTGAATCCTGACAGACACAGCCAGACACTTCTTTTACTTAAACCTCAAGGACCTAGAAATAGAAATTTAATTTGACCCAGCAATCCCATTACTAGGTATACACAAAGGATTATAAATCGTTCTACTATAAGGACACATGCACACGAATGTTTATTGCAGGACTGTTTACAATAGCAAAGACCTGGAACCAACCCAAATGCCCATTGATGACAGACTGGACAGAGAAAATGTGGCACACATACACCATGGAATATTATGCAGCCATAAAAAATGATGAGTTTGTGTCCTTTGTAGGGACATGGATAAACCTGGAAACCATCATTCTCAGCAAACTGACACAAGAACAGAAAATCAAACACTGCATGGTCTCACTCGTAGGTGGGTATTGAACAATGAGAACACATGGACACAGGGAGGGGAGCACCACACACCAGGGTCTGTCGGGGGGGGGGAATAAGGGAGGGACAGCATGGGGTGGGGAGCTGGGGAGAGATAGCATGGGGAGAAATGGCAGATATAGGTGATGGGGAGGAAGGCAGCAAATCACACTGCCATGTATGTACCTATGCAACAATCTTGTATGTTCTTCACATGTGCCCCCAAACCTAAAATGCAATAAAAAAAAAAAACTCAATGAACTAGGAATGATCCCTCTATTTTAGTATTAGTCGCACCTGTTGCTGTCACATCTAACTGTCTATCTTGGTTTACTGTAAGCTCTTGAGGGCAGGCATTTCATTTCTTTATTACTAAACTCCCTGTACCCAAGGTCTGACAAACAGTAAGGACAACTCCATTACTTTTGTATGGCTTATACTGGGCACACAAAATTAGAATCCAGGTCTATCTGATGCTATAAATTTTTCATATACCTAACTACACAATTTCCCATTGAAAATAATTTTAAATGTTTGTTTGAGGATAGGTTAAAACAGAAATAAGAATCATTCTCTCGAGCACAACAAACTTGTCAGATAGTTCTGATGACTAATAAGTCTGATCATGTCTCAGCATATGTAACAGATGCTACACAACATATAGAACTTACATTTGGGTTACTTCCTTAAATGTATGTAATTGTACTGTGGTACAATTACTTTTGTGTTGTAATTTCTTTTTGAGATAATAGTGCGTTTATAAACAAGCAGCTTCAGAAACCCTTTTCTGGTCTTTCAGGGTGTAACTCTGCTCTCCAAAAGAAGAGGGGGAAGTGTACACTTTCCATCCCTTAATGAGGAGAAAGGGGTGAGAGCTCGACCTTGGTGGTTTTCCCTTTGGAGTAAAGCTGCAGAGAAGCCTTTCTCAGTTGATGACAGCTCGACCTCCTAGTGGCCTCCAAATGGCATTTCACACACATACACTTGGGGGAGATAATTCCCTTTAATACCGGAGCTCAGTTTAAAAGTGAAAAGCTGCCACCTCACTTAAGATTTCACCTTCCTATTCTGCTGAAATTTTCTGGACCCCGTAGTTCTTTACCTTTACATGTTTTTAATTTATTTTACAGTTAATATAGGAAATCTCTTGTCAGCAGATTTGAGTTAGATAATTTTATTCAAAGACACTGAATCTGTTTTTGAAGAATCAGTGAGAAAAGAGAGGAACAAAAGCATACCTCCCAGCATGCATCAAAAACTAACACGTCTTTGTAGGTGAAGAAGGGAAACCACCAATAAAATGGACTAAGCGTGACGCCAAGACAGACCTTTGTTGCTGACACCACTTCCCATGATTTAAAATATTAAATTATTTATCCAGGTTTTCTTTAGGAAATTAAAACGCAAGAAAGCTTTAGAAGCGTAAATAGCCAAAAAAAAAAACAAAAAACCGTAAGTATTATAAATTTCGAACATTTACTACATATTTATATTTCAGATGTTGATTCGTTTATGTTTAAATTATAATTTTATTTGAATTATCCTATTGTCCTACATGAAATAACTGTACATGAGAAATTCCACTACAAAAGTTATTCACAGTAAAGAACTGAAATTGTTGGCTGGGCGTGGTGGTTCATGCCTGTAATCCCAGTACTTTGGGAGGCTGAGGTGAGTGGATCTTGAGGTCAGGAGATCAAGACTATCCTGGCTAATATGGTGAAACCCCCTCTCTACTAAAAATACAAAAAATTAGCTGGGCATGCCTGTAGTCTGAGCTACTCGGGAGGCTGAAGCAGGAGAATCTCTTGAACCTGGGAGGCGGAGGTTGCAGTGAGCTCAGTTGGTGCCACTGCACCCCAGCCTGTGTGACAGAGTGAGACTCTGTCTCAAAGAAAAGAAAAAACAAAAAAAAAATGAAATCATTAATATACTTAGAAGCTACAAAAGTCTTATCGCCTGAAATGAACAGAATCTTTTAGAAAGTGAAAGTATGTATTTTCTGTCCTTTTCTGGAATAATTCTGTCATTATGCATGTTATTTGTGGAGCATTACTTCTGAAACAGCATATCCATTTTGCTGGTCATCTGTTCTGGAACCTCTGTTGACTTCATATTTCTTATGAGAGCATTCTGATTTATCTTGGCCATTATTCAAATTTCTAAAAAATGGTCTACATACCACTTGTGCTATGATGTTTCAGTTCCCGACTGTACTCACACATCTGTGTGCCATAGCCACCCTTTCTTTCTGTCCTTGTCAGACCTTTTCTTCTGGTGACATGTGTCTTCTTTTCCTTTTGGTAGATGGGGCATTCCAAATGGGCCACCCGAAGTCCCAGGGTGGTCCTCAGAATAACGTAGTTGACTTGCAAATGTGTTTGGCTTCGTTTCGTTGATTTGAGGTCCTTCTGCATTGAGAAACTGCTCTTTGGTACAATAGAGACTCTGGACTGTTGTGGACTTTCCATTTCCATAAATCAGGCCCATTAGACACACTGCATGCTTGGTCCTTTTGAAAGAATTTGTTTCTGAGATGCCTGATCTGTGGCCTTAAGTGGCTTCCTCCAACAAGACTTCCATGATCCCTTGGCCCCTTGGCTCCTACTTATCCCATTATTCTCTGAACCCCCACTTATATCTGTTTTATCATGTGTTCTATTGTTCCATTCTTCTCAGTCATTTCTGCAGTGACTCAGAAAGTCCTTTCAGTTCACGACCTATATCTTACTTCACAAATCTGTGTCTTTAGCTTTGAGGGATGTTGATATTCTAACAGTGAGTCTTAAACAGAAGAGAGAACATCAGGACGATTTGGAATTGCAGCAGGGTACCTGTCCAAAAGTAAGTCAGGCTTTTGTCCCAGGACATGGTCTAGACTGAACACTATTGCCTAAAAAACTTGGGAATTTGAAGACATGATGTTCTTGTGTGGGAGGCTTACCAGTGGGAGTCACTGTCTGGGTCATCTGGAGCTGATCTGAATCAGGTGGGGGCTAAGCTGGGGTTCTAGCAGGCCATTCTCTCTGGAACAAGATCACCAGTAGAATATGGGAAAATGAATAAAATTTTCCCCATACCTTGAGCAGATATCCAGGCTAAGGCCTCGGCTCAGCTTCTGTCTCAGCAGAAAGCGTCATGGAAGACAGCTACATGGACAGAAAGCTCTCACTGGGTTTAGGACATACAGCCTGTAGGCACCTGATCCCCAAGGCTTATTCAGGAACTACCTGTTGCTGTTATCTTGGCATCAAAACCAATTGGAGATGCCAGTGCCCACGGCAAGTGCCCAGTGCCTGTGTGTCTGCCAGCTTGCATAGTCTAGGCTGATGGGGCAGGCAAAGGGTAGATCATTGGTTGACTAGGTTTCATATCGTGGCTTCTAAGAGGCTAGGAATAATAATAAGTGATATGTTTATAGTTTATGAAATTCTGATTAGCTTCTTCTAGGAGCTAGAGAGAAGCATTTATTGATTGTTTTAATTTTCTCCTATTGTTTTAATTAAATTCTGTTTCCCCAGCATTTGTTGAATGTGTTTTTGTTTCAGGCATTCCAGGTGATTAGGGTTCAAAGATACAAAAAAATCTCTGAAAAACAAAATAAAATTTTAAAAATCAAAAACTAGGGTGGGAGATGGAAACACAAAGAGAATAAATCATGACACAGAACATGGAGCAAATGCAGAAATGACGTCACAGAAGAAAGAAGGGTTTAACTTGCCCTGAGTGTGTGTGTGTGTGTGTGTGTGTGTGTGTGTGAGGGTAGTGGAGGACTGTCAGAGTGTATCTATATGAGTCCTGGAGGAGACATCATATCAGCCGAGCAGAAAAGTGGCAGTGTCTGCACTGGATTTTGAAGTATAAACAATGTTTGGATAGGCAGATGTTGCAGGACTGGGAAAGGGCGTGACTCTGATGCGGGAGACCATCAAGCAGGAAGGAGAGGGAGCCCAGGAGTGAGAACGGAGCTGAACGCAGCCTAATCTTGCTGTGAATTCAAGAGCAGGATGGCAGGTGCAGGAGGTAAACAGACACAGACAGGAGCCACTGAAGGGCAGGGTCCTGCTCAGACCTTTGTCCTAGGAAGACGGTGCTAACAGCAGTGGGAAGATCCCATGAGCCTAGAGGAGGTAGTTATAATACTGTGATTTAAATAGAAAGCCAACTAAAGATTTTCAGGATGAAAACATCGTGAGCATGTGCCACTGAGAGATTTGTGCTCATAGCTTTTGAGGTTGAGAGCCTGTGAGGAAGCAGACTGTGTAACGACCATGGACAGTGTCACAGGATGTTCTACTCTGAACAGAACCCAAGCTGCCGCTGTGCACAAAGAAAGGGGGTGTCGTGAGGCCAGGGCCGGCTGCATTCTGAGTTCTGGTAGAAACCTATCCTGCACAGCTGTGGCAGTTGCCTGGGCTTTCCCACCAATAACCACTAATCCATGGATCTAGCAAACTGACATGCATCAACTACAACACAGCCTTGAATCCCGTGTCCATGTTTTAAAAGTAACTCAATGGAAATACTGTGCACATTCTAGAACTTGGTACTCAATACAAAATTATGCCATGCCCTTGACCTTAAACTACTCTGTGAGGTAACCTGGGAAGGTTTTTAATTCCCATTTTGAAAATGAGGCAGCTAAACTCCAGAGACATCCAGGGAATAGACCACATCCAGCCCTCTGGTGATAGAGGAGGATTTATTCCAACCCCCTGGCACTTCTTGCAGCTTCCTTGAACTACATCTTCACTGCCTGGGTGAGTCACCTGACCAGAGAGGTGTCCTATCCCCCTCCAGCCCCACGCTCCCCCGCCCCACGCCTCCCCAGCTCCACCCTTTCACCAGTGATTCTACCTTGACCACCCAGGGTGTGGATAGGAAGAGGACCTGGGAAGAAGGCCACCTTGTGATGGAAAGTGCCCAATATCCCATTATGTATTCCAGGAGAGTTGGGGGTAAAGTGGGGGAGGATATGATGGAACGTGCCCAATATCCCGTTATGTATTCCAGGAGAGTTGGGGTAAAGTGGGGGAGGATATGATGGAAAGGGCCCAATATCCCGTTATGTATTCCAGGAGAGGTGGGAGTAAAGTGGGGGAGGATAGAGCCACTTGTCACTTCTAGAACTTGCTGTCTTTGTTCTCTTTGAAGCAGGTGTGAGCTGCCTTGTTGCAGTGTGTAGTTAGACGGGGGACACACCATTTCCCCACTTTGAAAAGATAGAACACTGTTCCCTGCAAACTAAAATGGCTTCTGCTCCTCACTTAAAGAACAAAATTCTCCGAACATGATTCAAGACATCAAAGCTCCCTATGCTTCTCTGAGGAAGTGGAATCATCAGGGCCAGAGGCGACCTAACTCTGGCCGCTCTCTGGGGCTTCCAGAACACCTGGAGGATGGAAGAGCGCTTCTGGGGAAGGAGCATTCAAAGGTTCCACGTAACCCTCCCCCTTTTCAATTGGGCAAATTACTGCAATCATTTGGAAGCAATTAAGAGAAAAAGTGTCTCTTCAGGATATCCTGCTATATAATTAGATGACAATATCACTGGTGAAAGGTGAGTGAAGGCTTGGTAAATCATGATTATTCTGGAAGACAAAGGGCACTTCAAGATTCAGTAGTTCCCCCCCCTCCACCTACAGTTTCACTTTCCAGGGTCTCCATTACTCCTGGTCAAACACAGTCTGAAAATATTAAATAGAAAACTCCAGAAATAAAGAATTAACACGTTTGAAATTGCCTGCTGTTGTGAGCATCGTGATGGAATCCTGAGCCATCCTGCTGTGTCCTGCCTGGGACATGGCTCCTCCCTTTGTCCCCTGGATCCACGCTGTCTACACTGACTGCCTGTTAGTCACTCACTAGCTCTCTGAGTATCAACTGTCATGGCACAGTGCTTGTATTCAAGTCACTCTTATTTCACTTAATAATGTCCCCAAAGCACAAAAATGGCTATGCTGGTCATCGGGATATGTCAAAGAGAAGCCTTGAAGTGCTTGCTTTCAGTGAAAAAGTGAAAGTTCTCAACTTAATTAGAAAAGAAAAGGTTGCATACTTTATGTTCAAAAAAACCATCTTTCTGTGAACATGTGAAGAAAGAGGAAGTTTGTGCTAGGTTTTACTGTTGCACTTCAAACTGCAAAAGTTGTGGTCCCAGTGTGTAAGTGCTTAGTTAAGGTGGAAAGGCATTAAATTGTAAGTGGAAGATGTTCCTAATGACAGCAGTGAGGCTTGGTACCTTCTGCAGTTTCAGGCATCCTCTGGGGGCCTTGAAATGTATCTCCATCAGATAAGGGGATGCTGCGACACTTATTGCAATATGTACCCCACTTAATTCTGTGACATACTGGCTGTGTGCGGTGGCTCATGCCTGTAATCCCAGCACTTTAGGAGGCCAAGGCGGGCGTATCTCCTGAGGTCAGGCATTAGAGGCCAGCACACAATACCTAGCCAACATAGTAAAACCCCTTCTCGACTGAAAATATAAACAATTAGCTGAGTATACTGTCAGGACCCTGCAATCCCCGCTACTTGAGAGGCTGAGGCAAGAGAATCGTTTGAACCCAGGAGGAAGAGGTTGCAGTGAGCCAAGATTGTGCCATTGCACTCCAGCCTGGGCAACAGAGTGAGACTCCATCTCTAAACAAATAAACAAAAATAAAAATGAACATTCTGTGACATACTGAATACTGCTCAGTCTTTTCTGGAGAGACTTACATAATTCTCAAATATTTAAGTACTCATAAAATAAAATGAGGGAAGGTTAAAATCCCATGTGTATTTCTTGATTTATTTTTAAAGCTCTTGGGCTAGTTTTCTTAAATTTTAAGCTGTACACATAAAAGCTTTTCATTTCTTCTATTTGCATCCATGCAGGAACAAAGTATTCAGGTGCATGATACCGCTTTCAACTTACTACCATGGAATGGCTTATCGCACATTGCTAGTTTTGAGTGCTTAAATAGCCATCTATTTTTGCCAAGATATGTCATTCTGAATGTAGCATTTAACTTATTTTTTTTCTTTAACTGCTAAAATGCTAAGAAAAAAATGAAAGGAAGGAAGAGAGAAAGGAAGGAGGGAAGACAAAGAGGGAAAGAGAGGTAAGGAAGGAGAGAGAGAGAGAAAGAAAGTTTTAACCACTTGCTGTTGGTCAAGAAATACAATATAAACATTGAATTTGAAATGGAAAGCCATACATTATAAATAATTGTTATATGCTTTTAAAGCTTTGCCCCAGATTTTCCATGAAGATACATGGTGAAGACTCTTAAGAAAGAAATTATACGTGGAAGGCAGGGAGAGTAGGGAGAGGAGAGGGTTCTGTGATGGGAGCCATTGGCCCCTGCTCAGCCCTGTGTCCTGGAGCTGCCCTTCATCCCTCCTGCTTTCAGAGACTCGCATCCCCAGTTCTGGAGAAGTGGTCACAGTCCAATGGGAGCACCTTGAGCTCCTTCTCCAACCCGGGCCAATGCCTGGCACGAGGCTCAGAGGCCGCCCCTCACCTCCTGGGTGGGACTGACCCTGGGGCCAGCTTTCCTGCAGAGTGCTCTTCATCATGCCTGAGGTAAATGCCCCTAAGCCCACATTTTCTGATGCTTCAGCCATAGCACCTGCCCCATCCTGTTTGTCTTGCTCACTTTTTCCCGAGAACTCTTCCCTCATAAGACGTTGGAACAGAATTACCATTTTCAGATAACGCCCTGCTGCTTAAAAAATTGTTAGAACATATGACCTATCATACACATGCTTTAAAATGCACAATCAATCTAATCTCTTAGTGATTCTGCAATGACTGCAGTTATTCCAACAGATTTCCCTTCTTTTCTTCTCTGCATTTCTTTATGAATCTTAGTTCATCCTGCCCGAAGCAAGCTTTGTCTTTTTCAAGTTTTATTAGAATGTACTACATACCTACCTACAGCCTTTTAGAGGATGAAGGGCATTCGAAGCCTCCAGTGACTTTACTTGCTTTTCATAGAATTCTCCATCACAAGTACACACATACACTCTGCTATGATGCCAACCCAGATGGATGGATGGCCTTTCCTCGAACTTTTCTTGCTCTGTCTTCATTTGGCCTTCTCTCTAAGATACACTACATAACCCTTCCTCTCCTTGTTGTCTCTTAACATCAGCTCTTCACTTGGGTGAGCTTAAACACCACCTTGTCCTAATGTCTTCAGCCACAAAGAATTTTGTGACCATCTTTCTGATTTATTTGTGATTATCTTGCTCATAAACTTAACCCAAGCTACGAACTTGTACTCACACAGTGGGTCCCACAGACTCTTCAGTATTGTATTTACTTAGGCATGTATCTCTCCTTACTAAAGTGTTAACTTTCTGGGGACGTATTTTTACTTCATCTGATCCCTCAATTATAGCATAATTCCCACACGCTAAAGTACAATTAAGATTTTCCTATTTATGAACCCTAACCCTAAAACTGCCTTGTGAGAGTTTTTAGTAGGGTATTTGCATTAGTTTGGTTTTTGTGCCCAACACCCCATCCCAAAACTTAGTGGTTCTGTAACTTAAACAATCAAAGAGATGTGAAGTGTTGTTCTGGAACCAGAGTAATGAGTCCCCAAATCGAGCTCCTGATGCTTATACATTTTTGCCAAACTTTTTTTCTAAAAATTAGTTGTTTAAACATCTTATCATTCCCACTCTTCTTTTACAAATACAAATAATTAAGATCAGAGTTATCCTTTATGTCATGTAAGTCCCAAAATAGCTAGGGGCAGGCTCTATGCCCAGAAACAGGCTGACTTTTATTCTTTCTCTTCCTCTCTTAGCTAGAAAGTTTTAGCTTCTTCTTGGTGTATTAGATTCTTTCATTAAATGAAACTCTTGAGAGATCATCATAACCTCCTACCATATTTCTTGCTTTACTATTTTCTACATATAAAACAGAGAAAATTACCTAAAACGTCTGCTTCTGATTTATTACCTGTAAAATAAAGATAGTTATAATACCAAAATAACCCTTATGGGGTTATTTTGAATATAAATGAGTTATTGCACTGAAAGTGTTTAAATAGTGCCCGGCACATAGAGAGCCGTCGAAAAGGGTCAGCTATTATGCTATTCCTACTCCTGTAACAGTAGTAATAGTACCACACCTGCAGCTGCTGCTGCTACTGTATTTGCTACTGTAACTGTTTTTATTACCCTCTAAATACAGAAACATAATAGCACATAAAATGTAAACATTCACTTTTTAAATTATCTTATGTTTTACATCACATTAATATTTTAAAATGTAGATAATTAATTACTAAGGATGAAATATTTTCTCTCATATCCTTACCAGATGGTTTTGAAGGAAAAGGAGGCTGTAGAGGTGGCTCATTTGATCCTAACTCAGAGAAGATGGGTTTTATACAGCCGAGGTTGAAATGCCAGTTCGATATCTACAGGACAGGTTAACTTCTCTGTCTATAGAAGTCTTCTTTGTTAAATTGGGTTAAGAAGAAATTTAAGTGAAACAGTGGGCATATAAAGTATGCATATAGTGCATATAAGTGGGCATATCAAGTGTCAGGCATAGGGTAGGTATCCAATTAATCATACCTACACAGAGCATGTGCTCTGCCTCTCCAGCTCTCGCCCTTGAATGAAGCAGAGGTCCTATGAGCACACATCAAGATGGTGGCTGCCAAGACAAGAGGTGAGGCCTCAAAACCAATCTTCCTGGCTTCCACCTTGATCTTGGACTTCCTAGTTTCTAGAACTGTAAGAAATAAATGTTTGTTGTTTAAGTCTCCCAATCTATGGTACTTTATTGTAGCATTCCACCAATACACAAAGACAATGCTAAAACAAGGGTCTTTGTGGATGTATACACCATTTATTCTATCTTGGGAAGAAGGATGGTTGAATAAGAGAGTATTCCTATGTCCAGTATTTTTCCCTTGGAGATGGTTGACCAGCCAGCATGTTACACATCATACGGGAGTTTCTCCTTCCCCATATCATTGTCTCCACTGATTACAGATCCACAATCTCTTACATGAAATTAAGAAACCTAAAAAGTTCTGAACTTGCAGAAATTTTTATGATTCCTGTGGTCAGCAAACCTTGAGCTGAATTTTTGTGAGAATAATGTGAGATAAGTCATATCCTTAATTTGTCTCACAATTATGAGAAACATTAATGTGTTTGATGAAAGGATGTACCCTAGACACTGCTAAATATGCTATATAATATTGTACAAGTACCCTATTGTCTTTCTAAAATTCAAAAATTCTTTATGTTGGCCAGGCTGGCCTCAAACTCCTGACCTCAGGTGATCCACTCCCCTCGGCCTCCCAAAGTGCTGGGAATACAGATATGAGCCACTGCAGCCAGCCTATTTAACGTTTTTATTAGTGGGTATACTTAAATTCAAGTTTAAAGTTGAGGTTGGGAAGATCATATATGATTCAACTCAGACACTTAAAAAGCCTTTGCCAGCCAGGCACAGTGGGAGTTTGAGACCAGCCTGGCCAACATAGAGAAACCCTGTCTCTATTAAAAATACAAAAATTAGCCAAGTGTGGTGGCATATGCCTGTAGTCTCAGCTCCTCAGGAGGCTGAGGCAAGAGAACCATTTGAACCCAGGAGGCAGAGGTTGCAGTGAGCCGAGACTGCGCCACTGCACTCCAGCCTGGGTGAGAGACTGAGACTCCATCTCAAAAAACAAAACAAAAAAAAAACAAAACAAGAGCCTTTGCCAAACAACTCTTGCTGTCTGCAGTTGTTTGGTTCAATGTGAATTTCACAAATTAAACTATAATATTCATTAAGATTACTTCAGTACTATTAACTCAGGGTAAATACACAAATACTTTCACAAACAAGAGTTTGAAGTACTTATTTTTATTATATGAATATAGAATTTCTTTACTTGCCAAGGAGGTAGGGAGTCATACGAAAACTACTTGAGAAGCTATTCTAGAAAACCTCTTTCTTAATGGGAGTCCGCTTGAGAATCACAGCTCATAATGCTGATGGAAAGAGGTAGTATGTGTCTTATCTCATCCCTCTTCCATTCGGGTTGGCAAAGCTTCCCCTGTCACGAGGTATGACCATGTAATCAAGTTCTAACATGAAGACATGAAAGAATGGTGTGCAGAATCTGGGAAGTTTCCTTTGAAGGGAGGAAATGATGACTTTCTTCTTCCTCTTTCATACAACTCCACAAAACTGGTCATAGCTCTGGCCTCTACAGCCACCTCAGAACACAAAGATGAGGGTCACCTTTGAAAAATGGCACAAGAGTGATTTTGGAGCCTGGATCCTTGACGGCTATGGAGTTGTCACAGATGTGTTGATGCCTAACCCTGAAACTCTTTTGCATGAGAGAATAAACTTTACATGGTACGTGCCACTGTCATGGACTTGCTGTCCAGTACAGCCAATTCCTAACTTGTGTAGATGGATAGTGTCCCACGTTGCTGGGTTTATGTGAACCTAAATGGTGACGGCAAAGCTGGGATCTAGAGTGCTCAAGACTATAAATAAGAGTGTTGCCATGGGCTTTGGAAACGGTAGATCTCTTTCAAATTCCCGCTGCTGTAATTATTTATTTATTTATTTTGCTTTAGAATCGTTTTATTAGAACACATTCAAGAAAGTGGCATATGGAAAAAAGAGAGCAGCAATTCTTAGTCATGCAAATGCCCGTATAAGTGATTTATTTACTTTGTCTGAGTGAGCAATTTAGCCCTTAGGAGCTTCATCTTCCTAATCTGTGAGGTGGGGACAATAATATTACCTAGCAGGGCTGTGTGTGCCGCAAATGACATGATATTGACAAAGAGCCCCCACACATCAGATGGCCACAGCATACTTGAATGTCTTTTATCTACTATTTCTGTTTGACTTATAATAATGGTACTTCTATATAAACATTTGCATGACTGTTAAGACTCTCAGAGCTTCCTGTATTCATTACAACCATGAAGCAAGACAACTCTAGATCTTACTGACTGAACATGTTTTATCTCGAAGTTCCTAAAACATCAGAAGTTCCTCTTTTACCCATTGCCATTTGTAGACAGCTTACATTTCTCTAAGAAAAATTATCGGGCCGGGCGCGGTGGCTCAAGCCTGTAATCCCAGCACTTTGGGAGGCCCAGACGGGTGGATCACGAGGTCAAGAGATCGAGACCATCCTGGTCAATATGGTGAAACCCCGTCTCTACTAAAAATACAAAAATTAGCTGGGCATGGTGGCGCGTGCCTGTAATCCCGGCTACTCAGGAGGCTGAGGCAGGAGAATTGCCTGAACCCAGGAGGCGGAGGTTGCGGTGAGCCGAGATCCCGCCATTGCACTCCAGCCTGGGTAACAGCAGCGAAACTCCGTCTCAAAAAAAAAAAAAAAAAAAAAAAAAAAAAAAAAAAAAAAAAAAAAATTATCAGTGTTTTTAGTGATTAAATCAAGAAGCCAATCCAATGTTGTATATCTGAATATCACTAAGGTTCATTTTCTCGTCTTGAACATAATGAGAATGAAGAATTTTAACAGCTGTTCAGAGACAAGAGAGTACGCGTTATGGGCTCAGCCATAAATGCACAGCCAACTCAGTACAGTCATTCACACAAAGCTGTTTGTACCCAGCTGGGACGAGGAGGAAGGGCACATGGTGGCTGCCTCAGAGGAGTGGGTGGTGCATCAAGCCATGGCTGTGGCCCAGGCTGAACTCACTGGGAAGGTGCCATCTGAAAAGACAGCGAGGGAAGGGGCAAACGGGACTTTGGACACAGTTTTTATGGTTCATTGTGTGAGCCTGCTTTCCCCACCCCACCCCCTGCAGAATGAAGTACCTCACTTCATAATTCTTGAGAGAATTAGGGCAATTGCAAACAACAGATCTTAAATATTACCTGACCTATAGTAGGAAATAATGCTTTCTATTAAAACCAGGAAAAATAAATTATTTTAGATTTTTTTTTTTTCTGTAAACATTCAGAAATGAGTTTCTGGAATGGTCATGTGTTTCTACTAAAGCCTTAAAATCAATTCTCAGTTGCCTGGGGGTAAGAGTTTTGCCATTGGTGAGAGATTTCTGTAACTCCCCTTGTGGAACTGTGACTCCAAAGGTGTCTGTGCCTCACTCTTCTCTCTGCAAAACACCTTCTTCTCCCCTCCCCTGTAGGAGGATGATCCTTACATGAGACTGAAAGAGGGCTTAAAGCGTTTTGCCTTAGGGTCATTCATTTCACAATGTCATCGCAGCTTCACGTTTCTGACCTGAGAGGCATTAGGAAAAGAATTAAGATCACCTATGAATAGCTAATAACTACTACTGTTATATTTCTAGTTACTTTCTTCTTATTTATATGGAAATAGGCTGAGGCTTTTGGCTCCTGCCTTGGCACTTATGGGATCTTCCCCTTACCCTCCCCTTCCCTGACCCCGCCCTCCACTTCACATACCTCACACACATGCACAGACACCTGTATACAAAGATGCACACAAAACAGAACGCAAATACGCTATACACTCAGAACACTCACACATACACACAGAACACACACACACCATGCCATTGTCACGTACACATACTATGCAAACATACACATATATACCACACCACACACACACACACACACACACATCTCTCATGCCTTATTCACATACACAGGCTATGCACACATACGCATACATACCACACACACCACACCATACATACACACACACCATGCCATATTCACATGCACACATGTACACACACTATACACATGAATACACATATCTCTCTCTCTCTCTCACACACACACACACACACACACACGCACACACTTCCTCACCTAGCTGGACTTGGAATCTCAGCTCAGGTGTCATCTCCATCCTTGTCACCTCACCTGGATTAGGAGCCCTTCATCCCCACTCCCAAACTGTCCCCGATAAACAACACCTTTCCCTAACGGTCTGTTTGCACACCTGTCTTTCTGACTAGACTGTGTATTTGCTGCAGACAAGAATTAAGGACTTTAGCGTTTGTCTTTCTGTATAAACTGGGACCGTTACAGTGCCTGGCTTCCATCACTCCACTGCAGCAGGGAGGGTCCTCAGTGTGTGCATAGTGGCTTCAGACACTGAGGACAGGTCAGGGTCTCCCCTGCTCTGGCTCTTCTTGTGAGGTCCAGCGGATTCTCCTACGCGTCATTATTTAAAAGGCATTTTCATATCTGATTCCTGTCTCAACAAGCCGTGAGCAGAAATGTAAACCTTTCTATGAGGAGCCCACAGGTGAGAAGAGGCAGACATCAGATGCACAAAAACACACACCCACTCTCAGCTGTCTCCAGGATGCCCCAGAGGCTCCTTTTACTCACGCTAAGGTTTTAAGTACAGTGAATTTTATTTTTAAGTATTTTTATGGGAGGAGTTTACAAAATCAATTTGCTTAAAATAGTTTAAAATGTTCTAGGTTTATGGTAGTAGGTATTAGATTTTACTTATTTTATTTTTGCAGATTTAAAAGTCACTAAGCCACCTCCTATTGCACACCGAATAGCGTTTCCAGCAAGTGGCAAGTTTCTGCAATTTCTGATTGAGGTTAAGATTGTAGGGAAATTACAATGCTCTAATTTATATAATTTATACCACAATTACTATACAGAGTAGCAACATCTAGACTATTACTTATGGAAGGCCTCTTAAACTGAAATTAAAATCCTAAGTTCCTCATTGCATGAACAGATCCCTCCTTGCCAACAGGGCCCCAAAATAACATTAAAAACTGAGTTCCTGGCCATGACAGCATTGGGAGGTCAAACAGGCCTCGTTATACCCACTCCTGGCTTTTGTAGTTTAGAAACAACAACTGACAAGCGTTAGTGTTAAAGATTGTAAGATTGACAGCACAGACTACACTTTGCAGCAATAAGATACCAATTTATAAACAGGACTTATGGCCATGCTAGGCGGGGGTGAAGTCTCACACCCTAACCTTAAGAAATAAGTGACATTCTCACTCCCACACGTTTTTTTGTTTTCTCTAGCAGCTAAACAAACACTGACCTCAAAATTAGCAAGATTAAACCCATTGAAACCATCCAGCTCACAGAACTGACTAACCCCGTTCCACAAGCCATAACTACAGCTTTTACTGAATAAGAGACTGATTTCAGGGACTTTCTTCTTACAGACGGGAAGACCACCCACCATGGACTGGTTCTGACCCATCTGCAGAGGCTGCCTTCATGCCTTGAAAACATCTTTGATGCCTAGGGTCTAGATTGTAATGCATTTAGATGTTAAATCTCCACCTAAAAATGAACTTGAGTTGCATGTTACGTGCATGTATGTTCAATACACGTGTCAGTATCTCAGGACCACCTTTGTGAATATTCATAATTCTTCCTGTAACCTGTTGAATATGTATGTTAATCCATCCCCTTCAAAACAAAGCTCCTGCCCCAACCCCTTCTCCAGGTGCCTGTCTCTGCTCTCTATGGGTGGCTGTACTTCACAGCCTGCTAGATGATGCCTTTCAGATTGTAACTCTTTACAAGAAATAACCTCTCCTTTTCCAAGTTTATAAGTGTGTGTGTGTGTGTGTGTGTGTGTGTGTGTGTGTGTGTGTGTGTTTTCTTTCAGATAACAGCTGTTTTAAGGCTTGGGGAAACTGCGAGAGGGGAACAGAAAGGCAAGGGGTGGAAAAGACAAGGAAACAGCTGTTTTTAGCTCTGCAGTGACTCCACCCAGGTTTCAGGAGGCCCCGTCCATGCCTTTGGGGAAGAGTGTATCCATAGCCTTTGACAATTTGTGTCCATATTTTATTTCTTTTCTCCATAATGAGGGAATTTTCTTCTATACTGAATGTTGAAACTAAGAACCCTCATAGGAGGAACCAGGGACACGTAGAGATTGATTTCAAACATTTGCATTAGCAAGGCTTGGAAGATTTGCAGAGATGATTAGATCATAGTAGAATTCCCAAGGTATTATACACTAATTTAAAGTCTATTTGATAAGTTTTGTGTACTTTTTATTTTTCACTTTTTAACAACAATGAAGCCTAAAAACTAACACTGGTTTCACAAATACACTTGTATTTAAGAATGGCAAATCTTAAGTATAAGTCACACAACACTGAAATATTCCAGGGTCTTGAGGAGCTTGAGAAACATAAAATCCTGTCAACGTCCACCCGAGAGAACTCGGTGCAACTTTCTCCCTTTGAAATTAAATAAATATATGGAAACCTGAAGTCACTGGTGGGTGCCATGAATAAAAAGAACCAAATTCAGATTTTCCCATGGCTTGTCAAAGAGCTCCTAGGTGTTGAAGGACATGGAATTAAAAGTTTATATCGACCATGAAGAAATGTGGTCTTGGGGATCAACAGGAGCTCAGGGAGCCCTTCTGCTGAAACCCAGCAAAGACCTCCCAAGGCTCCCTTGCCTGTGCTCTTCCCTGCCCAGAGGACCACCTGGATAGCATGGCGATCAATAAGTAAAGCCGTCGTGTTCATGTCACCAGTGTTGTGGAAGGAGCACAGGCTCAGGAGGCTCTGCCTTAGTGGTGAGAGTGAGGCAATAACACCTACTTCCTAGCACTATTGAATTAAATGGCTGATTGTGAGGAAAGTGAAATATTAAATGTAAGCTTCTAGCAGCATGCCTGGCAATGAGTATTTAAATTATTCTTTAGTTAAATTCATGTCTCTCTTACTTTCACAAATTTTAGTGCCCTTCGGATCCCCCTCCTTTCCTCCTCTTTCTTCTGTTTATTCTGTTCCTTCTCTTTCTTTTTCCTTCCTTCTCTCTCTCTCTCTCTCTCTGTCATTTCTCATTCTGGTCCTATTAATGTTATTCTTCAACTTGCGATTCTAAGTTTCTTTTACCAGACTCTGGAAAAGTACTTATATATAATTTCTCAAGTTTCTGGTAACAAGTAACTTGTAGAAATGTGTAGAAATCTTTAAAAAATATTTAGTTAAAAATTGTAGCTCTAGTGTGTTGGGATAATGTATCTATGAAGGTGCTAAAGTGTGTTTTAACTGGTGTTTCTAAAAGAATGTGACATCCTAATTCTGTTGTTATGCAAAGAGAATTCTAACTTAGTAAAAAGATTAGGTGTCTATGAAAACTGAATAAAAGTGAATTATAATATTTTATCTCCTGAGGATGATTTCATGGTTTTTATTTTTATTTCTTAATACAGTTTACTTTCATATTATCACATATATGCATGATGTGTTTTCCAGCCTTTCTCTCCCAAACTCAGAGAGTGCATTTGCATACGATCTGCAACTTGACATTAGAGTGTTCTAGCATCATTTGGTTTTATATGATTTCTATGTGGTAGTGTAGCTGAGTGTCTTGAATTAAGTTCCATAATAATGAAGCATGAAGCATGTAACTCAATTGGAGTGAATCTCAGAACCAATTCAAGATTAGTATTATATTTTTAAAATGAGCAATATTTTGGCTATCTGGTTGCTGAGTTTGACAGTCTTTTGGTAAAACTGACCCCAGCTGTCAAGTAAAAGAGTTCCAGTTCTTGTGTCTCATCTTTGTGGTTTTTATTTTGGAATTATTATCAATTCTTACCATACTGTGGACCTCTGTTCTTTGAAAGATGCTTTTAAAAGAATAGAAAACAGGCTGGGAGCGGTACATGTATGTGTATACATAGGTGTACATGTGCCATGGTGGTTTGCTGCATCCATCACCCTGTCACTTATATTAGGTATTTCTTCTAATGCTATCCCTCCCCTAGCTCCACACCTCCCGACAGGCCACAGTGTGTCATGTTCCCCTTCCTATGTCCATGTGTTTTCATTGTTCAACATTCACTTATGAGTGAGAGCATGCAGTGTTTGTGTTTGGTTTTCTGTTCTTGTGTCAGTTTGCTGAGATTGATGATTTCCAACTTCAACCATGTTCCTGCAAAGGATATGAACTCATCCTTTTTTATGGCTGCATAGTATTCCATGATGTACGTATGTCACATTTTCTTTCTCTAGTCTGTCATTGATGGGCATTGGGTTGGTTCCAAGTCTTCGCTATTGTGAACAGTGCTGCAATAAACATGCATATGCATGTGTCTTTATAATAGCATGATTTATAATCCTTTGGGTACATACCCAGTAATGGGATTCCTGCGTTAAATGATATTTCTAGCTCTAAAGTGTCTTCAAACCTCCTCACACACAAGGGTTAACTGTAAGATGATGAATGTATTAATTAACATAATTGTGGTAATAATTTCATAATGTATCCATACATAAAAATATCATATACCTTAAATATATACAATGTCATTTGGCAACAATAATTTAGTAAATCTGAAAAATGTCGAGTTAAAGTATACCAACATTCTTCAGATGGGAGTATCTTACTTGTAAGTAAGTCAAGAAGTTGGGTTTGTTATTATACTGAGGAGCAGAGAACATTCTGATGAAGTGCTTTGTGAGTGTGCTTAGTTAATAGGAGCCTTCAGAGAGTGCCTGCCTGCAAGAGGAAGAGGAGCAGCCACGTGCTCTAAAATCTCCACACCCAGTCTCTGGAAAACAGCACCACCACCACCGTCTGAGGTGTAGTGGTTGTCAGTTTCCATAGTGTCCACACTCCCTCCATGAGCAATATCATGCAGTCAAGATGGCATCACTGAATGTGGAACTGGGGAAAGACACACACAGTTGGCTCTCCTGAGTCAGTGTGAGTCATCACACCATCAGTGAGGCACACTCAAAACGTTTGCCCTAAAAGATTTGACCAGGAAAAGGAATGAACTCAGAAGCTTCTGAGGAAAGTCCCATGCTGCAGAAGTCACCAGTTGCTGGGCAGAGAGTAACTGTGCCCTTTATAAACAAAATGTTGAAAAGTGTTTATTACAATGGAATCAAAACACTACACTTTTGTCTTCTGTTGTCTGCTTCTTTATTGTTTTCAGGGAGAGTTTTCATCCCTAGACCCTGGGTAGCAAATTCAGGCTCACTCCAAGGATTTTCTTCTTCATAGGAAGCAGATTGTTCCTGTGGAACTGGACACAAGTATATTTCAATCCAGTGTCAGGAAAATTTTAAACTTATAAGTAGATGGCAGAGATCACAGTCTTTCAGGTAGGGCTAACTTGAATGTATGGACTTGGCTATTGCACAATTCTGAAAGTATAGAGCATCTCAAATCTCCTAAAACATGTTAGAAGAACAGTCTTGTTCATTCAGTAGACATTGAGATGTAACCACTGTATATCAAGCAACATGCTAACATTATGATTTCATCAAGTGATTTCAATTATTTCTCCCACTCTTCTCTTCCAGAAAGTACCACAAAGCTTATCTGTTTCAGGCCAATAATATACTAAACTTACAAATAATAATATAATAACATAAATGTAATTCTTTTACATTTTAATTTTAGTGATTGAAATATAAAAATTCAAAGATTTAATTTTCTAATGAAGTATTACTGAATACCAGTTATGTGCCAGATTTTGAACTAATGTATCTCTTTATTTTAACATATGAATGAAGTCTCTCAAATCACCCATTGTAACTTTCCAGGTATTCCACATAATCAGGTACACTCCTGGATTTCTGCCCTTACCAACCTTTGAAACAGTTTGTCATTTGTCTGCTTGATAGCCTTTAATACCAAGCAGTCCCCATCCAGAAGCGCATCACATATTCTCTTGACCATCAAGCATGAGAACTCCCTGATGGCGAAAACCATGTTTCACTTGTCTTTGCATCTTCAGTTTCAGCACAGTGCCTAGTAGACATGCGGACTTCAGTGAATAAATAAACCAGAGAGGAATATGGCAGACTTGCTAAAAACCTAAAAGTACATGGGAAACAACAGGAAAAAAAATAGAATCTTCTTGGAAACAAAAGCAGATTGGGGGGAGCAACTAGAAATTAAAGTGGCTAATGTCTACAGAATACAGAAAAAGAGAAAAATCTATTAGAGAAATGTCATCAAGTCAATAATATTAAAAAGCCAAATGTATGTTTTAAAATTTTCAATTGGTGGTGATACTATTTTGTAAGTCTAGCACATAGTAGGTAGTTTCTCCAGCTGATATGGTTTGGCTCTGTCTCCACCCAAATCTCATCTTGAATTGTAGCTCCCATAATTCCCATGCATTGTGGGAGGGACTCAGTGGGAGATAATTGAATCATGGGGGCAGTTCCCCATACCGTTCTCATGGTAGTGATGAAATCTGATGGTTTTATTAGGGGTTTCCTTTCTGCATCTTCCTCATTCTCTCTCATGCCTGCCACCATGTAAGACATGCCTCTTGCCTTCTGTGATGACGGTTGGGACTCCCCAGCCACGTGGAACAGTGAGTCCATTAAACCTCTCTTTAAAAAAACAAATTACACAATCTCAAGTATGTGTTTATCTTCAACATGAAAACAGACTAAAACACCAGCCAAGTCCACGTTGTTCTTTCTACCGAGGCCCCAGTAATTCTGTACCACAATGATGGACAGGGGAGGAGCGAGACATATACCAATAAGTCATTAGAATGGGGTACCTCCATTGTTGGTTTTCACTGTGGAGCTAATACAGTGGCTATAAGGATGCCAAAGTGAGTGTAGAACAACCACCTCATACGTAGGTTCTGTGAAAGAGGTTAATGGGAAATGTATTTCAAAACTTTTACACCGCTCAGCAACAAGAAAATGCAAAAGAAGTGAGATGTGGAGATAAGCTGCTAAGCTGCTGCTGGAAGATAAGAGCCACGTAATTTTGTTGAGCAAGCTGCTGTGATTTCTGAGTTGCTGTGGTTGCCAATTTGCACAGTGCCAGTACCCCAACATAAGCAATATCAGGGTGGGAGTGTTGGTGACTCTCTGTGGTCTCCTATCTTGGCCTCCTTTATACATGATTCTCTGCCCCCAAGCTTGTTGAGTGGGGTTTTAAAATCACCCGGAGGGCTTAGAGACTTTGCAAGAAGCATGAGAGAGTCTCGGTTTATGCCTGTTAGTGTTCTGAACACTAGATTGAGGTCTGCCTCAAGTTTAGACAATCTGAAGGGTTGAAAACTGAATCCTTGTTTTGATAAAGAGTCCAAGATAGTGATGCCACAGAGGAATTCCATGAATACCAGAGTTTGTCATGGCAAGGGCTATGGCCGTGCTTCCCATAATTCAGATGTGGAAGGGAGCACCCGGAGGAGGTTGTTCCACGAAGCTGTCTGGTGGGGTGGAGAGAATACAATGGAAGGGGGTCAGAGAATGTGGTTAGATGCCAAATGGCTAAGGGAGAATCCACAGTAATCATCCCAAGTAAAGTAGCTAAATTTTGGGCAAGGGTCCTGGAGAAAAGTGGGCCGAGAAGAGACCGATTGAAGAGATCAAAATGAGTGTCCCAAGGTACAAAGAGTCAGCTTTAGTCAGTGGCTATGCCAACCAGGCCATGGACATGAAGTAAAAACTACCACTTCCTTGTTTTCCCCCTTCCTACCCTCAATTCAAGCCAGGCATTGGAGAGGCAGAAAGCAGAGAAAACTGAAATGCAGAAGCCAATCATGTTCTTGTTTTGTCTTGTCTCCTATTCCTGCTGCTTTCTGTGTTACTAAGAAGTGGAGAGCTACTAACTGAAAGTCAAGTGTAGGATTTTGATCACTTTCATGGGACTGGACATTCAAATGACTAATGGTAAAGTGTAGCTTCAAAACAGGTAAAAATCATGACAGGCAAATATCAAATGAACTTATTTAAAGGATTTCATTTAAGTCATTAATAAGAGACCAAATATAATTTTTATGTTAATTCAAAGAACACTTGAGGAATTTGATATCTATAGAAAATTTTATAAAGAAATACATATATTTTAAAATTCGGGATACATGTGCAGAAAGTGCAGGTTTGTTACATAAGTATACATGTGCCATGTGGTTTGCTGCCACTATCAACCTGTCATCTACTTTTTAGGCCTGGCATGCATTAGTTATTTGTCCTGATGCTCTTTCTCGCCTCAACCCACAGGCCCTGACAGGCCCTGGTATGTGTCATTTCCCTCCTTGTGTCCATGTGTTCTCATTGTTCAATTCCTGCTTATAAGTGGGAACATGTGGTGTTCAGTTTTCTGTTTCTGTGTTAGTTTTCTGAGGATGATGTCTTCCAGATTCATCCATGTTCCTGCAAAGGACATGATCTTGTTCCTTTTTTATGGCTGCATAGTATTCCATAGTGTATATGTGCCACATTTTCTTTATCCAGTCTATCATTGAGCATTTGGGTTGGTTCCATGTCTTTGCTGTTGTAAATAGTGCTGCAATAAATATACATGCATGTGTCTTTATAGTAGAATGATTTATATTCCTTTGGATATATACCCAGGAATGTATTGGTGGGTCAAATGGTATTTCTGGTGCTAGATCCTTGAGGAATCACCACACTGTCTTTCACCATGGTTGAACTAATTTGTATTCCCACCAACAGTGTAAAAGTGTTCCATTTCTCCACAGCCTTGCCAGCATCTACTGTTTCTTGACTTTTTAATAATTGCCATTCCAACTGGCATGAGATGGTATCTGATTGTGGATTTGATTTGCATTTCTCTAATAATCAGTGGTGTTGAGTTTTCATATGTTTTTTGGCTGCATAAAGAACAGTCAGTCATCTTGGAATCACCTAGTTGAATGCCTAAATCTGAGGGAAACTGGAAGAACTTTAAAAAAAAAATAAGCTGATATCAATAGTAATTCAGCCACGGCAGAAGAAAACTCATTGTTCTGGAAAGTCTTCCCAATAAGGGCAGCGATCAGAGAAAGATGTTACCATATGGTGCAATGAAGCCCCAAACTTTACTTATAAGACTGAAAAAGTTGGGGAAAATACAGCAAATTGTACAGACTGTATTTTGTTAACAGGAAAGGAGATAAAAGGAATCATAGCAAACAACAACAACGACGCCTGTAATCACTGCCTGGAATGTATCCCTCTTGTCATTTTTATGAAATGATTCATTTTGGTATACTAAAATCATTGCTTGCTAATAAAAGCAGTACTATTCCCTTTAGGTAAAATAAATAAATAAATAAAATGAAATAAAAATAAAGAAATGTTTAAACATTATGCTTGGATAGAGACAAAACTGGTTAGCATCTTACAGGGCAATAAGCCTAAAGTTTTGGGGTTCTTCGTTCTATCAAACAGAAATCATTTGTCTCTCCACTGGATAAAAACCTACATATTATGCTCTCTTCTTTCAGAATTGTGCAACAGCCAAGAAAACACATTCAAGACTAGCACTGTATTGAACTACTATGATCTCCCTCATCTATTTATTAGTTTAAGATAATTTTTTTCTGACACCTAATTAAGATGTACTTGTGTCCAGTTCTACAGGAACAATCTGCTATGAAGAAGGAGAAAACCCTAGGAGTGAGCCTGAATTTGCTACCCAGGGTCTAGGGATGAAAAGAATAAAGCAGACAGCAGAAGACAAAAGTGAATTAATGTTTTGATTTCATTGTAAGAAACACTTTTCAACATTTTGTTTGTAAAGGACACAGTCATGATCTGTCCAGAGACTGGTGACTTCTGCAGCACGTTTTTTTCTTCAGAAGTTTCTGAGTTCAGTCATTTGCCCGGTGAGACCCCTCCAGAGCAAAAGTTTTCCCCACTGATGGTGTGATGACTCACATTGACTCGTAAGAACCAACTGTGTGTCTCTTCCCAACTCCACATTCAGTGATGCCAAATTGATTGCGTGATACTGCTCATGGTGGGGTGTTGGCATTATGGAAACTCAGATGGTGGTGGTGGTGCTGTTTTCCAGAGGCTGGTTGTTGCCATTTCAGGGCACACGGCTCTTCCTCTCCCTCTTGCAGGCAGGCACTCTCTGGAGCTCCTATCAGCCAAACACACCCATCAAGGGGTGTCTCCCAGTGTGCTCCTAACAATAACCTACTTCCCAAAGTCCTGAGTTGCTTGTAAAATTTAGGTAACTGGTCCCCAGTCCAGGCTGCTTGAATTAGCATATGTAGCTCTTAGTGTTGAAAGAATGTGTGTTGTACCAAGCCCCCCAAGTGATTTTCATACACTATAAAGTTCGAGAAAAATTTTATTAAAGACTTTCCTTATCTAGTAAATTTTTTTGAGTGGTTAATCTGCCTAAATGCATTATGTTCTGGGGTGAATTTAATTGCTTCATGATTTGTCATGTTCTTATTAGCATTACAACATAGTTCATTTTTAGATGAGTGTGAGGAGCCAAAGATTTTCCTAGACAACAGAATAGATGAAGTAATCTGTCAGGGAACAGAGAGAGGAGCTAGCACTAAAGAAGGTTGCATGGCCTCGACTCTGTCTTTCTTCAAATAATGATCATGGTATTTACAAATATGACACTAATTTTAAGTCTAAAATTATGTGAGGTAAAACTGGTGCTTTAAAAGCTTACTATACATACTTTTTTTTACTAATAACTGTCCTGATTTATTGACTGCAATGTTAGATACTATTGATAAAGTAGCACATCTGGCAAGAACATGGCTGAACATTTGCAACAAAGACCTTAAGAAATGTGTGTGTATGTGTGTGTGTGTGTGTTGTTAGCATAGCCCATATGTGAATTGAAACATGTACAGTATACTTATGAGAGAATTCCTCAGGCTCTCATTGTATCTATTTTATTTTGTAGATAGCATGAGCTGGTTGGCAGTTAAGTATACTGGTAACAAAATTATGAGTGGAAAATGTGCTGCTAGAAGCAGGTGTGTCTGATTTTAAAACTGTATAGGCATATAAGTGGAAGAAAGAAAAGATAGAGATAAACTAGAAAATAAGAATAACTACCAAATGAATTATACATCAGAAAAAAATTCCTTGTAATCATGACTACCTTCCTCAGATAAATTAAAAAGGACACTATGGTTCTGAATGTTCTGAGATGCTGCCATGTGTAAGTTTGGTAACAAAAGCTAAAAAGGATTGGATTTCTTTGTCTCATAAAGAAGAAAATGACTTAAAATTCCTGAGAGGAGAGTATGCAGAGAGAAAGAGAAAGGAAGCAGTAAAGCTGATGTTTTTTGAGGGAAGGAGGACTGGAGGAAAAAATCTTTGTTTATTGCTAAGGAACGTGAGTACTTGCTTATCTCCTTATGGAATTTTTGGGAAAGTCTATTTTTTGTTGGGAGATGATTTGAGACCTTTAAGTGGCAGTAACTAAAATAGTATGCAAATACTATTTTAAATACAATGTAGATGGTCTCCCACCTATGCCATGGTCTCCCACCTATAATGTAGGTCTTTGCATACTATTTTGGTAAGGTAAGGTCTTAAGAAGGTAAGGTCTTAAGAAATTTTCAGTTACCTTGTGGAAAGCTTGGTTAAAACCATGAAGTTGGGAATTAATGTCATTATGCTCCATCCATGTTGTAATGTGGAGGTGATATTGGAAGAGCAATTATATTTATTGTAAAAGAAAGCCAGAATTGAACATTACATAATAGAAAAAGCTAATCTCAAATGAAAATGCTCCAATGCTTTATTTCCAGATATTTTCTGAAGCACAAGTGCTGGGCATGAGCACCTCCATGAAATATAATTTAAAGCCAACAAGCAGGCTCAGGTCATCTCAATGCCAGCTCCTGAGGGATGAGTTGGGTTGGTCAGTCAGATCATCAGGGTGAGGCAGAGACTGGAGAGTAGGGTGCATTCCAGGCTGAGAGCAGAGGATGTGCAAACATATCTCAGTAGGAAAGAGTACTGTGAGCCACACGTGGTCCAGTAACGTCAAAGGTAATAAGAGCTGAGTCTACACAAATGGGTAAAAGAGCAATCTAATATGCCAAGTTAAATAGTTTGGACATGTGTCCTTAATGTAGATGCTGAGAAAATAAAATAAAATAAAATAATGAAGGATTTTGCATGATCAGATTTGCATTTAAAGAAATCATTCTGGCAGAGTGTGTGGAACCTGTTGTTTAAGCAGAGAACAACCATAATCTATCTGTAGAATCTGATTATTGATTACCCAAAAAACCAGAGCTCCTATCACCTGATGCTTGTGGATAGGAAGGATGTTACCGAGTGAATCGCTGTGTCCCTCTGGCTGTGTTGGTATCCACATTCACTCTCCTTCCACATCCTGAGGTCCCATGGACTTCAGATGATGAAGGGTGACAGTGCACATATGCATGTTAAGAAACAGAGCCATTATCTTAGACTGTGTCTTCTTATTTCTTGCACAGCGTCCAAAGGGTGACTGTGTCAGCCAAAGTGCTCCCCTATCTCTTGTCTTCTCTTTCCCTGCTTACCTATGTACATGCTCATAAACATATGTACATACTGCTCAATGGAGTATTGTAACATTATTATTTAATAGATACTTGAGAACACAGTGTTTTGCAGTTTCCAAGGTATATAGGAACATCCTTGGTGGAACAGTTACATATTTTCCAAAGTAGATTTTATTGTCAAAATAAAGAATCATATTGTTACTCAAGGCCAAGGTGAAAATTGGGAGGCCCCATAGTAGAATGCAATAAGTACGGGTTCTTGACCTGAAAAAGACCTTAAAGAATAAACCAGAATTACATAGACACTTTGTGTTTTCTTAGGACAATGCCTTTATTTCTCTGAGACGCCAATGCAGAGCCTGTGTGTTTTGTGGGAAAAAATAATGGTTACATGAAGGGCAGTAATGTGCTGATGAAGAGAACAGTTTATTGTCTGACATGTAGATGCTCAATGAGTATTAACCAAAATAGGAGATGATGATGATTTGATGGCTAATAATCTTTTTTTTTTTTTTTTTTTTTTGAGACAGAGTTTCGCTCTCGTTACTCAGTCTGGAGTGCAATGGCGCAATCTCGGCTCACCGCAACCTCCGCCTCCTGGGTTCAGGCAATTCTCCTGCCTCAGCCTCCCGAGTAGCTGGGATTACAGGCACGCACCACCATGCCCAGCTCATTTTTTGTATTTTTAGTAGAGACGGGGTTTCACCATGTTGACCAGGATGGTCTCGATCTCTTGACCTCGTGATCTACCCGTCTCGGCCTCCCCTAATAATCATTTTTTTAAAGAACTTGAAATACATTAATAAATTAGAAAAGGCTTAAAAAGAATACATTTTAAATAGAGATATCTTATAGTATTTAATTAATTGTGGATAATTTTTTCAGTACCAGAGAAGGTCTGCTTCAACACTTCATAACCTTGGTATGTGTTACTACTGCTGTTTAGATACACAGCTAAACAATTACATCAGGGCTCATTGGCGGGTGTTGAACAATGAGAACACATGGACACAGGGAGGTAAGCATCACACATTGGGGTCTGTTGGGGGGCTGGGGGAGACAGTGCAGTTTGGGGAGGTCAGGGAGGGATAACATGGGGAGAAATGCCAAATATAGGTGACAGGGATAGAGGCAGCAAACCACATTGCCGTGTATGTACCTATGCAACAATCCTGCATGATCTGCACATGTACCCCAGAACCTAAAGTGCAATTAAAACAAAATAAAATAAAAGCGATTATGTGAGGGGAAAAAAAAAAACTTTTGAGGATAAAATAGTTAATATACTTTGATATGCTTGTATTATAAAGAAGCCATTTGCTGTTAAGGGAAGATGGAGGACATGGGTAATGCTTCCAAATAATCTACGATAGGAAAGTGGCAGAAGCATGTATTCCGTCAGCCACTGACTACCAAACAGTATTTCTTTTTTGAACAGACAGAAGCTTTGTTAACAGATTATGTAACGAAATATCAATGATTCATGTACATATTTTTATTCTTCCTTTGCAAATTAGATGTTTTTTTCTACAAAAATTAATTTGAAAACTCTTTGTTAAGGAACATCATGCACAATTTTATATTCTAACATTTGTCGAGACTGTTGTTTCTTTACACAGATGATCACATTTTAGTTGCTTCTCAAAGTTTCAGGGAGAACATACTATTTTAGAGTAGGGAAAGTGATGGAATGAAGCATCGTACAGAGCTGTTAGATAATCAAAAGCCTGATGTCTCAGGTATTGTTTGAAATATTTAAAAATTGTTCAACTTTATTAAAGGTCATATCTCCATTTTATATATAAATTTATACACAGAAATTACATTTATATAGTCAATTTGTGAGAATACTTACTTAAAATAGTTTTGCTGTAAAACATTTAATCAGTTAAGCTTTCTTTTTCTATTTGCCTTGGGCTGTGCAAAATTTCAAAGAAGCTACAAAAATTGAGTGACCTTCAAAGATCCCCTGCAGGGTTCATTAGCACCACTGGATGCCTATCTGAAATTTGCTTAATGCTTCTTGAATAAAATTTACCTAGATCCTAACAAGGATTGATGAGGGGATTTGTAAAATTGGTTTTGATTTTTAAGAGCTAATGACCCTTGACTCTCAACCGAGAGGTACTTGGTACTAATGAAGTGACAGGTTCAGTTCATACAAATATCCCTGTGGTTCTTTCAGCTGGTGAAATCAGCTGAACACTTGTAAGAGAAGAAATAATGTGGCCAATGAATGGGGCAGCCTACATGTGATTAAACTGTGGAATCTCTGAAAAATTACCCAGAAAGCAAAGTGGTTACTTTAAATGAAACAGAAATTAACTCTGTATATACCTAAATGAGTTGAACTAGTTTTTAATATATGCAGATTTTATCTCAATGATTCTTCCCCCTGAGTTTTTGATGGTGGCAGAATGTTTTTAAAATTCTCTTCTACAAACAATGCTCAAGTAGAACGGTCTTTTTCATGAACGTGAGTGTAATTCATACAACGTACTGAATACGAGTCTCCAACTTGAGGACAAGCTCCAATAGTATAACTTGAATCAATGAAAAAAATGTAATTTTAAATGAAATTAATCACGTTTCTCACAACTCTTTGTGTTTGTCCATAAGAAAAAAAATGGAAAAATATTTTTAGAAAAAACCCTTCTTCCAAGTATTGAGTGATAAGTCCAGGTAATTCCACTTGTACATCTATTAGTGAAACATACATTTCGTGATAACATTACCAGTCAAGCTAAATTATGCACATAAAGTTAAGGCTGATTCATGTGATGTTTACAGTATTAGTGAAATATCCTAAAGTCTGTGAGTTATTCTGGGAGTTGGTCTCTTACATAATTCCCATGATTTTCATTATCATTAATAATTTACATTGGCCTTATGTCTTTAAGTTTAAATCATAGTCCTTTTAAAGTAATTTGATAATCTTATATCAGTTCCTAATAAATTTATCTCAACAGTCTTTGTTATAAGAATAAACATTTCTCTTAATACATTTACAAACCCATGCATCAAATTTACAAAAACACACTTTAGGTACTTAATAGCTTTCAGAAAAGATATCTGATTCCGCTTTTATCCATTGCTGAGGTTCTAATTACGTTGATAGAATAGCTGTGGGATTTTATTTTTACTGATCAGAGAAATTCCTCACTAATATGGAGCAGAAAAGTAACATTAAAATTTGGTTCTTTTTAGAGGTCTATCCTTAAAATCAGTTGGATCTAATTTATTTACTTTAACTCTTTCATATTGAAGATATCTTTGATGTCCCTTTAGACACATTTGTTTAGTGAGCCTAAATATTTGGTGGATAATGAAGCCAAGAAAATATTAATTATTTTGACTTTAACTTATGTTTCTCTACAAAGTTGTACACTCCAAGGCTGAAGTAGGCTTAGTCTCACTATTGATTCAATGCATTTATTTGTGATACTGGTTCAATTTTTTAAATTATATTAAAACATAATTGCAATATAATTATTTTTTATAATGATATGCTGTCCTGTATTATACTCCTTCCATATAAACTGTACTAAACTCCTTCCAATTTATATGGAAGGAGTTAGTGCCACATAAATAATACACCAATATAATACACAGGAACCACACTATATTAATTTTTGTTGTATTATAATCTAAATAGACATTTTGTAAATACTATATAATATGTATTATCATATAATAATTATATATATTATAATATAATTTAAACTATAGATATTAAAGCTAGATCAGACTTAAGAATTAATGACCTTAATTTTGAACCTTCATTTTACCATTAATAACTGATAATCTTCACTCAAATCATAAATTCTCTGAGTTTAATATTTTAAATTGAGGCAAATAATAACTGATGAAAGGGACTGTTTTGAAGCTGAGAAGACAAATTATTTTCTGAAAGCATTTTGTAAGTAAACAAAAGTTAGAAATATAACATTTAGATTTATAATTGGCTATATCCTCATATTCTATTTACATTGCAATATATATTTCAATATATTTCATTTAAAAACAGGGGCAGTTTAAGTATTATGGGCTAATGTGTACTGAGATTAATTAAATAGTTCTCTGCTTCTAAAATCCATAAAGAAATAATGAGTGACTTTATATTTGAAGTATTTTGGACAGTTTTCTGGGAGTGCTCACTGCATTATAGATTAAATCATGTCCTGACTGTGGTTAGTACAGACAAATGTTATACAAATTCCAGTTGGTAATGTAAGATAGATATAGAATCATTTATACCTAGGAGTGCAATACAATTTTTACCTTAGAAATTGTTTATATTTGTCAATTCCTTTTCTCTGATGTTAACATAAAAAATGTTTAGGATATCTCCTTAAGATATACACCATAAAATATATGTACACTATTTTGTACTTGTTACTTACCTGATGAAAGATACACAGTATTGAAAATTATTTTAGTCCATTTATATTTTACGTATTTCTTAGTATATGTTATTTATCACCACAGTAATGGCATATAACAAAGCAGACCCAAATTTTGTGGCTTAAAATAATAATTGATTATCTGTTCATCACATAATGAACCTGGTCTAGGTTGGGCTGGAAACAGACACTTTTTCAACAGTGCTTCCGGCTGGCCTTCAGACGTTACTGCAGCTTTGCCTTACATTTGTTTCATGGCTACTCATTCTGGAGCTGCAGCCAGCCAGGGAAAGCTCTCCCAATAGGGATGGTCAAAGTGTAAGACAGGGAGACCAAGAAAGCACCAGCATTTTAAGGCTGTGCTTGTGCCTAATGTTTTGTTGGCAAAGCAAGTTGCATGGGCGAGTCCAAACCCCGTTGGCTGGAAGTACACTGTATCTACAAGGATACCAAGACAGTCATGGGCCCAGCTTAGCATTAGCATCCTAGGAACAAGCACATGGAGAAAAGGAAAAGTAAATATTTGCCTCATAAAAATCTAATCAACCATACGTGAAGTTTCCTTCTGCTTTTTTGTTTTATGTATTTTTTTTTTTTTTTTTTGAGATGGTCTCACTCCGTCCCCTAGGCTGAAATGCAGTGGTGCAATCACAGCATGCTGCAGCCTCAGCCTCTGGGGTTCAAGTGGTCTTCCCACCTCAGCCTCCTGAGTAGCAGGGACCACAGACATGAACAACTACTACACCCAGCTAAGTTTTGAAACTTTTTTGTAGATATGGGAGTCTCACAATGTTGCCCAGGCAGGTATTGAATTCCTGGGCTCAAATGAGATGCCCATCTTGGCTTCCCAGAGTTCATGGCCTGTGTGTGAACCAGGATACCCAGCCACGAGTTTGTTATTTCAATCAGTTTTACTGAGAAATAATTTACATATAATGAATTAATTCAATGTCATATTTCTTTGGAAGTAATGTGATTATCTTGTGTCAGGCACTATTAAACATACAATAAAAGGCACCAAATTAGGTGTATAGTTTGATGAGTTTTAACATACACGTATGTCTCTCTCTATATTTATTATTACATTACATTATATTTATTATACTGTAATTATATGTATATTTAAAATACAGTAAGCCCTCACTTAATGTCCTTGATAGGTTCTTGGAAACTGTGACTTCCAGCAAAAGACATACAGCAGGTCCTGGAAAAACATCATTTCCTTTAAGTTCATTTCATGATAACATTGATGAGAAACAAAATGGTTTTGCTATTAGTTGTTTCACTTAAAGAGGAAGTTTCCAAGAACCTATTAAAGATTTTAAGTCAGGACTTACTGTATACTTAGATTTTATTATGATTACATTTCTATTATATGTGTATTTATATTGATGTATATATCTGTATGCCTATACCTATACCTATATATGTGTATTTATATTAATGTATGTATCTGTATGCCTATACCTATATCTATATAAATATTATCCATACACACAAAACAATTACAATCAAGATAATGGAAGTTGTCATCATAACAAAATATTCTCCTATGTCTAATTGCAGTGAAGTCAACTCTCCCAAGCTCAGCCTAAGCATGCCTAAGTTACCCTATGTCTCTTGCCTTATTTTTTTACCTTTTCTAAAACGAGACTTTGTGAAAGAGTTTTCTACAGCTTGTATATTTTCATACTCTTCTCACAGTCAATTTTCTAAGGCATTGTGGTAGTAACTACTCCACAGAAATTCCTTAGTCACGTTTATTAAAACTCATTGATTAATAGAACAAATACACATATTTCAATCTTTAATGTTATCTAAATGTCCAGGATTTCTTTAGCTTCTTGATGTATTAATATGCTCTTTCCCTGTGACCAAAACTATTTCCCTTTCCCTGCCTTCTTGCTGGAATAACTTCTTTTTTTGGGGGGGACGGAGTTTCGCTCTTGTTACCCAGGCTGAAGTGCAATGGCGCGATCTCGGCTCACCGCAACCTCCGCCTCCTGGGTTCAGGCAATTCTCCTGCCTCAGCCTCCTGAGTAGCTGGGATTACAGGCACACGCCACCATGCCCAGCTAATATTTTTGTATTTTTAGTAGAGACAGGGTTTCACCATGTTGAGACAGGGTTTCACCATGTTGACCAGGATGGTCTAGATCTCTTGACCTCATGATCCACCTGCCTCGGCCTCCCAAAGTGCTGGGATTACAGGCTTGAGCCACCGTGCCCGGCCTGGAATAACTTCTTAGCCTTCAGATTCTAGCCTAGGTGTCATTACTTCCTGGAAATCTGCCTCAATTCTTCAAATCTGAATTATGTAATCCTGGAATATAACAGTACTCTTCCAGTGTAGAACTCATCTTTTTAAGTTACTGGATAGTTTTCTATATTCTAAGGCTCATGTGGACATAGAATATAATTTTTTAAATCTTCATAGTATACCTAGTGCCTATAGAAATTCTTGGTATACACTACTTTTTTTTTTCATGTATTTTCCTGGGCTAATTAATTAAACAGAATTATTCTTACAAAATCATTCATTATTTATCCTATTAGAAATGATTGCTTGTTTTGGGGGTCATAACTGCACATATAATCTGTTGCTGCATTTATTTTTATTATATACAGCATTAGATTTAAAGATCTTATGTATGTTTTTGCTTTCCTGATAATCATTTTAATACACACATTTTGGCACTTCCAAAGTTATTTTGTAGAAATGATTGGATGGATGAACCTGTTCTCTACCCAGGCATTTTCTCAATGGCTTTTGACATGTTCTTCTCGGCCCTTCCACTAAAACCTCTGGCCTTAGAATAGTGATTAGTGTCATTAAAGAGTGAAATTTCTAGTTCTTTCACAGATGTTTATCTTTCTCTATGAAAATGAACCAAAATGTCAAAAAATTCTCATACTTTTTGAGAATTTTCATGTAAATAATATTGGGCTTTTTCAATGTATTGCTTTTTTCCTTTGTGAAACTTTTTCCAAATTTTCTTATTTTTATACCTCAAAATTATCCTGGTAGATCATTTATAAAAACAGTCTGGAAAAGAAAAAAAATAGTCACTGTTGAATTTAGGTTTCTTATCAATGGCCTGTGTTCTCAAGGGGACTTAAAACAAAACTTCTAATTTCCTGACTGCAATCCTGGGGTCTGGTGCTACACTGGCACCTGCCATGGCTATTCTCCAGGATGCACACAACTTGCTTCCATGGCTGAGGGAGGGCAGAGTCACCTAAACACTGCCGATGCAGACTATGATGTCACCACATGATAGCAAGGGCTTTTTCAGCATCATAGTAATCTGTTGGTGTAAGTTTGATAAATTTTCCTAGAATTTGTTCTCATTCCATCAGATAGATTTGTAAAGACAAGTCTTTGGTAGACCAACCAAAATTCTAATCTTGCTCAAAGAAAAAGGGCACAGCTCTAAGAAGATGGTGACGTGGTATCATGCCTGATTCTAGACAGTCCTAGATGCTTTGTGTTACTCAGATGATCATTTTAGAAAAGCGGAGCCAACAAGTGAAAAGGCTTGTTTGAAGAGCTGGTGAAATAGTAACAAGTTCCTGGGACAAATCAACCGTCACTGAGCACTCTCTTAGAATTTTGATATTTTATTTTGCTTGTAACACACAAGTAGGTACTTCTTGGTATATTTTTATCTGTTTTATTTGAAAATACAATATTGTTTTTACAACTATGAGGAAAGCTTTTTGAGGATTTGAACATGGATTCTATTCTTTTATTTTTGCTCTTATTATCAAATGGAATGCAGACCAGATTAAGAGAAGGATTTATGTGATTATAAATCTTGTCAATAGATACTTTGATCATGTATGTTTGTGAAGATTGGAATGTTCCTGATAGCAATGATAGGATGAGAGAGTACTAGGCAGAATCATGCCCTCCCCACCAGATATTTACATCCTAGTCCCCAGAACCAGTGAATAGGTTAGGTCCCATGGCAAAGGGAAATTAATATTTTGTATAGAATTAATGTTGCTAATCAGCTGACTTTAAAACAGGTGGTTATCCTAGATTATCTGGGTAGCACCAGTGTAAGAATATGTGTCCTTAAAGGTAAGAGAGAGATAGCAGTGTGAGAAATCAGCCCTACATTTCTGAATTTGAAGGTGTAGGAGGGGGACCACGAACCAAGAAAAATGACCTCTAAATGCTTGAAAAGGCAAGAAAAGGGATCTTCCACACAGCCTCCAGGAGGGAAGACACCCTGCCAACACCTTGATTTTAGCCCCATGAAATCTGTCAGATTTCGAAACCATACAACTGTAAGAAAAAGCCAGCTTTTTGACTCTGACCTCTGTCAAATGTGGGTCATAGGTCATATTAATCGATCTCTCTAAATCTCATTTCCTCCTTGGTAAAATGGGATCTGGGATAATGAGCTTCAGTCATTATAAATATTAACAGAAATGATTGATTTAATGAGTACGTATTGGCACTCAGCTGTATTTTATGTGCTATGCTGGGCACTCGGTCCCAGTGTGAATGTCAGCAGACTTACAGCTCCATCCATCTCAGGGGCTGATACAGAGTTGGCACTTGATAAAGTAACCTTTTCAAATTGCTTTCCTCTCTCTCCTCTGCCCCCAAAATTCTTAATACAAATATACTTTGTGTGTTGCTTTTCAAGTGAACCACTTTTAAATAACAACTAACTGATGCCCTTTGTGTCTGAAGTCTTTATTGGTATCATGTATTGAAATTTGGAGGAAAATAACAGAGGCTGCCAGAGGTCAGGATAAATTATTTTGAAAAGGCACATATTTTTCCACAAAATTGCTACGAAACAGTGTGTGTGTGTGTCTGTGTGTGTGTGTCTGTGTGGTCTGTGTGTGTGTCTGTGTGTGTGTGTCTGTGTAGTCTGTGTGTGTGCCTGTGTGCGTGTCTGTGTCTGTGAGTGTGTCTGTGTAGTCTGTGTGTGTGTCTGTGTGTCTGTGTATGTGTGTGTGTGTCTGTGTCTGTGAAGTCTGTGTATGTGTGTCTGTGTGTGTCTGTGTCAGTGTGTGTGTCTGTGTAGTCTGTGTGTGTGTCTGTGTGTCTGTGTATGTGTGTGTGTGTCTGTGTGCCTGCATAGTCTGTGCGTGTGTGTCTGTGTTTGTGTGTGTGTGTGCCTGTGTGTGTGTCTGTGTGTGTGTGTGTGTGTGCCTGTGTGTCTGTGTGTGTGTGTGCCTGTGTGTCTGTGTGTGTGTGTATCTGTGTAGTCTGTGTGTGTGTGTGTATGTGTGTAGTCTGTGTGTGTCTGTGTGTGTCTGTGTAGTCTGTGTGTGTGTGTGTCTGTGTATGTGTGTGTGTGTGTCTGTGTGCCTGAGTAGTCTGTGCATGTGTGTCTGTGTGTGTGTATGTGTGTGGGCCTGTGTGTCTGTGTGTGTGTATGTCTGTGTGTGTGCCTGTGTAGTCTGTGCATGTGTGTGTGTGTGTCTGTGTCTGTGTGTCTGTGTTCTTTCTGTTGAAATCATAACAGGAAGGGTGCACATCCTGACAAAGGAAAAGATGTTCTTGGTTACAAAAGGCAGTGGTAGAGATTATCCAGTGCTCACCCGGGTTTCATTGTTTTCTATGCATGTTGCTTTTCCTCTTATTTACCAGTTCCATTTTGCCCATCATTATAAACATTTTGGTTATCTCTCCAAATGCTTTGCTGTCATTTTCTGACTTTTTGCTAATAGAGCCTCATCTGTTTTTTTCAACATTATCCATCTTTAGTGTGGTTACGTAACCAGAGGTAGAAAACACTCCCCAGCGCCACCACCTGACTTCAGCATCAGTTTTGATTGTTTTGAACCAATTATAGCGAAGCCTCTGCCAACACTTGGTCGAGGCAAGGCTTATGAAAATTCTAGCGTATGAGGTGACAGCACCTGGGGTCTCTTCTGAGAAGTATCTTCTTCACTCTTAAAAAGAGTCATGGAATTTTCTTTTTATGAACACATATGGCTGTATGGTGAGGAAATGTCTGGAGCAGTGGCAGTCACCAGGGAACAAAGCAATGGGCAAAAGTGAGCACATGGAAGGTGAGGAGGAAGAAGGAAGCCTCGAAACCCAGATGACACAGCAGGGTTGAGAAGCCAGCCCACTCCAGAGCCCCTTAGCCTTTCGCTTGCTTGCTAGGAGAGATAATAAGAGTCAATATGTTTAACCAGCACACTCGAACGTTGTTTCCTGCAGCTGAATTTATAATGACTTATACTGTTTATATAGAAGTACGCCAGAAAATTTCATAAACACAGTGGGCAAGTTTAATTTTAATCTTATGTAAATACTTACCAATGCTGACAGATTTTAAAAGGATAGAGTCAGAAATATTTAAAAGGCAATTCTATAAACTGAAAGTTTATAAAATGTGAGTAAATCTTTCCTTTACTTACTAATTCCTGTGTTACTTTGGTAAATCTTTAGTAAGTATCTACTACATTTCTGAATTACGTAAATAAAAGAGCAATAAACCTATCATTGAGCAGTTAAACCAAACACAGCCATATTTTATGTGCTTGTATTATTCTGCTAATTTTGAATCACTTTCATACTTACAGAAAAATTACAGATAGTTTTAAAAATTATTTGATGACAAATTGTTAACAGAACGCTTCATCATTCTAGGAGTTTAGTGTATTTTTTGTATAAACAGGGCTGTTTTCCTACACAATCATCACACAGCCATGAGAATCAGGAAATTCGTGTCCATATACTCCTGCCATCTAACTCAACACTAATCAAGCTTCTCCAGTTGTTGCAAATGTCTTTAACAGAAAAGGATCTATTTCAGAGTTGCACATTGCTATCAGTTGCAATATTGCATTTCTTTCCTACAACCTAAAACAGTTCCCCAGACTATTACAAACTTGACATTTTTGAAGACCGTGCATTTGTCATTTTACAGGATGGCTCAATTTGGAGCCGTCTGATGTTTGCTCATGATGGTGTCCAGGTCTGAATCTTTGGCAAGAAAATCACAGAAGTGACATTCTGCTCTCACTGCACCCTAAATGCTAGCATTCACTTGGACCCCTTCCACTATTCAGGAGGTTAACTTTCATCACATGATCAAGGGGGTATCTCTCAGGCTTCTCCATTTTTAACTCACTCTTTCATATTTTATAATAAATAAGTATGTTGTGGGATGGTGCTTTGACATTATAAATACTGTGTTTCTGTTTTTTTTTTTTTTTTTTTTTTTTTGAGATGGAGTTTCGCTCTTGTTACCCAGGCTGGAGTGCAATGGCGCGATCTCGGCTCACCGCAACCTCCGCCTCCTGGGTTCAGGCAATTCTCCTGCCTCAGCCTCCTGAGTAGCTGGGATTACAGGCACACGCCACCATGCCCAGCCAATTTTTTGTACTTTTAGTAGAGACGGGGTTTCACCTTGTTGACCAGGATGGTCTCGATCTCTTGACCTTGTGATCTACCCGCCTCTGCCTCCCAAAGTGCTGGGATTACAGGCTTGAGCCACCGCACCCGGCCCTAAATACTGTGTTTCTTAACACACATACAAGTTATTTATTAATCAGTAGGAACTTGTATATTTCATTTTATTTAGTGGATTATAAGTCATTACTGTCAGCATTTATTTGGATGTTCAAATTTCCATCATATTTATATCACCTCATAATATTACCAGCACTTTATGCTGGCTTCTGCATCCTTTTCACATGTTCCTATCATTTTTTTGAGAACCTCATTACTTGCTGGCACAAGATGTTCCAGGCTTATTTTGTTCTTTCCCTGATCAGCTATTTCTCTGAGAATCCCTGATTTCTTTTTATTCCCCTATTGTGCTATTGAATACTAAAACTTTTTCCTATGATCTAAACTGTATTTTTGCACCCATTATCCAACTTCCCTTCAAACTCCCTTCCCACTTCCCTCCTTAGCCCCAGTTTGTTTTTTTCAGAGGCCGATATTCATAATCAAGGACAAGCATAATCTGTGGCCAAGGTTTTGGTGCTTTCCTGCATGCAGGCCTTGTCAGTGGGTAGAGCTGGAGAATGTGTATGTATCGACTCACACATATACACATTTATAGTTGTATGAATCTCTAGATCTATCTCTATATTTATATGTTAAAGACCTAGGAGTCCGCACAGATGATTCTGATTCCTGTCCCACTTTATAGGATTCATTCTGGTTTCCACCTCCCAGCCTTTCCATGTTTGTAATTTCCTCTTCAACAGTGAGAAATCCAACTTCCATTCTGCTAGAAATGGAAATAAGAATGTAAAATAAGCATAGAGTTATTTTACATTCTTATTTGCTCAATCCTCTTGTATGGAACTGCTGATCTCCAGTCACTTCTGCTAACCCTTCCATGCATGGGTCCAGTCCACCACGCCAGGGCAGGCACCCACCCACCTCCTTGGCATCCTCTTTACCCACCTCAGTCTCTGAGACCTACCCTGACTGGTGCCTTTCTCCCCCTTCTTCAGGCTTTGACAGTGACTCTGGGCTACAGTGTCACCATTCTTTCACCTACCTGGACAACCTCTGGTGGCACCTGCAATGGCATTTCCCAAAATAGTGATTTAGGTTTTCTTGAGATTATTGGGAGTCACAAAGATTTTGATTTGAGAGGCTATAGGTCTTCAAATGGCAACAGGCAGCAGACAAATGGAGTGAGCTAACATTTACATCTTACATTTATCTCTTCTATGATTAAATTTAATAATAGTCATTGAAATGTACCAGAGAAAAAGAAATTATCTCCTAAGGCTGCTACTATCAGGCATGCAAATATCTAACCATTATACAAGTCAAGGGAATCCTGAATCATTCCTCATAGGCAAAGTGATGGAGAAATCTCATATGGGAGCATGGGGGAGCCCGTGATTGACTTATATTGAGTAGACAATGAGAGATGGTGTCCTTAATCATTCAACAGCTGGGTTGTCACTTTTACATTAAATCAGTTTTCAGTAGGCAGAGGAGGGTCAAAGGGAACTTAAGCCTGAAGGAAGAATCTAAACAGGCACCCATAGGTGGGCAGGGAGTGGCCTTTCATTACTTCCTGGAGAGAATCATCTGGAAGAATGTGATAATTTGAGGGAAAATCTTTATATCATGTTCGGATGTGGCCATGTGACTAAGTAACAGAGGGATTACTGTATGTGTATGTGTGTGTTTGTGGGGAGAGAGAGAGAGAGAGAGAGAGAGAGAGAGAGAGAGAGAGAGAGAGTGTGTGTGTGTGTGTGTGTGTGTGTGTGGTATGCTACAGTGGAAACCAGGAGAGCTTCTCACCTGAAGAGAAGATTCAAATTTAAGGACACGTATTTTGTCTCTTTGAGGTTAAGATAACCCAGATGTTGAAGAAGCCCTGTCCTGAGTTAAACTCAGGGTAGCACTTAAACATGTGATCCTTGCACATGTCAAAGGAGGACTTCCATCCCTTCATGGGGGGATGAGGAGGAGAAGGAGGAGGAGGAGGAGAACAAGAAGGAGGAGGAGGAGAAAGAGGAAGAGGAGAAAGAGAATGAGGAGGAGAAGAAAGAGGAGGAGAAAGAGAATGAGGAGGAAGAGAAGAACGAGGAGGAAGACCTTCTGATTTGTGTGACTTTCCACTGGAATGGTTTATGTTGATTCAAGGAACTCTTTCTCTTTCTAGCTTTGATTTTAAACATACACAATAGCAAGTGAGAGAATATAATACAGTGGAAAAACTAGATAGCACATAAGAACTATCATAGCAATTCTTTGTATTTTTGTCACACACACACACACAAACTTTTAGATTTTAGTTTTGTTTCAGACAGTTGGGTAAGGCATCTACATTCTAGCACATTGTCTAAGCAATCACCAAACAAGTGAAAGGTTGCTTATACAACAAAGGCAAGGGAAAAAGAACATAAGTGTCTAACAAAGAATTTGTATCCTTAGATAAATTATCTTGCAAAATATCAAACTTGTTCTTCTACTGTTTTACTTGTAGAAATGAAAAAGAAACCAGCATTTAAAAAAATCTATAAGCTGGTATAGCAATTTAATATCATTGTTTTTACGCACTAAGTCCTTCAAATAAATTACACCAATTTGTTTTTTTTAAGAGTCCTAAAGTATTCAAAGACTTAAACTCTGAAGAAAAAGCATGACATACACATTTCATTGACCCTAACCTTCTTGTATTAATCTGTTGTTCCTCTTTTCTTATGTTCTTCCCATTTTCCCTTTTACCACAAGTTTATTAAATACCTTCAATGCATCTGGAGCTCTGCTAGGCATTGAGGGTAAAACATTCGAAATGATATTCTCTATCAGAATGGTTCACAATGCAAAATAGAAATAGACAAACATTAAATATCTATGTCATTTTTCCTATATAAAATAATAAATGCTGAATTATGTAAAACAACATGCTTAGAAAACTCAAATATGCTTCACATTTTCAACACTTATCTGAACACATTTAATATATACATATATATTATAAATAAATTATATATATTATATATATAATAAATGAGTGTAGAAATTGTCCTATTCACCATCCAAGGATTCATGCATCAGGCAGGATGCTTTTAATAGGCTGAAATGGCCCTTTGAAGAATGCAATCCCTTGGTTTCCTAAGAAGTGCCTAAAGGTATAGTAATCCTTGGTTTTACCTAAGAAGAGTAAATGGATTTTCACACAGCCAATTATAATAGGATTATACTCATACACCAAAAGTCCTCTGTTTTACATGGCATTTCTGCCATAAATCTTCAGGGTTAATGAACCTCAGGCTGCAAAGTTTGTAGCTTTGTAACGTGTTTGAAAGTAGAATGGCTATTCTCATCTAGAAGTGCTTATAACAAGAAAACAAAGCAAAAACAAAAACAAAAATAAAACTCATCTGCAAAGAAAAACTCACGTACCTGGAAGAGAGGAGGCCACAGAGGAAGTAGAGAGCACAACCAAAGAGACCCAGGGCAGGCCAATCTATACCTTTAATATCCGTGTCTCATCAGATTTGACTCAGTCACTCCTGTGGGTTTCTGTATCTTCTTCCTTTTGCAAATCTGTCTTCAGTCTGGAACAGAAAACTCATTCATGATAAGGTGTGGTAAAGGGGGGCTCCAATCACCAACAGCATAGCAATGACCCATGGACTCCTCTAACTTAGGCACTGGGGCTCAGAACTCTTTTGTCTTTGGAAATTTGTGTTATAATCTAGACTTTTAGCAAGAAGCAGTTGGCTGCAAATCTGCTTGCCTTACGAGATTTTCTCTGCTCACCTCCTTCCTCCGTGTGAAAGAACACTCTATACTCACCCAGCTCTGAGAAGTAAAGTTTGCTCCTGGCCATTTTCTGGAAACTGCACCTGTTTCATTGAGAATGAAATGTCCAACTTTATTATGGCCAGCTCAGGTTGTAGTAAGGACCTCAGTCTTTAACTCCTGCTATTATCTCACTTGAGTTAAAGAAGCACCTGGGATGCTGAACCACCAGGAACTCTGAAACTACTCCAACTGTCTTTCTAAGTGTATTTTGCTTCACTTTGATGTGTTCTGGGTCTTAGGAAAAAAACAGATACTCTATTGAAACAGGCAAGATAGAAATCCAGGGATGACAAGGAATTCGGTCCCACAGCAATGATTCTGCTGAGGAATTTTGTCCTAAAGTCTTCTAGTTCGTTAACTGTTTGAGATCTGACATAAAAACAAGGTCTTACAAATGGTTAGAAATTCTGTGACTTCCTGAGAGCCTCGGACTATTAAGACCTGGATGACTCTTCCATCTTGTATTTGTCAGGGTTCTCTAAAGAAACAGAAATAATAGGAGAGGCGTATACTTGAAGGGTAGTTTACTAAGGAGTATTGACTCACAGATCACAAGGGCATGTCCCACAATAGACCGTCAGCAAGCTGAGGAGCAGGGAAGCCAGTCTGAGTCCCCAAACCTCAAAAGTAGGGAAGCTGACAGTGTAGCCTTCAGTCTGTGGTCTGAGGCCTGACAGCCTCTGGCAAACCACTGGTGTAAGTTCAAGAGTCCAAAAGCTGAAGAACTTGGAGTCTGATGTTCGAGGGCAGAAGCATCCAGCATGGGAGAAAGATGGAGGCCAGAAGTCACACACTCACAGAAACACTCCGTAACAATACTTTCTGTATACATCCATCCCTCAATCCAGTTAAGTTGACTCTCAATATTAACCATCATATATCTTAAGGGAAAAAGGCTAGAGATCATCCACATTGTTTGTTACCTCCTCTGAGTCAACTATTATCTGTCTTTATCATTATACTTAATTTTTACAACTTGGTCTTGTAGTTTTCATTATTTCCATTTTACAGGTGAGGAAAATAACATTTATAAAAGTTAAAATAATGTTGAAAAGGACACACAGTCTGCAGCGACAGTTCCAATATACCGTAATACTTTCCTAGAAAGCCCCGGATGCACCTAATCTGAGCTAACATTCAATTTGCACTCCAGCACTCCCTCTGTTACTTTATAACAATGACTGCTTAATATCTTCACATGATTGGACGGATCTGCCATTGGACCAAAAACAAAAACAACAACTAAGACAAAGGGAAAAGCATTTATTGTGTTAACTTACACCTTAAAATATTGACTATGGACAGTGGGTAGCTGAGTTCCTATCCATACCTAATTCTAGATTTTGACTTCCTTTTACACCCATGGCCTGTTTTGTAGACAAAATGTTTGTGTCCCTCCAAAATTCATATTTTCTTTCTTTGAGATGGAGTTTCACTCTTGTTACCCAGGCTGGAGTGCAATGGCGCGATCTCAGCTCACCGCAACCTCCGCCTCCTGGGTTCAGGCAATTCTCCTGCCTCAGCCTCCTGAGTAGCTGGGATTACAGGCATGTACCACCACGCCCAGCTAATTTTTTGTATTTTTAGTAGAGATGGGGTTTCACCATGTTGCCCAGGATGGTCTCAATGTCTTGACCTCGTGATCCACCCGCCTCTGCCTCCCAAAGTGCTGGGATTACAGGCTTGAGCCACCGCACCTGGCCCCCAAAATTCATGTTTTCTAATCTTGACTTTCAGGTAATGGTATTAGGAGGTGGGATCTATGGAAGGTAATTAGATCAAGAGAGTAGGATCATGAGACACCCAGGGAGCTCTCCTGTCCCCTTTCTGCCACAGGGAGACACAGAAGGAAGACAATCATTCGTCTATGAAGTACTAAGCAGCCCTCAAAGGACATGGAATCTGCCAGTACTTTGACCTTGAACTTCCCTGCCTCTAGAACTGTACTAAATTAAAGTTTGTCGTTTAAGTCACCCAGTGATGGATAATTTCTTATAACAGCCCAGACTGACTAAGATACCTTCTATCAGGAATACCCCCCTGCCTACAATGCTAATTTTAGGTACAGAGAGATTTTCCAGTGCACTTAATTTCATATTTCAAAAATGACGAGTTTGTTCATTCTTAAAGCAGATAATACTAAGAATACTATTATAGAAAACATATGTAATTCAATTTTTACTGAAAAGTTTGAGAGCCAATGACTTTTCCTGCTAACAGTCTTCCAAAATAAAATGTTGATATTTAAAACTCTGTATGGTAAATAAGTAGTGAATGATAACAACAACAACAAAAAAAAACCAAAGAGACCAACAACTCTTGGAAATTAAAATACTAATAACAATGATAATTATAAGACTATGGTGGTTATAAAGTGGTATATTGTTTTAATGTTAATAAAAGTTCAAGAAAACAGCTTAACTGCCCACATTAGCATGTGTATCCTGAGGTAAAAGTCGCATCTATTACCATTGTTTTATTGCTTGTGTAAGTTGAGACATAATTTCTATTTTTAGAAAGTGAAATTCAATAGAGTTCAGGATTTGAATAAACAGATCCCAAGTGAACAGCAGATATAATTGATTATATTAAATATTGTAGGTTTTTTAGATCAAACTGGCATTATAATTTAAAGCTATGGAAGAAATTTTGAATGGAGGTAATTCAATTGAATGAGTAGTAAAGGAAAATAAGTTATATTTGCTATTTTTATTTCTCCACCTAGAGTATTTCTATTTACTAATACAGTATTCATCTATTTGTCCAGTATTATTTGGCAAGAAGATTATTTACATAAGTAAAAATATTTCCAGTAACTAAAATTTTAGTATTTACTAAAACACTAACAGTTTTTGTGGAAGTAACTTCAGCATTCATTATACATATTTCTATACTTTTAATCAATGTGAGAGGTCCTTATGTCCATTTTAAAAATGGACGATTCACAGGGCCTCTATCATGGGCTACTGAAAGATGTCGGACTGCTTCCGTTTGTAACGACTGTTCTCAGGCTTTTCAGGCTTTAGGTATCTTCTCTGAATCACACCTTTGATGTTCAGTGTCCCTGTTGCTGTCTGTCAGTGTGCTGTCTTTCAGTTTCCTGTATCCATATCTAGTTTACTGAATGAAGTGTGTTGACGTAATGGCAGTTGATTGGTTCAGCAGACCTCCTTTATGTAGAATGCATGGGTTCCAGATACACGGCATTGCTGTAAGTTTGACCCACTCATAAGTTTTGCATTACTATACTTCTTAATGGTTACATTCACTAAATTATACTAATGCCATATAACAAAATACATGTCAGCCAAATTCTTTGGCCATATTTGAAAAGTTGGAGTCATTCTTGACTCATTCCTCCTGTTTACACTCTGGCTATCTTTTAAAGAATAAAATGATTCTCATATTCATTCTTTCTGCTGCCATAATACTTATTCAGGATTCTGCAGGCTCCATTTATGAATAGATGGAGTTTCTGTCTTCAATAGCCTTTCACAATCTATCCCTAATAGCAACCCATGACAGTCACCACCATCTGTGCTAAGCACAACGGAAAACTTCCAGTTTCCCAGTCTGTCACGTGTGTTCATAATGCATTAGCTCCAGGTGTCACCTCTGCCTGTGTCCTGAATAGAAAGCAACAGAGACACATATGAGTGTAATTTTGTGATCATATGCTTTAAAATCCTCACCTATTCTTCCCGGGTTTATTATGTTGGTGAATGATACCTCCATCTATGATCCTCCAACTTTGGATATTCAATAACCCTCATTTCAAAGCCCTACTCATGTCTTTTCACATTTGTGTAATCTTGTGATTTTTAAGGCAGAATTCTAGGTGCCAATTCCTTTTTATCCATCCTCTGACTGTTTGCACCCCTTTGATTATTTATTATAAGTCTTCCTGACTTGCTGCAGAGCTGTGTTTCCAGGCTCACCACAAGAAGTTCCTTCCTAAAAGGCAAATCTGATCATGCCGCTTTGCTTGTAAATATTTTTGTTGTCTCCTCTTGTGCATAGAATAAAACATAAATTTGTTTGAAGAGTATTATAAGGCCTTCAAATTTTACCCAGTCTCCAATTCCTCTTTGGCCATTTGCCAAAGCAAATATGTGCTGAGCTGATACATTTTTCTTCTATGGCTCCCCAGAACATGGCAAGCCTTGCCACAACATTATTCACTTCTACATGCAAATACTTACACCACCATTGCTCTCTTCCTCACATGGAAAACTCCATTCACCTATCAAAACTTGAATAAAATGTCACTTGCCTGTGAATCACTTTGAAACTCCTACAGCAGAAATGGTTACTTCCTCCTCAGTGTCTGATGTGGTTTGGCTGTGTCCCCACCCAAATCTCATCTTGGATTATAGTTCCCATAATTCCCATGTGTTGTGGGTGGTATCTGGTGGGAAATAATTGAATCATGGAGGCAGTATTCCCCATACTGTTCTCCTGGTAGTCAATAAGTCTCACAGGTCTGTTGGTTTTATAAGCGGAAACCCCTTTTGTTTGGTTCTAATTCTCTCTTGTTTGCTGCCATGTAAGACATGCCTTTTGCCTTCTGCCATGATTGTGAGGCCTTGCCAGCCACGTGGAACTGTGAGTCCATTAAACCTCTTTTTCTTTATGAGTTACCCAGTCTCAGGTATGTTTTTATCAGCAGCATGAAAACAGCCTAATACTATGCCCCAGTAATAGTCTGTGTACCATCTTGTTAAAGTATTTTCCCCCATGATGGCATTGATATTTGATTCTGAGCCTTTCTGTTCTATGTGACTTTGTTAGAGTGAAGCAGGTTATTCACTTCTGTTTCTAAGCAATTATAAAGTGCTTGAGGGTATGAGGTGCCTGCTCACTGCAAGATCATTATGGTGTAAACAATGTTCATTACAGCATGACCCATAGATTGCTTAAGAGAAATAGAGGTTTCTTATGCAAAACTGTACCCAACAAAACTGCATTTTCTTTGGATCTGTGCATGGCCTGTGCATGGCCTGTGAGGACTGGAAGCAGAAAGACTCAGCCACCTATTTTAACAGCCTCAACCTCATGCCCCATGTGTTCACATCAGCAGGAGGAACATGGTGTGTGCTGTTCACTCCCCTCCCTGGGCACTCAATCTAGGTAAGCAGCATTTCTGTTTTTTTTATTCATGCATTAAGCCCAAGGCCAAAAGACTTACTGAAAAATCAAAAGCTACTGTTTTTGCCCACACCCTTTTAAACAACCAGATCTTGTGAGAACAAATAACCATTTAGTGTCTTTTGTTGGTAATTTGCAAGTCAAACACTCTATTTCTCAATCTTCAGATAGAAATGGTCCCCGGGAAAAATATTACCTTTCTTTTTCTACCCTCAGCCTAGTGCACACTTGCTAGTGTAATACAAGTGTGATTGTTGTAGCAGCAATTTGGAGAGTGTCAGAAAGCAGGTGAGTCTCTCTGTATGAATTTCCAACCTTGACCCATAAGTCCTCCAGAATAAACACAGATAGAAAAACCAGGGGGCATTAATATGCTCTGTGGGTACACATCAATTTCGGTGCTGAAGAGCTCACTGCAGAATGATATCATTTCTGAGGAACACAAATAGCATATGTTCTAGTCAGAGGCCACAAATGCAAGGCTAATATTTCTGGGTGTACTAGCCTGTGGAACATGGCTGGGGAGTGACAGGACCCCATTAGTGCCTGTGCCTGCTGGGGAAAGAGCAGACTAGGGCCCCTGAGAACTTCTGTGGAATAGGCATGTCATAGGATGATCACAACATCCAGGCTTGGTGACAAATTCCACACAGAAGTTTGTCAAAGCGTGGATGAAATGTTCACTGCTGTCTTTGAGGGTCTATTTCTGTAAAACAAGCAGTATTCAGCCCATTGCCCTCCCCCAAAACATTCTTCTGTCCAATGACCCCCAGTGAGGTATCCACAGAGTAGATGAGGTCATGCCTCAGCAGTAATTATGGGTAAGTCTTACATCACATTGAATAGCCGCTATGTATTTTAGTAATAATATTAATAATTATTATAGTTACAGTAATAATAGTATGATAATAAAAATAGTGCCAGTAATAGTATGAGTAATAGACACATACCAGTTGGCATTGCTATGGTACCATACAGTTTTGTAGTCTCCTTTGAATTCATGGTCCACATCTTGGGCACACTGGTGCAAACAGTAGGCTCCCAAGGCCTTGAGCAGCTCCATCCCTGTGTCTTTGCAGGGTTCACCACGGCTGCTCTCACAAGTTGTTGACTGTATGCAACTTTTCCAGGTAGGCGTTGGGTGAAACCTGCCAGTGGAACTACTATTCTGAGTTCTGGAGGATGATACCTCCTTTTCCCACAGCTCCACTAGACAGTGTCCCAGTGAAAATTCTGTGTGGGGACTCTGGACTCACAGCGCCCCTCCACAGCACCTTAGTAAAGGGACTCTGTGAGGGCACCACCCCTGTGACAGGCTTCTGCCTGAGCACTCACTCACTATCTTAAGGAGAGCAACAAGCCATGAAGAATCCACCCCCATGACCCAAATGCTTCCCACCAAGCCCCACACCCAACCTTGGGATCACAAATCAGCATGAGATTCGGAGTGGACATATTCAAACTGTATTATACATCAAGGCAGAAATCCTTACTTGAAAGCAGAAAATGTGTAGGAAGTTTCATCTCAAATGCTTCCCACACAGTGCTGGACTTCCGTCTCCACATCTGTATTTACATTTTTAGACTTCCCAGTAAACCCCTGCATTTCCTGTGATTATGTTCATTTTGTTGCTGTCTTGGAGGCTGAGATGACATGGCAAAAATACTCTCTGTTTCTTCTTAATGAGCCAACTTCTGAAAGCAAAGTGAGGCAGACACATTTAGGGTGGAAAACACATTCTTTGAAGACAATATTTGGCTAATTATTTGAAGTACAGGGTCAATCCTCTGAATTTGGGCTGCAAGAGAGAAACTCACCCTTCAATTATGGAAAAGTTCCAGGGTGAGAGAAATGAAGGGGCTGGGACTATGCTGCTGTCCAGCACTAGCCTGGACAAAGTGCCCAAGCGCCACGGCATCAGTCTGTGGAGATCTTTATTCCCATAGAAATTCTGTGTTGTCTTCCAAGCATAGTCTAAGTGCTTTGGTTTGACTCCAGACTTTGATACTTTTAAAGTCCGTAACTGTGATGATTAATATTGAGTGTCAACTTGATTGAATTGAAGAATGCAAACTATTGATCCTGGTTGTGCCTGTGAGGGTGTTGCCCAAAGAAATTAACATTTGAGCCAGTGAGCTGGGAAAGGCAGACCCACTTTTAATCCGGGTGGGCACCATCTAATCAGCTGCCAGCACACCCAGAATAAGAAAAGCAGGCAGAAGAATGTGAAAAGACTAGACTGGCCTCCAAGCCTACATCTTTCTCCCATGCTGGATGCTTCCTGCACTCGAATATCTAACTTCAAGTTCTTCAGCTTTGGGACTCGGACTAGCTTCCTTGTCCTGAGCTTGCAGACAGTGAGACCTTGTGATTGTGTGTGTGTGTGTGTGTGTGTGTGTGTGTGTGTGTGTGTGTGTATATATATATATATATATATATATTTCCTGATAGTTCTGTCCCTCTAGAGGACTCTGAATAATATAGATAGTGGTACCAGTAGGGTGGGTCACTGCTGTAGATACTCAAAAATGAGAGTAATGGGCAGGGTCTGAAAGAGTTTGAAGGGCTCAGAAGAAGATAAGGAAAATGTGGGAAAGTTTGGAACTTCCTAGATACCTGTTGAATGGCTTTGCTCAAAATGCTGGTAGTAATATGTACAATAAGGTCAAGGCTGAGATGGTCTCAGATGGAAATGAGGAGCTTGTTGGAAGTTGGAGCAAAGATGACTCTTGTTAAGATTTAGCAAAGGGACTGGTGGTATTTTGCCCCTGCCCTACAGATTTGTGGAACTTTGAACTTGAGAGAGATAATTTAGGGTATCTGGTGGAAGAACGTTTTAAGCAGCAAAGCATTGAGGACATGACTTGGGTGCTGTTAAAGGCATTCAATTTTATAAGAGAAGCGGAGTGTAAAAGTTTGGAAAATTTGCCACCTGACAATGAAATAGAAAAGTAAATCCCATTTTCTGAGGAAAAATTTAAGCCAGCTACAGAAATTTGCATGAATAATAAAAAGCCAAATGCGAATTACTAAGGCAATGGAAAAAATGTCTCCAGGGATTATCAGACAACTTGGCAACATCCCCTCCCATCACAGGCCTGGAGATTCAGGAGGAACAAATGGTTTTGTGGTCTGGGCCCAGTTTCCCTCTGCTGTGTGCAATCTAGGGACTTGGTGCCCTGCATCTCAGCCGCTCAAGCCATGACTAAGAGTGGTCAAGGTACACCTCAGGCTGTTGCTTCAGAGGGTGGAAGCCCCGAGCCTGGCAGCTTCCACGTGGTGTTGAGCCTGCAGGTGCACAGAAGTCAAGAATTGAGGTTTGTAAACCTCTACCTAGTTTTCAGAGGATATATGTTAGTGCCTGGATTCCCAGGCTGAAGTTTGCTGTAGGGGCAGAGCTCTTATGGAGAACCTCTGCCAGGGCAGTACAGAAGGGAAATTTGGGGTCAGAGCCCCCACACAGAGTCCCTACTGGGATACTATTTAGAGCAGCTGTGAGAAGAGGGTCACCAACCTCCAGACCTCATAATGGTAGATCCACCAACTTGTACAGTGCCCCTGGTAAAGTTGCAGACATTCAACATCAGCCCACAAAAGCAGCCAGGAGAGGGGCTGTACCCTGAAAAGCCACAGGGGAGGAGCTGCCCAAGTCCATGGGAACCCACTTCTTGTACCAGAGTGACCTGGATGTGAGACATGGAGTCAGAGGAGATCATTTTGAAGTTTTAAGATTTGACTGAATTTTGGACTTACATGGGGCCTGTGCTCCCTTTGTTTTGGCCAATTTCTCCCACTTGGAATGACTGTATTTACCAAATGCCTATGCCTGCATTCTGTCTAGGAAGTAACTAACTTGCTTTTGATCTTACAGGCTCATAGGTGGAAAGGACTTTGTCTCTGACAAGACTTTGGACTGTGAACTTTTGGGTTAATGTTGAAATACTTTAAGCTTTGGGTGACTATTGGTGTATTGGGCAAGGTTCTCTAGAGGTATAGAATTAATGGAATACACACACACACACACACACACACACATATATATATGAGTTTATTAAGTATTAACTCACATGATCACAAGGTCTTACAATAGGCTCTCTACAGGCTGAGGAGCAAGGAGAGCCAGTCCAAGTTCCAAAGCTGAAGAACTTAGAATCTTATGTTCGAGGACAGGTAACATCCAGCATGGGAGAAAGATGTAGGCTGGGATGCTAGGTCAGTCTTTCTTTTCACACTTTCCTGCCTGCTTATGTTCTAGCTGTGCTGACAGCTGATTAGATTTTGCCCACCCAGATTAATGCCTTTTCCAGCCCTATGACTCAAATGTTAATCTCCTTTGGCAACACTCTCATAGGCACACCCAAGATCAGTGCTTTGTATTGTTCAAGGCAATCACACTGATGCTCAGTATTCAGCTTCACAAATCCACCCTTTGTCAATTTCCACCATTATACATCTTCTGAGATCATACACAACCTTTAAATAAAGGCCGTAATAAGCTCATAATTATGCTAACGTAATACAACTGTCCTTCATACAAGGAGAAATGCACCAATCCCCAACCCAAATAGTATTACATAAAGTTAATAGTACCTAAATGCTGACGTGAACTCAATCAGTCTTATGTTATATGATAACAGAGAAAGAAAATGAAGATATGAGTACAAGTGTATGTACAAACATGTGTTTAAGAAAAAGAGGAAATACTAATGACAATTACAGTCCTCATTTCTGCAGCTGGTCACGTGGTCATAGCTGGTACTAATGACTACCTTCTGCTACCCATTCTGTATTCCCTTTGCCTTCAGCAAGGACCTCAGCAAGTAGTGTTTGTTTGTTTGTTTTTCCTCCTGGAGTGTCCCAAACCCTCATTACTGAAGGTTCTGGGTCATTTGTAGCCCTGCCTGGATTGGGCTATTGTAGTTTCCCCTTGACCTTAATCACAGAGCACGGTAATACTAAGAGATGCCCTAATGAATCTCCTGTAGTCCATGAATACTCTTCCTTACCTCTGTTGTGGAGTAGTAGACTGATTTCATCTTGATAGCCCAGGCCAATCACCCCAGGCAACACTGTAACTCCCTTCTTAGCCTGTTAACTTAAATTTAGGAGAAGCCCAAAGTGTCTATATGGCAGCTTAACTTCCAATTTAATGTGATCGTTGTTGTGTCTCCTGGTGGCACTGTACCTCCCTCTGGAATTAAGACCTCTAGGCCAGCAGCATATAATGTCACAGGAACAGGAAGCAACAATTTTGTTAGTGGATCACTAGGGGTGATGGAGAGTGGTGCCACTTCCACTTTCACCCCTTGATTCCTGGACCCATGAATCCTGGCTATCAGAGAAACAGTACCATATATTGGACACTGATTCAGAGCATACATGGTTTTCTGGAGAAATTTGCCCCAGCCATGCAAAGTATTGTCCCGTAGTTGGCACTATAACTGTCACTTCAAAAGCCCATTCCACATTTCTATCAATCCAGGATGATGCCTCAGGATGATGGGGAACATGGTAAGACCAGTTAATTCCATGAGCATGAGCCTACTGCCACTCTTCTTTAGCCATAAAGTGAGTGCCTTGGTCAGAGGCAATGCTATGTGGAATCCCATAACAGTGGATAAAGCATTCCCTGAGTCCAGGGATGATAGTCTTGGCAGAAGCATTGCATGTAGGATAGGCAAACCCATATCTGGAATAAGTGTCTATTCCAGTAAGAACAAACCTCTGCCCCTTCCATGATGGAAGAGATCCAATATAATCAACCTGCCACCAGGTAGCTGGCTGATCACCCCAAAGAATGGTGCCATATTCAGGGCTCAGTGTTGATCTCTGCTGGCTGGCAAACGGGGCACTCAGCAGTGCCCATAGTCAGGTCAGCCTTGGTGGATGGAAGTCCCTGTTGCTGAGCCCATGCGTAACCTCCATCCCTGCCATCAGGGCCACTTTGTTCAGGGGCCCATTGGACGATGACAGGGGTGGCTGGGGAAAGAGATGGAGTGGGGACCGCAGAACAGGTATCCTATCCACTTGATTATGAAAATCCTCCTCTACTGAGGACAGCTCGTTCGTGAGCACTCAAATGGGATACAAATATTTTCACAGTTTTTGACCACTCAGAGAGGTCCATCCACATATCTCTGCCCCACATTTCTGTCACCAATTTTTCAATGATGCTTCTTCCAAGTCCTTGACCATCTAGCCAAACCATTGGCTATAGCCTATGAATCAGTATATAGTCGCACATCTGGCCATTTCTCCCTCCATGCAAAGTGCACAACCAGATGAACTGCTCAAAGTTCTGCCCACTGGGATGATTTCCCTTCACCACTGTCCTTCAGAGATGTCCTAGAAAGGGGTTGTAGTGATGCAGCTGTCCACTTTTGGGTGGTGCCTGCGTATCATGCAGAACCATCTGTGAACCAGACCCTAGTCTTCTTTCCCTCTGTCAATTGATTAGGGAGAACTCCCCATGAGTCCATTGGTGCAGGCTGTGGGAGAGAAGTCAGGGTGGCCAGAGTGGGGACCAAGGGCATTTGAACCACTTCCTTGTGTAACTTATTTGTGCTTTCAGGACCTGCTCGAGACTGATCATGTATAATCCACTTCCATTTGATGATAGAATGCTGCTGTACAAGACCCACTTTATGGCTAGCTGGGTAAGAAGGCACTCAGTTCATGATAGGCAGTTCACGTGGCATGGTGACTTGATGACCTATAGTCAAACATTCAGTTTCCACCAGAGCCCAGTAACAGGCCAAGAGCTGTCTCTCAAAAAGAGAACAGTTGTCTGCAGAAAATGGCAGGGTTTTGCTCCAAAATTCTAGAGGCCTCCACTGTGATTCACCTATAGGAGCCTGCCAAAGGATCCAGACAGCATCACTATCTGCCACTGACACCTCAAGCACCATTGGATCTGCTGGGTCATATGGCCCAAGTGGCAGGGAAGCTGGCACAGCTGCCTGGGCCTCTTGCAGAGCCTTCTGTTCTGGACCCCACTCAAAACTGGCAGCCTTTCAGGTCACTCGATAAATGAGCACATACCCAAATGAGGAATGTGTTGCCTCCAAAATATAGGAGGGGTAAAATGCAGCAACTTATCCTTCACCTCAGAAGGAACATCTCAACAGGCCCCACTCCACTGAACCCCTAGAAATTTTACTGAGTTAGAAGAGTTGGATTTATTTCCCATCCTTTGCCATGCAAATGTCTCACCCATAAGTCCAGTGTGTTTGCTACTTCTTGCTCGCAGAACCAAATCAGCATAATGTCATCAATGTAATGGGCCAGAGTGATATCCATTGGAAGTAGAACACAGTCAAGGTCTCTCCAAATAAGATTAAGACACAAAGTTGTAGAGTTATATACTCTTGAGGTAATACAGTAAAGGTATATTGCTGCCCTTGTCAGCTGAAAGCAAATTACTTATGAACAGGAATGGAGAAAAAAGCATTTGCCAAGTCAGTGGCTGCATACCAGGTACCAGGAGATGTGTTAATTTGCTCAAGCAGTAAAACCGCATCTGGTACAGTAGCTGCAATTGGAGTCACAACTTGGTTAAGCTTACGACAATCCACTGTCATTCTCCAAGATCCATCTGTCTTCTGCACAGGCCAAATGGGAGAGCTGAATGGGGATCTGGTGGGAATCAGCCCCCTTGTGTCTTTCAAGTCCTTGATGGTGGCACTAATCTTGGCAATCCCTCCAGGGATGTGATATGGTTTTTGATTTACTACATTTTTCTAGGTAGAGGCAGCTCTAATGGCTTCCCTTTGGCCTTTCCCACCATAACAGTGCTTACCCTACCAGTCCGAGAGCTTTTGGGGTTTTCGCCAGCTGTTAAGTATGTCTATGCCAGTTATGCATTCTGGCACTGGGGAAATAACTACAGGATGAGTCTGGGGACCCATTGGACCCACTAGAAGTCAGATCTGACTTCAATAAGCCCCAACTTTAACTGGTGAACCACAATGACTTTTTGGGTCCCCTGGAATCATATCAGCTCAGAGCTGGTATCCAATAGTCCCCAAAATGTCTGATCATTTTCCTTTCCCCATTGCACAGTCACCCTGGTAAAAGGCCAGAGTGCTCCTTGGGGATAAATGGGACAAAGATTCACTGCATAAATTGTTGGTAATATATTGTGGTCCTTCCTCAAGGGAACCTGGCCTTCCCTTCATTCAAGGGGTTCTGGGCCTGTAAACTGATTCAAGACTGCAAATTGATTAAGGGCCATGATTCCCTGTTTTTATAATTCAAATTAGTGGTTTTTTTCAATTCAACCTAGAAATTTTCTGCTTATATAATTTAAGTAGGAGTCCAATAGACTTCCTACCGGTTTCACATCTAGGAACACTGTGATTAATTAGTCAATGCCAGAACTCTACACAAGTCGACTATTCTAATTGCCACTTTGCCTCTACTGCCTATTAAAGTAGCTATGCCCACCTTGCCTTTGATGGCTGAGTGCTGCCACTTGGCCCCTGCCATCTTGGGGTCCAATTATTCCTGTTGTGTTTAAATTTTGTGGTTGAGTGACTACGGTTCTCACTCTTAGATCTAAATACAGAGAAGAGCAATTACAGTGCTCTTTAAAGATGCTGGTGCTGCCCTCACAAATCTATTTCACAAGGCATTGGTAAAGGGTAGTTCTCCTGGATCATCCCAGCTGGGATGAGTAGGGCTAAATGACTAATCCATTCCACCATCCCAAATCTCCCTAAGCCTTTAGGCCCTTTCCTCTACATTTAACTAAGGGAGATCAGGCATTTCCACCTCACTCAAAGGGGGCCATCTCTTAACCTATGTTTCAGCTAACTAAGCACATCAACTATTAGAACCCTTTTTAACTCCCTGAGCTGCAACATTAAATGTCCTACTTAGTGGGACCAAATCAGTAAATTCAGCCTAATCCAACTCTATGTTCCTTCCACCATTAATTTACACCCTTAGTATCCATTTCCATGCCTACTCTTCAGATTTCTGTGTGTATAAATTAGAAAACATAAGTAGTTATTTTTGAGTATAGTGTACCTCCTCATGGATCACACTCTCACCCTCACTTCTGGGGGCCCACCAACACTTTAGTCTACTAATAGACTAAAGGTCTATTAGGGTGTTGGGGTGGCTCCTGACGAGAATCAACATTATTGTGCCTGGCAACTGCCTCAGGGGATGCCATCACTGTTGCCTCAGGTGCAGGGTTTATCTCCTCAGACAAAGGTGGAAAGGCTGATGGCAGCATGGGTCAGGGAGGGAACATTGCCACTACTGGGGATGGGAAAGTGTTTCTTTTGGCAAAAAAGTTTCATCAGAGTTTACAAACTCAGTATCCCCAGCTTCATCGGGGTTCTTCCATATGTCCCCATTCCAAGTTGCAGGGTCTCATTCTTTTTCAATCAATGCCCTCATTTTAACAGCAGGCACATGGTGAGGCTGTGCATGCACCTTTCCTTGTAGGTCAGCCACTCACATGATAAGACCTTCTGTCTGTTTTTCCACATTTTCAGCTTTTTCTCTACAGGAGATAACACTCTCACTCAGGGCAATCTTAGCAGCTTTGAGACTCAATATCTGCTTCTGAAGCGAGGAGACAGAATCCGTGAGTTTATCATTTTCTCTCATCACTTTGTCCACTGAACTTAAGAGGAACCAACCAGCATCATTATGTTCCTTGGTTCTCCACATATGGTCAAAGTATTACATATAGAGTTACTAAATTCCTTGCCTCTTATGACCAATGAATTAGGAGTGTTAACTGCATTTATTTTGCATAACTCTCTAAACAGTTCATGCCAAGGACTATCAGTGTTCATACTATTAGAAGCAGAGTCCTTAGTATTTTTGGTCTAATCACATTAAGTGGCCAACTACAGAAGCTCACAAACCAATGAAAAAATTCAATCCTTAGTATTCTGTTCCTCTAGAACTGCCCTTGGTATCAAAATCTGTATTAGTTCTGTTCTTTAGAGGCACAGAATTAATGCAATATATTCATAACCTTAATAAATATATAAACTTAATGAATATAAATTATATATATATAAATATATATATAGTATATATATACTATACTATATATATATAAAGTAGTTGTGTATATATACTATACCATATATATATGAGTTGTATATATATATATACTATATATAAAGTAGTTATTTTATGTGCATGTGTATGTGTGTGTGTGTGTGTGTGTGTGTGTGTGTGTGTATAAAGGAGTTGTTAAGTATTAACTCACATGATCACAAGGTCTCAGAATAGGCTGTCTGCAGGCTGAGGAGCAAGGAGAGTCAGTCCAGATTCCCAAACTAAGTACCCTGGTGTCTGATGTTCAAGGGCAGAAAGCAACCAGCACAGGTGAAAGATGTAGGCTGGAGGCTAGACTAATCTCTTTTCACATTTTTCAGCCTATTTATATTCTAGCTACATTGGCAGCTGATTAGATTGTGCCCACCCAGATTAAGTGTGGTTCTGCCTTTCCCAGGCCCACAGACTCAAATGTTAATCTTATTTGGCAACACCCTCACAGACACATCCAGGATCAATACTTTGTATCCTTCAATCTAATCAAGTTGGCACAGTATTAACCATCAGCAGTTAGAAAGGTGTGATTGGTTTCGAAATGTGACGACATAAGGTTTGGGAGGGGCCGGGACAGAATGATATGGCTTGGCTTTGTGTTTTCCATCCAGATCTCATCTTGAATTGCCATTCCCACATATTCCACGTGTTGTGGAAGGAACCCAGTGGGAGATGACTGAATCATAGGGGCAGGTGTTTCCTGTGCTGTTCTCGCTATAGTGAATAAGTCTCATGAGATCTGATGGTTTTGTAAGGGAGAGTTTCCCTATACAAACTCTCTCTTTGGCTACCATCCACATAAGTTGTGAGTTGCTTCTGTTTGCCTTCTGCCATGATTGTGAGGCCTCCTCAGCCATGGGGAACTGTAAATCTATTAAACTTCTTTCTTTTGTAAATTGCCCAGTCTCTGGTGTATTTTTATTAGCATAATGAAAACAAACTGTTATAGTAAACTTGTGTAATAAAACTGGCTGTAGCATACCTTAATTTTCTAATTTGTAGGACAGAGATATTCACATGTCACATGGAATGCTTAGAGAATGAAATGTGGGGGCATGGGCTCAGCAGAGCCCAGCTGCTGGCATGCCCTTCTGTCCCACTGGCCTCTTCATGGAGAGCATTGTGAGGAACCAGCTGATAAGCTCTTCCTTCCAGGTGATGTTTTTAGGGAAGCCAGGGAGCCGTTAGAGGTACAATGTCATCTCTGCCCAGAATAAACAGTAGTGCTGGAAATTTTAAGTCAGAGCAGAAGGGATGTGGGCCCTGCCTGGCATAGCATCGTTAGCTGGCTGCCTGGTAAACCTGCCCAATTTTCATGAATCTCCACCAGCACTACCCTGATGATAAACTTGGGATGATGGAAGAAAAGAGAAAGAAATGCATTACTGACAACACACCACCTGCTTACACACGTCACATGGAGGCTGCGGGGAGGGCTGCAGAGAGAACTGGCCATGACAGCCAGTGTCAAAATCAACACGATCAATAACTCTGGTCTGTCTCTTCTCTGCCAAATGTGCCATCCCTCCAAAATCCTTATTGGTTGTAAAATGTCATGATCATTATTAATGACTGTGAAGTAAATTACTGATGTAAAAGGAAAGTTTAAAAACGGTAGCATGTGATATAATAGTTTGAAATTAAAGGTTGAATATTACTATTTATGAAATCATTTCAAAACTGTTTTATGTAACACACTTTCCTGAAATGCCATGTTTTTTAGTGAGACAGTGGTAAAGGAAAGTGGCTCAATGGATTGGCTTTGATGTAATAGCCCAGAGTCAAAATCCCAGACTCACAATTTAGAAGTTGCATGATACTCAGCACTATACTTAGTGAGTGAGGCAAGGCCATCATTTTCTCATCTCTAAGTAATAATGCTTAAATGTGCATTGTGAGGCTTACTGACTGCATTGCACTTCAAGCTTGAATGCTTTGCCTGCCACATAGTGATGGGTTGATGTATGTTTAACATTCATTATTATTTTATTAATATTAATCTAGGAATGCAAGGTATACCAAGGTCTATGCCATTTCCAAATATTAGTCACTGCAACATTGAAGGTATGATTTTTTCTATATATGACATAATGAAGGGTCACTGATGACTGTTACCATAATGCAGGATAAATATTTAATTTGATTCAAAATCATTCAGGCAATGATTTTATGGCTAATTTTGTTGTATTTTTAGAATTTATGTTTTTAAATTTATTTTTACCATATATGCTGCTCTCTATGTGGTATTGGATTAAAAATAGATGTAAAAATGTTTTACAGTATTAGAATTTGCTTAACAGAGAAAGAGCCACTTGCCATTCAGCCACTTAACTCAAGGTTGAGTGCTGCTTTTACTCAGGAAGCATCTGTGGCTGCCGTTTCTGCTGGTATCTTACTCTGCCTTTCGATGGAGGTAATTTTGTATCCACAGCATATATAATAAGACTTCCACTTTGTTTTGGGAGTTTGGTGAATAAAATATACCAGAATCCCAAAGGAAAGAAGAATTCTACATCAACAATACACCAGGCAAATATTAAACATGTGGGGACTACTGACATATACATAGCTAACTCCTATATGTTACAATCAAAGAGTAGTACATGCTTTTTAAACATCTAGTTTTACTATATAATTTATCTCCTATGTGAGAGTGAAAAAATGTAGCTCAGAATAACCTGCATAATGCACACACAAAGCACATCATAATCTCTAGCTTCAACTCTCCACCTGAAGTCATGGATTTTAAATACCCCAGCCAACTAGTAATTCCCAGAAAGGAAAACATATGATTCCACTTTCACCCATCACTGGAGTTCTAATTACTTTGATTTAATGACTGTGGGATTTTCTTTTTTACTGTTTGGACAGATTTCTCACTAATACTTAACAGGCAAGAGACATTAAAATCCTGTTTGGTTGGACAGGAGCAGAGTTTAATGTCAGCTGGACTGAATTTGTTTTCCTAAGTTTTATTTTTTCAAAAATATCTTTGATGTTTGTTTTAAACAGATTTGTTTAGGAAACAAACTCTGATATGTAGGCGATCCAAATATATGTCTGATTCAATCATAGCATCAACGTTTTATGCACCACCCAGCTGATGATAAACAATTCACATCAGACTTCCATCATAAACAGTCAGCGCAATAGACAGATGAACTCTACGACACTGACCAGCAACTATTTCTATTTTGAAAACATGTGATCAACCATCAGGATGTTCATATTTACCCAATGCTTCTCTTCCAGGAGAATACTTCATTTTTTTCTTGTATTGTTGTATGTTCTCTCTTATCTCCTTAAACTTATTTCCAGCAAAGCACCTACCTCAGTAAGCTGGAATTAGTTTGTGTATCCTACGAACTGAGAGCACCTGGTGACCAATGTATTTCTCACATAGCAAAGCCATGGTCCAATATCTGGTCCATGGTTGTCAATTAGAACTACTTTTTGAATAAAATTGCATTTCTCTTACCATTTTATTTATAAAATATGGCAGTGTACTTTGTATATCTGTTTTGCAGAGTAAAAAATTTACCTTTGCCTTATAAAATATTATAAAATAAACATAGTTTTATTATCTATAAAAATGTATAGTAGCACATATAGGAATGGTTGGCAGTGAAAAATGAATATTTTTAATGACTGAGTCGTTTGTATCTAGTACATTCATAGTTTTAAATCCCAAGGGTAGATATTAATGGATAAGTAGAGTCCAGTTTGCATTAGCCTGTACCATGCTAGTTTCAAATGTCCTTCAATACTAGCTTTTGCAAAAGAGGTAATCCATTTACTCATGCATCTGAGGAAAACGCTAATGTGGCAGAGAATCTTGTTAGCTTCCCCAAAAGCTATTGCCCCTCTTCTTTGTTGATCATCAAAAAATATCAAAATAGAGGTGGGGAACTTTGATGCCATAGTATAGGTTTTAGAGTCTCTGCTATAGAAGACATGGAACCCTAGTTCCAACCAATGGCATATGAATGATGTCTATTTGTTTAATTATAAAACATAATTTTCTTTTGATAATGTAGAGTAGGTGAGGAGAAAATCTCAATTCCATTTAGTGCTTCTGATCACAGTTCCTTGAGGAAGAAACATCTGGAGCTGTGGCAGCTACCTTGCAACCAAGAAAGAAAGGCCAGATGCTCTGAAATCATGAAAGCAGTGAATTAAGCCTAGAGCTGAGTATCTCAAGCATTCTTAGTATTCGGGAAAGATATAATCCTATTTATTTGGGATTGCTAATGATGTATCCTTGTTCATTCCTAATTTTTATGATTTCTTTTCTCTTTTTCTTTGATCAATATTGCCTGTGGCTTAGAACCAATTTTGGCTTTATTTTCTCTATTTTATGTATATATTCTATTCCATTAACTTTTTCGTTTTTTTATAATCATTTTATTCCTTGGATTTTATCTTTTATTTACTTTTCCTTTCTAGGTTTTTAAGAAACTATGGATAAATTTCTTTGAAACCATGAGTACATTTTCACAGATTTGGGGTTGTGATAACTTTCTGTTGGGCTGATTCTTCCTATTCATGTTTCTTTGCTTAAAATCTTTTCCTCATAATAGTAAATCTGTTTATACTTCATATTTCTTTGATAATTATCTACACATTGTGTCTTTTATATTCTTCCATTTTTAATTATTTTGCATTCTTATACTTAAAATGTGTTTCTTAGTAACACATTTTTTCCTGTATTCTTCATTGTGGTAAAATACACATGACATAAAATTTATATATAAACCATTTTTAAGTGGAGAGTTCATTGTTGTTAATACTGTACAACCATCAGCACCACATCCAGAGCACTTTTCTTTGTGTGAAACTGAAATTTTGGACCCTTTAAAAACTAGCATTATCATAACCCATTAAACATTACCCACTCCCTGCAGCTCCTGGCAACTGCCATTCTACTTTCTGTCTCTATGAGTTCTAAATACCACATGCCAGTGGAATTATACAGTACTTGTCATTTTGTGACTGTCTTATTCTCTCAGCATTGTGTCCTCACATTTCATCCATTTTGCAGCATGTGTCAGAATTTACTTCCTTTTCAAGGCTGAATAATATTTCATTGTATGCGGATAGCACATTCTGCTCATCTATTCATTTCTCAATGGACACTTGTGTTCCTTCCATGTTTTAGTTATTGTGAATAATGCTGCTATAAGCATGGGTGTGTAAATATATCATTGAGGCCCTGGTTTTGATTATTTGTGGTGTATATCCAGAAATGGGATTGCTGGATCCTATGGTCATTCTATTTTTATTATTTTTAGTAACTCCCATACACATTTCACAGTGGTTGCACCGTCTTACATTATCACTAACGGTGTATGAGTATACTGCAAATATTTGCCAGTACTTTCTATTTTCTGGATTTTTACTGTTGTTCTTGATAATAGACATCTAATAGGTGTGAAGTAGAATCTCATGGGGGTTTGATTTGCATTTCCCTAATGATTAGGAATGCTGAAAATATTTCATGTGCTTATTAGCCATTTGACTGTCTTGTTTGTGGAAATGTCTATTCAAGTTATTTGCTCATTTTTAAATCTCTTCAGTGAGGTTTTTTTTTTTTCATATGTTTATAATACAGTTAAACTGCTTTTGTCACAAGCTACATTCCACTCTTGGATGGCCCCAATATCCTAACTTTTCTTAATTTTTATACATTAAAGTTAAATCTTGGCACTATAAATTTCTATGGGTTTTGACATATGCCTAATGCTATGTATCCACCATTACAGATTCACACAGTGAATATTTCCACTGTTCTGTAAAATTCTTCCCTGGGCTTCACATATTAATCCTCCCTACCCACTAACACTTGGCAATCACTAATCTTTTCATCACCTTCATAGACTTTTCCTTTTCTCAGAGTGCCATGGAAATGGAATCATTTATACATACAATCACATACTAGCTGCTTTCATTTGATAAAATACAGATAAGATTCACCCATATCTTTGTGTGCCTTGATAGTTCATTTTTGTTTATTGCTAAATAGTAGTTTATAGTGAGAGTGTGCCGGAGTTTGTTTATTCATTTGCTTAAGAATATCTTGGTTGCTTCCAGTTTGGAGCAATTATAAAGCTGCTACAAACATTCATGTGCATGGTGTGTGAGCATAAGTTTTCAAATCAGTTGGTAAATACCTAGGCATGTGATTGATTGCTGGATTGTGTGGTATGACTATGTTTAGCTTTGTAAAAAGCTCCTGAACTCTCTTCCAAAATAAATGTACCTTTTTGTATTCTCATCCACAATGAATGAGAATTCCTGTTGTTCTGCATCTTTATCAGCAATTGGTGGTGTTTTTAAAATTTTAGCCATGCTAATAGATGTGTTTTTTTATTACTGTTTTAATTTGTATTTTCCTAATGACAAATAATTTTAGACATAATTTCTTATGTTTATTTGCCATCTGTATACCTTATTTGTGAGCACTCATTCAAATCCTTGCCTATTTTTTAATTGAGCTTTTGTTCTGAGTTATTATTAACTTATTATTGTTCTATTAAGTTTGAATTTTTTATATATATCTTAAAAACACCACCTTAGTCAAATGTGTTTTGCAAATATTTTCTCCAAGTCTTTGTTTTTTGCCTGTCTTTTTATTCTCTAAACAGTGTCCTTATTTAACTAAAATTTTTAATCTTAATAATATCCAGCTCACTAGGCACAGTGGGTCACACCGGTAGTCCCAGAACTCTGGGAGGCTGAGACAGGCAGATTGCTTAAGCCCGGGAGTTTAAGACCAGCCTTGGCAATATGACAAAACCCCATCTCTACAAAATAGACAGAAATTAGCTGGGTCTCAAGGTGCAAGCCTGCGGTCCCACCTACTTGGGAAGCTGAGGCAGAAGAATTGCTTGAGCCCAGGAGGTTGTGTTTGCAGTAAGCCATGATCCTGCCACTGTACTCCAGTCTGGGGGATAGAGTGAGACCTTGTAAAAAAAAAAAACTAGCTTATTAATTCTTTATTTAATGTGTATTGATTTTTGGTTTAACTTTTTATTCACATGAGCATTGAAATGTACCAGAATCGATCACTGAAAAAAAAAAAAAAAAAAAAAACTAGACTTTCTCCTTTCTCAATTGAAATGTCTTTATGCTTTTGCCAAAAATCACTAATGTATTTATGTGGCTTTTTGCTGGACTGTGTGTATATTTCTTCACCAATACCTCACTGTCTTGGTTACTGTGGGATTACAATGTCTTTAAATAATGTGGTGAAATCCCCCAAATTGCTCTTTTTCTTCAGTATGGGTGGATTATTCCAGGTTCTTGCCTATCAGTTTGCTGATATCTGCATAATCGTTTGCTGAATTTTTATTAGGATTTCATAGACACTATAGTTCAGTTTGGGAAGTAGTGAGATCTTAACCATATTGAAAATTTCAATTCATAAATATAGGCTGCCATCTATTTAGATATTCTGTGATTTATTTCATTAGTGACTTGTAGTTTTATGAGTACTGATCCTTCACATATTTTCTTCCATTTATACCCAAGTATTTTATTTTCTGGTGCTACTGCAAATGGCACCAAATTTTTGTTTCAATTAAATTGGTCATTTCCAAAATATAGGAAAGCAATTGACTTTTGTATATTTGCAGACACTAATGGTGAGACAAGATATCTTGTCTTCATTTCTGATTTTAGTGAGAAATTGTCTAGTTCCTCATCATTAAATATGATGTTAAATGTAGGTTTGTGCAGTTCTTCAAGTTCCCTTTTATTATTTATTTTCTGAGAGTTTTTAATTATAAATAGATGTTTGATTTTCTCTAATTTTTTTTCCCATCAATTGAAATGATTACATGGTTTTTCTTCTTTAGCCTATTAATATGGTTAATTACATTAATATGTTTTAATGTTGAGCCATCTTTGTATACCTTTGTATACCAAATCTTGCTTGGTAGTGGTATATTATTTTTATGTGTTGCTGAATTTGGTTTGTTAATATTTTGTTGAGGGTTTTTGCAACAGTATTCATAGAAGTCATTTTATCTGTAATTTTTTTTAATAATGCCTTATCTGGTTTGGGTATTAGCATAATGCTGACCTTATAGAATGAGTTAGGACACTTTTTTATGATTTTCAAAAGAAAAGATTATAGAGTCCTGGTTAGTGATTAATGATAGTTTTTTCTACAATTAGAAAATTAGAATTTGGATATAATAGATTAGTGGTTCTCAAACTTCACTTCATAGTGAATTATTTGGGAAGACCTAAAGAACATATCATCCTCCATCCAGAGGGAACTAATCCAAATTTTTGGAGTGGATGCTAGGAATTAATATATTTTAAAGTAGCATCTCAAATGATCCAATATGAAGACGAAGTTAGATATTCATTTTTAAATGTTGAGCTGATTGTTCTCTAAATCTTAACCACAAACAGGACACATTCTGTGACCTTAAAAACTCCCAGTGAGAAACGTATGAGATATCAGGAATGAATAGATGGTTATTGATGTTGCCTTCACTGGGGAGAACATCTTTGGTATTCTTCGACTTATATCTTCAACTGGAAAATATTTATATATTTCTATTTGTTCTCTAGAAGAGAATTTCATTCTGGTGTGCAAACAACTCCTTACAGATGGCATTTCTCTTAGTTCCAGAGGGGGTGGGGAGATGGAGAGAGACATGCAAGGCCTTTACACAGCAAGGCTTTGTGCAGGCTTCAGGCAGTTTCCTCCTGAGCTGGAAGAGTGGAGGAGGCAGTAGAAAGGGTGTCATCCATGCCCCCCGGAGCTGAACTCACCTGGGTTATGAAAAGTGGCCTTGACTCACAGAAAGAACACCCACTGTAGGCCGATCGCCCCTAGGGAGAGCTCGCTTGGACTTCTGGCGCCTTGAGGGACCTTGTCAGGAATCATTCACACTGACCATATTGTACCAGGGCTCTCAGTCTTCTATTTCTAGTTGCACCTTCTCCTTGACATTTTTCCTACATATTCACAAGGCAAACTCTCTGTTGAGTGACAGCAGGTTTTCCACATCCCTGAGAACCCAGCCGAGCTGCGCTGGAAGAGCTTTTTGCCCACCTTCAGCTGTTCATCCAGCAGCACTTGCCAACCAGATGATCCAACAAATGCTCAGATTGTTAGTGACTGAGTGTCAATTGTATTTAGAAAAATTAATTGTGGGTTAAATTGATTTTTTAAATAATCATATCTGCCTTTTATTTTTCATTCTTATTGTAGCTGTTATTTTATTATTGTTTCTTTCTTTTTTTTTTTTGTCTTTTGGTGGGGCTATATTATAAAATTAAAACCTGGTATGAATAATGGTAAAGGAGTACGTGCAAGAACTCTGTTTAACATATACATATGTCATCAGAGAAAAGACTCTAGGCTCTTGTTAAAAGGAATCGCTAAGTGTCTACTGGAAATGCAGCCATCTCTTATGGCTGAAGTCAACCTGGAAGAATCTTGTGGATGAAGATGCATCTTCATATAGAGGCTTATTTGTGTCATAAATAATAGCATTAGCCCCACACTGGATTTAGGATGAAATAATGATATATAGAAGCTTTTAACAAATGTTACACCATAAGAATAATTTTTTTCCAAAAGTACCTTCATTTCATTATGTTTCATGGTCTATTACCTACCCCCCACACCATCTCCTCCATATTCTTTTCTCTTTGTTATGACTGTAGTCAAATGTGAATAGATCATGGACTGTTGGTGCTCATTCCTTGATCTTGCCCAATGACAGTTCATTAAGCTTAGTCTCATAAAGACTCTGCTTAATGACACTGTTCTGCTATGGAGAGCAAATGTTATTTGCTCTTGTTTTGTTGAAAAAATAACCTCTGTGGTTTCATATTAACCTCCTCATGATTATATGGGTATATATGGCTGTGTTGCTAAAGCTAAGCACTGGATTCTGATTGTTCACCATATTACTTATAGACCCTAGGACAAATGACTCGAATAACATTGTTATGTATCAACTATGTATCCATTTTCCTAGTGTTTCTTAAACCCATGCATTACTACAAGTGGTCTGTGCTAACAGATGAAGCTGCTGCTGACATGGGAGTTATAGAAATAACTTATTCATACTCACGTTAGAAAATTCCTGTTATGTATTACAAATAAGTCCAAAGTTTGGTTATCTAAAATACAAGAATAGCCAGAGATGTAACATATTAACTGTTCTCACCTAAAATGAAAGCTTCACTCTACTTGAGTTTGGAAGCACTCCTATCTTCAATGAGATCTCTATAAGAGGACTCCTCCAAAAACCCAGTCTTCCGTCTCCAGTGTAAGTACAGGCGTGGAACACAACAGGGTGACAAGACAAATGCTCATTCACTGGGACACAGGATCTTCTTCCTGTCAGCTTTTCCATGGAGGAACTTGTATCAGGCAGGTGTGCCTTCATTATCAGAGGCAATGGAGCAGAGGCTAACAGAAATATTGGCAGTGAGGTCCCAGAGGGGTCAAACATGCGCCAAGAAATCTTCAAAAATCCACCTTGAAGAGCCCATCTGTTATAGGTTGCATTGTCTCCCCAACAAAGATATTGATGTCTTAACACTGAGGACCTATGCTATGCATGTGACCTTATTTGGACATGTGGTCTTTGCAGACATTAGTTAAAATATAGTGTGGGCCCTAATCCAATATGACTGTGTTCTTACCAAAAGGAAAGATTTTGACACAGAGACACACACACGGATAACGCATGTGACTGTGAAGGAAAAGATTTGGGGTCACTTCTATAAGTCAAGGAACACCAGAAGCTGCTAGCAAATCACCAGGAGCTGAAACAGTGGCATGGGACTGATCCCTCCTGGGCACCTCCCGAGGAAGCACAGCCCTGTCAACACTTTGCTCTTGGACTTTCAGCCTCTGAAACTGTGAGAAAAAACATTCCTGTGGTTTAAGCCACTCAGCTGTGGTTCTTTGTTAAAGCAGCCTAGGAAAATCAGACTGTCCCAGCCTATGATTTCATGACACCATAATAAGGCTTCTGCGTTAGTGTAGAAAATGGTCCCCAAAATTGTTCAATTAAAAGGATATGAATCATTAACCAAGTTCACTCAGTCTATATTTCAAACTTATTTGATTTAAAGACTAGAATACTTTGTGTTTGCCTTTGAATATCCACTACCTAGTATTTATTTATTTATTTATTTATGGAGACAGAGTTTTGCTCTTTTTACCCAAGCTGGAGTGCAATGGCGTGATCTCGGCTCACCACAACCTCCGCCTCCTGGGTTCAGGCAATTCTCCTGCCTCAGCCTCCTGAGTAGCTGGGATTACAGACATGCACCACCGTGCCCAGCTAATTTTTTGTATTTTTAGTAGAAATGGGGTTTCACCATGTTGTCCAGGATGGTCTCAATCTCTTGACCTCGTGATCCACCCACCTCAGCCTCCCAAAGTGCTGGGATTACAGGAATGAACCACCATGCCCAGCCTATTTTTTTAATTTTACTTTATTTTTTAAATTGCATTTTAGATTTTGGGGTACATGTGAAGAACATGCAAGATAGTTGCATAGGTACACACGTGGCAGTCTGATTTGCTGCCTTCCTCGACTTCAACTATATCTGGCATTTATCCCCATGCTATCCTCCCCAACTCCCCACCCCTCGCTGTCCCTCCCTTATTCCCCCCAATAGACCCCAGTGTGTAGTGCTTCCCTCCCTGTGTCCATGTGTTCTCATTGTTCAATATCCACCTGTGAGTTAGAACATGTGGTATTTCATTTTCTGTTCTTGTGTCAGTTTGCTGAGAATGATGTTCTCCAGATTCATCCATGTCCCTACAAAGGACACGAACTCATCATTTTTGATGGCTGCATAATATTCCATGGTGTATATGTGCCACAGTTTCTCTGTCCAGTCTATCATCAATGGGCATTTGGGTTGATTCCAGGTCTTTGCTATTGTAAACAGTGCTGGAATGAACATTCGTGTGCATGTGTCCTTATAGTAGAATGATTTATAGTCCTTTGGATATATACCCAGTAATGGGATTGCTGGGTCAAATGGAATTTCTATTTCTAGGACCTTGAGGAATCGCCACACTGTCTTCCACAATGGTTGAACTAATTTACACTCCCACCAGCAGTGTAAAAATGTTCGTATTTCTCCACATCCTCTCCAGCATCTGCTGTCTCCAGATTTTTTAATATCGCCATTCTAACTGGTATGAGATGGTATCTCAATGTAGTTTTGCTTTGCATTTCTCTAATGACCAGTGATGATGAGCATTTTTTCATATGTTTGTTGGCCTCATGTATGTCTTCTTTTGTAAAGTGTCTGTTCGTATCCTTTGCCCACTTTTGAATGGATTTGTTTGTATTTTTCTTGTAAATCTGTTTTAGTTCTTTGTAAATTCTGGATATCAGCTGTTTGTCAGATTGGTAAACTGCAAAAAAATTTTTCCCATTCTGTTGGTTGCCAATTCACTCTAATGACTTTCTTTTGCCGTGCAGACACTGTGGAGTTTGATTAGGTCCCATTTTGGCTTTTGTTGCCAATGCTTTTGGTGTTTTGGTCATGAAGTCCTTGCCTACTCCTATGTCCTGAATGGTTTTGCCTAGATTTTCTTCTGGGGTTTTTATGGTGTTAGGTCTTATGTTTAAGTCTTTAATCTATCTGGAGTTAATTTTAGTGTAAGGTGTAAGAAAGGGGTCCAGTTTCTGCTTTCTGCACATAGCAAGCCAGTTTTTCCAACACCATTTATTAAACAGTGAATCCTTTTCCCATTGCTTGTTTGTGTCAGGTTAATCAAAAATTGTATGGTTGTAGATATGTTGCATTGCCTCCAATGCCTCTGTTCTGTTCCATTGGTCTATATCGCTGTTTTGATACCAGTACCATGCTGTTTTGATTACTGTAGCCTTATAGTATAGTTTGAAGTCCAGTAGTGTGAGGCCTCCCACTGTGTTCTTTTTACTTAGAATTGACTTGGCTATGCAGGCTCTCTTTTGGTTCCATATAAAGTTTAAGGTGTTTTTTTCCAGTTCTGTGAACAAGGTCATTGGTAGCTTGAGGGGATAGCATCAAATCTGTAAATTACTTTGGGCAGTATGGCCATTTTCACGATATTGATTCTTTCTAACCATGGACATGGAATGTTTCTCCATCTGTTTGTGTCCTCTCTTATTTTGTTGAGCAGTGGTTTGTAGTTCTCCTTGAAGAGGTCCTTTACATTCCTTGTTAGTTGTATTCCTAGGTATTTTCTTCTCTTTGTAGCAATTGTGAATGGCAGTTCATTCTTGATTTGGCTCTCTTTAATTCTGTTATTGGTGTATAGGAATGCTTGTGATTTTTGCACATTGATTTTATATCCTGAGACTTTGCTGAAGTTGCTTATCAGTTTCGGGAGTTTTTGGACTGAGATGATGAGGTCTTCTAGATATACTATCATGTCGTCTGCAAATAGAGACAATTTGGCTTTCTTCTTTCCTATTTGAATACCCTTTATTTCTTTTTCTTGCCTGATTGCTCTGGCTAGAACTTCCAATACTATATTAAATAGGAGTGGTGAGAGAGGGCATCCTTGTCTAGTGCCAAATTTCAAAGGGAATGCTTCCAGTTTTTGTCCATTCAGTATGATATTGGCTGTTGGTTTGTCATAAATAACTTTTATTATTTTGAGATACGTTCAATCAATACCAAGTTTATTGAGAGTTTTTAGCATAAAGCGTTGTTGAATTTTGTCAAAGTAGCCATGGAACCCTCCCTGTTAATGCAGAATTGAAGAAGATAGAGACACGAAAAACCCTTCATAAAATCAATAAATACAGGAGCTGTTTTTTTGAAAAGATCAACAAAATACACAGACCACTAGCCAGATCAGTAAAAAAGAAAAGAGAGAATAACCAAATAGATGAAATAAAAAACAATAAAGAGGAAATCATCGCAGATCCCACAGAAACTCAAACCATCATCAGAGAATATGACAAACAACTCTATGCACATAAACTAGTAAACCTGGAAGAAATGGATAAATTCCTGGACACTTGCATCCTCCCAAGTCTAAACCAGGAAGAAGTTGAAACCATGAATAGACCAATAACAAGATATGACGTTGAGGCAGCAATTAAGAGCCTACCACACAAAAAAAGCCCAGGTCCAGATGGGTTCACAGCCAAATTCTACCAGACACACAAAGAGGAACTGTTACCATTCCTTCTGAAACTATCCCAAATAATCCAAAAAGAGGGAATCCTTCCCAAATCATTTTATGAGATAAACATCATCCTGATACCAAAACCCGGCAGAGACTCAACAAGAAAAGAAAACTTCAGGCCAATATCCATGATGAACATAGATGTAAAAATCTTCAATAAAATACTGGCAAGCCAATTGCAACAGCACATCAAAAGCTTATCCATCACGATCAAGCAGGATTCATCCCAGGGATGCAAGTCTGGTTCAACATACGCAAGTCTATAAATGTAACTCACCACATAAACAGAACCAAAGACAAAAACCGCATGATTATCTCAATGGATACCTAGTACTTATACATATGAATGATAAGAAACTTAAATGCAGAATACGTAAATAACTCATACAAGTCAAATATTAAATACAACTCTTTATTTTATCTTATATGAAATAATATAAGAATACATGCAAATAGCAAGCTAAAACAAGATATGAAACATCATTATTCAATAGCAAATGTAAATTGAAATCACAATGAGATAGCACTATGTGACCAACAGAATTGCTTAAATTAAAAAGTCTCACAACACCAAATAATTGCAAGGTTATGAAACAACCAGAACTTGTATATATTTTTGGTAAGAGTATAAGTTGTATAAGCACTTTGGAAAAATGTCTTGCATTTGCTTAGAAAAATAAACTTACACTGACGTTATGACCCAGCAGTTCTATACCTAGACATTTTCTCAAAGGAAATGAAGCATACATTCACAAAATTACTTGTACATGAATGTTTAAAGCAGTTTCATTCAAAATAGCTAAAACCTGAAAATGGGCCAGGTGTCAATCAACAGGAGAATGGATGAACACACTGTAGAGTGTTCTTATAATGGAATCCTGCTCAGAAACAACAAAGGCTGAGTACAGGTACACAAACCTCATCTGCTGAGCAAAAGAAACCAGACACAGAAGCATATATGCTATAGGATTCCATTCATAGAAGGGTCTAAGACAGGTGAAAGGGAACTTTGTTTTTTTTTAATTTTACTTTAAATTCTGGGGTATATGTGCACATCTTGCAGGGTTGTTACATAGGTATACACATGGCATAGTGGTTTACTGCCTCCATTTCCCCATAACCTACATTAGGTATTTCTCCTAATGTTATCCCTCCCCAATCTCCCCACCTGCTGCCATCCCTTCCATGCCCCCCATCCCCCAACAGGCCCTGGTGTGTGATGTTCCCCTCCCTGTGTCCATGTGTTTTCATTGTTTGACATCCAGTTATGACTGAGAACATGCAGTGTTTGGTTTTCGGTCCTTGAGTCAGTTTGCTGAGAATGATGGTTTCCAGATTCATTCCTGTCCCTGCAATGGACATGAACTCATCCTTTTTTATGGCTGCATAGTATTTCATGGTGTATATGTGCCACATTTTCTTTATCCAGTCTATCACTGATGGGCATTTGGGTTGGTTCCAAGTCTTTGCTATTGTAAACAGTGACACAATGAACATATGTGTGCATGTGTCTTTGTAATGGAACAATTTATAATCCTTTGGGTACATACCCAGTAATGGGATTATTGGGTCAAATGGAATTTCTATTTCTAGGTCCTTGAGGAATCACCACACTGTCTTCCACAATGATTGGACTAACTTACACTCCCACCAAGAGTATAAAAGCTTTCCTATTCTCCACATCCTCTCCAGCATCCATTGTTGAAAGGAGATTAAAAAAAAAAAAAAAAAAAAAAAAAAAAAAACAGAAGAGTTAGGAAATGGGGCAAGCATCAACAGAGAAGGTTCCATGGCTACTTTCTCAAGGGTAAGCAGTGCTCTGCAGCTTAAGCTTTGGTTACACAAGTGTGTGTATCTGTTAACTTTTAATGAAGATACATTTAAGTTTTTTTTTATTTCACAGAATGTAAAGTTTACTTATATAAGAATAAACTATTTAATTGTAGTTAATGATACAAATTCTGAAGTGTTAGGGGTGGCATGTGCAGGAATATGCAAGATATTTGAAAATGCATTAAACAAAAGGATGGATGAATGACTCATAACAGGGTAGGTAAGTGATAACACAAATTGAACACACGTCCACTGTAGAACTCACTGTAGAGATCACTGTAGAGCTCACTGTAGAACTCACTGTAGACCTCACTGTAGAACTCACTGTAGAGATCACTGTAGAGATCACTGTAGAACTCACTGTAGAGATCACTGTAGAGCTCACTGTAGAGCTCACTGTAGAACTCACTGTAGAACTCACTGTAGACCTCACTGTAGAGCTCACTGTAGAACTCACTGTAGAGATCACTGTAGAGATCACTGTAGAACTCACTGTAGACCTCACTGTAGAACTCACTGTAGAGATCACTGTAGAGATCACTGTAGAACTCACTGTAGAGCTCACTGTAGAGCTCACTGTAGAACTCACTGTAGAACTCACTGTAGAGATCACTGTAGAGATCACTGTAGAGCTCACTGTAGAGCTCACTGTAGAGATCACTGTAGAACTCACTGTAGAGCTCACTGTAGAGTTCACTGTAGAGCTTACTATAGAACTCACTGTAGAGTTCACTGTAGAACTCACTGTAGAGCTCACTGTAGAGCTCACTGTAGAACTCACTGTAGACCTCACTGTAGACCTCCCTGTAGAGCTCACTGTAGAGATTACTGTAGAACTCACTGTAGAGATCGCTGTAGACCTCACTGTAGAGTTCACTGTAGAGCTCACTGTAGATCTCACTGTAGAACTCACTGTAGACCTCACTGCAGAAGTCACTGTAGTGCTCACTGTAGACCTCACTGTAGAGCTCACTGTAGACCTCACTGTAGAACTCACTGTAGAGCTCACTGTAGAACTCACTGTAGAGATCACTGTAGAGCTCACTGTAGAACTCATTGTAGAACTCACTGTAGAGCTCACTGTAGAGCTCACTGTAGAACTCACTGTAGAACTCACGTGGTGTGTACTTGAGTTTTCAGTGCCTCATTTTCCAACTTTTCTGTATGATGAAACATTTTAATAATCAAATATTGGATAGAAATGACTCCAACTTTGAGATATTAATGTGCCCATCAAAGTTGTGTCCTGATAGTAAACCCCATATGAGTAGGAATGGTCACCCCCTCATTGTGTTGGCTGAGTGGATATAAGCAGATGCTTCCAGGTGTGGACTCTGGGTTAACTTCCCCAAAAGGACATTCTATTTGGACTGTTTTTTGAGTCCATTGTCTCTTTCCTTTCTTCACTGTTTTCCCTCATCTTTTTCATTTGAGTAAAGTTGTGATAGCACAAGAAGCTGTCATGCCTTGCAGTCATATGAAGAGTCCCACTGGAAGCGTGGTAGAATGGGAAGATGATGGGGGCTTAGGGGGCCCTGCAGAGGGCCATTTTCAGACCCAGGCTACTCATCTCCATTCTTCTCCTTGTAGGTTACAAATTTAAAAATAAAAGTCTTACTGTTTTAAGCATGCTTTCATTTACCACAAAGTGGTAATGAAAATAACAAGCTTAGATTTTGGAATTAGTAGAGGTAATGAAGATGCAACCATTGCAGCTTAGAAACTTGAGATTAATTTTGGTCAATAAAAACATTTTTGGAAAATGTATTTTGTGGTACTTGGGCACATACAACCAAGCACCAGCCCTAACTGTGGAGTGAGGATAAATGTTAGGAAAAGTGCAAAATGTATGGCTGTGTTGGCTGCTGCATGCCATCTTTGGTAAAGTCCTCCTGGTGAAGAAGCGTGAACTTGGTGTCGCACTGTCAGTCTTTAAACAGAGACAGGAAGAGAAACCTTCCTGTAAGGGGTATTTTCTACCAACAGTCCAAAATCTGTGTTGACTGAGACTGATTTTCTGTTTGTTTTTAAAATGTTAATACATTATGTTGCCTCTATTTGAGGTTTGCAATTTGATGTTTTGGGATACATTAGGAAAGTGGTAATAGTAGAGAAGCAGATTAATGTATCTATCACCTCAGTCACTTTGTGTAAAAACAACCCATTTGTCTGCAAAAATGCCTAATACAATACAATTCTATTAACTTTAGCCCTTGTGTTGACATTAGATTTTTAGAATTTATTTTTCTTAAATTTGGATACTTACAAGCATCAAATCAGGAATTATACTGCTATATAATTCAATTATAAAGAAAATGCAACAGTTTTTGGTTTCACTTTTCTCCACTCATTTTCAAATTCACATATTTTTAAATATTTCTTATCTATTATTTCTTATTTTATTATTTCATATTTTAAATATTTCTTATCTATTAACTAGACTGTCAAGTCTAGTTAAACCGTTACCTAGCATGAGTTTCTAAATCAAGATTACATGATTTAAAAAGCCAGTTTCTATATCCTAAACTGAAACTTGCATATGCTGCAGCTGAAAAGCAATCGTTTTAGCAGTAGATAAATTTGGGGTCTTAGCGCCTTTCAAACACGTCTCAGTTAGAATCTGTAAGACAAAGAGGGAAAATTTTCCACCAGGTCATGATTAAGGATGTTATTTCTCTAGAGACTATTGCTTTGAATTGCCTCAGAACATAGGCTATAACTTAAGGGAGAGAGAAGGATAGACCACAGAACTGCTGCTGAGATTAAAATGTAAAATGGCCTGATGCATATGCCTAGACAACAGCTTTGGCTACAGAGGCAGATAGACATGACTTCTGTGTTGTCTGGGAAAAGTGCATTGCCAACTCCAAACAGGGAATCAACAACCTGTTTCATCATCAACTAAGACATCCCCTAATGCCCTAAATTTGTATAGTAGAAGTGGGCTGCAAAATGGCCCATCTTCCAGGAAGGCTGTCCTCCCTGGGGCCCATCCCACTGTGTTCATGGAGAAATTAATGTGGGCATTCCACCCAGAGGGCAGAGCTGTTCAGGCGTGAAGAGCAACTGCGGAGAAAAATATCCCATAAACAAGACCAAGGGACTCACCTCTCTATTAGGGCAAGGTGCTGACCATTCCATTTCAGATGGTCTTGAGTTGTGCTATGTTCCAGGAACCATTGTGTTGCCTTTTCTACCTGTTCCAGACCAAAAGGTTATCTTGTTTCTTATCCATTATTGTATAATGGGTATCTTGTGCCAATTCATTATCAGACGGTTAAGAATCATATCTTACCTTAGGCACAGGAGTATATAGTTTGCAGAAATGCCAGACTTTGGGGTGGGTGAGCATTTGTCTCCATTTCCCTCGGGGGGCTAGGAAGTGTGTTTTGTGGATGTGTATGGATGGAAAGAGTGCAGGTCTGGATGTCGGATAGACCAGGGAATGAACTGTGTTGGATACTGACACTTGTCCAGATGATCTCAATCTCCCTTTGTTACAAGCTAGTGGAACTTGCTTTGAGCAGATTAGAAAAGTGCTCAGCCAAAATTATTAATTTTCCTTGTCATACTCATGCTGTCTAGTCTGGTCTTCTTAAGGATACATGTAAATGAACAATCCTTCTTAAGAGTCTTTGAAAAGGAAGAGATCCAATTTTCTCTTTTTCCTATGCCCGTCCACCTTCTTTATGCTTAAAATGTTGATACAATATTAACAGGTACAGCAGCCCTTTTGCAGCAATAATATAGAAAAGTAAAAAATATGGGAGGAAAATGGGTCTTTGGTGAGTTTGCAGAGTCACTGTGCAGGCAAAAAAGAGGCTGTCACAGCCTCTTCTCATTGCATGAAATATACGGAACCTTTGCTTATTTAAGTCACTGTGGGATATTTGTGTGCTTTCAGTCTGATTTAGTTCTAAAATATATGATAGGCAAGCTCCTTAATATCAGTTTACATCTCAGAATATGAGTGCAGAAATGGGATAAGAATGAGGAGTAATCTTACCAATACTGGTTAACAATTTAATTTTTATCCTTACTCAATAAGAAATTTGCTTGTTTCTCTCCAATTGAAAAGTTTAGGGTTTTTTTTTCCATCTAAGACCTCATCTAGAAATTAATATTTCTGCTAAGACATTTGTGTAGCTTAGAGAAAATACATAGAGATAACTGAAAGTTGAAAGAAATAGTTTTAAAAAACATTGTCAAAAAAACATTTAACAGGCAATAGAAATTTATCAGAGACCACTGGCAGGAAATAACCATTTTAGCCAAGTTGATGGAGGGTATTTAAACATTTTAACTTTGCACGACTGAATTTCTTCTGAATATTTCTGATTTTTTCTCAACCTCAAGGAATCCTGCTGATTTTCCAGGCCCTTCTGTATTTCATCTCATCTGATGTTGACTACTTTGGTCATTGGAAGGCTCAAAGAATAGAGCGTGGGAAGAAAGAAGTGAGGAAGAAGTGAGGGTGTTTTCCTGTCTTTGTCTCGGGGAGTCTCGTCTGGTTTACCAGACCTCGGGGCAGGATTACCACAGTAGTGGCTGCCCTCAGGTTCTGGCATGCTTCTTTTGTCCTTCCAGCCTGGAGGGGGGCATCCTATTAATAATGTTCTCTGACTGTTGTATTATGAGTTCTATTTGGTGTCTCTGTCTTCTGACGCTAATGTAATGTGTTCTTTCTATTGAAGTCTCTGTTAAATTAGGGTGTCTTTTATTTTTCTGATTGAATCTAGACATCCCAGGCACAGGAAAGGTGGCTCCACAAGAGAGTCGGGCCTCTCCAGGTTGGCAAAAAGGATGGAGGAAAGTGGAGGCAGAAACAAGAAAATAGTTTTGCCAGCAAATGGATCCCCTGGAGGGGGCAAAAATGTATCTCACGTTGATGTATATGAACTTGGCCACCCAGGGTCTAGTCTTGCTATCAAGTAAGTCACTTTGGTTCCAAGAAGATGACTTTGAGTGTTGCGAATGTCTTACGTTTTCTCCCTAGTAGTCCTGAGGGAACAAGAGTTTCTCTTTTCCAGATGAGGCAGAAATGGAACCTGAAACTTTTCTGCTGAGAGTGCGAATCCAGGATTGGAGTACACGCACATTGAGAAGACTGAAGCTCACATTATAATGAAAGAGACAAGAACCGTCCAGATTGGACCAGAAAATATGACCTTATCCAAACCAAATGCATTTAAAAAACTAAGTGCAATAAAAATATTTTTAACATCAAAGAATTCAAAGGGAGACTACCACCTTCATCAAACATGCAGTGGGTTTATTGAGCTATTATACATTGTTCTTATGAATGACAGTGAGATGTTCCTTCTTTCAGAAAATGTTGTCTTTCCCCCATATTGTCAAAAATAGCTGTTTAGACTAGATAAGAGCCTAACTAACCATTGCAGTCACTATCCCTGACTCCTCTCAAACAACCAATAAAGCAAAGCAAAACAAAACCCCAAACCTCCAGAGAGTCTTCTCTTACTTTACGTTCTGTAGGTTTAGTACTCATCCTACATTTTCTTTGGAAACAATAAAATATTACGTGAATGTGAGCTTGCTAGTTTCATGCTCATTTCACTTCCCATTCGTGTTGTCTTGTTTTAGGGCTAACAGGTAGATTGCAGCTCTACAGAAGGAACGTTGTTTTACTTCACTCACGTGTAGGATTGAGCCTAATTCCCTTTCAGCCAACAGTGTATTAAGTGGCTCCCAATAAAACAAAGGGTCAATAAGGGAGACATGCCACCTTGAAAAGAAATAAAACCGCCATTTCCTCAGAAGACTTCTCTTATGAAAGAGGAAATAAGATCTTAATTGGCATCCAAACTAACAACAGCTGAAAGCCCTAGAGCCTGAGCGCAATTAGACCTCAAACTCAATTAGCTGCCCCTTTCCTGTGCCACTCGGCCTCAACAGGTGCCCCAGGATTCCTCCTCGGCTCCACTTCCTTGTTAATGTTCCCAGGTTGCAGGGGAGGTAGAAAAGGGATTAGATTTCCCTGGCAACTCTCTTCCCACAATATGGATGTTTTAGAAACCAATTATGTGGGTCTCCCTGGGACACAGCCCTGGCTATAAACATCAGTCTCCTTAGGCCCTGAGCCAGGATGTCTTCCATCAGTACAGCCATCCCTGGTATGTGTGTTAACTTTGGATAAATCACACACCTAACGTTTTTGTTTCTGTGCTAAGTAGACATTGGCAGGTATTGTTTCATACCAGCTGCTGCTAATGACCATTAAGAAAAAAATTAGGCTGGACACGGTGGCTCAAGCCTGTAATCCCAGCACTTTGGGAGGCTGAGGCGGGTGGATCACGAGGTCAAGAGATCGAGACCATCCTGGCCAACATGGTGAAACCTTGTCTCTACTAAAAATACAAAAATTAGCTGGGCATGGTGGCGCATGCTTGTAGTCCGAGCTACTTGGGAAGCTGAGGCAGGAGAATTGCCTGAACCCAGGAGGCGGAGGTTGCGGTGAGCCGAGATCGAGTCATTGCACTCCAGCCTGGGCAACAAGAGGGAAACTCTGTCTCAAAAAAAAAAAAAAAAAAAAAAAAAAAAAAAAAAAAAAAAAGAAAAAGAAAAAGAAAAGAAAAAATTGTGCAGGGGAAGTTCATATGCAAGGCAACATAGGTTGTCATAACGATGGCTATTGGATGTGTTTTAGACAATAAGAAATGAGACACACCAATTCAAACCATTGTGACCATGAAGGCCCACCTGTGGGTGAGTATGTCTTCCTGAAATAGAAATCAACTGGTGCGATGGCCAACATCCAGTAGAAATAATAACCGTTTCAATTCTAGAGGTGTATATTTGTAGTTATCTTTTGAACAAAATCGATCAGGTATGAAACAAGAATAATTTTAGCTATCTCTATGGTTGCTGTAAGCTTTTGAGGAACTCGTGGTTGACAAGTATCCCATACAAAACCAGGCAGATAGCAAGTGCTCAGTAAACGTTGACTCCTCTCCCCTAAGGTATAAAGACATACCTAAGTGGGAATTTATGTAATAAGGACTATAGTGGGACAGCACAAACTCATGGGGACAGAGCCTGAGCAAGTACCTTAGTCAGATGAAACAGAGCAACAAGGAAAATTAATTGTTCTGAGAAAAAGTTCACAGTGACAATGAAGATGCCAGCAATTCAGATCCCCCCTTCTTGCCTTGTGCATGGAATTTAGGTGCCCACTTGGGTAACAAATATTCACATTTATTCTAGAACTATATGAATATGCTGCACCTTTGGTTTAAATGAGTATATATTAAAGGAGTTTACCAGCTCAGTGGAAACTTATGTAATTTTCCCTCTAATTTTCTTCTATTTCTCTCAAGCTGTACAACAGAATCTGACCCAAACTACTGCAGCTGCAGCTCCTCCTGGGCTGGTGGAGAACATGTGGCCCTGGGTGTTCTCCATGTTATGCATAGCCGCAGGCGGTGGCTGGAGATTGGAGCTGCTGGACTCTCTGTCATGCAGTGTATTGGTTTGCACTTCCCATTCCGTGGGTCTTCTTGATTAAAAAATGTTGGCTCTAAAGGCATGTAGGGCAGGCTTGGTGTAGCACTTGCCAACCAGAGTTGCTGGTGTGACTCAGTCCAAACAGCTCCAGAAAGACAAGGTGTGCCTCCTCCTTCTTCTTCGTGAACCCCAATACTCCTTCCTAAAGACTTCCAGCTGCTGTATGAAGTGACCACTTGAATGAGTTTCTTTTTCAAGGAGGAGAAAAGTAGAACAAACGTCTTGTAAGTAAGACTAAGTACCAACGGCACATGCAGGACTCTGCAGAGTCAGAGAACGCTTCCTTCAGTGATAAGCCGCTGGTGACCATGAAGTCCGAGGAGCTGTACAGCTGTTCCTCTCCTCCACAAGAGGATCATTCCCTTAGGGTAAGAACTGAGCAGTGGGTGCAAACAGTGACTTTGATGCCAGAGGATAACTGATGCGGGTATCATTTTTCTCAAATAGAGGTAAAGCGAGGCCTGTGAATTCCACTTGACTTAGCTTTTCTCTCGGTATTACACTGGCAATCAAGGATGTTCACAGATTGTTACAAATATAAATCACCGAGTCCACTAGCAAAACGGCCCTCCCTATCATGTTACAGATGACGGCCGTTAAGTTCTGGACTGATGCTACTGCTGCGGCACCCACGGCTGCGAACATCCCCCTGCTGAGAGAGCAGGAGCTAGCCTCGTGTGAGTCTGTCACACTCGTAAGCACGTTTCTTTCGGCTCACAGTTTTTCCCGAAAACAACGCTTTGGTGGAGGAAGCACTGTGTTGATTTCCTTGAGCACAACTGCACTCGATCCTTATGTCTGACAGACTGACACTTGGAGTAGCAGTGATCTAGGGGGTGTAAACATCTAGAATTAAATTACCCGGGAATTAGTGCCAAAACTGCCAGTAGGACCCACATGTCCTGATGCTCAGTCCTTTGCTTCTCATGTTCGGGTCCATGGTCTTTCAATGATGTAGCACAAAATGTGTAATGTTCTAAAGAGCAGTTATACATAATTTGGAAAACTTTTGGAGCCTTAAAACAATGCTTATATTTTTTTACCTTCACGTTTGAAGACACGTTGAAATTTTTTTCATTAATAAGACTAAACAGCTGCTGAAGAATAAAAAGCTAATGTCAAATAGGGAAAGAAACAGAGAATGTGTAATGGGAAGTTCAGGCCACAGAAAGTGATGACTTCCCCCTTTTCTGTGTACACCATTCATAGCATAGCAGCAGACAGGATGTGCAGTTTATGAGGTAGAAGGCTAAATGAGATCATCTCTGTAAACTGCTTAAAATGATGCCTGGCACATAGTCAAATCTGCATAAATATTGCCTGTTAATAGCAGTTCTACCAATAATTATAGCTAAAATTTACATAGGTCTTAATGTATGTTAAATAAGTATTATAAATGCCTTGGATAAATTAGTTAATTTTATCCTTTCCCAGATCTAGTAGCTAATGCTATTGTCCTTATTTTACAAATGAGAAAACTAAGGGAAAGGCAAGTTAGGTAACTTCCCAATATACCACAGTGAGTTAGCGATAGAGGGGGACAGGAAAGCAGACAGTCTACCTCCAGATTATTGGCATTTAACCACTCTCCCATATTAATTCAACAGTAGCCACAGAAAGGAAACTCAAGAAGTATGCGTTTCTCACTATTGCATTCAAACCAAAAATATCAGGTGTTTGGAAAGACAAGTTATATCTGTCTTTCTGAGGATTCAGAAAGAAGGGACTAAACCAGGTTTCTCTTGTGGAAATGGGTAATAAATAGATACAATTCCCAGAAGTGAGTTTGCAAAATCATACAGAGGTTTTCCCCATAACACCACTGCTTATATCACCCTTGGTGACAGTCAGCACATACATACTTTTGAGTCATGGTCTATGAAAGTAATTCGGGAGAATATACTTAGTTAAATAGCTTTCTTATCACTTGCAATTTGTTTGGCAATTATAGATTGACAAGGATATGGACTGACTTTTGAATGATAAATTGAAGACTGTGATATTTAACACTTCTCACAGATTTAGTTCTATTTAGAAGCCTTGTAATGGAAAGGTATATTTTTGGTCTTTTCTTTATTTATATAGTACTCGTTTCCTTGACCTCATCCAGTCACTTGATTTTAAACAACATTTACATGATAACCACTCTCAAATTTAAGTCACAGGCTCAGACCTCTCTCCCAAATTCCATACTCAAGCATCCAAATGCCTGTTCACATCTTTGCTTAGCTATTTAACAGGTCTGTGAAACTCAAGTCCTAGATTAGACGGATCTTTTTCCACTAGTTGCTCCATCCCAGACCTCTTCATCACCATTGATACCAACTCAATCATTTTCATTTCTCTGGCCCAAGCATCTTAATAAAGTCGTCCTTGACTCTTCTGTTTCGTTTACTCTGTGTCTACTCTCTGAGTTCATCCTGTTGGATCTGCTTAATTTGCATCTCTGGTCACTTGGCATTACTTTTTACATTTCCCCTTGGCTGTCCATAGTTCTTGAAACCATCATCTTCTTTTACCTGGATTGCTGTAGCAGTCTAGTATATTTACTCCAGGTAACTACTATAACCCTCTTTAAACATTAAATTAAAGTGAGTCTTTACTCTGCTCAAAATAATATAATGGTTCCATTTTACTCTGAGAAAAGAATCAGTTAGTAAGGTCAGAAGACATTACTTGGTTTTTCTGCTTCTCCTTCCCCTGGCTCCCTTTTCTGTACACCCCTTCCTATCACTCTCCACCTCCCTCACTGTACTCCAACCCCGTTCACCCTTATTCCTGGTCCTTGAATAGCAGACATGCTTCCCTTTGGGTATCTGCCATTAGTTTTTTTTTTAAAAAACGGAGTTTCGCTCTTGTTACCCAGGCTGGAGTGCAATGGCGCGATCTCGGCTCACCGCAACCTCCGCCTCCTGGGTTCGGGCAATTCTCCTGCCTCAGCCTCTTGAGCAGCTGGGATTACAGGCACGCGGCACCATGCCCAGCTAATTTTTTTTGTATTTTTTTGGTAGAGACCGGGTTTCACCATGTTGACCAGGATGGTCTCGATCTGTTGACCTTGTGATCCACCCGCCTCGGCCTCCCAAAGTGCTGGGATTACAGGCTTGAGCCACAGCGCCCGGCCTGCCATTAGTTTTTATGGGGTTTTTGTTCATCTTCTTGGAAATATCTTTCCTAAGATAATCTGCTTTGTTAATTTTCTCACTACTAGCAAGTCTTTACACAAATCTCACTGTTTGTTTTTTCTTCTTGAGACAAAGTCTCACTCTGTCTCCCAGGCTGGAGTGCAGTGAATGCCATTATCTCTGCTCACTGCAGCCTTCACCTCCAGGGCTCAGGCGATCCTCCCACCTCAGCCAAGTTGCTGGGACTGCCCCTGTGCCATAACTGGCTGATTTGTCTATTATTTGTGGAGATGGAGTTTCTCTATATTTCCCAGGCTGGTCTCAAACTCTTGGGATCAACCGATCTGCCTGCCTCAGCTCCTCAAAATGCTGGGATTTCAGCCATAAGCCAATGCATCTAGCCAAATCTTGCTTTCTTAATGAAGCCTCTCGTAAGCCCTCCATTTAATATTGCGTCCATCTTCAGCTCCACCTCCTTCACTGCATTCCAACTGTGATTCCTGATTTCCCCTGCCTGTTGTACCTTTTCCTTCTTTACGTATATTCGTGAAACTCCAATATAATACTGTATGATTTTATTGTGGATTGTATTTGTTGATTGTCAACCGTGGAGACACGGTTAGTTTGGCTCTAGTTGGTAATATTTATGTGTGCACAGTCATGCTGTTGCCGGCTGTTCAGGGGTGGAGTGCCTCCAGGAACACCCCTACCACCCATAGCATCAACACACAATACAAACCTGCAGAGCCAGAAGTCAGTCACAGCATGGACATATTCTACTGCCCAGGAGGAAGATCTATGTGGGTAGTGAGGAAAAACGGGTTTGAAATATTCAATTGCAAGCCTCATTGTGTAGCATTAGGGGATACAGTAATATACACGTAAGACCACTTAATCCACACACAACCTTAAGTTTTGAACTTATAATCATTTATATTTGAAAATGTTATGAAATTAGCACTTTAACAGGTGAAGAAACTAAGGCACAGGGAAATTAACTAACTTACTTAAGATCTCATGGTAAATGCAAGAGCTGGGGCTTGAACATGAGTAGTTCCACACTCAAACTTGTACTCTTGACCTCTAAGAGAATCTTCAGTTAATTCTTTAGCTTCCTCCTGCAATCCCCTCTGCTAAGGGTCACCAGCGCTGTCATGCTATGAGCATAAGGTAACAATGGTATCATCGGTTCATCTTTTCTATAACCCTATGAGGTCAGTATGACAACAACTTCAATTTTAGGGAGAAAAATTGAGGTAAAAGTTGTTTAAATGTGCAAGGTCAAGACACTGGTTCATGGCAGAGATGGGATTACCATCGAGTTTCCTGACTTTCAGATCAAAATGCTTTACAAACTGTATGCTACTCCTCAGCTGGTGGTTCATGACATTGGCTGTCTAGAGAAAAGTGCATGGTCTCTGTGACCTTCCTCAGTTCAACAACAGAACCCCAGAGGGGACAGCGATGGATGCATAATTGAGATAAGAGATCTCACAAGACTTAGCTGGGATTTCTGGAAATCCATACAAAGGAATCTCTGGGATAATGCTTAGATGCTCACTTCTAATGAATAAAAGATGGGATGATCCTTCTATTTTTTAAGTTTATTAAAATACTGAGTTTTGTTTCCAGTGTGTATTTTAGTCTCCCCACCATCTCCGTGTCCGACCGCTACTACTATGTCCTATCTAACATTCCATACATTCCTAAAACCAAGCAAAGGGTGGAGTTCCATCTTTAAAAACTAAACTGGCATTTTGGACAACACATTCTTGGCAATGAAACCTGGACAACATTTATCACACACTGTAGGGAAAGTTCTCACTCCACATTATAAAAAGAACAGCCAGATATCAACTGTTGCAGAAAAGAAATAAGATGGACTTTTTTTGTTTGTTTTAGAGAGTCTTTCTCTGTCTCCAGGCTGGAGTGCAGTGGCGCAATCTCGGCTCACTGCAACCTCCACCTCCTGGGTTCAAGCGATTCTTCTGCCTCAGCCTCTCGAGTAGCTGGGACTACAGGCACGTGCCACCATGCCAGGCTATTTTTTGTATTTTTAGTAGAGACGGGGTTTCACCATGTTGGCCAGGATGGTCTCGATGTCTTGACCTCGTGATCTGCCTGCCTCTGCCTCCCAAAGTTCTGGAATTACAGGTGTGAACTATAAATTATTTTCTTAAAGAGACTTCCTCCATAGCCAGAGATCTTGAATAGCCTCCTGGTCAGTCATCCGGAAGCAATTCTTCACATAATTGACAAACTTGGCTTCCACTTTGGGAAGAGAACCACCTTTTTCTAGACTTGCTTGCATTTTTGCTTTAATGTCTTCCATAGAATTAGGTCCTTTTGGTGTTTTAGGAGATTACTTTTTTCCCATTTTTGAAGGATTCTTGTCCTTTTGATCTTGGTATTGATGGTTTTGGGTCTTTGCCATTCTAATTTGACTTTCGTGCACTTTTGGCTAGAGTGTCTTCACTGGCACTTTTTCTTAAGTTTCCTCCTCCTCCTCCTCATCATCATCTTCATTCATCTTCATTATCATCTTCATCAGCAGCAAGTTTTACCTTTTTTCTGTGGAAACTTGCTTTCCAGCATGAAGAATTTCACATTCTCTTCCACTTCGTCTCCTGACTCTGCCTCTTCCTCCACAGCTACCAAGTGCTATCCACTAATATGCACTGGCCCTGATGCACACGTCCATGGTAAAACAACTGGTGATTTTTTTTTTTACTTTTTTTAAAAAATATATATTTTATTGTATTTTAGGTTTTGGGGTACATGTGAAGAATATGCAAGATTGCTGCATGGGTACATACATTGAAATGTGGTTTGCTGCCTTCCTCCCAATCACCTATATCTGACATTTCTCCCCATGTTATACCTCCCCAATTCCCCACCCCCCCTTTCCCTCCCCTAGTTCCCCCACTACAGACCCCAGTGTGTGATGCTCCCCTCCCTGTGTCGATGTGTTCTCATTGTTCAACACCTGCCTGTGAGAACATGCAGTGTTTGATTTTCTGTTCTTGTGTCAGTTTGCTGAGAATGATGGTTTCCAGGTTCATCTATGTCCCTACAAAGGACACGAACTTATCGTTTTTTATGGCTGCATAGTATTCCATGGTGTATATGCACCACATTTTCCCTGTCCAGTCTATCGTCAATGGGCATTTGGGTTGGTTCCAAGTCTTTGCTATTGTAAACAGTGCTGCAATGGACATTCGTGTGCATGTGTCCTTATAATAGAAAGATTTGTAATCCTTTGGTGTTTTAAAATACTGAGTTTTGTTTCCAACGTGTATTTTAGTCTCCCCACATCTCCATGTCTGACCACTACTACTATTTCCTATCGTAACATTCCATACATACCTAAAACCAAGCAATATATACCCAGTAATGGGATTGCTGGGTCAAATGGAATTTCTATTTCTAGGTCCTTGAGGAATTGCCACACTGTCTTCCACAATGGTTGAACTAATTTACACTCCCACCAACAGTGTAAGAGTGTTCCTATTTCTCCGCATCCTCTCCAGCATCTGTTGTCTCCAGATTTTTTAATGATCGCCATTCTAACTGGGGTGAGAGAGTATCTCAATGTAGTTTTGATTTGCATTTCTCTAATGACCAGTGAAAACAACTGGTGATGTTATTTTAAAACCCCTAAGGGAAAGTGGTGGCTGTACAGAGATTTTCAAAGTTGCCAGTGTTACTTTAATTGGACTGCCGTCGTAATTTACTACCTCTGCCTCAACAATGAGCATTCATCCTTCGCACAAGCCCCTAAACCGACTTTCTTAGTGATAACTGGTGCTCATTTTCATCATTATCTGCCTTATAGTGAAAATCTTTGTCGGCCTTTAGTTCACAACTGAAAAGATAGTTTTGGGGCCTCAGGGGGCTCATGTCCGTGTCCATCGAATCTTCCATGAGGTGGCGGCACGCACTTAGGTGTGGGAGAAGGCAGACAGAGATGAAGGACAAGTGTTCAAGAGAACAGCAGCACAGGACAGAATGACACCAGGGGTCCTTCTATTTTAAAGAGCAGGTAAACTCCCATAGTGTCACACAATCTTGCCAACCAGAGACCTGGCCAAAAGCCCCTAGTGGTGTGACTTTGTCACAGATCTAATTAGCACAAATAGCTCAAAAAGCCTTCTGAGAGACCTTCCTAGCTTCACCCAACCAAAAGAAAGTGTTCTGTCAAGGAACTGGGCTCTCCAGGGGAGAAATCAGCTTTTGGGTAATTCTACCTATGCTGGGCGGTGCATTCTGAGTGTCCCTGAACTTCTTCTCTAGAAAGTGTTGTTATTTTTGACCATCTTAATTAATCCTGTGACCTGGTGGAGCTTCCAGGCTCATGTAATTTCCCTGTGTGAATCGGCTTAAGGAGAGATGCCAGGGTTTTGCCTCTGCTGCTGAGAAGCCCCACTGCTTATTTAGCTCCAGGTGGAGTCTGAAAAGTCCCCACTCTACAGCCAGGTTATGTGTTTAAAATCCCCTGTGATGAGGATGCCATCAAATATTCCTGTGTCGGACTGACCAAAGTGGTGATTTGAATGCTGCATTTCTATATCATACTGGCAAATAATATCTTATTATTTATAGAAGTTATATTCTTACATTTACATGATGAAGATTTGGCCTAAAGTATTATAATTTAATGTTAAAAAAGGTCAAAAAGAACTTATCAATCTCTCATTCATGAAAAAAAATACTGGAAAATATCTGTCCTCATTGAAGAATAATCTGTTGTATAGTTAAAGTCAAGTTGAATTTAAGGAGAAATGAAAATACCCAAACACACAACACACACATACTCACACATCCCACCATCAACACACACAAAACCTCTCAACATTTCTCTTACTCTTTGATGTCTATACGCCAAATGAATGTTCCTCAGATGCTTCCATATGTCCCAAAATATGCGCCTTCCTTATTTCATTATGGCAGGTTAATAGATATGGCAGGTTCAATTAATTATGACTTAAAACTTTCCACAATTTTAAGTTTCCAGTTTTTTATTCCACAGGAAGAAAAATACAACTTTCAAGTACAATACTTCTAACAATATGACTGATTTTTTTTCTTGGAAAAAAAACTGTCAAAACATGACATGTCAGATTCAGCTTCCTTCCACCAACATATCACAATCTGTTTTGATGGAAAAGGGATATATTTTAATTATTTGTTTTTAATCTGACTCCAGACTTGACATATGGCACCTCATTAAGTTCTCTCTACATATTCTGGTAAAAACAAAAACAAGCTGTACAAAGTTATTCAACTTCTGGCATAAAAGTTATTTTTAAGAACTTCTATTGCTTCTTAGGAGGTTAAACAATTCCAAAAAAAAATATCCTTTAAGAGCCTGGAGTGACATCCATTTTGAGAGGCTTGCCGAGAATCAATCACAGCAGACATTAGCTGTAGGGAAAATATGCTCTTTGAGTTGCGGGTGTGCACAGCGATAGGTGCTGACGGGCCCCTCCATGAGCTTGTTCCTCCCTGAAATGCACAGACATTGCCTACACTGAGAAGAAAGCATATATTATCTTCAAACTGTGGATATTTTCAAATCGTGGAAAAAGTCCTTTATGTCTCAACTCTGCCTCAGAAAAGGATGATAGCAGACCATTTATTTTTGTTCAGTTTTATGCAACATGCTTTATTAATGTCTCCTCTCATAAGGAACCAAGAAACAATTCTGATAAGTTTCTATTTTTTTCTGTTGGAGGCCAATTTAACTGAACTATCAATTAACCAGAACTTCTTATTTTATCTTGCATTCTACATTAAAAAATAACTTTAAAAATATCTTCTCATGCAAGATTTTATTTAAAATGTTTTTAAAATCCCTTTAAATAATAACACAAAGGGACATTCAGAGGATATTCTGATGTCAATACAATTTCAATCTACTAATTTAGATTATAATTATCTACTCACCTGAAAATGATCAATAATGGTCAGAGTTTTTTTATTTATTTGCATTCACACAATAAATGCTGAGTATAAAATTCTACTGAGCTTGAGAATGTTGAAAACTAGGAAAACGAAGCATTATCCCTGTTCTGAAACAGTTCATCGTCCTTAAGAGAAGAACGTTAATGACCACAAAAAAGGGAATGAAAACTGAGACATTAGCCAGTCTTGTGTAACAAAGGTTGGATGTAAGACCATTTTGGGATGAAGCTGGTGATGACATGTCACCAGTGTTTCTAAGGCAGTCACTCTAATTGAGACAAAGTCCTGCTCTGTGTTCTGTCTTGTCCTCAGAAGTTGATGGGACATGGGCTCCTTCCTTTAGAGTCTCTCTTGCCAGATTTTAGTCTCTGTTCATGTACCTCCTCAATGATCTGATGATGTATTAATTATATTTGAAAAAAGGTGTTCAAGAAAGGTTTGGTGAGTACCTGCTGTGTACTAGACATAGTCGTAGAAAGTAATGATGCATTGATGAACAAAAAGTTCTCACTACCCTAAATCTCACATTCTGGAGGGAAGTATTATGAGACTGCAATTAAAAAAAAATTCAGTGTATGTTTATGTGTCAGTATGTGAGAATGCATGCTTTCGCATTGGGTTAGCTTAATCTATTTTCTAGGTATTCATAGCCCAGTGCTGGTGATCAGCTGCCATTTACTTTGAATGTCTAGTTTTTAGAGAAGGCTATTATTATAAGTTCTTTCAACTCTGTATACCTTTCATCAATTTCAGAGACTTTACTAATTACTATAATACATGTTAGATTTTCATCAATGAAAATAGTGGCTTGTGTGATGTTAGAAATCAGCTTTAATAGGTAAAATGATTCAGTTATTTCGCTTAGCAGAAATATTTTCATGGACTATATAAACGTGCTATGTTTCTGTTTTGAGATTTGTATATGGATTAACTAAACTTTAAAGTTGAAGAATAGGATGTAAAAATGAATAAAAATACAGGTAGAGGGATGAGCAGAGGAATAGAATCAAGGTACACAAGGAAGGAGGGGTGATGAGTATACCAGAAGGTCTTAAAATTAAGTATCAGAGCAATAAACTTTTTTCGAATTAGAGGAGCTGATGAGAAATGCAAATCTGTGTTGAGAAAGTAGATGAGCAAGTTTTCCGCAGAGTAGAACATTGACTGTCAAGAGCTGTATTTTTACAAAATGAGTTTCTCACTGAAGAGATTAACCCTAGTCATTCTCAAGGGACAACCAGAGTCTATAATCTCAGGGCAGCTAAGATAAAATCCTTTCGGGGGGGTAACATAGAATGCCGAGAAAATTGCTGGAGTTATGTTTTAGGCTCAGGAACAGATTTTCAGTCACTGAAGTGGCTCCACTGAAGCTGTCACAGTGGGTAGCTACTCAGGTATGAGCAGGGCAGGAGAGGGTGCCCCCCGCCACCGCCAGACACGCACCGGGAGTGTCTGGAGCCCATCAGGTGACGGTCAGGTGGTTGTTAACTGTCTCTCTAAAGTAATAATTGGTCACAACTGGCATCAGAGAAAGCCAGTCTCCTAAAAGACAGAAAACACCTGACACTGATGATCAGCAGCTTTCCAAGGAGTTGGGCAGTCGGGAGAAGCAGTGTAAGACCCTGGAAGCATGCCAACGTATAAAACCCCAAGTCAAAAGGTCAAACTATGAACCTGCCTTCCAAGTCGCCTGCTTGGCCCTCTTCCAAGGGTACTTTCCGTCCTTTTGTTCCTGTTCCAAAGCTTTTTAATACACTTTCACTCCTGCTCTAAAACTTGCCTTGGTTTCTCCTTCTGCCTTATGCCTTCAGTCAGATTCTTTCTTCTGAGGAGGCAAGAATTGAGGCTGCAAACCCATATGGAAATACATTCGCCACCAGTAACAAAACTGTTCCTGGGGAGGCTGGAGAGCCCCAGGACTACAGATGTCAGCAGTTGATGTAAACCCAGGATACAAGTGACCTTGAGAGTCATCCTACATGTACAGTGTCATCCAGGCCACAAAAGGTACGAGCTACACGTTGCTATGCAGTTCTCTACAACTAGACCCAGAATGCCTTCAAATGGAAAAGATCTGAACTCTGTGACACTGTCAACTTCTCAGGTCTCTTCGTTGGAACTTGAGGCAAAAGAAGGCAGGAAAAGTTCCTTGAAAAGTAACCTGGAGACAACCTTGTCCCAAAGTCTGCCTCAATGACAGTAAGGGCAGCTTCAATGCATGCCAAGATGGTAATGAGATGGAACAGCAGCAGTTCCTCTTGGGATGTTCTCAGCCAGAACTCTCTGCTTTTCCTCCTGGGCTGGTGAAGCAGCGACTACAGAATAATTTCTTTTTAATGCGGTATTTTTTTTTTTTCTGAAATGAACTAATAAAGGAAAGAAAAAAGACACACTCAAGTATCAGTGTGAATATGATACTCTTATGCTGACTGATGAAACTGCTCATGGAGCTATCTCCCTTAGACACATTTTACAAACAGAGATGATGATTTTAGTGTCCATGTCTACTGGACAACAGGAGGAAGAGCAGGTTGCAAATTCCTGGCACCTTTATAGAAGGAAGCTGAAGTGTTTGGCTTAGGCAAACAAGTTTATGCTTGTTTATAAAGCAGATATTCATAATTCTGTTTATCAAATTTCCAAAGTAATAAATACCTAAAAGACAGTTAGAAATAAAACTTCACAGATGATATTCCTCATTTGGCAAAAAATGTATGCTGGAAATCTAAAGCAAAATAATAGATGTCTTGTGACTTGTTAGACACCAGAATTAGAAACCGTAAAGTCTTGGGCAGTGACTTTCCAGATCAGATTATTCAATCTTAGGATTTGATGCAATGCCTCAGACTAGGGTCAACAGGACGTTTACAGTCCAAGGCACTGCAATGTTCTCAAAATGCAACTTATCTCATGCTATTTGTGGGTTTGTAGTGCCAATGGCATGGCAGAGGGCACGGTTAAAAATAAAAATTTCTCATTTTTCCATTCAGTGGTAAATTCTGTCAACATACATATCAATTTCAGCACATGTTTGAACTATGCCCTTGATGTTCAGGGTTTTGTCCAGATAGATTTTCAAAATAACCTTCACTACATTATAAAATGTAGTGGTCTGGTAAGACTAAAATGTACACATTATATAGTTCTTTTGTTTCTTCTAGCCCTCTGATACCTAATAACATAAATACATTTATATAAAAGTTATTAAAACTTAAGCAACCTAAACTCTATTTTTAAGTTAAAAAAAAGGTCATAAAAATACTATATTTTTCTCACAATAAAGCTCAAGTTAAAGTTCAGAAAGTTAATTCAGAGAAGAGACTTTTAAATTTTTTATCAAAAAGTATTTTAGAAACTCCCAAAATGATCCAAGAATAGCCATCATTTCATGAGACAAAAAGGTATTTTTCCCCACTATTTTAGATTTTCTCTGACAGTTAAATATGCACTTATTCTTCCTGAAGGACACTGAGCAGACAACACAGCCTCCTAATGTAACAGTCAACAAAATAACATCAGTCCTAGACAAGTCTGCACAAATATCAAAAGTAAATTTCTTTCTTTCGAAATAAAAGCCATTGGGAGAAAAAAAAGTCTTGTGGAGCAAAAAAGGCTCTGCTTTAGATAAGATGATATGATGTCTGTAAATTAAACTCTCAGTTCACACACACACAGATTATCCTTTTACTTAAAATAATTTCAGCCCAATATGTTTTAGGAGCTCTAAGCTAAAGTTAAAATATTAGTTTTTCTTATAAAACAAACTAAAATAAAGATGATCATATATCTTTCTCCGAGTTAAAGTGTTCTAATTGAATAATCATGATAGTATCTTCACAACATAAGTAATTTAAAGAAATTATTATCAAACAATGTAAAAAGCAAAAACAGAGAGGACTCTTATACTTTCCTATCTCATCTGTGTTAGGAATTGGCTTCCATTTTAATTTTAATTTCCCTCCCCAAATCCCTCATATCTTTGCATTCATTACAACATTTTAAGAAAAACGATATTTGTCTAATATTCTACTTTTTTCCTTGTAAATTATCTCTTTCAGTACTCACAAAACTCTTAAGATAGAAATTAATATATGATCCCTATTTTACAAATAAAGAAACTGAGGTTGAGGAAGGTAAATGGTATCTTTTCTAATTTCAGAACACTATTTTCATTAAAAGAATCTACTTCTTTGTAGAAAACACTTAGAAAAAGTAGGATTCTTAAATGTGTTATTATAAAGTGAAATCAATCAGTCTGAAAAAACTATATATGATTCCAACTGTGTGACATTCTGAAAAGGGCAAAATTATGCATTGGTAAAAACAGCAGCAGTTGCCAGGAGTGGGGATGGGCGGGAATGAATAGATGGCACATAGAGGATTCTTATGGCAGTGAAACTGTTCTGTATGATACTATAAAAGTGGGTAGATTTGATTACGCATTTGTCAAAACCCACAGAACTTTGCCACACCAAGAGGGAACACTGATGTCAGCTATGGACTTCCATTAATAAGAATACACCAATAATGGCTCCTCAATTGTAAAAGGCAATGCAAGATGCAAATAGTAGGGGAAACTGTGTGGGAGGGGGAGGAGATGCAGGAACAATGTATGCACTCTCCAATTTTTCTATAAACCCAAACTGTTCTAAAAAATACATTTACATTAAAAAGCATCAAAATCACACCCATGTGCCCTTTTTCCACTTGAAGATATTCCAGTGACATTTCAAGATATAAATATCAGAAAGCGATGCTCGATAACCTTTACAATCAGGCAGTCCTGCCTGTGATTAGGTTTAGCTGAGTCCATAATAACTAATTCACACTGGGTCTGCACCCAATACTCACCCATTAGGTTCCACCCTCAAAGAGCTTCTCTAAACACAGGTTTCCATATTTCTACAGGATAATAACCATTAAAAAGGGAAACATGTTCAACAGCAGAAAAGAGAAAGTTGTTTTAGTCTAACAGTGAAAAAAAGTGGATAATTTAATAACTATAATTTTTGAGTCTATTCAGCACATTGCAACTATCGGACTATTGACACTCTGAAGGTGCAAGGCCTCCACGTGACCTGAGTTTCCTCTGAGGAGCATGGGGCACACAAATGGTTCCATGAGGCACTCCAGGAAAAGAGGACCCCTGAAGGCCCAGGGCCAACATTCCTGGCAGGTTGAATCCCTGGGAGCTCTAGACACCAGGCACCTACCCCCATAACCCCTAGAGCTGGCTTTTCCCCTCAGGCAGCTCAGGTGCTCACAGGAAGGGTTGCAGGCAGCACTGCATACCCCAAAGGCTCTCCTCACTTCAGTGGCACAGGTATGCAGGGACTGCCCAGCTTTAAGAGTGAAACAGGAGTCCATGGGCAACCCATGTGCATTTAGACACAGACATAAAACTTGCCTGCACTCAGTGCCCTTCTTAGCATGGGGCAAAGGCCATCTGCCCCTGAGGGAGGGCTGGAGACACACCTGTTCCCATAACAGGAAGCGGTTTGTCTAGCCTTGAGGAAAGGTAAAAAACACCCCTCTCCCTGTATGACACTGGGCAAATCACGCACTCCTCCCGGGAGTCTGCACTGATAGAATGAACCTAGGAGCTGGCTGTGGGGGCAGAGATGGAGACACCACGCATTCAGATCTGAAGAAGCAGAGTTTGCTCTCTCACCTGTGGGCGGGAATGGGATGTGTGCAGGACACAGGTCTGCCTTCCAGACTATGCAGAGTGATTTCCCTGTGGGAGGAAAGGATGCTAAGAAAGTTGTTTTCCTGAGGCTCAGACTCCACTGGGCCTGCCTTAAGCCTGAGTCAGAAGCAGAGAAAACACAGGCTTTGCTCTCAGTAACAGCAGTAGCCTCTTCCAATGGGTAGTGGAAAACCAGCCACTGAGAAGGGCATGTGGTGGGAATGGGCAGTACCCCCACAGTAAAGCAGAATAGCAGAAGGTGCTCGATGGCACTCCAGGTCCCAGGGTAAGTTCAGGACAGTGGAAGGCTACTACTGAAAAGATTTGAAGGCTTCTGGACACCCAAGGTCACTTCAGAAACAACAAAACCCGGGTAGGGCTCAAGTGCGGACTCCACGGACTCAACACACCATAGTTAAGAGCCTGGCAGAAAAAAGGCGGCTCTATACGTGAGTATTCTGTTTTTACAGAGACCATTTTCTACACCCAGCATACATATCTTTCATGAATAAAGGTGTATAAAGCCTTTCTCACGAAAATAAAAGCTGAGGGAATTCAGGAGGCAAAAGAAAAATAGTATCCAGTGGAAATTAAAATATGCACAAAGGAATGCAAGAGCCGTAATTGGTAAATGTAAGCTACCTGTATGAGACACGTTTCCTATTTTATTCATGTTAAAATAATTAGAGCATTTAAATAAAAAATAATGAAAAGGGTTGTAGGCTTGATGACATATAGGAACAAAATATATGGTGATAGTTCAAAGGATGGGAGGAGAGAGGAAACAAGTGCTAGGATCGTATATTACATCTGCTGTGGTTTAATATTACTTAAAGGTCATCTGTGTTAACAATATCGTGAATGTTGCAAACCCCAGAGAAATCAGAGAAATAAATACATAATAAAAAAGGACGAGGCCAATAAGCCAAAGGCAGAGATAAGATGAAAACATGAAAACGTAATTATTTCAAACTGAGGAAATGGCAAAAATCCAGAAAAAAAAAGATGGCACATATAGGAGACAACAAATTAGATTTCAAATTTTAGTAAAATATATTGATAATTATGTAAGATATTAGTCTCTTGAAGGATAAAATTAAATTTCAAGACGCTCAAATTGAATGAAAAGCAAGGACCAACTATGTGCTATCTACATGAAGCCCACGTTGTAAATAGAGAAAACAGTAGGTCATGGTAACACCACAATTCACAAGGAAGCGGGATTAGCTGTATAAACATTGGATGAAGTAGCTTTCAAAACAAGTGATATTACCAGGAATGAAGAGAAACATTGCATAATAAGAGTCTGTTCATCAAGAATTAAAAAAACTTCTAAATATATAACAGAGCTTTCAATAATATAAAGCAAAACCCAACAAAACATTTTTTTCAAATTTCAGAAATATTGTTGGAAATTTAAACACTTCTTTCTCTCCCCATTATTGATGAGAGAAATACACAGAAAATTAGTAAAGATATAGAAGATTCAAAGAACACTATGAAACTTCTGTTTGTTTTGTTGTTTTCTTTTTGGATGCTGTATCTTGCTCTGCGGCCAGGGCTGACTGGAAGGTGGCATCACAGCAGCAGGTCCCACTGCAGCCTGGGACTCCTGGGCAAAACAAAGCTTTCCTCCTGCTTCAGCCTCCCAAAGATCTGGAATTGTAGAGATGAGCTGCCATGCCCAGACTCCAAAATACTTTTAAATTAAAAATGACATTTATAAATAATTCACTGGTCAGATAATAATTACAAGGGAAAGGAAATATTTTAAACTGGATTGTATAAAAACACATTATATCAAAATATGTCAGATGGAGCTAAAACATTGCATGGAGGCATACTGATAGCATTAAGTGTTAACTTCAGAAACAAAAAAGATCTCAGATCAATCATCTACACTTACACTTAGAAAACTACAAAAAAGAAGAGCAAATTTAATTCAAGCCTATCTAACAGAGGGAAATAATACAAGTGAAAACAGAAATCAGTGAAAATGAAAGTTAACAAAAGCAAAAGGAGAGAATAAAATCATTACATTCTATTCAGTTTCATTAGGAGAAATAGAGGCACAAATTATGAAATTTGAAAGATAGGTCATCTTTCAAAACGACATCTTTCGAACAGATACAACAGATGTTACAATGATCCTAACAGGATATTGTGGACAACTATTGCAATAAATTTGAAAACTTAGATGAATGCTTTTGCCCTAAGAAACAGGAAAACAAAGGGAAGGTGACAGGGAAAGTATGTCCAACCATACCACTTTTACTCAAAAGTACATGGAAAATTCTACCGCGTAGAATAAAGTGAGGCAGAGAAATTAAAGGCACACTGATCAGGAAGAAAGAAACAAAATTACCTTTATTCAGAAGTGACATGATCATCTAGTTAGAAAGTTCTAAGGATTTATAAAATTAGTAGCAGTTTAGAATGTTCAGGATAGTCACAGGATATAAGGTCCACAAACTGAAAGCCATTTTATTTCTATATATTGTAACCAGATGTAGTTTGAAGGTAAAAACCAGTACTACTTATAATCACATAAAAATTGTGAAATATTTTGTAGTAAATTTCACAAAATATGTGCAACACCTGTGCACTGAATATTACAGGCCATTGTAGAAAAAAATGAAACAGAAGCCACAAATTGGGAGAAAGTACTTGTAAAAATTTATACTCCATGTTATATTTGTAATGTATTCTGCATAAATAAGAAATCCTTGCAATTCAATAAGAGGACAATGTAATTACAAAGTAGGCAAACAGGTATGCTCCAAAGAGATATAAGAATGGCCAGTTAGAAGCAATAACATGTTCAACATTATTAGCAATTAGGGAAATACACATTAAGACCATATGTACACCCATCAAAGTGAATTTCCTGTAATACTAAGTATTGGTGAGGGTGTGTACCTACTGAAAGTATTGTACATTAGTGGTAAGAGAGAAAAATTGTGAAATCTCTTAGAAAAGCTTTTATGAACCCAAAATCTACTTCTTATGATCCAGCAATGTTAGTCTTAAGTATTTATCAATGAAAAATAAAAATAACTAGGAACAAAGAGATCTGTACATGCATTTTTTTGAATTTGTTCATAAAAGTTAAAAACTGCACACAACTCAAATGTACATAATCTGATGAATGGATAAATGAATTGTGGTATATTCATAAAATTGGCTACTATTCACCAATAAAGTAAACTATTGATGTATAAACAGAAATAAATGAATTTCAAAAGTTTCAAGAAAATTGAAGCCAGAAATTAAAAAATACATATGCTATGGTTTTATAATATGTCATCCTAGGAAAGGACAAACTCTAAGGACAATAAATAATTCAGTGCTTGTCTTGGTCTGGGTGAGTGTGAAGGGTCAGCCATGAAGGGCATCTTTGTTGGACGGATACAAATGTTCCATATCTTGATCATGGTGGTGGTTACATGAGTATATGCATTTATGAAAAAATTGAAGTGTGTATATGTGGGTGTGTGTTTTGAAAGTGAAGAGAAAAACACTTAATTGGAGTTTTTTTATTTTTATTTTTTATTTTTGACAGAGTTTCACTCTTGTTGCCCAGGCTGGAGTACAATGGCATGATCTTGCGATCTTGGCTCACTGCATCTCTGCCTCCTGGGTTCAAGTGATTCCCCTGCCTCAGGCTCCCACATAACTAGAATTGCAGGCACCCACCACCATGCCCAACTAATTTTATGTTTTTAGTAGAGAAAGGGCTTCACCATATTGGTCAAGCTGGTCTCGAACTTCAGCCCTCAGGTGATTCACCCACCTCAGCCTCCCAAAGTGCTGGGATTACAAGCATGAGCCACCACTCCTGGCCTGGAGCTTTCATAATAACAGTACATATATTTAAGTGCATACATCAGCAATGTTCATGTTCACATTTTATCAAAAGTTTATGTTTTCTTTTATAGAAGTAAAATATGCTTAAGATATAAATTTGAAATTAGGATCTACTCTTAAAATGACATCTGTCCACTCATATTTATTGAATGTATAGCTATATGGAAAATTCTATTTTAGATTTACTTTAGCTACTTTTTTGTACAAAATGAAGTTATGTTTTCCTTTTAAATAGATGCTTGTTTAGCATTATTCTAATATACATTTCTTATATTTTATATTCCTTCTCAAACTATGCTATTTGTTAATTTCTTCTGTAAAATGTGGATTTAATATATATGAGTAAAGTTTATTCTACCCTCAATTGTTAGGACTGTAAAGTCAGAAACTGGTCATGTAAGGTAAAATTTACTTGCTTATCTGTTAAAATTTTGCACACATAAGCTGAGATCACTGACACTGCTACTGTTAATAATGAGACCCATAGGACACTTTGGATACACAGGAGGCTCAAGACGCACTTTGACTGTCTTCTAGAAACTATCACTGATCTCTTCAACAAGCTTTTTTAACTGAACTGTATTTAAGCAACAGGAGATGTGCACATTTTAAACAAAGGGACAGCCCGGTAAGTTAACACATTCACTCAGTGATGCTGCTGCTGATGCTAGTCATATTCGTCATCTGCATCCTCTCTAATAATAACTGCAGAAGAATTATTTTAGGTCTCCATGAAAAAATAGTCGTGTTTTCTCATGAGTGATCGGTCTTCCGTTTCAGCTTCCAAAAAGGTTAGCAACACATTTGCCAGTGCACCGCATTTCAGCAGACTTTATTTTTTATAATACTTCATCTCTGCATTATCTATTTTCTCCTTCTAATCTTTGCCTTTGGCAGTGTTCTTACGTTCCTATATTTATATTTTTTGCAGTTTCCTTACTTATTAATATTTATCTTGAGTTATATCAGTTTGGAAAATGGGTAGGAGGTACATAGATGATGAATGAAAGAAAAAGAGAGAAGAAAGGGAGAGAGAGAGAGAGAGAAAGGGAGGGAGAGAAGGAGGGAGGGAGGAAGGGAGAAAGGGAAGGAAGGAAAGAAGGAAGGGAGGGAGAAAGGAGGAAGGGAGAAAAGGAAGGAAGGAGGGAAGGAGGGAAGGGAGGAAGAAGGGAAGGAGGGAAGGGACAAAGGGAGGAAGGAAAAAAGGGAGGGAAGGAGAGAAGGAAGGGAGGGAAAGAGGGAAGGGAGGCAGGGAGGGAGGCAGGGAGGCAGGAAGGTAGGTAGAAAGAAAGGAAGGAAGGAAGGAAGGAAGGAAGGAAGGAAGGAAGGAAGGAAGGAAGGAAGGAAAGGCAGGCAGGCAGGCATGGGAGGAGAGAGAGACATTTCCAAGACATTAAGCCCCTGCTGGTCAGGCTGAGGAGGAACAGCTCTCCTGCCGCCCAGGCTGAAGGTTGGGTTAGCTCAAATGCACCCATTTGGGTGGCAGCAAGCACCAGTCACCACAATGAGTTGGTTTCCAAGTCTTTGTAGTGAGAATATGTCACTACAGCTTAATGCTTAGATATAACTTAGTTTTTTTACAATCTGTACTAATTTTATTTTTAGTGAAAAACTTTGACTAGGAATATTCCTTTATGGGGCTTTTAGTTGACAAAGAAAGGGCTGTAGAGAAGTGCCTGGGGGAAGCGGATAAAGGCAAATGATGCTCTGTGTGAGGAAACACACGTCAAAGATGGTGGCTGTCTTCACAATGCCTGCAAGAGACCTTAGCTCAGAGAAATAAAAGATTATATTTTATTTAAAGAGGAAGGAGCAAAGAGAAGTGAATGGAGTGCTAGAGAAGAAACGATTAGAGGAGGTGTCTTAAAACCTCAGAAAGTAAAGTGTTTCCAAGCCACAGGGGTGAAGACTGCCCCGGCTCGCGTGATTCACAGGACAAAGGCAGGGGGCACACTCCACACCAGGGTGGACGAAGTGGGTGGAGGTGTGGGGCTTAAGCAACCATCACTCAAAGTCTGTCTCTGTAGTCAGTATTTGTGTTTTTGAGACAGATTGAACTCGTGGGAAGCTTTTTGATCTGGCAAAAGTTTCCTGAGGAGGTTGAATTCACTATCATCCCATGCCCAGAGCTGCCTGAACCACCCACTCTGTGCAAAGATAGTGCCACCCTTTGGGCATGTAGATTTTCCATGCATTATACCACATTACACCACGGGAAGTTTCCCCATCATGTCAGACCACTTCCTCATATCTGTGACCTTCAGATCTTCACTTCTGCCATCTGGAAATGTGCTTCAGTGTCTGATTTGAGTTTCTACAGCTAATATTTTAAAATTATGTTCAGGAAATTAAAAACAAAAGTATAAAATCTGAGTAACACATAATAAAGTTTGACTTATTACAAGAGCCTTCTAGACATGTAAATATCCGGAAGGCAGGTTATGTAATTTACATATGATGAAAAAGCTGTATGAAACGTCCACAGTTCTACAATTATCTGAGGCAAATTCCCTTTCTTTTAACAGGTAAAAATCAATAAAGACAACCTACAAGCAGCCACAAAACCCCACATTTTCCAGATTAGCCAAGAGATTCAACTATTTTTGTTTTTGCCGATGCTTCCCGGAATTCCCGAACAACCTAAAACTCCGTGGTTCAGATACTGAGTTTCACAGCCTTGCGTCACTTCCGAGAGATGCGTCCTCACCTGTTCTTCAAGCTTCTGTCCTTGCGTGACCTACTCTAGTTCAAGTTGTCTTCTGCCATGTAGACTTAAAAGATATTGTCACCTAAAGATATGTTTTTGGAGACATATTCATGCTTAACTCTATCATACATTAGGGAAGACAACTTTGCTGTGACTTCTCTCTATATTTTGTTTTTCTTCACAATGCACATCATAATATATCTTTGCAGCCAAAGTGTTAGAGAATCTCAATGCTTCACACATAGGGTTTGTTTTGCAAGGCAAGGCAGGTCTCTATGACCTACAGCTCTGTTAAAGTGGGGATTTCCACAGATCAGTTCCACGTGCCCCCTTCCAAGGGGCTTTGTGGCTGTGCTGCCTGGGCCTGGCTCTCTGAGAAGTGATTCTGCCAAGGATGGCAAGACAGGCCCCGGGCAGGTGCTCCAGAGGACGGGGCAGCCTGTGCAAGGCTAGGGGAAGGCATGCATGCACCTGGGAGAGGTTCCAGACAGCAAAGGGCCAGAGGGGACGAGAGATGATAAAGTGTGGAGTGGATGTAACACAGGCAGTGGGGATGGACCAGGGTGGGCCCCACAAACTTAGAACCTGGTCTTCTACCCTGGAAGAGACAGCAAAAGCTGGCCCTAGAATTCAGGGATAGGGGAAGGGGTGGGAGGCCTTGAGTTCACTAACATGAATTACCTCACATGGTTATGGTTTTTTGTAGTTATTTTTAATCACAAAAAAAATCATGTTTTAGTATCTACTGTCAGCAATGCTTGAGAATGTAATACACCGTTATCAAATCTGGCGGCCATGCTGTTTGTGAGAGCTCTTGAACGTATTCCTTCTGCTGAACTGAACTGCGCACTCTTCGGCCAACAGCGCACCCCAGCCCCCAACCCCGGGCAATCATTATTTTACTTTCCAGTTCTAGGAGTTCAACTGCTTCAGGTCCCCTGTGTGAGTGTGATAATCACGTGGTTTTTAATCTTTCCCTGACTGCCTCTTCCACTTAGCAGGACATCCCGAGGTTCATCCATGTGGTCACAAATGACAGCCCTTGTTTTGTTAAGGCTAAATACTATTCCATTGTGTAAATATATGTCACACCTCATGTGATAAATACATACAATTTTTATTTGTCAGTTAAAATGAATAAAAATGTCAAAATAAATTAAAATTATTTATATAATGGAACTGCATTTCAACATGTCTTTGAATTTTGTATTTATAATCATTAATTCATGTCTGTATTTGTCTTCTTGATTCATAGGAGGTATCTTCATAAAGTGAGTGATTTTTATATGGGCAAATTCTTCATATAAATTAATTTCAGGACTAAAAAGGGAAAATATATATTGAACTCAAATGAGCAAACAAAAAATAATTTTTGAAAATTATTCAGCAGTTGTACTTAATATAACATATAGTCCTACCCCTGTAGGCAAGCAGATGATTTGGGATCAAGATATTTTATGTACTTCATATTCTTATAATGATATTTATTTAAAAACTTGTCATGATGGTGTGTTTTTTGATTTAGTAAATATGCCTGATAGGTAATCACCAATAGGCTTCACACTCGGTGATCCATTGTATTAAAACGTACTTCATGAAGTGCTTGTGAAGTAATAGAATCTTACCTATAATGTAATCTAGAATGCATTCTACATTGCTTTATTTTCTTATAATGACAATATCTCAACTAAAAAATGTATTCATCCCCTCTGCGCCTACCTATGGTTATTTTTAAAAAAATAATTTTTATATTTTTTCTGTATTTCTTGTTTTACCTCTGAAGTTATTTTTATGTTGGTATTTTCATGTTTCTTATTAGAAACACTGTTAGTCATCAGGAGACTAAGCCGTGTTTTAAATCTGTACCAACTGTTAAGTAATCAAGAAATTTACTTTTTCTGTCAACCATTATACAAATTTAGATTCCACAGACCACTAAAATATCTTGGTTTTGCCCTTTTCATTTACATTTAATATGCAAAATTTTATTCCTACTAAGGTGACTATATGTTGTATGAAATCTGAATTGCAGTCATTTACTGTTTTAATAAAAAATATCATTGCAAATGAAACAGCAAATCACTATTCCTTTTTACTGCATTTTCCCAACAATAATTCTGCTTACAGAAAGCTCAAATAGTCACTAAATGAGGTCAATTCAGAGGAAAACGTTTTTTCCTCCTGGTGCCTGAGGTAAGATCTTAAGCAAAGGCTTGGGGTTGGGGTGGCTTGGGGAGACTGAGCAGGGCAGCTTGGCGTTGGGGTGGCTTGGGGAGACTGAGCAGGGCATCTTCTCCCGAGTGCAGCTGAGGACGCCCCAAACACGTTCTCTCCTGCCATAAACATCTCTACAGTATAACTGTCTATGCACTGACTTTGTCAGAAGATTACAAATGTTTGAATATACTTTCGATTAACTTGGTCATCCCATAATACCTGCGATCTCTGAGTACTTGAGGAATTTCTTGTTGTATCAGTGTTTGTGTGAACACGGTTTTACCACTGAATTAGGCCGAAAGCATTAACTGCAAAGCCTGAGTTGGTTCCTGAGGTTTGCAACCAAGAACTCCAACTGCTCTGCACACAAGGCTTAACTCACTCCCAGGCAAGAGAGACTGCAGCGTTCACCAGTCTGACATACGCTGAGCCCATCACACTGGAGAGGAGCCCACGAATAAGGCAATCAACAGCAGTCAGCATAGCAAAGATTCATGGTCTTGTTAACATCATGCTCTGGGAGCTTACAGTTAAATGAAGGGGCGTGGTCACTGAAATAGTTAACTTGGCTCACCATGGTGAATGAGAAACACGCACAAAGCACTAAGGAAGCCCCAAAAGAGAAGAGTGCTTAATCCAACTGGTGGCATTAGGGAAGGTTTCTCAGAAAATACAATAGGTAACCTGAAACAAGAATGAGCAAGATTCTGGAAGATAGGAAGAAGTTTCTCTCTCTCTCTCTCTCTCTCTCTCTCTCTCTCTCTCTCTGTGTGTGTGTGTGTGTGTGTGTGTGTGTGTGTGTGTGTGTGTGTGATGGGATGAATTTCCAGGAAGAGTCAGAACTGAATTCTTAGTGAAGGGAGTATCCTCTGGATAGTATACATGATATTGAGTATAAACACATTAAACTACAATAATACAGGCTCTTCTTATCAGGGCATTTGAAGGTGTTGCACAGGTAATATCACAGTGCTTTGTAACAGGAAGTCAACTTTCATAGTTGAGATTCTCTGCTGGAACAACACTGTCTCCTGGGGTGACATTAACTCCCTACCCCAGCCAGTCGTTGAACTGCTGAGGGTGTTTAGCCTGCAGTGATCTCACAGAGAAAATGGAAACACAAATATAAACTGTACTTAGATTAGAGACAGAGGCTACTGCGGTTTTATCAGCTATTATTGAAAGAGCACGTTAATAACTAAGTATTTCCACACTGTAAGCTAAATAGGTGTTTAAACTAAGAAATGATAGCTCTTAGGTTAATAATATATACTCTGAAGAAAACCACGGATATTCTGGGGACACAAGACCAAGGAGTGTAAGAATATCCTGAGACTCCAAGAATAGATTTCACATTAAACCAGTGTGGAATCAATTCTGTGAATCCCATCAGTTATGGGCTCTCATGGTTCTTTAGTGGACAGGTGAAGAGATGGATGTCAAAACTCACTGCTTACCATTTATGTCTGGTGGATATAATATTAAGAAACCTTTTGTCCTTCAATCTTTGCTGTTTGTGATGATGGCTGGGCATGGGACAATTCATAAGAATTAAATCCAAAATAGATTAAAGATAAATTTACAATTATAAAGCATCTATTAGTAATTGGTAAGTCTAAGATGAAGGTCTGGAGTGGGAAAAATGATACTGAACACTGTATTTTAATAGCTGTTGGATATTTAAGAAATGACATGCTTGTTGTGCAGATATGAACTTTATAATAAAATAAAAGCTTTTTGCTTCTTTTGTGCCTGCATCAGAAAAGAGAGGAAGAGAAAGGAATGCACAGAATATAAGGTGCACATTCTTAAGGATAGAACATGGCTATGGACAAATTCTCAGAGTTGAGGAATAATAGTTTCATTTAATAAGAATGATAATTTGAAGAAGGAAAAGAAGATGGGAATAATAACAATAACAATACTTGAATCGTCTGTATGTGCCTGGGCTTTTGAAACTGTTCATGTAATCCAACAACAGCACTATGAGCTATTTGGCGCAGATCTTTTTGATCAGGAGTGACAGAAACCAAGTTGTAATTGGTTTAAAGAAAAACTAGCAATAATGCATGATGATAATGCGGACTTACAAAGCTCGTACTATATTACAGTCACTGTTCTAAGTTTTTGATGGGTTAGTTTTCCAGCCCTGTGAAGTAGAGGGTGCATGCTTTGTTCAGGATCACACAGCTGGGAAGAGTCAACCTGCGTTTGGAATTGAAGCCATCTGGCTCCAATGCCACATTCTTCCCCCTCCGATAAGAAACTGTGACTCATGTCGCAAAAGCACTAAGGTAGACCATGCATCTTGGAAGCACTGCATGTCCTTGCTGTACAAATGTCACCAGGGCTCTGTCTCAATTTCTCATCTCTGCTTTTATTTGCTTAGCAAACTCTTCAGTGTCCTACACAAGTGCTCCCCAGCGGTAGCATCCTTGCATTTCACATGCCCAAGCAAGACTGCTAGCGAGAGCATGCCTCTTCCCTGAGGAGCCCTAGCAAAAGTTCTGGGTTGTTTCTCATAATCTAATGTCTTGAGCCTATATCTATTTTGTTAGAAATCATTGTGACTGTCAGTTACTGGGACTAAACCCATACCAGTGCCTGGAGCATAAAGTATAAAGTCAGCCCCAACTGAACCCATGGACTGGATGTAGAAAGGGTGGTTCCTCAAAGCATAAATGAGGATCTGCCAATAGAAAAGATATTACTAAATCCAGGGTAAGTCAAAAATAGTAGATAGCCATTACCCCAAAAGTTATACAGCAAATGAAGTTCAGTAGACGCAATTTGGCTTTAAGGCCACCGCAATTACACCAATAACTTAGCTTTTTTAAGTTTATTTTGCAATTCATGGTGGCTAGTCATTGAAAACATACATCATCAAAGGTCTATTAAAACTTCACTGTTCTGCTAGTGTGATTCGCGGAATGAATGGAGTTAAACAGTGGGGAGAAAAGTTAAAAACTATAATTGTGGCTGGGCACGGTAGCTCATGCCTGTAATCTCAGCATTTTCGGAGGCTGAGGCAGGTGGATCACAAGGTCAAGAGATCGAGATCATCCTGGCCAACATGGTAGAGACTATCCTTGTCTCTACTAAAATACAACAATTAGCTGGGCATGGTAGCGTGCACCTGTAGTCCCGGCTACTTGGGAGACTGAGGCAGGAGAATTGCTTGAACCTGGGAGGTGGAGAGTGCAGTGAGCCAAGATTGCACCACTGCACTCCAGCCTGGCGCCTGGAAACAAAAACTATAATTGTTACAAGTTATGCCATTAAGGAGAAACAATTCAGACAAACACAAGTGTACCCTTTTCACCACACTTCTGCTGAGCACGCTTCAAAATAATGGGAGAGGGCTCTGGGTGACATACAAAAAAGAAGCTCAAGCTGTGTTATTTGGAGAAGATAGGAAGCACCACCCCAGGACACCACAGGATGTGGGATCACTTGTGTGGAAAACCATGTCATTCTCCATTCAGAGGGGAGGTTTTCTCAAAAGGAGAAAAAAAAGAGAAAACCTCCACAGCATCTTTAAAAGATTCTCTGTATGTTTATAGATAAATATTTACATTGGCTGAATAACACTACGCATAGCCCAGATAAGCAATGCACTCTGTAAAGGTCTGTTTTAAAGACACGTACTTCTGTTTAGCGCATGCAGCCGCCCTTCATACAGGTACAGCTAGACAAGGAAAGTAAAGACTTGCCTGATACATAATAAATGAAAGCATCTATTTTTTTGTTGTAATATATAAAGTTTAGTTTGGTCTTTGTTCAAAACGGTTTATTTCAGTGTACTCAAATACTAGACCATTAAGTTTTTAAACAACCTTCACAAAAAACTGCTATGGAAACTTGATTCTTTTTCTAGCCAAAAAAATAAAAATAAAACCACACTTTAAAATTTATATTAATTTGAACTATGCATTTTTATTCTTGCAGAAACTTAAATTTAAATAATTTTCATAGTAAAAATAATTAATCAATATATTTTATGGTTAAAATAATCCAAATTTCTAAGACAAGTAATTTGAAACCCACAGAATATCAACTGAGTGAAACCAATTAATAAGCTGGCCAAAAATTTTAAGGGTTTATTCCCTGCCTGGCCTTTAGAAATATAATCAGGAAAACAAATGACACATTTAATTAGAAAAAGAGAAACAATTCTGAAATGCAATATTATATTGGTTTGTGTGCAGACATACTTAGCATTTGTTGGGCACTGGCTCTGAGCTCCATACCGTGGTAAACATGTCAGGTATTTTGTTGCATTAAATACCTCCATTTTACTAAGAGAAGAACTAAGGCTTGGTGAAGTTATGCAGAAAAGCAAAGATCTGGAATTCTCACTCAGACATTGTATTTACAGGAGGCTTTTTACTCATATAATGACCACAATTGCCTCTTGCAAGAATTTAAAGTATTTAGTCAATTTTTATACATAATCAATTATAGCAATCCTATAGAATAGATGCTGTTGTAGGTTGAATTGTGTCTCAAACAAATTCTTACGTTGAAGTCTTAGCCTCCAGGACTCCAGAATGTGGCTTTATTTGGAAATAGGGTTATTACAGATGCAATTGTTAGTTAAAATGAATCATTTTGGATTGGGATGGGTCTTAATCCAATATGACTGGTGTCATAGAGAGTATCAATTGATGCACAGACACACAGGAAGAACACATACAAAGATGAAAGCAGAGACCAGGCTTCTGCTTCTAACGCTAAGGATCACCAAAGATGGCCAGCAAACACCTGGTGGCTAGAGGAGAGCCTGGGACAGATTCTCCTTCTCTGTCCTGGGAAGAATCAGCGCTGCAGACACCTGGCTCTCAGACTTCCATCTTCCAGAGAAATGAGAGAATAACTTTCTATGGCTTTAAGCCGCACAGTTTGTGATGATTTGTTATGGAAGCCTTCAGAAGCCAATAGATGTTCTCATCCTCCCACTACCCAAAGACATTAAGAATCAGAAACTATCTAAAACAGAAAAGCTTTGGCTAAAAGTAGACAGAACCCTTAAAATTCAGGCTCTTCTGAATCTAAAACCCACACTCAGTAGGAGAGCACTCACAAGAAAGGGTTAACGTCCTTGCCCTGGAACTGCTCACAGGATGCTGCACACATGAGAATGAATTCTAACGGTGGACATTATGTTGTCTAATGTCCACTCTTGATGATGACTTTTTTTTGATTCAGAATAGTACAAGAATAGTACAAGAAATTGTACAAGAAATAGTATGAGAATTTCCTTTTCAAAAGAAGTGTTGATTATTTACATATTCAAAATCCTTCTAAGAAATTGCTGTTCTTTGTAATAAATCTGTACCATTGACATGTACTTTTTGCTAATTGAAATGCACATTAATTTTGAAAATTATGTCCTATTTCATTAAAGAGTTGTAAATTCTAGCTGTAAATTCAGCTAGAATTAAGAGTCATTGAGTGACCAATTTCTGATTGTTAAATGTTAAACACATTGTTATGGACAGAGTTATTTATTTAACCTAGATAAAAGTCTTTCTACCTCTCCTCATTATAAAGTTTACAAAATAAACAATTCAGTGAGAAATATCGAACTCTGGTAACATTTGATTTAGGGAAGCAGCCATTCCTGTGTCTGTTTTCTTTATTCCTTTAGAGATTTATCTTATTTTTCCTTTCCTCTAACTCCACTCATGAAAATCAAGAAAATTAATGATAAAGGACATTAATGTTGCATTTAAGTTAAAATTTAAAAATCCTAATAAAAATGATATGAAAAACTGTAGGCTGAAATCTAAGCTGGTTCTCTTTCTATGCCTATAAAATCCATTTGTTCCGAAGTATTTCTTGAAATTTGTATTTCAGAGTAAAAATTAATAGCAGTGCAGTGAGTGGGAATCGAGAAAGAGATGCTGAGATTAATTTAGGATGACTACATTAATTAGTTTTCAGTTGAAGTCAATATAAAATTAGAACTTGAGGAGTAATGTTGATTAGCCTCCTTCCATGAACATTAAAATGCACTTATACAAAAAAATGTTCACCTTGTCACTAGAGCTGCAATGGATATGATTTAATATTGATGAAACCAGAGCTTTATTTCCTAGGAAGCAAAGATGTTTTCCAAAAGTCATTATGAGCTGTGGAACAAAAGTGAAGGAGATTAAACAAATATAAATATAAATGGCATTTGGGTAATAATATCAATGGGTGCTGTTTAGAGAGATGGTTGTATAAACATATAATGCTACTGGGCTACTTTTACAAATGTGCCATAATAATAAATACTGTTTCAATATTTGCAGTGTATCCTAAAAGACAGTTTATGTGTTCTGGGGACTAGAAATATGATCACTTTTGAAAACTCATTAAGACAACTCTACCCAAATATAGCAAAAAGCCAATCTCTTTAAAATACCAACAAAAGGGCAGGTCAGAGAGACAACAAGGAAAGAAGATGAAAAGACTCAAGCAGCCTTGTAAGCAGGAAATCTTGCCACCGTTTGAGAAAACATTTTAAACTCAGGATGCTGGTGTGTGTTGGTGGTCAGGGTACAGTGCTATTATGCTTTCATATATCATCTGAGAAGCAATTAAGGTGGAAATTTTGTTTCCAGTAATAGATTGTCTAAATAAATGGTAAAATTCATTCATTTTTCAGTTTTAGGTTAGACTATCAGAATGTCTCAAGCAATAAAAACTATTTTAAAAGCAGGTTAATGGTCTTTAAATCTAAGGTATATAATTTACTGTGGTGTATAATACCAGATTTTACCAAGGAAATTTTATATGTTTCTGAAAACTGTAATAGATACACTCTCAAAAAAGTACTTTTTAATTTTAAAAAGATGTTAGCGTAGCATCGGATTAGATGTTTTTTAAGTCAAATACTTTAAGTTTTTTTTGATGTGTTAATATTAATCTCCAGAAACTGAAAAGAATTTTAATTATTAATTATTTTTACTTTAAAACGTTTTAGTAGAGGAGCCACCCATCAAGATTATTATGACCAACCAAATGAGAAATAATAAAATTGAATATGAGCAGGTTTTTATTATCAAGTTCCTTAAAAATAATGTAGTTCTTTCTCTAATGACCAGTGATAACGAGCTTTTTTTTTTTTTTTTTGTTATGCGTTTGTTGGCTGCATAAACGTCTTCTTTTTGAGAAGTGTCTGTTCATATCATTTGCCCACTTTTTGGTGGGGTTGTTTGTTTTTTTCTTGTAAATTTGTTTAAGTTCTTTGTAGATTCTGGATATTGTTGAACAGTGGGAACACATGGACACAGGGAGGTGAACATCACACACCAGGGCCTGTCTTGAGGTGTGGGGCTAGGGGAGGGATAGCAGGGGTTGGGGGATAGGGGAGGGTGAGCATTAGGAGAAATACCTAATCTATGCGACTGGGCGATGGATGCAGCAATCCACCAGGGCACGTATATACCTATGTAACAAACCTGCACATTCTGCACAAGTACCCCAGACCTTAAAGTATAACAGAAAGGAAAAAAAAAAATAAAGTTCATTCGGTTTTAAACAAGCTATTCTCTAGAATGTGCAAACTCCTAGTAGACTATGGAAGCTGAAAGTGGTTTTAAAAGATCACACTTGATTTTCAAAATTGGGTTAACTTGTCATATCATTTAAATGGCTATTTGTGCCAACAAGTTAATTTCTTGTTATTAAATTAATCCTAATGGATTTTGTGGATGATTTTAATTTTCATTGTCATGGGAGGAAAAATGATTCATACCCCACAAGCCATGACAAACATTTACAGACAGATACACTTTATTGTTCAGCCAAAACAATATTTTCTTATGAACTGAATCACATTTTCTTAAAACAAAGGAACAAAATGGGAAAGAGCGTTACAAAAAGGAAACAGTGGATTAACCAGATTCAGAGGCAATGTCCTTGTTTATTAAGCATTTAAGGAATGGAGTTTGTTTCAGCATGTTCTTTTCACTTACTACATTATATTGTTTGCGTTTGAATAATCAGCAATCTCTCAAGTCAATTAAAAGTAAATTTTAGAAAGTAGATATTCTTGACAACAAGCTCAGTAAATACAATCGTTACTAAAAGTTTCTAATATTTAATTGAACACTTCACCTGCCACTTTGGGTGTATAGCTTGAGAGGCTGAATGCATACATTACAGTCTGTGTGGCATAGCACACTAAGGGTCTGGCCCATCTGGTAAGGAAAGTCCTCAACCATCTAAAGAGAAGCCAGAAACTATTTTCCAAGACAATGAAATAATGATTTCAAAGTCAATTCCAAGATTATCAGGAGCGCCCCTCTACTCAGTGGGCTAGAGTCATTGCACAGAGCCCCATTAGACCCATGCCAGGCCACCTCTGACCATAGCATTCAGATCCACAGCCTCTGCAGCCAGCAGTCCAGGAAGCCAAACCACAATCCTGGCAGCCACCAGTGCAGAATGGCTGGACTCAGTCAAGGACTTTTGCAGGCTGCTTCTGCTGTTCCTCAAATGCCAAGGTGCCATATTTTGGGTGGCATGTCCTTCTGCTGTTCCTCAAATGCCAAGGTGTCATATTTTGGGGTGGCATGTCCTGAACCCCTATATGTCTCTCATGTCTCTCCTCAATTTTTTCTGCATCGGTATTCAAGTTAAGGTCTTGATTCTCTGTTAGAGTCTATTCAGTTTTAAAAGTCCCTCTCTTCATTAGAATCTTACCCAATAGTCTCCTAAGTCCTGCCTCTCTTTCCTATAATTCATCCTGGGAATCAAAACTTCTTAAAAGATACTTTTATTAAAATAAATTTTTTCCTTTCACTACAGGGTAATGACCCAAATCCTCATCTGACTCCTTACAACCCTAACTCTGTTTACTACAGAAAATAGTCTCAGCCAAGTAAACTATCCTTTATCATACAGCAACCTTTGCCCTTTGTAACCTTTCAGAATTCTTTTTGGAACCCCACCATTTATTTTCCTCTTGACCTATCCATTAAAAGTTACCATTAAAAAAAAAAAAAAAAAAAAAAAAAAAAAAAAAAAAAAAACCTGTTCATTGCATTTCCTATTTAAACTCTTCTCTCTCTCTCTTTTTTTTTTTTTAAATTTTTATTGCATTATAGGTTTTGGGGTACATGTGCAGAACGTGCAAGATAGTTGAAAATGCAAACTAGAAGTAATCTTTATAGCAATGAGTGCCTGTAATGGGAGCACAAATATATTTTAATTCACTAGCTAACTCCTGTCAGCTGGTGATGGAAGAGGAGGGTGCAGAGCTGAGGATTCTGATGTTCCCAACAGGCTCATCAGGAAAGTGTATGATGTGCTAAGGAGATATCTGATTGAAATAAAAATGAGTATCCTTTAACATAGTCAAGTGAGGGTTGGTTAACAAGACTAGAAGAGACAGTGCTTTCTAAGTATTGGCCATCAGTGTTCTGAATATTTTATTTGCAATTAATGATGCCTTTGCCCACAAAATCACTTCCCTGGATTTTTAAAAATAGTTGCTTATATAGTTATTTGTCAATTGACTTTCTCATCTGCTAAAACTCTGTATCTTCAGTTAAGATAATTAGTTGAGGGGAGCTTTATCACCTCCCACAAAACTTCAAAATTGGTACCCATAAATACCAGATTTTATTTAAAGAAAACTATAACAAAAAAATGAGAAGAGTATGGTGATTTTAGCAAATGCTTAAAAATAAATAAATAAAAATATCCCTTTTTTTTTATTGGTCATTTCCAATTGAATCATTTTTAATTTCCACCTTCCTGAAAAGTGATTTGTAAAAATGCATTTATAGTTTCAAGAAATAAATAGAAAGTCTGGGCAGAAATGGATTTTAAATATTATTTTTTTCTTTTTTGAAAAGCAAATATATTTTCCCACAGTGAACAAACTAAAATTATGATTTATCAGTGAAGTTTTGTGATTCTAATTTAGAGCAAAAAGTGGGCTTACTAGCATGTTCCTTGTACCCAATGTATGATTGCCTTATTTCATAAGTGTCTGAAAAGTTGAATTCTAATTTGTCTGCTATCTGGATCACTAACTACCATATTTTTAACCAATAAAAAAATAAAATAATGAATTAAGTCCTCAACACAAAAATATTACAAAAAATGAAAGCTAAACCAGATGCAGACAGTTGAAATAAATAAATACATGTAAGAAAAATTGACAGACCGTCATGCAGGAAAATTAATGCAATGATACTAAATAAAATACTAACATACACTACCCATACTATGTAAAAATAGTACACCATGATATTTATTATAGCAATATAAAAATTGTCTTTATATTAAGAAATCCATTTATATCTTGAAGCACATTAATAGATCACAAAAAATGTTCTAATTTTCTCAACAGTTGCTGAGAAAAATCTTCAACAAAATTTGATGCCTAACTAAAAACACTCAAGAAAATGAGAACTGAAATATACTTTCTAAACCTAATTATCTCTCTCTTTCTCTTTGTACATATTTATATATGTATTTCTTTATATAAGATATACTTAAAGTATATATAATTATATGTACATCTATATCTAATATGTAGAAATATACATATGAGAGAGAGAGAGAGAGAGAGAGAGAGAGAGAGAGAGAGAGAGACTTTTACAGTTATGCCAAGTAAAGAGACAATTCCCTAAGTTCAGTAACGGGGAAAAGTAAAGTATAATTTCTATCTCTACTACTATTCAACCCTTAAGGTCAATAGAAGAGACAAGAAAAATCAATAAGATACATCAGAATTGGTGAAGAAGAAATAAAGGTATTTTTATATGCCATTGATGTAAGAGTTTTACCTGGAAAATTCTAAAGAATCCATAATAAAAATGACTCAATAAAAATGAGTACACAGAAGTTAAGAGCTTCATATTAAGCCCATTAGGGCTTCCATAGCAAAACACCATAAACCAGGTAGGTTATAAATAACAGAAATTTATTTCTCCTTTTATGGAAACTGGGAAGTCCTTGATCAAGGAGCCAGCAGATAATAGTACCTTCGAGGGCTCATTCTTTGTAGATGGTAGCCTTTTTACTGTGTCCCCCAATGACAGAGGAGGTGAGAAATCTCTCTGGGGCTCTTTTATAAAACCATTAATGCCAATCATGAGGGCTTCACCCTCATTACCTAATCATCTCCCAAAGGCTCTACTTCCCCACATCCTCACACTGGAGCCCCACCCTATGGCTCCTCTGGACATGGGTCTAATGGGGCTCTGTGCAATGGCTCCATGCTTTGGGGGGATTTTATACTCTGAGTGGAGGAGCAGCCCTGATGATCTGGGGATTGACTTTGAGGTCATTATTTTATTATCTTGAACAATAGTTTCTGACTTCTCTTTAGGTGGCTGAGGAATTTCCTTATCAGATGGGCCATATGGTTTGTACTCTATGCCAAACAGACAGTAATTCTTTTTGATTTGAAAACGCTGATAATGTTACAAAATTTTAAATTCTGCTTCCATTTTGGTAACAATTCTGCCAATTAATCATTTTTTTCTTATCACATTTTACTATTTACTGTCAAGAGAGACCAGGCTGCTACTTCAACACCTTGTTTTCGTATATTACCTCAGGAAAATACCCAGTTTGATCACTCACAAGTTTTACATTCCACAGAAATACTAGAACGGGAACACGATTCAGCCAAATCCTTTGCCATTTTATAGCAAGTACAGCTTTTTCTCTATTGTCTAGTAGTGCATTTCTCATTTTCATAAGACTGCTCATTAGAGTGGCCTTGACTATCCATTTTTCTACCCAAATTCTGTTCAGGATTATCCACATGTTCCCTAACATTACTGTGGATTTCTTTGCAGCTCTCCTCCTCTGAGCTTTCTTCAGACTTACCTGTAACATACATTTGCATTAGTCTGTTCTCACATTGCTGTAAAGAAATACCGAAGAGTGGCTAATTTATAAGGAAAAGAGGTTTCGTTGGCTCACAGTTCTGTAGACTGTACAGGAAGCATGATGTTGGCATATATGTTCAGCTTCTGCAGCGGCCTCAGAAAACATACAATCATGGGAGAAGTTGATATGGTTTGGCTGTGTCCCCCAACAAATCTCATCTTGAATTGTAGCTCCCATAATCCCCATGTGTCATGGGAAGGACTTGGTGAGAGGTAATTGAATCATGGGAGTGGGTTTTTCCTGTGCTGTTCTTGTGGTAGTGAATGAATCTCATGAGATCTAACAGTTTTCTTTTTTTTTTTTTTTTGAGATGGAGTTTTTTTGCTCTTGTTGCCCAGGCTGGAGTGCAATGGCGCGATCTCGGCTCACCGCAACCTCCGCCTCCTGGGTTCAGGCAATTCTCCGGCCTCAGCCTCCTGAGTAGCTGGGATTACAGGCACGCGCCACCATGCCCAGCTAATTTTTTGTATTTTTAGTAGAGACGGGGTTTCACCATGTTGACCAGGATGGTCTCGATCTCTCGACCTCGTGATCCACCCGCCTCGGCCTCCCAAAGTGCTGGGATTACAGGCGTGAGCCACCGCGCCCGGCGAGATCTAACAGTTTTCTAAAGGGCAGATTCCCTGCACACACTCTCTTGCCCGCTGCTGTGTAAGAATGTTTTTGTTCCTCCCTCAGCTTCCCCCATGATTATGAGACCTTCCCAGCCATGTGGAACTGTGATTCTCTTAACCCTCTTTTCCTTTATATGTTACCCAGTCTCAGATATTTCTTCAGAGCAGTATCAAAATGGACTAATCCAGATGGCAAAGTGGGAGGAGAGGAGCAAGAGGCAAGAAGAGGTGCTTCAGACTTTTAAATAACCAGATCTCACAAGAACTCACTCACAGTCAAAATCAAACAGTGCCAAGAGGATGGTGCTAAACTATTTGTGAAAGCCACCTCCATGATCCCATCACTTCCCACCAGGCTTCACAGTCATTTGCAATTCTATATGAGATTTGGTGGGAAAACAGATTCAAAGCATATTATCATTCATGGCAATGTAGCCTTTTACTAGCATGCACTTCTAAACTTACGCACCCTCTATCTATTACCCCAAGGTCACGTCCACATTTTAGGTATTCATTATGGTAGCACCTCACATCTGGTAATAATTTTCTGTCTCAGTCCATTCAGGCTGCCATAACAAAATACTCTAGACTGAGTGGCTTATAAACAACAGAAATTTATTTTTTACAGTTACAGAGGTTGGGGAGTCCAAAATCAAGGTGCTGGAAGATTTGGGTATCTGGTTACAGCCCATTTTCTGATAGGTGGCCATCTTCTCTCCATAACCTTATATGAAAGAAGATGATGAGGATTCCCTCCAGACCTCTTTTATAAGAATACTAATACACTTGGTCTGTTCTCACACTGCTATGAAGAAATACCTGAAACTGGCTAATTTATAAAGAAAAGAAGGTTTGTTGGCCAAAAGTTCTGTAGACTATACAGGAAGAGTGATGCTGGCATATGTTCAGCTTCTGTGGGGGCCTCAGAAAACATACAATCATGAGAAACAGTGATACAGTTCGGCTATGTCCCTGCCCAAATCTTATCTTCAATGTGGCTCATGCTTGTAATCCCAGCACTTTGGGAGACCAAGGTGGGTGGATCATGAAGAGTTCAAGATCAGCCTGGCCAACATGGTGAAACCCTGTATCTACTAAAATTACAAAAATTAGCCAGGCATGTAGGTGCACACATGTAATCCCAGCTACTTGGGAGGCTGGGGCAGGAAAACTGCTTGAACATGGGAGGAGGAGGTTGCAGTGAGCCAAGATTGCACCACTGCCTTCCAGCCTGGGTGACAAAATAAGACTCTGTCTCATTAAAAAAAAAAAAAGAAAGAAAGAAAAAAGCAACTAATACACTCCTGAAGCCTCCATCCTCAAGACCTAATCACCTCCAAAAGGCCTCACCTTCAAATACACTCAGATTGTAGAATTATGTTTCAACATGAATGAAGGTACACATATTTGATCTGTAGCATCAGAGTTTTCCAAAGGCCTCTCCTTAGCCACTTTCAGCTTGCGCTCTCTCTATCACAGATGCATGCTTACTGCTGAGTGAGATCCCACCTTTAAGTCATTTGAAATAGTCTGTGCAGTATCAGTTAGTGACAATGTAGAAGTTCACAGTGGTCAGAGACCTCATCGGGCCCTTTCTCATTATATTCCCTCAGTTCTCAGCAATGTTTCTAGCACAGCACTTGCTCAATCAATATTTAGGAACAAATGAGTAAGTGCATGAATTATTATGAATAGATTTCTCCCAGTGGAATATGAGTAGAAGTTGTATATGAAACGTATTACTGCTCCTGTTAAAAAATGTTTTCATCTCCAGTTTCTGAAACTAGATGCGATGGTGGCATTTTCAGGTCTACAGATGGAAGACAGTCCCTGGGAATGAAGGAGCAAGAAGTGGGAAGAGGTCTGGACTTTAAGTGACCACAGGAGGAGTTGCTACCCTACCATTCTGGTCTGTTCAGCTTCTGTAGCAAACTACCATTAACTTGTCAGCTTATAAACAACAACAGTTTATTTCTCACAACTCTGAAGCTGGGAAGTGCAGCATCAAGGCAGAGTCACTGCCTGGTGAGAATCTGCTTTCTGGCCCATATACAGGGTCTTCTCTCTGTGTCCTCACATGGAAGGGGAGGCAAGGATCTCCCTGGGGCCTCTTTCTTAGGCCACTAATCCCATATACATGAGGGTTCTACCTTCAAGATTTAATCACCCGCAAAGGCACCATCTTTTAATACCATTGCACTGAGGATTTGATTTTGACATATAAACTTTGAGGAGGACTTAGACATTAGATCACAACAGTAAAGAATTTTCCACTTACAATAGCAACTAAGAGTAATTACTTAGGAATAAGCTTATAAATAAATGTTGAACTCCTGTATGAGAAAAATCTTAAAGCACTAATGGAATACACGAAAGTAGAATTAAGCAAATAGAATATTAAACCTTTTCTTGGACAGCAAATTCCAACAATATAAAGTTGCCAGTTTTTCCTGTAATAATTTATACATTTATTGAAAATCCAGTTATGGGATACAGTTGATTTATATAGAGTTAGTCGCTTTCATATTAAAGTTTACACGGGTTAAAAATATGCAAAAGTAGTCATGCAACACTGAGGATAAGACAATGTAGGTAGGGGCACTCACCCTACCAGACACTAAAATGTACCACAAAGCCCTTAAAATAACAAAACCTATGTAATGTCACATTCTGTTGGTAAGGCTCTAGGATGTTAGTGCTGTCATACATAGCTGGAGAGAATGCAAAGTGGTACAGTCTTCTGGACGGGACTTTGACAACACTTAAAATTATGTGTTCACTTAACGCTTGACCAAACAATTCTAATTCCTTGAATGTACTCTTTAAAAACACTTTAAAAATACAAAACTTCACATGCATTGTAGCATTGTTTGCTATCCCAATATGGGAAACAACCTAAATGCCTACATATGGGAGAATTATTAAATGAACTGTGGCAAATGTAACCAGTGGTGTATCACGCAACTATAAATAAGCAGAAAGAACAGCTCTAAGAACTGATTGGCAGTGTTTTAAAGGATACCTTTTTATTTTTACAAAAATTAAAAATGTAAAATGCAGCATTATTTCTGTAGTATGTTACATGTAAAATGCAACATTGTTTCTGTAGTATGTTACATGTAAAACCCAACATTGTTTCTATAGTATGTTACATTTCATCTAAGAAAGAAAGAGCTGTGAAAAAATGTACACACGTTAGCTCATTTATGCAAAATAAACATATAAGGGAAGAACCAGACATGAAGGAGATTTGTTATGTCCAAGGGTTTTTGGAAAGGCTGTGCAGAGATTGGAGAATGGTGATGGGCTATTAGGAATCAGTGCTGCTATTGTGAGTATTTCCTTGTGTATAGTATTGACTCTTAGGACTATAGCAGTATTTTATATACGTTCTAGACAGAGAGAGAGAATAGGATGTACAGGGATGCTGAGAAAGCATAAAATGAAATAAACACAATAGATTTGAAATCAACTCTTATAAACGGATAGCAAAACCATGGTAAAGGAAGCGCTTAGGAAAAGTACGAATCTCAGCAATTTTGAGAGAGTATCTTGGCCAGATCATGTGAGGCTAAAAACAAACAAAAAAAATTGTACACAAATATCATACTCCAGGTAGTAAATTTATTTTTCACAGGAATATTGGTTAGTGATTCTGAAAATATATATTAACTAGGACTAAGCAAATAGGTAAGTAGTTGTTAATGGTGAGAGTTGGGTTTTGCTTGGTCAAACAATACAGTTATGCATAAGAAAGGGATAAAAGGTCAAATGAATCCTGTGATTGAATCAACAGTAAAACAATATCAGGATGAACTTATGCTATCTATGTACATGTCATTTATCTATTAATTATCTATAAATTATCTGTGACCCATTATTTATCTATCTACATAACTATCTTTATCTCTATATCTATCATCTGTCTGCAAGTGTGAGTATACTAGCATATATTTCCCACTTTTGTCTACAAAGAAGTTCTGGAATCTACGACACCCCAGTGACAATAATCACAGCTAGCAACAACATTTTGGATTTCAATAAAAGAAGTCACGGATCCTTGGAAACATAATTGACTCTAAGACTGAAACAGAGAAAATATAAAATGAATCTGAAATATTTTGTGGCATCAGAAAGTAAGAAAATACTAAAAAAAAAAAAAAAAAAAAAAAAAATTAGGGTAATAAGATTCAACCTGAAAGAGATCCATAGGAGCAAACCTAAGATAATTGGAGCCACAAAATAAATAGACATGATTTTATAGAGTATAATCTATAGAATAAAATAAATATTCACGAGTTTATACTCATGCAAAACATAATTGTTTGAACAAGGGTAGGGGGAAAGACAGCTTTTCCTCACAATGGAATTCAATTAAATGTAGCAGAATCAATAAAAAGAGAAAATCATCATTTTTCAAACACTATAGTACTAATAGTTCAATCAAGAATCACCAAGAGGCCAAGCACCATGGTTCACAAAACACAGTGAAACCACATCTCTACTAAAAATACAAAAAGTAGCTAGGTGTGGTGGTGGGCACCTTTAATCCCAGCTACTTAGGAGGCTGAGGCAAGATAATTGCTTGAACCTGGGAGGTAGAGGTTGCAGCGAGTTGAGATTGCACTACTGTACTCCAGCCAGACGACAGAATGACAAAAATTAAAAAAAATCACCAAGAGATTCTAACATTAGTAAGTAAAAGTATGATGAAACCCAAATAAGTGTATAGATCTAAGGAGATTTCCATGAGGCACTTATTAATTATAGCCTGTAAAATGATAATTTTACAAAGGAAAATTCTGGTGGATATCACCTTAACTAGTAATGGAAGTTAACATCACAGGCAATGAAAAATATTGATATAATTTAACTCCTGATATGATATACTGAGAAGGATGCATTGGCAATTCTCTAGATTCCATTCTAAAAAATTATAGCCTCAGTACTCATGAGAAAGCGTCAGGCAAATTGCAATTGAGGCATATTTCAAAAAAATAACAGTTTAATCCTCTTTGACAATGTTCAGGTCACCAAAGACTGAAACAGACACAGTCCTATAATGTAAGACATGAAGGGCACCTAATAAGTAAACGTCAGCTGGGAACCTGGGAATCTAAATTTGGTTTTAGACTGGATAAAAGACAATACAATGACAACTTGGAAATGTGAATAAGGCTTGTAGTTTAGTTACTAGTATTGTATCAGTGTTTATTTCGTTGCTTTGATTATTATATACTACGGTCAGATATGATGTTAATGCGAATGGAAATAAAGGCTCTATCGAACATCTCTCTGTGATTTTTGTAACTATTATGTAAGTCTAAAATTATTACAAAATCAAAAGTTTAAAAACAATCGCTCTGAGATGCTATGAGAAAACAGTCACCACAAGGATGCTACAGGTAACAGCTACAGGATGGAAAATATTCCATCACATCGGCCACACCGTTTCAATGGCCGTCTAAGTTTATATATTAAACCCTCTTTTCATTCACTTCCTTTCAGATAAATTTTTATATCTGATACCTATTATTTGTGGACTGAATATTCAGAACTTCTAGGCTCTCAAAAGAGCATATTTCAATCAGTTTTCTTTTCTTCAGCACAGAGCTAATAGAGTTTTCGTGACACATTCATATCTGCCAATCTGTCCCTCATTAAGAAATGTTAAATTCCTGTGATTTATTTTTGTTTTGTGTTCTCACTCCATAAAGTGGAAAGTGGGAAATATCTTTATGTTCCTTAGCACTCAGAAAATAAGTTTATCCTGCCTACTCTATATAATAGAGTAAGAAAACATTGAAAATAGTTTTGCTGTTTTAATTTTCTAATTATATTTTATCCTTGGTTCTGTCATACACAGACTGTCCTCCAAGATTCTTATCACACATTTATCATAAAAACCTCTTAACACATCTGTTGTACAAAATATATTTAAATAAAACTCAGCTTACCAAGCTATCACTTAGATGTATGTTGGTTACTCTACTCATGTAGCAATTTATCTGTCACTTGCTAATCATCCACGTAACTTTCAGCACTACATACGAATTTACCAAATAGGCACAATGGGTGATTTTCCTGCTTTTGAGGTGCTGTTTGTGATCAAGCAGCTTGCTAGTTTCTCCCAAGCTTGTAGGAACTAAGGGATGCCCTTCCTGGAATTTCTTTGCCCTTATTCCTTACTTCAGTTCCTTTTTGCTGTCTAAATCATTGCCCTAGGATTGCTCCCCCAAAATTACTGACATAGAAGCTTTGTCATGAGCTCTGCCTTCTAGACTACCTTAACTGTGAAATGCGGGTAAGATTACATATACCTCGGAGTGTTGCTGGGAGGACCAACTGAGTTTAGTACATTGAGACCCTTGTCACGTGAGAGGCACTCATTAAGGGTCAGAGACCTTGTTTATCTCCCCTTGCTTACATGCAGATGACATTCATGTTAGTCAGATTTCCTACCAGAATTGTTGTTTCTTTAGGTCTTGGATGTTGTATGTTATCTAAACCTAAACAGCTACTGTTGCCAAACTTGGTTGGGCAAAGGTGATCAAATAATTTTTTAACATATTTCCCAATGTTTCAGAGATACTCTCTACTATGCAAACTAAGAAGAAATAGGATTAAATTTCCTATGCTTTGCTTTGGACAAAACAGAGCTATTTCAGACCACAAGGAGCACATGGGAAGCTCAAGATCCCATCATATTATCTATCACTTATCAGCTTAGTCATACTTCACAGACTGTTCTCAGGTATTTCTGAATTCTACAATACTTCAGAAATATTTCCTGTTCATAAACTTGCTACACAGGTTACAGAGAAAGAAACCCACAATGAAACCTTTAAATTATTTTTCTTGCCCAATCTTTCTACTCTATAGGAAGGAGTATTTCCAGGAAATTTATTTTAAAAAATTATCATGTGGTTGGTATATGAAGTATCATTCTTATTAGACCTGGAAGAATGCCATTATTTGTTAAGAGAATTAAATACCATGCTTATCAGTAAATAAAAGGAGGGACAATGTGTCTTTAATTTTTTTTTCTTGAATGGATGTAGCAGAAAGTAAAATCTCCACAGAGGCACTTCATATGAATTTAGCTATCAGATGGACGTGAGTCATTGATAAAAAATCCCTGACTTACTGTACCTACTGGAAGCAGCATGTGAAGCTTTCCCCAATATGCTTCCAGCACACCTCCCACCATGGATGTGCATGGCTCAGTGCTTCATGCATCATGCCTCACTGAACCACCCAACATGAGAAAAGACTCCAAACCTTTGAACTCCGAAAGGCTGGCATCTGAATAATTTAAGACATTTTTTAAATGTTTGGGTGTCTCATGTTTAATAATCTGAAACAGGTCAGCAGGCATTTCCTTAGTTCATTCATAATTGAAACCTCAAGGTTAATCACCATGTGAGTTGCTTTTCCATATGAAATCTGTGGGAGACTGGCAGAGGCTACAGCAGTGGGCCAAATCACAGTCTGCTGCAATGAGCTTCATCATCTCGGCTGAAAATGCATTATCCTCTTAGCAGGTTGTCCATGGCAATCCGGCTATGACTCCTCCCCAGATTCCCTGTGTTGTCATGTCTGATTCTGTCTGCTTGTAGCAGAGGACAAGGCAACTCACCACTTCAGCAAATAGACTGTTGCAGAATTAACACCGTGTGTAGTCCTTCAATAAATAATAAAGTCCATGAGGAAAGAAAGACTCCATGAGAGGAAAGGATGGTAACACTTTTGGAGTATGTGCAAGATGCTAGTTAATGAGGTTAGGGCTATACCCATCACTTATATTAATATTATGTAATCGTGTGTGTGTGTGTGTGTGTGTGTGTGTGTAAAATCTCAGTGTTAAAACTACTTAGTGAAATAAAACCCAGAGCGTTTACAAGACTTGCCCAAGCCAGAGAGTCAGTAAGGATCTGTCCTACTCTGGAACCCAACTTAACACGCCACCTTGCAAATGTAATTCATTCAGTTTTCTACAATGTATTGAGTATCTACTATACACTAAGCACTGTTTTAGGCATGTGAGATATCTAAGAAAACTAGAATCCCTTCCCTTCATAGAACCTGAAATAGACATGATTTAAGAAGTAAATTGCGTATGAGTGGGAAGATGATAAGTGTTATGACATAAATGACAAAGCAGATTAAGAGGAAAACAGTGTGCCAAGAATAGGCGATGGTGGCCAGTTAAAATTTTAAATAGAAATGCTAGGGTAGAATTCATTGAGAGTTTAGTACAAAGGTGTGAACTTTCAGAGTTTGCCTAGAAATGTGTAAAATGCTTTCATGGAAAAGTGACAACTGAGCTAGGTCTTACATCAAGAATTGAAATTTACTAGGTGGAAAAAGTAATGGTATCCCAAGGGGGATTCAAAAAATGAGATAAGACAAGTCATCAAACATTTGTTTATGTGTTGTTCATGTGTGTCTGCCCGAAACAGAGGCAGAGGAGGTATCCTATCTTCCTGACTTACTACCTGAAGACAACCAAAACTGTTTTAGAATTTGTCCATTAAAAGTAGTTAGCACTTAATTTTTTTCATTAGCATATAAAATGCAGAAGTGATAGTATTTTAACTAAATGATGGCATTAGGATTGTACTGGTAAATATTTAATAACCAGCCCTTGAGGAAAATAGCTACGTTTTTATCAGTTGCCAATTTCCATGGTGTAAATATTCTCACCATAGGCAGCTTGCAGCTACCAAACAGAAAATTACCAAATGAGAAATTGAGAAGAGAGATTCACTAGTGTCCCATTATATAGTATTTCTACTTTATAGATATGAACCTAAAAAGCATAGGTAATAGTAAAATTTAGTATAATAATTAGGACTTGATGTATTGGAATACTCATTATGTTTACTTTTAATATAGTTTATTTAACTGAAGTTTAGATACCTTATTTTTAAATAATTACAGTGTTTAGCAACTGACTTATAAAATTCTTAAAATTGAAAAAAAAAATGTCTCCTATAGCTGGTATGAGCCAGCTCCAGCAGACCACTGATGGCATGGAAGAACTCTGTGTTTCTTTTTCTAAGTCAGATCTTATACATTTTCAGGGTGAAGAAATTCTGCATCTCAGGAAAGAATGACATTCAGAGAGTAGCTTTCCCTTTGTGGCAAAAGAGTGCCCAGTGCAATGCATTTTTCTCTGAGGTGTCACAGCCTTGTGCCTGGTTAGGATCCTTGCCTGATGCATGGCCACACCCGCTTGAATCGTGCCCGCAATCCCACTCCAAGGGCAGCTCAAAGCCAGCAGGTCAGAAGAGGAACATTTTGATACTTCCTCCTGAACTGCTGTTATGTTTTGCCTCCGATGGTAGAAAGTGACAGCTGTGGAGACTGCAACTTTTAATCTTCTGGAATACAAACACACTGCTGATTCAGTAAAAAAATGTTGAAATGTTGATTTCCCGGGTGCTTTTTTTCTGAGTGTGAACATATTTCCCAGCATGAGCCACTGCCCAGAATATTTTTTTATCTGAAAGATTTTAAGTTCTTTAATAATGGTACAAGGAGGGCAGCCTGACAGATTCATTCTTCCAGGCAGCTACAGAAACGTGTTCCCATCAACTATCATGCTGAGACAAGGTGAAAGAAAAAAATGATTCCATGTTGCCTATCTCATCATAAAAGGAAGGACTCCAGAGATGTCTCTGCTGCCCGCCGAGTTATCCGAAAAGCCTAAAGAGAAGCAATCACTGAAAGTAGCAGCAACAAACAAATGGCTTTTAAAAAATATGAACTAATGATTTTGAAGATTTTCGTTTTGGTTTTGTTTTGCTCTTGCTGCTCTTTCTGTAATGGGCAGCATCACATAAAACATGAACAGACACACGCTGCACCATTGGTTTTCCGAGTTATCTTCCTAGAAACAAATATGAACTATACCCTGCCAGTCGGTATTATATCTCTGCTTACAGAGTTGATGTGGATGACAGAATGCGTATGTATCACTTATGAGGCCCATTAATTGTTTTAAGAGTCTAATTTTTAATATTCAAAACCATTTTTGGAGACCAAAGGAACATTCCGTGAAAGAGAAGTCTTAACTTGTTTTACTTGTAGAAGCTTGGTCTATGCTGATCGAGTGACTCAAACCCAAATTGACAGACTCAGGGAAGTTTATTAAGTTGTTTGGAATTGGCCAGTTAACAAACGGTGGAATCTCATTTAAATGTAGGATTTTTCGGTTTCAAAGCCATTTCTTTTCTCAAAGCACCATGATACTGCCAAAGGGTCCACCTGGTGGGGAACATGAAGCGGTGTTAAGAAGCACTGAATCTGGAGTCTGAGGTCCAGTCCTGACTCCAACACCTGCTGCATAAAGGAGAAGCTCGGTGACCTTCTCAACTTTTCCTGTCTCATTTTCCGCAACGATCGTACCTGTCCCACATAAAGCGTAAGGCCTTTAAGCACTTCATAGCCTTTAAATGTAATGCCAAATTGAGGGATTATTTTAGCCAAATAGTGCTTAAAACTGCTTAAATAAGAAATGCCCTTGTTCTTTTCTTCCCTGCAGGAAAACAGTAAATCAGACACTCGGGCATGCTGTTTCCTCTAAACCTCGTATTTATTTTGGTGCGTGTTTTATCAGTTATCCAAGTCAATTCTTACTTAGGCCAGTTGCATTACGTATTCACTGAAGCGTCTCATAATTTGGCTGTACTTGCGGGTGTTCCCTAGCACTGCGTTGCAGAAGTGGGATCTGTGGAAGGGCTGCCCAGAATCATCCACGGAGCATTGTAAGAAGGCAGCCGCCCAAAGCAATGCCCACCTGGGAGGTCTGCGTGCTTCGCCGCGTTCCCGAGTGAGCTTCATGCTTAAAAAGCCTGAGGTCTGCTGCACTGGCACCGAGTGCGGCATCACGGTAAAACCCAGGATGTTGATTGGAACTGTTCTCTCTCCAGAGTGACGGATAACCTTTCCTTGAGGGTTCTCTCTTCCTTTGTTAAATTAGCTTCTGGAAATGATGCATAGGACAAAATACACTACTATACTGAAGTTGAGTTCAGTTTTTAACCATTTACACGAAACATGAAAGTTAACAAGGGCCAGAAAATGTAAAATAATAATCTGAGAACTGCTTTTAGAATACAGGGAATGAGGCAATCTTAGTTTCACATACAGACAATCCCTAGTCATAAATTCATTTTTTTGTGTGTATCTAACCCTCTGTCCTGTACACAAAGCTCTGGCCCAGCAGGTTCCCACACAAGGTTTTAGGTGGAGGGAAGGAAATGGAGATCCCTACCCTGAGCATCCCATCTGAAGAGAGTTTCCAATAGGTTTACCGTTTATCATGAAAATTCAGATCTTTCTAACAACAGTGAGACTCCTGAGAAATACTTTTGAGACTTTCCTGATATTTGGAAAATAAGAAATAATATTGAAAGGTCATCTAATTTTGATTCATACTAGGAATGTGGGCAATATGATAGATGCCTAATTTAGTAAATCACAATAGATGACTTCCCATTAAATTTTAATGTCAGATTAATGATGGATACATTTTTTTTTTTTGGTTTTTAATATAAATGAATCAGTCTGTTCAGGCTGCCATGACAAGATACCACAGACTGGGTCATTTCAACAACAGATATTTATTTCCCACAGCTCTGGGGGCTGGAGGTTCAAGATCCAGGTAACTGCCAATTCAGTTCTGAGTGAGAGCTTTCTTGCAGACTTGCATAGACGTACTGTACAGGACATATTTATATCAAAATAATATTACCTGCTGATTATCTGAAGTCCATATTTACCAAAATGTCCCATATCTTAACTGTATGCATCCCATATTTAATGCGTAGAGAAAACCAATCAGGAACCTAAAGACTTGGACTTTTGTGCCAGCTCAGGCACTTCCTGCCCCTAAGAGTTGAGCAACGTTGTTTCACACTCTGTATCTCAGCCTTATCATCAGTAAAACGGAGATTCCGTGACCCAGAGACACCAAGGCTGCGTAGTTTTGTAGGGTTTGCATGGTATGGAATGGCTAAGCACTCCCCAGCAGCTTGCCCATGACAAACATTAGGAATCTCTCCCCTGACCTCCAAGTCACACATTCATGGTGCTGATGCAATGACATAAGAGTTTTTCTTGTTCTTTCTTCCAGGGAGCTGAAGACTCTGGGGTCTAGGCAGGGACCTGAATGCCTCTCCCAGAAGCTCCTGTGCAAGGCCTCAGTTAGACATTTCTTGAGGCATCTTTTCCTGAAAGTGGAGTTCAACACCAGATCAATGATCAATGATCCCAGTGAATGGCAAATGGGAAGAGGCCAGGAGAGTGACATTGGTGGAATAAAACACACTTGAGCAGAGGGTGCAGAAGGGAACATCTGGGACCACAGGCAGCTTCCAATAGGGATTCCCATTGGGATATAGTGAGACTGGATTATGTAAAATAGATTTTTACTTTTTAATTTATGCAGATGTTATAATTAATGAAAACATAATATGGAAAAATTTCTCTCTATAAAATATAGAAAATTTTAAAAAGGCATATATCTCATAGATGATAAATTTAAATACTTAAAAAAGTTAATTTCAGTTTTGTAAACTTTTCATACATTTTTTGAAAGAATATATGAAGAAGACACAGGAAATTACCCCCAATGTAACTATCCAGATGTAACCTATGGGGCACTTTTAGTGTTTCTAAATATTCAGAAACTTCTAAATATCCGTATAAACAAATAAAATAGGGGGTAATTTCAACATATCATTTCATAGCCTGTTTTTCTCTTTAAATTGTATTTTGAATATTTTTCATGGCTATACATTTTGCTCAATAACCTACATTTAAATGACTTTAACTTACACATAGGGACCAGGATTATTCTGTTTTGTTTTATTTGTCAAATTTCTATTTCTTGAGCATTATTTTTACTTTATTTGTACTATCACGGTAAGAATGTGAAGAATACTCTTATGTACATTTTTTCTATATTTCTGCACATTTATATAGCGTAAATTCATTAGAAAGTCAATCACAGAGTCAAAATATGTTAAAGACTTTTGATACTTACCTCCTAGTTACCGTTTCAAAACACAGTTTTTGCTAGATTTTGAATTAATTATGAATATAAGTAACAGCTTACAGTGTAAACCTATGGGGCACTTTTACAGTGTAGTCAGAGAAACTTCCTCGCCTGGGACTCTTTTTTTTAAGGCAGAATCTCACATCCAGCCCCAGAATCAGACTCTTCCTTTTAGCAAGATCTCTGGAAGACTTGCATAAACTGTAAATTTTGGAAGCCACTGCATCACACTGTCACCTTATCAGCATTAAAACATCACTTTCTTTTTTTAATTGTTGCCAAAGGGGAAACATTAACAGGATGTAGAGATGTTGGAAGTTTGATTACAGACCTCTGGGAAATGGCACCATCATGGAGCTGAGTGTCGTCCATGGTGTGAATTAAGTCATTCGCCCTGAAATAGAAAGCGGGTTAGGGCTGGGCTGGGGTAAATAAGCAGGGGGTTGTAGGTGGGGTGGCCACTCCTGTACCCTGTCTAATTCCAGCACAGCCTGTCTGTGTCATAGGGGGCTGAAGTCCAAGAACAACCATGGCTCAGTGGGCAGAGACGGGAGAGGGAAGTAGAGGCAGATGAGCCTCTCTTCTGTTTTTTCCTTTTTAGATTTTGTCAATGAGTGTGGGTGTTTCTGCCAGTCCTATCACCATAGCCACAGAATCAAGTTAGTAATCTCTACTTTAAGATATGCTTTTTTTTTACGCAGGAATCAAGTGCAAGTTCGTGAATATGCCATCATATGTTGCTATAGAAGCATGACTATTTGCAAGGCCATAGCATCACATGCCAGACAACTTCCATTTAAGGTTCAAATGATAAATTTTTGATTCACCACTTTGAAAAAGAACATGCTGTAATAGATGAGTCTTTCTCAAAGTGCTGAGGGGTGACCTCAGAATCTCACTAACATGTAGATTCTGAGTCAGTACTTCCAGAGTGGGACTTGAGATTCTATATTTTTCACAAGACTCATGTTAAGCTGCTGCTGTTCTTCTAAGGATCACACCTTGAACAGCAAGGACAGGAATCATTAAGGTCCAGCAAATGTGCCAAATATAAATGTAATTTTTCTTCATTTAGCTATGTTCTAGAGAAAATACATGGCATTTTCATTTGTCTTGGTTTAAATGATGTCATTCTGCTGAATAAAATTATGCATTTATTTTCTAATCAGGGAAATAAATATCATTTAATTGTAAAATATCCTTGTATTTTGGAGCCTGGTAGACCTGGGTTCAAATTTTGACTGCCTTTTCCACCTGAGAATTTGAACATGTTAAAATGCCATTTTCTCATACATGCAAAAATACACCATGTAGTAGACGTTGAACTTAGTCATAAAGTTACATGAAAAAATGTTAGTTTCAAATAAGCAATACAGTTCCTTATAGGAAGAGAATTGTTTGCATTTGCCAAACTGTTCTGGAATAGACAAGATCTGCGAGCTGGGGCAAGCCGTGTCAAAGCAAAGGGGAGAAAACTGAAGAGCAGGTGAATAAAGGTGGCAAGATAAGAGTGAACTGAATCCCATGAAGAACATCGATTCAGAGAAATTTCTGCTAGTGAGGCATCAACAGAATTTCGATAGATATTTCTCATATTCAATTTTAAGATTTTTTTCAAGGCAAGAACAGAGCTTCTAGCATGATGTTTTTCTTCTTTGCACAATTCTACAAAACATAATATTGTAAACACACACACGTACTACTCCTGCCCTAATGCAAACCTCTTCCATTTTACTGGACATTCAATACAAGTTACACTGCACACACTGATTTTGTGTAGATGACATTTGACAGTGGAAAATAATTAGGCAGCTATCAGCACAGGGTAAGAGAGTATGGCCATGGCACTGCTCACTCAGGATAGTCAAGTTTTAAGGGAGAGAGAGTACACCAGTGCACTTGGGATGGAGTTTCAAGTTAAGATTGTTTGAATCTAAAAACACTCAGTTAATTCCAGTTGGCGTCAATCACATTTAAAAATTATCTTTTGGCCGGGCGCGGTGGCTCAAGCCTGTAATCCCAGCACTTTGGGAGGCAGGTGGATCACGAGGTCAAGAGATCTAGACCATCCTGGTCAACATGGTGAAACCCTGTCTCTACTAAAAATACAAAAAATTAGCTGGGCATGGTGGCGCGTGCCTGTAATCCCAGCTACTCGAGAGGCTGAGGTAGGAGAATTGCCTGAACTCAGGAGGCGGAGGTTGCGGTGAGCCGAGATCGCGCCATTGCACTCCAGCCTGGGTAACAAGAGCGAAACTCCGTCTCAAAAAAAAAAAAAGTTATCTTTTTTTTCTCTTATTTTATTTCTTTGATAATAACCTGTGATTTAAATTACCCTAATACCAGCATGTCCATCATAGTCTATTCAGTATGATAATTTGTTATATTCTTTATTCCCAAGGTTCATTATCTTGTGCAACTACATATTAAATAAATGTCCAATTATTAGTTAATGAGTGAATCAAGAGATATTTGTTTTTTACAAATAGTAAAATTTAAATATCCCGAATTAGTTGAACAATTATATCTGACAGCTTAGAATTTCTTGTTAGTCCAACTTACCTTTTCTATTTTAACCCTTGTTTTGAAAAAAAAAATTTGAAGATATTTTTAATGTATTTCCTTTCTTAAGAATTACAGTATACATAAAATAAGTGGAATTTGACTAGGTAAATTTTTTTCATCAATTAGCATATTCTTTTTTGTCAATATTGATACCCAAAATGATGACCCAGAGCTATGATCTGATAGAAAACATAAAAGTGTTGATTGAATGTATGCTTAGGCTAAGCCATTTAATTAGTTTTATAATTTTTACTTAATTTATGATATTGTCTTAAATTCCTTTTACAAATATACTACACAAAACATTTGGTTACTTAAAAATATTGAATAACTGTGCCATTACAATTTGGAATTTTCTATATAAAGGTTCAAAATTTTCCTCAGCTTTAATAATTTATATATCGATTACTTATTCATATTACCCTTAATATTAATCCATGCTTAATTTTCTAATTGGCAAACTTTTGCAATAGCTTAATATAATAATATTTAACACATTTTAAAATTGTTGGGGGCCAGGCACGGCGGCTCATGCCTGTAATCCCAGCACTTTGAGAGGCCGAGGTGGGCAGATCACCTGAGGTCAGGAGTCTGAGACCATCCTGGCCAACTTGGTGAAACTCCATCCCTACAAAAACACAAAAATGAGCCAAGTGTGGTGGCAGGCACCTCTAGTCCCAGCTACTTGGGAGGCTGAGACGGTAGAATTGCTTGAACCTGGGAGACAGAGTTTGCAGTGAGCCAAAATTGTGTCACTGTACTCCAGCATGGACAACAGAGTGAGGCTCTGTCACACACACACACACACACACACACACACACACACACACACACACAGTTGAGCATAAGTAGAATAATACAATTGTAATTTACGCCTTTAAGAATCTCAATTTCAACAGAGATCAGTATATATATAAAGCTTTTACTTCTGAAAGCAAAGCATTAGACCAGCCACGCTTCAAAAAATATCTCTCCCATCTCTTACAAATACTGTTTATCTGTACAAAGCACAGTTCTTTTCAGGCAATGTTGCCTTCAGTGACATTTTTCTTATGGATAACAAAACCTTTCACAATTGGCGGTGGGTGACATTCTAATTTCAAAGACTCTTATTCTGTTGTGAGTGCCAGTTACTTGAGGCTGATTAGTTTAATTTAGGAAATTTCAAATACATATTTGAATAAATTGAATTTTATTGAAGTATATATTTTAAATACTTTTAGTATTAAGAGCCATAAATTCAACCATATCAAAAATAGAAAGCAATTTATTAATGAAATTTGAAGAAGAACAAATAGAGTAATAAAAATTTAGTTATTGGCCAGGAGTGGTGGCTCACACCTGGACTCCCAGCACTTTGGAAGGCGGAGGCATGTGAATCACCTGAAGTCAGGAGTTCGAGACCAGTCTGGCCAGCAAGACAAAAACTTGTCTCTACTAAAATACAATAAATAGCCAGGCATGGTGGCATGTGCCTGTACTCCAAGCTACTCAGGAGGCTGAGGCAGGAGAATCCCTTAAACCTGGGAGGCAGAGATTGCAGTGAACTGAGATTATGCCACTGCACTCCAGCCTGGGCAACAGAGCAAGATTCTGTCTCAAAAAAATTTTTAGTTGTTAATAAACATAATCTCATATTTCTGTGTAATGTCTACTATGTGCCAGGTCATATCCTAAGATATATTTCACACACACAACCACACACACACATACTCACATACACCCTCACTTAAGCCCTTTATCTATACTATGATATGAATACACTGTAATTATAATTATCCCCATTTTGCAGATCCAGAAACCAAGGGAGAATAAGTCTAAGGCCCACACCTAGTAAATGGTTAATGGGCATTAAACTTGGGCACTTCACTAAAGATCCTACACTCTGAACCACCCTGTTAAACAATCTCCTTATGTAACAGGCAGTTTGCATTATATCATTTAACCGACTCAACCAATATCAAGATTATTATACACAATTACATTCAATTTCCAAATATAATAGCTGAAGTTATGAGAGGCTGAGTATTGGGCTTAACATACGGTTAATAGAGAGTGCACCTTGGGTTCATACCTAGAAGTATATGTACATGCCCATGTATCCCAGTCTCGTTCTATCACCACATTTTGCCTTCAACTGTATCATTCATGTACAGGCCTTTATATCTTTACATTTAGGACTAAATGTGAGAAAGAACAGAGGTAAAGAGGAAGATAATGACTTTTCTAAAATGCCTTAGAATAATAAGTGAAATAAATTACAACTTTATTCATTAAAATGAAGGACTTTAAATATTTGCATCAGCCCAAGGATTAACAGACATTCCTAGTGTGTGCTTTAGAAACACTAGGTTAAGCCAGGAAGAGATTCCAGGGGTAGAGAGGAACGTGGTAGAGATAACGATTTGGAATTATTCTTATTTCCATTTGCTTTTCTTCTCACCCAGATTAATTTCTTACATCCCTGGAGCATAAATAACGTTCACAGTATTTTTTTTTCAATTTGATAGATTCTGTCATAAATATTCAGGTAAAAATGTGGACAATATTACATAATTCGACCTTCGGAGATACTCCTCACAAATGCAAAACCCCATAATATCTGGGGGAATCATTTTGCCAGTTGGTTGGATTTGAAATTCATGGTTGCTGACACCTCTTCAAAGCCCTGCAGTCTGGTGATGCACATTTGCTCAGCCATTTTCGGCTTGATGAATTTCAAAGCTAGAGCTCTGAGGCAAGTCCAGCAATATATTGGTGAAGAATTGAAGTGTGAGCAAGATGCCTAGGAAAGTCATAGATTGCCTTGCAGGAGAATAAGCTGTCCAGCAAGAAATTGTTTTTACAGCATCTTCAAATTGTTTCCGCTAGTAGAATATGGTTGATCTTCAATTTATTTTCATTCAAGGCAGATGAGTCTATTTCAAAGCACACCTACTTCAGAAAGACTTCAAAGCAACTGGATTTAGCCTTTGAAAAACATCAAATCTCAACTAACAGTGTTCATTGGAGCTTGAACTTCATTGCATGTGTGTGAGGGGGTAATTTTTATACTTTATATTTTATTACATTTTATAATACACATATATATGTATATTCCTTTTAAATCAAAACTAACAGGATGCTATCATAGCTCAGATGTACCTCATACTGTTGAAACCACACTTATTTTTAAGAAAAATGGAGTCTTGGGTGTTTGAATGCATGGCAGAGATGATGGGTGAGGGAAAGCAAACAGCACTGATTTAGCCACTGAAATGGAAGCAGGGTCCCTAGAGGGAAATGGCTGCAATGAAAACAAGTCAGTAACAGTGAGAATGTGGCTACACCTCTTGTAACATTTCCTTAATTAGTAGAATAAATTAAATGGAGGAATTATGTCTCCAAAAAGAGGAATGACTGCTAAATTATATCCTAATTTCACATTTCCAAATTTTTCCAAAATCTACACCCAAAGTAGGGTTTATCATGTTGACTGGAAAAGACAAAGATAAACAAAAATAAGATAGAAAAAGTTTAGTTTACTGGCAATAACATCTAATTTATCAAATGAGTAATTACCTAAAGGTAGTATCGCAAAGAGGTGCTACAAATGCGGAAGTAATCTCTAGCTAATCCTTCTGCTACTCCTCCTCCCACCCAAACATCTAATCCATCAACAATCATGTATCCTCAGAGATCTCAAAGGAACAGCTCTTTCCATTCTTCTAAAACATTTGCTTCTATGCTAATTCTCCTGATGGTGTGGTTATTTTCCCTTTGCATGTTCTACTGCTGGGCACAGAGGACTCAATAAATGAGTAAGTAACTTATATAGAATAAACATTTTAAAACACATAAATAATAAAAAATAATGAATAAGTGAATAAATAAATAATTACACATTTATGAAATTTTGTTGTTTTAATATCAGTATTTTTTATTTTTGGAATATATTACATTTACACAAAAGTTGCAAGGATACTATAAGTTTCTACATGGCTTTCACTTAAACTACCCTCATACTAACATTGAATGTAAGTAAGAAATGAACACTGGCACAGTAATATTAACTAATCTTAGGTTTAATCAGTTTTCTCATTTTTTTTTGCACTAAGATTCTTTTTAGTTTCAAGATTCAATTCAGGAGCTTACATTGTGAGAACTTATCGTGTGCCCTTAAACCCATCCAATATGTAAAAGTTTCTCACTTTTCCTCGTCTTCTTTGGTCTTTACAATTTTGTAGACTGCTATTCAAGTGTTTGTAAAATGTCACTTAAATTTGGTGGCCTAAAGTTTTCTCACAATTAGTCTGAAGTAATGAGTTTGGAAGAAGATTGCCACAGATCACATGAACACAAAGGTGATGCCTGCTACTCATCACAACACAGGAATGGCATTTGATGTCAACGTGACTTATTTCTGGTGACCTTAATCACATGGATAAAGTGGTATCTGCCTAGTTTTTGCACTGTAAATTTACATTGTTTTCCTTTTCACACTGTAAGTGTTAAAAGGTGTCACTACAAGTTGTAGATCATACACAAGAAGTAGTATATTGAATTCTACCCTATAGAAAAATAATTATCAAAACATCTGAAGGTGTGCGAAAACCACATAAGCAATTAGTATAAATAATATTTAGGAGGAGATAGTCTAAGGCTATAAAAATATTGTTTCTCCTTAAAGTTTTGTCCACTAGTTTTAGAACTCATCAAATAATTTTACCTGTAGTAATTATTAACTATGGTTACACTGGAAAAATGTAATATAATCTGTGTGTGTGTGTATATATACAGATTATATTACATATATTACATGTATATATATATACACATATATATGTATATATATATACATATATATGTATATATATACACACAGATTATATTAGTATATATAATTATATATGATATGATTATATATGAGATTGAATACAATTATATATGATGGAATACTACTTAGCCATAAAAAGGGATAAAATAATGGCATTTCCAGCAACCTGGATAGAACTGGAGACCATTATTCTAAGAGAAGTAACTCAGAAATGAAAAACCAAATATCATATGTTCTCACTCGTAAGTTATAAGAATGCAAAGGCCTAAGAATGACACAATAGATTTTGGAGACTCAGGGAAGATTAGGAAGGGGGTGAGGGATAAAAGACTACAAATTGGGTTCAGTCTATACTGCTTGGGTGATAAGTGCACCAAAATCTCACAAATCACCACTAAGGAACTTAGTCATGTAACAAAATACTACCTGTTTCTCAAAAACTTATGAAAATAATAAGTTTTTAGGTATTATTAACCATGCTGTTTTAATGATGATTTTCTCTTTTTCTCATTTCATCTACATTTATTAACTAGAATTCTATAAAATAATTATCCTTTCTTATTCATTCACTTAATTATTCAAGGATTCTTTTTTTTTTTTTTTTTTTCTTGAGACAGGGACTTACTCTGTTGTCCAGGCTGGAATGCAGTGGTTGATCATAGCTCACGAGCTCACTGTAACCTCTAACTCCTGGGTTCAAGGCAGCTTCTTGCCTTAGCCTCCATGGAAGCTGTGACTACAGTTGTTTGCAATGACACCCAGCTATTAATTTTGTTTTTAATAGAAATGGGGTCTTACTATGTCATCTAGGTTGGTCTGAAACTACTGGCCTTAAGCGATACCTCACTTTGGCCTCCCAAAATGTTGGGATTATAGGAATGAGCCACATACCTGGCCTCAAACATGCATTTTGTTAAGTTTGAATTCCTAAATATTTTAAGAGTTATAACCAAATATGATATTCTTACTAATTCTGTACAAATTGTTCCAGCTTTGTGATTGGGTGCTCTATCAGACTGCTCTTTATATCCTTTTGACATTATCTCTTTTTGGCCCTTTCTTACTTTCTGAACTGATAAGGTATTCCAGCTTATCTTGTATTTTCCATGTCCTCGCTTTATTATGTCTTTTCCACAGGGAACGCTTGGTTACCTTTTTTTTTTTTTTTTTTTTTGAGACGGAGTTTCACTCTCATTACCCAGGCTGGAGTGCAATGGCGCGATCTCGGCTCACCGCAGTCTCCGCCTCCTGGGTTCAGGCAATTCTCCTGCCTCAGCCTCCCAAGTAGCTGGGACTACAGGCACGCGCCACCATGCCCAGCTAATATTTTGTATTTTTTTAGTAGAGACGGGGTTTCACCATGTTGACCAGCATGGTCTCGATCTCTTCACCTTGTGATCCACCCACCTCGGCCTCCCAAAGTGCTGGGATTACAGGCTTGAGCCACTGCGCCTGGCCCCTTGGTTACCTTTTATTAGAGAATGGTATTTAGAAACCAACATCTGAGCATTAGGTGTGCTCATTGCAAATAGTGTCACTGCTTCTGGGCTCTCACTGAAGACAGAGTTAGAAAATACATGTATGTACACTAACTCATGTATACATTCATACCATATTTACTTGCTTATCCCATATTGACATGATCTAATTCTAATCTAGCACCACAAGGTTTATTTAATATTTTTTCCTTGTTTGTTTGTAAATTTTCTGTCAGTGGATGAGTCAGCTCTCATTATCTATATTTATTTAATTTCAACTCAAATGTAAAAATGAAGTAGCTTCAAAATTGCTAATCTATACCCTATGAAGGACACATTTACCAACAAGAGTTCAGTGTTTATCAGTGTTCATGTGCCTTTTTTAAAACAATTACTTAGTCTCATGGTATCAAAACAAATTTTCCAATCTATTGTGGTAAATTTTTTTTTTAACCAGCCACTTCAGGGCAGTTATATCATACTTTGTAATACAATATGATGTTACAATGCAGACTATTAATTTATACTAGACTGAATTTTACTCTTAGTTCCCCCCAAATTCTGATTTGTTTGTATTTGCATATAGTAAAATTCAGTTTTAGTGTCATACAGTCCTTTGTTTTTGACCAAATGCACAAACTCACAGATCACTCACCCTGGTATCATACAGAATGTTTCACCACCATAAAATTTTCTATGGGTTTTCTCTTTGTTGTCAACTGTTCTTCTGTCTTCTGAACTAGGGCAATCACTATCTGTCTTCCTTCCCTACAGTTTTGTCTCTCTTAGTATAATACATAAATATCCATATTCTTGTACAATGGATTTAAGATTCATCTGTGTTCTGGCATTAATTAATAGCTTTTTCCTTATTATCTCTGAAAAATATTCCATTACGTGCACATATTACAGTTTGTTTTTTCCTTAATGTGTTGCTGGCCATGTTGATTTTGTATGGGTTTAGATAATTGTGAAGAAAGCAGCTGCTATATCCATATCTATCTGTCAATCTACTATTTATCTATCAACTATTATCTATATCTATCTATCTACCTATCTATCAACATATCTATCTATCTAGATCTTGTGTAAACATAAGCTTTAAATTTTCTGTATAAATACCTAAGAGTAGAATTGAAATTTTGACTACCAACTTTATATATCATTTAATAAGAAGCTGCCATAAAATTTTCCAAAGTGGCTGTATAATTTTGCATTATCTCCTGCAATGAATGAAAGTTTCTGTTGCTCTGCAACTTAATTAGCAAATGGTATTGACAGGTTTTTTTGTTGTTGTTGTTGTTGTTTGGAATTTTATAGATTCTAATACAGGCACATCAATATCTTATTGTTTTAATTTATATTTTTCTAATGACAAAATATGTGGAACATGTTTTATATGTTCATTTGCCCTTTATATATCTTTTTTGGTTAAGTATCTGTGTAGACCTTTCTTCATACTTTTTTATAGAGTTATATATTTTCTTATTGTTGACTTTTAGGATTTACTAAATATTATGAATACAAGTCCTTTACCAGCTATGTGATTCTAAAGCATTGTCTGACAGTCTATGTCTTGTCTTTTTCTTTCCTTTATAATGTAATTGAAAGAGCAAATTTTAAATTTTGAGTTAGTAAAATGTATTAATCATTAAAAATGTTTATTGTTCAAGATTATAGTGTTTTATTTAATAACTAATAAACAAGTCTAAGGTTACATAGACTTTTGTCCTATGTTTCCTTATAAAGTTACAATTCTATATTGTACATTTATGTCAATGATATATATTTAATTTATGTATAAATGTAAGGTATGTGCTGAGGTTTATTTGTTTGCATATTTTACTCTGTTCTGTCAATCTATATGTCTATCTTTATGACAGTACCATATAATTTTTCAAAGATAATTTTTTTTTTTTTTGTGAGATGGAGTTTCGCTCTTGTTACCCAGGCTGGAGTACAATGGTGTGATCTCGGCTCACTGCAACCTCCACCTCCTGGGTTCAAGTAATTCTCCTGCCTTAGCCTCCCGAGTAGCTGGGATTACAGGTGTGCACTGCCATGCCCAGCTAATTTTTTATATTTTTAGTAGAGATGGGGTTTCACCATATTGACCAGGATGGTCTTGATATCTTGACCTTGTGATCCACCCACCTTGGCCTCCCAAAGTGCTGGGATTATAGGCTTGAGCCACTGCACCCAATCTCAAAGATAATTTCAATAATTTATTTCATTTTTCTATTTATTTTTATTTGTTATTTTTAATGTCTGTGATTACAGAGTAGGTGTATGTATTTTGGATACATGAGCTATATGGATACAGTAATAAAATTAATAATGTTTACATCAGGGTAACTGAAGTATTCATCACCTCAACATTGATTCTTTCTTTGTGCTGCAAACAATCTATTTATAATCTTTTAGTTATTTTTAAATATACAATAAATTATTATTGTTTTTAATAACCCTATTGTCCTATCAAATACTAGATCTCATTCATTCTAACTGTATTTTCGTATCCATTAATCACTCTCAGCCCTCCTCCAGCCTCCTATCCTCTACCCTTCTCAGCATCTGGTAACCATCGTTCCATTTTCTATCTTCATGAGTTCAATTGTTTTAATTTTTAGTTCCTGCCACAAATAAATAAGAACATTTGAAGTTTGTTTTTTTGTGTCTGGCTTAAGTTGCTTAACATAACATCCTCTAGTACCATCCATGTTGTTGAATCCTTTTAATATGGTGCTAAATTTGGTTTGCAAGTATTTTGTTGTGGATTTTTGCATTTATTTTCATAAAGATATTGGTCTGTAGTTTTCTTATCTTGTAGTTGTTGTAAATGACAGGATCTCATTTTTTTTTTAAGTTATCAAAATATCTTGTTAGATTTTTATTGAAATCATATTAATTCTATGGCTCAATTTTGGGATAGTCAATATATATTTTTTCTTTTTAATTTTTATTGCATTTTAGGTTTTGGGGTACATGTGCAGAACGTGCAAGATAGTTGCATAAGTACACACATGGCAGTGTGTTTTGCTGCCTTCCTCCCCTTAATCCCCATTTGGCATTTCTCCCCAGGCTATCCCTCCCCAGCTCCACCCCACGCTGTCCCTCCCCTATTCCCCCCCAATAGACCCCAGTGTGTAGTAGACCCCCCTCCCTGTGTCCATGTGTTCTCATTTTTCTCACCCGCCTATTAGTGAGAATATGTGGTATTTCCTTTTCTGTTCTTGTGTCAGTTTGCTGAGAATGATGTTCTCCAGATTCATCCATGTCCTTACAAAGGACATAAACTCGTCATTTTTGATTGCTGCATAATATTCCATGGTGTATTTATGGCTGAATATCACAGCATTGTGTACATTACCACATTTTCTTTATCCATTCCTCTGTTGATGGACACTTAGGTTGGTCCCAAATTGTGACTACTGTGAATAGAGCTACAATGAACATGTGAATGCATATATCTCTCTGATATACTGATTTCCTTTATTTTGGTTATATAACCAGCAGTGGGATTGCTGAATAATATCAGAGTTCTACTTTTAGTTTCTTGAGAAACTTTTAAACTGCTCTCCATAATTGTTGTATTAGTTTATATTCCAAAGAATAGCGTATAAGGGTTGTCTTTTCCCCATATGCTCCCCAGCATTTTTTATTGCCTGTCATTTGGATATAAGCCATTTTAATGAGGGTGAGATGATATCTCAATGTAGTTTTGATTTGTATTTCCCTGATGATCAGTGATGTTGAGCATCTTGTCGTACACTTGTTGGTCATTTGTATGTCTTCTTTTGAGAAATATCTACATATATATTTAGCTCATTTTTAATTGGATTGTTAGGCTTTTTCTTATGGACTTTTGAGCTCCTAACATATTCTCGTGATTTATCTCTTGTCAGACTGATAACTTGAAAATATTTTCTCCAATTCTGTGGGTTATCTCTTCATTTTATTGATTGTTTCCTTTTCTGTGCAGAAGCTTTTTCACTTGAAGTGACTCCATTTGTCCATTTTTCCTGTGGTTGTCTGTGTTTGTGGAGTATTGTTCAACAAATCTTTGCCTGAACCAATGTCCTGAAGAGTTTCCCCAAAATTTTCTTTTAGTAGTTTCATAGTTTGTGATCTTAGATTTAATTATTTAATCCATTTGATTTAGGTGTTTCTGTGGTGAGTGATAGGAGTCTAGTTTTATTCTTTTGCTTATTATCCAGTTTTCCCAACACCATTAATTGAAGAGATTTTTTTTTTCCCAATGTATGTTCTTGGCAACTTTCTTGAAAATGAGTTCATTGTAGATGTATAGATATACTTTTAGATTCTCCATCCTTTTTTGTTGGTCTATCTGTCTGTTTTTATGCCAGTACCATGCTTTTTTGGCTACTATAGCTCTGTAGTATAATCCGAGGTCAGATAACGTTTTGTGTTTTTTGCTCAGGATAGCTCTGGTTATTCTTGGTTTCTTGTGGTTCCATATGAATTTTAAGATTACTTTTTCTATTTCTGTGAAGATTGTCATTGGTATTTTGATGGGGATTGAGTTGAATCCTTTTAATATGGTGCTAAATTCAGTTTGCAGGTATTTTGTTGTGGATTTTTTGCATTTATTTTCATAAAGATATTGGTCTGCAGTTTTCTTTTTTTGTAGTGTCATTTTCTGGTTTTAGTATCAGAATAATGCTGGCCTTAGAATTATTTAGAAAGTGCTCCCTCATTTAATTTTTTTGGAAAACTTTGAGACGAATTGGTGTAATTCTCCTTTACATATTGACATGATTCACCAGTGATGTCATTAGATCCAGGATTTCTCTTTTTTGTTTTTTTGATTACTGATTAATTTTTCTTACAGATTTTTGGTGCTTCCTACTCCACAATCTTTCCAGAATTTTCTTGCTGAGAATTTTTAACAGAATAAATATAAATTTTGTCATATAATTTATTTATACCTATTGATACAATTCTGCTTTTATTTAGTCTGTTCACATGATAAATTATATTGATTGACTTTCAAATGTTAAGGCAGCCTTGAATTTCTTTCCAGGTACAACCCAACTTGGTCTTAATGTACCATTATTTGTATAGATTGAAGGAATTGGTCAAATTAATCCCAATAGAAACAGATGTCAAATTTTCCACCTTATAATTGTAGCATTTTCTTATTACCCTTTTCATGTCCATGTACTCACTAATGATCTTTTCTAGGAAGCAGTTTCTGAGTTTATTAAATTTTTTTTCTATTGTTTTCCCATTTCAGTTTGACTAACACCCAAAGTAGCCCAAAACTAGGTAATTGGATTATGTGTTGTCTGACAGGGTCTGCCCTAGGACTTGTTTCTCAGTGCACCAATTGTCTCTCCCCACATTTTGGGTCAGTTGCTTTCCTTTTGACCTTAGTTCTCTAATAGACTTCACGAAAGTCATTAATGTGTTTTTCTTTTTCTTTCTTTCTTTCTTTCTTTTTTTTTTTTTGAGACAGAGTCTCACTCTATTGCCAGGCTAGAGTGCAGTGGCATGATCTCAGCTCACTGTGACCTCCTCTTCCCCAGCTTAAGTGATTCTCCTTCCTTAGTCTCCCTAGTAGCTAGGACTACAGGTGCACACCACCGTGCCCAGCTAATTTTTTGTGTTTTTAATAGAGACAGGGTTTCACCATGTTGGCCAGGATGGTCTCAATCTCTTGACCTAGTGATCTGCCTGCCTCAGCCTCCCAAAGTGTTGAGATTACAGGCATGAGTCACCACAACCAGCCAATATGCATTTTTTTCTAGGTTTTTTTGTTGTTGTTGAAAGAGTGGATAGTGCTCCTCTTTTTACTTTTCTACATCTTGAGGTAAAACAGTACAAAAATTTTGATATTTCAAATTTAATTATGTGATTTTATAAAATAGTTTACCTACACCTCACCTATAAAAGCATTTTAAGAATTCTCTGCTCCAAAATAAATATCAGTGTAATTGAAGATCAATTTCTGGCAATAATACAAAAAGGAACACTTCAAGTATTTATCTTATCACCAAATTCTAGAATCACAGAATCTCAAACATTCGGTCTGAAGGAATCCTAGAAAATAGTGGTTCCCAATGACAAAACCCACATGATCATCTCAATAGATTCAGAAAGGCCTTCGATAAAATTCAACACCCCTTCATGCTACACACACTCAATAAACTAGGTATTGATGGAACATATCTTAAAATAATAAGAGCTATTATGACAAGCCTATAACTAAGATACTGAATGGGAAAAGCTGGAAGCATTCCCTTTGAAAACTGGCACAAAACAAGCATGCCCTCTCACATCACTTCTATTCAACATAGTAATGGAAGTTCTGGCCAGGCAATCAGGCAAGAGGAAGAAATAAATAGTATTCAAATAGGAAGACAGGAAGTCAAATTGTCTCTGTTTGCAGATGACTTGATTGTACTTTTAGAAAACCCCATTGTCTTAGCCCCAATACTCCTTAAGCTGATAAGCAACGTCAGCAAAGTCTCAGGATACAAAATCAACATGCGAAAATTACAAACATTCCTATACACCAATAATAGATAAGCAGAAAATCAAATCATGAGTGAACTCACAGTCACAATTGTTATAAAGAGACTAAAATACCTAGGAATACAACTTGCAAGGAGGTGAAGAACCTCTTCAAGAAGAACCATAAACCACTGCTCAAGGAAATCAGAGAGGTCACAAACAAATGGAAAAACATTCCATGCTCATGGTTAGGAAGAATCAATATCATGAAAATGGCCATACTGCCCAAAGTAATTGGTAGATTCAATGCTATTCCCATCAAGCTACCATTGACTTTCTTCTCAGAACTAGAAAAAAACTACTTCAAATTTCATAGAGAACAAAAAGAAAAAAGAAAGACGCAAAACAAAACAAAGAACACAACAACAAACAACCAACCTGTATAGCCAAGACAATCATAAGCAAAACCAACAAAGCTGGAGGCATCATGCTCCTGACTTCAAACTATACTACAAGGCTACAGTCACCTTTGGCACTGGTACCAAAACAGATATACAGACCAACAGAACAGAACAGGGGCCTAAGAAATAATGCCACACATTTACAACCATCTGATATTCGACAAACCTGACAAAAATAAGCAATGGGGAAAGGACTCCCTATTTAATAAATGGTGTTGGAGAAGCTGGCTAGCCAAATGCAGAAAGCTAAAACTGGATCCCTTTGTTACAGCTTATACAAAAATTAACTCAGGATGGATTAAAGACTTAAATGTAAGACCTAAAACCATAAAAACCCTAGAAGAAAACCTAGGCAATACCATTCAGAACATAGGCATGGCAAAGACTTCGTGACTAACATACCAAAAGTAATAGCAACAAAAGCCAAAATTGACAAGTGGAATCTAATTAAACTAAAGAGCTTCTGCACAAAAAAAAGAAACTATCATCAGAGTGAACAGGCAACCTACAGAATAGGAGAAACTTTTGCAATCTATCCATCTGACAAAGAGCTAATATCAGAATCTACAAAGAACTTAAATAAATTTACAAGAAAGAAAACGATCCCATCAAAAAGTGGGCGAAGGATATAAACAGATATTTCTCAAAAGGAGACAGTTATGTGACCAACAAACACATGAAAAACCACTGGTCATTAGAGAAACACAAATCAAAACCACAATGAGATATTATCTCATACTAGTTAGAATGGCAATCATTAAAAAGTCAGGAAACAACAGATGCTGGAGAGAATGTGGAGAAATAGGAATGCTTTTACACTGTTGGTGGGAGTGTAAATCAGTTGAACCATTGTGGAAGATAGTGTGGTGATTCCTCAAGGATCTAGAACAAGAAAAACTATTTGACCAAGCAATCCCGTTACTGGATATATACCCCAAAGGATTATAAATCATTCTACTATAAAGACACATGCACATGTACGTTTATTGCAGCACTATTCACAATAGCAAAGGCTTGGAACCCACCCAAATGGCCATCAATGATAGACTGGAAGGAAACGTGGCACATATACACCATGGAATACTATACAGCCATAAAAAAGAATGAGTTAATGTCCTTTGCAGGGACATGGATGAAGCTGGAAACAATCATTCTCAGCAAACTAACACAGGAACAGAAAACCAAACACTGCATGTTCTCACTCATTAGTGGGAGTTGAATGATTAGAACACATTGATACAGGGAGCAGAACATCACAAACCAGGGCCTGCTGGGAGGTGGGGGACAAGGGGTGGGAGAGCATTAGGACAAACACCTAATGCATGTGGGGTTTAAAACCTAGATGATGGGTTCCTGGGTGCAGCAAACCACCATGGCACATGTTTACCTATGTAACAAACCTGCATACTCAGCACATGTATCCCAGAACTTAAAGTAAAATTAATATATATATATATATATTCCAATGTTTTTCTCAACCTATTATGGCTTATAGACCTCACAGATAATTCAGTTCACTCAATATATTTTTAGCGTAATCAATTCCACAAGCAATATCAATGCACACGTTACCTTACCCTAAACAATCATAATTTTCTTTTTAGACAGTATATAAATTATGAAAAATGTCCTTGAGCTGAAAGATATTCAAGGTGCAGAAACATTGAAACATTTCCCAGAAAAATGTTTCTATAATTCTACCAGGTTTGCTTTTATCTGTTGAGTAGCTCCTCAGCTCTGTTAACTTACGCCAGAATTAGCTGCTTTAATGACAACCCACTACTAAGATTAATTATTCTGTGCAGCCATTAGTGAGGCCTTTGCAAGAGTATGATTCCTTAGTAGCCCCCAAGCCTTATCTTCTGCAAAAGTACCAAAGGAGGGAAGGGACTCACGAGGATGTAAACACATCTGTGGTATTAGACAGCCCAAGGTTGTGAAGAATATGTTACCTAGAAACCCAGTAGATGCATGAATCAATGAATAGGATCCATGGACTACAAGTAATAGGATAAATTCATTGTTTACTTGAGATTCTAACCTGTATCTTTCAAATACTAGTTTAATGAATTTTATGTTAAAGTAACCTAAAATATTTTTTCAATCCGGTTCTTTGTTACTTTTTGGAAGATTGAAAAAACAATGTTAATGTTGAATAAAGCAGCTTCATTCTAAAATGAATATGTATTCCATCTCTATTTTCTCTGATTCTCTTCAAGTCTATTTTGTGCTATTATCCACAGATGGAGAAAGCTATTATCTACAGCTGATTTCACTTGTGATACTGCAACCTATTTACCTTTCCATCTTTCTGTAAGCCCCAAGATTATATTTTTCAAATACCCTCAAGTACTTGTTCATTTTCATGAACATTGAATCTGTACCTAAGTGCATATTAGCACCATTTTCAAACAATCATAACTAGAAATTTGAATTGCAGTGATCTAAGAAGAGATAGATCACATTAAGAAGCACTCCAAACGTTCTGCTTCTCAGGTTATTATACTAAGGAGGTCAGTGATTTTCAATATATTTGGTGAACAAGAATCACTTAGGAGCTTACTAAAGATGCAGATCCCCAGGTATAACTGCAAACCTACTAAGTCAGGATCCCTGGAGGTTAACCCAGGAATCTGTAGAGATGCTTCGTTGCGAGTTTTAAGAATTCATGCTTTTCTTTTTCTAGTCAAAATGTGTTATTTTCTGCTTAATATTTTACTCTTAAAATGGTAAATAAATATATCACTTAAATACATATATATATGTCTGAGTATGTGTATACACACACACACACACTCACACACACACTCACACACACGATATTCCATTTGCTAACTTCCCTTTTGGAATACGGTGTTTTTGATTGTATAACTGTTTGTCTTCAACCTGTATTAGTCACTAACTTGACAGTGGTAAACACTAATTTTACTCTCTCCATCTGGCTAAAGGATGGAAATAATAAGTATACTTTTATTGATGACTCAAATTCATTTTTTTCTTATGATGATTAAATTTTTTAATAAATAGAATACATCTTAGTTGGTGGTTTAGTGGAAAAAGAAATGGACAATTTTTACTTGAGCTAAAAAGACCAGGGAAAGTGTGCATGGATGAGTGTGAAAACAGAGCAGCCACTGCTCTGTTAAAATCTCTGCTGCAGTTACAGCAGCAGAGACATTGAAATGATAAAGCTAATTGACTGTATCAAGTCAAAAGAGAACAACGGAAGAAAGTTCTTATTGCTGTCAACCTTGAGGGTATTTCTGTAATGGAATACTCGTTAATGTTTGTTAGATACACACATGCAGTGTTTTTGCATTCTGCTCACTAGTTTTGCAAGGTTTAGCACCTTTTTTAAGATTAGAAAATTGTTTGGCTGTGTTGACACAGTTGCGATGGTTTAAATGTTTGTACCCCTCCAAAATTCATGTTGAAACGAATTTCCACTGTGTCGATATTAACAGGTGGGGTTTTTAGGAAATGAAGTGTGTAGCTCATCAGGTCTCTCCTCATGAATGGAATTAGTATCTTTAAGAAAAAGGCTTGAAGGAGGCTGTTTTCTTCTTTCTGCTTTGTGAGGACACATAGAAGTTACAACCTATGAGGAACAGGCCCTCATCAGACACTTCTGCCTTAATCTGGAACTTGTCAGATTCTGGAACTGTGAGTAATCAATTTCTTTTTGTTAAAGCAGCCCAGACATACTGAGACAATGGTGAAATAAACTTTGGTTGTAAAAGGACACAGATTTGGTCCCAAATCCATGGCATTCCAGCTAGGTGATATAAAATCTCACATGCCATTTAAAATCTCTAAGCCTTTAGTTCTTCAAGATAAAATGGAAAATGTAATCTTAAACCCTCTGCATCATTGCTGGAATTAATAATATGTTGAATATAAAGTGCAAGGACAACGTATCTGTTCAGATGTTAATTGCCTTTCCTTATTTGCATTTCTCTTTTGTTACTTCTCACAATTCCAAGGCATCCCAGCCAGGCGATCAGTGTAAAACGTCTGAGTATATATTAGTTCATCTTCTCCACATCGTTGCCGGAATAATACTTCTAACTTCACATGCAATTACTCCCATGCATAAAACTGTGCAATTGCTTTCATTTCCTCGAAATTAAAATCCAAATAACAGCATATTATGAAAGACCTTCTTCATCCAGTTCTTGCTTGTGTCGCAATTCTTAATTCTAACTGCTTCAAAATATAACGTGAATAGTGGCTAAAAGAACAACCCTGGCATTTTATGCACTTGGTTCGTTGCAGCTTCATCACTTACCACCTTTCTGATTTGGAGAAAAATACTAATCTTTTTTCAGCCATAGTTTCACCTTTTATAAAATAAAGGCAATGATAATTGCGCCTCTTTATCTGAGCTGCGAAGAACATTAAATAATTTAACCATCTAAAAGATTATTAGCTTTTATTACAGAAGCTACTTTATTAAGTTGACTGAATAGACATTTTTGTTTCACGTTTGTGCCTGTGTACGTGTTTGCTGTTGTTTTCTTCTTTGTTCCCCTTCCCTGGACTATCCTTCCCTACTTTCTAAGAGAAGAAATAGCATGTATTATTCATTAGTATAGTAAACGTTCTTTGTTGTTTTCCCAAGTCAATACCTCCCTGCATGCAGGAAGAATCAGATATTCTTTTCTCAGTGTTTCTGTGGCAGTTTGATCATCACCTACAGTCAACTGTAAAATATTGCATAATAATAGTTGTTTAGGTGCTTTGTTTACATAGTACCATATGTACTTGAAAGTACAAGGACTGAATTTTATACAACTCTGTCTCATCAGGCTAACAGAGTCCTCCTATAGGATTGCAGATTGCTCAATAAATGTTTTTGGTTCTCTCTCTCTCTTTCTTTCTTTTCTTTTTCTTTATTGTGGCAAAATGCGCATAACGTAAAATTTACCATTGTAACTGTACTAAAGAATACCATTTATTGACATTTCATGCATTCACAAAGTTGTGCAACCATATAACTACCTAGTTTCAAAACATTTTCATTACCTCAAATGTAATGCCTTACTAATTAAATAGTCACTCCCAATTCCTTCTTCCTCTCAGTTCTGAGGCAATCACTAATCCACTTTTTATATTTATAAATTTGTTGATTCTTTATAAGTGGAGTAATCTTATATTGATCCTTTGTGTCTGATTTACTTGAAAAAATATTTTCAAAGCTCATCCATGTTGTAGCATGTATCAGTTTTTCAGTCCTGTTTATAGCTGAAAACTATTTTATTGTATAGATATACCAGATTATGTTTGCTTGTTCATCTGTTTTTTTTTTTTGTTTTCTTTTTTTTTTTGAGACGGAGTTTGCTCTTGTTACCCAGGCTGGAGTGCAATGACGCGATCTCGGCTCACCGCAACCTCCGCCTCCTGGGTTCAGGCAATTCTCCTGCCTCAGCCTCCTGAGTAGCTGGGATTACAGGCACATGCCACCGTGCCCAGCTAATTTTTTGTATTTTTAGTAGAGACGGGGCTTCACCATGTTGACCAGGATGGTCTCGATCTCTTGACCTCGTCATCCACTGGCCTCGGCCTCCCAAAGTGCTGGGATTACAGGCTTGAGCCACCGCACCAGGCCCAATGCTTGTTCATCTGTTGATGAACATTCAAGCTTTTTCTTCTTTAGGGTGCAATGACTAGACCTGCTCTGAACAGCTATGTACACATTTTTGTTTTTGAGCACAGGGTTTCGGTTTTGGAGGGTATATGCCAAGGCGTGGAATTGCTTGGTCATACGGTAAATCTTTGCTTAGCTTATTGATAAGCCAACAAACGGTGCTACACAGTGCTGCATCATGTTTCATTCTAAAAAGCAATCCCTAAGCCTTTCAGTTTATCTTCATCCTTCGTCTTAGTCCCTTTTTTGTTGCTATTACAGAACTCTGGGACAGAGTAATTCACAAAGGAAAGATAATTATTTAATTCATTGTTCTAGAGCTAGAAAGTCCAAGATCAGGCGGCTGCATCTGATGAGGTTAGTATCATGGCAGAAAAATATAGGGGAAAGCAGACATTTGCAAAAAGGTGGAACACAAGGAGTGGCCTCACTTTATGACAACCCAGTCTTACAGTAACTAATCTAGTCCCGACATACCGAGAAGTCACTCACTTCTGCAAGAAATAGCCCAGTCCCCCAAGAGCTCACCCACTTCTGCAAGAAATAGCCCAGTCCCCCAAGAGCTCACCCACTTCTGCAAGAAAAATAGCCCAGTTCCCCAAGAGTGCATTAATTCCTTTAAATGAGCAAATCACCTCTTAAAGGTACTCCTTCACCAACAGTGCCACACTGGGGCAAAATTTCTAACAAATAATTCTGGGAAAACACTCAAACCATCACACTTGCCAATGCTTGATATTTTTAATTATTTTTTTTTATGTTGGCCATCCTAGTAGGTGTCATGAGGTTGCTCACTGTGGTTTTGATTTTAATTTCCCTAGCAACTAATGATATTGAGCAGTTTCTATGTGATTGTTGGCCATTTGTATGTCTTCCTTCAACAAATCTCTGTTTCAGTTATTTTCCCATTTTTAATTGATTTTTTTTATATTTTGTTACTGAATTATATTTCTTTTTTAAATAATAAATGCTAGACTTTATCAGTTACAAGATTTGCAGATATTTTCTTTCATTTTGTGGGTTGTCTTTTCAACATCTTGATTGTTCATTAACAGACAAGTTTGTTTTTAAAAATTTGATGGTGTGTGGCTTACCACCCTTTCTTTCTGTTGCTTCTGCTCTTGATGTCATGTTTAAGACTCTATTGCCAAATACAAGGTCACAAGAATTTGCATTTGATTTATTCTAAGAGTTTTAATCTTCAGGCTTTTGTATTTAGGTTGTTGATCCTTTTTGAGTTAATTTTTATATGTGATTTGAGATAATATATCCGTTTCTTCTTTCCCCATTGGATGGTCTCAGCATTCTTGTTGAAAAGCAATTGACAATAAATACATAAGTTTATTTCTGGACTTTCAACTTTATTCCATTTATCTATATGTGTATCTCCACAGCAGTACCATACTGTTTTGATTATAGTAGAGTTGTAAAAATTTTGAAACAACAGTGAGTTGTGAGTCATCCAACTTTATTATTATTTTTCATTATTTTTGGCTATTCAGGGCCCCTTGCAATTTCATACGCATTTTAAAAGAAGTTTTTCCATTTCTTCAAAAAGGCCATTTTGATTTTGATACAGATTATACCGAATCTGTAGATCACCTTGAAGAATATTGCCATCGTAACAACATTAAATCTTCCAATCCATTAACATAGTATTTGTTTTAATTTACTTAGGTCTTTTAAAAGTTATTTTAGCAATGTTTGTAGTTTTATTGTAAAAGTCTTTCACTTCCTTGACTCAATAAACCCAACTCCTCTTTAAATATGTTCAGTTTGGGAAACTTGCCAAATTCTAATATAATTCTGTTATAGTGCTGTAACATAATATATTAAATTATACCTTCTGATAAATGTAATTTTGTTAAGTCATAATTTCTGAGAGAAACATATTCTGAAATTAGAGTTGAACTTCAAAAACCTCAGTATGTTTCAGCTAACAAAAATATTACTAGGATGGGCACAGTGGCTCATGCCTTTAATCTCAGTGCTTTGGAGGCTGAGGTAGACAGATCATGAGGTCAAAAATGGAGGCCATTTTGGCCAACATGGTGAAACTTTGTCTCTACTAAAAATATAAAAATTAGCTGGGCATGGTGGTGCAAGCCTGTAGTACCAGCTACTTGGGAGGCTGAGGCAGGAGAATTGCTTGAACCCGGGAGTTGGAGGTTGTGGTGAACTGAGATTTCACCACTGCACTCCAGCCTGGTGACAGGCTGTCTCAAATAAATAAATAAATAAATAAATAAATACTAAAGAGGAAACACAGTGATGAAAAGAAAATATGAGAAAGTAATGTGCACTTCGTGTATTCATGATGATTGATAATGGACAAATATCAATCAATATATGGAGTTATATGAATTCATATAATAAGAACATTTTCTACTTTAGAAAAAGTAAGGTTATGGAGTCCTTCTTGCTCTCTCTCTCTTTTTAATTTGAAACTGTTTTATTTCTTTAAAATCTTAAGCTTTATTATTGTCAGTATGTTATAATACATTTTTTCATCTCTAGGGAGAAGTTACACAAGTTTAAGTCTGCAAATTAAAAAAAAAAACAGAAAATATGAGTATATTGTTTTACTTACAGACATAAGTAAGTGAGATAAAAGAGCCTTAGATAAGCTTTTTGATGAGTTCACCAACTCAATTTCCTCAGTTCTACTTTATAGGACTGCACAAAAAACCAACAACGTTTTAAAAGAGTCATCAATTTTTACACATTCTGGTAAAGAGAAGGTCATATAAATACAGGCAAAGATGAAGTTCTTAGAACTAAAATCAACATAATCAGACTGAAGAACAGAATATATTGATTATTTAAAATTGCATTTTTTCTAACACCATTTTGATATATGAGATCTATAAATATCCATAATTGTTCTTTAAATTGAAAGACATTTGGATAATTCAACAACCCAAGGGCTGTTAGAGCATTTATGTCACATCAGTAATCTCTTAAGAAAAAATGGCTATTGCTTCAGAGGGAGGAATTGAATTCAGTTGTACCTGGTCTTCAAAGACCAATCATTACGGCCATCTTTAAAAACAACAACAACGGTATCAGGCCTGCATCTGCCCCTTAGAATTCCTTAAAGGTTTGAGGCAAGAAATATAACAATCATGATGATTGTGAAATGAAGAAGGTTTCATAATTTTCTAAAGCTCTAATCATCAATTAACACTGAAATGAACCCTAAATCTTCTCTGGGCAGAGCAGTTCACTTTTAATTAGACTAATGTTCATCAAGACATAAAGTAATCTTTGTACCAACTTTGGTCTAGGGTATTTTACAAACTTTTAATAATCTGAGGTCAGTCAAACAGACAGTGATTGTAACATTGGACAGTTTTATTATCTGAATAAATTTATGAGGGAAAGTCCATATTGTATTTGATTCTGAACTTAAAAAAGAATCGATTACTTCCTTAGTGTATTTTATGCTAACATTGAATTCTATCCAAATTATGTGTTCTAAATTGTGTTGAATTAATGACCAGATTACTTGAATGAAATGCTGAATCTAAATAATAATACTAAGAAAACTGTGTTTCATATCAATATCAAGCCTGTTACTGTACCCTTTGCATACATCCTCCTATTCTAGCCTCACAATGAACTCGAGATAGGTAGTATTTATAGATTAAATTTTTAAGGTTTAGTTTCTTCAACTCTGCCAAAGCCATTTTCCAAAGAGCCATCTCAATGAAAATTTACAGTTACTGGATCCTTTAGCACTCAAGCTTTTCCATGGCTTCTGTATTTTCCTGGAAACATAGAATTATAGTAAGTTGTACATAAAATATTGGCATGTGTAATTTGTTTGTTTGTTTTTTACTTTTCTACTTCCCCAATTTGATTTTGAAAATTTCTAAGACAGAGCCTATACGTATTCATATTTGCATTTCCAGGATCAGGTTGTGTTCAGTACAATATAGGCGGTCAGTAGATCTTTCTTAAATGGAGGAATAAATCTGAAGCTGACCAGCAAGCCCTTTCTTGTTTTCTAAAACAAGCCAAACAAGGCAGTCTGCATTGGATGTTCTCACAATGCACCATTTGGTTCTATCATGGCTCAAATCACATTATATTGCATTTCCTTCTTTTCTTGACAGTTCCCACCCCTTGCCCCACCTAGGCCAAACAAATGTAAGATTTTGAGGGGAAATATTGTTCCATGAATGCCTGTGACTCCCTAGTCCCAGCAAAGTGTCGGGCACAGCAAGGGCTCAGTAAATATTTACAAAATGAGTATGTTGGCAGGAATGTCTTTGATCTTCTTAATTTTACATCCTGATGCGGAGAAGGCTTTGATAAAAGTGAGGAAGGAGAGAAGAAATGTTAACATGATAGCACATAGATAATTTAAAGCTAAGAATAATATATAAGCTTGATTGAATTGTAGATTTTCTACTCTGCGTATAAATCTAAACCTTCCTAGGAGAGATCAAGAATGTCCATAGGAAGAGTCTCCTTCAGGATAAAGCCAACAGGAACGTCCTCATTGCCTAAAAGAACCAGCACTGTCTGAATAAGGATGGAGCTATGCCTTTGCCAGAGAAAAACAAGGGATACAAAATCAACGTGCAAAAATTACAAGCATTCCTATACACCAATAACAGACTTAAAGAGAGCCAAATCAAGAATGAACTGCCATTCACAATTGCTACAAAGAGAATAAAATACCTAGGAATACAACTAACAAGGAACATAAAGGACCTCTTCAAGGAGAACTACAAACCACTGCTCAATGAAATAAGAGAGGACACATACAGATGGAGAAACATTCCATGTTCATGGTTAGAAAGAATCAATATCGTGAAAATGGCCATATTGCCCAAAGTAATTTACAGATTCAATGCGATTCCCATCAAGCTACCAATGACCTTCTTCACAGAACTGGAAAAAAACACCTTCAACTTCATATGGAACCAAAAGAGAGCCCGCATAGCCAAGTCAACTCTAAGCAAAAAGAACAAAGTGGAAGGCATCACATTACTGGACTTCAAACTATCCTGTAAGGCTACAGTAATCAAAACAGCATGGTACTGGTACCAAAACAGAGATATAGACCAATGGAACAGAACAGAGGCCTCAGAGGCAACACCACACATCTACAACCATCTGATCTTTGACAAACCTGACAAAAACAAGCAATGGGGAAAGGATTCCCTGTTTAATAAATGGTGTTGGAAAAACTGGCTAGCCATGTGCAGAAAGCAGAAACTGGACCCCTTCCTGACACCTTACACTAAAATTAACTCCAGATGGATTAAGGACTTAAATATAAGACCTAACACCATAAAAACTTTAGAAGAAAACCTAGGCAAAACCATTCAGGACATAGGAGTAGGCAAGGACTTCATGACCAAAACACCAAAAGCATTGTCAACAAAAGCCAAAATAGGCAAATGGGATCTAATCAAACTCCACAGTTTCTGCACAGCAAAAGAAACAGTCATTAGAGTGAATCAGCAACCAACAGAATGGGAAAAAATATTTGCAATCTACGCTTCTGACAAAGGGCCGATATCCAGAATCTACAAAGAACTAAAACAGATTTACAAGAAAAAAACAAACAATCCCATTCAAAAGTGGGCCAAGGATATGAACAGACACTTTACAAAACAAGACATACATGAGGCCAACAGACATATGAAAAATGCTCATGACCACTGGTCACTAGAAAAATGCAAATCAAAACCACATTGAGATACCATCTCACGCCAGTTAGAATGGCGATCATTAAAAAATCTGGAGACAACAGATGCTAGAGAGGATGTGGAGAAATAGGAACACTTTTACACTGTTGGTGGGAGTGTAAATTAGTTCAACCATTGTGGAAGACAGTGTGGTGCTTCCTTAAGGATCTAGAAATAGAAATTCCATTTGACTCAGCAATTCCATTACTGGGTATATATCCAAAGGACTATAAATAGTTCTACTATAAGGACACATGAACATGAATGTTCATTGCAGCACTGTTTACAATAGCAAAGACCTGGAACCAACCCAAATGCCCATTGATGATAGACTGGACAGGGAAAATGTGGCACAAATACACCATGGAATATTATGCAGCCATAAAAAACGATGAGTTTGTGTCCTTTGTAGAGACATGGATGAAGCTGGAAACCATCATTTTCAGCAAACTGACACAAGAACAGAAAATCAAAAACCATGTGTTCTCACTCATAGGTGGGTGTTGAACAATGAGAACACATGGACACAGGGAGGGGAGCATCACACACTGGGGTCTGTTGGGGGAAATAGGGGAGGGACAGTGGGGGGTGGGGAGTTGGGGAGGATAGTATGGGGAGAAATGCCAGATATAGGTGATGGGGAGGAAGGCAGTAAATCACACTGCCACGTGTGTACCTATGCAACAATCTCAAAACCTAATGCAAATCAAAACCACATTGAGATACCATCTCACGCCAGTTAGAATGGCGATCATTAAAAAATCTGGAGACAACAGATGCTAGAGAGGATGTGTACCCCAAAACCTAAAATGCAATAAATAAATTAAAAAAAAAAAAAGAAAGAAAGGTCAAAAGGAAACACACAGAACCAGAGAGGGAATGTGGTCAGAAAGAGAAAGGGTGCTCGGGTTTGCATTGAAGGCGGATGTGATGTGGGCTGAAAGATGTGCAATGGAGAAAGTTAACAAATAACTTCTGCTTCTCCTTCCCTCCCTCCCTCCCTCCCTCCCTCCCTCCCTCCCTCCCTTCCTTCCTTCCTTCCTTCCTTCCTACATTTTCTTCAATGCTAATAATGCTGAACATCTCATGTGCATATTAGCTGTCCATATATCTTACTTTGTAAAATGCCTATGAAAACATTTTGACTACAGTTAAATTGGGTTATTTCTCTTCTTTATATTGAATGGAAAATCTTCTTTATATATCCTGAGGACAAGTTACTTAGTGTTCAGATATATAATTAGAAAACATTTTCTTCCATCAGATATATTAGTTTAAAATGCTTTATGGGGCCTGACCTTTTATTTTCTTAATGATGTTTTTTAAAGTCAAATGTTTTTAATTTTGATAGAGTTTAATGTACCAATTTTGTCTTTTTTGGATTGTGTTATTGGTATAATCACTGATAGCGCTCTACACAACTCAAGGCAAATGAAAACTTCTCTTTCATTTTCTTCCAGAAATTTCATAGCTTAAGCTCTTACATTTAGGTTTAGAATCTATTCTGAAGGAATGTTTTGTGTGTAGCATGAGATAAGAATCTAAATCTGTCCTTTGTACTTGGATATCAAATTGTTTCAGAATTATTTATTGAAGAGACTATCCTTTGTCAATTAAAATGTCTTGGGCCTTTTGTTGAAAATTGCTCACCCATAATGGAAGTTTATTTCTGAATTCTCAGTTCTGCTTTGTTAATTCATATGTTTATCTTCATGCAAATACTACATTATCTTAATTATTTTATATATTTTAAAATTGTTTATTGCATCTCCTTCAACTTCCTTTTCTAATTCTGTATTTCTTAACATTCACTGTATATTTTAGCACAAGCTTGTGAATTTCTATAAAACAGCTTGCTGGGGTTTGATAGGAATTATGTAAAGTCTACAGATAAACTTGAGTATTGGTATCTTAACCTCTTTGAATATTCTAATCTTAGCTTAGAAAATCTATCGTTTATTCAGATTTTCTTAAAATTTTCTCCACAATATTTTGTAGTATTCAGTAAGCAATTCTTGTAATTTTGAATATTAAATTTATACCTAAGCATACTATTTTGACACTACTGTGATTAGAATTTTAAAATTTTATTTGAATTAGTATATATATATATATATATATATATATATATATATATAAAATTAATTTTTGTAAAGTAATGTATCTTGTGACCATGTTTAATGCATTAGTACTGGCATTTAAAAATTTACTTAAATTTTTCTATTTAAAGGATCATGTCATTCATAAATAAAAAATGTTAGATACTTGATTTTCTCCAAACTGGATGTCTTTAATTCCTTCTCTTTTTCTCTTTCTTCCTCCTTCCTTTCTCCTTTCTTCCTCACTCCCTTCTTCTCTCTGTCCCTCCCTCCCCCTTCCCCCTCCCCCTCCCTCCCTCCCCCATCCCTCTCCCTCCCTCCCTCCCTCCCTCCCTCCCTTCCTTCCTTCCTTCCTTCTCTTTCTCTCTCTTTCTTTCCTTTGCTTGTTCCACTAAGTACAATCTTCAGTAAAATGTTGAGTAGAAGTCATGGGAATGGACATCTCTGCCTGGTTCCTAATTGTGTGTTGTAGAGGACATTTGGCCTTTTCCAATTAAATATAATGTGAACCACAGTATTTTCACAGATTCTTTATATGAAATTCAGATAATTTCTTTCTTTTTTTAATTTATTGAAAATGTTTATTATAAATATTGGTTGAAGTTTGCCAAACACTTTTCCTGTATCTATTTTTTCTATTATATTAATACGATCTTATATATTTTGATTTTTAAATGTTATACCAAACTTGCTCTTGGGGAATAAATGTACTTTGTTTTGTTATTTAATACATTTTTATGTTGGTTGACTAGGTTTGCTAACGTTTATTAGGATTCTGTGTCTATGTTAATAAGGGGTATTAAATTATAGTTTTATTATTGTGTGTGTGTGTGCAAGGCCTTTGTCTGGATTTGGCTTCAAGTTAATGCTGCCTTTATAGAATAATTTGAATAGATGTCCTCTATTTTCCTATTTTCTGAGAGAGATTGTAAAATATTGGTAAAGTTTACTCTTTACTGACCCCTGTGTGTGCATTTGTGGTGTTTGCCATGTAGAATTGGCTATTAATTCACTATAGTAATTTTTTCTTAAACTTTGAGTTATTGTACTTTTCAACTCTGACATTTTTACCAAGTCATTTCGAAAGTTTTGGAGGTAATGCTCTAATTATTGAGCTATTTTCATCATGTTTTCTTCAGTTCCTATAAATTGTTTTGTTTAGTTTTTTTCCCACAATATATTTAAAGGAGCTTGCTTGTATTTTTTGTGTCCTAAGCCTAATATTTATGCCATCTCGTGACAGTTTTTATTACCTGGTTTCGATTTGCTTTTGTGTTTTTGAAAAGTAGGAAAAACCTTACTGTTTCTTTCCTTGTCTCGTAACTGCTCACTGAAACCTGAACATTTTTATAACATAGTTCTACATTGTGGATTTGGATATTTTGTCCCTCAAGGGTTTTTGCTGAATTTTAAATTAATCTTTTGTTTGTATAATGACTTGTCTTTACTGAAGCTTTGGATTCTGTTCCCCATGGTATGTGACTCCTGATGTTTTTGGTCAGGGGTGTGTGTGTGTGTGTGTGTGTGTGTGTGTGTAGCCCTGTATCACTTAACAATGGGTGTGCATTCTGCGAAATGCATTGTCAGGAAATTTCCACATTGTATGTATGAACATCATAGAAGAGTCAGCTTACACACACCTAGATGGTATAGCATCTGCATGCCTAGGCTACGTGATGTAGTTTATTGTTCCTGGGCTGCAAACTTGGATAGCAAGGGACTGTACTGAGTACTGCTGGCAATTGCAACACAATGGCAAGTATTTGTGTATCTGAACATCTTATAGCAAAAACATGATACCGTAATCTTATGGGACCACTATTGTATATGTTGTCTGTGTTGGCCAAAACATTAAGTGGCACATGACTCTGTGTGTGTGTATAATTATTACTGTTATTTTTTGCCTGGTTTCCTAGGGTCATCTTTGTGTCTGAGTAGCATATTGTCAGCCAGTCATTAATCAGGGGTTGTGTTCTAACACCTTGAAACAGGAAGTCTCCCACTGTGTGACAGTGGATCTGTGTGGGGCGGGGGACACTTTCAATGCGTCAGCAGCTTTTGAGTCCGTTCCTTCTTTAATTTTGTTGCGCATGCTCTTATGTCTTCTACAGGTAATCACAGGCCAAAGTGAGGAATGTGTGAAGATCTTGGGCCCTCTGAAGTCTCATAGACTCACAAAAGCTTACCGAGGACCTTTCTTGGATGTCCCTGATAGATGCCTGGGCGTTCTGCCATTCTGTTTGCCTGAATCCATGCCACAGCTGTATCCTTGTGAGTCACTTTTCTTCTGTGGCTCCATTATCAATATTGCTCTTGTTCCTGCTGGTGCTGCTTGAACATGGTGTCTTATGTTGCTCTGCATCGTATCAGGTCAGGCTCCTCTGGCAAGGACTTTCAGTTTTTCCTGCTCTGGTATCACTGTCACTGTGACTCAGCTGTGGTCCGGGATGGGTGAGGCCCCAAGTAAGGATGCCACAAGTGCCCACTGTTCTTACTCAAAATTCAGTTGTTTCTTTATAATAAACAATGACTTCTTAGTTTAACGTTTGCTCTGATCAATTTCCAGAGTCCTGTTGGGGTAATTGTTGGCAATAGTGTCCAGTTGTATTACTTATTTTGCCACACCGGAAGTCCCACTTCGGAACAGTTTTTGGTTTTGCTTTTACTTTTTAAATGGACTAGTTCTCACTACTGTAAAGTGTAAACTGGCATTCCCAACATGACATACTGTGTTCTTTGAGAGTGAAGATGCCTGGTCCCATGTGAGTAAAGAGGAGTTGAACCAACCTTGCTTTAGGAAATCAAGAAGAAATTTCCCAGCAAGGTACAGGCGCACCTCATTTGACTGGACTTAGTTTCAACGTGCTTCTCACCAAAGCTTTGCAGCGACCCTGTACTGAGCAAGTCCTACCAGTGCTGGTTTTCAACAGTAGGTGCTCACTTTCTCTCTCTGTGCCACACTTTTGTATTTTCACAATATTTCAAACTTTTACATAACTATTATAAAACAGACTATTACTATGCCTGTTATGGTGATCTATGATAAGTGATCTTTGACACTATTGTAATGGGCTTGGGGCATCAAGAATTGTGCCCAAATACGATGGAAAAGTTAATCAATAAATGTGTGTGTTATGAGTGCTCCACCACCTTGCTCCTCTTCCATTTTTCTTACTCTCCTTGGGCCTTCCTATGAAACAATATTGAAATTAGGCTAATAATACACTACAATGTCCTCTAAGTGTTCAAGTGAAAGGAAAAGTTTTGTGTCTCATTCCTCACTTTAAATAAAAAACTAGAAATGATTAAGGATTGTAAGGAATGCACGCCAAAAGCTGAAATAAAGCTTCTTGCAGCAAATTGCTAAGTTGTGAATGCAAATGAGAGATTCTGTAAGAAAATTAAAAGTACCACCCCAATAAAAACACAAATAATAAGAAAGTGAAACAGACTTATTGCTGATATGAAGAAAATTTTAGTGGACTGCATAGACAATCGAACCAGTCACACCGTGTTCTTAAACCATTGCCTGATCCAGAGTAAAGCCGTAACTCTCTTCTACAAAAACTGAGAGAGGTGAGAAAGAGGGAAAATAACCGTTTGAAGCTAGCACAGGTTGGCTCATGAAGTTTAAGGAAAGAAGCTGTTCTTACAAAAGAGCAAGATGAAGCAGCAAGTGTTGATGGAGAAGCTGCAGCAAGTTATCCAGAAGATCTGGCTGAGATCATTGATAAAGGTGGCTACACTAACACATTTTCAGTGCAGACAAAACAGCTGTTTACTGGAAGTAGGTGCCAGCTGGGACTTTCCTAACCCCAGAGAAGTCCATGTCTGGCCTCAGAGCTTCAAAGGACAGGCTGATTCACTTGTTTGTGGTTAATGCAACTGATGACTTTACATCGAACTCATTGTTCACTTACAATCCTGAAAATCTGAAGGCCCTTAAGAATTATGCTAGATCTACTCCACGTGTGCTGTATGCCGAGGCGGGTGGATCATGAGGTCGAGAGATCGAGACCATCCTGGTCAACTTGGTGAAACCCCATCTCTACTAAAAATACAAAAAAAAAAAAAAAAAAAAAAAAAAAATTAGCTGGGCATGGTGGCGCGTGCCTGTAATCCCAGCTACTCGGGAGGCTGAGGCAGGAGAATTGCCTGAACCCGGGAGACGGAGGTTGCGGTGATCCGAGATTGCGCCATTGCACTCCAGCCTGGGTAACAAGAGCAAAACTCCGTCTCAAAAAAAAAAAATAAATAAATAAAAAATAAAAATAAATGGAATGACAAAGCCTGGATGACAGCAACTGATTACATGTTTTACTGAATATTTAAAGTTCACCAATGAGGACTACTGCTAAGAAAAAAATATTCTTTTCAAAATATTAGAGCTTTTTGACAATGTGCCCGGTCACCCAAGAGCTCTGATGGAGATGTATGAGGAGATGAATGTTTTCATGACTGCTGACACAACGTTTATTCTGAAGTCCAGGAATCAACAAGTAGTTTTGACTTTCAAGCCATATTACTTAGGAAATACATTTTGTAGCCCGCAACTACTGTAGATATTGATTCCTCAGATGAATCTGGGCAAAGTATACTGAAAAACCTTCTGGAAAAAATTTATCATTCTAGATGCCATCAGGAACATTCAGTATTCATGCAAGAAGTTCAAAATATCAACATTAATAGGAGTTTAGAAGTTGATTCCACCCCTCATGGATGACTTGAATATTTCAAGACTTCAGTGAAAAAAATAACTGTAAATGTGGTAAAAGTGGCAAGAGAAGTGTAATTAGAAATGGAGCTGGAAGATGGGAGTGAATTGTTATAATTTCATGATAAAACTTGAACGGATGAGGACTTGGTTCTTACAGATGAACAAAGAAAATGTTTTATCGGGATGGAATCTACTCCTGGTGAAGATGCTATAAACAGTGTTAAAATGATAGCAAATAATTTAGAATATTACATAAACTTAGTAAATAAGGCAGTATCAAGATTTGAAAGAATTAACTTCAATTTTAAAAGTTCTCTTTTGGGTAAAACACTATCAAATTAGCAACAGATGCTATAGAGAAGTCTTTTGTCTTCATCTCTGAACCAAAAGTCCCATGTCAGGGTCCTGTGGAGAGAAGCAGCTCCAGTTAAAACACGGAAGAGCTGATTTTATGACAAACCACTTGTGGTGCTGAGCATAGAAACAATGTATTTCTACCCCAAGACTCTTGTAAGCCAGACGCTGGTGGTCTCCTCCGTGTCCGCTCAGTATCTCTGCTGATTTGGATTTCATCTCATGGCCTCTGACTGTCTGAAGGTTTTCTCCAACCTCAAAAATATTAATGAACTGTGAAGGAAATCAGGACTTCCACATATTTATTAGTAGTGTGTTTGCCATCATTTCTTTACAAATCAATTGTTCAACCAGGTTTTTCTGCATGGAAGGAATAACTGAGAAGGCAGCAGCATACTATCTAATAGGTCGAGTTTTGGGATATTTATAAGAACACCTTCTGATACAATTTATTGAGGAAATGATTTTATAGCAAAATTTGAAATCTAGAAAATGGACATTTTTTGTAAGAGCAAGAAGAATTTGTAAGCCAAATATAATGCTTTAACAAACTAATATACATTGATCTTTATTTAGAGTAAGAAAGTCAGAGTACATTGTAGAAAATGAATTTATGTTAAAGTGAGTAAATAATAATAATAATCCTGACACTGTATAATCTTGGTCCCTTGACCAAGTGACCAAGGGGCATCATGGCAAAGTGGTCTCACTGAAGTCAAGTGTTCTTGCTTTTTCGTCCTGAAATACGTCTGGCTTCCAAAATCTATTAACTACTCTGATGTTATATTGTTTACTTACTGGATGGGCAGTGCTCTTCTAGGCCAAGTCAAAACCATTTATTTTTATGGAAATATCTAAGATCACAAATGCATTGTTTATGGACAGAGTTACTTTGACTTTTGAATTGAGGTGCAATTATGACAAATAGGGATTTGCAGAACAACAAAAATCAAATTAAATTGTGATCATAGGTCTAAGGTAAGAAAATACAAAGGAGCAGGTGTTCACCAAGTCCTAGGGCTGCATATTCAGGTACCCACTGTAGCAAACCTAGCTGTGTCACAGATCCCAGTTAAGGAAGTTGACATGCTACCAAATTTTACCTTTACTGTGTAATTTATAAACAAATTTGTTGGCATGCAAATTATAACTTGTCCTGAAAATGTCTTTCACTAATTAAAGCTTGCAGAAGCCTGGGAAGGGCTGAATAATTAATACAATGCTGGCATGTTTTTTAGTTAAGTGAAGTATTACCAAATTAGATGTCAAGATTAAGGAAAATGAACTACTTAAAAATACATTTTAGTTTTTTAAAACTCTCTTTACTTTTGAAATATATTCTGAGGAACCTTATGCCAGGAGGAGATCATGAAGTTGTAAGTACCAGGAACCTGCCAGACGCCACATAACATGCAAACAGTTCCCATCTTGTTTCCCCTGAGATCTGAGTTGGCCACAGCACCTCCATCCATAGCCCAGCTAGCCAGAGTGTATGATTCATCTGCCGTTGCATTGGTTACATAATGGCAGGGTGTGATGGAAAGAACATAGAATCGAGAGTGAGAGAAGCCTGGGCTCAGATTCTCATATCTTCATGTATCAACTTTGTGACATTGGAGTGATTACTTTCTGAGCTCTTTGAATACATGCTGATTGGTCTGTAAGTCATTACAGACATCATGTATATTGAATAAGAGACTCTAATCAAAGACCATAGTGACTACTCCAAACTTCTCTCCATTTGGTTTAGTTTGGGTCACTTACATATTAAATGGATAACAAAATTATGCACTTAGTAATGAATAGGGAAAATGATGGTAAGCAGAAAATTGCATTAGAAAGAAAGCTTGCTACATGCAGGGATCTTTAGCTTTGAAAACTGAGTAGATGTATCTATTTTATTATAGAAACTGAAATCATTGCTAATGATATTATGGTATAAAACATGAAGCTTTGAGCAAGTATTAATAATGATAAAACTTTCAAATGACTGTCACTATCTGACTCATTTTAATTTGCACAGATTGAAGAGGTTTTATTAGGTATGTGATGAAAGAGATTTCTGCCTGTTGGATGGGATTGGCTGAACACAAATAAGTAATAATAATTATAATAATGGTAGCCAAGCACCAGTTCAAATATATTTTGTTTAACGTTGTATTCCACAGCATCTGGAAGTTCCTGCTATGAAGAAGACGTTTAACAAATATTTTTGATTTAAGTCCACGGACCTCTCCTTTATCACTATTAGCATAGCCCTCATGACCCACCCTCTTCCTACTCCAAGAAAACACATGTACACTTATATGCCTGAGATTCTCCTGGAGAAAAAGGGATTTAAGTTTGTCAGTGTAGACATTGTTTTTTCTTTTTACTATAAGGAAGTTTGTAGTGTTATCCTGGATTAGGAGGAAAAATATTTTGTCCAGAAAGTATAAGACTATTTTTGTGCATATATGAATATGTGTATGTATGTGTGTGTATGTGCATATGTATGTATGTGTTTGTATTTGTGTGTGTACATATGAATGTGCATGTGTGTGTGTATTTGCCAGGCATATAATCAAATTTTCTAGGATGGAAAGTATTAAATTTTCATATAATAGATGGAGTCATTTTATCTTTATAGTAATAAAGAACATGTAAATGTAAATACTTTGGGGAACACATGTTACACCCTAATCACCTTTAATCTAGGGAAAAAGCTGAAAAAAAAGGCTAGCAGCTGGTGAGCAAGGGCTGTCTGCAGAGTGAATAATCAATCTGCAAACCGTCTACATGATTTCAGTACAGTCCATACATTCTCCAATGGTCAAAAGTATTTATGATCTTAATATGTTAATGTGAATTATTTGATGTCTCCTAGGGAAAAATACTTCCATTCCTTTCTGCTTAATGTTAGAGTAGTATGATCTTTCTGAGCATAAACACAATTGATGCAGCATAGCAAAGAGATACATTTGTGGTTTGTGGAAATCAGTAATGATGCTAATGTACTCATACAACAAATGAAAACTTTTCTCGATCTGAATCATTGATTAATATCACTACATATGTAGAAGCAGGCATAGTCATACAATATTTTTATGAATATCAATATGCTTTTAAATATTAATTATTATCAGTAAAAACAGAAGAAAGTACATAGCAGACAAATTCTAAATGGATCCAAATTGATGCTATAAGTTGCAGAATTGTTTTAGAATGCCCAACAAGACTGTTTATAGGATCCATAGGTTCCAAAACCAGATAATTAATCCAGGCAGGAGCAAAATGACTTGGAGGCTGAATGAGAATGAAAACCATTACTCCAGAGCATACGGCAGACAAGATGGCACAGAGAACGGGCTGAGAAACGGCAGAGCATGTTTGAGGTAGGGTGAGGTTAGGAATGAGTCCTGTAGATACCCATGTATTTAGTTGCAAGGGGGCTATCAAATGGCAAGTATCACAACCAAGCTTATGCCTAAAAATCACAAATGTGGTAGATGTGTTTGCTTTTGTTTGCTTTTATTTTCATTTTTGCTCATTGTACCCATTGTGACTTGACTGGGAGAAATGTTTGTGTTATATGATTCTCAGAGCGAGTGTTTGGGTTTTCTAAGAAATATCTTCCTGGTCATTTTTTTCTGTTTATGGACAAAACTTAGGGAGTATGAGAATGTATAACTTTGGATGGACTGGTAGCTGGAAGCAGCTGAGAATTTGGATTCTTTTTATTCTTTCCCTACATCTCAATGTATCCTAGAGATGTGCTTTGCAGACTGCATATAGATCTTTTCATTTCACCAAATTATAGAACTTTATGTACTAATCTCAGTAAAGATTAAACAAATGGAGTTAGCTAAAATAATTGATCCTTAACACTTCTTTAGCTTTGGGCTTTTAGAAGATGTATGAGGTTGAATAAATTTAAATTGCAAAATATTATGTGCTAAAATGGAAGGTATTGTATGAAGTTTTGCTCTTGGCAATGCCCACTTTAAGTGTGTACTCAAGAAAAAAAATTAATCCAGTAGATATCTAGCTTTTGAGCTAGTGTTCTAGATTTATTGTACATAAATACTGACTACAATTCCAAAGAAACACTTTAAAGTGGGTTTTTATCTATAACATGGGATAATTTTTGTACATCTTTGATTTTTTTCTTTTTGTTTTTTAGTAGCAGGGTTTCATTCTGTCACCTAGACTGGAGTGCAGTGGCGTGACCTCAGCTCACTGAAGTCTTGACCTCCAGAGCTCAAGCAATTCCCACTTCAGCCTCCAGAGTACCTGGGACTACAGGTACACACCACCACGCCTTGCTAATTTGTATATTTTTTGTAGAGACGGGGTCTTGCCTTGTTACCCAGGCTGATCTTGAACTCCCGGACTCAAGACATCCTTTCACCTCATCCTCCTGAAGTGCTAGGATTACAGGCATGAACCACTGTGCCCAACCTGATTTTTTCTTAGTTTTTAAAATTACCTTATCCATTGCAATTATTTTAAATAAATAAACAAACAACTAATAGTTACTCTGTTTGAAATGGCAAAATCTGAGATATTGTCACATCTTACAAAGACTACTAATGTACTATTACACATTTCCTATCTAAAGGGAATTTTTCCTATTAGAGGAACTGGATCTCTTTTTAATATCAAGCAACCTGAAAACAGGGACATCTATAGTGGGGAGGGCATGAGAAAATCTGAAACTCTATTTTAGAGTTTCAAAAGAGCAAGGGGAAAAATAGGCTGCATAACTCAGAGTCAACTTTTCCTTCAGAGGAAAAAGGATGGTTGAAGGTGAATAGAGTCGAGGATGATTTAATGGAGAGGCTGGGACTTTACCTTAGCCTCAAATGGGTAGAATTTGGGAAAGAAAGAAGAAGGAAGGAAGGAAGGAAGGAAGGAAGGAAGGAAAAAAAAGAAAGAAACAAAAGGAAAGAAGGAAAGAAGGGAGGGAGGGAGGAAGGGAAGAGGGAGGGAAGGAAGGAAGGAAGAAAGGAAAGAAAAAGAAAGAAAGAAAGAAAGAAAGAGAAAGAGAAAGAAAGAAAGAAAGAAAGAAAGAAAGAAAGAAAGAAAGAAAGAAAGAGATATTAATTTCTTACATATCACTGAATGGCTCCCCTTCCCCCGTGAAGGATAGCTGTTTAAATGGATTGAATGGAACTGAATCATTATTGAGATTGAATTTTGCAATATCCCAAATATATCAATTATGCTGGGATTATCACAGTCATTTCTGCTAAAACGAAAAGTGGAATCATAAATCTCTCTGAATTCTAATGATTTTCTTTATATTAATGTCCTAGGAATCCTGTGTAGCTGCTGTGCTCACCTATAGAATTAATTGAAGCAAGAAAACGTACGAAGAATAACTTCTTGCATTTTTTATTATAAATGTCATTTCAATAAGCCACCGATGCAGGAGAAGGGAAAGCCGCGGTGAAATCATCAGCTGTCAATTACATTAAAACCCATGAGTTTTCAACATATGAATTAAAGCATCTTGCAATCTCCCTTAAGGAATTTATTCTTGGAAAGTCCCCACGGTTTAAATTTCTACTGCACATGACATTCCGTGGAAGGGGGAAGGGGTCTGAGCTAGACTGTGCAGTAAAAGTGTGTGTTTTTGGTTTGCAACATGTCCTCTTGGTGTCCTTCTCTAAGAGTGCTTCTACCTATTCCATCAACAGTCCAGAGGGCATCTTCTTCCCTTTTCACTTTCTGCTCTCAAAATAAAAATTTAATTAAGAATGAACTATGCTAATTAGCAAGGCTTGCAATTCAATACTGTCTCCTCTCCCCTGAGAATTTTAAAAATAATTCAGAGAGCATTCTTTTCAGGCACCTGTTATATCCTGTATATTGTCTAGGTAGCCAGTATACAATGACAAACTGCTGTTATTTCTCATGAAGAATCTAAAACCTAGCTAGGAGATTAAAGCACCTTAAATGTAAATAATGAATCACTATTTTGGAGAATTGTGTACATTTGGGAAGCTGTCTTAGTGCCTTTGAAATGACCTCAGTCTGTCAACAGGACTGGGGACTGAATGAGGCTAGTCTTCAATCTACCACGTTGAGGGCCTGGTGATAGACTGAAGGGGAAAAGCAGAGTCTGAAGATAGATTTAACAATAATTGCAGAGATGTCATTGGTATTTGTGCTGCGGATGAATAGCGAGGCACTGTGAGAACTTTGAGATTGAAGAAGTAAAATCAATATCCAGGAAGGCGATCACATATCTACCAAAAGGAGAAGGTGAAACAAGAAGTAGTTTCCCAAAAAATAGCAGCGTGAGATTATTGCCTAATAATAACAAAATATGGATAACAAAGGGGTGGTCAGCTTAAAAATAGAAAAATGCAGGCCGGGCGCAGTGGCTCAAGCCTGTAATCCCAGCACTTTGGGAGGCCGAGGCGGGTGGATCACGAGGTCAAGAGATGGAGACCATCCTGGTCAACATGGTGAAACCCCGTCTCTACTAAAAATACAAAAAATTAGCTGGGCATGGTGGCGTGTGCCTGTAATCCCAGCTACTCGGGAGGCTGAGGCAGGAGAATTGCCTGAACCCAGGAGGCGGAGGTTACGGGGAGCCGAGATCGCGCCATTGCACTCCAGCCTGGGTAACAGAGCGAAACTCCGTCTCAAAAAAAAAAAAAAAAAAAAAAAAAAAAAAAAAGAAAAAGAAAGAAAGAAAAAGAAAAATGCAGACTCAATACTGGAAGTGTTTATCTAAAACTGTTAGAACCCCATAAATAAGAACAAAAGTGAAGATATTCTAACTTGGTGACAGCAATTCAGTGACATTTATTTCCTCCAGCTTAATCTTTGTACCAATCTCTCAGAATATATTTCAATATTTTTTAGCTGCTTGCTATTCTCAGAGAGAATGTGCAGATATGCAAGCATAATCCACTGTGCTAGATAACCATACATTTCACTAAAACGCGTCTGTGAATATTCTAGTTTATATGTGCAGTCTTTATGAGTTTTGTTAGTGTGAGTCTTCCCTATACAACTTCATGACTGAGAGGAACATTTAAGGTTCCCAGGACCAGAGCCAAGAATGAGAAAATCATATCAAACCAGTGTCACCCAGCAAGACCCTGCCAGACAGTCCATCCAAAGTTTCATAACATGCCAGTCACCCACTCATGTAAACAGATAGAATATCCCTTTTTCAAATACAGTGGTTACTCGGTAGGAAAGCCAGCATAGCAATGTGTAACAGAATCTCTATTCTTCCATAAAATCCATGGACCTGGGTTATGCCAGTTTGGAGAGCTCTTGGGCAGCGAGGGAAATGTAGATTCGTAAAAGAGATTTTGAAAGTGAATGAATGTTTCCACCGAAGCCAGTCAACTGGCATAGTAGCCATTTGTGGTGACAAGATGGGACCTAAACCATCTGCTACTCATTTTATTCAGCTAAAACCAAACCAAACCAAAACAAAACAAAACCAACAAATGTTGAAGAGCTCTGATATTTCATGAGTTGTGTTTCTGATAACCACTTGCTGCTGAATCCAGTGAAAATGGAAAGAACATTGCCACTTTCAAATTGTTTCTAAACAATAAAAAATAGTAAAGTTAAGAAGACAGAACATGCTTGTAAGTTTTAAATATCCTAGTTAGAGATTGCTGGATTTCCTCCTCATCTCAAAAATTATTGGTATTAACCTTCATTCATTCATTTTTTAAAATCTGGTGTATAGGATCAGAGGTGAACTAGACAATTGGGACACTATATCCAGGCACTGTAATCACAAATCCAGGCACTGTAATTTCAAATGGCTTGAAAGGGGAAACAAAGAAAGACATCTAAAGAGACCACTGTTACAACACAAAGAACCCATACTCTTGGATTTTAAAATAACATTTTAAAAAAATTCAAGGTTCCTAGCCAGAGATGAAAATATAGACATAGAACATGCCTAAAATAATTATTTTCAGGAATCTAAATTTTAAATAACCTGAGAATTTGGAAAATTTCAAAGAAAATGAAAAATAACTGATTTTCAGAGAGAAAAAAAGAAAACTAAGGCAAGATCATGAAGCTTTAGCAAGACAATCTGAGAAAAAAAAAAACAACTCAATTCTATTTTTGTTTCTGTCTTCTTTGACAAGAGAAAAAATTTTCGGTAGAAAAATTGTAAAGCAAATTTCCTATTAAAGAGTTGCCACTCAAGATAGATGAGATAATTCTAAAAAAACACCCAGATGCTCTAAATGAGTACGAGTCTGCAGTATCTTTTTAAACCTGTCTAGAATCCATTTACTCCTCTTTTCTGAAAATAGGCTCTACTCATTCTTACTCAGCGATAGGCAGATGAATCAGAAAGAGTCAATCATAGAATTCCATCTTTCTTAACACAATGTGTTATAATCACAACCTAGCCAAATGTTTTTCTTTCCCAGGAAGCTGGAAGGATGGATTTTCTGTTGTCTATTGAATCAAGAAACTGGGTTGGTGATCATAAGATAACACCCTTGTATACTGAAAGAGTAAAAGGCAGAATGAGAATGAGTCCGAATGGTCACTGGGTTCCCAATTCTAGCTCTTTGGTTCTGGAGAGCTGTCCTTTCTTCAACTCAGTGAATCTCAGTATTAAAGAATTCTGCATCCTTTACTTGTGTACTTTTAGGCAAGTGTGAGCTAAGTTTCTATCACTTGAAACCAAAATAATTAAAAAAAACACACAAGAAAACCAGTCTTTACTAATCTGAGTCTTAACCTTGATTAAGGCAAAGAAAACTTGTACATGAGGCTGCTGAATGACTATGAGTTGTCCTTGAAAATTTGTGGGAAACTGAAGTGATGAAGGAGGGGCTGAAAGGGCCCAGGTGTTTTGACTTATTTCTGGTCACCATGGAAAAAGCAGAATGTGCTTATCTGCCCCGAAGGTTGGTAGCCCATAATCGGTTATTACTGGGAAAACCTCCTGACATCAACTCTACACTCATCCAAGCCCAGAGAAAACATGAATGTGTGTGTGTGTGTGTGTGTGTGTAATATATATATATATATAAGCATTTATACATATATACTCACACATATATACATTTATATATATACATATATATGCATATAAGCATTTTCTCTTTAAAAACTTTTTAAAAAGCCATTAATTGTTAGAAAACTGTGTGAAGCTTACCTTTCCCTAAAATCTCTGTAAAATGAAAACATCCCAAAAACACACATCTTCACCAAGAGTTCAGCACACTAGTCTTTGACTTACGTAACTCTAAAGAAATAACTTGTTGCTTTTTTTTTTTTCTTGTTTCTTTTTCTTCAATTTTCATTTAAGTTCAGGGGTATGTGTGCAGGATGTGCAGGTTTGTTCCATGGGTAAATGTGGGCCATGGTGGTTTGCTGCACAGAGCACCCCATCACCCAGGTATTAAGCCCAGCATCCCTTAGCTGTTCTTCTCGATGCTCTCCCTCCCCACCCCACCCCCTTCGATAGGGCCCAGTGTGTGTTGTTCTCCACCATGTGTTTTCACTAAAGAAAACTCACCTGTCATAGGAGACTTGGTCAATACCCTCCAGCCCAGACTCATTAACTGCTTCTGCACAGGAGAGTGGTTTCTTCCTTCCTTCTTACTTCCCTTCCCTCCAGTTTCCTTCCCAGGAGCTTTCCTCTCCCTTTGACTTAATTTTTCCATAATATTTAGTAGGGCTTTACAGAGTCTTCATCTCCCAGGAGCCAAAGGATTAAGACTCTACTTGGGACTTTTAAATAATCCATGAATCTAGGTTAGTGGTGGGGATGGGGGGATGTGTATATATTATCTATTATTTAGACTTCTGTCCGTGATGGCCAGTGCCTCCCAAAAGATCCTGCTTTTTCCATCTTACAAACTCTCATTTTATTCTGCTTTTTTTCGCATGCCTCAAGCCATAATTTATCTTTATAGATTATATGTAAATATCCTTAAATAGAAGAAGAAACATGCTACCTAACTATTACAAAAATGCATCTCTTTATGAAAACCGAGACTGGGTTTATGACTCTAATCTCAAGGAAGATGCTAGCTACGTATTCATATCCTATTGCTACTATAACAAATAATCAAGACTTAATGACTCGAACAACAGAAATTTATATCTTACAATTCCAGAGGTCAGAGTTTAAAAAAGGTTTGTGAACTTCCAGCATGAGAACTGCTTCCTCCACCCTTAAGTTCTATTATCACTGTGCCCTGGGTACGCACTCCTTCCCCGCTGAGAACCTCTCCTGGGCATTGAATACACATGAGTTCTGGAATCTGTCTCTAAAGGAAATATCTTTCTTCCTAATTAGGAGTATTGGCAACAGGCTCAGTCCCCTAAAAGCCTGACTCCAACAAGTTTAATTTTCAAAAATATGTGTAAAGTTGAGGCCCACCCCCAATTCTAAACCTCCTCCCAAATCCAGCCCTCTTGCCAGATTCTTTAACCGGGAAAATGTTTGTCCTTATCCCTCCAGAAACAACTTCCTAATGCAAAGCATTCAACTTCCAAGCTTCTTCAAGTGTCCTAGATTTCAGAGGTAGCTGTCATGTTTAAAACTGATGATGTACTCTGCAGATCCCAAATTACATATATTTTACCTTCTAATTAGGGAACGCTTGCTTTCTATCAGAGATAAAATTAGTGAGGAGAAAAATGCTGAGTATTATGGACTTATTCTAAATCATTTAACTAGGAGACCAAAGAGATAAGGAAACTTATATAAATAGCTGACCACTGATTTAATTAATTAAGAAAATATGAACTTAAAACTACAAAAATCTTTCACTAATTCTTTTAGAATATTCTACTCCTTAAGCGGTATATTTGGTGTCAGTATTAACAATAATAACAGCAACCAGGGACTTCTGTTGGCTATTATCATGCCATGAATTAACGGTATTTAGTTCCTTCTGCAAAACCTTGTCTCGATATAAATTGACAGGTAATGCCAAGGCCAAGCTGTTGGCATGTGGAAAGCAGGAAGTGGGAGCATGAAATTGTTTCTCCCTGCAAAGATGATTAGAATATACATGACATCTTGTGTCACATTTTTGCTGTCACAAATTTAAATTATTAGAGAAGAATAATTAAAAGTGAATTCTGGAGAGGCTTAACTTAGAAGTCAGAAGTAAATCGGAATACGAGAATTCTATAATATGCAGTGGAAAGATCGTTCTACATTGTAAATGGGCAAATCAGAGGGTAAACTTTACAAGTTACTGGAAGTTTGTTTTTGCCTAGACAGCCACAGTGTGTTTTGGAAGAAGCATAGTATGGAAAATTTTTTCAGGGCAGTAGATTTTAATCATGGTTGAATATTAAAATCACACAGGGAGCATTAAAAATATCAGAACTGTGCTCCGTCTTAGTTTAACTAATTCTGGTGTCTTGTTTTGGGGCTCTGAAAAAGGTGGCCCCGGGGCCAGGGTGGGTTGGGCACAGCATTTACCTGGAAGTGATGGAGCCTGCAGCCAAGGTAAGGTGACAAAATGGAAAACCAGAAGTCAGCCACAAAGCAGAAGTATTAAAAAAAAACAAGGATCTATGCATCAACTGTCTTTTAAAAGCAGAAAATGAGGTAAGAAATTGGTAGTTTAACAGAGCAGGAAGATATTAAGAAAATTGTTTGTAGAAAAGATAAATTCTGCTGAAATCATTCAGATTGACATAAGCAAACAACGAATTATAGGAGCTGAGAAACTGGTTTTATCAGATGATGTCTGTCTGTGTCCTCCAAAAGACTAGAAAGGATGGTTTCTACTCAAAAGTAGATGTCTACTGCAGGATGGAGTAAAATTCTCTTCACACACACACACACACACACTCACACACACTCACAATCAAGGAGCAATGAAATTATCACATTCTAGAGGTATTTTAGAGGGGACTAAAATGTCATGTTTTATCTAACCAGATAAAGATTATCAGAGATAAATGTAAAGTCTATACTCAGATCCAAAATCCCAGCTTGAGTCTTGGTTGGGAAGGTCTGTTTTAAGAACACTTAAGAAAATCATTCTTACTACCAAAATCCTACCACCAGGGCCCCGGATCTTACCATCCTAAAATTCTCTGAATCCTGTGAGCATGCTCTGTATACTCAACAGCCACAGGTTATGCTCCTGGCACTTTGTATGTCTCTGCCCACTGGTACCACTAACTTTTTATCCTCTTTTGATAACAACTTTCTTTTCATATGTCACCCATGGTGAAAGATAGGAATCGGTGCTATATCTTACTCAAATAACCTCTGCTCTTGGAATCCTAAGAACATCTATCCTTATCAGGTATCTGTGAAGGCAGGAAGAATTAACCCCACTGATGCCAATGAGGATGCCTGCAGCTAGGTCTGAGGTCTGGCAAGTCCCAGCATTCGTTGTAAGATGGTTGACCATATAGTGTATTGTCACAGCCAGGCAACTTCAGAGAGTAGAAGGACTGAGCAGCAGAGGTCAACCCAGCCAGCTCCAGGAAAACTAAAACCCTAGCTTCAAGATCACCGAAACAGGAGGCAAGCAAGAACTCTGACCTCAAGAGCAGCTTCTGAGCCTATCCTGTGCTCTCCCTTCTCCAGAGAACGCCCAGGATCATAGGAGCCACACACGCTGGAGCCCTAGCACTCCCGACTGATTCTGGGCAACCCACTTCAAGAAACATTAGCCACCTTCAGAGATCCTTTAATGGTTTTGTGGAAAAACAGAAAACAAATTGATAGAACTGATTTTCTATGTGACAAAATGATTCGTTTTACTAAAGACTTCTACTCAATTCCCATTTAACACATGAATAACACTTTCTGTGGTGAAAAATTTTCCTGAAAACAATAGGAACAATTAAATTATATGAGTGAATTATCGTCTAAAGTGAAATATATAGTCAACATATAGATTCTAGCAATATAGGACAACGTGTAAGGGTTTGTATCTGAATTGTGGATTCCTATTCATTATTTAAAATAATACTGAAGAGGTATTTTTATAATTACATTGTTTTAAAAGTTAAGAACACTTTTATTTTGCTTTCTGCCTATTTCCCCAATATTTCATTGTTTGTCACTGTATTTAAATGGGATAGTCTGAAGTAATTTTCAGCCTCTGATCTGACTGAAATGACATGAAAAGAGATTTAATGTGAGTTTTTCAGTTAATTCCATATTGATGGCTCCAGTCACATAGAATGAACTGAAAAAAAGTGGGAGAATCATCTTCAGAGTCATTTTTTGCACTATTTCAGCCCTGGCCAGATTGAATTCAGGCTCAAATTGTTTCCAATATTGCCTTCTGAATTGGATTTCAATTTTCTTGTGTGTGTGAATACACCTGTGTTCACAGAATAGCATGCTTTTTCTTTCTTTCTGAAAACTGTCATAATTTAGTGTCTAAAAGAACTTTTCATGGACGGCATTCAGAAGCTCTTAACAATAGACTTAAATGTATGTAGCTGCCTTAATGGAACTTTCAATGTAGTGGACACACAATAGGGATGATTTAAGAAAAAATGAATCTGCCATTACTCTGAAGAGATTTTAGGTTTGAATTAACTTGGGATTTAAAATAAAAGCAAAAATGACAAAAATGCTATAATTTGTATGGAAGTATTTCTAAGACCAGGGGACAGCTGTGGAACAAGGTTAGCCTCATACATACTCAGAATAAGACCACATCCAAATGATGGATTCAGAGTTCCTGAATTTCCCCAAAGCCACAATACTTTCATTCCAGTTCAGTTTCTTGTTCCTCCCTGAAATCCTTCTAGACACAAAATTGTTATAGGACAGAAAGAAAATAAATGAATTTTATACTGGAAATTCCTCAAGACAAGGCAAGAAAAAGCACATTCAGAGTGGATTCAAATGCTGGTGCTGTGATCATCCCACAGCAGCCACTGACGGTCGTGAAGATGGAGGCAGTCAGCGCCCACTGATTTCTGCATTTATATATATTTCCCATTTTTAAAAATGAGGTGTGAGGACAGTGAGAGAAAGATGTGAAAATCTTCAGCTGACCCCATCTCCCAAAAAAGGAAGGGAGAAAAAGAACTAAACCTCAGTCTCAGTATTAAACAATGAACAATACACTTTTCAAAACCAAGGAGACACCAATGCCACCTGGGTAAAAATTAGTAATCAGGTTTTTAGTTTGGATATCATAGACATGAAACATTTGCCTGCCAGCCCAATGCCCATAATTTTGTTCTGAAGAAGAAGTGTAAAAAACATACATTCAACTGACAAAGACATGGTCTCATGAAGTCTTTTTATAGAGCGGGGCCTGCCAATGTACTCATGCTGAAACCATGTGATGACCTCTTTGTGTCCCTTCTTCCAACACAGTTTCACCCCTGACCACCACCCCCATGTATAGCCCCTCTTCTGGTGTCTTTGGGACCATTCTCAATTATATGCATTGATGATATAAAGATAATTTGTATAGAACTCTTAGGCCTTTTATTATATTTCATTGTGGCAATGCTAGGGATTATAGAACAAATATATGTCTGTTTAATTAAATGAACAAATGATACCTCATTAAAGCGCTGCTCTGACATTATTAGTATAATTCCCAGGGTTTCCTTTTCTAGATTTACCCTATAATTTCACCATCACTCTTCTCTACATCTAGTTTGTCTGTACCCTGAACACAGTATGCAACATAAAAGATGAGGGTCTGATATTGGTTAAGAAGAAGAAAGAAAAAGGAGGAGGAGGAGGAGGAGAAAGAGGAGGAGGAGAAGTGTTAATAAACTATCTTAAGAAACAGTAATTGATCTGCAGCATTTTTTTTTAGTCTAAAATCCTAAAATGTATACTGTCACATTGCTCTCCAGGCATGGCTATGGAATAAATGTTATGCATGAGATATAATCAAAATAGGAAATACAATTTTATTGGACAATTAAAATTAAGATAAGGGTAGTTGTGTATTTATGGTAAAGTAGATCTTTACATTACTAGTGTCAAAGAGTGCCTGTATACAGATGAGAAAAATGCTGAAATAAAACAAAATAATTTTTCAAATAAAAAGAAAATTTTTAAAGGTATTTTATATTAACATTTATTTTTCTTAAGGAAAATGAAACAAAAGAAAGCATTGATGGGTAATTAAGATGAAGTAAGCCCTCCAATGTGTAATGAGCTTATTTTCACTAAACAAATTCAACAATCGGGATTCAGAGACCTAGGTGAACATGTAAGTTTCCAAAATTTCACAAAATAATTTTATTTTACACAAGGTGAAAAAATCAACTGGTTTGTGTAAACCTAAATAAAAGCAAATATATTTTTGAGTACATAAAAGTGATAAATCTAAATTCTGATTGGTGTAATACAAACGTATTTATCTAATTTATAATTTTAAATTTTGTGTAATATTTTCAATATTTGTTCTTTATAACAATCATCTTAAATACTATTATCTAAATTTTAATTACCTATATTTCTTGTTTATGACTGGAAATTTTAAAAATAGAAGTAAGCAAAATGATGATAGCTTTATTTTATTTTATATTTTTAGTTTTAATTGTACTTTAGGTTCTGGGTACATGTGTAGATCATGCAGAATTGGTGCATAGGTACACCCATGGCAATGTGGTTTGCTGCCTCCATCCCCCGTCAGTTACATCTGACATTTCTCCCCATGTTATCTCTCTCCAGCCTCCCCACCCCACTGCTGTCCCTCTGTTGACCCCTCTCAACAGACCCCAGTTGTGATGCTCCCCTCCCTATGTTCATGTGTTCTCATTGTTCAACACCTGCCTGTGAGTGAGAACATGTGGTGTTTGATTTTCTGTTCTTGTGTCAGTTTGATGAGAATTATGGTTTCAGATTCATCCATGTCCCTACAAAGGACACGAAGTCATCATTTGTTATGGCTGCATAGTATTCTATGGTGTTTATGTGCCACGTTTTCCTTGTCCAGTCTATCGTTGATGGGAATTTGGGTTGGTTCCAGGTCTTTGCTATTGTAAACAGTGCCACTATGAACATAAGTGTGCATGTGTATTTATAATAGAATGATTTATAATCCTTCAGGTATATACCCAGTAACTTGATTGCTGAGTCAAATGGAATTTCTATTTCTAAGTCCTTGAGGGAACACCATACTGTCTTCGACAGTGGTTAAACTAATTTACACTACCACATAAGAAGTGAAGAAAAATCTAAAATTGACACTCTATAGTCAAAATTGAAAGAGCTAGAGGAGCAAGATAAAAAAAAACTCAAAAGCTAGCAGAACACAAGAAATAACTAAGATCAGAGCAGAACTGAGACAGATAGAGACACAAAAACCCTTCAAAAAATCAGTAAATCCAGGAGCTGTTTTTTTGAAAAGAGCAACAAAATAGACCTCTAGCCAGATTAATAAAAAAGAAAAGAGAGAATAATCAAATAGATGCAATAAAAAACTATATAGGGGATATCACCACAGATTCCACAGAAATGCAAGCCATCATCAGAGATCATTACGAACAACTCTATGCACATAAGCCAGTAAACCTGGAAGAAATGGATTAATTCCTGGACATTTGCACCCTCCCAAGCCTAAACCAGGAAGAAGTCGAAACCTTGAATGGACCAATAACAAGGGCTGAAGTTGAGGCAACAATTAATAGCCTACCAACCAAAAAAGGTCCAGGTCCAGATGGGTTCACAGCTGAATTCTACCAGACATACAAAGAGGAACTGGTACCATTCCTTCTGAAACTATTCCAAATAATCTAAAAAGAGGGAATCCTTCCCAAATCATTTTATGAGACCAACATCATCCTGATACCAAAACCTGGCAGAGACTCAACAAGAAAAGAAAACTTTAGGGCAATCTCCATGATGAAAATAGCTTTATTTTTAAATTAAGTTATTCAAATACACAACTTAATCTAAAAAGTCACAATTAATAAATAGTGGGGTTAAGTTTTGAACCCAGCTATTTTATTTACAAATTAGTGCTCTTCTTCTAAGGAAGAATGTTAGAAGAGATTTCACTTCTTATTTTAAACATTTATAACACTCTTTTGTAAATTCTATCAGTCTTGGCTACTAAGCTGTAGATTTTCTATTGCTGTGTGAAATAGAAAATAAAAAGTACTTTTTTCTACTCTCTGCTCTCAAAACTGACCAGTGTTTCTGACACGAAGTGTGTAGGGAGGAATCCCTACACACTTTGCAGTTAATTTGAATTCAATTCAATTTGGACGCTGTTTTCCTGGGGATAGTGTTAGATCCCCGTGGGTTGAGGGCTCAGTCCCACAAGACTGTCCCCACTGAAGATCCCCCTGAAGAATGGGGTTTCAAGCCCTAGGTTATGGCTTATGCTTCTGATTAAATAGTTATAAATTAGGGTTCCCACAATCCCCTACTCAGGTTTTTAAAATTTGCTTGAGTAGCACACAGAACTCAAGATGAAAGTTACAGTTACCAGTTGATGATAAAGAATGTTACAAAGGGCACAGATGAACAGCCAGATGGAAGAGATGTATAGGGTGAATCATGGGGCAAGGGTGTTGATTTTCCATGCCCTCCCCAGGCATGTCACCAGCCAGGAGCCTCCACGTGTTCTGAAATTAAGCACCTCTGGAACTCAGCTGGGCTTTATGAAAGCCGCAGTATGTAGACATAACTTATTAAGTTACTGGCCATGGGTGAGCAACTTCATCTCAACCCCTCTCCCCTTCCTGAAGGTTGAAGGCGGGGCTGAGAGTCTCAAGCCTTGTTTCTTCCACTGGCCAGCACTTACCCTGAAGCTATAGAGGAGCCCCAGCCCCCGGTTATTCCACTAGCTTATAAAAGAAACTCATCTTTTTGGCGATTCAAAGGTTTTATGGGCTATATGTCACGAAAGGGGTCAAGGATCAAATGCATACTTAATGCTAAAAAGGCTAAAATGTGTTTTGTTCACCTCTGCAGTCTTAGCTTCTATCAGAATGCACATATTAGACACTTCCTAAAGTTAGAGTTAATCTGATTATGTCTTCCACCCTGGCTTCAGCTAGCAGATGTGGGATACACTGTGTTGAGAAGACAACGATATGTTAATTGACTGGGTCAGTGGTTTGGTATTAAAAAGAAGACTGTTTCTTCTGAACCTGGATAAATTTGGTTAGAGAAAAAAAATTATCTGTATTTCTGGATTACTCACGTGTATGCTAGCACACATGGTTTCTCAGACAATACCCTCAAACTAGCAAAACTTCTCTGTGGGGTTCTTTATATCAACCCAAAATATAAAAGAATCAGAATCCAGTGTTTAAAAGTTTATTCAAGCAAAAACCTGGGTGGAAATGATCCTCTAAGAAACACAAACTCCAGAGAAATGGGGTCAGTGCTCCAAATTAAAAGTTAAGATCTTGCTTATATACAGGAAGAAAATCAAGGAATTTAAAAGGTTTACAACATTTTCAATATATTTCTGATTTATGAGTTATAATAATTTAATTGGTTACAGTTTGTTTTTCATACAACTTTCCTTTCCAATTTAAAAATGTATATTTAGCACTTCATCTTAGAAAATGTGATAGACATCATGCCTTTGTGTCAGAGGTGAAAGGGAAGGAAGCGTATAATGAAGATCAATAGTGAAAGGGAACGAGTCTTCCCTAGAACTCTTTAGTTGTTTATCCCATTTTATAAAACAATGTAGATAAGGAAGAAGGCTAATCTATAATCAGAGTAACAAAGGTCACACCTGCCTCGATTACAGCTCCCTATCACATGAGTTGGGCTCCATAATCACATTCCTTTAAGTCTCAAAATACTTTAAAATTCCAATAGCTTAGATTTTGAATCGGTAATTTTCACACTTAAAAATTTTTTAATCTTTGTCACCTTACATTGTGAAATCTCCTTTCAAAATAAAAAATAAAAAGAAAGAAAAAAAATGTCAGCAACGATTTATACCTTAGAAAATGTATGTCATCTTGTTCTCACTCTTAAACTTGAGTGCTCTTCAAGCCTTATGACTAATGATACTATGTTCAGCCATTAGGTCCCATGCCAAAATTAAATAAGAAGTATTAGAGAGCAGGCAGAGGACCATTGTTTTGAGAAGATACGTCTTGTATTTTAAATCAAAAAATATCTGAGATAGGTCACAATCGAGTTAGAAGCTTATTTTGCCAAGGTTAAGGATAATGGCTTATATCACAGGCTCCGGAAGTCCTGAGAACTGGTGCCCAAGGTGGTTGGGTTACAGCTTGGATTTATACATTTTAGAGAGACAAACATTACAGGCACAGGCATCAGTTGATACATGTCAGGTATGCATTGGATTGACCTGAAAGAATAGGACATCTCCAGCTGGGGTCCACTGGGGTGGATTTAAAGATTCTTGACTGGCAATTGGTTGAAAAGTTTAAGCTCTGCCTGAAGAGTTGAAATCAGTTCGAGTTAAGGTAAGAGGGGGGTTGTGGAAGCCAAGGCTTTCATCATATAGATGAAGCCTTCAGGGAGCTGGCTTCAGAGACAATAGATGTGAATGTCTCTTATCAAACATACCAGACACTCTGGAGAGACCTCGTTAGGGAAGTTGATTCTCTACAGAATACAAGCTTTCTTCATAAGAGACAGCTTTGCAGGGCTGTTTCAAAATATGTCCAAAGAAATATATTTTGGGGTAAAAATACTTTGATTTTCTTTCAGGGCCTCTTATCTTCACGTGATGTTATACCAGAGTCAGGTTGCAGTTGGTATCTTTCTGCCACCAAGAGTCTATTCTGTCAGTCTTAGGATCTCCATATTAATGTTAATGCTGGTCTGAACTCCAAAGGGAGGGGCTATGATGAGGCATGTCTGATCACTCCTTCTTCCCATCTTGGCCTGTTCCCTGAGATTCCATTGGCAAGGGAAGGGTCCATTCACTTTTTTGGGGGGTGGGGGGCAGGGAGGCGGAGCTAAGAATTTTATTTTTGATTTACAGTATCTATTTAACTTGAATCTAAGAATAAAATCTAAGAAATCTGACTTTACTCCCCTTGCATTTAGTCAACACGGCATTGCTATAGAAGAGCAGTTTTACAACTTGGATCTGCAGGTCGCCGGACCTAAGTTCCACTCAGCATGTCTGAGAAGTCAAAATATTTTCTAATAATTTGAAGATAAAATTTGACTTTTTTCACTGTGGTAACATCTGTACTGATGGTGCCAAATCAATAGTGGGTAAAACTACAGAAGCCTTAGAACAAATCAAGACTGGTGGCACCAGTCAGATTCTTAGAAGCAATGATCTGGGAAATGTTTTGTACAAGTCTTGCCAGAGGTAGCTATTACTTGGCTTTTGTTTCTAAGTTCAAACTCTTGTCTTTGGCCATGCTGGAAAAACTCCTCTTTCTCCTTCCTCCTTATATTCTATGAGTCATCACTTTCTTCCCAAGATGTGTTTCCTCAAGTTTCACTTTTCCTTATTTACACAACACTGGATTCCCATTACTCTACAGGACAAAGGACAAGGCTGCAAATCTGTCATTTGGCATCTCTTGTGATTGTGCTCTATACATGCACACTATTACTCTTCAATATCCTTCCTCTCTCCTGGTTCCGTAGTTATGCTCTGTTAGATGACAGAGCATCCAAATCTGGTCAGAATACCTCAATGCATTGCAAGTATCACAAGAGGATCTAAGTGCGAAGGGCCCGTGCACGCTGTCTAGTGCTGGAGCGTGATTCAAAGCTGTTCAGCGTTCAGCTGCAGCTCGACGTAGTCACTGGGGGTTGTGCTGACTCCCTTATAATCCTAGTAATTTTCTCTCCTCAGAAGAAACTCTCTGTTCCTGTGCATTCTTGTGCCCCCCAAACAAACAGAATCCATTTCTTCTTGCTCTGATTATTAATGACTGGATAATGCCTCTCTTTTTGTTATCAAGTGAAATTTTTCTCAGAATTGGCTTTTGATGTATTTTGGCAATTATTTTTTGTTAGATGTTTGGGTTCCTTTTGGTGAGAGATGCAATTCAAGACCACTCATTCTCTGCTAATGAGCCAATATATATTTTTATGAGAATCAAACATGTACCTGTAATTCAGTCAGCTATAGTAAGGTGGTGGAGTCCCAGAGAAATCCTGTGGTTGCTGCTTGGAAGGGGCTATTTGGAAAGGGGCTGTAAACATGAGAAGAAGTTTTAGAATAAGAGTCATTAACAGGCCAATATTTCCTACCAACGTGAAGGTAGAGACACTGTTCAGTGTTATATTCCCAGAGATGACTTTATGTTGTTATCCTAATTCCTTTAGGCTGTTATTAAAATAATCTTTGACTGGGGGGTAACTTCCAAACAGCACAAATGTATTGCTCACAGTCCTGCAGGCTAGAAAGTAAACTATCAAGCTGCCCACAGTTCAGTGCCGGCGAGAGCTGGCTTTCTCTGCTTCACAGGTGGTGACTTCTTGCTACATCTTGACGTGGAAGAGGAACTCTCTCCTTTTGATAAGGGCACTCATCTCATTCATGACTTAATCACTTCCCAGAGAGCCTACCTCTTAATGCTATCTCACTGGCTGTTGAACATACTCATATTAACATATGAATCTAGGAGGGCACCAATATGCAGACTATAGCAGTTGTCTTTCTCAAAATTAATTCCACTGAATTAGTCAATTGGTCGAATAGCCATTTTCATCCCTGAAAAGAAATGCCCCATATCATGTGGGAGGTTCACATTAAACTCCACGTGAAAGGTCGACTACCTAAAAGTCATGTTCATATATGACCTCGAGTGGTCATTCATTTGTAACAAAGCCCATCACCTCCTATCAGTCTGCAGGTGAAAGGAAGAAGGGAAGGAGTGTGGAGGACTGGCTGCTACATGTCATGTACCATCTCAACCCTCACAGTTAGACTCGAAGTACTCATGGCTGTTTTCAATTCACAGATGAAGAAAATGAGGTCCAGAGAGGTTAAGCACCCTGTCTAAGGTCCAAGCTCCTGGAAGTTAATGACATCCAAACAATGTGTCAGATATACATCATTCCTCTAGACTTTACTGCCTACAGGGATGGCCAAGCTGGATCCACTGGCCCAGGCTAAGGCGAGCACTGAGTCTGCCTCAGGGCTGGAGACCCTGCTACTGTTCTGGAATGTTCATTTGCCTCTCTCCCTCTTCCTTCTTCTCTTTTTCCTTTGCAAGACGTGGTGTTGTGCCCCTAAGGCTGAAGAAGATCCACAAGAATGTAATAGATATGCTTTGATAGTTGTATGGAGGTTAAGTATGTTCTCTTCTAACTTCCCTCTAGAATGGGAGGAGACTAAGTAGACTAAGACCCGCAAGCCAAATCTGGCCCTCAGCCTCTTTGTTTTATTACAGTTACCGTTTAGTAAATAGAGTTGTCTTTGGTGCTTTCATGCGACAACAGCAGGGTTGAGCAGCTGCAACAGATGCCACAGGACCCACAAAGCCTGAAGTATTTACACCCGGCCTTTACAGAAAACACTGGCCAAGCCCTGCACCAGGAAATCAAGGATGCCATCCTTCTTGTGTTATGGGGGTTCAGCGGAGACTGTTTCCAATTCATGCTGTTTCCTGCTTGTGTCATAAAGTAATTTTATAACCCAGGCTTTAGGCTCTTTATTGATGTAACAGAGCTCAAACGGGCGCTGCTTAGGTGCTACATTTAAAAAATCAAGAGAGAGAGGGATGCACAGAAAGAAACATGTGGTGTTTATCATTTACCATCTACATAAGAATGGTGTGCAGGGCACACTGGTGCACGGATGAGGAAGTATATGATTTTTTCTGTGAGTCAGAGGAGATAAACATCGGTGAGTTGAATGTGGCCGATGAAGGATACGTAGAAGTTCTTCAGGGAAAAGGGAATAGAGAGCATCCTTGGAAAAGGAAAACAAGGAAGAGGAGTGGCCAAGAGAAACAGCAGTGAGATTGGCAAGTGGTTTCCTGGCTCAGGAGCCTGGTGTCGAGGACTGTAGAAAACCACCGAGATATTTTAGGCAAGAAAGGGTCTGATGTTCTGAGTGGGACTGAGGCAGTGACTCAGCAGCTTGACAGCACACGTAATGATCTCTATTTCCCAGAAATCCCTTTTCCTGGTGCCTAGCACAATCCTACATACATAGAATTTGTTTCATACATACGCATGTGACCTATCATTACTGAAAGTATTTAGAGTTAGTTCCATCTCCCAGCACCAAAAGCAGTGATTCAGACCTGCTGCTTCTGGTGCTCGGAGCCATCTCTCCACACCATCCGTGAATCCACATGATGTGTGGGAGGTGGGGTAGATTGTCCTGATGCTAAACTCGCTATTGTCCTTTAAACCGTAGCACGGAATGGTAGACGTCGACTGGTTGAGCTATATTAGAAAGAATAAGCACAAACTACCTTTCTTTTAAGAGTTGTATAAAGATCTTCATTTGGAGAAATGCTCAATCTAACTTCTGAATTTCTTGGCTAGGGAGCTAAGACATTAAATAAACGTAAGATATTATTACGAATGCAATAAACTGAGTCATAACCTTTTTATGAGAGAACAGATACACTGAATATTGTTTCTTCCTTCAGATGGGAAGCCAATTAAAAATAGAGTCTAATAATTATATTTAAACTCACCTTTGTTCTTGGGGCATAGACTATTTAGGGTAACAGTCACTTAAAATATTTCTGGTAGTCACACCACTGTTTACTATTATTCTTTGATTCTAAGATATCATTGTAAAGGCTACTGATTGTCACAATTAAGAATGGCTATTAATGACCAGGCTCACTGCACACCTGTTTGCCCTGGACATAGTCACATTCACTGACAACTTGTCATTCAAATATGTTCCATGCAGGGACCTGATACAGGTTGTTTACTATTACAGATGAGTACAGGTTTAAATATGTACATGCGGCTGGATGTGGGGCCTCACGCCTGTAATTCCAGCACTTTGGGAGGCTGAGCTGGGCAGATAACCTGAGATCAGGAATTTGAGACCAGCCCGGCCAACACGGTGAAACTCCATGTCTACTAAAAATACAAAAATTAGCCAGGTGTAATGGCCTATGACTGTAGTCCCAGGTACTTGGGAGGCAGAGGCAGGAGAATCACTTGAACCTTGGGGGGCAGAGTTTGCCGTGAGCCGAGATCATGCCACCACACTCCAGCCTGGGTAACAGACTGAGACTCGATCTCAAAAAAATAAAAACATAAATAAAATAAAATAAAAATGCACATGGCTTTTACATGTGCATAATGCCTGGAGTTCTGGAGTACAAGACAGGGATAATCTTAGACATGGAGAAGACACTCCTGATGGTAGAAACTACGTAATTCATTTAAATAAAACTCAGATTTTCAAAGCAGAGTTGACTGCTGGTTTTGGTCTCTGTTTATTGGAATTTGGACATCAGCACACCTTGGACTTGGATTGTTTGGTTTACCACCATGACTCCACAGCCAAGAGAGTGAATGCTTAATAAATATTGGTTGAACAAATAAACAAATAAGCAAATTATTAATTAACAATTTATGGAGGATTTTTTATTTGTCAACATAATTGCCTGTAATTTCTCCTAAAACGTGGTTTTCTAGTAGAATTAAAATGGCTACATCATTTATTAAGAAATTCAACAAACAAAAATCCTGTTTTAACACACATCTTTTCTCTAAGGTAAACAATGTATAAATAATAATATAAAACCAAACGCTAAATATCTTTAAAACTGTTTAATGCCAACAAATCCTTATATGACTTCTTGTGTGCATTTTGTTAACTTTGTAACACCTATGTAATAAGGACACTGAAGTTCCTCTATGCATTAGAGCTCAATATCCATTCAATGCCTCCAGGAGTAATTATGTATCTACAGACCATTTCTTCAGCAAAATAACTATAAATCTAGTAGATTCTCTAGATACAGGCTTGTTTTCCAAAAGGAGAGAGTTGAAGCAGAAAGTTGTGACGTGGTTTTCAAAGCACCAGCTGTTCTTAATTTTATTCTGTTCGCTGACTAAGAGATCATATTTATTTATTGTAAAGCATTTTTTTTTCAAATTTCCAAGGATCTAGACTTTGGAAATTGGTACCACATTATATTTTTCAGAATATCCGCTGGACCAACTATGTGTATTTTTGTGGTATTTAATGTAAGTACTTAGAATCATGCCTACAGACAGTCACTACCCACTCTCATGAGGGCTGAAGTTTGAAGTCTGTCTGCTTTGCCCGAAGCTTTTCCCTATCCTCTTCTCCTGAAATATTTAACATAAAATAGAAATAAATTATTGCTTGGGAATTACCTCTCATAATGTATATAGGGATGGGAGAAGGGCTGAAAAGTTTACTAATTCTGATAGCCCGTTTTGAAAGGGCAACATATTTAACCCCAGTGACTCAGAGAACACACATAATGACTTTATCAAGCACCAAACTTCAAATATCAACCTGTCAGGCATTTAAGAATCAGTAAAAGATACTGTCTAGTGTTGTGTGGTATCTGGATTGTCCTTCTTGTTCTCATGTAAGAAACTATTATAGTCAGAAATTTTGTCACTTATAGTCACATGGCCATTCTAATGAACATTTGCTGTTTTCATGTACTGTTTAGAAAATTATTTGCTAAATAAATATGTAGCAAGTTGTTTTAGATGCAACTAACAACAATAAAATAAACACACAAAAGAAGCAGTTATTGGAAAAACATGTTAAGAGGTCACAGAAGTGAGGCAAATGTCCAACAGCCAGTCCCTGAAGAGAGTAGAAACCAGGTATAGATTTAGGTATCTGGCTGGTGGAAAATAACAGACTAATTCATTGAATACCTCCTGCAGGATTAATTAAATATGTGTCTGCTCTCACTATACACATATCCCAATCTCCTTGGAAAGAGGATGTGATTGTGTAGTTCAGGTTATAGACAACTCCATGACCAGAAGTAGTATAGGAAACTCAACTTCCAGACTGCTATTCATAGCTGCAAGAGGCAGACGAATCCCTAGGCAGAAAGGCGTATCCCCAGTGAAACCCAACCTTCACACCAAAAAGCCGGAAACCTGGAAACCAAGCTGCCAGAAGACCCAGAGTGACAACTTCCTCGATGCCTTTCAGCCTTACTAACGGTGCTTTTCCTAGGCCCGTCCATGCACCAGTCAGCACACACTCCCCAATTTTGAGCTGAGCCCACAAAAAGCCTGGACTCAGATACACGTTGGGACTACCCGCTTTTGGGTAGAGCCTGCACTTCAGGTCACCTCTCACGTTAAGAATAGTTCTGTCACTCAGTAAAACTCTTCTCCACCTTGTTCACTCTCTGGTTGTTCACATAACCTCATTCTTCTTGGATGCAGGACAAGATCCAGGACCTGATGAATGGTGGGTGAGAAAGAAGCTGTAACACTGTAGCCCTCATGCCTTCCACGGGTTCTGGGCAGCCACCCAACATGACAGGAAGCCACGGGAAGGCAGGGCCTGGCCAGGCCAGGAGGTGGGGGCCTCACTGGGGTGGCGGGACCAAATGAGCTGTAACATAAACAAGCTGAAACACATTCCTGGCCAGCCTGCCCAGCTGTGGGCAGTGATACACTTTCATTTCTCCAGACTATGAGTGAAGAGCTGTGACCCTTCTGGGGGCTCAGAACTCAGGACTCTCTGAACCAGAGCTTTGATCTACTGTAACACCTCCTTGAGGCTCCACAGTTGCTGGCACCCCAAGTTTTTGGGTGCCACTGTGCCTCCCTTGTCCAAATGCCAATGCTCAAAGCAGAAGATGCTTGAGGCATGCCTGGTCCAACCACAGCCTTGCATGGGCTCAGTCCTATGCTGGTGGCTGGAACTGCCCACCCCATTGCAGCCACCAGCATGCCTGGCTGTGCACTGTGGCCAGACCCCATGCTCACTTCGTTACCCCTCACCACTCTGCCTGGCTCGTCCAAGGCAAGAGTGGAATCTGGGCCAATAGCAAGTACAGCCTGACAGGTAAGTGGGCGGAGCCAGCTCCGTAGCCACAGGTGAAGCTTGGACAGAGGCGCCGCCAGCCACAGAAGTTTCTAGCTGGCAAAGTGGCACTAAAAGAATCCCGAGTCACTAAAACCTGAGTGTTTATCTCTCCCCCAGACTCGCATGTTGAAATATAGTCACCCATGTGATGGTATTAGGAAGTAGAGCCTGTGGGAGCTGCTAAAATGGTGACAAAGTTAGTGAGTCTCCTCCCCATAAATGGATCAGTGCCCTTTGGTCAAATACTATTAATTCTACCTTTACTGACTCGCATTTTATATACTGTCTAGAAGAATTTATCTGCTGGAGACCCCAGGCTACTGGTTCTTGTGAGAAAAGGAGTATGCTCTTCAAAAACTATAAAGGAAAAAAATAAATAGATTTCTTTAATGGATTGTACTTGAATATGTGCTTATAAGTGTATAAACACGAACAAAATCACAATAGATTTGTTTGGGTAAAGTAGCTAGTCTTGAGGCCTGGGTTTCAAGCTATCTTATTTTCTTGCCTGTTAATTTGATGTTTACTTCCCAGGTTTAAGGTATAGTACTTTAGGGAATTATGATGTTTTACACAAGTGTCAATTAAGTATATTTCTAAATCATCTACATTGATGAATGTTATTCATTTTCTCATAGGTGGGAATGGAGGAAACATTTGAAGAGATTGGTTTGAGAATCTTGGCTGAGTTGAGAATCTGTGCTTACCTATGCAGACTTTAAATTCTTCTTCCTTAGCCATACCAAAATCCCAAACCTTGGCAATGAATGTGCATTTCATCCTTTATCCCATTTTATCCAGCCTCTGTGTATTACAGGATTTCTGTCCAAGGATTAAGTCTTTCCGAGTGTCTTGAATGCCTCATTCAAAATCTACAAAGATCTGAGGAGTTTTGCCCCTCCAAACACAGTCACTTGCCTTACTGTCGGCGAGGTTCAGCCTTGTCTGAGAATGCACTTCCTCTGGTTTCTGGAGGAGTAAATAGAATGAAAGGAAAGACAATTTCCACCTAATGTGTTAGTAGCAGTCCTTTTGACATTGTGACAGCACATTGAAATAAATGAGTGAGATTCTTTTACTAGAAAATCAGTAATTCTTTGCATCAATTTCACTGAGCAATGTACAATGGAGAGAGTTGGGGAATCAGATGGGGGTTCACGTCCTGGCTCTGGAGTTTCTTGGCTATGATTTTTCAGACAAGCCATGTCATTGCTCTGGGCTTTGGTGACTCCATCTTCACACAGGGATTGTGATGACACCCTCTTCACATAATTATCATGATCATCAAATATAAGGGTTTTATTTGTGAACTAAACTATGCTGGCAAATACGTTGTCATGGTAAATAGCTCCAAAACTAAAGTACTTTTTTGGATATGCGGATCAGGCTTTATTAGTTATAAAACACCAATAGAAATTTAGTAATCGAGATAACAGCCTATTACTTTTTTTCCCTAGAATAATTTATATTTCCTTTATGAGGTATTCTTAAAAAAAAAAAACCTTCTCAATATGATATTAGTATTAAATTAGATACATTAATTAATTCTGAAATAATTGCCCAAACAATTAGATTGACTGAAATATCTCTAGACAAAATGAGTAAATTGAATGCTAGGGGCTATTTGTAAATGAAACTGTTTTCCCTCTCTCTCTCCTCTCTCTCTCTCTCTCTCTCTCTCTCTCTCTCTCTCTCTCTCTCTGTCACTCTCTCTCCATCTCTGTCTCTCTCTGTGTGTGTGTGTGTGTGTGTGTGTGTGTGTGTGTGTGTGTGTGATTTGCATATATGTAGATGGATGGTTACATGGATGGATGGATGAAGGATGGATAGACGAATGGGTAGAAGGATGAATGTGTAGGTAAGTAGGTATACAGGTAGATAATAGAATGGACTTCTTTAGAAGAAAAGAATGGGAAGGTAGGAAAGGAAACAGTGGGTTTAAAGCAGAGCTTCTTGACCCTGGGTTTGGGGGTGGGGTGAAACCAGTAGAATTCTAGGGAGTACACTCTGAGAAAGTTTCAAGAAAATTCTACATCAATTATGCATGATTTAAACTTTCACCTGTAAATGTCCCATCTTAGCAAAAGCAAATAGGGAGAATTTAAACTAGTTACAAAATGTCACTTTGGTCTTTCTCTTCTGAGTAATCTCTAGATTGCTTCAAAGTTAAGCTTGCAAACCCACAAATCTGATGCTGTCACTTTGGGAAGCCAGTTTCTCTCTGTCTCCTGATGTCCAGATAATTCAAAAAGTTATTCAACCTGGTATCTGAGAGTCTCTAAATAGGGTGTCAGTTTACAGATCTGTCCTTTAATTTTAATCATCATATCTGTATTTCTTTCTGAATTTCTTGAGCATAGGGTATCTTCCTTTTTAAAAGTCCCTTAACACAATTTATTAACATTTAAGGCATCAAAAACCAAACCCAAATAAACTTAAACAGAAAAAGAAAATATTTATCTCCCATAACTGGGAAAGAGTAGGGTAGCTGGCTTTAGACCCTGTTGGAACCTGAGCTCAAGAAACCTTTCTCTCTCCATCCCTTACCTCTGCTTCCTTGCTTGGCTTGGCTTTTTTCCTTCTCACTGCATTCGACTCTCTCCTGGCAGCCAGGAAATAATGCTTCGGGCACCATCCCCTTACAATTCAGAAACTCAGGGGACAAAGGAAACTTCTGTCCATGCCAGGGACCAAGGATCAAACCTTAGTGAAGACACAGGTCCTTCTTGGGCTGAGAGTGGGGCAGAAGAGACAGCGACAGTTCACGAGATCTCAAAATGCGGAGTGTGTCAGTCAGGGTTCACCAGCGAACCTGGTCAGGGTTCACCAGGGGTGTGTGTGTGTGTGTGTGTGTGTGTTTGTGCATGCACACACGCACTCCGAGAGAGAGAGAGAGAGAGATTTTTAAGGAATAGTTCTGATGAGATTATAGAGACTGGGATGGTATGCCAGCAGGTTAGAGATGCAGAAAGAGCTGATATTGCAGTTGAAGCTCGAAAGCCAGCTCCTGGCAGAATCTTTCCTTGCTCAGCGGAGATCAGTCTTTTGTTCTACTAAGACCTTTAATTGACTGGATGAAGCCCACCCACATTAGAGAAAGAAATTTGCTCTACTCAAAATCCACAAATTTAAGTGTAAATCTCATGCAAAAACACTCTAAGAGAAACATTCAGAATAATGTTTGTTGTCATTCTTGTTTTGTTTCGTTTTCAACATGGTATCACCCTGTTACCCAGCCTGGAGTGCAGTGGCATGATCTCCGCTCACTGCAAACTCTGTCTCCTTGGTGGTGATACTCATGCCTCAGCCTCCCAGGTAGCTAGAATTACAGACACCTGCCACCACACCCGGCTAAGTTTTATATTTTTAGTAGAGATGAGGTTTCACCATGTTGGCCAGGCTGGTCCCAAACTCCTGACCTCAAATAATCTGCCTGCCTCAGACTCCTAAAGTGCTGGAATTACAGGCATGAGCCACCTCACCCGGCTCCAGAATGATGTTTAACCAAATATCTAGATACCTTGGCTCAGCTAAGTTAGCATAATGTAACCATCACAAGGAGATTATTTTGCAAAGAAAATGCAGACTGTTACCAGAAGACAGGGGGAATTGTTTTAGGTGTATATTATTTACTTATCCTCACTTTTATGGCACATATTTATTCTGACACATGCAGACACACACACACACTTGGTCTCTTCTAAATTCAGAGCCTTTCCTTTGGGGGGTTCTAGAGATTCACATTTCTTTGATTTCTACCATCCACAACCTATAAAATATACCACATAGAGAACAATATCAATGACTATTTGATAAACTGGAGCAATTGAAGGATAATTAAAAGAACACAAATAAAGTCACCAGGAAACTTAAGTACTTACTGACTTCACCATTGTTTTGCAGAAGAAAAACAACAGTGGAGCTAATGGTCAACTGAAGGCCTCCAAATGTCCCTCTACTCTTTATACTCCATGGTGGAGAAATATGGCTGAGAAGCACTGTTTAGACTTTATGAATGAATAAAGTCTTGAATAGGGGCAATTACCTGACAAGTTTAAAGGGTTTCTAAGTCCTTGTTTGTCTTCCCCAGCGTAGAAGATAGACTGAGATGGAAATTCATTTATTTACTTGTTCTCAGTCTCCACTAGTTCCATCAAGGTAAATTCCTTAGAATTAGGCTGAGGTCACATAGAATGGGTGGTTGTGTCCTGAATATATCTTAGGATTTTTTAATTTGGCTTTTGAACCATCTTTTTCTTATTTTAAAAATATTGATAAAATTGAGGAGTCAGATGTCACTTTAATATTTAGAATACCCAACTTTTTGAAAGAAGAAGGAGGAGGAGGAGGATGATGAAGAAGGAGGAGAAACACCAAGAGGAAAAGGAGGGCTTCATGACCAAAACACCAAAAGCATTAACAACAAAAGCCAAAATAGACAAATGGGACCTAATCAAACTCCACAGCTTCTGCACGGCAAAAGAAACAGTCACTAGAGTGAATCGGCAACCAACAGAATGGGAAAAAATTTTGCAGTTTACCCATCTGACAAAGGGCTGATATACAGAATTTACAAAGAACTCAAACAGATTTACAAGAAAAAAACAAACAAGCCCATTCAGAAGTGGGCAAAGGATATGAACAAACACTTTACAAAAGAAAACATACATGAGGCCAACAAACATATGAAAAATGCTCATCATCGCTGGTCATTAGAGAAATGCAAATCAAAACCACATTGAGATACCATCTCATGCCAATTAGAATGGCAATCATTAAAAAATCTGGAGACAACAGATGCTGGAGAAGATGTGGAGAAATAGGAACACTTTTACACTGCTGGTGGGAGTGTAAATTAGTTCAACCATTGTGGAAGACAGTGTGGCGATTCCTCAAGGACCTAGAAATAGAAATTCCATTTGACCCAGCAATCCCATTACTGGGTATATATCCAAAGGACTACAAATCGTTCTACTATAAGGACACATGCACACGAATGTTCATTGCAGCACTGTTTACAATAGCAAAGACTAGAATCAAGTCAAATGCCCATCGATGATAGACTGGACAGGGAAAATGTGGCACATATACACCATGGAATATTATGCAGCAATCAAAAACGATGAGTTTGTGTCCTTTGTAAGGACATGGATGAATCTGGAGAACGTCATTCTCAGCAAACTGACACAAGAACAGAAAAGGAAATACCGCATGTTCTCACTCATAGGCAGGTGTTGAACAATGAGAACACATGGACGCAGGGAGGGAAGCACTATACATTGGGGTCTGTTGGGGGGAAAAGGGGAGGGACAGCGGGGGGTGGGGAGTTGGGGAGGATAGCATGGGGAGAAATGCCAGATATAGGTGAAGTGTAGGAAGGCAGCAAATCACACTGCCACATGTACCTATGCAACTATCTTGCACGTTCTTCACATGTACCCCAAAACCTAAAATGCAATAAAAAAAAAGAGGAGAAGGAGGGAAAAGAGGAGGAGAGGAATGTGCTTGAGCATGTGTGGTTCATGTGTATGAAGGTGTGTCTACGTATGTGGGTTTGTGTGTGTACATACTCAGGCTCAGTTCAGATAAACCGCTAACAATTACGGTAATCAAGACAAAAATACAGCTTTACTCAAAAAATCCCTACTGCACTCTGGTTCCCCAAGTAAGACTTCATCAGTTCCTGTTCACATTTATTTATTCATATACTCATTCAACAAACTTTATGCCAGAAGCAAAAGACAGTTTGTCTTGTTCATGGAGAGACTCACAGCGCTGAGGAATACAGGGCAGCAATTCCCTAGGGTTAGTGTATGAATTCAGGAATCCCTTAATAAAAAATGTATACTAACAACAACAGAAATATTGGCCATGTATTGGTGTCTTTCAGTGTCTTAGACACTGAGATGCATGCTTTGTATACTTTAATTCAAACAAACGTTACAGTCATTAATATAATATACCATTAGACTCATTTTGGAAATTGTGAACTTGAGACACAGGGATTAACTGACATTAACACTTGTCTGCCTGGCTCTCTGGCCAAAATTTGTCAATTGCTTATAACAACCACATGCCAGGTATTTTCACTCAAAGCTCAGGTATATATGAAAGTAAGCATATATATAGCCAGTGATAAAGTTAAAACATATATGTGATTAGTATGTAACTACATTCACATGGCTAGAAAGCTAGAACTCTGAGATGATGCCAATTTATTTAAATCCAAGACCAGTCATCCATTCATAAACCTATAACGAGTAGAATTTCTGAAATATAAAATACAGATGTCAAAACTGCTGCAATTTTACTTAAGCTTTTTCTTTTAACTTCCAAGAAGGATAATTCTTTTCTACCAGCAGTCTGATTTCTGCTCACTGTCAAATGTATCTGATGAAGTTTCAAAGGTATTTTATTAAGTGAATTGCATACACACACACACCCTATACTCTGGACAGAATTAGTCCAGATTTCATAGAGGTGTAAGATTGCATCAAAATAGAAAATGGTACTTTCTTCTGTTCTATTTCAACACTGATTATTATTTTTTTACATAAATAGAACCCTAGTCAGACTGCTTGTACATCAAAGGCAAAGCTGCATTAAGAAGTCAGGTGCTGAGGCTGGCTAGCTTCTGACAGCTTTCAGCCGCTTTGATCAGACACCTATCAGCACAAGCAGGCACCTTTTTTTTGCCTTTTGTCTGAGTCAGGAAATGAGAGAGATGATAGCTGCCTTTTGGTCCTAATCCTAACCACTCTGCTTGACAGGAGATGAAAGGAACACCAATTACCACTGGTAATGGCTGACTACAGTGTGCATTCATTATCCAAGTTATCATTACAAATTACATGGTATTCTTCGTTACCTGAGGAAGGGGATGTTTAAAGCAAGCAAACTCTCTACCAGCAATATGTGATGAGCCCCAAGAGAAGAGCCCTCTGTCCAAGTGTTTCAACACATCCTTACCCAGAAGACAAAATCAAATTAAGATCCCCAGGTCTCACTGGCACTTGTCTTCCCTGACGGTCTCCAACTGAGAACTGCATGCGTGTGTGTGTGTATGTGAAGCTGTGAAATGAGACAACTCTGTGCTTTATGAAGCTGTAGCTTACCTTAGAGAACTCTTGTCTCCAAATGTTTTATCCAGGGCAGTTTATATTGTTGCTTTTGAGCCTCAGAAGATGCATCAGCATGTGAAGAACACATCCATTTAATAAATTGATTTCAAGGTATATCTATAAAACGTAAGCATTATTAGCCATACATTTGTTACACATACACATAAGTACATGTGTTGATCCAGAGGTCTAGACTTGTGCAAATATCTGAAGTGACAGCCATAGCAATATTAGTATTTGCAGTGACTGTTCCCATGTGGAGCCAAAATCATGGAGGTATTTGTTCATGTGCACCTGCATGTGATCACGTGATGCTGGGGAGGGTGGACTTATGTCTGGGATTAGACTGAAGGACTATCTAACATTTGTGTGTTTCCATTTAATCTTGACACCAATATGGAGACATAGGTGTTATTACAAAATGTTAAAATGAGACAAACGAGAATTCAGGAAGTTATTGTAAATTGTTCAGAGTCAACTGAAAAAAAAAGTCATGACTCTTGGGTCCAGGTTTATCTGATATATCTTTGAATTATTTTATTGTGCTTGACTCTCCTCATTCTCATGAACTTGTTTATATTTATAACAGTTTATGATCCATTTTCAACCAAAATATGTTTCTGAATCCATCAGTCCTACTCTGTCTGCAAGGCCCAGATCATCTGTCACCAGTTTGTGAAAGTTGACTTTATTATTTTGTTGAAAATAAATCTCTCCAGCTTCCAAATGTCCATGGCACAGCTCTCATTGTGATAAGCACTAGAGTTAGTTCTGTATATATTTGGTGTGTTCATGAAGGTCTGAGCACCTTGAAGATGTGGCCAAATTTTACTCTTCTCTGTAACTCAAGCTTAGCACAGTGCCTGAAAAAGGAAACAGAGTCAATATTAAAAAATTATTTAAGTCAAACTAAACCCAACTATTAGAAGAATAGTCATTATATTTCTTGAAGGGTTTTTTAAGTGGCAAGTGGTTCTTCTAAAATTATTTTATCTACTTTAGCCTTAATTTTAGAAAATTTATTTTCCATGAAGCACTAATTTAAAAGAAAATTTAACTGAATAATTTTCCATAACTAAAAAGAAATAATATCTGTTGTTTTAAAATAGTGTTTCTGGACTGGGTGCATTGGCTCACGTCTGCAATCCTATCACTTTGGGAGGCTGAGGCAGGCAGATCACCTGAGGGCAGGAGTTTGAGACCAGTCTGGCCAGCATGGTAAAACCCTATCTTTAATAAAAATACAAAATTAGCCTGATGTTGTGCTGGGCTCCTGTAATCTCAGCTACTCGGGTGTCCGAGGCAGGAGAATCATTTGAACCTGGGAGGCAGAGGTTGCAGTGAACCAAGATTGTGCCATTGCACTCTAGCCTGGGTGACAAAGGGAGACTCTGCCTCAAAAATAAAATAAAGTAAAATAGTGATTCTTCTTTTGTTAACAGTGAAATAAATTGTACAAGACAAATATAATTTTAACCTCTGGACAATGAATTAAAATACATAAGTGTACGCGTGTGCATGTGCACACATACAACACAACTATTTGAAGACATTGGACACATTTCAATAGCATGCAAAGTAGAGGAGTGTGAATATTGAAAGAATTGCACTGGGTAAAATTTGCTGGGGCAGGGAAAAGGGAATTTTGAGTCTATGAAAATAAGAGCATTCAGAATCCACCACCCTCTCTCCATGTAGTGGAAGTGGTTTAGCCTGCAGTAGAGGCTGAACTGGGAGGAATATTTTCTACTCCATCCTATGGATGCATGTTTATCATGAACATAGATGAAAACATTTCTAACAAAACATTTGCAAGTAAAATTCAATAACGTAAAATGGATAATACACTGCAATTAAGTAGTGTCTACTCAAAGAATGCAAAGTTAGTTACACATGAAAATCAAATGTATTATAATAATAGACTTTTTAAAAATATTATTTTCTGCATAGATGTAGAAAAAGTTATAAGAAATACAATATCCCTTTCCTTAAAAAAGTTAGGAAAAACGAGGGAGAGAAAGGAACATCCTGTACCTAATAAAGGCATTTACAAAAAGCCTACAGCTAACAGTTAACATCACACTTAAGAGTAAAAGACTGAATGTTTTTCTCAAAGATAAAGAACAAGTAACAATGTACTGGAGAGTTTATAAGGGAACAAAAATCATGAAAGGCATCTAGATTTCAAACGAAGATGTGAAGTTTTCTTTATTCAAGATGACAGGATTATCTAGGTAGAAAATCCAGTGGGAGCCACAGAAAATGACTAGAACACATAGACGAGGTAAGAAATGATCTCGTATGATATAGTGTATTACATGCATTTATCTATGTATTATGACCAGCTCGTATGATATAGTGTATTACATGCATTAATCTGTGTATTATGACCAGCTCATATGATATAGTGTATTACATGCATTAATCTGTGTATTATGACCAGCTCATATGATATAGTGTATTACATGCATTTATATATGTATTATGACCAGCTCATATGATATAGTGTATTACACGCATTAATCTGTGTATTATGACCAGCTCATATGATATAGTGTATTACATGCATTAATCTGTGTATTATGACCAGCTCGTATGATATAGTGTATTACATGCATTTATATATGTATTATGACCAGCTCATATGATATAGTGTATTACATGCATTAATCTGTGTATTATGACCAGCTCGTATGATATAGTGTATTACATGCATTTATCTATGTATTATGACCAGCTTGTATGATATAGTGTATTACATGCATTAATCTGTGTATTATGACCAGCAGCAACTGGCTAGAAATTGAAATTATAAAACCCCATTCACAATAGCAACAAAGATTTTAGGTTATTGGGAATAAGTTTTACTATATATGTTTAAGACCCCTACACTGAAAAATATCAAATATTGGTGAGAGAGAGAGTAAAGAAGTCTCACAGAAATTGAGAAGTATTGTTTTTAGTTAATGTGTCAATTGATTGCATATTGATCAATAGGTTCAATGTGATTACAATGAAAACCACAGCAGCGTTTTATTTATGGAAATTGACTAGCTGATTCTATAACAAATATGAAAATGCATAGGATATCCGCTAACCAAAACAATTTTTTGAAAGTAGACAAACTTGGAAGACTAACACTACTGCAGACAGTTAAGGGTATGGGAATAAAGACAGTGTTATTAACAGAATGACAGATGAACAGATCAATGCGCTAGAACGTATAGAGTCTGGAGAAAGATCAGTATGCACATATTGACAAAAACAACAGTTTTCCTCCAGAACAGAAGCCAATTTAAGATGTTCACTGGCACTACTTCTATCCAACATTGAACTGGAGGTTTTAGCAGGGAAGCAAGGCAATAAATAAATAAATAAATAAATAAGACATCTAAGTGTAAATGGAGAAGTAGTTCTGCCTTTTAGCACATTTAGATAACAATAGTAGGATTAGAGATGATTTTTCTTTTCTCTATTCTTCTATATTTTCAAATTTCTACAATTAGTACTCCTTTTTCCCACTTCTATAAAGAATGGCCAGAGACTGGGTAGCTCATAAGAAAAGAGGTTTAATTGACTCACAGTTCCTCATGTCTGGTGAGGCCTCACGATCACAGCCGAAGGAGAAGCAGGCATGTCTTACATGGCAGCAGGTGAGAGAGAGAGGGAGCAAGAGCAGGAAAAACTACCTTATAAAACCATCAGATCTCATAGGGAACCTCCTGTATGAGCCAATCACCTCCCAACAGGTCCCTCCCTTGACACATGTGGATTACAACTTGGATTACGATTGTGGATGCAATATGCGTGGGGACAGAGACAAAGCATATCACCAATATTTATTTATTTTAAAATAATATGTATGTAGGGCATATTATGTGTTTTAAAATATATTTATGTATATGTGCATTTATTTAGTGTCATATATATTTAATAAATACATTAAAAAGACAACATTATCTGTGGGAATCTTTTTTTTACAGGTAATTTTTGCAGAACACTTACTTTGTGTCAGTCTCTTTTTGACCACTTTATACACATCTCCTTTATTAACCTCTTCAGGTATTTTATGGATACTACATTCACTACTATTCACACTGGAGGAAACCAAAATCACAGCGTCAGGAATTTATGCAAAGTCCCTCAGCACTTAAGAACCTATATCGGATACCCCCATAGTTTAGCCATAGAGATTTCACTTTTTTTTTTTTTTTTTTTTTTTGAGACGGAGTTTCACTCTTGTTACCCAGGCTGGAGTGCAATGGCGCGATCTCAGCTCACTGCAACCTCCGCCTCTTGGGTTCAGGCAATTCTCCTGCCTCAGCCTCCTGAGTAGCTGGGATTACAGGCACGCACCACCATGCCCAGCTAATTTTTGTATTTTTAGTAGAGACGGGGTTTCACCATATTGACCAGGATGGTCTCGATCTCTTGACTTCGTGATCCACCTGCCTCAGCCTCCCAAAGTGCTGGGATTACAGGCTTGAGCCATCACGCCTGGCCGAGATTTCACTCTTTACCGTGATTGCATCCTGTTATCTGAAAAGGATTTAAAATGAACCAACATTTACTTATCTTATGTCATTCTTCATTTTTTTTTTCTTTTCTTTCTAAGTTTTCTTCTAGAGGTGAATTCTCCGTGCTTTAAACATTAACTTGCCCGCATGCTTACCTTAGTCTTTTATTTATTTTTTTTTGCAGCCTAAATATCTTCAGTTCTGTAAATTTTCTTCATAAAATGTAATTTCTCGTCCCTCTGCCATTCTACTGGTACACCTGAATGCAGTGGAGATGGATGCACCACGGATAGTATTCTTGTTTAGCTCATTTCAAGTGTTCCAACTTTGAAACAAAAGAATTATAAACTTCAGTTCATTAAACAAATTAATAATTATCTTTGAAAAATTCTATATTTTATGGAATTTAGCACATTTTACTTTTCCTTGACCATGAATTAGATGAAATAAAACTATGGTACAAATATTGAGAGCAAGTAAATGAGAAACTTTCTGGCATAGTAAAATTTACATATTTAAATACATCAATGTAATTATCATACAAACATATTTTAAAATGTTTTGTTGATCACTCTATTTAGTTGATCACTGGGACTACTCCAGCAAATATTCCTAAATATGCCAAACTTTTTCAAAATAGCTATGATTGTACATCAATTTTTTATGGTGATTTTATCTTAACCAGCTCTTTTGCACTTTGCTGTTTGGAGGGTTAATTAGGGAATGATTTATTGATGGCATTCAAATCTCTTTATAGGTAGGTCATGGCCTGTAATGTCTGACTGCCTGTCTACCAGGATAACATGGCTTGTTTGCCTTGGAGCTACAAAACGTAAACAGAGGCCCTCTGTCTGATTTTACTTCCTAGATTTGTGCTGACCTCATCTAGGTATTCCTTAAAATAGTAATAAAATGTAGACAATAAAGTAAAAGAAACAAGGATAGAAAACGTAAATATAATTGTAATTATAATCATAATTACAAATGTGAGCATTATATTAATTAATATAATGGTATATTTTCTTTTACTTGGGTCATACCTTAAAATATATTGTTTCACTTAATTGTGTTACTCTCTGTAATTGTCTGTTTCTTTGTGGATTCTAAGAAATAATACAGTGTTAAATAAGACAAGAAAAACACAAAATAAGCACATATACTTGGCTGTCAGTATTTTACATGTGTATGTGTGATCTGAGTATTAAAATAAATAGATAAATAAAATGACCATGTCAAGCTATTGGGACCGTGTCATTATAGAATACTTAATATTGACAACAGTAAATATTTTTATAATTTAAAATAGTGTTATGTTTAAATAGTTGCCTATTTATTTGCTTAAAAATTACATGAGAAATTTCTTGTGTTTACAAATCATATATAGCTTTAAATACCAATTAAAATTTCTATGAAAGTTTGAAGGTCTGAATTTCATTAATTTTCTCACATTCTTTTTGAATACATCAAGAGAGATTTGGCTGTTCTCATTGATAAAACCGTACTTTGCTAAAAAAAAATGAAGTATTTTTGTTTATAGATTTTTTTGGAAGGGCATAGGGTAAAGGCACCTAGTTTTTACTTTTGGAGTTTATCACCTGCTTTTACAGGTACCTTGTAGGGTATAGGGGCCTGCCACATGTCCGCTACTGCACCAGTTCCTTAGTACTAATGACACTGAATTTTCACAACCACCCATTGATAGGTGTTATTAACCAGTCACACACAAGGGACCTGGTGAGAGAAATGCTCTTCAAACTAGAAATTGAGCCAAACATTTATGTCTAAGCCCAGAATGCACAGATTATCATATAGTTACGGGAGGACTATAGCAGGGCTGACATTTAGAGCATGCCTTGTTGGTTCTTTTCCTGTGAGTGCACCTGACTGGATATAGGTTTCCCTTCCTTTTGCTACCGTATGTATTTAACTCTGACTCCCTCTGAAAGTCTCCTGCTGATGTCCCAGATATTACCTGGCACTTGTGGTCAGCCAGTCAGTGGTTGGCTTTTATCCTGATGGTTTTGTTCATTTTATGCCACTGATTACCCTTCTTCCAGCTTCCATTTGTGACTTACCCCGCTCAGCCTGTCTCCTTCATGCTGTTCCCACTTCAACTGCCATTTAGTTCAGGTCCCCTTCTCTAATTATTTCCACCTTTTCTAAATGTTAATGGTGGCTACATTAGATTGAAGATGCAATATCAATTGTTTTTAGAAACAACAAAATGTATATTTTAAAAGACAGACAAATTTGGTTTCCGAAATCACTCTAATTATCTATTTTATCATCTTAATGCCAGCTAGCATTTGAGTTCCAGGTTATAAATGTGGGCTTTGCTTTGTAAATTTTCACACCATAATCAGGTTGTGATACTTATCAAGAATAATTCAGATTGACCATTACCATTTGGAAAGAATGTGGGGAAGAATGTGTCAACTTTGGTTTGCTCTCTCATGTTGTCAAATTTTCTCAGATGTGGTTGCAGATACCTTTAAAGAGCAGGCTTAAAAAGCAGCTATCATCAGAGAAAACAGGTAACCTACAGAATGGGAGAAACTTCTGCGATCTACCCATCTGACAAAGGTCTGATATCCAGAATTCACAAGGAACTTAAACAAATTTACAAAAAGAAAACAAACGATTCCATCAAAAAGTGGGCAAAGGATATGAACAGACACTTCTCAAAAGAAGACATTTATGGGGCCAACAAACATATGAAAAAAAGCTCAACATCAGTGATCATTGGAGAAATGCAAATCAAAACCACAGTGAGATATCATCTCACTCCAGTCAGTATTGCAGTTACTAAAAAGTCAAGAAACAACAGGTGCTGGCGAGGCTGTGAAGAAATAGGAACACTTTTATACTGTTGGTAGGAATGTAAATTAGCTCAACCATTGTGGAAGACAATGTGGCAATTCCTCAAGGATCTAGAACCAGAAACACCATTTGCCCCAGCAATCCCATTACTGGGTATATACTCAAAGGAATATAAATTATTTTGTTATAAAGATTCATGCACATGTATGTTTACTGTAGCACTATTCACAATAGCAAAGACTTGGAACCAACCCAAATGTCCATCAATGATAAACTGGTTAAAGAAAATATGGTACATATACATCATGGAATACTATGGAATCATATAAACGAAGTAGATCATGTCTTTTGCAAGGACGTGGATGAAGCTAGAAGCTATTATCTTCACCAAAGTAACACATAGACAGAAAACCAAACTCCCCATGTTCTCACTCATAAGAGGCAGTTGAACAATGAGAACACATGGACACAGGGAGGGGGAACATCACACACCCAAGGTCCTGTTGTGGGACTGGAGGAAAGGGGAGGGAGAGCATCAGAACAAATAACTACTGTATGTGGGGCTTAAAACCCAGGTGACTGGTTGATGGGTTCAGCAAACTACCATGACACACGCATACCTACGTGAGAAACCTGCGTGTTCTGCACATGTATCCTGGAACTTAAAGTGAAAAAAAAATTAAAACAACAAAACACAAAAAACACGTAGGCTTACCCAGGCCAGTCCCTGGGCCAAGGGATATGATCATCACAGCAACTGGCCAACTGCGTGAGAGCCAAGGACTAGCCCCTGTGTCAGTGGCTTTGCACACATTATGTAGAATCGTAGCCAAAACGGTAAAACTTACTATTATTCCAATTTTCCAGATAAAGAAATATTCACCTAATTAGAAGAAAGTAGAATCAAAATTAAACTTCAGGGCCCAAACCCCAAGCTCTTTCCAGGGTTCTGAGATACTAGCAGGCTTGGGCCTGGTAACCAGCAGACACCCACGGAATCCCCAAGTCCCCCACTCTGTAGATTTCCAGGTGACACCCAGAATGTGGGATGGCAACACTCCCCAGGCACTCGCCGTGAGGTTACCCACAGTCATTGTGCTTAAGCAGTTGATATGTGGTGGCTCCTTCCTCCTGAGGGCAGCCCTGCGGGGCAAGTGTTGGCATCCCTATTATGTAGGTGTCTCAGAGAGCTCAAGCAGCTGGGATGATGTCAGGCAGGAAATGCCAGTCAAACTCCTGCCTCCCTGATTCCTCTGAGTGTGCTCAACATCCATCACCTTCATTTCACCCTGAGTTCTTGCTTGAGTTCTGGGATCCTGACTCCCAGCTTGACCCTTTATTTCAAATTATTGGACAGGCCCTAATCCAAACGCTTCGATCATCTGGAGTGGATATCCCCTCCTGGAGGTACTGGCTATACCACTGAGACGACAAAGTAAATTTTTACATAATGAGTTACATCATTCTTCAGTCCTAATATTACCTCTGGCTAGGAAAGGCTGAATTTTGTGATGAGACATTCGACTTCATATTTGTGGAATTCTTTTTTTTTTTTTGAAGTTTTACTCAGGCATGAAAAAGAATCATCTTACTTTGGGAAATGGTAAACATGCTAGGATTATTTGTGTCTGTTAATATGTTTTGATCATTTAGAATTTGCAAACTTTGAAAGCAAATATTTCAGAATAATTGAGTCCTGTTAATGATTAGAAATAATAATTGGAATTAGTACAAATTCTTTGGCCAACACACTCCCTTTGTGCTCTGATGGAGTAAACATTAATGTGGCATGAAATGTTAATGCAAACTCACGTCAGGGGGCTCTCTCCTGTTTTGGTCTTGGTTTCTATCTCCCTCCAACTGGAATTCCATATTTGCTAATGATTATGTTTCATTTAAACAGTATAAATATGATGCTACATTTAAATATTCTGCTTTACAACCAACATATATGTGATATATATACTACCTGGTAAATATCAAATATTTTATTTTTTAAAAGAATGCTGTATTTTGGTGTCTAGAAGTTACCACTGTAGAATCCACCTGTTGAGATAATGTTGAACAGAGAGGGGAGTTTCCTGCTGGTAACTGTTCAGGTGAACTAACCACTCTTGTGAGAGAGGTTTTATGTTATACTTTAGTACTTTCAAATGTTATAAAGTAGCGTATATATCAGAGAGCAGAGTCTGGGACATATATAAATGCAGACTTACAGAATAAAAACTCTACGTATTTTATTTCACTCTGGCATTGCCAAAAGGCATTGTGAGCACTGCTGTGTTAAGTGGTCCCTCTGAAGTGGAATTTCTAAACATCTGTTGGCTTGATTAATTCTAGCAAATCATTGTCGAGATTGATCAACAAACACTATGGCACCTTGAAATCTATGAATAAAGATGACAACATGTGTAAAAGAATAGAAAAACTCAAAGTAATTATGGTCAATGAGCTTTCGTAGTAATATAGACTGTACTTCATTACTACAGCATCAGAATACATCTTGCAGAAAATGTTTTTAAAGAAGGTAAAAGCAAATTGTGGCAGAAGAAAATCACCAGTTCATAGACCGGTCAGATCTGTTATTATGAACAGGGAAATGTATTTTTCTTCATTATTAGAAGAAAGACAATGTCTTAAAAATGTAACAGCTATGTGTAGCATCTATTATCCCGTCTTTTCATTTAGGGATTTAATATCACACTACCTCTCAATATTATTTAGCAGTTCTGTCTATACAGGCCATGCCTCCTTCTGGAGGATTTCGTTTAGCTCTGAAATTACAAAGACAATCTTCTACATTGGTTTTTATCTTTCTCATAATATCCAAACATACTGTTGGCTCTGCATAAATATTTACCGAATAAATGCCAAACAATTAGAAACATATCTGGTGAGAAAGAAATTAACAAAGTCACACGGAGACCATTGTTAAAGTTTTTGTTTCACTACATTCCTTTTCTTGGTGAAATATTCATCCCAGTGATGACCATTCTTTAATTGGAGCCTCCCTGGAGAATGATCTAAGATGCAATTCACTACAGCCACATACAAACCACACTTAGTCATCATTAAGTCATTAATATGATGCTTTATTTCTTCCAGCATTTTACTGTCTTTATTTAACATTATTCTTACAGATATCACTAGGTGGTTCTGGGAAGTTCATTAAGTCAAAATAAACACTTCTTATAAAATATAATCCTCTATCATTTATCTGCCCCCCTACCAACTCCTCGCCCAGAGAAACATCCTCTCAGTACACCTGGCACTCACTGAACTGTACTGCCATCGTCCACCTGCAAGCCATAATGATAACTGCAGAGGACAAGGGCCCAGGGAGTGCGTCTTTATACACTTAGAACCTAGATCAGTGTCAGCCTGCAGCTAATACTCAGAGTATCCTATGCATTTATATAGAACACATCATCTTGTGATTATATACTTATTTCTTTTCTAAAGATAACTTTCAACTGTGAAATATTGCATGTGTTTTTCCAATTCTTGAAACATCATTGGTCAGAATCCATAAATTTCTCACCATTTGTATTTCTGAAACTTTAAAAAATTTAGTCTTGTATCTGATTTTATCCCACCTTCAGTGCAGGCTACTGCTCTAATCTCTGCAGCTTGGAGTCGGGGACGGGTGTCTCACTTTGAGATGCCTCCTCATCTTCCCGGCAACACTGTCAAAGGAGAAGCGGGAACAGAGACGGGGATGAGATTCTCTTCTCATGGAAAGAAGTCTGACTACTGCTCCAGTTCCGTCCGGCTCGTGGGTGAGGTCTGTGTGGCTGTGGCTTCTTTCAGGAAGTTTTCACCTGCAGCTTGGTCCCGTCTATCAGTGATGACCATTCCAGAATTGAAGGTACTTTTCTTGTCAGCCCCACTGCCCTGGTACACAATCTCATCCTCTCTTCAGATCTTGCCCCTCGATTCCCAGGGTTCTTGTGAAAGGGAACAAATGGAAATTCTGGAATCTCTTCAGCACTCTCTAAAGGCTGAAGGGACGAATGGAGAGAGGGACATCCCGTCTTTGCTCAGACACACTGGATGATGGCCTTGCTGCGTGAGCTCCTGCAGTGGCCCCAGCCTCACCCACCTCCCACAGACAAGTGGAGAGCTGTCTCCATACTTCTGCCTCCTCTCTCTTCAGCAGACATGTGCTCATCTCTGCTGAGGGGTCTTACTCTTCTTTCTTCTCTGGCTCCCTTTTCCTCAATCATTCGGAAGCTTTCCCATCGGATATATGCTCATGTGACTTCAGAAAAGGAAAGAGTAGTTCTTACTTTCCCACACGGGGAACCACACTTTGCATAAGGCTGATGCTGGCAGATGCCTCTCTCCCACGGCTGTCCTAGTGACCACACACTGGATGGGGTTTGGGTAGACACAGCTCAGCTCTATGTAGGGAGATACATGAACTTGAAATTCAGCAGATCCATGGTGGCACTCATAAACATTTGGAGTTACTTTTTTCCCCTTCTTATTGTATCTTTAGTCACAACACATGGACCACAAGAAAACTCCCCCTCAACATCTTGATAAAGGCTGAATGGATGTGTGCATGAATAAATAGACAGCCAGACTGTATTCCTAATGTAGCTTATCTTTATTGCATTTGTCTTTTGCTCAAATTAAACTACGTTTTCTAAAACACAATATTTCACAAGATCCCTGATTAAACTAGACACTAGACCTCATGTCATAAGAGAACTAAATGCTTCATCCGCAAATACGGAAGACATCTCTTCAGTGTGTGCCATATCTCCCCTAAAAGATTGTAATCTGTGAAAAATAGGACCCATAATTCTAATTTTCTCTTCCACTTCTTCTCCCTGCTAGGAATACAGCTGAATGTATAGCTTTCTGCATGTATATTTTGAGAATAAATGCAGGGATGTTGAACATTTTATTAGATTCCTTCTGTTAATTCAATTCAATTCAATTCATGTCTTTGTGCTGTTTCTAACGAGTCAATAGTATATTCATTGTTGTAGATAATGAGGTAAAAATGACATACTCTAAAATTATTTAAAGGATTAAGACCAAGTCATATGTATCCTGCTTAAAAAAATTATATTAGAATTTCATAATACAGATTATTTACATCTTAAATTATTTCAACAATCTAGTTATTAGCACGGTAATAGATTGCCTACCATGATTATCTTATATTTATACTAGAGAGAATCAAGTTATGCAAAAAAAACGTAAAAAAAATAGCTTAGCCTTCATCAGGCCTCTTTACTTTAGCTTCGCACTGGTACCTGATTCCTGAAAGTTAGGAGCTACATCATTTATACTTTCGTAACTCCCAAGCTAGCACACAGTAAGCAATCAATCAATCAATATTGGTTAAATGTAATAGAACAAAGGAACTAGTTTGGTTACCACTGCATACCACTGTACAGATTTAACAAACTTTTAGCAGAATAAATAAAAGCAATAATATCCAGCTTGAATTCAAGGTGTTCCTTTTTTTTTACAAAGAGAACAAACATCTATTTCATCTGTTTAATAACAGGGAAATGACACTTACTGTATAGGCAGAATTGTGATAGGAACTCTAGTGAGAGAGCTATGTTCCTAAGAACAAGAACGTGGCTAAAATGAGGGTAGACTGTAGAGTCAGTGGTGATAGGTCTCCAATGGGAACTCTGATAAAAGAGTGACAGTCAGAACTTCAGAAAAGTGACCTAGAATATACTGTCACAGAGAAGGTGATGCCAGTTCAGTTTGGGAATACCACTTCTGCTCTGTTCTGCATAAAATTAGTATAATGATCTATACTGTGTAATAGAGGTATTCTTATAAATGAAGAATAAATATGGCTAATAATGCATTTGAATACAAGGGACAGAAACCCAAATTAGTGTGACTTATGTACAAATAAGTCTATTTCTCACAAAGCAAGAATTCTGGAGATGTGCCTGCAGCTACGAGCTTTGAAATTTCAAAACAGATGGCTTTGCAGCTCTCTTGCCCTTTCCATCACCACTGCAAGATGGGACAGCCTGTATTGATGACACGTTGTTAATATTCACACTAGGAAGTAGAAGGAAGGTGATTTGTCTATTTTTTGTTGATTTGGTCACTAAACCAAAGTTCTGTGACTCTATCACCAACCAACGCCTCCCTGTGTGGATGCTGCTAGATACACCAGGGAAGCCTGGGGAATGTGTGCTTAGTTCGGCAGGTCCTCTGTTTGGGTATCAGAAACAAGGGGATTGGGAATGGATGTTGGGGCAGCCAGCCACGAAGCCCACAACTGAACTCAAATAGTTTTCATTGCTAAGCCCACTATGGGGGTAGACTTGGGCACATGGGTGAGTTTGATCCTTAGAAAAAAAAAATGAAAGTCAGTGTCATGCATTGATTATAATCTTAGTTTTGCAAAATTCTGCTTATCTAAAGTGTTACTGGACTATTAATCCCAAATATACTAATGCTTTAAGCTACTTAAACACATTTTAAATATGATTAATAGATGTTTAGGAAATGAATGGTAACATATTATACTACAAAGAATAAAAGCTCAAAGAAAAAGAAATTTATACCAAATCTTAGAAAGCCCTTCCATCTTCTTGTGTCTCATGAATGTGCTCCCGAGTGGGTCTCCTTTCTCTGTGACTGCACAAGCTACTCCCTCGACCAGGAATTCCCTGCCCCCTCTCTCTTACTCAAAGAAAATTACTCTTCAAAGGAATCACAGAATATCTTGTGATACCCTTGATATTTTTATTATTACTGAACACACTTTATTCTACTGAGTTTACTATACTTTCCTCTCTTCTGAATAGATAGGGACTAGCTTCAATTCATAATCAAATCCTCAGAACCATGCAAATTACTCGGTGCTCAGAGGAGTCTATGGTTATTTGGGTCAATGTAGGAATGAATGAATGAAGAATGAAAGAGCGAATTAAAGTTAAACTAAACACACGCTGATTGAAATCTGCTGCAAGTTGGTCAAGAAGAATTGATCCCATATGGCTCACACACACGTGAGAACACTCTTACAGGAACTAAGAGTGACAGATGAGTGGACATTTGTGTATAGGCACATGGTCACTATTTAATGTGTCGGTTACCTTTTGGATTAGAATCTCACACAAACCTTCCTGAGATCCTTCATTAGAAAATAGACTTACTGCTTTGGTGTATTACTATATAAAATTAGACACTTATTAAATGGTGTGTGCTTCTCTTCTATTTCTCATGGAGATGTAATTCGCAGTGAATAATAATGTGCATTTAGAACAGGAGGAAGCATCTCTGAGGGCAGAAGCAGACAGGCAGTTTGGACAGGACTTGCAAATTGTTCCTTACACCAAACCAAACTGCAATGCTTTTTTTTTTTTTTTGACAGAATCTCACTGTCACCCAGGGTGGAGTGCAGTGGTGTGATCTTGGCTCACTGTAACCTCCACCTCGTGGGTTCAAGAGATTCTCATGCTTCAGCCTCCCAAGTAGCTGAGATTACAGGCATCTGCCACCATGCCCAGCTAATTTTGTATTTTCAGTAGAGACAGGTTTTCACCATGTTGACCAGGCTGGTCTCGAATCCTGACTTCAGGTGATCCACCCGCCTTGGCCTCCCAAATAACTGGAATTACAGGCGTGAGCCACGATGCCCAGCCCACTGCAATGCATGTTTGGTGCAGATCATCCCCGAGTGCTTTCCAGCCTTAGCAACACATAAACAAATCCACCAAAGGGCAGGAAGCCCGGGTTTCTTTTGGAAACCAGTCGCTCTCAGGAATTCCTCTCCTTCACTCTCTAAATACCCGATTTGTCCAACATTTCTGTTTGAAAAACATCCAGTGAACTACGACTTTGAACAAGAAATACTACACTTCAGTCCCATCAGTCTAAGAAGTAGTTAAGAATGAAATCTTTCCACCTACAGGGTATGTGAGGTGGTCAGGAAGATAATGAGGATAATTCTCAAACAATTTTTCTGCCTTACAATTGCCCAGGGAAGTCATTTTTTCTTATTTCTGCCTCTTTCTAATTTTTTTTCTCTTGAGATAAGTGAGACAAGATGGACTAATGAATAGGAGAAGCTGAGAGTCATTTATTGCCTCAAGTCTCTGAACTGTTTTAAGAAATGAGAAACCAACTTCACTTAAAAATTAATAAAAGCCTAAACATTCTCAGATCTTCTTAGGAACTGTGTAAATGTTAAGTAGATGCACTGACTCATTTCTTAAGGGGGAGGAAAACGTGCAGGTGCACAAGTCCTGGCTTCTACCATGCCCATGGGGATTAACACCAGCAGTAAATAAGAGAGTTTTATGTGACTTATTGCCAGCAGGTCACCTCCATTTGCTGTTGCTAGACTATTCAACATATTCTACTTTATATCCCTGATTTTCCTCAGCTTCCCTCTAGAGAGTTTCTGGCTTCTCATTAGTCCTAGAATGACTGAAGCAATACATGTTTGCTGAAGAAGGGTCCTGCCTATTCCTTTTCCTTCACTCTTGCTACTTGGCTATCTTCTGTCTATGGTACCATTTCTGTGCCTCCTTTACAAACTTTCTTGTAAGTTAAAATCTCCTATGTACTTAAACACAACGACCACATCCCTTACTTCCATCCAGAACCTGCTTTCGAAACTAATGAGCACACTAAAAATTGCAGGCAAATGACCAGTCATAAGAAGCAGCTCAAAATATTTTAATTATTCTTGGTTATTAAAAAAATCAAAATTTATCGGCTCCTTACTTGTTTCCAACCATCAGATATTTATTATCACATTTTATCTTCACACCTGAAAGAAGTAGGGCTTGTATTCCACCCTCCGCAGATGGAAAAGATGAGGCTTAAGAAATCGAATGTAGTTGCTACCTGGAAAATGAGAGGGTTGGATTTTATTTTCTATCAGTGTCCAGGGTATCTCTAATCCAACATCAAATTCTAAATATAGAAATTTGCAAAACAAGTCTTTTTATAGAATATATAATTCTAAATATAAAAGATTGTGGAATGTTGGAGCTTGACATCTGCCCTGTCTCCTAATTAAAATATAAAAATGGTAGAAGAAACAAGAGAGAAAATACAAGTGCTTTGCCCACAGCCAGTTAGGTAGAAAACAGAATCTAAATTCTGAGCTGCTCATCTCTAGGATTTTTATGTCTGAAGAGACTGAAAATTTTATGGCCAATTTCGTTCGTCTTCTGAACGTATCTTTAGCTTTACGGTTGGACTGAGGAGCAGTCTCTTTGGTAATTCATACCTGGCCCAGGGTGCAGAAGTTCAGGGCTCCTGTGCCCCTCCTGAGTGAACCTCATGTAGTTGAAGCTTAAAAGCCTGAAGAGAGAGTTCCTGTAAGTTCTGCCTCCGTCTTTCTCACTCATCCCCTTTGCTGGCCTTGAAATAGATTTAAAGAGCTCTTCTGTTGACTGAAATAGGATAGGAAACGGCAGCCACCTGACCTGAGAAAGAATAGCAAGCAAGTGGAACTGACTCCTCTGCATGAACACTGTTCCTCTATGTGATATGGTTTACTGGAGTTTGTCTCCAGTCTCTAAACGGACCCTGAATGGAACGCTGTTGTGAGCGTGTGTGTGTGTGTGTGTGTGTGTGTGTGTGTGTGTGTGTGTGTGTGTTGGGGGTGGGGAAGAGAGAAAGAAAAAAAGGTTTTTTAATTCTTGTTCTCTGGATGGACTTTTAAAAATTTGCTCTGTGGAAACGAGGAAAAACAATCCCACAGCAGTAATACTCCTTGGACTCCATAACTATAAATGCAGAGGATTTCACCAATTTCTTTATTAGTCAGGATTCCCTGCTGTGACAAAACCTCTCTGTCTACCTCCAGCAGGAAAGGCATTTATCAAAGGCTGTTAAAAGGCACTAGGTGTACAGATGTGTTGCCTCTAGGTTCAACTTTGGAAGCCAAAGTGCTCTCTCCTCAACCTCCACTCCCACCCAAATGGTCTCAGTGCTGTGGCTGAATGCTAAATGTCAGGCTCTACCCTGCTGCAGCTGCACCACCAGTGTCTATGCCACCTCTGCACCAGAAACTGAAAATCACAACCTCCTGACAATCCACTTTGCCCAGCCCTGTCACTCTATCTGGATATTCCTGCGTTTGTCTAACAGAAAAGGCAGAAACTTCCCCAAATGTTTCTCACGGCCAGCTGAGCATGGGAGTCACCGATCCAGTTCTCTAGCTGGGAGTATTGCCTCCTCAGGGTCTCCGATCATTAGTCAGATTTGGCACCATTGCACAGGGGTGACCCCTGAGGTTCCTCGCAGCAGTGAAATCATCTCAGCTGCAAGAAAACCAGGAGCCAGCGCTGATCTCCAATTCCGTGGCTCCTGTAGAGCATGACTTACATCAGCATTCATTTTTCAAGGTAAAGGAGCTGTGAAACATTCCAATTGGAAAAAGGACCCAGGTAGCAATCACTGCAGAGCCCCTGCTGCTCTACTTCCAGCCAAGATGAACATGTGTGCTTTAAAAGCAGGAGGAACTGGTCAGCCAGGAAGACACTGCAGCAATCTGAGCAACACAGAAGCAGATTCTGACTTCTGCCCAGAGAACCTTCACTCCAGAACGTCCTTAATTGGCTGTATGTGTAAATTGAACCCATTACTGAGAGACTAAATGTTTTAAAAGAAAGTGAGATCGGAAAAGGAAAATATTTGATTCTTCAGTGCAAGTATTTTACATTTGATAATTCCCATTCAGGCAAACATTCTGCACGCACCAGTAAAAGAGGCCTGTGTCTATATCATCCCTCACTCCTTCGTCTTTATTTACTAAACCGGACATTTGTATGCACTTATGGTGAACAAAATGTAAGTTTTGCTGCAGTTTAATATAAGGAAGTCTTGACGGAAAATAATTACGTTGATGCTGACATTATTCAGACTTTCCTTCCTCCCTGTCCTCCGACAATTGCCTAAGTGGTCAAAGCTAAAAGTAAGGAGATTTAGAAAATACAAAAACCATTAGAGACAGGGACACGAACGACTGAGAAAGAGAAAAATGTCATACCAAATCTCTCTACCTAGAATCAAGACAATTAACATTTAGGCAAATACATTACTTTTAATTATATATGAGCATATGTGTGTGTCATACAGTGCTGTATACGTGCTGTATTCGCATTGTATTATGGTTATTTTCTACATCACTAAGGATCAGCAACATTTCCAGCAATTGCACTATTTGTTTATATGGATCTACCCTTGTTACCTTATCAAGACATTTAGGTAGCAGCTGCTGGAGGTTTCCTGTTTGGACTGGTAAGCTTACTATGTCCAAGTACTTGCACAAGAACTGTGACTTTCACAAATAGACTTACTGGAGCTAAACTCTGGAGATGTTAAAAATTCCTGGTAATTATTAACAAATGAGATTCAGAGGAAGACGTAGTGTTATGTGTCCTGTGGAAGCAGCTACAGCCCAAATGCTTGCAGCCCATCATCACTACCATTTCACTCAATTAAAACCAAAGCAGGAAACATGTGACTTTGCATCAACTAGTATTGATGTTATCCTAGCATTGGTACATCTTTTATGCTTATTACAAAATACTATTAACTTGCTTATAGTCATCTATTAATATCATTTTGTCATTGTATCATATTTTATCTTATCTTTACATTCATTGCATGTTGTTCACAATTTTGATTTAGTTACCAATTAATTTATAATACATAATTTATATATTAGTTGCTGTAATACATTTGACTGTTAATTTAGAAATCTGAATGTCTCCTTTGGTGCTGTTAGAACATATGATTTCATCTCTTGATTTTAGGCTTAGCAAATCTCACCCACCCACACACATTTAAAAGAAAAACATGAAATATTATACACACATATTTTAAAAGCACAATATTAAAACAAATAGTCCTGGATGAGCACAGTGTTTCATGCCTGTAATCCCAGCATTTTAGGAGACCGAGGTGGGCAGATAATCTGAGGTTGGGAGTTCAAGACCAGCATGACCAACATGGAGAAACTCCGTCTCTACTAAAAAGACCAAAATTAGCCGGTCATGGTGGCATATGCCTATTATCCCAGCTACTCGGGAGGCTGAGGCAGGAGAATCACTTGAACCCGGGAGATGGAGGTTGCCATGAGCCGAAATCATGCCATTGAACTCCAGCCTGGGAAACAAAAGCGAATCTCCATCTGAAATATAAATAAATAAATAAAATAAAACAAACAGTCGTATGTGCTCTACACAGCTAAGGAAACAGAATCATAGTAGTATTGACCAATCACATCCATCATTCTGCCCCAACAGGTAAACTATTATAATCAATTTTCCACTTAGGATTCTCTTAATATTCATTTTGGTTGTAAAATGCGTGTATAATTCTCTAGACAATGTATTATTTCATTTTGCTCATTTAAAAAATTTATGTATATGAATCCTCTTCAGTTTTTCATGGCTTTGTTTTCCAAATATGATACATTTTAGTTTCACTTATGTTTATGTATATAGTTGTGGTTTTTACATTTTCATTGCTATATACATAATTTTACATATGTATAGCACAGTTTAATTATATATTCTAATGTTGAGGAATATTTTATTCTCTTCAATATGTTTCTATAATAAAATATGTTGCTATAAACACTGTATCAACCAGGAGAAAAATACTGCCAGTAGTGTGAACATTTCCTATGAAGAATTGTTAACTAGTAAGATGTATTCTTAACTACTATAGTGAATGAAAGAGTATGCTAAGAAGTGCAAAAGTAGCAAACACAGAAAGCAGTGACTATCCAGAGAACAAGGAAGAACCAGGCTCAGAGCCCTGCCTCTTTGGAGAAGGCTTTACTGAGCAGGACAGCACCTGTGGAGGAACGGACTTGCTGGAAGATATGGGTAGAGCCAGTCCATTGATGGGTCCAGTGCACCAAGAGGTCAAGAAGTTTGCAGGTGCTCAGGATGAAGCTGACCCATCAGGGCCACAGAGAGTAATGCTACTGAGCCTCTTGCAACGCCAACTTTCTAGCAGCCATGCTACAAGCAGCATACAAGTACAAAAAAAAAAAGGAAGCCCCTCTCCCCTGCAACTGTTTTATAGTGCCCCCAGCTCTATCTAGAGACAGAGCTTCATTTTTAAGACAGCAAATACAGGATAAATGTTCATGGCACCCTTCTCCATGATCACAAAGCAGGGTCAGGAAGGGTGGTCTTGGAGCTGGGTGGCAGTAGCTTATGATGGACGCAGATCTCTTCATGCTAATCTAGTGCATCGAAACAGGAGGTTCCAGGACACATGGCTGGGAGAAAGGTGCTTGGCCAAAGCAAGTGTGCACATCATCATTTTTAAGAAATGCTGAATCACTGTCCAATAGTATTTTATCATTTATATCACCGGATGTGGAATGCCAAATTCTGATGGTTTTAATTTTTATGTTTATGATGAATAAGGTCAAATTTATTTTCATATTTTTATAGACCGTTCTATTTTCCCTTCTGTACAATGATAACTTCTGGCTTTTGCTCATTTTCCTCTGTGTGTGTGTGTGTGTGTGTGTGTGTGTGTGTGTGTGCACGTATGCCCTTTTTAATTTGTTTTATCAGTTTTTTATATAACGTGTTTATATTTTATGAACTCTCTTGGGCTATATGTTTTGCACATATCTTCTCCCAGTGGTTAATGTCCTCATGGTGCCTTTTGTTTAATATAATTTATTAGTTTTGTGTAAATTAAGCTAACAATATTTGTTTTCCTTATAGTTTGGGTTTCATAATCTTATTTATGAACTCCTTTCTTGATTTGGGAAACAAAGTATTCTGTCGCTTTTTTCCACCATTTGTAAAATTTTTGACTTTGCATGCAAATCTGTAATACATGTGGGTTTAATTTTTCGGGAGGTAGGTACATCAAATAAGTATATATTTTACTTTAAAAAGTAAATATGGATAAGTTGCTCTAGAACCACTTATTGAAGACTAATTTGTACTTGCTTATGTATAATAAAACTAGTTTTTTCATAAATGCAGGTTTTTATTATTTTAGGGCCATTTATTCTGTTTCTTTCTGTTGTGATCTATTTATGTCGGTCACTGCCAGCCTATATCATCCTAAATTTTGTAGATTTATATTAAGTCATAAAGTCAAAAAGAATGATTCTCTCCATCTGTTCCTTTCTTAACAATATATTGGCAATTTTTGAAATTCTATATAATTTAAGAATGTACTTGTCAAGTTCCATGAAAAACCTAATTCTTGAAACAATGTTTGGGAAGAGTTGAAATTTTGACAAGGAGTCCTTCAGTCCATCGATCTAACGCATTTCTACATTGTTTTGAGTCTTACTCAATTACTTTGAATAAAGGCTCATATTTTATCCCGAAGGTTGAAACCTCGAGTGGCTTCCTTCTGTGCTTGCTTTCGTACTTCAATGGTGGTGTTTTCCAAATGTTGTAGTCTATGTGTGGAAGTGTAGCTGATGTTTTATGACGGTTTCCTATCTGGTCCAACTGTGGGGTAAAAGCTAAAACTAGGGCCACGTGGGGAAACCAGGAGGGTTTCCCAGTGACCTGCCTGCAAGTCCCTCGCCTCAGTTTGCTTCAGGGGATCGGCCCCGTATTCAAGCCATTCTTCTCACCAAGAAGGTCAGTTTTGCGTCCTGCTTGTCCCTGAATAGTGGGGCTTCAGCTCTCTTCTAGCCTACAGAATTATTCAAAGAAATCCAGTCATGACCTCCCATGGGAACCAGGGTGCCATGCCCTCAAAGCTGCCTCCCATGGCCCTGCTGTTCCCACATGCAGCACCTGTGGCCCTGCATAGCAAGGGGTCCTCCTTCCCCCACTCCCAGGCTGCTCATTCTGTGGATTATTTCTTTCTCTGTGCAGAAGCTTTTTGGTTTAATTAGGTATCATGTACTTATTTTTGTTTTGTTGCATTTGTTTTTGAGGTCTTGGCATAAGTTCTTTGCCTAGGCTGATGTCCAGAAGAGCTTTTTTTTCTATGTTTTCTTCTAGAATTTTTATGGTTTCAGGCTTTAGATGTAAGTCTTTAATCCATCTTGGGTTAATTTTTGTATCAGTGAGAGGAATCCAGTTTCATTCGTCTACATGTGCCTATCCAATTTTTTCAGAACCATTTATTGAACAGGGTGTCCTTTCCCCAGTTAAAAACCAAACCAAAAGGAACAAAAAAAACACAACTTGTATTTTCTAAACGCAGATCTCTGATCCAAAACACATTGACAAAAAATAAGGAAAAAGCTTTTCTAACATAGTTTTTATCCTAAAATGGCTGTACTGCTCAACTGCAGAGGCATTTCCTAGATTTTTTTTTCCAATCTCTAAGCAAAGTGTCTTTCAGGTGCCATATTGTCTTCCTGACACCTTGGAATTAGGCAAAATGAACAGTGTCTCATTGTTTTGCAGCTTTGACTACATTTTTTGATGTTTGACGACTGACAGCTTCTAAGTCTCACCACCCTCTTCCTTTTGTGTCCCACAACTGGGCAAGTTGATAAGAAAACTTTGGTGTTTCCTTCTTTGATGCCAGCAGAAAATTTAATCAACACAAGCCCCTTGTTATACATGGGAAGCCCACATGGCCTCAGGTCTGAAGCATGGTAAAACACCAAGCCAGGCTCTTTCCCCACTCTCTCAAGCCATTTTTGGACAAGCTTGGGAGCCATCTCCTGTTCTCCCCTGGAAACCTCGCTTGCAAGGAACACGTCTTTTCCCACCACTCTGTGTTGCATCGTCAGCCTCCACATCTGAACCAAAGTATGGGCGGGGGGGTGGGGGTGGTGGAGTCTTTCCGTTTTTGGCAGGGTGGCAATAATAGACTGAAAATGCTGTGTCTAATTGTAAATGCCTGTTTAACTTTTTAAGAAATTGCCTCTGTTCCAAGTGGCTATGCCAATTCCATCCCCACAGTCAATATATGAGAGTTCCAATTTTGTCCTGCCAACCCCTATTATGTTTTATATTGTAGCCACTCTGTGGGGAAATTACGGTATCACATTATGGTTTTGATTTGCATTTTCCTAATGGCTCATGATGCTGGGCTCCTTATTAGGTGCTTATTCACTGTTTATATGGGATTTTTTGTGAACTTTCTTTTACATCTTCAGCACGTTAAAAAAATGTGCTGTTTTTCTTCTTATTATTGAGTTGAAAGTTTCTTCATATTTTCTGCTCCAATGTTCTTTATCAGGTTTATAATTTTTAAGTGTTTGCTTTCAGTCTTTGGCTTGACTTTTTGTTTTCATAGTAGTATATTTCGAAATGTAAATATTTTAACTTTTAATGATGTCGAGTTTATCAATGTTTTGCTTGTATGGCTAGTACTTGTATTTCATGCCTGAGAACTCTTTGCATAAATATAAAAGAAAAATTATCTTGTATTTCCTTCAAGAAATTTTATACTGTTAGCTTGTCCATTTAGTTCTATAATTTATTTTAAACCATTTTTGTAAATGATGTCAGGTAAGCATCTAATGTTATTTCTAATGCATTTTTTATTATTGTAGAAAACACAGAACATAAAATTTATCATTTTAGTCACTTTTAACTGTACAGTTCAATCGTGTTAAGTATATTTCCATTGCTGGAAAACAGAGCTCCAGAACCTTTAATTTGCAAAACTGAAACTCCATACAGGTTCAAAACCAACTCCTCCTTTTCTTCCCCCCACAGCCCCTGGTAACCACCATTCTACTTCATCCTTTTATAAATTTTACTATTGTGTGTACCTCATGCAAGTGGAACCATATAGTGTGTGTCTCTTGTGTCCGGCTTATTTCCATTAGCACCAGGTCTTCAAGATTCATCCATGTTGAAGCATGTGTCAGGATTTCCTTCCTTTTAGGGCTGAATAACATTCCATTTTAAAGGGTCTAATTTCATTTTTAACTTTTCTTTTGCATATACATTTATATTGACTCTGCGCAGGTTTTTGAAATGACTGTTTTGTCTCCACTGAATTGTTTTTGTTCGTGTGGACAATCACATTTTACAGTACCACAAAGTCTTGATTAGCACTTACGTCCTGATCATGTCACACTTGGGGATACAGTTTTCTGCAAACTTTTATGGTACAATATTCTGTAAAACATGTCCCGAAATGTTGTTTCTTTGCCTGTGAATGAAAGAGAAGAAGAAGAAAAATAAACAGGTCCCAGGCCACTAGAGATCAGTAGTTGTGCTCAGGAGAAATTCTGTTTGTGGAGTTAGCCTTCTTGCTATTTGGTTTCCAATAGTTTTTCTCATTTTAACACTTATTTCCCCATTTTTTTAAGTGACGCTTTTGTCTGTAACCAATGTTTCAGTTATGAGATCAGTTTTTCTGCACATTTAATCTACCAGATACTAGACATGAGAATTTTTTTTTCTCTAATACTTAAATTGCTGTAAAATGTATTTCATCCATACTACGAAATAAATATCAAACATGTATTTTCCAAAATGCTAACCAACATTAAATTACTTGAAACACTTTTCATTTATATTGATCTTACTGTCTACTTCTATTAAGTTCTTACCCACCAACGCCTATTTTGGGTTGTTTTTGGTGTTTGCTCTCTGTAGGTCCAGCCTTGTGGCTGTGCTAATCTTATTTAATTTTTCACTTTTCTGGCTTTTTTAAATGCCAGATGAAGCCTACCCCTTTAGCTGTTTTCAACTATTTATTTTTTTAATTTGGATTTTAAAATAGTTTTCTCTAGTTCCTATGGTATATCTAAAAGCAGTATTACTCTGATAGTAAAGTTTAATAACAAATTGACAAAATTCTAATAAACAAAGTTGAGAACAAATTAACACATTAAACCTTTTCCCACACATGTTGCCTTTTACTTCATCTGCTCTGCTCACGATCTTGAGTTAATTGACTTTTTTTCTTCATTTAATCATAAATTGCGCTTTGATTCTTTCTTGATACCTCTTTAGAGCCATTTTCAGTCTTTTGGGAAAGGCATATCAGGCTGTGCTATTCCAGTCTCTCATGTCTCTCGTGGGCATCGCGAACTATGTTCTGTGCCACTGGATGACTGACTTTTTTAAATCCCAGGCTCTTTATCTTACTTATATTTATACCCCTACGGGAGGTTTCTGCCCAGCTCACAATTCTTATTTGTAATGTTGAATCACAGCAAAGTCTGTGATAGCTACAAAACTCACACTGATTTGAGCACCAAAGCCTTTCTGGAAATGGTGACCTATGAGTTAACTTCTGAAGGGTGAGTAGGAGTTGCCCACACACAGAGAGTATGGAGCCGGCAGTCCTGGGAGACAGAACAGCATGGTCAAAGCTGAGGAACATCTCTCAGGATTCTTGGATACAGTAAGAACAGTAAAAGAAGGGTTAAAAAGCAGGTCTTGGTAGACCCTTAGGTCATGCTGAGAAGTTTAGACTCATCTGAAGTCAGTAAGATTTATCCATAAATTTTAAAGAGGCATGAAATGGTCATCCATGCATTTAAAATGGTTATTTTATCCACAGTATCATGAATGAATTAGAAAGACTCCAATAGAGACGGAGACAGAGAAATAATTTATGTGACTTAAACAGAGACAGAGAAATAATTTTCACAGCTGCTACCATAATTCAGACATGGTGATTAATGGGTTTTATATATTAATTGAATAAAATGATAGAGCAGTACTTGTAAAGAGCCAGATCATTGCTACTGTTTTCGAAAACTATGATCCCCATGGCTGGTACTGACCACAGCGTTCTGATGAGCCATTGCTCCTGAACAGATTGTCACATTAACACATTTTATGGGTTCAGGCCATGGTTCTGAGCAAATAGAAAACAGGCTGAATCGAATTGTAATTGCAAGGGTGAGATAAAGATTCTTATCCTCCTGACAGCAAGGTGAAAGCCATGTCAATCCTTGTGTAAACAAATGATCATACTGTCTGAGTATGCGACCACTTCTGAAAGTGTTTTCATATATGACAAAAATGCATGCCTATCTTTAGGTATGGTATTTTTATGAGAGTGACTTTGGTCAGTCTTCATTCCAGGAGAGAAACAATAAAATAATGACTGTCTAGGAGAGATTTTCTGATTCTTAGTTCACTTAGTTAGCAATAAGAAAAAAATTGGGCCCGGGTGTCAGGTCACTTTTAGAGTCATGGAGTAGCACAGCTTCAAGACTAATAGCATAGTCACTGGTATCAGAGGGTTCCCATTTCAAACCGGGCTTCCCTGATTATGTAGCAAGTGCGCTGTGTGAGACAATTTGCTTTTCCTCTGAGCATTTATTTATTCAGAGGTATAACAATGTCATCATCATAAAGCTGTTCATAAGGTTACAGAGAACATTGTAGCAATCACTTAAAACAGTCTGATATACGGTGAGTGCTAAATACATGATCACTATTCTGCTTTTAACGCATGGCTAGGGAGTTTTCTGTTGGAATGAGAACCTGGGTTTGATGTACATTAGGGCTGTTCTTATTCCACTGTATTGACCATCTCTTTTCCAGAGGCTATTATAATTCTAAAGGTGCACTGATTTATTTTTCTTCCTGCCTTAATTGATTTGATCAGAGTTAGAGTAAGTTTTAACTGGTAAATTTTAATAATATCTTGAGGTGTTAGCTGATAAAAATATATTCTTGTGTGAAGTGTATACATTGCAGTCAGGATGAATAAAGTATATCTTGTATTCTCTTTCCTTTGGGATACATTTATCCTTTAAGTATAAAAATTGCACATCATTTGGCCCTAAAATCATGAATCATGAAGGATATTTTTGAAAAATTTATTTGGAAAAGTTTGTTACTACAGAATCTAAAAAGATCATGCTGGTTTTCTCCCCATTCTTTCCCCAACCTGATCTACATTCCATACATGCTACAAAAAAATGTGTTTTCATTGGTTCATCTATCTATTCACCCACTCATTTATTTATCCTTCCGTTCATTCAACCCTTTATGTGACAGTCATTAAGTGAGAATATATCATACACACAAACAAGAAATATAATACAGAAATTAAAAATAATACCTCCTTTTAGGGATGGGAAGGAGATCTACCAACCCCAAATTTTAATAAAGTCATACATGTTCTTCCATGGAAGTCTTTTCAGGTATCAATCTCTGGGGTAGGAGCAGAGGTGGGTATTGACTAGAAAACCATAAACTTGGTTAGAAGAGGTAAAATAAAAAGCATTTTCTGTAGATGGAACAAAATGCTCCATAATCATCTGGCATATTTGATGAACTTCAGATGCTTTTAAATAGGTGAAACTTAGGGTATTCCTTCCTGGAAATCTCATAATGCTTTGCTCAGCAATGGAATGTATCCAGGCAGCCAAGCCAATGAAGGGACTTAACTGAAGACTAACCTTTTCAAATTGAATTTTATAAAACTAAGGTATTCATCTTTTTTTGTTTTTGATAAAGGGGTTGTCATAACAGCTATGATCAGCACTGATTTCCTTATGAGCTGGGCTAATATCCACAAGTGTTCATAAGCCAACTGTATCACAAGTCTACTCCTCAGAAGTTCTCTTCAAGTCAAATGGCTATACATCTATTTTTACAATGAAGAAATGTGTTTCATTTTTGGATAAAAAGTGAGGCCAAAGCTTATTTAATTACTCTTTTAAAAGCATGTTTTAAATATTTTTGTACATACATATGTACTATATATATATACATAATATATTTTTGTATTGGTGAAACTACCATCTGTAACATGTCACCCCAAACTCCCAGTACTCTTATGATCATCCCTTTTTGATATAAGTAGCGTAGTAAAGGTTAAGTAATTTGTCCAATTTGGAGAGCTAAGAGTGTGAGACCTGACTCTACAGGCTGAGTCTGTCTGATGTTAGGGTTGATGGTCTCCAGGCTATGTGGTAAGGCTTTCTTCCACTTCTTTATCTGATCAGAAAATCAAGCACCCTTTAGATTTTTAGATTATGGTCCATATAACAACACAGAGCCCTCTCTTGGGTTTTCTATGTAAATGTAAGTTTACAAAGGAGTTTGTCCACAACAGCATCTTGTCTTTTTCCCTAATTCAATAGCCCCATTTGCACAAGAGGGCAACTCATAGCGTTTTGCAAATCTAGTTGATTCTCACTCTTTGAAAGGTGGCTTGATCTTTTTAAGCTGAAAAGTAACTGAAAAAGATTCATGTAGCTGCTTAACACAGCAAATTTTCCCATTGCAAATGATCTCCCAAACATGTTCAGGTGGCTTATTACAGAGTAGATTCAATTCCCTGAAAAGTTTTAAGGTCTGATTAAAATGAATAAATATGTAGTTGCATATTACATATATATATATATATATATATATATACACACACACACACACACACATTACATAGTATATGCATTATACGGTTTATAATATCTGTCCTATATATTGTTAATAATGTTATGTATACTATATAATTATATATGTCATATTATCTGTTACATTATATATAATACACATCTCACAGATGTGTTATTACAGTAGCTCCCCCCCTTATCCATGATGGACATTTCTAAGATTCCCAGTGAGTGCCTGAAACCCCATATGGTACCAAACCCTATACAATTATCTCTAGGAATCCATCGGGGATTGGTTCCAAGACCTTCCAGTGATATAAAAATTCATGGATACTCAAGTCCCTGATGTAAAATGCCATAATGTATGCACATAATCTATGCACATTCTACTGTATACTCTAAATCATTTCTAGATGACTTGTAATACCTGATATAATGTTGTTACGCTGTATCATTGAGGGCACTGGTCTCCAACCATTTTGACACCAGAGACTGGTTTCGTGGAAGGCAATTTTTTCCATAGACTGGGGTTGTAGAAGATGGTTTCAGGACAAAATTGTTTCACCTCAGATCATCAGGCATTAATTAGATTCCCATAAGGAGCACACAACCTAGATCCCTCATAAGCACAGTTCACAGTAGTGTTTGCAATCCTATGAGACACTAATGCACCGCTGATCCGAAAGGAGGTAGAGCTCAGGTGGTGATACCTGCTCCCCCACTGCTCCCCTCCTGCTGTGTGGCCTGGTTCCTAACAGGCCATGGATCCATACCAGTCAGTGGCCCAGGGGTTGGGGATCCTTGGTTTAGGGAATGGTGGCAAGAAAAGGAGTCTGTACATGTTCAGTACAGATGCAACTTTTTTTCTTTCCTTTAGTAGTTGAAATCTGCCATCGGTTGAATCCATGGATATTGAACCTATGCATACAAAAAGCTGCCTGTATAACTATAACTTTTCCTATATATATGTAGCTATAATATAACTATAATAAAGGTTATTATATAAATTAGGCTTAGAGATTAAAAACAATGAATAATAAAACAGAAAAAAGACATATAAAATATGTTGGAATAGAAGTAATGTACTGAAAAGTTATGTCTTCATTTTCTCTTACAATGTTTGATAGTACTGTACTCACCCTTCTTGACAAAGATAACTGAAAGCACAGAAATAAAAACTGCAGACAAGCGGGGCTGTATGTGCAATACACGGTGTGGCTTTGTCATCGTGCACCTTCATGTCAGCTGCTGAAAGCAGATGCAGGGAAGTTGTCTGATATGCACACAGTCATGAGCTGTGTTAGCAAAAAGACATTGGGCAACTGGGCTGGAGAGCATGTAAAAATTATAAAGTGAAACCCATTTATTTGGCAGATAAAGAAACATAATCTCAGAACGACTGTCAACTGCTTAGGCAGAGGCGAAAGCAAATCAAGTATTTCTGACTCCATGCTCTTAGGTTGGCACTATACCATTTTTCTCAAAAATCATTATGGCTTTCATAGTTTGTTATACTATTATAAAAAGTGACATTAACTCACTTGTTACTTACAAAGCATGAATAAATAAAACATATACTTTTGATATGGCTTGACTCTGCGTCCCCACTCAAGCTGTGTCATCACACCAAGAAATTTTCTTGATAGCCTGTTGGGCAATATGATACATGTCTTTTTTTTTTTTTTTAAAATTTCCTCAATTTATGTGTCCATAACTTCACTAGAATCCTTCTATGTGTAGTCTCAATTATTGCAATAGACTACTGCGGTGTCAAGGTCACTTTAATGTGGCAGCTTGGCCAGACTCGAGGCCGAGCTCCTCGATCAGTCACTAATTGTGGTGCTGCTGGGAAGGCAGTTTGCTGATGCAATTACTGCTTTTTACCAGTTGATTTAAGTGATAGAAATTATTCTAGAAAATTTGGGTGAGCCCAATGCATCCAGTTGAGGGGCATGAGGAGAAGAACTGTGTTTCCCTAGAGAAGAAGAAATCCCGCCTGTGGACAGCAACTTCACCCGGTGCCAAGAGTTCCAGCCTGTCTCTCCTGATCACCTTTCCTGTGGATTTCGTACTTGTTCAACCAGCGCCACAATTGTATAAGACATTTCCTTGCAATCACTCCATATATACGTCCATATATGTGGACTGATCTGTGTGTGTGTGTGTATATATATATCCATATATATGTGTACTGTATATGTAAGTATATATGTATACTTACTGTATATATATATATATATACACATACTGTATACATATATATACATACATATATACAGTACATATATATGGATGTATATATGTGTATGTGTGTGTGTATATATACGTATTAGTCCACATATAAATATGTACTGTATATATGTATGTATATGTGTATATATATACACACAGTATGTATATATATGTACTGTGTATATATATATACACATATCAGTCCATATATACATATATATATATATATACATATATACATATATATATATAATATATATATATGAATGTATATATGGACTGATTGCAAGGAAATGTCTTATATAATTGTGGGGTTGGTTTTATATATATATATATATGTCTCCAACTGGTTCTGTTTTTCTTCTTGAATCAACCTTTTATACAAACCTAAGACTTGTTTTATCTGCTCTGAACTGTCAATTCACTCCCACCTTCCTGGCAGTGTGAATTTTTCTGAAGTGCAAGTGTGACTCTAACACTCAACTTCATTATAAAATCAGTAACTTCAGGAGATAAAGCTCCATGATCTTGGCATATCTTGCAAGTCTTTAAACCTGGCTCCCAGCTATGTTTCAAGAAATCATCTATCTTCTCTGTTCCACCCCTAGAAACTTCAATCATCTGATATTCTCTTAATGCCTGAAGACAGCATCTATCTGTATTTTTTTCAATGATGCAGTGGTATCCTCTCTATCTGGAATACCCACTCCTTTCTTCTCCAGAAAAAAAAAAAATTCCCTCTATGCCCCAACTCACATATCAGTGACTTTAGAACTTCTCCCAGTTCATGCAACGTTTCCTCTGCTGTCCTCTGCTCTCCCATGTTCTCTTACACGAATACATCAATATTTTACCTCCTTTTGGATTTTTTACCTATTTTACTGCCTTTTGGATTTTAAATAATTGCTATGATCCTCGGTAGAGTTTTCCTTCCTGAAAAATGTCATTCACTTTCTGAGAAGAAATAGCCTGGGCTTGAGATCAGAAGAAGTAAGGTTATTTGTGTGCCTGAAACTGGGAGGAGGGTAACATTTGTGTGTTACTTTTTGATGAATATAATGCCTAATTTATATTTTTATGATATAAGGAAAGATTTGCATTTTATATGTCTTTTTTTTTTTATTATGTACTTTGGTACCTTTTAAGAATAGCCCTGAATCTACATATTTTAAGACTAGGTCACATTTCCATTAAATTGAGATTGAGGATTATGTTTCTATGTACACTGTTTACCCATCTAATTAGTTTATAATTTAGATTCTTATTTAAAATAAGTATTTTCAGGCTGGGTGCAGTGGCTTTATGCCTGTAATTCCAACACTTTGGGAGGCTGAGGCGGGCATATCACCTGAGATCAGGAGTTCGTGACTAGCCTGGCCAACATGGTGCAACCCCGTCTCTAATAAAAATACAAAAAGTTAGCCAGGTGTGCTGGCACATGCCTGTAGTCCCAGCTACTTGGGAGGCTGAGGCAGGAGAATCACTTGAACCTGAGAGGTGGAGGTTGCAGTGAGCCAAAATCACACCATTGCACTGAAGCCTGGGTGACAGAGTAAGACTCGGTCCCCCCCCTGCAAAAAAAAAACGTGTTTTTAAATAAATTCAAAGAAAGAAAACCTTTGTAAAAGTGTCCCTGTTAAAGTATAGACTTATTACTTGGCAGGTCCCTAACCCTGAGTTTGGAGTTAGGGTTGTATGGGGATGAACATAATTTTAAATTCCTAAAAATCTCTTTATTTCACAAATAAGTCGACTTTGGGATAGTTCTTTTATTGATGTAAACAGTTGCCCAATTTATGAGTCAGCTACCTGTATATTTATAAAAAAAAACCAAGAGGTAACAAATTTTAAGAGTATAAATTCATCTTTTTTAGTACATAATTGTCAAATGCTGTCAATTATTATATTGTTCATACACGCTTTGTTTCAGACTTAATGGCTCACATGTGGCTCACATAAGCTCTGTATCACATTCTGAAGCTCCTTCATTTCATCTCTTTGAGCTGTCTTTAGTTTGTCTTCATTAAAACCCTGGTTAAGCATCACTTCTGCAGTTCTTATCAAGCTTCTCAGGGAGGCCACTCTTTTCTCCAGCCTTATCATCCTCCTTCTTTTTTCCATGATTTTCTGTTATCTATCACATTATATGAGACTTCCTACAATGATTGTCATCCATGGCATTGCGCCTGTGATAAATCAGTGAGATAAGATAAGATGGTCCTTCTTCTTCTTTTTTTTTTTTTTTTTTAGTGGTATCTCATCATTTTATTATTTATTTATTTATTTATTTATTTTTTTAAATTTTTATTGCATTTTAGGTTTTGGTGTACATGTGCAGAACGTGCAAGATAGTTGCATAGGTACACACATGGCAGTGTGTTTTGCTGCCTTCCTCCCCTTCACCCACATTTGGCATTTCTCCCCAGGCTTTCCCTCCCCAGTTCCCCCCCACTGTCCCTCCCCTATCCCCCCCAATAGACCCCAGTGTGTAGTACCCCACCCCGTGTCCATGTGTTCTCATTTTTCTCACCCGCCTATGAGTGAGAATATGTGGTATTTCTTTTTCTGTTCTTGTGTCAGTTTGCTGAGAATGATGTTCTCCAGATTCATCCATGTCCTTACAAAGGACAAAAATTCATCATTTAGAATGGCGATCATTAAAAAATCTGGAGACAACAGATGCTGGAGAGAATGTGGAGAAATAGGAACACTCTTACACTGTTGGTGGGAGTGTAAATTAGTTCAACCATTGTGGAAGACAGTGTGAAGATGGTCCTTCTTCTAATGTAAGTTTCTTCATTGCCTCATTTTGAATCCTCAGACCTAGCCCTCTGTTATTTACTCGTAAATATGTTAAATTGGTTCCCATTGTTAGCCCTCACCCTCCAAAATAAGACAAGTATTTGTCTTATTTTTAATAGTGAGGCCACTTACAATTACTTTTTATCTTTTTAAATATGAAATACTTCCTTTTAGTTTGTTAAACAAATACTGTATCAAATCAAGAGAAACGGATTGCCTATCAGTTGCCAGAACCATGTTGGGCTCTGTAACTCAAAAACAGAACGAAGAGTAAGATACAATCTTACATGACCTCTATTGTTATTTGTGATGATAAAAGAAATACATAATTTTCTCTTCAGGTAAATCATACAACACTATTAATTGTAATTATGCTTGATTTTTTTTTTTTTTTGCAGTCTACAAATTGTACCTAGAAGTCTTTAAACAAAGACAAATATGCACATTTGAAGCTGGTCTTCTTACACCTTTTATGTTGACATATTTAATCAGGTCCTCTTAAAGCATGTTTTCTATTAATAGACATATAATATTCTAGCATATACATATATTAATTTCAGACACTCCTAGTGTCAGATACTGAAGTTGCCTGAAATCTTTTACTACTATATATCATTGTCCCATGAGCATTTTATCTGATCATTTACTTTTCTGAACATTTGCTTAGCCTGGATTCCTATAAGTAAAATTATTTGATGAAAAATCATGAACAGTTAAAATGATCTTGATAAGCTCTTGATCCACATCAGCAACTTTCCCTCCAGAATGTTGAAGAAAATAATTTCAATTGTCTCCCCACCAGGTCTTGACGGTGCCTATCTTTTTGTACCTTCAGCACTATTAATAGGGTTTTGTTTTGCATGGCTTGGATTAATGGTGGATTATGTTTTTTATACTTATTGACTGTAACATTTTTAGAAATTGGCTATATGTATCATTTGTCTGTTTTCATATTAGCATTTTTAAAGAGGTATTTATCTTTTAAAAAATTTGTCTCTCTGAATTCTAATTGAAAATATTTCCCGCTTCCCTGATATTTGGTGTTTGTTTTTATCATTGTTATTTAATGCTCTGTGTTTGCTTTTGGAATCTATATATAATTTCCTTTTTGCTTTGTGAGTTCACGTGTTATTTTGTGCCTGGTCATTGTATCTCTTTCCTCATCTGAATTGCATCAATACATGGCTTGGGTTTGAACTGAAAGAAGCTGGATCTGCTTTAAAAAGATGTAGTATTATTGAGAAATACTTTTATACAGCCATCTTGACAATTTAATTATTCATCATTTTTGAGGTCTAACTTTTATTACCGCATTCAATTGTAATACACTATACTAAATGTAAAAATTAAGATTAGAATAGAGATACTTGGAGAAAATGACTGTGCACAGCTTTTAGACAATCCATTTTCAATGTAAGAGAGAGAGGAAGGTTTCACAACAGAAATATGCCGACTCAGTTTATGTGTGTGTTCCATTTAGATTAAAGTCATAGCAGTTGTAGTGCATTCCAGCCTGCTTAGAGTTTATCAATATTATGCAGCTGTTGCCTTGGCTAAAGAAAGTGCCAAGAGGAAATAATGAGATCGTACAGAATCCTGATAAGTAAAACTTGCAAGGCAGAATAAGAACTAAGAAAATAAAGAAATTTTTTTTTTAAAAAAAGCCGAAGCTCCGGGAAGTCCTATTTCTTATTTATATAACATTATCCTAAATGTTTTGCCTTAAAACTTTTCTTTGAACAATTGCCCCCTCTATAATATGCCAAAACTAAGTCTGTTTCTTCTAAGAGCTGGCACCACACTGATAATTTGTAAGTGCAAAGTATGCAACCGCAATTGCTGTTTCACCCTGAACTTGAACTAAAGACGCCTTTTGTTGGCAAGAATGTGGTGCCACGCAAGGAGACTCCACTAATACTGAGGGCGAGAAACAGACGAGTCTCCTTCATTCTTGAATAAACATACCATTCAATTCACGTAAAGGCAAGTTAATTTCAGAAAGGTTCACTTCTGTTTTCTTGAGATAACAAGATGCAAAGCATTTACTCAGGCAGTTGATAAAACTCTTCAGACATTATCACATTGGCTGTGTGTTTTTTAAATGTAACGTGTTCAAACAGAATGCTTTTTTGATCATTTGGAAAACTCATCTTCGCTGTACCTTCTAAGAACACGTACAGCATCACTGCTTACCAATTTAACATTCCTTAGGTTTGACTGAATCACTGCTAAAACAGTTTCCTTGTGTAAGATAATGGGAACTCCTGGTAAATTACCTTTAGCTTCTCATTAAACAATGTTTTCTGTAACCCTTTTTGAAATTAAAACATGCATAAAAATAAGTTTTATATGTCAACTTGATTTCATATTAGTATATAAGTTGATAATCATTTGGTAACTACTATTTGGCTAGCCGAATGGTAGTTATCAAAAAATAACTACCTTGAGAAAGTCTCTGTAAAGGATATTTTGGAAAAGGCAGTTTTATATCGATACACATCACATATTTGCATGAAGTATTTCCTGGGGTTAGTAGCATTGTACTAATCAAAACTCATAGAACCTTATGATTTTAAGATATTTTGAGCTCTCTTATAACACTTGTAGATAAAAACAAAAATCATTAAGGCATATTTCTTACCTGAGATGCTAGATAAATACTTAGTTTCGTTTTGTTTTTTTTTTTTTTGAGATGGAGTTTCGCTCTTTTTACCCAGGCTGGAGTGCAATGGCGCGATCTCAGCTCACCACAACCTCCGCCTCCTGGGTTCAGGCAATTCTCCTGCCTCAGCCTCCTGAGTAGCTGGGATTACAGGCATGCACCACTATGCCCAGCTAATTTTTGTATTTTTAGTAGAGACAGGGTTTCACCATGTTGACCAGGATGGTCTCGATCTCTTGACCTCATGATCCACCCGCCTCCACCTCCCAAAGTGCTGGGATTACAGGCTTGCTTGGTTTGGTTTTGACTGTAAAATTATTGAGCAAAAAGTTTGATTAACAAAACAATGTACTCTGATGTTTAGACTATCAATACTAGGTGAAATGGACTAAATGTACAAAAGAGAAAAATAAGACGAATGAAAGCAATATTACCCTAACAGCAGCTGGTTAAATTATGGAACTGAATTCTACAAAGAGCCAACTTTTCATTTTTTTCTCTTTGGTTTTCTTTTCCCTTGAGGTTGAACAGTATCAGCATATCTAGCATGATTTTGTAGTATAAGTAATAGCCTTTACATGACCCAGTCCAAATATACTAGAGAAGTATTTTTGTGGACTTGTCGTAAAATGTTACTTTATTCCCATTTAGTGACTCTTCTCTGAATTGCAGGTCCCTTGTACCTGGACAGGTATAAAAGACTCAAATATCTGGTCGGATGTTGGACTTCTTTTCCCAGTCCCTGGCCATAACAAGTCATGGCTTTACTCCTAATGCTATACACAAAAATATATTCATTTGAAATATTTAGACGATTTCTTTATAGAAAATCAAATCTCACCTTGTTATACACACTGAGGATATTTTCAGGGCATGCGTAACTTTTAACAAGAACATTGTTGATGCCAATCACCCTTCCTCTGAGAGTTTCTGTCTGCCACCCAGAATTCTGACTGGAGGTATTATCACTAGACATGCCTTTCTTGCATTTTTGGAACCATATTCTTGAACACATATTTTTATCTGGAGGTATTTCCTGCTTAGAGACAGCCTGGTATGTGAAATATGATATTTTAAAACTAGACTAGTACTAGTATTGCAAAATGAATTTTGATGCACAAAAGCCAATACCATCAGGTTTCCTCTGAAGTCTTTTGAAGTCTCTCCTAAGACATTTAAAATTCTACCATTCACTTGCCCTGAGGACTTCTAATTTCTGACAATGGAAACTCAACTCCTAGAGTGTTGTGTAAATTGCACACCATGGCATTTATGTAAATGCCCACTGAATGAATAAGAAAGATGACAGAAAATAAGGAAGCTTTCAAGCTTATGTACTGTCAAGTCCTCCGTGCTTTTAAACACGGACTTTTAAATACTACCAAGAATTATGAGAAATATAAAAGAGAAAGATAACGTGGTCCATAGTGAAAAGTCAATAAATTGGTGAATCAGACCCCTAAACAACCCAGATATTAGGCAGAATGGGTAAAATGAGCGGAGAAATCAGAGACATCAGGAGAGGTTTGGAAGCTTCATAGATTGACACTGCCATCCTGCAACTGAGACACACAGCACCTGAACAACAGCTACGACAATGACAATGAACGTGGTTGGTAACATGTTAGATACGCAGGAGAAAGGATCAGCTACTTTGAGGGAAGGCCACTAGACATTCTTTGAACTAAAGGAGAATGAGAACACATTGAAAATGAATGAATAATACAAAACAAAATAAAACTGAACATCAGTAGCCTACAGGTTAATACCGAGTACTCTGATGCTGGAGTCCCGGTAATGAAGGAGAGAGAAAATCGGGTGAAAAGTATTTGAAGAATCTTTCCTGTAGTTTTCCAAATTGATTTAAAGCAGTGAGTCACTGACATAGAAAGCTCTGCACATTTGAGGGAGACTTAACACAATACACACACACACACACACACACACACACACACACTTTAAGTATGTCATAATCAGGCTGGTGAAACCCAGATATAAAAACAACCTATTTGCTTCTTGTAAGGGTGGACAAGTGAATTTGTTTTGTAGACCACCTGCAAATAGGAATTACAAAAACAATAACTTGTAAACTTCCCAGAGCTGACTAAAGAGAGAAGATGGCATAATCTCAAAAGCATGATGAATGGTAAGAATTGCAAACCAGTGGCTTCAGACCTAAGGCACTGCCCACCCCACTGAGCTACAGCAGCGAATGGCACTCTGCAAGCTTACCAAAAAAAGGTTTCAGAGATTGTGATTCCAGAATGGGAAATCACCTGGAAATTGAAACATTTACTGGAACAATCCCAGTAGTATAAGAACCATAGACGTGGAACCCAAATTTAATGCATAAATTCTTCAACTATCTGAATGACAGCTAAATTCCTTGTTCTTGGAGATGCCCAGGGGCAAATAAGCAGAGTAGAGAGGAGTCTACCGTGGAAAATGTTAAAACTGTGCTCTGAATGAAGAGACCCCACAAACAGGCTTTGTGTGAACAACATGGCTGTTTATTCACCCGGGTGCTGGCTGGCTGAGTCCGAAAAGAGAGTCAGTGGAGGGTGGTGGACAAGAGTTGGTTTTATAGGTTTGGGGGAGGCAGTGGAAAGTTACAGATGTTAAAGGTTAGGGTGGTTTTTGCAAACTGAGAGTGGGTCATAGGGTCTGGAGTCACGAGGTTGACCAAGGTCGGTTACAAAGTCCCATGGCTTTGTTAATTGAGGGTGGAATAGGAACAAATAGAATGTCTCAAGCTAGTTACATGCTGCAGGGGTTGGTCATTCTTGCTTTTTTCATGGCCCTCCAGTTACTCCAGATTTTCTAATTCCAGGAGGCCAGACAGAGACAGAGGTGTATGTGCAGGTCACACGGGTCACCATGGAATCCATGGCACTGTCCGTCAGCCTAAAAGACCTTACATTTCTGTTTTTTTTTTTTTTTTTTTAATATTAGTAATATAAAGGAAAAAGAAACGAAGATTGGAGGGCAGTGGAATGTTAGGAAGGCCGGCAGAGCGGGGTGATGGAGTGACGTTTCTCTGGGCTGCTTTGAGCAGAATTGGGGGTGGCACGAAACCTAAAATGGGAAAGAATTTAGACTGCTAGGAGATCTCGGAGCAAGGGGTGATACTGTGGGATTGTTAGAAGGAGCATTATGTGAATATGAGCTTTCAGAAGGAGAATAGGTACAGGGGAGACAGATGCGAAGGAGAAATACTGGCCTCGAGGGGCAGGTATTGGAGTGTTAGCTGCTTCTTCAGCTACTTTATCAGCATAAGTGTTTCCTTGAGTAATGGGATCTGATGGCTTTTGGTGTCCCTTGCAGTGAATGACTCTGGCCTTGGCTGAAAGTAAAGCGGCTTTAAGAAGGGTTTTTGTCAGGGGAGCATTGATAATGGAGGAACCCTCCGAGGTGAGAAAACCTCTTCCTGCCTATATGGCAGCATGGTGCTGTAGGATGTGGAAGGCGCGTTTAGAGTCAGTATAGATATTAACATGCAGTCCTTTGGCAAGAGTAAGAGCATGGGTTAAGAAGGCAAGCGGCTCAGCTTGCTGAGAAGTGGAGGAAGAGGGAAGTGTGGCAGCCTCTATGATAGACGAGTGGGATATAACAGTATAGCCAGCTTTGGCCGGTGCACTCTGAATGAAGAGACCCCCCAATCAGGGTTGTGTGAGCAACATGGCTGTTTGTTCACCCGGGTGTGGACAGGCTGAGTTTGAAAAGAGAGTCAGAGGAGGGTGGTGGGGTGGGAGTTGGTTTTATAGGTTTGGGGTAGGCAGTGGAAAGTTACGGAAGTTACAGTTTAGGGCAGTTTTTATAAACTGAGGGGGTTGTACGGCCTGGAGTCATGAGGTTGACCAAGGTCAGTTACAAAGTTCAATTGCCTTGTCAACAGAAGTCAGAATAAGGAACAAATGGAAGACTGTCGCAAGTTAGTTAGGCACTGCAGGGGTTAATCATTCTTCCTATTTTCATGGTCTTCCAGTTACTTCAGATTTTCTTAGTTAGTTAGTTAGTTAGTTAGTTAGTTAGTTTCTCTCTTGTTACCTGGACTGGAGTGCAATGGTGTGATCTCGGCTCACCACAGCCACCACCTCCTGGGTTCAAGCAATTCTCCTGCCTCAGCCTCCTGAGTAGCTGGGATTACAAGCACACACCACCATGCCCAGCTAATTTTTTTTTGTATTTTTAGTAGAGACGGGGTTTCACCGTTTTGTCCATGATGGTCTCGATCTCTTGACCTGGTGATCCACCTGCCTCGGACTCCCAAAGTGCTGGGATTATAGGCGTGAGCTACCGCGCCTGGCCTACTTCAGATTTTTTAATTCTGGGAGGCCATTCAGAGGTGTATGTGTGGGTCATGGGGGTCACCATTGTGTCCATGTCAGCCTAAAAGACCTTACAGAAAGGTAGTTACTCAGATCCAGAACTGTGATTCGATGAATTTCTTAACAGAGACTGTGTACCATTTAGGTAACAGAGAACATGAAGTGTTAGACTACAGAAATCAAAATTGGAAATTATGGGAAAAATTTTAGAAGCAAGGGAACCTGAAAGAGGATGAGCCTCATCTCTATTTAAGTTCTTGGGTGAATAACCTATTTCACAGGCACAGGGAAGATTCACAGGAGGGAGAGCTAAAAATTAACAGCAACACTGCAGGGGAGTTTACCAGAGCAAAGCCCGGGTCTCAGCAGCTGTGAATCTTGTGACAAAATTTACATTTTTAGTTCAGGAAGTTAAAAATTAGAATGCAAATCTAATAACTCTCAGAAGTACACAGTAGATTTTAAACCTAACACTATGTATTATTTTCCATGTTTGGTTTTCAAAGAAAAATTACTGATATGCAGAAAAGGGAAAGTGTGGCACAGGATAAAAACATAAGTCAATGGAAGCTGAGTATGACTGTCTTCAGAAGCAGGAGTTAGCAGACACACACTCTATTGAAAATACATTCACGAAAAATTTGAGACCACTGAGTTGACAATTAGGAGATATAAGAAGAAAAATTAAAACTACTTTTTTTTTCTATTTAGGCACCATACCAGAAACAGATTCATACAAATATAATTAACTGACTTTTGCAAAAAGTGAAAAAAGATTTCAATGGAATCAAAATAATATTTTCACCAAATGGTTCGAGATGAATTAGATGTCTATATGCAAACAAACAAATGAATAAATATGGCAACTTTGACCCATAACTCATATCTTGTACAAAGTTAACTAAATTTGACTGTAGACCTGAGTGTATAATGTACAACTATAAAACATTTAAAAAAGAACAGGAGAGATTCTGTATGAACTTGGACTGGCAGAGTTTCGAGACAATACACAAAAATAAATTGATAAAAAACTGTACTTTATCAAAATTTAAATATTTTGTTCTCTGAAAAACAATAAGAAAAGAAGTTTGAAAAACTGGGAAGAAATATTTGCAAAGCACACACTGGATAAATAATGTGCATCCAGAATATGCAAAGAACGGTTAAAACTCAACAATAATGCAACAATGAATACTCATTATTAGCAAGCAGAGTGTCATTGATTTAGAAATGCATTCACATGCAATTTGTATATAGTGCTTTTTTTAAACATTTAACTGTGGAAAATAATTACAGCACTAATTCAGATATTATGTCTTAAATATTGACATGTGCCTTTAGAACAAAGATAATTTCAAGATATTCTCTTTTTACCTAAAATCAATAAAGCCATGTACACAGAGTTTAAGTTATTAAGTTTGCTTTCTAATAATGTAGAAAGAAACAAACTAGAAGAAAATAAATGTAGTAAATTTTGTTAGCCCTTGCTTTAGCTGGAATAAACTATAAACTCATAATTCTTTCAAAAAAATTTTGAATAAAGGCAGAAATTAATGTATTGACTATTTTATATAATATCTATTTGTAGAGTCCACTGGTACATTACGGGCTTTTTCTTGTCTTGTTTTATTTTTAATGGAAAACTTTGTATTGTTTAAAATAATCTGGGATCTTGAGGGTGTCTTAGCCACTCTATTAATAACAGAATTTGACTGAGCACATACTTGGTGAGTGATAGATTGAGCTTTCTGATGGAAGAAACCTTGGAGCTGCCACAGCCACGACACCAGCTGCAGTGGGGAAGGCATGACTGTGGCTGCTCTTTCACTAAGTGGGTGGGAGCTGGAAATAGGTGGAAGCCCCACCCTCTTCTGAGTTGGCAGTACAGGAGCCTTGTGCTTCCTAAGTGCAGCTGCAGCTGCCCAGCCACAGTTGCGGACCTGGACCTCCCTGTGCTCTTGGAAGCCAGGAGCAGGCAGGAAAGCCCTCTCGGCTACAGAAGCCATGGCTGTGGACACAGGTATCTCTGCACTGTTGGGGGTTCAGGAAGGCCACCCCATCCACACAGGCTCCAAAGTGCCTGCTCCTGCTGCCTGGTCTCTTCCAGCTCCTGGACCCTGTCTAATCTCAGAGGGGAGTTGAGGCCGAGCCCAGGCACTGTTGCAACCCAGGCGGGTGTGTGCAGGCTTTTAGCAGTGCCGACACCCCAGCTCCATGTGGCCTTGGCACCCTCCGGGCTTTGGGTGCCAAAGAGGACAGGAAGGAGGCTTCGGGGGTGCTGAGGGTAGCTTGCTGCTGGTCTGCAAGTGCCCCTGGTTAGGAACAGCCTGGATGCTATGAACAGTGGTGAAGGGAGACAGGCCCCTGGGTGGAAAGGGGCAGGTCCCTGGTGAAGCCCCACCTTCAAGCCAGGGAAAGCCTGAAGCCTGGGGCCCTGGCTGCCAAACTGTGGACCAGAGTGGAAACTTAAGGTGCTTTAGCTGGGCCCACCCATGGTCATCCATGGACCAATCAGCATTCACTTCCTCGTCTCTAAAAGCCCATAAAAGTCCCCCTTCTCCCCACGCAGCCAGACTCAGAATGAGAGATGACAGGATGACCAGCATGGAGAGGAGCTACCCACCCCAGGGTCTCCTCTTTGCTGAGAGCTGAGAAGAGGAAGGGATGTCCTGCCTGCAGAGAGGAGCTACCCACTCCAGGGTCTCCTTGGAGCTGTTCAATTGCTCAATAAATCTCCTCTTCACCTTGCTCTCCCTCCACTTACCCACATACCTCATTCTTCTTGGCATGCAGGGCAAGAACTCGGAACCTGCCAAACAGCACGGCTGAAAGAGCTGCAACATAAACAGGGCTGAAACACACTCCTTGCTCACAACGTTGCAGTTGACAAGAATGAGGGAATGGCTATGGTCCTTCAGGGACATCAGACCTGGGAGCACTCCAAGCCAGGGCTGTGACACCTTCTTTGGGTCACTGCAATTTCTGGTATCTCTAAGCTTCCGGGTGCTACCATGTTCCCCAGTGCCAGCCATGGAAGCTACTTGCAGTGTGCCTGGTCTAGTCACAGCCTCACAGTGAGCCAGCTCCTGGAGCTGCTTGCCCACCACAGCCAGCGTGCCTGGCTCTGTAGAGTGGTCAGACCCCACTCATGCTTGCTCACACACCCTCACTGCTCCACTCACGCTTGGCAGGCATGAGATCCAGATTGGTAGCATGAGCTGAGTGCAGCCCTGCGGCCCAGTGGCCCTGAACAAAATTTGGGCTAAGGTGTCACCAGCTTCAGAGGGTTTCTGCTGATGAAATAACACCCGAAGGATCCTGTAACGCTTCCAAGTCCTTACTCTGAGGGTGATTGCTTCAAGTCACTGACATTTAGGCAAGTCATGGCAGCCAACAGTTTGTATATTCTGTTTGTAAATTTTGCAGAAATGCATCTGACCTACAGACACTTAGATTTGTGTAGGTACCTTCTTTTAATTTTCACTTGGTTTAACTTTGTTTCATCGAGGTCAATTCTGTGCTTCTTTCAGTCCCTTTAATTTGAAACATAACAGATTATTTTATTAATACTTCATGGGGGATCCAATAGAGTGGAACTGATTGAAGGTTGTGCTGTGGATCCTAATATTGTTTCTTATTTCTTTTCAGGATGCATTTTGAAAGATGTTTTATTTCTATCTTTTTTTCATAAAATACCACAGGCCAGCTGCAAGGCTCTTTGTGGAAGAAATCTTCAAATATAGGTAAACCATGCATATTAGAAAAGATGGCCTAAAACTTTACCTGCCATTAAAAGTGCAGAGAAAATCATAAAAATCTAAGAAAGCAAATTAGTACATGTCTTGTAGAATCATAGAGCCTGACTTAGTCATCTCCAGGGTAAGCCTCATAAGGTTTGCTCACAGGACAGACCCTTTAGTAAAGAGGGCTTTAGTCAGCCAGACAATGTTTTTATGTGCCACTGTGGAGATAAATGACAGAGCAGAATTTCTATTGTGTGCAATGATGATGTCTGATTTGCTCTTAGCTGCTCAATGTGCACATTCATTGAGGAAGAGTCTGATGCTCTCACAAAAACCATTGTAATGAATTTGGAAAATATGAGTTCCAGAGCTGATAGAAACTTTCCTAACTTCACTTACACCTATTGACTTTTTTTTCTTGCTTTGCTCATCTATTAAGTTTTTGTGATGATGTGTCTTTCCCATTGTCTCTATGGAATTAAAAGAGGGTAAAATAAATTTAGTTCTAAGTAGCTGGCACATGCTGAGACTGTGGTTCAATAAGAGATGCTGCAAGATTTGCCCAGTCCTCTTAGTTAACAGCTGTAAATTAGTAAATACATGTAAGGCAATTAGGACAGTGCCCGACTGAGAGAGAGATACAGAGACACAGAGAGACAGAGACAGAGAGAAACAGAGAGACAGGAGCTACAGATGGTAGAGAGAAGGAAGACAGCCATAGGGCTCTGAGCCTGCTCTAGGGTCATCAAGATAATCATGGGCTGAAAGCCATTTTAAAATGTAGGTTTTCAGGCCTCAATCTCAACGTAGAAGAGATAGAAGTTAACAGATGGGTTGAGATGCAAGAACTGACTTTTAAGTATCTGGATTCTTCCATTTTTTTTAGATGCAGTTTCACTCTTGCTGCCCAGGCTGGAGTGCAATGGCACGATCTTGGCTCACTGCAACCTCCATCTCATAGGTTCAAGAGATTCTCCTGCCTCAGTTTCCCAAGTAGCTGGGATCACAGGTATGCACCACCATACCCGGCTAATTTTGTATCTTTAGTAGAGACAGGGTTTCACTATGTTGGTAAGGCTGGTCTCGAACTCTTGACCTCAAGTGACCCACCTGCCTCAGCCTCCCAGAGTGCTGGAATTACAGGCATGAGCCACCATTCCTGGCCACATCTGGGCAATTCTTATGAAGGTGGCTTACAAATTGCATTTAAGAAACAGCTATTTCTTAAAGCGTCTGTTTCTTAATGCATCTCTTTATGACAGACAACTAGGAAGAGTGTGGTAAAGGAGAACACAGCTGTGCCTTCTGAAAATGGGATTGTGTGTATCATTTCAGCCACACTTCTCTGCACCTGCCCATAGATTTTGAGTAAGTCTCCCTTGCATGTGGTAAAGTTTATCAAGTGTGCAGAAAAGCCTAGAAATACAGCTAACCAGGAAGATAAAAGATCTCTACAGGAAGAATTGTAAAACATTGCTGAAATAAATCAAAGGTGACACAACAAATGGAAAAACATTCCATGCTCACGAATAGCAAGTTAGGGGGTGTGTAAATTAATTCAACCATTGTGGAAGACAGTGTGGCAATTCCTCAAGGATCTAGAAATAGAAATACCATTTGACCCAGCAATCCCATTACTGGTTATATACCCAAAGGATTATAAATTATTCTATTATAAAGATGCATACACACATATATTTACTGCAGCACTGTTCACAATAGTAAAGACTTGGAACCAACCCAAATGCCCATCAATGATAGACTGGATACAGAAAATGTGGCACATATATACCATGAAATACTATGCAGCCATAAAAAAGATGAGTTCATGTCCTTTGCAGAGACATGGATGAAACTGGAAACCACAATTCTCACCAAACTGACACACAGTCTGCACATGTTCCCCAGAATTTAAAGTAAAATAAATAAATAAATAAAATTGTTCAAAGGGCCATATTACCCTAAGCAATTTACAGATTCAGTAATGTTTCCATCAAACTATCAAGGTCATTTTTCACAGAATTAGAAACGACTTTTCTAAAATTTACATGTAACCAAAACAACCCAAAGAGCCAAAACCATCCTAAGCAACAAGAACAAAGCTGGAGGCATCACAAGCTGACTTCAGACTATATGACAAGGCTACACTAACCAACCATCAGGTCTGAGTCTTCCTCTCCATCTTTTATGACATCACAAACTCTATCCGATTAGGGACCCTTATGACCTTCCTAAACCTTAATCCCTTCTCTAAAGACTTCATATCCAAACATAGCGACATTCTGAAGTACTGGAGGTTAAGATCTTAGCATATGAATCTTGGAGAGGACATGATTCAGCCCCAAAGACGCACCTAGCACCCTGCACTTCTTTCTGCAAAGAGCTTATCTCGATTAACATTCAGCAGCTAGGCATGCATTATTTAATATCTGTCCCTGTATTCATGAGAGCAGAAACCAGCTCTATTTGTCCCATACCTAGGAGAGTTTGTACCACATAATGAGCTCCAAAGAAATATTTGTAAAATAAATGAATGGAAAGCAAGATAGAGTTATACATACATCACAAAATTCCCTGGCAAGGTAAATCTTAGCTGTTGTAGGGAAGCGACAGAGAAGAAAAGATACACGGACACACATACTTGTTCTTTTCCCTTTCTGCAGTCACTTAGTTATCATTCTCAAGGAAAAGGTTGAAGTTGCAAGGAACAGACAGGATGTAAGTTCAAAAATAAGTTAATTTGACTTTTTTCAAGGAAAGACAAAGAAGTGAAATAATCATAAATTATGCTGTAAAGATTTAGGAGAGCAGAAATCTAAATCGCCTCATTGTGTTAAAATACACCACACATTCTGAAAGTGCAAGGTGCCATCAGATAAAGGAGCTGCACTGGACCTTTGAGAATAACCCGAGGTGCTATCATAACCCATTGTGTCAGAGGCTGTGACTTGCAGAAGACACAGTCACCATTTAGGGACACCGTCAAGCCGTGGGCCAGGTACCATGATTATGGATCCCAGTCTCCTTTCTGTCTGGTTCTGCATCTCTGCAGACCTTGGCCCTGCTTCCCTTTCTCAAAGTCCACAGCTTCCAGTCCCTCACAGCACAAGCAGTGGCCAAGTGGCCACTGTATTTCGTGCAACAATGCTGCTGTGGAGAAACTCTCTGGATGACCTCCTTGTAAGTGTTCTTATCACAGAAAATTCTCCAGCTTATTCTACGAAAAATTCCATACTGATGGTCTCTTTCAATTTAATCTCTTCAAATTAGCCAAGGTTGTCAGTGCTTCCTCGTACAGCCCTGTAGAGTTGAAAGGAAGCCAGAATTACTGGGGAAAGCAAAGGATCTTGCTATTCCTGCGCAGCAGAGTCAGGAAGGCTCTGGTTACATCTGCCTGAGTCTGACTCAGTGAGGGCCGAATCACCAGGAAGGGTGGCCTGGTCTCCTACTGCCCCTAGGGTGTCACTCCCTGCTCACCCAGCTATGGTGCAGAACAAGTTCATTAAAAATTAAGGGACACACACATGTGTGGACACACAAAAATACACACCACTGCACACACACATAACACATATACCACTGCATGTGCACCACACACACCACACACATGCTATACACATCTCTTCATGTGCGCCCATACACATACACCCACAAAACAGTGACACTACTCATGCAGCATTGCATGCACATGTGTACACATGTATGCACACACAACACACATACCATACACATGCACCATTGTGCACAAACATACATGCAAATACACAAAAACACACACAGATTCCTCACCTCAGGAATGGTGCTAACCAAGGCCACTGGCATGAGGGTGAACATGTGTACACAAGGATGCATATGTGTGCACTTACACTCATATACCATACACACATACCATTGCATGTACATACACACACACCACTGCAAAGACGCACATGCACACCACATACACACACATACCCTCATACGGGTACACACAACACTGAGGCATGTGCACACAGAGGCATGTACACACAGAGATTCATGTGTATACAGACACACCACACACACACAAACTACACAAACACACACCACTGCATACTCTTACCTCATGCATGGCATTTAGTATAGACTCAGAATTGAAGTCTTAGAACTGTTTTTAAAAACTTTCTTTTAATGATATATAAATAAAGTACTCATATAACTTAAAAATTATGTTTTCTTTTTTTTTTTTTTTTTTTTTGAGATGGAGTTTCGCTCTTGTTACCCAGGCTGGAGAGCAATGGCGCGATCTCGGCTCACTGCAACCTCCGCCTCCTGGGTTCAGGCAATTCTCCTGCCTCAGCCTCCTGAGTAACTGGGATTACAGGCACGCGCCACCATGCCCAGCTAATTTTTTGTATCTTTAGTAGAGACGGGGTTTCACCATGTTGACCAGGATGGTCTCGATCTCTTGACCTCGTGATCCACCCGCCTTGGCCTCCCAAAGTGCTGGGATTACAGGCTTGAGCCACTGCGCCCGGCCACTTAAAAATTATGTTACTTTAAAATGTAGTTAAGCAGAGAAGATAATTTACTCATAATTCTTTTGTTTAAAAACAAGCACAGAAAACTGTAGTGTATACCTTAATTTCCTATTCATTTATTTTATAAAAATATTCATACAGTATGCAGATTTTACCCTGCTTTCATAGTCTTATGAATATACATTTTTCTATGTTAATAAATAGAAACTCTTTTTTTAAATGACTATATTATTCTACTAAATGAGCGTTCTGTAATTTACTTAAACAATTTCTGTTGATAATGTTGATAATCATTGCTTGTTCATACATTGTAGCTCTCTTAACCAGTGAGGTGTTAAGCATCTGTGTTTAAATATTTGGTTGTATCTTCAATATTCCCTTATTTATCTAATGATAGTCATATTCCAAAGAGTGCCATCTTGGGTCATTTGTGCTGTATTCTTGATTTACCTTTCATTAAAAAATATTCTAATGGGCTCAACTGTGTATTTCTTTAAACTGTTTAAGGACCCTAGGGTGATGATAACATGACGCAGATCCTGCTTTTGTAGAGATAAGTGTATCCACAAATGAAAATGATCCGAAAACCAGGCCGTTTTCAGCACACCAGTCACAAGTGTCCATCGTCACCCTCTCTGTGTTATGCCTGCACAAGGACTCTCGTTGCTTTCTAAGTAAACTTACCCTGCACCTCAGCAGCACTTGGTTTACTCATTCTCAGCAGATATTTTAGGGTTTTCAATTGAACTTTGGATTTAGAAGTCTAAAGTCCTAGAGCTTGTGGCTAGGGTGAGAAAATTACCTGTATAGAGAAAGAGTGAAATTGAACAAGATAATTATCCTTTCATTTGCCAGCTTTAAACATTTCTTCTAAAACTTCTTAATCATAAAAGTGGTAGATCAGATGACAAAATACCAAAATAAGTTTCCTATTTAGTAGCTTACGGCGGGGGGGGGGGGGGGGGGGGTTATGGAATGTAGTCAAGGGCAAGCTTGAATGACATACTTATAGAACATTTCAGAAGGCAGATTTCCGAAATAACACAGATGAAGTTAATGTATCTCTACAAATGAACAATGGGCACAGTGAAGGTGTAAGAAAATCAGAAGTCAGAAGAATTGGGTTCTTCCAAGTTGAGCTAAAACAGACTGAGTGACAACTCTGGACAATCTCATCATCCTCAACAGTGAGGATGCCATTATTAACGTGGGTGGCTGTCGTGAATGCCTGTTTCAGCAGTGATTGAAGGTTTCCTGGGACGTATAAAGCACCGAGTGAATCACAGAATTTGGAAGTTGAGAAGTATTTTAGACAGCAGCTATTTAACCTTATCACTCCACAAATTATGAAACTGAGCGCCAGACAGAAAATGTTTCTTATCCACGCCACGAGTACAGTTGATAGCAAATAAAAAGCATTCAAGTTTCTGTATTATGAGATATTTACACCAGCACTTATATTTTTTATTGTTGTACTCATTTTCTCTCTGTATGTAACAAATCACCACAAACAGCATTCTAAAACAGCATTCATTTATCTTTGATAGTTTCCTTTTTGATTAACAAAGCCAATTGATTAGGAGTGGCAAATTAATCTGTAAAATCCCCTTTTCTGTGTATTGGGTTAGTGCAAAAGTTATTGTGTTTTTTGCATCGAAAGCAATGTCAAAGTGCAATTACTTTTGCACTGACCTAGTACTATAAATAACCATTGGCATAATATCTCATTGTGGTAGGAGGGAGGAAATCTTGGCGAATCATTTTGGAATTCCCTCTCCCAGCCCTTAGGAAGTACTTTAACTTCTAGCCAGAAATACATACATATATACATAAAAATAAAGGGGAGGAAGCCAACATTGATTTGCTCTGCACTTTATTGGCTAAAACACTACCCAGACAGTAACTTCCTTGGAAGCAGGCCACCCCCCAAAGCAGGTGGCCTCCACCAGGCAGAGATTCTTATTGGTCACTTTTTCTCCATGACCACAGCTCGCTATCAAACAGATCCACAGAGAATGGCCTTGTTTACCGTATGGTGCTCAGAGAAGAAACCCTTTTTACACAAGGGACAATTTTCCCAAGGATGGAATTATTTTACGAACTAAGAACATTTACACTGATGTTACCCTGTCATTTTATTACCCTGTCTTTGGCTTTTTTTCTCTTTACGTGACTGACCACCATTAGCATGGCATTATACTTTTATTGCCCTTCTTTCCCACTAAAATGTAAGGTCCGTATGCACAGAGGTTACTGCTACTTCGTTCACCACTCTAACTGCAGTGCCTACGACAATACCTGGCATTCATTAGGTGCTCACTGTGTGTGTTGAATGAACATGCCTGAGACTTTCCTGGTACATGGCAAAGCTTCTCTTTAAGGCCACATCAGCTTATCTGGGAGTGTGAGTTCCAGGGAGAAGCAACGTGGCTTGGTGCTGATGAATATAATTAGCATAACATGTTTCAACTATGATGCATTTGTTCTACCTTTTCTATGTCACATTTTTGGTTTTTTTGCTTTCTTTTGAATTGTTTCTACTATTCCATTTTTTTCCTGCAATAGCTTTTTAGTTAAATATTCTTAAATTTCTTCCAAGTAATTTATCCTAGAGATGTCAAATGTATTTTCAGTTGTATTCAAATATGAATTTGTTGACTGCCAACAATACAAGGGTCCTGCAAGGCTTTAAATCACAGTTTTTCCTTTCCACCTTTTTACATTTTGATGTAATGTGTAATAGTTCTACTTGTGTTTTATAACCCTTTGAACTTAGTTACTGTTTTCCATAATCAATACTGATTTAGAGTTAGCCCCACATTTATCCTTTCCTTACCTTCATTCATACTTGTGCTTCATTCTGGAATCAATTTCTATTCACCTGAAGCATTTACTTTTATAAGAATCTGCTAATCATGAAAGATATCATTTTTTGTTATATAAAATATTTCCATCTTACCTGCATATTTAAAAGGTACTTTACTTATGAAACATATTTTTCTAAAGAAAATGCATATGAAACCTCTAATTATCAAAGAGACGAAACTGCACTGCCCTGGGTGCAGCAAGGGTCAGAGATTAAGCTAGGCCTGTCCCTCCATTCTCACAGCAGCCCCTGCCTCCTCTGAGCAATCAAACCGCTGAGGCCATCAACGTATTAGACAGACTTTATAAAAGCATATTTAAGACCACATGATAGAATGGAATTAACGCACTGAGAATCAGAATTACTTCGTTTTGTTCATGAGCTTGGAGGTAACTAGTTATGTGACTTTAGATAAATATTACAAAATACCTGGGCAATTCATTTTCTTTGTTTCTAACATTGCAAATCGACCAGCTACCTCGCTGAGCTATCGCAGGGATAAAATGAGATGATAAAAGGCAATGTGCTCACTCAGTGCCGACTTCAGTATCAATTGCTGTGTCAGGGTTCTTTGGCTGCAGATAACAGAAGCAGATTTTTGGTCACAAGGCAGAGATTACATATTTTCAAAGAGAGGTTGTGCCTCACAGGATCTGGAAAGAATAATAAAAAGACTGACTCAAAATAAAAATGCTCAGGAAGAAAGACCTCTGGTATCTAAATAATTGGAATTAACTTGCTTGTAAATCAAAACATTGGAATGAATAATTTACAGATTTTTTTCTTTTTCTTCATCATTTTTCCTGTAATTCAAAATTGCAAAAGTGGGAATCTGACTTTTTTTTTTTCTGTATTTTAGGTTCTGGGGTACATGTACATATCATGCAGGATTTTTGCATAGATACATATACGGCAAGATGGTTTGCTGCCTTCATCCCCCCATCACCTACAACTGGTATTTCTCCCCTCATTATCCCTCCCCACCCTCCCCACCCTCACTGTTCCTCCCCTAGCCCCCGCTACTGACTGCAGTGTGTGATGCTTCCCTCCCTGTGTCCACGTGTTCTAACTGTTCAACACCCACCTATGAGTGATAATATATGGTGTTTCATTTTCTGTTCTTGTGTCAGTTTGCTAAAAATGATGGTTTCCAGATTCATCCATGTCCCTATGAAGGACACAAACTCATTGTTTTTTATAGCTGTGTAGTATTCCATGGTGTATATGTGCCACATTTTCTTTATCCAGTCTATCGTTGATGGGCATTTGGATTAGTTCCAGGTCTTTGCTCTTGTAAACAGTGTCATAATGAACATATGTGTGCATGTGTCTTTACAATAGAAAAATTTCAAATTCTTTGGGTATGTACCCAGTAATGGGATTCTGGGTCAAACGGTATTTCTATCTCTAGGTCCCTGAGGAATCACCACACTGTATTCCACAATGGTTGAACTAATTTACACTCCCACCAACAGTATAAAAGTGTTCCTATTTCTCCACATCCTCTCCAGCATCTGTTGTCTCCAGATTTTTTAATGATCTCCATTCTAACTGGTGTGAGATGGTATCTCAATGTGGTTTTGATTTGCATTTCTCTAATGACCAGTGATGATGAGCATTTTTTCATATGCTCATCATCATTTTTTCATATGTTCATTGGCCTCATTGATGTCTTCTTTTGTAAAGTGTCTGTTCATGTCCTTCGCCCACTTTTGAATGGGTTTTTTTTTTTCTTGTACATTTGTTTTAGTTCTTTGTAGATTCTGGATATTAGTCCTTTGTCAGATGGGTAGATTGCAAAAAATTTTTCCCATTCTGTTGGTTGCTGGTTCACTTTAGTGATTGTTTCCTTTGCTGTGCAGAAGCTCTGTAGTTTAATTAGGTCCCATTTCTATTTTGGCTTTTGTTGCCAATGCTTTTGATGTTTTAGCCACGAAGTCCTTGCCTATACCTATGTCCTGAATGATTTTGCCTAGGTTTACTTCTAGGATTTTTATGATGTTAGGTCTTACGTTGAGATCTTTAATCCATCTGGAGTTAATTTTAGTGTAATGTGTCAGGAAGGGGTCCAATTTCTTCTTTCTGCACATGGCTAGCCAGTTGTCCCAACACCATTTATTAAACAGGGAATCCTTTCCCCATTGCTTGTTTTTGTCAGGTTTGTCAAACATCAAATGATTGTAGATGTGTGGTGTTGTTTCTGAGGCCTCTGTTCTGACATATTTTATATGAGGTAAATTTTCTTTTCAAGTGTGTACAAGATGCCTTAAGTAAGAGATTTCCCCAAAACTGAACACAATGAGAGAAGTTTTTTTCTAAAGAAAAACAAAGTGTGTTACTAAAAGAAGAGCCACGTGGTAGGTGATGGCAAACTGTACTTGCATAAGCCAGCCTTGTCCTTCGTTGGTCAGACCCACCTGACTCCACTTACTCCTTTGTGGCATGTATGTGCAGAATGAGTAGCCCCACCATGCCTGCTTGAACGTGGACAGTACACTTGCAGAACTCAGTTCCTCAACTCCTTGAGCTACCCTTGAACCACATACACAGTTAACAAAGATTAAGGTAATCATTTAATCATATTTTTTATGCATTGTCACTCTGAATAGGGGAATGTTCAGATAAAACAGAGTTTCATTCACTCATCTCTTTCCTACAAGAAGCATATTGGAGTTAAGAAGATGTACCTAGACAGTATGCTTCAAACTGAAAATATTTTCAGAATTCTGGAATTTCCCTGTCTCTTGTCCTAAATGGAATTTCAAAAAGCTCTTAGCTCTAGTCTGTGAAAAGTTTGAGGAAATGAAGTCAGGAAAGATGCCTAAGACAGTGGAAATGTCAATGTCACATCTTGAGTGTCAGGGAGAAAAGATTTCAAAGTTGAATTTGAAACCTATCTGAATGGAAGAAATAGGGCATGGGTTCTTCTTGCAGAGTAATCAAATGAATCTCTGAAAGAAGAAGTACTCAAAAGGCAATTTTAAATTCTAAGTGTGGCTATCTAAAAAGAATGGATAAGGCACAATAAAACAAGCTTGAAAATAAATATACGATGTGGAATAATATCTGATTACGTAGATTGTCGAAAATGATGGTTCAATGCAACTATTATTATAATTATTGTGGGTTGAACAAAAGATAAATTTAAGTCATAACCCCTGGAATCTGTGAATGTAAGCTTATTGGAAGGTAAGGTATTTGCAGACACTAAATTTGTGTCTGCAAGAAGCATATTGCCGCAAACCAAAGAATGCAAGAGATTGCAGGCAAAACCAGACACCTGAAAAGGCAAGGCAGGGTTCCTTCCTACGTCCTTTTCATGGGAGGGGCCCTTATTCTTTCATTATCATGAGTTATGAACAAAGAGCTTTACTACTTTTTTGAAGGTCTGAAGAGAAAAAAATTTTGAAATCCAGAACAGAACCACAGTTTGCTGTGCTTCAGGTTTAGTTTGAAGGTGATTTCATTTTTCATTTTCTTAGACTTTTAATAACTTAAGGTTTCTCTTCTTACATAAACAGTGTTCTTAAATAATAATTTATTATTTGATTCTTCTGAAGCTTGGTAGGTTTATTTTAAAAATTAAGTAGTACAGAACATAGCAAATACAAAAAATGTCATGCAAAAGCTAGGAATTAAAATTCAAGCTGTTTGTGTTCTTCTGATTTCATGCGTTTTGATACCACTTATTATTTAGCTATAAGTTTTCACAATCCTTCTCCCACAGCATGATTAGACATCTCAAATGTAACACCTAAGCTAGTTACTAGCAAAACAGAATCTAGTTGTCAATTTTATTAATAGTCTTGCTCCATAATTAAATATATAAAAAGTAAGTTTCATTTCTAAGAGCTACTTGGCAGCTTGCCTGAAAAAGACACATTTAATATTTTCTTAGCCATGTCTTTGGACATTGCCAATCCAGAGTGCATATTGTATGGGTCACTCACCTTCACTCCTTCATAAAAATACCATCTTTTCAGAATATCATGTTCACAAGTCCTGACCTTCAAGCTAAAATTCAAAGTTGGTAGCAAAAGTTGGCTTTTATTTGTCTGTTGAAAATTTTTATTTTCAAATGACCTCTGTTGCTGAGCCCTGTACACTCAATCATAAATGAGAAGATTGTGATACCTTCCAGAGTGATGAGCATTAAGAGTCTAAGCCAGTTATGTGCTTTTTGGATATAATAAAGTCCTGTTACTGATTCTGTTTTTCATCATTATTACTGGAAGATTACTTTCTCACTGTAAGACAGATATCATGAAAATAAAGTTATTCTTTGTGCACAATTTGTCACAGATTTTTCTGGCTTTCAACAATGTAACTTCATCTAGTTACCAGAGCAATTTAAGAATTATTGGTCAGTTAATGACAACATTTTTTAAATGATTATATTCAGTATATAAACTAAAATGATAGAACCTATGTTATAATGTGTATTTGTGTATAAATTGGGATATTGTAGGTTAGTTGACTCATTTAGCAAAATGTCACATCCCTAAATAAAGAAATGTAAATAAAGACTTTTTTTATTGCATCAAAAGACTGTATAATATTAACTTTTATGCAGACAATTTACTTTCTGGCCTAGAGAGCAATGTGAGTCATTTTTACTTATGATCTCTTATTCTGTAAATTAGGATTAATAAATCAATACATTACTTTGATCATGTAAGATATGCCTAACATCAAAGGAAATAAAATAGCATTTTTGAAGTGTTTTGAAATAATGTTTTGCTGAAGAGGTTACGGAGTTTGTCATCAGAAAAATACTTTTTTGAAATGCAATTGTGCCATGTCTGTGTTATATGGGTAAAAGTATTTGGTCTCTCTAAGCTTCGATATTATCTATACAGCCATAAGACTATGGCAGGATAGTATATGGAAGGATGAAGAGAAGTAAAGAGTGAAAATCATCTAGCATTGTCTGGCATATGGAGACATCATTTACTTACCAATTTCCCTTGAGCCTCAATTTTTCTGTCTTTAATAAGTGGATAAAGTTATTAACTCACAGAATTTTTGTAAGAGTTAAATATGTCATACGAAAGTGCTCAGTGTAGTACCGGAAAACCATGTGTGAATACCGTCTTAATTCACTTTGTGCAGCTGTAACAGACTAGCTGAAACTGAGCAATTTATGAAAGTAAGGAATTTATTGGCTCACAATTCTGGAGGCTGAAAATTACAGGAGCATGATGTCAGCGTCTTCTCAGCATCTGTGGAGAGCCTTCATCCTTCTTCATCCCATGGTCAAAGGTAAAAGGGCAAGAGAGAATGAGAAAGAGCAAGAAGTGGCTGACCTTGCTTTTATAACAAACTCCCTCCTACATTACTTCATTCATAAGGGCAGTATCCTCATGACCTGATCTCCTCTTAAAGGTCTTGCCTCTTAACACTGCTCCATAGGAGATCAAATTTCCAACATACGAATTTTGGAGGACACATTTGAATCATGGCGGGTACTATGGTTTGGAAATGTGACCCCTTCAAAACTGACGTTGAAATTTAATCCCAAATGTGCCTGTATTGAGTGGTGGGGCCTTAAAGAGAGCAGAGCCTTCATGAAAGGGTTCATGAATTATTCATGAATTAAGGGATTAATGAGTTATTATGAGAGTGGGACTGGTGGCTTTACAGGAAGAAGCAGACAGACCAGAGCTAGCACACTCAGCCCCAGCCATGTGAGGCCCTAAGATGCCCCAGGACTCTGCTGAGAGTTCTCACAAGCAAGAAGAACTTCACCAGATGCCACTCCTTGACTTAGGATTTCTCTGCCTCCAAAACTATAAGAAATAAATTCATTTGTATATTAATTAATCAGTGTATCAGACTGTTTATGTTACTATATAAGAATATATGAGACTGGGTAATTTATATTCAAAAGAAGCCTAATTGGCTCACAGTTCTGTAGGATATACAAGAAGTGTGGTGCTGGCATCTACTTAGGGTGTGGGCCTCAGAAATCTCACAACAATGTTGGAAAGCAAAGGGGGAAAGCCAGCATGTCACATTATGAAAGCAGCAGCAAGGGGTAGTGGTTGCTACTCTCTTTTAAACAACCAGATCTCATGTCAATTAACTGAGAAAGAACTCACTCATTACAAGGGGATGGCACAGAGTCATTATTGAGATGTACCCTCATGATCCAATACCTCCCACCAGGCCCCATGTCCAACACTGGAGGTCACATTTCAACATGAAATTTGAAGGGAACAAGTAACCAAAAAAAAAAAATTATTCTACCCCTGAACCCCCAAATCTCATATCCTTCTCACATTTCAAAGTACAATAATCTCTTTTCAATAGTCCTCCAAATTCAAGCATCAAGTCTCACCTGAGACTCATCTTCCACCTATGAGCCTGTAAAATTAAAACAAGTTATTCACACCCAAGTTACAATGAATGATGTCACAGGCATTGGGTAAGTATTACCACTACACAACAAAAAAAGAAAGAAAAGAGTACCGGGCCCCACACAAACATGAAGCCAGCAGGGCAGGCATTAAAGCTTAAAGATGCAACATAATCTATGTATGATTCATGTCCCACCTCCAGGGCCCAGTGATGGAAGGGCTGTGTTCCCCACGCCTTGGGTAACTCCATCCCTGTGGCTTTGAAAGGTGCAGCCCCTATGGTTGCTTTCACAAATTGGAATTGAGGGCCTGTGGCTCTTCGAGACTCAAGGTGCTGGCTGCTCAAGGTTCCACTATTCTGGGATTGGAAAGATGGTGGTCCCCTTTCCACAGCTCCATTAAGCAGTGCTCTGGTGGCAACTCTGTGTGGGGCCTCCAACCTCACAATTCCCCTTAGCAATACCCTAGCAGAGTATCTCTGTAGAGGATCTGCCCTTGAAGCAAGCTTTTGCCTGGGCACTTAGGGTTTACCATACATCCTCTGAAATACAGTTAGAAACGGCTGAATCACCTTCATGTTTGCATTCTGGGCATCTAAAAAGTTTAGTCACGCTAATTTTTCTAGCAAGTAGTTGTTCCACAGGTTGCTTAGATTCATTTCCCTGCAAAATCTTTTTCTTTCTCTGCCCCGTGGTTAGGCTGCAAATTATTAAAACTTTTAAACATATATTTCAACTTAAAGTCATTTGTTTGTTCTCACAGTTGATCATGGGTTGTTAGAAGCAGCCAGATCAACTCTCAAGTGCTTTGCTGCTTAGAAATGTCTTCCACAGGACACTTCTGCGTCACTTTTCAGTTTAAACCTTCACACATCCCTAGAGCATGAACACAATGTAGCCAAGGTTTCTGCTAGGGTGTAACGTGGGCCACTTTCATTCCAGTTTTCAGTAAGTTCCACACTTCCATCTGAAATTCCCTCAGCCTGACCTTCACTGTCCATGTTTCTATCAGCATTTTGGTCACAGACACTTAACAAGTTTCTAAGAAATTTCAAATTTTTCTCATGTTCTTATCTTTTTTGAAGACCTCCAAACTCTTCCAGCCTCTGCCCATGACCCAATTTCAAAGCTGCTTCCACATTTTCAGTTTTCTTTAGAGTAATGCCCTATTCCTTGTTACCAATTTTTGTATTAGTCCAGTTTCATTATAATAAGGAAATACCTGAGACTGGGTAATCTATAAGGAGATTTAATTGGCTAATGGTTTTACAGACTGTACAGGACTTGCAGTGCTGGCATCTGCTCCTGGTGAGGCCTCAGGAAGCTTCCGATCATGGAGGAAGGTGAGTGGCAAGAAGGTGTGTCACACGACAAGAGAGGGAGTAAGAACAAAAGGGCTGGGAGGTTCCTGACTCTTTTAAACAACAAGGTATCACATGAACTAACTGAGAAAAAAGTTACTTATCACCAGGGGGGTAGTGCTAAGCCATTCATGAGAGATCTACTTCCATAATCCAACACCTCCCACCAGGTGCTGCCTCTAACATGGGAGTCCACATTTCAACATAAGATTCTGGAGGGCACAAACATCCCAACCATGTTACTCAGTTTCAGAGGTTCTGTTATAAGCAACAGGAAATGAACTGTAATGGTTAGTATTGAATGTGAACTTGGTTGGATTGAAGGATGCAAAGTATTGTTCCTGGGTGTGTCTGTGAGAGTGTTGCCAAAGAAGATTAACATTTGATTCCGTGGACTGGCAGAGGCAGACCCGCCCTCAGTCTAGGTGGGTACCATCTAATCAGCTGTCAGGGCTGCTGGGATAAAGCAGACAGAAGAATGCGGAAGACTTGAATTGCTGAGTCTTCCAGACTTTGTCCTTCTCCCATGTGGATGTTTCCTGCCCTTGAACATCAGACTCCAAGTCCTTCAGCTTTCGAGCTCCGGGACTTACACCAGTGCTTTTCCGGGGTCTCTCCAGCCGTCAGCCACAGATTGAAGGCTACGCTGTGAACTTCGTTACTTTTCAGGTTTTGGGACTTGGACTGGTTCCCTTGATCCTCAGCTTGCAGATGGCCTATTGTAGGACTTCACCTTGTGACACCATGTGTGTCAATTCTCCCAATAAAGTCCCCTATGATTTACACACACACACACACACACACACACACACACACACACACACACACCCTATTAGTTCTGTCCCTTTAGAGAACCCTGCCTAATACATGAATAAAACAGCAGGTATGAATTAGCTGATAAACTTCCATCCACCCTTCTTCTGTACTCATGGATACAGTAAAGGGTAGGAAACCAAGATTGAATTTCTTGGATTCATTTGCAACTGAGTCCTAGTTTCTCTTATAATGCTTTAAATGTAGAAGTGAAATGGAAACCATCTTCCTGGTCCTTTGGGCTGACTTTGAGATGCTAATAGCACGTCAAAATAAGAAGTCTATGCAGTAGCATGTGATGGCCACACCCACATTTTCCAGGTGACTGGAGGCTTCCGGTTTCCGACTGCCCAGTTTCGCAGATCACAGCTGAGACGTGTTCTTGAGTTTAACAGTTTTGGTAGTGGTTTCACAGGAAAGAGACTTCTGGTGACCTTGATGTGTTTCACTCTGAAATTCATGCCTGGAGGCACACCAAATGTTTTTCTCCAAAATATTTTTTTTGAAGCACCAAGTTCCCTTTAGGATGTTATTGTCTATTTCTTTTCTTCTTCTTTTTTTTTTTTTTTTAGAAAATTTAAAATTTTATTTTATTTTATTTTTTTATATTTTTATTGCATTTTAGGTTTTGGGGTACATGTGCAGAACGTGCAAGATAGTTGCATAGGTACACACATGGCAGTGTGTTTTGCTGCCTTCCTCCCCTTCACCCACACTTGGCATTTCTCCCCAGGCTATCCCTCCCCAGCCCCCCCCCCGCTGTCCCTCCCCCATTCCCCCAATAGACCCCAGTGTGTAGTAGACCCCCCTCCCTATGTCCATGTGTTCTCATTTTTCTCACCCACCTATGAGTGAGAATATGTGGTATTTCCTTTTCTGTTCTTGTGTCGGTTTGCTGAGAATGATGTTCTCCAGATTCAATGCTGATAGTGTTTTCCATTTCCTGTACAGAATCCTGAGTGACCCAGTTTGTGGTCAAATCATATATTTTAGTTAGTCTTCATTGACTCCAAGGGGATTATAGTCTCACTGTGGTTGGGAAGGTGCAAAGACACATGAGGCCAGCAGGCAGCTCTCAAAGTCAGCCTGTGAGTCATGGCCCTATGACCACATGGCCCCTCAGGGCTGTGTGGAGAGAAGAAAGTGGGAGAGAGAACTTGGAGCGGTGAAGAGCGGTGGCCTGAGCATGGTGGGGCACTGAGAGGAGAGTGAAAGCAGCAATAAGGATCAGCTCCTGTGAGGACATAAAAACAGTCATCACCATAATTTTAGTAAAGAGAAGGAAAATTCTTGCCAGGCACATATGTTACTTCAGAAAAAAGATAGATAGTTTGGATCATGTGCCTGCTGGTCTCGGGGAATGAGGGTCAGCCACGGGGCTGGTTAGTAGTAAGTCTGTTGAGGAATGGTTGAATAACTTTATTTTTAGAATTTAAACTAGTTTGATGTATTTGTTTTCTTCTTTCAACTTGTTGGAGAAAAACAAAGAACCATCTCTTGATAGCTTCTCAAGTTACGTATTAGGGGATTTTAATTCCTTCTTAGACATATTAACAGTTGGTCACTGCATGGAATGAACATTTTCAAATCTTCCTTCTTGCAGACACACAGAAACATTGTATTTAATGGCATGAGGTGCACTTCAAAAGAAACAGCCAGAGAAGTCGTTAAGTAGGCTACAGCATGCCTGAAGAAAAACAGGAATTAAAAAAGTACAAAAATAATATAACTATTATGTTAAGATTGCAGCTAACTTTTCAAATGAGGTTAGAAATAGATTCTCTTAATTTTATGACAGCCATTTAATTACGTAGCTCCCTCAATGCCTTTATAAGAGAAAAGGGCTTTGTAAATTAGATTGTTTTATTATAAAATTCCAACAGGATATGTATTCTCCACCTCTCATTTTTCTGTAAATGGTCCTTGATGAATAAGAAGAGGGTGAACTGGGTAAGATTACATGAGACTTAAACTAAAATTTAAGCCACCCAAGGTGACTGTATCTGAGATGGCTGCTGTGCACATGTCTGGGACTTCACTTGCAAATGCAAAAGCAGATTTTTGTGCTAGTTGGGGCAAAAGAAAATCACCTGCTAAAATGACCCTGGTGAAAACCATTTAATCTACAGCCACGTTCGTTCTCAGATTCACAGCTTGGTTTCCCTTTAGGACTTGAAGAGCATATTCTCTGATACACAAAATGTTATTTGCTGAAGATTACCAACACCATTATCCACATCATTTACATGCATTTATTTCTCCCTATTAGCTTCACTTTTTTCTATTGTAATTCATTCTCATAAGAGTTAACATTTGAATTTTTTTTTCTGTATGACAATGTGTAAAGTAACATTTAGGCAGATTTATAGCTGTTCAATTTTTGTCTGAAAATTTGCCTCTCCTTCAGGGAAGACTTATCCAGGGTTCTGTCAGGACAGGATTACCCAGGACTTCCTTGTTTTCCCCAAGTCCTAAGATGAATAAACAGATCATGGAACTGAGAAACAACCTTGAAGGGGTGATGCCTGCTGCCCACCCCTAGCACACTTCCTACAATGCTCAGAAATGCATCACTTCAAATAAAGCAGGAAATGTATTGTTTTTATCATTATTTTAGTTATTCGAAGTCTCTAGAATCTTTCTTAAAAAGGCAAGAAAATTAAATTTTTCCTAAATGCCAAGCAATGAGTATTTGCTTGGCATTTAATTTATTATTAAATTGAACTTTATTAATAATTGACCTTTAATTTTGCTCTCTCGGTGTCCTTTGTAAAGACTGCAAGGAGGTATTTTTCTATTTATTTATCAGATGAGGAAACAGATTGGCACTACAAAATTTTTGGTGATCATACAGCCAGTGCCTATGGGCCGACATTCTCTCTCTCTCTCTCTCTCTCTCTCTCTCTCTCTTTCTTTCTCTCTCTCTTTCTCCTCTCTCTCTCTCTCTCTCTCTCTCTCTGCGTGACTCCAAAATCCTTTTTGTTTCTACATAGTCTCAGCTATGTAGCTGTAAGGATAAAACCTGAATGTTGTGGTGAGAAATATTGGAAGACAAGTACAAAGTTCATCAGAGAAAGGGAAAAAAAAGTGGGAGAAGGGGGCAGGTAGCTCTAAATGACTAAACATTTACCTGTGCTAAGCCCTCTATATCATTTAAAATGTGTCACAAGGTTATGATCAGTGGTGTGCTGGTAAATGTTAGTAAGTACAGCTGTCTGAAGAAAAAAAGATTTTTAGTGTTCTCCAATTTCTGTGATGTGATACCCCAGAGGTGGCAGTTTTCCCACGACCAGTGTCCTGCTGGAGAGTGCAAAGTTTGGAAGGGGTGTACGCAGTTGGGTCTGGTGAGCCGCTGGGACCCGACTCCAGCAAACCCTGCCTATGAAGCCACTACTGTTCTTCACCCCATTCAGCAGGTGAAGAAATCAAAGACCCATGAGTAACGGCCTGAGATCACCAATCAGAAAGCGGCTTAACTGGGATGGAAACAAGAACTGTTGGGTTCCAAAGCATGTCAACAAGTTTGGAAATTGTCGAACTGCTTATAACTGGAGTGGGGAGATTTTTAATCTACTTAGGTATATTTTTATCAGCAAATGATTAATGAAAAACACCAGAAAGATGAGTTCTTGCCTTGCCTTTGCACTGTCTCACCAAGTGAGCAAAATGATTACTTTGTTGTTGTTTAGTTTTGTTAGAGATTGCGGTAGCGTCTACCAGTAGACAAATCATCCACAATGTTAGGGATGAGTGCTGCTCGTGAACCTTCTTGAAAATCCAGTGGAAAGAGTGACTGCACAGGGTGAAGACTTGAGCCATCCCCAAAGAAGAGCAGCAGCACCTACGATGAGGTATCGTCATCTGCCCTTGATTGAGAGCCTGCTGCACCCATGCTGGTTCCTGTTGAACTGGGATCAGAGAGGCCTGCAGCATCCAGGGAGGAGATGGAGCGGCTTCGCTGCATTTGCTTACCCCGTAATAAGGTATTGTATGTATAGATCATTTTTATCAAACCAGGCTGGCATAAATAGTACTATGATTTGACCCGTTTGGTGTTCCTATGATTCTTTTTAGTAAGGAACCTAATTGTTTCTTTAAATTTATTTATTTATTTTTTTTGGAAATAGAGAAGTACTTGAGCTTTTCTTAAATGAAAAGGACAGGGTGTCTGCTAGTAGTTCATCTGATTCTGAAAGGGCAGACTGTCAGCAGTATCGCCAGACAGCTTGGGTGAAATGTTTTCCCCAATGCTTCACATTATCTGGTGTTAATACCTTCAAGTAGATATTGAAGCAATTATCTTAATAAAGCCTTATTTTACTTCTCTCTGCTGTTTTCTGACGTCTGATAAGGGAGAATACATACACACAGTAAATGTTAACAAACACACATGGATATCCAGACACCTTTGTCTCTCTGTGTGTCTCTCTTTGTCTCTCTCTGCCTCTCTTTCTCTCTTTGTCTGTCTGTTTCCCTCTCTCCTTTTCTCCTTCACACAGACACACACAGACAGTTCTTCTGACTTTGAGAGAAATCTAAAATTACTTGCTGTTTGAAATCACTTTTCATGGTGATTAAAAAGGGCCCTTCCCACTGAGATCCAAGATAGCTTCTCTTCCCCATGTTGAAACAGGGCCTCTGCCTGTGGTTGTCACTGTGGAGCAAGTGTCCCTGCGGGGCTGAGTGTATGATTTGCACCACGGGCTTGTTTAGGCCAGGTCTTGTTTTAAAACTATCTTTTACATAGCTATTTATAATTCCTTGGCTGAGAAGAATACAACTTTAGTGGAAGCGAATAGCAAAGGGAAGCAATTAAATTCCGTTATACAAGTGTCTTTTTTAAAAGAGCTGGTGTGTTATAGAAGGAAAAACCCTAGGTTAGGAGTCAGTGGTCCTGAGGCTACTTCTTACATTGGTATTATAGGTACTATGACCTGAAATACGTTACTTAGCTTTTCTGGATCCTCATTGTCATACTTGTTTTCTCATTCTGTCATTTGCATATCCCCACAAGAACAGGAAATGATGCAGCTCTCTCCTTCAGCAGAGGGCATCAGTACAAGCTATAAGTCCATTGAAGCTGCTTTGAAAATTACAAGTGCCCATCCTCCAGGCTTTCTGATCCTCTGGGTAAGGGGGTAAGGGCGTAATCACCTCCATCCTTATATATTTAAAAACTATATTTTATCTTCAAGGACCTTTCTAGTCCTAAAATAATATGACTCCAAAAATAACTCACTTCTATAAAACCTGCATGAATATCATTTGATCACTTAGTCATAATAGCTACTCCATAATATTCATAAATCAAGAACCTTTTACAATGGCTTTTTAATATCATATAATAGCTTCTATGTACTCAGTGCTTATACTATGCCAAGTACTTGGCTAGGCGCTTCACTCATATTATCCCTTTTAAAGTCACTGAGCTATCATAGTAACTCTACGATGATTTATTTGTTTTTATTTTGTGGACAGAAGAGCTAAGAGTGACTGAATAGCACTGGTATTAAATGGTGGAATCATATATGAATCATATAGAATCCTTATAATCAATTTTATTATTTGCTCTACTAAATTCTGTACAATAGACTCAACCAAATCTTTTTGAATTTAACATACATATATTAATATATAACATTAAATTTTAATCATATTTTTCCATTTAAAAGAGTGTTCTAAAGCTTTATTTGGTTTGATCCCACCAAGAAAGTAACAAATTTTTTCTTCACAGAAGGTGTCCTTAAAAAAAATAATGTTTAGGGACGGGCGTGGTGGCTCACACCTGTAATCCCAGAACTTTGGGAGGCTGAGGCAGGTTGATCACGAGGTCAAGAGATTGAGACCATCCTGGTCAACGAGGTGAAACCCCATCTCTACTAAAAATACAAAAAATTAGCTGGGCACGGTGGCACATGCCTGTAATCTCAGCTACTCAGGAGGTTGAGGCAGGAGAATTGCCTGAACCCAGGAGGCAGAGGTTGCGGTGAGCCAAGAGCACACCATTGCACTCCAGCCTGGGTATCAAGAGCGAAACTCCGTCTCAAAAAAAAAAAAATGTTTATTAAGTCCACAATAAAATTACTTACACTTTTTATAAAAACATTGTAAGACACAGAAAAGGTAAAAGAAACTGAAATTTCAAATCCAACCATATTTTAAGGTATCTCTGTTTAATCATGTATTATTTGAATCCTCAAAATAATTCATAGTTATGTCTAAAGATTTACTTTAAATTTTCGTTTTAATATTAACAAAATTCTGTCTTCCCTAAATCACATATTATGTGCTAATCAAAGGAAATGGCCCACATGTAAATGAAGGGGAGGTTTATAGAGTATGGGTTAAAAAAATAAAATACACCACTTTACATTAGAGACAAACACACCTAAGATGAAATCCCAGCTGGGGATCTGATTCACATCTTGAACCTGAGTCCGTCAGTCTAGCATGAGGACCAAAGTGCCTTAATCTCGAGAACAGTTGTGAGAATTAAATCTACGTAAGTGCCTAGTAGAGTTCCTGGCTTTTACATGCATAAATAGCCTACCTCTTCGTTAAGCTTGTAGCATGGGAATGTAGGTATAAAATTTACACAGAAACCTGTGCATCATGTAATTTTACTGCTATCAGACAGAGCATATTTCCACCATGACTACCGCAGCACACTCTATTTCTTAAGTTCCAAAGCAATTAGATCGTTATTACAGACTTTCACAACTCCAAAGTCTTCGTTTCTTTGGGATTATCAAAGTATGTAATAATGATCTAATTGCTTTGGAACTTAAGACATCAGTTTAAAAGCATCTGAATAAGGTTATGCAGTTGACATCCAGGTCCCGGAAGGAATGGAGCCATTAAAATGAGGATATAATGTGCATGGAGAGGCAGAGGAAAAAGCTTTTCCAAAGATAAATGGTCAATGTCCTTCGGGGAAGTGGAGACAGAAATGGCCTGAGGTTGTACTAGAGGTGAAAATAGTGAGAATCTCTTCTGTTTATCTACTTTCTAGCTTGGAAAATAAGCATAAAATATGTTATTTTCACTAAATTTTTAACAAAAGCAAAGAGCAAACAAAAGGGAGGAGAAAAGCTTATAAAATTGACTTGTTTTGTCCATTTTAAATCTTTTCTATTTGTCATAAAATGGTGATGTAAGGCTGAAATACAGTACCATTTTGGAGTCTTTAGAACTCACTCTTTAGATAATATGTAAATCTTAACTCTACAGAATTCATTTTAGTTTTGATTTAATATTGACCTGAATGTCATGTGAGTTTGGCAAATATCAGTATGTACAAATGTTTAAATGTGTTTTTTTAAACTGTAATTAATTCACACTCCTCTCCAAAATTGTTTTCTTTCTATTCTTCAAAATTATAGATTACAAGTTTCAGATATCTGACAATTTTGTACTTAAACATGTGTGATCTATGAGGTCACGAACTATTGTCTCTCTACAGTAAAAGGTACTTCAGAATTTTACTAACTCTATTTTTTATCTTTTTACATTTCCTGAAAAGGAGTTGTCATCCAAGCCTTGCATATCAACTTTCAATGATCTTTGGGGAGAAGTCCCTGATGATGTAACATTAAAAACCTGAAACAGGAACAGAGCGTGAATCTTTGTCTAACTTTGCTAAATTTGACAACTAATGCTAGACTTCACCACCAAATGCACAGAAGCTGTCTTCTGCAGTACTTCTTGAGAAGGGTCCTGATTGCCCGCTATGGTTTCACATCTTTTTTTTTAAACCACATTTAAACAGCTCTTTACTTCTGCTTGAAACTGCTCCTTTTTTACATCTTTGTTTAATTGTTAAAGTAATTTTACTTGATGTTCAGTAACTACCACTCCTGTTTCTTGTTTCTTAAAGATCTACTTTGCTGTCTCATCTGGTCAACTGGCAGAATATTTAAGAATTAATTAGTTAAAATATTAATGTGTTTTAAGTTGAATATAATTAAATCAACAGTGGTTCCTGGTTTGATTTTTAGCTGAGAGATTAAAATAGGGTCTGTTTTCCTACATCAGATGTGTTGATTAATACATCGTAGAATTAGGCTCCAGGTTTTTACAGCTCAATTAATTGATGAAAAGTCAGAGCTTGGGGCTGTATAATTAAGTTTGCTGAGAAATTAATGCAGGAATTGGCCTTGTGATTTGATTGGTTTAAAATCTATGAATATACTTACTTAATCCTTTTGAATTAAACTTGGGTGCCAAAAAATTATGTTAGCTACATTTCTGCAATGCTGTATCTCCAAGGCAATGCTCTTTCGCAGTCTGTGAAAGAAATGGTATGTATGCAAAACACAGTAATCCCCAGATATCCAGTGAAAAGATTATTTATTTGTTCATTGGCAAAATATGCTGGACATCCTTAACATTTTTCCTTTCCCAGTTAATATTTCCTTTGAGTTAATATCTGTGCCATAAATAATAAAATTCCATGCCAAATACACTGTAGTGTACTATTAGGATTAATTTTCTTATAGGTCAGCAACATCAGGCAATTTTTATGCAAAGAGGGAACACTAAATAAGAAAAATTATTTAACAGCCACATGGTATGCTCTACTGTATGATGGCTAATGGCTCTATGGGAAAAAGGGAGAGCTTGAAAGATTGTCTTTTGAGGAGTAGAGTGAGGTCTAGCTATTTAAGTGCTACATATTAATTAAAAAATAAACACATTATGAAGTAGCAACCAAGTTAATAAAATAATTTTTTTAGCCATTCTTTTTCTCTCCCTCTTATAACTCAATATTTTCAAGCTGGTAGCATACACTTTAGATGGAATGTCCCTTCAATAACCTCTCTCTCCCTCTTTCCTTCTCTGAATTGTTCTTTCTTTCTATCCTTCCAATATTAAACCACACAGGTAAATTGAGTTTTAATTCACAGTGTTTTCATCATTCTTAGAGTATACTGCCTCACATCTGTCAAAGTCAAACATATAGCTTTTCTTATTTCTCCATAGTTCTCTTCTTGTATATTTTTGATAGTTATTAATTTTAGATACTCAATTAGCTTATTTTGTGGATTTAAATAATATTATGTTAACAAATAATCTACTTAAACACTGTCTGTTTACTGCATCAATTGAGACTATATTACTCACTGTGTGTACTGGGGGTGTTTGTAAATTCTCCCTTTCCTGTACTATTTCTGTTTTTAATTGCCCTTATTTTGCCAATTACAAGTTTATATATATTTTTTCTATTTTATCACATTCCTATTTTCTGCCACAGCTAAATCTTTGGATTTTCCCAAAAGTTAACACTAAACATGAAAATCTCATAAATAGCATTTAAGTTATTGTAACCAGAGCAATATTGTTTTCTACAGAGCCACTTGGTATAGGATTATATCACTTTCCTTTAAGTTTCAATGCCAACACATGCCACTTTAAGGAAGATGTTTTTGGTGGATCTTGAACAAATAAATTGCTTTTTTTTGTAGTTTGTTAAATCCTAAATATAATGCTATATATTTTCTTATTAATATGAATAACATACAAAAACACTAGAGAGCACATACATAGAATTTGATTCAAGATATCCGGTTAAAAATTCAGGTTTAATTACTCGCATATTTCAAGTATTTCTGAGCTTTAGATTTGGACCTTGAATTACTGGCAGAACTTTCTATATAATTGTCATTTCTATTTGCCTTTATTTTTTTTTTGGACAAAAATATGAAGTTTTTCTTATATCCTTACATTCATTAAAATTCTCAATTATAATAGCTATTGCTTGCAGTATTTTATCTTAAAAGACACCATTCCACAGCACCTTGTCCTTTTAGCCCTAACTGAATAAAGTGTCATCTGATTCTGTACAGTTTTTGTTGTAGACTTCCAATGACCCTTTCACATGGAAAATATTTTAAGCATAATAGAAACATACAGATCATATATGCATATACGTGTAAGTAAAATTTGTCTAACACTCAAGAGGGTTTGGCTGGATTTAGAAGTCTAAGTTCAAGATAGTATTTCCTCAGAACCCGAAAGGCTTCACCTCACTGTCTTCTCGTACCCAACGTCATGTATGACAGGCTGGTTATGATTTCCTCTTAGATTATGTGAGAGGTATAATAGGTTTTCTTTTATGTTTTTAACGGATTTAGAATAATCTTTATCCTTGATGTTGTGACATTTCACAGGAACACCTCTACTGATGAGGTTTTTTTCCCCAAACATTTTCTATAGGAAAAATATTCTTTTTAAGTTCTGGGAATTTTCTGTGTTCTTTACTTGAACATTTTCTCTTATTCATCTTTCATGCTCTTTTCTGGGAAATTCCCAGTGTTTATGTTGAATATCCCTGGTGGCTGAGTCTCCAGTTCTCTGTTTGTTTTCCGTTGTATTTTCATTTCTTTGTCTATTTGCTCTATATTCTTGAAGGTTTGTTTTAACTTTATGGTCCAACTTGCTCATTGCAGTTTTATTTTATTTGCTAATTGCCTGTTCAACTGTACAATGACTCTTTCTTGTTCTCTGCTTATTTTGTTAATAACAACATTGAAACAAATTTCATATTCAAACTCTATTTGAAACTCTGGGGAAGGTAATAATAATATTTAAAAATTTTATTTTGGTCTCCAAATTCATTTAGATCAAGTCTTCCTTTGTCTATGTTGAGTTTCCATTTTCATTCCATAAGTACTGGTGAATCTTGATTGCCTATTTATCATTTAGAAGACTGATTATCACTCTTGCTTTCTCCTAGGGATTTCCTTGTTGTCTGTATGAATAAAGCAAAACAAAATCCTTCTTTCTTTTCATGGGAAATGTGAATGAGAGCTGTGACGAGCATGAGAGCTGTGATTTTCATTTCTAGGCTAGTTTTGGGTACAAATGGAGCCATGAGCCTGAGGGTCCCTTATTTCCAGATTTAGGAAGTAAGTCTTTGCTGTAGATATGGGTACTGCTGACAACCCTTATTATTCCCAAGATTGAGTTCAGATTTTTTTTGAAAAGAGACCTCTTTCTTTGTGGTCGTTTTCATTTATTACTTTTATTTTTCACATTCTTTACTTGTTCTGTTTGAGAGCATTTGGTTTAAAGTTTCTTTCTTCAGTTTTTCAACAGACCCTTCACCATTTTGGAACTCAGCTTTTCCTTAACTTTCATGCCGCCAAATATACCTCCTGATCCTCTCATAGGCTCCAACTGGGAGATTGTTTCCTGACTAATGCGGGTTTTTAACTACAGCTTCTCATACTACTTCACTGGTAAATGGCCTCCCATCTGCTTCCCTTCACCCAGAGATAGGCTTCCATTCCCCGTCTGTTGATGCTCTGTGAACATCATGGTGAGTTTACCACCTTTGCGTTTCAAAGTAGAAAAATCACCATACCCAAAGCTTTAACCAGATACTAAAAATCAATTTTTGAATGCTCATTTTAAGTGTTTTTATCATATACTTGTGTTCAAAAGAAAAAGTATATGAAAATTGGTGATCAACAGCAGACTGTTATCCAGGTGCAGTGTCTCATGCCTGTACTTCCAGCACTTTTGGCCAAGGCAGCTGCATCACCTGAGGGCAGGAGTTTGAGACCAGCCTAGCCAAAATGGTGAAATCCTGTCTCTACTAAAAATGCAAAATTAGCTAGGGATGATGGAACACACCTGTAATCCCAGCTACTCGGGAGGCTGAAACAGGAGAATCTCTTGAATCCAGGAGGGAGAAATTTCGGTGAGTGGAGATGGTACCACTGAAATTCAGCCTGGGCTACAAAGGAAGACTCTGTCTCAAAAAAAAAAAAAAAGAGACTTTAGTAAATGGAATGAAAAACTAGCATTCTATTGAAAGAAAAACAACACTTGATTATCATATAACTTCATATATACAGATACACTCTGGAAATATTAAATATTGAAGGTGAGAAAGAAATAACGAAGTTGAAGGAAATTCATTATTGGTTGATTTAAAGTTAATTGAAGGAGACTGTTTTTAGATACAGAGGTGTTAGAGAGTTCTTAAAATCTGAAGCATAAATAGCAAATGGAAAAATTATGTATGAGACTATGTAAAAATTAAGCATTTGTTTTTAGAATGTAACACAATGTCCAGCGTTAATGACCACAGGGAAGAGACAAATTGCCATGTCTAAAATTGACATGGCATGAATATTTACACTGTTCAAATATTTCCTGAAAATCAGGGAGAAAACTCAGCATCCCAGTAGAAAAACAAACAAATATTATAAATAGGAAATTTCCAAAAATGAAAAGCCTTGAAAGGTTAGTAATCATATCAAGAGAGGTAAAAAAAAAAATCATAGAACCAGAAAGAGATCAAATAGAACAACACATGTCACAGGCACACATCTACACACAATTGTACATTTGTTTGGCTGACAAAAGTTAGAGAATGGGCCGATGACCAGTGAGGGCGAGACATGAAACCCAGAAGCCCTTGTGCATTGTTGCTGGGGGCACAGTCTGCGGCGGGCATTCTAAAGAGCTATTGGCACTTTATATCAAAACTGATCATGCACAGCTATGACCTAGTAATGCTCACGCATGTTTGCAAATAAACAGGTGAGGATGCTTATTGCAACTTGTACATACTCTCAGGAAATTGAAACAACACAGGGTATCCATCTCTGACAAATGAGTAAGTGAAATGCAGGCGTGTATACCATAGAGTAGCAGGACTGCCAAGGAATGGGTGGTATGTTTGCTTGAAAACATGAAAAAAGAGAAATACAGTGTGGTAGTCAGGCATGGTGGCTGACCCCTGTAATCCCAGCACTTTGGGATGCCAAGGCGGGTGGATCACAAGGTCAGGAGTTCAAGACCAGCCTGGCCAACATGGTGAAACTCCATCTCTTCCAAAAAAAAATACAAAAACTAGCTGGACGTGGTGGTGCATGCCTGTAATCTTAGCTACTTAGGAAACTGAGGCAGGAGAATTGCTTGCACCTGGGAGGTGGAGATTGCAGTGAGGTGAGATCGTGCCACTGCACTCCAGCCTGGGAGACAGAGTGAGACTCTATCTCACAAAAATAAATAAATAAAATAATTACACACACACACACACACACACATATGTATAGTGAGGAGTAAAACTAATGTTGAAAACTATGAGATCAATACCTCAGAACTGGCCAGACTATGTGTCTTCGGAAAGTGCCTCCACTTTTTTTGGTTTAAGCTGCTGCACACATCTGCCTGGCTTTGCCTGCATGCCTGTGAGGTGAGAAGGATGTGTGAATAGCGAGATCAAACCCTAGTGAAGGAGGGAGGTGTCCAAGGCATGTGGAAGGAAATGGTCAAGGTCTCCAGGGTGGGAGTCTGTGAGTAATTCACTCAGCTTCTGCAAGGTTCATTCTCACCCTGACTTTGCCCTGGGCCAAACAACCAGAGCCCACCCTACCATGAGCTCTTAGACAAAATCCAAGTCTTTTCCTGGGATTAGAGTTGGTTTTGTGTGTTTTTACTGCTGTGGAAGTGAACTGGGTCCAGGAGTTACACTTGCTTTGCATTTTTGTGTTCATTTGTATAATGTGATAATAATTTTGTAGAATTTTATTTTTAACAGTACATATTCTTGGGATGTATTTTTTTTTTTTTTTGAGTTCAAATTCCAGATGTATTCACGAGCTCTGTAACCTTGAGGAATAAGGTTGAGAGTACCTACCTGATGATATGTGGGGGAGGATTAATGATTTAATTTCATAGATTCTAGGGACTATGTGAAGGTACAGAGTACACAATCCATGGCTGCTATGTCAACATTAACTTTAAGTCAGCATATTAGACAGGAAATCTGTTCAGGTGGACTTTTTTTTTTTTAATAAGGCTGTATTAGGACAAGTGAAGTGCTCATACCTGTAATCCAGCACTTCGGGAAGTGAGGTGGGTGGATCACTTGAGGTCAGGAGTTTGAGACCAGCCTGGCCAACATGGCGAAACCCTGTCTCTACTAAAAATACAAAAATTAGGCATAGTGGTGCATGCCTGTAATCCCAGCTACTTTGGAAGCTGAGGCACTAGAATCACTTGAATCCCAGAGACAGAGGTTGCAAGAAGCCGAGATTGTGCCACTGCACTCCAGCCTGGGCAACAGAGTGAGACACTGTCTCAAAAAATAAAAATAGAAAACGTAAAAATAAGGCAACATATCAGTGTCAGCTTACATAATCAAAAACAAATGACCAAGACTAATTTATAGGCTAAGAGAAGAACTAGATCACAGCCTTAGCATTTCCCTTCACTGGCTCTGTTTGGAAATATCATTGTCCATGCACTCAAATATTCACTCAAGTAGAATTAAGTAAGCACTGGCCACATTTCTCTGTGTATTAGGCAGCTGCTCACTACTCCACTATTGATTCAATAGCTATTTATCATGTGCCTATTACGTGCAAGGTGCTGTTCAGTTAAACCTCAGGGTTTTGAGAATGACGAGGAATGACGGATCCCTGAACTTAGGACATGAACTCACCAGCATCATTTCACCCTCTTATCTAAAAACTTTTATCTTGCTTATATTTTTCAAAAGTTTTGACTTCCTTCCTCAGATATGTGAAATGATGCTTGTAATATCTTCCTGTGGAGAAGACTGGAATCAGCCTAAACCAGAAAAGGTGGTTAACCCTCTCTCTGAGTCACCACCCACCGTGCTATTCCCTGTATGTTACGGCGATCTGCAGGTGAGGTAGACCTGCCTGCAGGGACAGGTGATGAGAGGAGACGGAGGAGCATGCTTCCTCCTTGACAAATGACCATCAGGCTAATTCTGCCGCAGGGAGAAGAGAACTTGCAAAGAACTCCTAGCTGCGTGCGCTGGCTTTGGGAGAGACACAGCATCCTGTGGAGGGATGAGCTCAGGTAGTGAAATCTGTATTCCCTCATCACTCGGTAGCTGAGAGGTGCTAGAGTGATAGATCTAGATAGCAAGTTTTTGCATCTTATTTTAATGCAATATAAAGAGCATTATGAAGGAACCTTGAACGCAAGCCCTTTTTGGAGAGAGCTTCCATGACATTCAAAAGCAGTTTCTATATTACAAACTTTCTTAAGCAACATCTTTATAAAATCACTGCAATGTAATTGCAAACTATTCCTTTTGATTGTAAGAGATTCAGAGATTTTCACAAGGACTTTTTTGTCCATCACACAAATACTCCCATAGTGTAAAGGCATATGTAAATTACTGGCTGAAAAACAAGGCAATAAAAAAATGGAACTTGTTTTGGGATTGCCAGTGCTCTCAGATGGCAGAAACATCCTTGCAACAAATAATTACAGCAGAAGTCACAGGCAATGCTTCTGGGTTTCAATGTCAGAAGGGATAAAACCTCAAGGGAGGACCAGAAAGATGCTTCTGAAGGAGATGAAATTTGATCTGGACTTTGAAGTTAGGATCAGTGATTCTTTGACAAATATTTTATGAATGTCTACTATGGGAGATGTCAGGAAGTCTCTGCCCAAATGTATTAATGATAGCACGTGGAAGACAGCATTCATACACTTCAACAAATCAATGTTTGCCTACAAATTTGATTAGTGCAGTGAAGAGCAGAGATATGAGAAGATGTCTAGGAGGACTCCAAGGTAACACGTGGGATCAGGGAGAGTGGCACAGATGAGCTGACTTTGAGGAACATCAGAAAATAGAACATGGTAGCCAGGCTTGGTGGCTCACACCTGTAACCCCAGCACTTTGGGAGATCGAGGTGGGAGATCACCTGAGTTAGGGAATTTGAGATCAGCCTAACCAACAGGGAGAAAGCCCATCTCTACTAAAAATACAAAATTAGCCAGGCGTGGTGGTGCATGCCTGTAATCCCAGACACTTGAGAGGCTGAGGCAGGAGAATCACTTGAACCCGGGAGGCGGAGGTTGCCATGAGTCAAGATCATGACATTGCACTCCAGCCTGGGCAACAAGAGCGAAACTCTGTCTCCAAAAAAAAAAAAAAAAAAAAAAAAAAGAAAGAAAAGAAAAGAAAAAGAAAATAGAACATGGTTGATTAACTAGGAGGAAAAGACTATGTCAGTTAAAGGGAACAAAATGTGCGCAGGCCATGTTCTGCAATGGGACGTTGCAGTCTGCTGGACACTGAAAACCACTGGGGATGCTGTGTAGACAGTGAGGCGGAGCTTGCATTACCAGGAGGCTGGAGAGGCTGTGGAGGCGGATCACATGGTTTGCTCACTGTCTCCTGCCCCTCTCTTCCACCCTCTCCTTGCCTCCTTGCCTCTCTGTGCTTATCCACATTGGAAATGCTTCATTCTCACTTCTGTGTTTTCCCCTTCCTCTTCCTTATTTCCATCCAGGGTTTGGTTAACTTCCATAGTGCTGGTCCTGGTAGTACTAGAAGTAGTTAACTCATCACTAGCTTGCTCTCTATTCCCACTCACTGTCTAAATAACCAACCAGATTGGCCCACCTGATTCTCACAACAATGCTGAGTGGTAAGTGCTCTTATCAGCACCTCATAATCAATGGAATTAGGCACATGAATATTAAGTCGCTTGTCCAAAGTCACATCCCTAAAAGAACCAGCCTATAGGCCTGGACCACCGTGCCCTTAGCCCATGCTCTAAGGGCAGTGCTGCACTGCCAGCGCCCAGGCCTGCCTGGCATCAGGGAGGGAAAATAAAGAAAGGAATGAGAACCATGTATATGTCTTTATATTTTGCCAGGGTGAAGGGATGCTACATTATATTTCCCTCCTGAAATGCACAATATTTTTTAACACACTGAGTCCGCAGAATGGTTGGACTGCTCCAAATAACCGATGAGAAGTATTTAAAGAACAGAAACTCACGCGACTCTCTGTCTGCACTATTCACACCATGAACCAGAGATACGACAGCATGCTGGCTGTTTTGCTACCATATAAATTAATCTTTAATTTACTCATCTCAAAAATGAACACTGACTGCGTAATTAGGATAAATGTCTGATGGTAATAATATGCATCCCTACAATTAGTCCTGAATTCATCATGTTAGCCACAAACTAGCATTGATTAAGAGATTAAGGGCCCCAAAGATATGCAGAAAATGTTATTAGCACCTCAGAGGTGTCTCGGCAGCATTTAAATAAAAGATCTTGCATTGTGCATCAATATTAGAAATATTTTTATTAAAGTTCAGTACATTTTGTGACTATATAAAATAATGCCTAAAGTTGTTAATTTGTAATCAAGCTAAGGTTGCTCATTTCTTCACAGTTACGCATTGCAGTCAATATATGGTATTCCATTAGTAGTTTGCACTGTATCCGCACCCACCTTCTCACTAAACTATCACAGAAAGGCAACACAGAAAATTAAAAATAATAAAAACCCTAAAGCTCAACTGCAAAAATTAGATACCAACTAACACTGATTAAGAGAGAAGTGGATGTGTGTTGAGCAGATCTCTCCTGAGTCTGCACTTCTGCTCAGGGAACGTGCTGGCTTCACTGCTACAGACATCCAGGGAACAAGGTAGAAATAAATTGGATTTTCAGCATATCACTCCCCAAATTTAAAGATGTGGGGTGCATTAACCCAAGACCCGAGTCTTCTGTCCCACCTCCCTTTCAGAGAAGAGAAGGGCACTCTTCTGTGGCCTTCTCTGCCCCGTCAGTGGGTGAGTGGGGATGAACCGGAGAGGAAGCAGCTGCTGAAAGTCGAGCTGGGATGGCTTTACGTTGCACGTTTTTGGATATGGAAGACTCTCTAGGAAAATGGTAAATAGAGGTGTGTAGAATCTGGATTCAAGCACTGCTGCCTTCAGCGCCCTGCAGGCCTCCCGTGCTCTTGCTTGCTCTGAGTGGCTGCTCTTTACTTCTGCTCGCCCTGATTCAATTTCCAGGTCTGGCTCTGCACCACGGCTTCTCAACATTCATCTTTTCTTCCTTTTCTCTGAAAATTCATGTCAGACATTCTCGCTTGTTTTATCATTTAACTCTCTTTTGAACACAATTCTGCTACAAACACCAGCTCCATCCTCACTGACCATAAATACTGTTTTATTTCTGCTCTTATCCTGATTGTACAGAACTCAAGAGAGATGAATTCATCAAACAGGTTGTGGGAAGTAAACACAGCCAGAGCTTCATAGGTCAGTATTAAGGAATTATGAGTTCATATTTTGTTCACTTTTTGAACCATGAATTAAAGTGATCACACTATGATCCCAATGAGCTCATAGTGGCTTTCAAAGTATTTTGATTCTTTCAGTTTTATTTTTTTAAGAATATTGTAGCTATTTGGTTTTGAAATATTACCATATCCTTGAAGTTAAGTTTATTGAAATGTTATAAAGAAGAACTCCATGTAAACCTGACAGACAGAAAAACTTATTAACAATTTCATGGCCGGGTGCAGTGGCTCACGTCTGTAATCCCAGCTACTCGGGAGGCTGAGGCAGAAGGATCACTTGAACCCGGGAGGCAAAAGTTGCAGTGAGACTGTGCCATTGTGTTCCAGCCTGGCAACAGAGCAAGATGCCATCTCAAAAAACAAAAAAACAAAAAACAAAAAACAAAAAACAATTTCACTTGTAATTTATCTTTTGGATTAAAAAACCTTTTATATGTGAACAGAGTCTAATCATATGTTCTGCAAAGCACCTGCCATTTAGGTGCTGTTTTAGTCTGAAATTACTGTATATGTATTTACAAGTAGAAGTCAACTAAACTGAAATTGCACGAAATTTTTTTTTACTAAGAAAATACATCATTTGAAGTTTTGGCGTAGTTTAAAAAGTGTTTGTAATCTTAAATGCATACCTTAGTTAATTAAGTATTTCACAATCTTCATATCTCATATTCTATGTCTGTAAAATGGATTATGCAAGTGCTCATCAAGCTCCATAAACATTTTGTAAGCAGTAATTTGGGATATTTAATGCTGATTTTCTTGGCTAGAGCTTTATCCAAGTCCCTAAACTGAAAACTGAAGTTGTAACCTATCTGCAGTGAAGAGATAGCAGTGAAGAGTCAGCAGTGAAGAGTCAGCAGTGAAGAGACAGCAGTGAAGAGTCAGCAGTGAAGAGTCAGCAGTGAAGAGTCAGCAGTGAAGAGTCAGCAGTGAAGAGACAGCAGTGAAGAGGCAGCAGTGAAGAGTCAGCAGTGAAGAGACAGCAGTGAAGAGTCAGCAGTGAAGAGTCAGCAGTGAAGAGGCAGCAGTGAAGAGTCAGCAGTGAAGAGGCAGCAGTGAAGAGTCAGCAGTGAAGAGTCAGCAGTGAAGAGACAGCAGTGAAGAGTCAGCAGTGAAGAGTCAGCAGTGAAGAGTCAGCAGTGAAGAGTCAGCAGTGAAGAGACAGCAGTGAAGAGTCAGCAGTGAAGAGTCAGCAGTGAAGAGACAGCAGTGAAGAGTCAGCAGTGAAGAGTCAGCAGTGAAGAGACAGAAGTGAAGAGTCAGCAGTGAAGAGTCAGCAGTGAAGAGACAGCAGTGAAGAGTCAGCAGTGAAGAGACAGCAGTGAAGAGTCAGCAGTGAAGAGACAGCAGTGAAGAGTCAGCAGTGAAGAGTCAGCAGTGAAGAGACAGCAGTGAAGAGTCAGCAGTGAAGAGTCAGCAGTGAAGAGTCAGCAGTGAAGAGACAGCAGTGAAGAGTCAGCAGTGAAGAGACAGCAGTGAAGAGTCAGCAGTGAAGAGTCAGCAGTGAAGAGTCAGCAGTGAAGAGACAGCAGTGAAGAGTCAGCAGTGAAGAGTCAGCAGTGAAGAGTCAGCAGTGAAGAGACAGCAGTGAAGAGTCAGCAGTGAAGAGACAGCAGTGAAGAGTCAGCAGTGAAGAGACAGCAGTGAAGAGTCAGCAGTGAAGAGTCAGCAGTGAAGAGACAGCAGTGAAGAGTCAGCAGTGAAGAGTCAGCAGGGAAGAGACAGCAGTGAAGAGACAGCAGTGAAGAGTCAGCAGTGAAGAGTCAGCAGTGAAGAGTAAGCAGTGAAGAGTCAGCAGTGAAGAGTCAGCAGTGAAGAGACAGCAGCTGCAATCCGGTCCTGCCTGGAACTTCACACAACTGCAATCCGCTTCCCCTTCTCTCACAAATACACCTGAAAGAGAATTCTAGACCTTCTGAAGAAGACACCGATGTGGATAGTTTATAACTGATGGCACTGTGGCTGCATTTTATGATGGAAGAAGGGGACATCTCTGTCTTTATGGCTGGATGCTTGCTCAGCTTCAGACACTTGTAGCCCCTGGGAATCCTGTCCCAGAACTGGAGTACATTGAGAAACTTCTTTAAACAGTTTGACACGTGTCTGTCAGAATTTGAGTAAGCAATTGCAGGAGCTTCTATTTTTATATTGAAGGACTTTGAAGGTGAGAGGCTGGGGAGAGCTCGAGATGGCAGGCATGGAGTTAATCCATCTCATGAATCTTTTGGCATATGGGTGCCATGGGAGTTGAAGCCTTGATGTCTGTAAGATATCCTCCCAAAAGCACAGGCTTCCCAGTGAGAACTTGATCAGTGGTCAGCCTGCGGGGATCCCCTTGAGCAGGAGCTGTGAGAACGAGACTTACACGTCACGGAAGGTGTGAGCTTTGTAGCACTCCCTACAGTGAGTGAACCAATGTCAAGCAGCAGACAACTGTACTGGCAGAAACAGCTGAGATAATGGAAAAACCTGCAAACACTTCACCCTTTTCCTCCTGTATTTCATTGCCAATCCAAGTAAGCCAGAAGAGGAAGAAACCATGGAGTGGAAGAAGAAGAATGAACTGACCTCCCATGTCCTCCCATGGCAGATCTGGGAGCCTCGAACTAGTCCTGGAGGGAGCAGGTGTGGATGGAGATGTGTGTCAAGGAGAGAGACTTGGAGTTAGAGGTGAGACTTGGAGTTAGTGGTGGGAAGGGAAATGTGATTGAAACTTGGCATGACTGGTTGATATGTGAAACTGACTAAATTGCTGACATGAGATTGTTATGCTCAAGATGTCATTGAGTGGCAGAGAAAGATGTTATGAAAAATCTTGTCTATGACAGCTCCTTAAATAATGCTCTAAGGAGATATTTTACCAAATACAGGAATTCAGCCCATCTCTCCGCCTTGTCCCCATTCCCTCTACCAGGTTGCAGAGAGGGACTGGTCAAATTGGGTTCTTTTCCAGTGTCAGGTATCTGAGGTTAGGTTCAGCATAGCCAACTCTAAGAACAATTTCTATCCAGGGTACTGTGCATTGCCAAGATTGGATGGGCAAGCCAATTCAGCACCATGATGGTTAATAGTGAGTGTCAACTTGGGTGGATTGAAGGATGTCGCGTATTCTTCCTGGGTGTGTCTGTGAGGGTGTTGCCAAAGGAGATGAACATTTAAATCAGTGATCTGGGGTTGGCAGATCCACCCTCAGCCTGGGTGGGCACCATCTAATCAGCTGCCAGCATGGTCAGAATAAAGCAGGCAGAAGTTGGAAGGAGCAGACTTGCTGAGTCTTCTGACCTCCATCGTTCTTCCATGCTGGATGCCTCCTGTCCTGAAACATCACACTCCAAGGTCTTCAGCTCTTGGACTCTTGGACTTACACCAGTAGTTTGCCAGGGGCTCTCAGGCCTTTGACCACAGACTGACGTCTCCACCGTCAGCTTCCCTACTTTTGAAGTCTGGGGACTCAGACTGTCTTCCCTGCTTCTCAGCTTGGAGATGGTCTATTGTGGGATTTCACCTTGTGATAGTGTGAGTCAATACCCCCTAATAAACTCCCTTCATACCTTCATATATACATCTATCTTATTACTTCTGTCCCTCTAGGAAGCCCTGACTAATACAACATGTAGCTGGCAAATGGAACACTAAAGTACAGTGAGGTTATAATGAAAAAGAAAGTACTGTAGTGGGCAAGAGCAGGGATTATCTTTGGAGCATGAGGTTAAAAATGGAGAAGCACTGGATGATATATTCTGGTAGGAACATCTGAGCAGGTAGTAAGAAGAGGGCATCTGGAACACTGGATTTTCTCTGTGACTTAAGGGTTACCTGGCATGTAATGTGATAGGTTGAAGGAACCTGGAAGTAACACCCACTCTCACTGTAACGCATCTCAGTGGTCAAGGTGTCAGTTTTAACAGTGAAAGGGTAAGTTGAATTTGGTCAGATTAAGAAAGGAGACTCACAATTCCTAGATGGCTTCAGTCTCAGCAGGGATCCGAAATATCCTTATGTTTCTTTAAGGAGGTTTCTTCATGAAGAGTGGAAATAAAATAAAATTAACAAAAGTGAAGTAAGGAATAAATCATCAAACATTTGTGGTCAATCTACTGGATTTTGAAATTCTCTTAATAATTCAGATGACTTTTGCTTTATGGAGGTACGCAAATTGTCTTGGATCACATGTGGCTGGATTCTGAGTAATTTAGCAGCTCTGTTTACCAACTTCATAAAAATATTCATTTCTTGCTGTTGGTCTCTCAGTTATTGCCTTAGTTAATCTAGCAATGCCTGAATCACAAACTCAGTGGTCAATACAGCCAGGCTTCTATCCCAAAATTTCTCATAGATGATCTATGAACACCCAGAAAATTTTCTATATTAATAACTTTTTGTTAAACATGTCACTTCAGTTCTACTATACATAAATCTTGAGTAATGTGGAGTATTGATAATTGAAAAAAAATGAAACAGGATCTGGGACTCTTTAAAAATGCAGAAAACCCTTTAGATTTTAAATCTAGTCATCTATCTCTCTATATATCTGTTTATCTAACATCTGTCTCTATCTATCTCTGTATCTATCCATCTATCTATCTATCCACGAATCATCTCTTCTATCCATCTATAAGCCTGGATAAAATAAAAAAAATCGTGAGACCTGAGTTCTGGTTTCTAGGGAAAGCAGAAAGTGACACCTTTGAAAGTACAGCCACTCAGGCAAAGCTTACTCAAGAGGGACATGGAGAGGCAGGTGGAAGGACAGGAGAGGCCACAGGTAAGTCCAGGGAGCAGACGGTAGAAGAAACAAACGTATAATTGCTAAAGAGTAAAGTAAAAACACACTCTGCATTTACATGGCCAGCCTGGCCAAATACATAAATATAACTTTCTGTTTCAATTTCAACATAGCAAAATAATTTTACGATCATATCACTGACATTTAGGGAAGTAGCCAAAAAACTGTGAATATAAAATGCTTAATGCTATTAATAGTATCTCTGATACTCATACGTTTAAGGTGCACAAAATGCTTTTTATAAATCGTGATTGAGGATGCTTCTCTTGGGGTAAAATTAATAAGCAAATGCACATGCATACATATGGGCACAGTCTTTCAAGAGTTCATCACAATTCCATCTGATTTTTTCCTAATCTCCAATGTTCACCCAGGGCTGGAAGACAACAGAATTCAAATTTCATGTTCAAAGTTAGTTCAAAAATATCATCAGAAGAAATAACCTACAGAATGGGAGAAATATTTACAAGTCATTCATCTGATTAGTTTGAAAACCCATAAGAAAGTCAAATAAGTCAGCAGCAAGAAAATCAATAGTCCAATTTTTTAAAAATGTACAAATTATGTTGATAGACATTTCTCAAAAGAAGGCATTTAAATGGCCAGCAGGTACACGTAAAAAAAAAATGCTTATTATCATGAATTATCAGGGAAATACAAATTAAAACTACAATAAGATATCGCTTCACACCTGTTAGAATGGCTGTTAGAAAAACAGAAGGTATCAAGTATTGCCATGGATGTGGGGAAAAGGAAACTCTTCTATATAGTCGATGAAAATGTAAATTAGTAAAACCCTTATGAGAAACAGTATGGACGTTTCTTAAAAACCTAAAAATACAATCACCTTATGATCCAGCAATCCCATTCCTGCAGTGTGTATCCAAAGGAAATGGAATCAGTCTGTCTATGGGATGTCTGCACTCCCATATCCATTGCAACATGTTTCCAAATACCCAAGATATGGAATTAATCTAAGTGTTTCTTGGTTGATAAAGTATGGTATTTATATACAATGGAATATTATTTAGCCTTAAAAAAAACTGAAGTGAAATAAGCCATGCACAGAAAGAAAAATATCCCATGATCTCATCTGTAGATGGAATCTATAAGAGAGAACTCCAAAACAGAGTAGAGAGTTGGAGTAAGGTGATATCGCAGAGATATTTGTGAGAAAACACAACGTTTCAGTTACACATGAGGGATAAGTTCAAAAGATCCATTATACAACATGGTGACTATAGTTAATAATAACAATGTATTGTATACTTGATAATTGCTAAGACAATAGACTTTTTATTCTCACCACAAAAAAAATAATGAGGTAGTATATATGTTAAGTAGCTTGGTTTAACCATTTCACAATGCATGCATATTTAAAGCATCATATCAAACATCATTAAAATATACAATTTTAATTTGTCCGTTATTTATTTAATTAAAAAAGAGATATCATGAAATCTTTTTCTTTCTGTTTCTTTTGCATCTGGAGTCTATGAAAATATATACAGCTGAGTTTTCAACTGTGTCCAGATCTTAGTAAATTAGAATTGATCAAGGGAATCAGAGATGAGTAAAGTAATTTAACAGTCCTAAATGATCACTGCACTGAGACTAAATTCTTTCCAGTAAAGCAAAACTCACTTCCAAGTTTATCATCAAAAGAAAAGTAAATATAGAAATGAAACAGATGGAGATCAAAATATTAACTTTATTTTCCAAGCTGAATTGAAGGACATAGCTTATATCTAGGCCAAACGGATTTCACATATTTCAGTGCTGCCCCTTCCCCTGAAAATATACTTACTTCCTCAATCACAGTATGAATTAGAAACCTGGAGTCCTCCTCAGTGGGGCCAGCTGTGTCCCAGGAGAAGAATGTGAGCGTGCGGAGGACCCGTGAACTAAACCCACACATCCAAAGCCACACACACTCAACCTGTTCTTCCCGTCTTACCCCAACTCAGTCACTCCTTTCTCTCACTACAAGATTGAATGAGAGAGAATATTGGAAGAGATGCCAGAATTAATTGTCTCATGTGTCCAGCTTCAGGAGGCTTTAAGTTCCCTCTCTTTTAGCAAAATTTAAAAAGTGATGGTTATTTCCCCAATACTTTGTCTCCATTTTCTTTAAGAGATCTTGAGGAGGAGAAACAGGATATGATGCATCCTCATAGCTAGTTTCTATCCCTTTATTAAAAAGACAAACTTTGTGTTTTGGAATAATTTAAGATGTGCAGAAATTTTGGATTAATAGTAGAGACAGACTCTCTGTCTTTCTCACACAGGGGTTCTCCCTTGCCAGTACTTCGCATGACTCAGGTATGTTGGCCGAAACTTAGAAACAAACATGGATGCCCTACTATGAACTGCATTTCTGGCCTGTTTTGAACCTACTTTCAGGTGAACGTCATCATGGCCAGCATCAGTTTTGAGAAGAGGAGAAAGCCCATCCCTGCCATGAGTTTGGTGTGACTTCACTGAAGGCCTGCAGCTTACTCTGAAGGTGAAGCCAGGGAGCTGGTGAAGCAGAAGCACAGATAGCCTGCTGGATTTGAAAACCCAAATGAAGAGGGTTCACTATTCCAAATGGAGGGTTTCTCTGTATGTGCAGGTCAATAATATTTTGACTATCAAAATCAGTGTTTCTGCTTAAAGAAGCGGTTATGTATCAAGAGGGAAAAATGCCTTTTCCCACAGAACTTGTTTGATACAAGCATAACATTCTTTAAACTGTAAACCATAATGTGCCCATAGAAATGCAGAAAAGAATGTCCATTGGTTCTGTGAGTACCATGGTGTGGATATCAATGTATCCAAAGCCTTATAGAGAAGTACAGCATAATGGGACTCCCAGGGCCCCTCATGTTGCCATCCTAATGAATCTGATTCTTACAGTGACTTAGTTTGGCTCTGTGTCATCACCCAAATCTCATCTTGTGTCTCCCATGATTCCCATGTGTTGTGGGAGGGTCCTAGTGGGAGATGATTGATTCATGGGTGCAGGCCTTTCCAGTGCTGTTTTCATGATAGCAAATGGGTCTCACAAAATCTGATGATTTTAAAAGTGTGAGTTTCCCTGCACAAGCTCTCCATTTGCCTGCCGCCATCCATGTAAAATGTGACTTGCTCCTCTTTACCTCCTATCATGATTGTGAGGCCTCCCCAGCCACGTGGATCTGTGAGTCCAATTAAACCTCTTTCTTTTGAAAATTGCCTAGTTTCAGGTATGTCTTTATGAGCAGCGTGAAAACAGACTAATACATACGACAATGACTTCTCATCTTTCTCTACAGTTTCACCTTCTAAACACAAATCTAAAATACTTAGGTTCGTTCTCCCAGGATGTTTATAACTTTATATAAATGAATAGTCAGTGGGTTTCTTTTGATTCTGAGTTATTTTACTCAACACAATGTTTGTAAGATTCAATTTCATTACAGTTTACTTTTAGTTGTACAATGTCATTTTCATTGCTGTATCATATTCCATTACAGAAACTATTCAAATTTATTTCACCACTTAACTGATTCATTTCCAGTGGAGGCTATTGTTACTAATGTTACTCTGTGTGTGTGCATTTATGCATATACCTAGAAGTAAAAGTACTGGGTCATGAGCAATTGATACCTTAAAACTTACCAGGTACTTTCAAATGTCTTTCTAAAATGGTCACACCTGCTTATACCTCACCAGCTCAGGATGAAGGACCGAGTACTTCTTATCTGCTATGATATGTCTTGTGGTCAATGTGATCTGTCTTAGACATTCTGGGTGGCATGCATTTGAAACATTTCAAGTGAAGTATAGCATTGATGTGGGAAAGGGCAGGGAAGTGCTGGGTAGAGGACAGGTTCCATGGGGAGAGGTCCACCCTTGAGCCTGTGCCCACAGGCCCAAATGAGGACAGGCATTTCTGTTTCTGCACCCAGAAGGTTGCCTTTTGACCCATCACACCCCCAACCTGTGCCAACATAAACCTGAGATCTTACATGAACACAGACACAAGGAGCTGGATGTCGAGAGGAGCAGAGGAACACACCAGCAGACACTGGCAGATCAGCAATGTGAACAATGAGGACACTGAGGGGAGTTCAGCTGGGAGTGGTCAGAGGAGAGTCCAGCTGCTGGACCGCCCGACTCTAGGGGAGGACCACCTTCCCACTCCATTCCCTTTCTATCTTGCTGAGGGCTACCTCCACCACCCAATAAAACCTTGCACTCATCCTCCAAGCCCATGTGTAATTCGATTTTTCCAGTACACTGTGCAAGAATTCAGGATACAGAAAGCCATCTGCCCTTGTGATAAGGCAGAGGGTCTAACTGAGCTGACGAACACCAGCCATCTGCAGATGGTAAAGCTGGAAGAGCACACTGTAACACATGCTCACTTGGGCTGAGGTTTATATACACTCACCCCTAGATGCTGCCCTGGGGTTGAAGCCCAAAAGTGCTCCCCACAACCTCTTCACCCACCCATTTGCATGCTTCCCCTAGGAGTTTAAGAAGCAAGACACCAAAGAAGCAAGCCACACTACTGTTGCATGCCCTGTGAGAGGGTAAGGAAACTCTCCAGTTTCAGCATTTCTTGTGAGGATTTGTAAGACCTTGGAGAGACACATCCCGAGTTAATAAGAATTTTTTTATATATTTCCATAGTCAAATATTGTTTAGTACAAAGAAATATCCAGCTACTCTACTCTTGTAATGGAATAAACTTTACTTGAATTGATTTGGGAAAGACAATGACTTGTGTTCTACATAGCTATAATCTAGAGGCAGAAGTCATCTCTGTGTTAACACAGTATGCAGGGATCAAATAAACACCTGAAAGGAAGTCACTCTTAAGATTACAGGTGGAGGAAAACACCCAACTTCAGAAGGCCAAAGGAAGTTTGGAAGTCATGATTGTGGATTTTTACTCTGAGAGAGAGATGTGACTATGTAGGGGACTGTCAATGATATTGTTTGGCTGTGTCCCCACCCAAATCTCATCCTGAAACTGTAGCTCCCCAAGTCCCCATGTGTCATGGGAGGGAGCCGGTGTATGGTGTTGAATCATGAGGGTGGGTTTTTTCCATCCTCTTCTCATGATAGTGAATAAATCTCACACTATCTGACGCTTTTATAAAGGGCAGTTCCCCTGCCACAGTCAAACCAAAGATGTGGCTTGCTTTTCCTTTCCTTCCACTATGATTGTAAGGCCTACCCAGCCATGTGGAACTGTGGGTCAGCTAAGTCTCTTTCCTTTGTCATTACCCAGTCTCAGGTATGCCTTTATTAGCAACATGAGAACAGACTAATACAGTTAAGATCCTGGGAAGCAATATGAATAGACCAAGGAAAAAAAGGAGTTTCCAAGCAGGGTGGCTGGGAAGGCAGGGCTAGTGTTAGGCACCACCATGTATGCTCAGGGCTCACCTGCATGAGTCAACAGGTGGTGAAGGTGCGTTGGTCTGCTTTAAATGGACAGAGACAGGATTCACAGGCAGAATCTGTGGATACAGAAATAAACGATACTCTCTTATGACCCTTTGGGTATCTGAGCTAACAAAGCTGTTTGTAAGAAGAAAAAACTAACCCATACATGTAAAGGTTAGTTGGAGTCTTACATGGAAATCTTGTTCTTTCTCTTGTTTGTAAGTAGTGATGAATTGCTCAAATTAATATATATATATATAAAACTTTATATAAATTATTATAATGATATTGCAATAATATTATATATATATTTGGTTCCTCTTTAAACTTCAGTTTCCTTATTCGTATAAAAGGTAAGAGGATAAGTATTTAGCTTAGAGAAATTAGGTTTCTACTTGTAAGCATAGTGACTGCTGCTGCTTTTTTTTTTTTTTCCAGAAATAGGATCTTGTTATGTTGCCCAGGTTGGAATGCAGTGGCTATTCAAAGGCATGGAATAGCACACTACAGTCTCAAACTCCTGGGCTTAAGCAATCTCCTTGTCTCATCCTCCCAAGTAGCTGAGACTACAGATGTGCATAGCTACATCTGGCCTAAAATGTCTTCTTATAGCAAGGAGCCACGACAGCATGTGAATAATGTGAGCAGTGTTTTTTATGACTAAGTTATATTTCTACAATATTGAATTAGGCAATCATGATAACTTCAAAGCTTTAATTCCTAATACTGAATGCATCAGAATATTTACACTGTTTGTAAGAATTAGTCAGACCATGTATGATCCTCACTAACGTGGACATAGAGAGAGACAGTGACTTGCACAAGGTGGCAAAGATGAGATCCAAACTCCCATTCTATTGATTATCAGTAGGATCAATAAAAATAAAACTGTGATGTCTGAAATACCACTATTCCAATGAGTTAAGGTCAAAAGTGCATCCATGAGTCCCAGTATAAGACTGGTGCACGATGAGACAATCTGTGTCCTTCCTTGAATTTCTAATAAAAGAAATGTGGTCTATATTCACAAAAAAGAACTCTCAGAGAAGTCTGGAAAATTTTCTAACAGAAGCTTCTACGTTTCATTCATGCTATAGACTATTTTGAGAGATTCGATTTAGCTGTAACTCTCTCTAAGAAGACATTTTTTTTGTAATCCATGACATGCTATTATGCCCTTCTGGTTTCATGCTCTTCTTCTTTGCTTCCACAGTTCCCTGCCCTTATTTTCTCTGCTGTTGTCTGTGACAAGTTCATTGCTGCACAAGAATGTGATGCTCTTAAAGGCAGGATCTGTGTCTTTCTGCATCCATATTTTTTGGGGGGTTAGAGTATTTCACTTAATTTAGTCAGATGTTAATCCACGTTTCATCTCTGTTGTTTTTCTCTATTCCCTCTTCTAATCATTTAACCATGTCGTCTGAATTTTCTTTCCTCAAGGATTTTTATAAGACTGAAAGAAGTTTCGTGAAATGTAGAGCCTTTACTCCTCTTTGTAAAATCCGAAGGGAACATTTCTAAGTGTCCTCTATGTGAGGATTCAACAAGAAGTTGTCAGTGTGCAGTCCAGAAGACCTTCACCAGAAGGCCCTCTGTGCACTGGAGAGGGGTAGATATAAGACACCTTGTTAGATGCATATTGAACCAAACTAACTTCAGGACATTTGAAGACTTTCTACTCTCTTCTCAAGAGGTAACAAACAGAAGGCACCCTGCTTCCTGGAGTGCCTCACACATTGTACATATCCTAATTAAACACACATCCACCGTGATCTATATGCCTGAAAGTTACAACCACAGAGTGTAACAATGGGCCAACTTTTGGTTAAGTCTCTCATATCATATGACTATATCTATCTATCTATCTATCTATCTATCTATCTATCTATCTATCTATCTATATATAACATCCACAGATAGATTATACATCATAAAATATAATGTGTATCTATATATGTAAGTGTATATTTATAAATTTATATATGTATATATGTTTGTAAATTTGTGTGTGTGTATATATATATATATATATATATATATATATATACACAAACTTACAAACACATTTCAATGATATTAAGAATAAATATTTTAATATTTCATGTATTCTCTTGAAAATTCCTCAGAAAGTTCACAAAATGTTTTAGGGTCTGTGGGTCTAGAGATATTTACACATATCTCTGTGAAATCACTTCTCTTACTGTGTTGACACTTAATGCTTAGGGTTTCTCTTTTTCATTGAATTGTGAACCTCTCCCGGGCAAATCTGTAAATATAATTCATGTGTAATTTTGGTTCCTAGCATAGTCTTTGACATGTGGCGAATACATAGTATATGACCATAAATGTACCTAATCCTAAATGAAAATATCTCAGATTTATTTGTATATTTTGTAGCCTGTAGAAAACCAGATAGAGTCTTATATAATGGTGGTTACATATATTAGGAAGTAGATAGTGTTATGTTTTTGAATTGCCCAACACACACAAATGAGGCAAAAATAAGAGAAAGTATACTAACTTTTCAAATTCATACTCGAACATATTGCATGTACACACACACACACACAGACACACACACACACACACACAGCAAACACCATAATGCTTAATAGGTATTGATAGTGAAATATTTCAGGCAAAAAGCCATCTTTTATAGGGTAGGGAGTGATGCTTAGACATGAATTATCATTGCACTGCCTGGCTCTGGATTACCCTGGCATTTGTCTATGGCAGCTGTGTTTCCTGTCTTGATAAATGGCAGATCTACCCACATGCAAATCTGTTTGGTCATTTAACTGAACTAAACTGTCTCTCCCAGGAACAATGCCCGTGGTTCTTTACTTCTGGGTTCTGTTAACACTGCCCAGTTCAAGCTAAACTTGCCACATTCTACTCTCTCCACTCCTCTACCCTAAAACTTTAGGTTAGTCCAAATTTCTTCCAATCTTCAGATTTGCTGCATAACCGCACACATGAGACTTTGCACAAAACCTCTATCTGGTATCATCTCCACAGTCTTATACTTCCCTGATCAGCCACTGCTCCTCAGCTCACATGGCATTTTCTCTAAAGTATAAACAAGTAAAAAAGCCGTAATGACTCTTCCTGTATCCCCCACAGCATACAATACTGACTCTTGTCTTGATGCTCATTACTCCATGTTATAGCTTTCTTTCTGTCTTACTCTCTCTACTTTAAAAGAGAGGAAGTATGCTGGAAACAAATAGAAAATACTCAATAGTTGCTTGATGAAAAGCAAAGCAAATAAACTGCTCATTCCTGTATATCTAGTGATTATTTTTAAACCTGACAGAAAATTGTCAATCAATGTTTTAAAATTAATAAACAGACATAATTATATTTGGAGATTTACATTTTTGCTAGCAAGAGACAAGTTTTCTGCCTCTGAACTCAACAGTATTTTCCAAATACATGCAATTATATTAATCAGTATTTATATTTATTTACATATGTAAAATACTTAGATATGTCTTATTTCTGAGAGTAAGTAGAGTGTGACTAATATTTTTAATACCCTAAGGTACTTGTCACCATAAAAGTACCATAATATGATAGTACGTTGCTACAAAATTACTTTCAATGGCAAAAACAGCAATTACTTGTGTACCAACCTAATAGATGCTATGAATAATTTTAGGAAAATATCAAGTAAAAACTATTAGGATTTCATAACAGCTTGTCCAAGGAGTCATTTTATTTTGCTTTTCTGAATGTATTCATTAAATACACACCAGGAGGAATAAATTAGCAAACATCTACATAGTCAGAAGTCAGGGTTTAATTTACTGTCAATTCCAGTGTAGAGAACTTGTTTCAAACTGGGCAAATGACAGAACAGAAGAAGAAAATTATAGTTTTGAGGAAGGCTTGATAAGTCTCACTGAGCTGCCTCTAAATGAAACCAATCATTTTATTGAAAGACTATAATTTTAACACTTCCATTGCTTAATTTCAACAACTTTTTTCTTACATATGCAACAATTTGGCTGTTATATAACTATATAATGTTATTGTTATTACAAACAGAATAATTATATGTGTAATATAAACAATATTGGTTCAGTGGTACTAAAAGTTATTTAAACATTTAATCAGCTATCATTAGTCAAAATGTTCTAATATGACTGAAAAATATTGGTGCCCAAAACAGTGTGCTTATAAAGTATTTATAATATTAAAAGAAGGTATTAGCATTTATAGAGTATCTGCTATATTCTGGGCATTGCAATTTACATTTATTACCCTTAATCATTTCAACTATATAAACTATACAAACATATATAAAAAACAACAATTATAAACATAGATGTAACAATTATAAACATATATACACCTAACAGAGCCACAACATAAATAAAGCAAAAGACAAACAGAATTAAAGAAAGAAGCAAACAATAATGATTGGAGACTTTAATACCATACTTTCAATAATAAGAAGAACAGAAAATGAAGAAAACGTATTGTTAAAAGAATTTACAGTAGCCAATCATAACCTGCTAAAAAGAAATAATCAACATAAAAAATATACTCAAATCACCAGAAGTAACAACATTTAGATAATGTATACATAACAGTAGAAAAATTAATTTTTAAAATCTTTACATGCTTGACAAATAAACATATGAATATTTTTCAAGAGTCACAGAAGAGGCATATAGAATATAAAAGAAATTTTTGGACAACAACAACAAAAAAATGAAGGGTTTAAACTGAATTAAATTTTTCTTTCTGACAATTGAGTTAAAATTTTCTTTTCTGAATTAAATATATTTTTTAATTTAAAATTAGGATTAAAAGGGAAAAGAGTAAAATGCTGTAGATACATAAAATGACCAAAGAAAATAAAATGGAAAAAGAAAGTTAAAGTTGCTGAAAAAAAGTTGGTAGTTATAAAAAGGAGAAAAACAGTACTTACCCTACATCAATTCTGAGAGATGCAAGTGAACAGAGAAATCTGCATAGACATATAACACAGAAAGTAATTTCTGAAATAAAATAGTACCCACATTTGCAAACAAAAGTGTATTACGTTTCAGAAAAATTTTACAAATAATAATATTAAATTTATCCTGGTGAAGTTACTGATTATAAAAATAATTCTGCTAACAAGACAAGGTTTTCATCACCCACAAGACAGAAAATGAATCTGAAATCAGTCTTATTTACAGTAACATTCAATAATTAAAGGACTTAGAGATGTCTATAGCATTTGTAGCTTTTCAGTGTTGTGTCTTCTAATTCACACAGTATGTGTCTTTTCATTTAGCTCTTAATTGATATATTTAACCAGAAGTTTGTCCAGTTTTTAACATGCACATTCTTTATATGTTTTGTTATTATGTCAAATTTCTAAAAATGTTGTATTTTGAAGCTATTTTAAAAAATGCTGTTGTTTTTAATCTCTATTTTTAATTCTTTATATATAGAAACCCAATCGATATTTGTTTCCATTGTATTCTATAATTTTGCTAGAATTGCTTTCCTCCTTCCCCTCTTCCTCCTCCCCCCTCCTTCTCCTTCTCCTTCTTTTTCTTCCCCTTCCTCTTCTTCTTGTTCTTCTTTTCATATTCTTTCCTCTTCCCCCTTCCCTCCCCCTTCTTCTTCTTCTTTCTCTTCCTTCTCCATCTATTCTTCTTCTTTACATATTAGTTGAAATTCCATGTAACGAGTCATGTTGTCTGTAAACAGGAATAAGTTTATATCCTCCTTTAAAAAATTATATATTTTTTCTTACCTTATTGCATTGGCTACTATTTTCATTAAAATGCTGAATAGGGGCAGTGAGAGTAAAAATGCTTGCCTGGTTCTTAGGGGAAAAGCATTCAAGTTTGGTATTAAGTATAATGTTAGCTCTATAATTTTTGTATAATACCTTTTATCAAGTTGAGGAAGTCTTCTTCTATTCCTACTTAGGATAAGATTCTATGATTTGGTGTTGAACTTTCCTCAGTGCTTTTTCTGTATCAATTCATATAGTCATATTATTTTTCTTTTTTAAGTTGTTTTTGTAATGGATTATACTGATTGATTTAAAAATATTGAAGTAGCTTTGAATTATCAGGATAAAGTCCATTTGATCATGGTACAGTATTTGTTTTACATATAATTAAAATTAGAATTGATTTCCTAATTTTATTTTGAAGGATTATTCATTAAAAATATTGTTTTTCTTTTCTTGTACTGTTTTTTGTTTGGTTTTGGTTGAAGGCTAATGCTAATATATATAATGCCTGTGGGTGTTTTCTTCATCCTATCCTACAAATAGATTGTGTAGAATTTACATTATTTCTTCTTAAAACATTTGGTAGAATTCACCATTGAGACAATCTTGGCCTAGATAATTGGAGACTAGTTGAAATAAAATAAGATATATCTAATAATTACATAACTATTTAGGTTATCTATTTTTTCTTAGGTAAGTTTTGACAACATGTTTTTGAGAAACTGGTCCATTTCTTTTAAGTGGTACAATTCACATTCATAGACATTTTTTTAAAGCTTCTTTTAGTGTATTTTTGAGGTACACTGTAGTTATTTCCTCTTTAAATTTTTGTATTGGTAGTTTGTTTCTTTTTTTCCCTTCTCTCTTTTTTGGTTACTCTTGATATAGTTTTATAAATTTTATTGTTCTTTTTAAAGAAACAACTTTTGGTTTGTTTAATTTTCTCTGTTTTTTTTTCCTCTATGATCTCCATTATTTTCTTCCATCTAAATTACTTAGTTTTATTTTGCTAATCTTTCTCTAGTTTTCAAAAGTAGAAGCATAGATTATCGACTTGAGACTTCTCTTCTCACATGGGCATATATTGTGAAGTTGACCTGTTTTAATTCCATTTTATAAATTATATGTTTTATTTTAATGTGTGTTCATTTCAAAGTATTTTTAAAGAATTTCCAGTTTAAATACATAGAAGCAAGCTGGCTTCACTCCCTGCCACAGAAAATAAAAAAATAAATAGACAGTGCTGATATTATCAGCAGAAATATCCCAAAAGTTACATGAGGATAAGACAGTTTCCAGGATCACATAGAAGTTAAAATATTCTGAGCAGATTAAAATATAGGACTTCCCTGTCTGCAATGTCTCCTTCCCTGAGTCTTCCACCAACTCATGATTTTTATACTGGAAAACTAAGATTGAGGTGGACAAACAGCTTCCCCACAATCTTGAATTTCCTAGCAGTAGACCTGTCTCTGCCTCAATGCACCAGAGGTATTGTGAGTGCCTGAAGGGAGAAACATCTCTGAGGACAGGAACAGACAAAGGGGAAAGACACAACTACCATTCTTACTCCTGAAAAGTTTGTTCTCTAACTCAGTAAAAAGAGAGGCCAAATTACAGTGATCTTTTTCCAATAGCACCACACTATAGGAGAAATGTTCTGCTGAGCTCCACTGAGCACAAACCTTCAGCCTGCCTTCTTATACTTCTAGGATATCCCTTTGGGGACCTTTTCCGTTCACAACAGTCATCTCTCTGATAATTTACTAGAAACAAGACAAACCTGGGATGAAGGCACCACCTAGAGCTAAAAAGAAGGAAAGAACCTAATGGCGGGGAGAGGGGGCAGAAATTAACTGGTAAATTATAAGGAATCTCTCCACAAGTATATCCAATCAAAAACAAGGACAAGCTGGACAAAGAACACTAAAAATAAATAATTATTCAATGAAAATACATAGAGGTATACTCACAACAGTAAACAGAGAACCATGACTTTCTCAGACAAATCAGAGAACAGATGATTAAAACTGAGAAGATAATGAGATGTGAGCTCTCTGAGCAATTCAAAATAGTAGTTTTAGAGAAACTCGATGATCACCTAGATAACACAGCTAAGTACTTCAGAAATGTATCTGAGAAAACTGACAAAAAGATTGAAATAGTTTTAACAATCAAAGAGAGATCTTGGAACTGAGAAGTACATATACTGAATGGAAAATTCATTAGAGGCTCTCAACAGTAGAACAGAGCAAACATAGAAAGAAATAGAGAACAAAAAGACAAACTATTTGAAAAGAAACAGAAGAAAATGACAAAAGAATGTAAAAGAATGAAGATAACCTATAAGATATAAAAATGACCTCATAGAAAATAAATCTAAACATTATTAGTCTTCAAGAGATACTTGAGCAAAAGTGAGATTTAGAAAGCTTATTTAAAGAAATGATAATAAAAAATGCTCCAAAATTAGGGAAAGATCTAAGTATACAGGTGCAGTGAGGCCAGAGAACACCAAAAAATTCCAACCCTAGGAACACTCCTCCAAGGCATGTAATAAACAAACTCTTGAAAGTCAAGGACAAAGAGAGGAACATAAGAGCTGCAGGATAAAGAAGCAAACAATATTCAAAGGGGCTCCAGTTTATCTAGCCACAGCTTTACAAAAAGAAATCATACATAGCAGAGGACAGTAGGAAGACATATTTAACGTGCTAAAAAAAAAACTGCCATCAAAGAATACTGTGCTCAGCAAAGACATTCTTCAAAATAAGAGAGATAAGGTCTTTTCAAACAGCAACAACAACAAATGATAATTCACTAATACCAGACTTTTCTTACAAGAAATGCTAAAGGAAGTTCTTCATCAAGAAAAAAAAAAGAAAGAAAAGAAAAATGTGAACATGCAAAAAGAAAATATCCAAAGACATAAAATTAGTTGGTAAATGGACATACATAGACAAGCCCAGAATACTTTAATATTGTAATGGTGGTGTGCAATCTGTTCATAGCTTTGGGATAAAGTCTAGAAAAAAAAATCTATAAAAATAATAGCTATAGCAACCTGATAAGAGATACTCAATTTACATTTATAAATCGAGAAACCTAAAACTTAAAATGTGGGGGATGAATAGCCAAAATACAGAGTCAACCCAACTGCCCATGGATTATGATTGCCACTCTATGTATATGTAACATATAATCAATAGATGAATGGATACAGAAAATGTGGTATTTATACATATAGAATATTATTTAGCCACAAAATATTTTAAAATCGTCTTATTACAGCAACATGGATAGAACTGGAGGTCCTTATATAAAGTGAACTAAGCCAAGCACAGAAATACAAATATCAAATTATTACTCATGTGTGAGAGCTAAACAAGTGGGTCTTATGGAAATAGAGTAGATTGGTGTTTGCCAGGGGCCAGGAAGGGTAGGGAGGAGAAGGGATAAAGAGGGTTTTATTAATGGGTACAAATACACAGTTTAAAGAAATAAGACCTGGTGCTTCATAGATCAAGAGGGTAACTATTGTTCAAAAAATCTTTTGTACATTACAAAGTAGAGAATAATTTGAATTTTTCTAGAATAAAGAAAAGATAAATATTTAAAGTGATGGATACCACAATTACCCTGATTTGGATGTTTACACATTACGTGAGTGTATCAAAATCATCACATGTAGCTGCAAAAATATATATATATATATATATATCAATTAAAAAATTAAAAGAAATAAAAAATTACATTCCTTGAGATTTTCTCTTTTACTCATTACTTTGTAGGAGCCTGTTATTTTATGTCTACATGTGCGAAGATTTTTAGGTTATCTTTCTGCTATTTATTTTTACCTTAATTCATTTATGGTCATAAAACATGTTTTGTATTATTTCAATTGTTTGAAATTTGTTGGTTTGTTTTGTGATGCAGATGTGGCCTTTCTTGATGAATATTTCACATTCACTTGAAAAAACTTTGTGTTATCTTTTTGTTTGGCAGATTGTCCCACCACCATTAAATCCAGTTTATTGATTTAGGTTAATTCTTCCATATGCTTGCTGCTGTTTGTCTGTTTCTTATACTGAAGATGAAATGTTAAAATCTCGAATGTCACTGCATGTGTTTGTCTCTCCCTTCAGTTCCATCAATTTTTTTTTTTTTTTTTTTTTTTGAGACGGAGTTTCGCTCTTGTTACCCAGGCTGGAGTGCAATGGCGCGATCTCGGCTCACCGCAACCTCCGCCTCCTGGGTTCAGGCAATTCTCCTGTCTCAGCCTCCTGAGTAGCTGGGATTACAGGCACGCACCACCATGCCCAGCTAATTTTTTGTATCTTTAGTAGAGACGGGGTTTCACCATGTTGACCAGGATGGTCTCGATCTCTTGACCTTGTGATCCACCCGCCTCGGCCTCCCAAAGTGCTGGGATTACAGGCTTGAGCCACCGCGCCCGGCCTCAATTTTTTTTTTCTTTTCATGCATTTTGTATTTCTATTACACTGTGGTGATATGCATACAAACTTTAAACTGTACTTGTTTTGGGAAAATTAACTGTTTATGACAGTATAATTTACTTAGTTGTCTGTAGTAGTCTACTTTGACGTCTAATTTGTCTGGTATTAATATAGTCACTCTGATCTTAATTTCTTTTTTTGTATAATATTTTTAATTTTTTTACTTTTATCCTACCTTATCAGATTATTTGAAGTTAATTTCTTATAGGTAGCAAATATTTGCATTATAACATCATAAAAATGGTTGTGACCAAATGACTTACACTTAATAAATGTATATTGATACATGTTCATTTAGGTCCATCATTTTTATATTCATTTTTTTAAATTTTGCTTTTCATTTATCTGGGGTTTTTTTTATCTCCCTTTTTTGAATTATTTTAACTTTTTTGTTTTAACATTCTATTCTACTTTTGCTACTGTGATTTTTTTGTTATTTATCTTTGTATTTTGTTAGTGTTTTGTCTACTGTTTACAATATGTATGCATACCTTTTCACAGTCTACACAGAATCAATATTTTACAATTTTAAGTACAGTGTAGAAAACTTGCTACCATATAGGTCCCATTACCCTATATAATAGATCACATGCTTTTTAGCGGTCTCATATATATTATATTTACGTACACTGGCAACCATATCAATGTTATTTTCTTCTTGTTTTTGCTTTCTATCACCAAATATACTTTGGAGAATCAAATAGAAGAATAATGTATTTCCCAAAAGTTACTATTTTTGTTACTCTTTCCTTATTCTTGCTATCTTAACTTTCTATTCTTACTCTTTTTTCTGACTGAGAACAGTCTTCAGAAATTCTTATGATAATCTGCCATAATTACTGATAAATTTAGGGAAACTTTTAGTTATTTTTCTCAAATGAGTTTTTCATTTCTCCCTTTCCCTCTCCTGAAACCCCAATGACATAAAAGTCAAATCTTTGGCTGTTGTCACACAGATTTTTAAAGCTGGTTTCATCTTTGAAATTCTTTTTCTCTGACATATCCATTAATCTATCAAGTCTTCTAGTACATTCTCATTATAACATTGCATTTTTCTATTTTTAAAAATTTCAGTTGGTTCCTCTTAATAGCTTCTTTTCAAAGCTTTTTGTTTGTGCAGATGCATTCTTATTTATATTGTTACAGCTGTGCTCCGATTACTCATTGGAGCACTTTTATAATTGCTTTAAAGTCTTTGATTGATAATTCCAACATTTTTGCCATTTCATCATTGGGGATTGACACTTGAAAATATTTATACAAGTTGACAATCATTTTCTATGATTCTTTCTTTGCTGAGCACCTTTAAATTTTATCCTGTATATTTTGGATATTATCTTATAAAACTATGGGTCTTGTTTAGTGATGGTGTTTTTTATTTGATAGGCAACCAACCAGCCTAGATTCAGCAACAATTTTTAACCCACTATCTGCAGGTTATGACTCCAAGATTGAGCTCAGTTTTTAAAGCCTTTTCTGTGCAACTCAGATCTTTTCCATGGGTGCATCACTCTGTGTTCAATCTGGGACACGGTGGGATGTCTGCCCTTTAGCTCAGTTCTTAGAGTCTTTGGCGTGCTAACTATGCATGCAGACTCCTGCATGCAGCTGTTCATAAATGAGCCAGTGGCTCATCAACGACTTCACAGGGTTGCAGTCACAAGCTCCTCCATCTCTCCGATGTCCAAGTACTCTCCAATTTCCTGAGGCTCCCCTTTCTGCTCTTTCAGCCCCAAACCTGAGGTTTCACTTATCCTTCTCTGCCGTACTCCCTACAACTGCACTCACACATAGCTCCACGCAGTGGGAAAACAGAGGCAAGATAAGCATCAGAGGTCACCCCACTCTCCTGGATCCCACATCTTCTGACTGGAGAGTTTCACATGCCACACATATCACGGCAGGGTCCCTGCCAAAGGCCAGTCACTTCCTTACTCCCTATACCCATAAGGTTCCTCCTGTGACTCTCCAAGGATGCTTACTTCCTGATTTCAAGATGCCTTGATCCCGGGCTGGAAAACCAGGAAGAAAAGCAGAGCATTAAACCTGTACTCAGATTGATAGTATTTTGCATCCTGTTATTCTTCAATCCACCTGCTGCTATTTACTTTACAGAGTCTTCATGTAACTGTTTCAGGAATTGCTTCCAAGTTTATACAAAAATTCAGTGGAAAAGTCTGGGTGAAGTGGACCTACCCCTTTTTCTCAGAACCAGAATTCTAAACATCACTTTGGAGAAGTATTTCCTAATTTGTGAATGCTAAGTATGCATGTCCTGTGTCAAACACAAAACTAGCAAGTTAGAGTGACTGCAACTAACCTGTAAAAAATTTCTTGTAGCTACAAAGTCAAAATCATTGTTCAACAAAATTTTGCTCATACTGGCATACTATAGGACATTATTCCTGTCACTAGAAATGAGAATGCTAAATAGGTCTGCCTAGTTCAAATTCTCATAAAAATGAAACTATTAACAGAGACATTTAAATCATGTTCTTAGTTTTACTTGGTGTCACTTTTAAAAAATTTCTACAGTATTTGTTCATACTTTTATTTCTTATCTCTTTATATAAAGTCATACATGGTAAATACCTAAATACCTTAGAGATCTTGGTTCCATGAAAATATTTTTATTTCCTACAGAATCTACTTTCTTCATTTCATTAGAAAATACAAACTGCATAAATATTTCAATATTTTCTTGACTTCCAGGAAATACACTGCTAAAGTTAGAACTAACTTAAAACACGTAATAACCTAATCTGATTTATGATTTTAGTATTGGCACCCTCCACTTATATAATGTAAAAGGACATAATTAAATTTACATTGTTATATGCTAATGTATGTACATTTAATTTTTCTGTAGTCCTTTAAAAAGTTGTACTAAATGTACACAGTAAGATACAGATATAAATAAAGCTGCCAGGAAATTTCCATTTTTCCAATTTTTACACACAACTGTACAATGAACCAAAAAAAGATCCATTCAAATGCAGACATCGCATTATATTTACTTATAACTTTCTTTTCTCATGAAAATTTCAATTCAACATTTTTATCTATATTTTTATTTAGTCTCAATTTTGCATATATTAACATTTAAACCCATTATACTTTCTTTTCTTGAGACAGGTTCTCACTCTGTTACTCAGGCTGAAGTGCAGTGGTGCAATTGTGGCTCACTTTAAAATCTTGAATTTCTGATATCTGGCACTCCTCCTGCCTCCCTGAGTAGCTGGGACTACAGTCAAGGCAGTATGCCTGCCTAATTTTTTTATTTTTTGTAGCAACCAGAGTATCTCTATGTTGCCCAGGCTGGTCTCAAAGTCCTGGCCTCAAGCCATCCTCCCACCTCCACCTCTCAAAGAGCTGAGATTACAGATGTGAGCCGCTGAACTCCACCTTCATTGTACTTTTTATCACAGGGCTTGTTTATTTAGAAGCTGAAACATGAGCCCTCCCAATTCATACAGTCATGAAGTCTCCTTGAGGATACATATACAATTTTGGAAAAGCATAAAAAATATCCAAAGAGCTCCTAATTAGTCCCCTAGAGAATCATTAGAATAAACAAAAGTATAGAAATTTAATCTCACAGGAATCATTTAACAGAATCCTAATAAAATGTTACATATTTTTCAATACTATTGTAAAGTGAACACAGGTGAGTTATTTGCCTTATAATCAGGGGATCGGCGCGAGCAGGACGTTTAAATAAACATTACATCAAAATGAACTGCAGTCACACAGGATGACCACCCCTACCCTGTTCTGATTATATTTACTTCTCCTCTCTCTTTGGGCCTTATTTGTGAAATTTCTGCCTGGTACAATGATGCATTTCCACTTTTATTTTTAAAAGCGAAGTCCAGTTTAAGTGATCTGCAGTGGAAATTTGATAATCAATTCTTTACATTTTAAACATACTATCCAGCCATGTCTCTGATGGCAAGCAAAAGCAATCAATCTCTAAAATGCCAGGTTCCATTTTCACAATTTCCTTAAACATAGAGACTATTTATGAGAACTAGAGAGGGAACTGTGCTGTGTGAGATTGGTGGAAGGGACTGAGGTTGCTGAAACGGTGTCAGTGACTGGTGCACTCCACAGGCCTCCTTTATCAGCGGAGATATTTTGCTGTCTAAATTGATTAGTGCTGTCCATGACAGCCAATCTAGATCATATGTGTCTTTCAAAGCAGGGATTTTAGGGATCAAATTATTTTAAAAGTTACCTAGTTTCCTATTCCAAATTTATCACCTCACATACTCGTAGTTAGAAAGTGGAGATTGTGTCTTTATGAAAAAATATTGAAAATGCTTTCCCACAGAAATATTAGCATGTCAAATTTTGTGCACACATACTCCTCAGAGGATATTTTTTTCAAATCACTTCTACACAGAACTGAATTTTAAAGTGAGTGTTTTGTTGCTGAAGCTTTTTACAAAGGTAGACAATGTGTATTACTTATAAAGAGAATAAACAGGCAAATTATACAGAAATGTTGAAATGAAAGACATTTTTAATACTTTTGGCATTTCCTTAGACATTCCCATGGCTATTTTATGAATCATTGTCCCTGTGCATGAGCTCAAACCAGCCTGCTTCCAACTCATCTAAACTCCTATGAGCTGTAGCTCATTATGTTATTCAGAAATATAATCACATAGCTAATTAGAGTATTAGGTGGTCACATGAGCCGGACAATTCTAAATATTATAACTATTTCTAAATATTTTATGTCATCTAATATATTTAGGACATATAGGACATGTATTCTGCAAAATAATTTATAAGGAGATGATCTAAGACAAAATACTGCACCTTGAACATGTCTTGCCAGGAGTTCTTCTGCATAGTATGAGTCAAAGTTTTGTGAAAACAACAATATGCATGTTTCAGAACAAGTCTGGAAAACTGTGGGAAGAACAATCTGGCTACTATTGCATTTGCATGTGTGGTCTTATAACCTGCAGGAGGAAGACTACTCATGTGCCCGTGTTTCTTATTAGATCTCAGATTTTTGGCAAAAGAGAAAGGTGTCTTTGAATGGAGTTTTCTGTGTGTCACTCAGATTTTCTTCAATATCTGATATCTGGGGTCATGCCTGAGTTCTAGAGCAAGAAAATTCCAAGGAGTCTGAAAGAGCATATGAAAACACAAACAACAAAAATATAGATAGAAAGCCAACGAAACAATAAAATAACAAATCCGAATGATGACAAAAAAGAAGAGAAAAGAACAGATGGAAGGTATCATTAAAAATAGAAATATGGTGGATTTAAATCTAACTACATTAACTATGACACTAATGTAATGGGAATAAATACATCAACTAAAAGAGGTGGTCATTTAAATAATAAAGACAGACTTAAGTGCATGCTTCTCACCAGAAACGCACTACAGCATCAACATACAAATAGGTTAAACAAATCAGATGACAAAAGATGCAAAACACGAACAGCTCTAATAAAAGAAAGCCAAAATGGTAATATAAATATTTGACAAAATCCTTTTAAGATAAAATAATTTTTCAGAGGTATAGAATCAGATTTTATAATGACAAACTTGTCAATTCATTAAGAGAAAATAATATTTAAACATTTATGAACCTAATAACAGGCCTTCAAAATCCATGAAGCAAAAAACCAGTGCAACTACGAGAAGAAATAGATGAGTTCAAACTTATAGTCAAAGATTTCCATACCTTTTCTCAACTATTGACAGAACATTTAGTAAGAAAATCAGTAAAAATATAGATGGCTAAAATAACTCTGCCAACTAACTTGATCTAATGTCATAGGCTATCCCATTTAATAATATAAAAATATAAACATCCTTTTCATGTTCAGGTGAGACATTTAGGAACCTAGATGATTTCCTCAGCTATAAAATAACTCAATTAATTTAAAAGAATTCACTTCATACAAAATATATTGTCTTAGCACATTTTATTACATTAGAATTCAATAACAAAATGTTATCTTATGATCCTCAAAGTTTGAAAAATAACTAACACACTGATAATGACCTCATGGGTTAACAAAAAAAAACAAAAAAAAAACAAAAAACAAAGGAACTATTAGAAAGTATTCTGAATTGAATAAAAGTGAAAACATAATGTATTACCATTTGTGGCATGCGGCCAAGGCAGTATTTAGAGGGGTATTCATAACAGCAAATGGCTACTTTAGGATATTAGAAACATAACAAATCTCATGATTCATCTGAAAAACCGAGAACAAGACAACTCAAGTTGAACCAAAAGCAAGTGAAATAAAGAAAATATAATAATAAAGGTTACATCACAAATCAACAAGATTGAAAACAGGAAAGCAAAACAGAAAATCAATGAAAAAACTTTGACTCATTGAATTAATCATTGTAATTAGAAAACTTGTAGCAAGACTAATATGGCAAGAGGAAGAAAAAAAACACATCACCAATATCAGGAAGTGAAGAGATGATGTGAACACTTATTATTTACACAAAGAATAAACAAATGATATGGACAACTTTTTTCTTTCATTTAATAACTTGAATAAAATGAACAATTAAAAAATAGTAAAATTGCTCAAAAAAATAGAAAAATGATTAACCCATATCTATTAAATAAATTGATTTGAATATGTACTTTTAAACCTTCCTATGAAGAAAACGATATGAACACATGACATCAATGTTAATTTGATCAGTACTTCAGGAAGAAATAATACCATTCTATGTAAATACTTCCAGAAAATTAAAGAAGTAGGAGTACTTCTCCATACATTCCATAAGGTCAGTATTAGCCCTAACACAAAAACAGCCAAAGAACAAGTGCAAGAAAGGAAATAAACAAAGTAAAATTGAAAACCAGAATTCCTCATGGACAAAAATGTAACAATTATAAAATAAACTTCAGCAAATCAAGCTTATAAATAACAATTTTATAAATAACAAAATAATAAATAAAACAATAAAACATTATAACCAAGTGGAATGTATTCCTGGAAAGCATGCTTGGTTTCCCATTCTCAAATCGTTGGATAAAATCCACTACATTCACAAAGTGAAAAAGAAAAAAATACCCACAATGCTCTCTTTAGACACAGAACAAATAAAGTAATGAAATCCAATACCTGTTCCAGATAAACTCTCAGCACTGGGAATAGATGGGAACTTCTTCAACTTGATTGGCAGCACTTATTAAAGTCTTATGGCTCACTAGGTATATAATGTTCTAAAGTTAAATGTTTTTCCCAAGATCAGGAGCAACCAAGAATATTTGGTATCTCCACATCTATTCAAAATATTGTGTTGGAGGTTGTACATAGCACGAACAATAAATCAAGAAAAAGAAAAGGAATACAGATTTAAAAAGTAAAACTCTCTTCCTGAAGATAACCCTAATTATCTGTTTAAAATGAAATGGGGATTTAGATCCAAGATGGCTGATCGCTAACAGCTCGGGATAGTAGCTCCCAGTGAAAGCTCAGAGAACGTGAGGACGCCACATTTTCAGAGAAATTTTCGTCGCCCACGGACCAGAAGATTTCCAGTGGAGGAGCCCCGTGGGTCGCCAGCGTGACTTCTGTGGCTGGCGCAGTGGTTTTGTCGTCGCCTCGGCGCGGCAGCTCTTCGTGCACAGTGAGCGGGACTGGTTCCCCTACTGACTGGAGTTTGGAGCTCCGGGAAGGCAGAGCCGCTTGTTGGGGACTCAAGAAGGAAGCCAGACCGGAGAATCCCCGGCAGAAGAGCACCATCAGTCTTAACGCTGCTGTTTTGGCCGGCGCAGAGGGTTGCTTGGATTCCAGCACTGGGAATCAATAAATTGGACATCCTCTCAGGAACTTAATCAGAAAAGTGCTAATTATAAAGACATCAGATGGATAAATTCACAATAAAGGGGGAAAAAAACGGCCTAAAAAGGCCAAGAAAACCGAAAGTCAGAACCTCTCTCCCTCTACAGGGGATTGAAATTCCTCATCAGCAACGGAACAAGCCCTAATGGAAGAGGACTGTGTTCCAGTATCTGAAGTAGGCTTCAGAAGGTGGATAATAAAAAACTTCTGGGAATTGAAACAACTTGTTCTAACCCAATGTAAAGAAACTAAGAACTTTGAAAAAAGGTTTGACGAAATGTTAAAAAGAATGGACAATATAGAGAGGAATATAAATGAACTAATGGAGTTGAAAAATACAACACGAGAACTTAGTGAAATATGCACAAGTTTGAATAGCCGAATCGATCAAGCAGAAGAAAGGATATCAGAGGTCGAAGGACAACTTAATGAAATGGAACGAGAAGACAAGAATAGAGAAAAAAGGATAAAAAGGAATGAGCAAAGTCTCCAAGAATTATGGGACTATGTGAAAAGACCTAATCTACATTTGACAGGCGTACCTGAATGTGATGGAGGGAATGAATCCCAGCTGGAAAACACTCTTCAGGATATTATCCAGGATAATTTTCCCAATCTAGCAAAGCAGGACACTATTCAACCTCAGGTAATACAGAGAACACCACAAAGATATTCCTTAAGAAGAGCAACCCCAAGGCACATAATCGTTAGATTCACCAGGGTTGAAATGAAGGAGAAAATACTCAGGGAAGCCAGAGAGAAAGGTCAGGTTACCCACAAAGGGAAGCCTATTAGACTTACAGCAGATCTCTCAGCAGAAACCCTACAAGCCAGAAAAGAGTGGGGGCCGATATTTAACATCCTTAAAGAACAGAACTTTCAGCCCAGAATTTCATATCCTGCCAAACTAAGCTTCACAATTGAAGGAAAAATAAAATTTTTTATGAACAAGCAAGTACTCAGAGATTTTATTACCACCAGGCCTGCTTTACAAAAACTTCTGAAAGAAGCGTTACACACAGAAAGGAACAACCAGTATTAGCCTTTCTAAAGATATACCAAAAAGTAAAGAGCATCAACATAAAGAAGAATTTACATCAACGAATGGATAAAATAGCCAGTTAACATCAAATGGCAGTAATCCTAAATTTAAGTCGACTAAATCCCCCAATCAAAAGAAACAGCCAAAACCTAACGGTATACTACATCCAGACCCATTTTATATCCAAAGACACACAAAGACTAAAAACAAAGAGTTGGAGAAAGATCTATCAACCAAATGGGGAGCAAAAATAAATAAATAAACAAAAAGGAGTTGCAGTTTATGCATTTGATAAAACAGATTTCAAAGCAACAAAGATAGAGTAGTGTAAGGATCAATGCATCCTAACAACCCAGATACATAAGACCCATAAAGAGATTTAGACTCAACGAGACAGAAAATTAATAAGGATATCCAGAATTTGAACTCAGATCTGGAAAGGGTAAACTTAATAAGTACTTGTAGAGCTCTCCACTTTAGATACATAAAATATACATTCTCCACTTTAAATACACAAAATAATGATCGGCCATTATTAATACCTATTTATAGAATAAAGCAATATTCCTGTTCTCTCTCCCTCTTTTTATTCCTCTCTTTTCCTCTCAAAAAAAAAAATTGATTTAAAATGAAATGGTCCATGATTGGTAGAACTAGGACTCTCATCCAGGTTGGACTATGCAGGCCATTCAGTCATACAACAGCAATACAGTGTCACTAAAATAGTACACTTCACTCAAATTGGATAATTAAAACATGTAAGTGTAATGACGTGATCCACCTAAGTATAAAAGACAACATAGCTGCTAAAAAAGACATAACAAAAGACTAAATGTATGAAATATTTAGCTAAATAAAGGTTGATATTCATTTGCCCAGTTTAAATGTAGAGCAATTTGTAATAAAATGACTTCACTTAGACTTAACTTTTAAACAGTCTTTTAAAAAATTAAAGCATAGTTAGCTTTAACATATAAAGAACTTGGAAGTAATCACTCTATTATAAGAAGCAAAAACCCTGAGCAAACTGAAAAATGATAGGTTTTCTTGAATTCATGAGAGAAATGAGATCAGAATAGATAGTGTGTTAGTCCATTTTTACGCTGCTCTAAAGAACTGCCCAAGACTGGGTAATTTAAAAAGGAAAGAGTTTTAATTGACTTACAGTTTCACATGGCTGGGGAGGTCTCAGGAAACTCACAGTCATGGTGGAAGGTGAAGGGGAAGCAAGGTACCTTCTTCACAAAACTGCAGGAGGGAGAATGAATGCAGTAGGAACTACCGAACACATAAAACAATCAGACCTCGTGAGAACTCACTCAGTATCACAAGAACAGCACAAGGAAACCACCCCATGCTTCAATTACTTCCACCTGGTCTCTCTATAGACATATGGGGATTACGGAGATTATATTTCAGGAAGAGATTTTGGGTGGGAATGCAGCTAAACCATGCAAAATAGTAATCCTGAAATCTGGACAGATGTAAATACAAGAGAATCCCAGCCAAGAGTAGCTTTTCAGATGCAGAACTTGCTGAAGCCATAAACTGGTGGGAACATTGCCATGTTAACTGTGAACTCTCTGGAGGCTGAGTGTGGACTCACTTGAGATTGGAGGCTCCTGGGGACTAGTCTTAGAAGTACATGCACATTTTCATGGGTTTTACTTCCAGGAACCCCACCAAGTTCTCCTGGTAAATACATGAGAAGAACCCCATTGTGTTTCTGACAAGAGGAGAAAAAAGTAAACTTTCTGAAATGCTCCTAGAGCATTATCCGTAATGATGGCACACTGTCCAAAGAAAAGGCATTGCCAGATACTTGCAAACCTAGGGAAGTGCAGTTATCCGACTCTAGCGTTTCTGTCTCCGCAAAGCAGAAGTGGGGGAGGTTAAGAAAAACTTCTGAAGTTCACGGCACAGGGACATGAGAAGCTAACAGGCTGAGATTTAATTGTAAGATAGCAACATGCTTCAACCACCCCCACTTCTGCCCCTCCACGCACACAAACCTTAATACTAGGTCAACAAGGCACCAATAAAATCAGGTGTATTATCAATAAAATCAAGTGGAAAGAGGTGCAAGACATGGACACTATTTAAGAAAGAATTCCCAGAGAAACTTGAGGCAAGAGTGGAGACAAAAACAAGGAAAGAAGAGGAAAGTGTTGCCTTAGCACCTACAGCTGTCACGAGCATTAAACACAGCCCAATTTCTAGCCAGATTACCATAAAAGCTCACTCTAAAGGCCTGTTTATCTTAGTTCCTATCATCCAATACACCACATGTCTGCATTTCAACAGAAAAACAATCAAACGATCACATATTTAATGTATGCCAAAAGGCAAGAAAAACCACAGTTTAAGAGAAAAAGCAAACATCAAAATCAGACTCAGATATAACAGAGATTTGAGATTATCCATGTGTAGTGAAGAAACTGACCTTGTCCAAAGAGAGAGCTGGACTTTTTCTCCAGTAGCTTGGAGCTTTTGAAACTTGTAAATCATTGGGATTTCTGAGTGAGAGGATTGTCATTTTTTCTCATGGAAGGCTTCTCAGAGCATAGACTGTACCAACACTGAGACTCATGCTGGGTCCGTCAGATCATGTAGGATGAGTTTGACCTTTGAGAGGGGATGGGTGAAAAACCAGATTGGCAATGCTCCATGCCTATGTGTAGTGTCACATGAAGACAGCAGGGAGGGAGAGAGTGTGTCCTGAAGACAATGAAAGCCTTGAACTAGGGACACTCCTAGACTCTGCCCTAAGCATTTCTTCCTTTGCCTTGTTTAAATTTGTGTCTCTGCCCTGTAGTAAACTTTATCTGTGAGTGTAATAGCTTTCAGTGAATTCTGTGAGTCTTTCTAATAAACCATTGCAGTGGCAGATGATTTGGGGAAACCTCTAACATTGCAGCTCATGTTCACAGTGGGAGCAGTCTCCTGTGAATTATTTCCTCTCAACTGGAAGTTGGACCCTTACTCTTTGGAGGTGTTAAAATATTGGTCAGTGCTGGCTTTCTGGAAGACTATGCCCTTAACTGAACAGTCTGGCCAACTCTGGGTAATCAGTTAGGGAATGTGAATATCACTACAATAAATATTTTAAGAGTTAATGGAAAAAATAGGCAACATCCAAGAACAGACAGACAAGGTACCTGCATAACACATGAATTGGAATAGTGTTAATTGGATGTATACATTGTTTAGTTAGAAATTTATTATGTGTCTATCTATCTATCTATCTAGCATAGTTTTATAAGGAAGTAAAATTGACATACTGAGAGAGGACAAATAATTAAATCATATAAAATGTGGAATTAAAAAAGAAACAAAGAACAGTTGCAACAAATGGAATACAATTAAATTATGGTATCTGTTACTCTAACAACTGTATATCAATAATCATTTTAAGTAGGAATGGTCTAAATATGCCAATTAAAAACAGAGATTATTAGAATAGCTATAAAATACTTCATCCAGCTCTACATTATCTGTGAGAAATCAATTTTAAATATAAAGACATAGATAGGTTAAAGGGAAAGAGTGGGGGGAGAAAAAATATATATATATATATATATATATATATATATATATATACACATTATACGAAATTTAACGTAAGAATACTGGAGTGACCATACTAACTTCAGATAAAATAGATTGCATAACAACAAAAATTACAGGAATAAAGAACATTAAATAATTACTAATAATTCTCCAATAAGATGTTTCAATCCTCAGTTTATACGCACCTATAAAAAAGAGAATCAAAGAATGTGAGACAAAAATGATAGCTGCTAGAAGACATGGATGAATTCACTTTTATATTTGAAGACTTTAACACTCTCTTTTAGTAATTAATACCCGCAGTGGTCAGAAAATCCATAAGAGTTTAGTTGAACTGACAACATTTTTAATCAACTTGATGTAATTGGCATACAAACACTTCATCCAAGAAGAGCAGAATGTACTTTCCGCTCAAGCTCATATGGAACATTTACCAGCAACACTAACCCTGGGAAACACACAATAAAAATTTTATAGGAATAGAAATTATACAAAACAATAATTAATAATAATTAATCTGGAAATCAGCAACAGAAAGATAATGAGAAAATCCCAAATACTAGGTGGTTAAACAAAGGTACTTCTAAATAACACATATGTCAAAGAAAAAGTCTCTAGTTTTTTTCATTGAACATCAATAAAAATAAAATAACAACACAAAAATTCGTTGTATGCAGTAGAAGTAGTAATCACAGTAAAATTTATAGCACTGAATGTACATATTAGAAAAGTATCAAATAATTAATAATCTTAGCTTCTGTCTTTGGAAACTGGAGAAAAAAGACCAATTAAAGGCTGAAGCAAGCAGAAAACAATAAATCAATGGAACTAAGAACAGGAAATGGAGGAAAATCAATGAAACCAAAAACTTGTTTTTTTGACAAACCAATCAAATAGATCTCCAGCCAAGCTAACCAATAAAAATAGATACTATAAATTGCTAATATCAAAAAATTAAAAAGAAGTTATCACTTATGATTTCTTAGACATGAAAAAGATAATAACATAATATTATGAATAACTCAATGCAAAAATATTTGATAACGTCGATGAAATAAATCTTTACAACAAATGGCACTAGAATAATTGGATGCCTATAAGCATCCCCCAACTCCACAAAACTAGATCCAGACCTTACTACACCTTTCACAAAATCAACTCAATTATACACCAGTATATAAAATAGAAAACTATGAAATTTCTAGGATAAAAAAATAGACAATCTTAAATTGGCGATAACTTTAAGATACAATACCAAGAGCACAACATAATCGATAAAAGAAATACTGATAAATTTGACTTTATTAAAACTTAAAAAAAAAGAAGACACTTCTGCTCTGTGAAATAAAACGTTAAGAGAGAAAAAAATAATGATAAGCCACAGACTGGGAGAGAATATTTGCAAAAACTGTGCGACTAAGGATTCATATTCAAAATACAGCTGACCTTTGAAGAACTCAGATTTGAGCTATATGGGTTCATTTGTATAATTTTTTTTCAAAAAGTGTTTCGGAAAATTGGTTAGAGATTTGTGACAATTTGAAATAAACTACCAGGTGAACAATGTAACTTAGAAATATTGAAAAAGATCAAGAGAAATTTAATAATGTAATGAATACATAAAATATATAAAAATACTAGTCTATGTTATCATTTACTACCAAACAATGTATGCAAGTGTATTATTCAGTTAAACTTTATCAAAATGTGCACATACAAACCCAGATTGTACATGATACCATTAACTGTGGGAAGAAATGTAAATATGCAATGTTAAATGTTAGCTGCATGGAAGTACAGTACACACTGTACTGCTGTCATTATTTCATAGTCACTTCCTGTTGGTATCATGATGAGCACATGTCATGTATCTGCTTAAAACACCTTGTAACACTCGTCTTCTGCTCATGAGTAATTCATCTCTCCAGTAAATTGCATATGGTAAAGAGTGATCTCTTGCAGTTTTTATATATATTTCATCATGTTTAAAGCGACATCTTAAACCTAAAATAACGCCACGGGACCCATATGAAGTACCACAGTTGATGCTAAAAATGGCCTGAGAGAGTGAAGTCAGGACATTACAAGATAAAGTTGAATTGCTTGATATGAACCACAGATTGAGTTCTGAAGGTGCGGAGACAGAAATTTACCGTATCAGTAAATACTGTATAGTAATGTAAATGTATTTGTTCTTCTTTATAATTTTTTTATAACATTTTCTTTATTCTAGCTTACCTTATTGGAAGAATACAATGTATGATGCATATGCAAATATGTTAATTGACTATTCTGTTGACAAGGCTATTAGTTGTGGAATTTTGGGGGAGTCAAAAGTTATACAGAGATTTTTGACAATGGAGGGAGTTGGCACCCCATCCCAGTTTTGTTCAAGGATCAACTGCACTCAAAGAACTATTAAAACTCAACAGTAATAAAACAACAATCTAATTAAAAATAGACAAAATATGTAAACATGTATCTCACCAAAATACATACATATGTCAACTAAACATATAAAAATATGCTCAAAATATTTATTATTATTGAATCAAAACTTAAAAAGAAATCAAGGTACTTAGTAACTAAAATTTAAAAAAAAAAAAGAATCCTGTTGAGGATGTGGAACAATATGACTTCTTGAATGAGGGTTTACTGGTAGAAATGCAAAGTGATACCACCAATTTGGAAGATTCTTGAACCGCGTTTTAAAAGCTAAACATGGTATTTACTATGTTATTCAAAATTATGCTTTTAAGTATTTACCAATTGATTTGAAGACTTATGTTCACAAAAAGATCTGAACACAAATGCTCTATTTCTGATTGGTCAAAACAAGAAACAATAAAGGGTCCTCCATTAAGTAAATGAATAAACAAACTTATTACATTCATACAGTGGAATATTATTCACTGATTTAAAGAAACTATCAAGGAAAAATAAAAACAGACATATTTATCCTTAAACTTTATATTTTCAATGAAAGATACCAGTCTGAAAAGTTTACATAATCTACGGTACAAATAATATGACATTCTGAAAAAGATTACGGGCACAGTAAACTCATGAGTGGTAGTTGGATGTTCAAGATGAGAAGACAGAAATAACACATCTGTGAACACCATGGATTTTTCAAGAGGTAAAACTATTTTATGTTTCCGTAATCGTGGATACATAACATACATTTGTCAAAATGTATAGAACTTTATATAGTACAAAGAGTGAAACTCATTGTATACAAATTAAAATAAAAATAATTTAATATTTTGAGGCATTCCAGGAAAATATGCAGATTGTGATAAGAGAATCTAATGCTATTACAAACACGGAAAACAATCTCAGTGAAGGGGGTATCAGGGAAAGGTGCTGGCCTACGTGACTTTGAAAATGAGTGGAGGGTATAAGAGTTGTAACAAAAAGTATGACATGTCAGCACTGTATTCTAGTTGATAGAATTGTTTCCCACATGGGTACTGGATAACAATTCCCATAGTGCTGTGTCTGTGTATTATTATACACTTATTCAACGATTAAGTAAATGGACGGCAGATGGTAAGAGCCAGGTTTATCACCGTTGGAGTGGGGATTTATAGATACGCAAAGGGAGGAGACTAGAAAGATACATGTGATAATAAATTAAAGATGGAGACACCAAAAATAACTCGAGTTTAGATTAATATAGTTACAGATGGTTATTCATGGAAGTGTGTGTGTGTGTGTGTGTGTGTGTGTGTGTGTGTGTGTGTACAGGTTAGTATATATATTTCCTTTTTGGTTCACCCTGTCAAACTAAATAAAACAACACTCCAGTAGCAATGAGAACACCCAGTATCCATATCTTGGCTTCTAATACCATTCTTCAATTAAAACAAAACAAACAACAACAAAAAATGAGACATTTGAAAAAATGCCTGATTCTAGGACTGAGACAAAAAAGATGTAAGATGAGCCCGAAGCATCTAGTAGTGACAGACAGTAAGGCGTGTTCAAAAAGAACAACAGTAACCACTTTGATGTAGGTCAAAGGAGCATAGGAACCCACTGAAAGTGATCCCATGAGACAAAACTAGAACCGTTTTAGCAAAAAACAAAGTATTGAATTATAAGCCAAAGTATAAAATAGCACAATGCATACTGATATCAGTAGCACTTAATACATAAATGGGAAAAAGAGATAAGTCGCCCATGGAGAAGAATTACAAATAATTGACATAGATAGTCTGTCTTGCATGAGAGAGAACATAACTCTTCACTTTTCAAGTGCAGATGACGCAGAGTCTTCCTTGCAAAGTAGGATGTGGAAAAGACAGTGGAGGGGAGAATTAGTAACTTTACAGTGAGAAAACCTGACAGGTGCTAAGTTAGCCAAGTGTTCAGAGTCAACATCGACAATCATGAACCATGCTGATCTTACATGCCCTTCGTGTGATGAAAATGACATTCTCTGTAATCTTCCTACCCAAGCCTCATAACCCCAATTTAACCATGAGTAAAATAACAGACAAATCCTAATTGAAAGAAATTTTATCCTGTATCTGATCTATATTTCTCACAACTGTGAAGGACATCAAAAACATGAAAAAGCGTGAGAAACTATCACAGCCAGAAGGAACAGAAAGAGACATCCTGACTAAATGCATTGTATTAAGCCTAATGGAACCTTGGAAGAGAAAGAGGACATTAGGTGAAAACTGAAGCCATCTCGGTAGGCTCTAGACTTCAGTTAATAACAATCTAACAATATTATTTCATTAATTATAGGAAATGTACCATAATGCAAGATGTTAATAAATGGAACACTCTTTGTGTGACTAAAAATGAGAACTCTCTGTTCTACCCTCCCAATTTTTCCATAAATCTAAAACCCTTCTAAAAATAAACCCTACTGAAGAAATGATTGTGAAACAGCCACACTAAAGTACTCTATGTGGCAGCTTATTTCACCTATGCCTCATTTATTCCAACTATGTCTCAGTTTTCTTTACTTTTAAATGTCAATAATTATTTCATAAGGCTGTTGGGAGGATTAAAATCTCATAGTGCAGGTCGTGCACAGAGCAGAAGGCCAATAATTATTTCTATGCTTCCACGGCTAAAAACATTTCAGAGTGACGGTGTTAGAATTGCCATCGGAGCCACAGAGAAAAGTCAGTTTCACAAATTACACTGAGGTCAAGATTTTGAACCAAATGGTATTTTACAAGCATGATGATACATTATATTTATTTGATTTATATGTTGATTTACTTTTACTATTTTCAAATATTAAGTTTGCCACAATTAAAATGTATCAATGTATTTTAAAACAACTGCCTTGGAAACATTGATAGGCATTTATCCACTAAATGAGACATATTAATAAAATATATTTTGGAGTCAGGAAGATGTGAATTCAAATGAATCTATGCTTCTTAGCATCTTGTACTTTTTGACTAAGTTATTTATCCTCTCTAAGCATCAGGGATTTTTGAAAATCTTAAAACAAAAATAATTTTTGCAGCATTTGTGTGAAAAGTAAATGCAATAGTGCTTATTAGGTAGTTAGCACAGTCCTTGGCACATGGTAAAACAATAATATGCTATTATTATTATTATTTTGTTTGCTTACAGATCATATTTTTCCACTAATATTTTTATTGGAAATATTTAACATTTTATTTTATTTTAAATAAAAAATATAGAAGAACTATGTACTACAAATATGTTAACTGAAGTGAAGGGCTATGCCATGATTTTTAAAACACTTCCAAAGTAGACAATAATTACGAAACTAAAACTGGACACAGATTGTCTTTCTTCCAGACACGTGATCTATTACAATGTATAATTATTTATGTTTTCAAAATATTGGTAGAATAAATGCAGACAGAATATACATTATTTCTTTTTTATAACTTCACATGGCTTTTGATAAAGAGCTCAGGGCTGGTTTTATGTCACTAACGATGCAGAAACCACACATATGGTTTCTCCATTACATACATTTTGGAATTAGTTTCCCACAACTCAACTTCGCCATGAGTATGTCTAGTTCTACAAACCCCCTTTTCTGATACCCTCCATGTCCAATGGAAAAGAATTATCACCAATCAAGCAGACGTTTTTCTAAATTTTCAACAATTTAGAAATATTAATTCATATTTCAACATTCACCATTGAACGTCATTCATCAACACTAACAGATCAGAGTGCACAAAATTGCATTATATGCCTTACTGTACTTGCATAATCCTGGTTAACTGATTTCACAACTTTTTCAACACAAATCTTAAAACATTTTATAGCAAAACGTAACTATGCTTCATGTTACACAAGTTGATAGGTCTTTGTAGAAAGTAAACAAACAGGGTGATGAGTGGTTACATGTGGTAGCCTATTCAAAACTAGAACTGCTTAATAACTCATCACCTTTGATGTCATTCACTTTGTTTTATAATGTGTATTCTTGCTACCAATGTGACTGGATCTTTTTTGGTTTCGGTATTTCCACTTAGGAATAGAGCTTTCATATTTCATAGACAAATCTAAGAAATAACTATATTGCTAACATGAAATCTTTTTCTTCCTTAGGAAAAGTCTCCCACCGATGACTCAGCCATGTAATTCACTAAGCATCAGTTGTCCAAGCACTGCTGGCTAAAAATTATTTTTACATTGTATGTAAACTTGAAAATTTAAGCCAAAATGAGGGAGAGCGCCAGAGAGAGCAAGAGAGAAGATAATGTCTTCCAGATGACGGCTTTCTGGATGAAATCTGAAGCCTGAAGCAAGAGAAAATTTTCATTACCATTCAGATTACATGTCATTTTGATTCACACTCCCTAAGCAAGCTAATTTGGTCGGCAGCCAACCTTCTCACAGTGTGATGACAACACAACAAGCTTCACCACCTTCCCTTCAGTGCTAATGATTCCTTGAGTGACAGCCATGGTCTCAGAGCTCTGCATGACACCTCACCCTGCTGTGCCCGCAATGTCAGAGCTGCTGCTGTCCCAGGCTCCTGCTCACGGTCCTGGCAAGGACAGCCTGTGACTTCAGGAACACATCAGCCACTGTCACCCCACCCACCTGCATACCTACATACACACAGGGGGCCCTGGCGCTCACCTCCCAACACTGCATGTTCTCAGGACAATATCACCAGGATACAATACATTGTGCTGGTAACTGGCTGCCTCTGGAGATCTCTACCCTTTCCCGTCAGGGCACGGGGAACTCACCCATCTTTACCATGGACTCATCCAAAACATGAATTCTTTGTTGTGCTATAAGCTATTACATTAGATTCAAATGTCAACCTTTTTAAAAATTATTTTTGTTTTAAATTTTCATTTACTCTGTTTTGGAAAATATATTTTTCAATAGATGTATATTTTTTCTAAAAAGAAAAAAAAAACTTGTTTGTTTTTTGATTTAAGCTAAGCAAACACACCCTTATCATTCCAAAGTCCTGCTACCTGATAGCGTTTGGAGCTATGAGAAGAACATTGACCTTTATTTCGGTTCTAGGGAGGAGTCTGTCAATGCACGTTTGGGAAGGGAACATCAACACCAAGGTATGAGGTGTACAGTGTGGGACGTTGTGATTGAATTCCCTATGGTAACCCCAAGAATGGAGGAACGCTCAAACACGGAGCGTCCCACAGCCATTGGATGAGTGGAGGAAAGAACAAATGTGACTATCTACTTGTGAATGTGGCTATCTCATGATGAACGGAGCTGTTTCATTTCTGGCTGGGAGTTTACCAGCATTATTTGCAAGCTCAGAAAGCATGCTTGTCTCTTGGTATGTGACTTCTTCACCAAAGTCCTCTTCATCCACTCACTGACATATGAAACTCGCTTTCAAATAATGGAAGATGAAAAGGACTTTTTAGTCAGGCACTAGATCTCTTCCCCTATAACATGCCCTATTTTAATTCGTATATTCATTTAATAGAAGGCTAAGGGTCCCAACAACATGGAAGTCACAGTGCTGAAATACTGAGTACCCAGGTGGGCACAGGTGAGCAGGGTAGCCCTCTAGAATTCTGGGACTTTGCATCTAATCAAAGATATAAAAAAGCTTATTATGGTTTGAAGGTATTAGGTCAGAGGACGGTCTAATCTGTGACATTAGAAATTAAGTGTTAGAGAGGTAGGTGTGGAAGGCTGGAGTAGAGTCGGCCTCCTCCGAGAAGCTGTTCATGGAAGACCTGTGCTCCCATGAACTTGCAAAGCACCTGTTTCTCTGCAATCTAATTTGAGATTCTGGGTAGCAAAGAACATGCACAAATACATGGTTTACTAATAAAAATAATTGTACTATTTTTCTATAAGTCAATATATATCAGTGACCTGGTGTAGGAAATTAGATGGATATGTATAGACAGAAAAAAATCTACTAAGGCGATATTACTGGTCCAGTTTCTAAGAAGTTAAGACATATTTTATGTAAATATTCTTTTTTGCTCACATCATGGCGATTTAGTAATTAGTTCTTTATTTTTCTCAATTTTGGGGATGCATATGTAAGAGGGGACTGAGATTGGGGAGGAGAGAGTAATAGCTTTCCCATTAGAAATGTTTTCCTTTGGCTGGACGAGGTGGCTCACACCTGTAAGTTTAGCACTTTGGGAGGCCAAGGAGGGCAGACAACTGAGGTCAGGAGTTCAAGACCAGTCTGGCCAATATGGTGAAACCCAGTCTCTGCTATAAAATCCAAAAATTAGTGGGGCATGATGTTGCATGCCTGTAGTCTCAGCTACTTGGGAGGCTGAGGCAGGGGAATCACTTGAACTCGGGAGGCAGAGGTTGCAGTGAGCTGAGATCATGCCACTGCACTGCAGCCTGGGCAACAGAGCAAGACTCCATCTCTCCAGAGAAAGAGCAAGAGAGAGAGAAGTTTCACTGTTATCACCCAGGTTGGAAAGCTGGAGTGCAATGGCATGATCTTGGCTCACTGCAACCTCCACCTCCCAGCTCCAATCAATGATTCTCCTGCCTCAGCCCCCTGAGTAGCTGGGGTTACAGGCACCCGCCACCATGCCCAGATAATTTTTGTATTTTTAGTAGAGAAGGGGTTTTGCTATGTTGGCCAGGCTGGTCTTGAACTCCTGACCTCAAATGATCCACCTGCCTTGGCCTCCTGAAGTGTTGGGATTACAGATGTGAGCCCCTGTGCCTGGCCCTTTTTTTCTTTTAGCTTATTGGAAAATAAGGAAAGACTAATTTATTTGGAATCAAAATAATTATAGTCACCACAGATCCACAATTTATTAGCTTGCTTAGTTTTTTGTCCTTTCTAAAACTTTGTATTCACATCTGTAAAATGGTAACAATAACGCCTATTTATAGAGATGCTTTTATTATTAAATAAGGTGATTGAGCCCTCAGTATGTTATTAAATGCAAAACACAATGCATTTTTATCTTCAAATCATGTAATGTTCCTGTCATTACACAGTTAAAGAAAGATGTATCGAAATTAAAATTACGGACTGCTTTCCTCAGTGTGTATTTTATCACAATTTCTCCAAGGTGAAGCTATTTTTAAAATGTCTATTATATTTTTAAGTCAAATGTTACAATACAGAGCATAAGATCAGTGGATTCAGAGAAGTCTGAACATTGCGGAAATTAGAACTTTTAATGCATTTTAGCTTAAAGTAGCACATAGACACAAGGGAAAGATCGCAAACCTTGGTGTTTTCCAAAGGCATCAATAGTTTGTGAGGTACAAGGATAATTAACTTGCTGGATAAACATATTCATTTTGGTTCAGTGCCACACGTACAAACGGCTAGCTCTCACAATGCAAGAATTTAAGTTCAAGCAATGCTCCACAAGCGCTCCTCTGTGGAAGTTTGACCTTAGTACTTAAGAGGGTTTTTCTAAGACTTTTCCCTTGTGTCCATTACCTTTCTAAGACATAGCTTCAAAGGCATCCATGACATTTAACCTTCACATTCAAGGGAACTTTCCTGATTTATATGTTTACTTAAACTGATGATTAGGAAGCATTTTTGTGTGTGCATGTGTAGACACATATCCTAGAACCAGAAAGAGAAAACTAAGACACCTGCAGGAAGAAACATAATGAGACCTTAGTAATGTGAATGATTTTCAAATACAGAGAAGATAAAATGTTCTCTCTGGGATTTCAAAGGGTGAATGTTAGAAAACATTTTTTAATGTAAAGAATTACTTTAGAAAAAAGGACAATTTTCCAAAATTGAATTAGACTGTTGCAGTAGTAACTTACAAGGTGTTGTAACTCTTGGAGAGCTGACCAGTTCTGGTAAAGTGTATCCAATTCTTGGTCCACATATCAGGCAGGGCTAGGACTTCAAGTGTTCTCAGTCTAGTTTAAGGATGCCTTGCTCCCAGCCACAAAGATTCAAGATTCACCTGTTCTGGGTTAGGGCTTCACTCTTGTTTCGTTTTAAGCAGTGATTAGAATAAGCTCCCCGGGTCGTTCTAATGTGCACTAAAGATTGAGAACACCTACACTAGTTGATTTCTAGAATCGTTTCTCATGGAATGAATCTGAGCTTTTTGTGAGAACTTGCATGAATCTAGGTTAAAACAATTGAAAATAGTTGGGATATCAATCTGGGCTGTCTGCACAGCAAAGCAGTCCTAACGCAAAACACTGGCATTGGTTGATAGCGTTTGAATAGAGGGTGGATTTGTGCTTTGGTCATTACTTCTCTATTCAGGAGACAAGTAGCAGCAAAGTCCTCTGGTCTTTGCCTCAAATAGAGATAGAGGTTGACAGTTTTGGGCCTCACATCTTCCCCAGGAAGATGATCTTCATGAAACAGTGCCAGCAGCACCATCCCAGGGACAGTGACAGAGAAAAGGTTATGAGATGCATCCGCTTACTCAATGTACTGAAGGACTGCAGAAGCCAGAGTGTATTTCATTAAAACTACCTCACTCCCAGAACCTGTTAGCAGCGACTGGGAAAGATCATTCTCAACACAGTGGGGAAAACCCTGTCCTTTTCTGGTGAAAGCAAGATGCGAATTTTGACATCTCCAGTGGCCGCGCACGTGTGTGTGTTACAACCTCATTTCTCTGTAACTGTGCTTCCTGGACTTCATGACACCAGGTCTTGGCGTAATCCCACCCTCCCTGAACGTTTGGTTCAACTGAGAATTAGGTGGTTTGCTTTCAAGATCCTTATTGTCCCTTTTTGGATGTAAACTTGCATTAAGCTATTTTTGTGTAAATAGGATTTTGACATAATAGGAGCCCAGCAAGGACTGGAGTTGCAGCTGGCACATGGCTTCAAATCCATCTATTCTATACTGTGGCTTAATTTAAAGACAGGATTACTTGAAAATGCCTTTATTAAGTCTGACCTACTTTTTAAATATTTAATATTCCATTTTGGTTTCCTTGCAACAAGAGAAGCTTCAAGGTCTTTATGTTCCTGCCAGTTTTTAAAGCATTGATATTGATTCAGATAATAAGACCCTGAACAGACATAGTGTACAGACTCACTGTCCCCTGCACCACTTCCAAGAGTGCTATTTAAAGCAATTAGCAGCTCACAAGATCTTACTGGTACTTGGGTGTCCCCAAGGACATGCCTGCCTTTGTCCCTTATGAAATTTCTCCTCTTTCCCTTTCTTCATGTACATAACTGAGCTCTCAATAATAATAATAAAAAAAAAAGCAAAAAATCTCAGATCCATAACAGGAAAAGTAATCACCATCTTATGTTTCCAGAGTGGAGTAGGTTTACAGCTTAGTTAAGGCTTATTCTTTCCATCAGAAAGTATTCTGACTTGAAGAATAATAGACATACACAAGAGAAAAATACAAATTGTTGAGAATTGGAGGGAAGCAGGCAGGGGGAAAATGAAAGATTATATGCAATGCAATTTGTGAAATGTAAGCAATATTTGTACATGTATATTCCTTATGTATATTGCTTAGTTCACTGTAAAAATACTAGGGTATCATACAGTGAAAACATCAATAAAAGAGAATTTAAATAGAGATGGAATTAAGGGCGAGAGAACATAAGAAGGTAGAATAGCTTTCAGCTAGTGTTAATCCAGCACAGAAAAATACTTAGCGCAGAATTTTGTACTACATGGAGTTAAAGTTCCCCAGCAGTAAAGATAAAGCACGACAGTTACATGAATTAACTCTTCATAAGATTGGAGCAAACAAGTTTCTCAAAAGTGCAGCTGTTTTTGAATCTAGTCTCATAGGAAGTTTCTCCAGTAGATCCACTCGAGGGGAATATTTGTGATCTGAACCACTAAGCCACCAACTTACCAATAACGAATGTGATCAGTGGTTTCACAGAGGGGAAAGATATTTGTTTACATTTCTCTAACCAGGAGCAAACTCATGCTTAGCTTCGGGAGTAGAAAGGAAATAAGTAGTGTACAGTTTTGCTATGACATCTAAGATGATTTCTCCAACTCAGAAGTTGAGAGGAGGAGGCAGTGGTAGAGGCGAGGGGTTGTTGCTTAATGCCTGCAGCGAAAAAATGCCGTGTGTCAGGCAGACTGGTACGGACATGTTTTAAAACAGCAAAGGACTTTGTTTTTACTTCCTTCAGAGTTTTAAAATACCTTTGACTAGCTATGTGTGGAAAGAGAGAGTAACTTGTACAATACTTTAATAAAAGACAATTAAATTTTCTGATATTATCTTTGTCTTAAACCAAAGTATGGAGATAAATTAAGATGGACATGGTTCTAGCACTAGAACTGAGCCCTTTTGAAGAGCTTACTCTCTGTAACAGCACAAACTGTCAAAGTCATAATTAAAAGTAAGATTTTTACTATTTTATGATGAATAGAATAAATGCACATGTTCTCTTTTTCATTGTTTGTATTAGCTTATATTCAATGATCGCAAACTGTGTACGAATTTTTTTCCCAACAAACTGTAAATGTAATGCATCTACTCTTTACAAGATAAAATTTAATTATTTTTAAAATTTGAACAATTCTTCCACTGATACTATTGAACGTTTAGATGAACTTTTAGGTGACTGAGTACAGTGGCTCTCTTGCCGTGTTTATACTACATACGGACATTTCTTGCCTGGTGCATTGGCTGGAACTTGAGGAGCAATGTTGAATGACAGGGAAATCATGAGCCTGACTGTGAATGATTTTAATGGGAATTCCTTTATATCTCACATTAATTAGCATAATTGAAACCAGTGTGAGATATATTCCACTTTTCATAGTAAGATAGCCCTCCTGCTTATCAAGTTTACTGCATCTCCTTTAATCAGGAAAACATTTTGTGTTTTAAAATTGTTCTAATACCACTCAAAAAGAGTGGATGGATTTCCTCTTCTATCACTTAGACAAATTACGCACATTAATTGAGAAATACGCAATAATATCTTTGCAGTATTGGAGCATCTTTGTAATCTTGAAATTGTGTGTGTGTGCACGTGTATGTGTGTGTGTGTATTTGCATTCATGTGGGTATAGATAATAAGGTTATATAAATCTCTGTTGGCTCTACGTGTTATAACAAATTACCATAGACTGAGTGGTAAGGACATTTATTTTTCACAGTTCTGGAGGCTGGAAGTCTGATATCAGGCTGAGGACAGACTTGGTTCTTGGCGAGGGCTCCTTCCTGGCTCGTAGAGTAGGCCTGCTCACAGTGCCCTTCCATGACAGAGAGAGAGAGAGACGCAGAAAGTAGGCTCTTTGGAGGCTCTTACAGAATGAACCCCACCATGAAGGCTCTGCTTTCATGACCTGACACTTCCGGAAGAACTTACCTCCATGTATCATCACACTGGGAGTTAGGGAGGCAACTTAAGCATTTGGGGTTATGGAGTGGCATAAACATCCAGTCCATAATACTCTTCTTAAGATTATTGATATTTTACTATGCTTTGAAGCTTGAAATTCTTTGAAGAATGTATAAAACTCCTAAAATATATGAACAAGACAGTTTTTTATAGAATTTTTAATCTTTGTAATTATTTATGTTCTCCTAGCAAACGTATATTCAAAATATTTTCAAATGTATTAACATAAGATGTAGATGCCATGTGACATTTATAAAATTTTCTTAAAAATGTGTGTCCTCTAGAATTGTGGTTTTTATCCTCTTACTTGTGGTCAAGTTTTCTTATGCGCGTGTTTTCCCAATTATTTTTATTTAATAAATTGGAAATTCTTCAGTGTCTCAAATTTATCTTTTGTATGGCATGAGTCATTCTACTTCGTTAATTTTCACTGTTGATTTGATGTTTTTCTTTATTTAGATGCATTTCTTAAGCGTGTCTTCCGGGACAGGTGTTCTGAAGTAACACATGTGAAGCAGGTTCCCTGTGCAGTGGTCACCAACTTGTCTGAGTCTGTCGAGATGGAAAGCACTCAGATGCAAGGATCGCAGGATGAGGATTTATTCCTTGCAAACAGGCAGCAAGGAACAACTCAAGCCCAGGTAGGACTCAATGCAAGCTCATCCCCCAGGGCTTGAGAAGTTTGCATAGGGTGGACAGAATCTCGCCTGGGTACACCCCACTTGCATCCCAGCTGAAGGACCCTAGAAGGCAGCCCTCCCTGGGTGTTACGTGTGTACACCAGGGCTGTGCAACTCACTGGGCAAAGCTTTAAAAACATCCTTCTTCCAGGGGAGACAGAAACGGAGCCCAGGCGGTGCCTATCTTAGGGTATTGCATCTCCAGCACATACTACAGTGGTCCTTAAGAACTGCTAGCGAGAAAGCGAGGAGATCTGAGTTGGTGAAAGACCATTGGGAGAACTTTCTTGCAACACGCAATTGCAAAATCTCAGTGCCTAAAGGATTAATGTTCTATTTCTTGCTCCTGTTTTGGATCCATGGCAGGTTGGGAGAGCACTTTGCCGAGGGGTCTTTACTCTGGGAAATACAGTCTGGAATACTGCAGTCTCCATAGTTCTGTTATAAAGACAGCATGGCTGGTGAAACCCTGGTCCTTGGAGTGTCAGCTGTTCCACAACACACATCACGTGCATAGCAAAAGTCATGTGGTCACACCCGTGGAGGCTACAAAGTGTCTCTCTCCCGTGTCTGGGATGCGTGGTGGTCAGCACAAAGGACCTGTATAGCTACTTCTTTGTCTTGTTTTCTTCACTTGTGGGCTGGCTGTTTGGTTTGATTTTTTATGTTTGTTTAGACAAAAACAAATTAACACATACTCTCAGCTGGTTTTTATGTAGTGTTTGTTATTTTCTGATAATCTGCTCTTGTTTTGAGTTCTTTGAACTCAATAATAAATGTAAAACTGTAAAACTTACAAAGGTAGTGGTTATATGTGTTTGTTTTCTCACTCTTTGGTTTTCGGCTTATAATTCTATAGCACGAGCTGACGGCACCTGCTCCCGAGCTTGTAAACTGTCTTTATTTTTTTAATTGTAGCCTTTTATGATTTTGTATCTGAATGCCTGTGTCTGTGTGTATCCATGAGGAATGAAACATCATTAAACCCTATGTACTCCATGTATATTCCGGGATGTTTCTCTTGAGATGGAAAACAGGAAACAGAAACCAAGGCTGCATATATTTGTTGGGGATGAAGGGGAATGGACAGAGCCAAGACGGAGAGCCTAGGGTTGGGGATTAAAACTGTCTTTGCCTAATTCCACTGTGCTATGAGCTTAGGACCCATTATTGCACTGAAGCAGAATGTTCTAAGAAAGTACATTTTATCCGCAGGACACAATGAAAGGCGTGAGGGTTAGGCATCAGTGTGGTGCATACATCCAGTCCATGACAGTGCTCATAAAAGGCATGAGGGCTAGGCTTCAGCCCAGTGCATACATCCAGTCCATGGCAGTGCTCATGAAAGGCGTGAGGGCTAGAACTCAGTGCAGTGCATACATCCAGTCCATGACAGTGCTCATGAAAGGCGTGAGGGCTAGGCATCAGTGCAGTGCATACATCCAGTCCATGACAAAGGCGTGAGGGCTAGGCATCCGTGCAGTGCATACATCCAGTCCATGGCAGTGCTCATGAAAGGCGTGAGGGCTAGGCCTCAGCCCAGTGCATACATCCAGTCCATGACTAAGGCGTGAGGGCTAGGCATCAGTGCAGTGCATACAACTAGTCCATCACAGTGCTCAAGTCTGCTGAATTTTTCATCGGTGTGTTCATTTCCACCTTTCTTTTCTTTTTTTTTTCCAGTTTGGATAGGGGAGGGAGACACTGAGGAGACTGAGTTGGGAGACAGCTAAGTTATCAACTACTCCACTTCCATTCCACATGTGGACCACTCTCTTTTTCTTGGATTACTTCATCCCTTTATGTTTTGTTTATTTCTATTTTCTGGGCATACCCTGGATGTAATGTCTTCTTTTCCGATATTTCTTTTAATCCTAATTTCATGGGCATCCTTTGCCCTGCCTGACCTTCCCTGTTCACCAGTGCTCTGTCCTGTCCTATGCACTATATCCCCAAGGAAACCCTCGACTCCATGGCCTTCCTCATCGCTAAGAAGTCCATGACTATCAAATTTGAGAGAGAAAGAGAAAGACAGATAATCTCTTTTTAACTGTGTTATTAGTTGGACAAAGAGCAATCTAAAGTTAATGTACCACAAAAATATGTTCCTGTTCTATCTAGTGTTCTTCTCAACAAAGGACCTGTTTATCTCAAATTATCCACTATATTTTTTTCTCTGTTGATACACTGGGACAGTCATCAAATGCAGGTAATTCCACCTAAGTTTTACTTATATCAACCTCTATTGCCACTGCTTTAGTCTAAATCACCATTATATCTTGCTCAGCATACTGCAAAGAATATATCCTGCTCAGCATCCTGCAAAGAATATATCCTGCTCAGCATCCTGCAAAGAATATATCCTGCTCAGCATCCTGCAAACTATTCCAGATGTTCTCTTTGCAATCACTCTTGCCTCCTCCTAGTTCTTTCTTTATCCCAGAATTCATAGGAATTCAATTTTGAAAAAGTAAAAGTAATCATGCTCTATGTTTGACTAAAATTTTCAAATCACTCCCATTGCTCAGGATAACCAGGTCCCCAAAAAAGCATCATGACCCGGCACCTGTCCAAAGCTCTGGGCACCCCGTCCCTTGATCACTACCCTCTAGCCACTCTGTCCTTTTCCTGATATACCTGAGCATCCCACTTTCTACCTTATTTGGTTTCCTTCTAATTATTGTTTGGTCATGCAGTGAGTATGATCATTACAGGATCCTACACTTACCCTTCATAGCACTTTCCACCATGACTATCATTGTCTATTCAATTACCCAATACCTGTCTTTCCTGCTAAGTGAAATACTCCAAGATGGCCAGCAGTTACGCTACCTTATGAATGTTTTTATTTTAAATACCTGGTACCTAATGCCTGATCCATAATAGGTATTCAAAACTATTTGTCTAATAATTCCAGTATTTAGAGACCACAGAGAAAAAACAAATGACGTATGTTTGATAATAATAAAAAGTATTTCTAAAGAGAAAGCCAAACCTGTAGAAATTTCATAACAATAATCAAATTAGTCTGAATAATAATTCTTTCAGAAAAGAGATTCTAACAGAATTCTAAACATGTATCAAAGTGATAAATTCCATTTGTCTTTCAATAACTCAGTTCAACCCTATCCCCGCCCGAAAGCCTTCCTTTACCTATTCTGGTCTTCCACCATGAATTCTAATGAATTGTGTTCTTGTCTTATATTCCTTGTTATCCAAGAACTTCCTGAGAGCAAAGGCCTTTCCTTTGTACTTAGCATCCAATTTTGTGCATATTAAGTAATCATTAAACCTCTACTGAATAAATAAATATGTTCAGAGTGATTTATTACAGAATACTAAGTATCATTAAGTGCTAATGGAAGACCTATTATGACCCAGACAGTGTAATAGACCACAAATCTGCTAAATATAAATAAATAAGAATAAGAACAACATACAGCTCCTACGCTAACGAGTCCTGCTCTTACTTGGGAACCCTTCAATCTTGTTCTGCCACTCACTATGCCCCATCTGTGTTCTAACTCCAACACCTCCTAAGAGGAAACAAGAGAATCACACCCAGCTCCTCAGCAACTGCTAGAGTCAACCATGCTTCGTAAACCCTAAGACAAATGTACAAAATTAAAAGTGTTCACGCCTCATAATTCATTTTTGTTTACTGAAAATTTGGCGTACCACTGTTATAATATTGCATATGATTAATTATGTCATAAAATTTGTATGTTCAAGCTTATGTTTGACTCTGTAAAAGGATCCATGCCTGTTTTTTTGTATTCTATGGAGAGCTCAACAGGATGCATTGAGTTTCCATTTGCATAATATTTACATAAATTTGCATTTCCATATACTCCTATTAATTTTACATAAGAAGTACATCTAACTAATAAAATCTAATCTTATGGCCTATAAAAGAATTATAACTTTTTCAGAAACTGGTTAATGCAGGAAGTCAGCAAAATGTATAGAATATGTGTAAAAGTACTAGAAATGATAACTCCCCATTGCTTAAGGATTTCTATTTGAAAAACATTCCCAATTTCTCCCCCATCTGAAGCTTTTTAGATAAGTAGATCAGAGATGACATCAGTCTTACCAGAAAAAACTGTGCCCTAGAAGTTAAGGATTATACCCAAAGTCAAGGATAGATTCCTGGCACAATGACAAGTTGACGCCCTGAGCCAAATCCGCAAAGCTGATGCTTCTTTCTCCTGTTTCTGGGTAATGAGTACACTCTGTGTGTACTCATTAGTGAGAGGCAGTATGAAAGAGAACTCTCTTACAGACAAGAGAAGCTACAGAACTCCATCCTTCTTGCCTCTTCCTCTGACGTTCTCACTCCTTCTTCTCCAAATCTGCTCCCTCTCATCAAATGCACAGCCTAGAAATTAAGAAATTGAGGGTGGCCAATCTCTGGGCTACTTGCGTTATAAAAGGAGGACTTCTTAAGCCCAAACAGCTTTGATGTCTTGGAGAGATACAGCTAATACTGTGTAATTAGAAGTAAAAAGGCTGATCTTTGATAACACAAAAGGCCAGTTCTGCTTCGGATTGCTAAGTAGCTGAAAGGATAAATAAAAAATCCAGCTGGTTAATGAATGCTAAGTCCCTACACTGATGAGAATACATTGGAATTGGAGAATTATCTTTTTAGATAAACAATTGAATTAAATAAGAAATTAATAGCAAGCACCACAATGTTGTTTGTCTGCTAACAGTAGACACTTCGCTCAGCAAACTGTCTGTACTATCTCCTGTCCTTTTCGTACGTCCATAAAACACTTGTTATTAACTTTCTAGGTGAGCTAATGGATGCTTAAAAGGATAATGCAACTGTCCAAAGTGTCACAGCTAATACATCGCTGAGTCAGGATTCAGGCTGTGGTCTCTTAAGTTTTAAAATCATTCTTAAAATTTGATCCTTTAGATTGTTGATATAAACTTGAAGAATTGGAAAGATAGAAGTGAATACAAAAAAAAATGATCCGTTTGTCTTGATGGAGTTCTGTAGCTTCTCTTCTCTTTCATACTGTCTCTCATAACTCTTTGCATTGAGAATAATCTATGTTCCACTTTTAGTGTGGACAGTGTAGGTGGCATTGCCAGCATCCTGTCATGTATACCCCCCAAGACTCAACTTTCACACCTGTATAGTTGCACCTATGAAGCCTAGCACCCAGAGTTGTTATAAATAATAATTTTATAAGTATAATAATATGTATAGGTTTATAAGATAATTAAATGATATTGTCATTTTTCCCTTTTTAATGCAAACACTTTTCAAGCGAACATCAATGGTTTGTTACCTAATAAAAACAAAGAGCATCAGCTGAACCACATTGAAAGTCAATGTAGGGTAGCTTTCCCATAAAGCTTGGAAATTAATTGTGCAGTCATGACATGTGACTTAAATATTATTTGCTGCTCACTGCAAACCTTTTTAGCATATAGTATGAATGCTCAATATTTTGATATTTATCCACCTAACTTTTCTTTCCATTTCCCCCTTGTTCAGCATTGAATCTAATGTTGTCAGTTTTGAAAAGAGTAGTTATAGAATATTGATAGGAGCATCAACACAGTATCATTCATACCTTACACTCACTCTATTATGTGGAAAGTTGCATGCTGTGATACAAAATACATATCTTTTTGTTTTGCTTTATCAAGAAAATAAAATGTTACTTCAGTATGTGGCTGCTTTATGACACAGTGCCCTTCATTCCTTTACTTCAGTGTTGCTACCTGGCAATCATTATTTCAGTAAGCTGTGCAGTGTGGAAAGAATAGTGAGCTGTATGGTGGAAAACGCAAGTACGACTCAACCACTGTTCGCTGGCTGAAATAACCTTCCCAAGGAGCTTCCTTTGAGCTTTTCATTCTTTTCCAAGGTTAGAAGTATGCTGTTTTATTCATTGTTGAGTATCAGCTATGGATTTTCCATACCGCCTTTTGGAATAAATAATTACCTTCAGCTTTGGCATAACCATATTTGCTTTCTTCTTGCTTCATTTTAACTTTATATCAGAACGATATTAGCCAATTTGAAGAACCCACTTTCTCTACTGAGATTCAGTTAAGTTGCATGTAACCCTAGTTCTCACCATGCATGGAAACTTACGGTGTGGCCTGAGTGAGACTCATCCTAGTCCTTATCCTTATATATGTTTGTAGAGTGATATTGTGAGAAGAGCTACAAGACGTGGCATTTCTAAGATATCAAGAGATGAGGCTTTAAACAGATTACGGGAGCAGAACCCGAAGGCCTACCAAGCCAGCAGAGGCTTTTGTCATTGTTGTAGAGCAATGAGAAGCCTCTTCAAGATGTTAAGCATGGTGATATTTAGTTTGTATTATTTGATTTTTTATTTTGCTTCATTTATATATAAAGTTATAACTTTTATGTTGAAGTGTAGATTACATAACGTAATAGATGTAGATTCTTATTGCACAGCTCACTAAACTTCACAAATATACACACCCATGTATGCCATTACCCACATGAAATTACAGACCATTTCTGGCAACCACAGAAAGTTTCCTCATGCCCCCCTGCCAAGTTATATGCCTTAGAGGTAATCACCCTTTTTTACCTCCACCATCATAGATTGATTTGGGTTTATTGGGGGGTCTTCTTTTGCTTACCATCATATCTGTGAGATTCACCCATGCTCCTGGACGCAGCTGTAATTCACTCTTCTCATTGCTATGTTGTAGACAATTTTTATATAGTCTTCTATGGGTGGACACTTTAAAACCCCATTATGACTGATGCACGCTGAGTAGGCTAAAGGAAAGGGCAGCAAAGAAGATGTTTGAGACTGCCTCAGAAGCCGCTGCAACCGTTTGGGTAAGAGGAAATGATGGGCTAGATTAGAGCTGCTATTTTGGCAACAAATGAACAGTGGATTGTCTTGAGAGAAATTCAGGACCTGGTAAACGATTTGACATGAACAGTTAGGAAGAAGAAAAAAATCACATCTAATGCTGGAATTTCTCACATTGACAGCTGATTTAAAAAAAGCTGTAGAAGAATATATTGTTGGTAGGGCAATACTGAGCTCAATTTCGGATACGTCCAGAGTGAGACACCTTTGATACATGTAGAGAAGTAAGGGAATCAACAGCCAGAGATGAGATACCATAGGGAAGAGACAAATAGTCCATTTTTATCACAAGAATGCTTTCCACTTGTCCAGAGGCTCTGTGCAGTTTACAGAGTTCCTTTATGATTGTGAATCTATTTCTGTTGCTCTACTGATTATTAAGACCCTGCAGGGCTCTGTGGCACATGCACATACTGATTGCAGTGAACGCAGGCAGATTCTGTTGATAGCTATTAAGGTCTGTGCTCTTGTTGACAGAGGGGTTAGACACAGATGGGCCTTTCTTCTCCAAGACACTCACCTGTTGACTAAGCTCCATGATTAGAACTGAGAGGCTGAGAAGAAACTGACATCATGGTTTTTCATAGCCCATGCCTCTCTTCAAGGCTACCTTCAGGGTCATTATGTTAAGAAACCTGTTGTTTAAAGCTCTTTACACCTCTCAAGTTCATATTCCGATGAGCTTTAGAGTCTAAGAAACAGAGTGGCAAGTGAGACCCAACAGTCATTCTACACAGCAGCGTTTTGCATCACACGTTTCGTTTTAATATTTCTTTTCAAAATACATACAATTAAACCCAATGTTTGCAAGAGGAACATAGTAATCTATAATTCAACTAACTTTTATTTTTAAATTTTATAATTTATGTTTATGTTTTTATAGTTTTAGGATTTTTTTCCATCTTTTAGGTGAATTTGCATTTCTCAACCTTTTTAAATATATAATATCCACAGACGTTAAATTCTGCTTCTTCCGATAACCTTAAAGCCTGAAATCATCACCCTGCTCTGTGTCTGTCATCTCACTAAGGGCCATTCGAAGGTTTCGCATTAGTGAATGAAGAATCTTTACATTTCCTGGATGTCCTCCTCTTGCCTTTCTAAGCGGCTCTTTCTCACACTCTCTCCATCACCACAGGCATCTCCTGTTTAGACTTCCACTTCTTCCTTTGCTCCCAACGGATATTTTCTCCAGAGCCCTCCTGTTAAGAGGCCAACCTGACCCATTCCTTCACTTAGAATAATTCAGAATTACAAACCGGCTTCTCATCTACCTCAGAAGAACAGAAAATTCCTCAGCCACTCCAACCGTCTCTGCCATCTCCTGCCACTCTGCCCTTCACTGCTCAGCTTCAGAGCCAACTCTGTTCCTCCAGTCACCCATGCATCCTCCTAGCCGTGGTGATGTTTAGCCAGCTCTTAGGTGTCTATCCATGAGTCGGAATTCTGATTCCTTCCAAGATCACCCAGGCATCCCTCAGGATCCTGCTGCTGAAGGGTTAATGCCAGGTCCAGCAAGGAATATCCAGGACTCTGCTCCCATTCATCCCGTGGATTCTAATCAGGTCCCAGAAGTTATGGCCCCTCTCACTGAAGTGGGCTTTCCTGAGACCCCACAGGGGAACCCACATAACCTGTGTTCCTGTGGGCTGGAGGAGTCTTGAAGAGCCCACCTGATGCCCACAGGAAGCCTCTGCAGCTCCTTTGCAAGTCCTGATTCCATAGTTCTGAAGGGGACAGGCGTTGACCCTAATTTTTTTCTTGAAAATCAGCATGCCCATTCTCAGTGTCGATCTTATCCCTTGAAACTAGCTGTCCCCAGTTGACTATTGTCCTTTGCAGTCAATCTCTTGTGAAGCATGGGGAACTGCAGTCTCCATGGGGCCTTGGCTTTGAGAAAGCTAAGAGGAGACTGGGCAGAGCCCACTTCAAAGGGCCCACCCAGGAGGCAGACTGCTGGCTCTGAGTGCAAACCTGAGTGGGGAGGCAGAGACGGACTGCCTGTGAGGGCGGGTAGGCATGTGGGGATTTAACATTCAGTTGTGAGTGAGTAGCTGACAGGGCTCAGGGCAGTAAAGCTCTGCATCTTCAAGACAGGATGTCCCTGTTCACCATGAGGCAGTATTTATTTCTCTAGGAATACAATTGTAGATAAGCACTCAGGGCAAGTTCTTAGGAACTGGGGCTGGAAGCACCACACACCAATTTTGTTTAACTGTTTCATAGTCACGTGGGCACAGCTAACTGCAAGGGAGGGTCAGAGCTGTAGCCCAGCTGTGTGTTCAGAAATAAGAACAGATATTCAGTTTTGATGAGCTTCTAGCAAGCTCTGACACAATCACAGGTCAAAGTATCTGAAGATCAGGTGTTGTTCACATTCCTTAAACAGGATTAAACCAGACAAATTAAAATATCAGCATATGTCATTTGAGGTTATTCGTATACAAATGTTTCTCCAACGTGTCTATCCTACAAGCACCAGTGGATACATTAAATCGGAATTAATACGTTACTATGTTAGTGCTACAGCCTAATGAAAACCAGGTGGGTAGTTGCATGGCAAGGATCAAGACTGTGATTTTAGCTTAAATGGACACAAAGAAAGGGGTTAGTACCGGGGAAATAGAATTATCCAATTTGGAATTTGTCCTGAATAGCAGAGCTGAAAACTCCAATGGAACCGATTGTGAAATGGTGTGTGTGTGTGTGTGTGTGTGTGTGTGTGTGTGTGTGTGTGTAACGGCTGCAAATAGGAACTTAAATAAAATTGACACACAAACACATCTTTCTCTTCTCTCTCTCTCCACACACACACACACACACACACACACACACACACACACACACCCGCCCGCAAAAGCTTAATCAAGTGCAGCTGGTTTGTGGCATCTTTTTTTTTCAAGGAGAAAAGGCATCTCTCGTTGACAAATGATGTATCAGAATGTGCTTCAAGCAGTTCCTGAGGCCACCTCGATATGTAGCTTAAACATTGTCCAGGCTTATCTCTATTCAACTAGTGAAACATAATGAGATCTGGAAACAGGATAAAAGAATTGTTTCATGGACAATATATTGCAGAGACCACAATTCTGAGCTTTGTGTCTCACTGGGGCTACTTAACAGACGGTCCCATGAGGAGAGACCGCCCCCTAATGGAGTATGAGCAAGCAAGAGACTGGCTCTGGCCTTAGTGATGAAAGTCAAATCCCCAACTTGGCCTCCATTAAAACATGCAATGACATAAGACAGTGAAAGAACACTTTCATGACATGTTCAAATTTAATATGCAGTTTTCAATATTACACTATATAAATGAAGAATGGCAAAATAGCCTATTTATGGCTGTTCTTTGCAATTCTGTAGACCTTTATCAGAAATCTTACTAGATTTTAATTTTCTACTTAGTTGTTTGAAATTCTCTTTTGCCATCAATGTATTTCTGTTATGTCTGCACTTTTTTTTTAAATACAAGCTCACTTCTAGACTTTCACCATACATTTTTTGAAAGAAGAACTATAAAAGCTCATTAACTGTTTAAAAAAAGGAAAAGTCAACAATAATTTCTAATACTTAAGCAAAATATAGCACAAGTTCATTGTTTGGTTGTTGCTATTTTAAATGTGTGTTCTTTTTAGTATAGAAGTCTTAGAAAAAATTTCTTCCTGGTCAGACTCTTCCAAAAGCTAGAATAACGTAATTAAATAAAAATGTTTGATCTGTGAGTGATATGTAGTAAAATAAAAAGATGTTATTAAGGAGGATAGATGTGTATATGAATATTCACTAACAAATATAAGGTAAACAGAGATATAAAAACTCTTAAGAAAAAAAAGTCATCCACCCACTTTGGGGTGGGGAACTCCATTGAACTCCAGCCTGGGTAACAAGAGCAAGACTCTATCTCAAAATAAATAAATAAATAAATAAATAAATAAATAAATAAATAAATAAATTAAATAAATAAATATCTGAAAAATGTCTGGCCTAAGGAATTATTTTCATCTTCTGTGTAACTTTGTACAAGAGTACATTTAATTTGGACATTACTCTGATAAGTAAGCAAGAACAAATATTGAATTGAACTGACATATTCCAGAGAGTTATTCAGGAATCAGTTCACTAACAAAAGCATTTTTATATACAAGTCTCAAATTTTTCCGGATATAGTGTCGTATGACTAGTCAAGCTTCCAAACGTTGAATTAAGATTATCTGCTCCTTCACCATCCATACAACGCAAAGCAACATCCCAGGAATCTTCCCTTGAAGTCAGAGTCTCTAGTTTGAGTGGACTTTGGGTGAGTGTGTATTTCATGACAGCTGTATGCCCAGAGTGAATAAAGTAGGCAATTTTCTGAAAAAACTTCAATTTCTTCTGCTTGATCTTCGTTTGCACAATTTTTTTTCATCTTGAATGAAATCTTGAAAATTGAATTTATAAAGGGATTAATAAAATTTGGAACATAGAATATGCAAAATTATTTTAGTTTAAATTAAAAGCACACTTAACAGGACATGGATGAAGCTGGAAACATTCATCGTCAGCAAACTAACAAGGAGTGGAACATCACATACCGGGGCCTGCTGGGGTGGGGAAAACGGGGAGAGAGAACATTGGAGAAATACCTAAAGCCTGCGCGGCTTAAAACCTAGATGGCAGGTTGATGGGTGCCGCAAACCACCATGGCACATGTATTCCTATGTAACAAATCTGCATGTTCAGAACATGTATCCCAGAATTTAAAGTAAAAATTTAAAATAAAGTCTCATGTTTACATTTGGGATTCTGAGGTTTCCCAAATGAGGGCAGATGCTGTTCCCGCATCAGTAGAGAGGTTAATAGTTACAGTAGCAGTTGAGCAGTTTTAGGGATTTTTTAAAAAATGTTTTTGTTTTATTACAGAGTTGCTCCAATAATTTTTGTTTTAATAGTTTAAAATTGCTAAAATATTCCCCTTCAAGTGAAATTTAAGTTTTAGTTTTTTAAAGAAATAAAAGGTCATCATCAGTGTTTGGCAATACTGTATATTACCAAAATGAAAAATGAAGTTTACTTCCATTTTCAATTGCCAGACCAAATGATCTTCACTATTAAAGGACTGTAGTCTAAAAAACTGTAGATTTGATTATTTCTGCTATTTCTCTGAAACTTTCTCACCTAATGCTACAAAGTAGACTCCAAAAGTAGAGCCCACTGGAAAAGCTATTTTAAGACTAGATTAAGATAGGGTTGTTTTATTTGGTGCTCCAAAATATTTCTGAAAGAGGATTGCTGCATCATTATATTTTGACACTTTCCATTCTGTGACTTCATCAATCCGAGCACTTGATTTTTGTAATATTTCCTTTTGCATTTGAATTAACTCTATTCATTTCTTAATATTTTCTTTTGCATTTGAATTAACCCTATTCATAAGGCAGATGCTCCATTAACCCTTCTTCCACCGCTAGCAATTAGTCATTTGAAAATTTTCCCCTTTCCTTATAAAAATGGCAAGGTAATGTCTGCTGCCTGCTAGATGGCAGTGTGCCAGAGAGTCAGGTAATCTCAGTGGGTGAAGGGTAATCCTAATTAGAGTGGTGTCAATGGGACTGTGGAACTGTTATTGTCACAAGCAGTAAGTGCACTAGACAGGTGGTTTCAAACGCAGGCTATAAAGAATGTGAAGCACATAATAAAGTCACCAGAGACCAGCCGACACACTGATTCTTATGCTTTTTCTGAAGCTGACCTTTTCACAGAACATGGGTCTTATCTTATCCCTGTGATAAATGTGAGCCTAAGTCATAGAATCATGACCTTTAAACATATGGGATGACTTTCAGCAGACTGTCCCTTAACTCCCAAAAAGGGAAGCACCCTTGGGGGACAGTCAGCTATGATCATTGTTTTCACGCGCAGACCCTTGGCCATGGTATTCTTGCTGTAGCACCAGTGTGGACGCACATTGTCATAAAGTCAATTGCCAATGGCACGTGCTGTGGTTCTAGAATTGAGACGGCCTTCAGCATTCATCAAATGAGTCAAAGCAGAGCAAAGACTAGAGGACCAACCACAATTTTTATGTGTATGTGTGAAACTGAGATATTTTCACCTAGTAATTTCAAGCAGAGATTACAGCATATGGTCTTAGTTTCCCATTTAAGAACTTAAGAAATTTTTCATTACCATGACTTAATGAATCAACATTAAATGTGTAGCACTACATGAAGATTGTGCTTTAAGATATACTGAAAGCAGGGTGGTTAGGTAAGTGGCTGAACACTGTGGCTGCTCTCCCTCTTAGCTTTCTTCTGAATTATGTCTTGCCTGGCCTTCATTGTGAGACATTCTTATAAACTTCTGAATACCCAGTTATCCATGTTTCTGGACTGAAGCTGAAAGACCTCACCCAGTAATTCTCAGTTTTGCTAATTTGGCTTTCCCAGACCGGCCCCCACTATGAGATAGAATCTCTTCTTTTACTCTTGTTCTTCTGCTGATGTTTTGCTCCTCACAGCATTTGCATACATCCTCCTACACGGTTGCATCATTACTCATAATTAGTCTCTCTCTCTCCTATCAGCCAGTGCTGGCCTTCAGAATGCTCAGCTCACAAGGGTTCAAACACCCACACAACCAACACGTGCGTGTGTTCCTCCCAGAAAAACCCAAGCAAGGTACAGGTGAGGAACTGGGACACCAGCTATTATGGTATTTAGGTCAATGTTGCATATTTTACTAATAAACAAAGTGTGGGCATAATCAGAGCCCAGCATAGTTGCTCACCTGTTGTACGGTTCTGCATCTCAAAGAGAAATTTGCTGCATTTTTTTAATCAGAACAATCTCCTACGTCAGTGTCATATTCTCAGTCCTCCAGGCCAGGCCAGAGGTCACTCTTATTCCTATGTAAAAACAAGTTGTGAGAATGCACTTTTTAGCTGCGATCAGCCAGGTATCCTCACCTAATGCATCCTATTCATGGTCATCAGGATCCATTAGGGTTGTCTGAGAACTGCCTTTCCCCATGAAGACAGAGCCTGGCCCTGTGGTTTATTAGCTGTGTGTTTTGAAGGGAAGTTCTTAACTGTTGCACCCATATTCTTTACCCAAAAAATAGTGTGAAACTTAAACTAAGTCATGTTTTGGTAAACGATGAGATTGTACCTAGCACATCATATGCAAGTGAAAACATGACATTCCTAACAGTAAAGTTTTATGTTTTTTCATATATACAAATGCAATTCTTCCACCTTTACTACCATCTTGCCAATGAGTATGCAGGAAGCACTAAAACATTTGCACGGACTTTCTGAAAAAAAAAAAAAAAAAAAAAAAAAAAAAAAGCTCTCCTAGACTCACTTTAATCAAAAACTCTTTCTCACCTCGGAAAATAAAATATTGAGGCCAAGATTCAAACTAAACTCCTAAACTTGATGCATGTCAAAACTTCTGCTCTTCCCTCAGCTAGACACCTCCAAATAGGAATCTGGGAGGGGTCCTCCTGTTTGATCCTTTCTCTTTGCTCAGGGTTCTACCTCCTGGCACTTTCCATTGCTTCATTTACTGGAGGGTTTCTGAAGGTTTCAGCATCATTGTGTTGTAAGCAGTGGGGAAGAGGTGATGCAACAGGGCAGCGCCTCCTTCCCTGGGATTGCTGGGGGCACTCTGAGCCCGGGAAACGGTTAAACTCTGGGCAGCTGGAGCAGTTGTTAAGATACAAAACTATTCCATATGGCCAAACTGTTCCTACCCACTGCCTCAACCTCCTCCCTTCCCACTGCCTACAGGGTCTCACTCTGCTCCCCACACCTTCTGGCCCTCTCTCAGCATCACAAGCTGTCCCGTCCTCACAATCAGTCAAGTAAACAGTCCAGTCTGGCACAGTAGAGAGAATCCCGGGCCCCGGAGTCAGCTTCTATTCTGACAGGTTGGGACCTATGGTGCACTGGTGGTTAACGAGTTTGAATAGAAATTCTGGTTGTAATTGACTCCTTCCCTCAGGATCACTTGATGGCTTCTTCAAAATTCCTCTGCATTACAACAAGGCTGTTCCTTTGACTAGAGAATGTATGTCACCTCTGCGATGCCCCTTTTCTCCTTTCTCAGCCCCTGGCCTTGCAGTAGCGTCTCTTCAGCCGGTTTCTGCTGAGATCTTGTCAAGGGTCAGGACAATTTATTTCTCTTTCCCATGTAGTCCGTAACTGGCTTACAAAATACAGTTGCCAGGAAAAATGCCAGGTACCCAGTTAAATTTGAATTCCAGATAAACAATATAGTATTTTAGTATAAGAATGTTCCATAAACTATTTTTTTTTAATTTAATCAATTATATTTAATATTACTCATAAATATCACAATCTCAAGGGGAGAGGTAGCAAGACACAAAGAGGCCTGAGGACTCTTCCAGAAAGATTTGATTTTCCATTGTCTTACAAAGAGTGTGGGCCAGGGGCAGTGACTCACCACTGTAATCCCAGCACTTTAGGAGGTTGAGGAGGGCAGATCACCCAAGGTTGGGAGTTCGATACCAGCCTGACCAACATGGAGAAACCCCATCTCTACTAAAAATGCAAAATTAGCAGGGCATGGTGGCGCATGCCTGTAATCCCAGCTCCCTGGGAGGGCAAGGCAGGAGAATTGCTTGAACCCAGGAGGCAGAGATTGCGGTGAGCCAAAATCATGCCCTTGCACTCCAGCCTGGGCAACAAGAGCAAAACTCACCTCAGAAAAAAAAAAAAAAAGAAAAAAAAAGAGTGTGACTTTGGAAGTGTAACCTTCTCTTCTATTTTTTGGAAGAGTTTGAAAAGATTTACTATTAAAGTTTTAAATGTTTGTTACAATTTAGCAATGAAGCCATCTGGAGCTGGGCTTTTCAGGTATTTTTTGATTTTTGTTTTTTGATTACCGATTTAGATCTTCGCTTGTGACAGATCTATTCAATGTGTTTGCTTCTTCTTGAATCAGTTTTAGTATTTAGTGCCTTTCTAGGAATTTGCCAGTTTAATATTAGGTATCAAATGTTTTGACATACAATTATTTATACTATTCACTTATAATTCTTTTCATTTCTGTAAGGTCAGTAGTAATCTCTCCTCATTCCTTACTGACTCTACAATTGTAGTCTTCTCTCTCTCTCTCTTTCTCTTTATCATTCAAGCTAAAGCTTTGTCAATATTGTTATTCTTTTCAAATAATTATCTGTTGGCTTCATTGATTTGTCTTGTTTCCTGATCTTCTATTTTATTAGTGTCTGATCTATTGTTATTATTTCCTTCCTTCTGCATTCCTTAGGATTAATTTGTCCTCCTATTCCCAGTGTTTTGAGGTGTAAATTTAAGTTATCGATTTGAAGGTTTTCTTCTTTCTTGATATAAGCTTTTACAGCTATAGATTTCCCTCTAAGCACTGCTTTAGCAGAAACTCATAGGTTTTGGTATGGTGCGTCTTTATTTTCATTTATTTCTATGTATTTTCTGATTTTCCTTTTGATTTCAGCCTTGAGTTTCTTGGTCATTTGGTAGTATTCTATTGATTTTCAAATATTTGTGAGTTTGCTATACTTTTTGCATTATTAATCTCTAATTTTCTGTCATTATGGATGGAAATTTTGGTTATTTCTATCTTTTTGAGTTTAAGGAAATTATATTTTTTATAACAATTTTTTTCACTTCTTTTTCAAAATTTGGGAGTTATACAATGTATATACTTATAAAGAGTTAGAAGTTTCTAGAAAAATTCTGAGCCATTGTAAATAGAACATCTAAGTGAAGGTGCACAGGGCATTATAGCCAATTATTCTAAGAAACTGAATCCTGGAGGCTGCTGAATTGGGATTTGAGAGGCAGTTAAGGTTTTCTTACAGTTCTTCATTATAAATGCTCAGGACCAGCCTGGGTATTATATATCATACATGCTGAGTATGAATGTATTACATACTCAAATATAATAAGCATTAATATATATCAATATATAATATATATATATAATATATGAGCATTAATATAAAATATAGTAATATTATTGTTTTAACATCAGGCCCAAAATCTGTGATAATTTTACTCATGCTCTCTCTCCTCTAATCTGAAGAGATCCGAAAATGTTTTTTTAAGTAATTTGTGTGGATAATATTAATATCATTAATCAAAGAAAAATTGACAAATTGTGAAATCATAAATAACTGACCCTCAAAATTGTAATTCCTTGTTGGGAGTAAAACGGAAGCCCACATCTTCAGTTAACAGAAGAGTCTGCAGATGGGACTATGTTAGCTTGATCTTCCTTCATTCCTATCATAAGGCAGACAGCACTTGAGGTTGTATAACATGATTACCTAAGTAGAACTGAAGAAAAACCTAACTAAAATCTTCATGTGCTAACATTTCTCTTTAAACATATGAAGAGACTCTCTCTAGTAAGGCAATCATTTTCCTTGATGGGCAAAATAAACTGGACCCATTTGATGAGAGAACTTCATTGACAAGAATCTTTTTTGAATTAAATGTTAATTTTCCAGTTGTGTTTTTCAAACCATTTTGTTGAGTGTCAAACACTGAAGTTTTTAACACATGATAATATATGAAAATTAGGGAGTCAGCATAGATTCATGGCAGAGTTTTATAAAATAATCAGTCAACAATTTCAAGGTTGTGAGGTCTTATTGTTTCCACTGAGAATAAACAAGAAGTATCGAAGATTAACTTAAATCGTATGGTTGGACTAGGGTATCTCTTTCAGTGTCTTTTTCTTTTCAGAATCCTCAAAAATATGTATATAACAGTTATTGCAGATGGAGTCCACACAACCAATCCATCACAATTCTGTTAGACTCTTTTCCAGTCTGAGATCCCAATGTAATGATAGCAATATGAATAAACAAACAAAACAAACAAACATAAATAAATACACGAGGGTGAAAAGAGGGGAAAGTAAATACACCAACCAGAATAGCCAACTCATACAACAAGCTTCTCCCATACACATAGGCTGCCGACAGATTTCTAAGACCTGGTACCTAAAAATGAAGGATCTAATAATCACCCAAGATTGGAGGAGAACTTCTAAGAATAAAAAAGGATAGAAGATAAACAACCAAAAAAAAAAAAAAACCCTCAAAATCAGAGATAAAATTTGTATTTTTTTCTAAAGAGAATAATTGGGATATTTGAATGAAAAAAACCCAGGAAAGGGATCAATTAAAAATGGGAAAAGAGCTGCTACAAATTAAGCATCGGATTGCTCAAGTAAAAATACCAGAGAGGGTGTGAAAACAGAGTAAAGAACAAAAAATCACACAAGGTAGAATTAAAAACGGAAGTAACAGAAATAGGGCAAGAATAACAATAACATAGAAGATAGAAAGTGAATGTTACGGGCTGGACTGTGTTCTCTAAAAAGATACATATGGAGGATCTAACCCCAAGAACCTCAGAATACAACCTGGTTCCTTTCTGAGAAACTCTGCTTTGACCCTCTTCTCCTAGCAGGGTTTGCTGTTCCCTTAGGCTTCCCCCAGCTCTTCTTCTGAAACTTCCTTGCACTGCTCTCCTCAGGCAGACCTCGGACTGCCCTGGTCATGGGTTGGTTTCTTGCTTATAAATGTTTAAATGGATATATTTTCCTATATTTCCCTATATTTTCCTGTGTGGCACAAGACTCCTCCAATGGCCGTCTCCTGTTACATTAATACAGAAGGAATACTAGATGGAAGGTGCTGACGTAGCAATAACTAAAATATATAGCTTTATCACAACGGGCTGAAAGTAGTCAGCAAGGAACTGTTATCAGAAACCGGAAAAATGGATGTCCATGTCATGGAGTAGCAAAATATTTAGTAAAAATACTATTTATGTCATTTCTAAGGCAGATTATGTGTTCACGGAGCCTGTAGTTTCAGTGGTGAGGTGTTGTAAGACAAGGCTACGTGATTTTGGCGATTATTGACTGTGTATAACAAAATCTTAGGGATCAGCATAGGTTCAGGGAAAGAAAAAGCATGAAAGGAAACGTGGAAAGAAAAGGGAGAGTAATTTGGGACCTCAAAAGTTTGTGTTTCTATCTGTTGACTTCAAAGGGTAGAAAATGTGATTAGGAAAGAGTTGTGACCAGCAAACACGCAAATGGCCATTAAAATTCCAGCCAATAGAAAGGTCACATGGGGGCTTTAGGCCTGATAATTTCAATTGGCCATCACTCAGTGGAGTGCAAGAGATGTGGGGAAAAGTGTTGAAGTTTCAGATACCAGGATGAAAGCACTTTTGTGAGACCCGGACAAAATAGGGCTGGGAGGGCCTGGAGGAGAGGAGGCTCACGCTTCTACGTCAAAGATAAGAGCCGTTTCCAAGGACTTACTAAAACCCTTCCTGAATCTCCAGCTTTGATAAAGTTATCACCAGGCATTCTTTGGTGCTACAGTGATTCAGATAAGACATCCTCAGACGGTCACTTGTCCAGTAATGGCATCTCCACCAATGAACTGACAACTCGGGCTTGGAAGCTGTGGAACCAATGAAATCTGTTTCTAACCAGTTTATGTATTTTTTTCTTTTTTTATTTTTTGCAAATCTTACCTTTTTTCTTCCCTCACTGAATGAATGGGCAGCTTGCCATTCCATACATTCCCGATTATAATCCTTATTTATTTTCGCAACATATTTAGAGATTATTTTCTCTCGTGTTTTTCCCCTAGGTTGAGATAAGCAAGCAGTGAAATAAATTAGGCTTGAGAATTGTATCTAACAAAGAATTTGATGCACTTACTGCCACAAGAAACTGACCGAAAGAAAATATGTCAGCTGTCTGCCAGTTTTTTGGGAGAACAGTGCTGCTAACAAAATGAGGAGCTTTTGATGGACTGGCATTAAAACAATATTCAGCTGGGCGCAGTGGCTCATGCCTGTAATCCCAGCACTTCGGGAGGCCGAGGCGGGTGGATCACAATGTCAAGAGATTGAGACCATCCTGGTCAACATGGTGAAACCCCGTCTCTACTAAAAGTACAAAAAAATTAGCTGGGCATGGTGGCGCGTGCCTGTTGTCCCAGCTACTTAGGAGGCTGAGGCAGGAGAATTGCCTGAACCCAGGAGGTGGAGGCTGCGGTGAGCTGAGATCACGCCATTGCACTCCAGCCTGGGTAACAAGAGCAAAACTCCATCTCAAAAAAAAAAAAAACAATATTCAAGTGTCCAAATGAGCATCCGCATGAACTGAGCTATTGAATCTGTTCTTCCTCAAAGGGAGAGCACTCCTGAATATCCAGTAAGAGAAGGCCGCAAGGATGATGAGCAAGAAACAGCACCCCCCCCCCGCCCCCAGAGGACAGCTGGTAGCAACTGAGGAAATGGAAAGACTGTTCTGCTCAGAGAGAAGGATCAGCACCTGCTCTAAGATGTCCCCACTTCCCAGATGGGGGCTCCGCTCAGACTTCATCTTGCCGTGGACCAGGTCCTGCTTACCTGCCATTCTTCCCTTTTCTAGGTGGGAGTTCATTGCAGTTACCCTCTCACTGTTTCCTGGTAGTAATTGTCTGTGTTTCGTGAAGTGGAGACAGAAGGATGAGGACATGGTGTGCCAGGTTTTATGTCTCACAACTACTCAAGAGTTGGTTTCTATTTTCCACAGGGCATTTTAGTGTAGACCTTTATTCTAGCTATTATCTTTTACTGAGAGACTGTTATAATTTTGGTAAAGACACTAAAAGAACATGACTTCCATTTGAGGTGTGATAAAAGGTAAAAATCTGTTGAGCCCAAAAATTGGTTTTCTAGCCTGTCTCTGAATGTACTTACTGTGGAATGTCTTCACTTGGGCAAGTGACTTAACCTCTCAGGCCTTTTGCACACTCACCTGTGAAACTGAGGGGGCAGTAAGTTATGGATTATTTTGGATGGTCGGTAACCAATATTCATCCCAGTGCTCAGCACAGAAGACCTACATGGTAGTCACTGATTGACAAGAGCTGCTTCTCTAAGCAAGGCTTATAGAGAGACATCCATTTGCTTCACAAGAAACGTGCCCTATAAAACTTTATTTCTCTTTTATATTCCTCTTTTTATTATTTTCTGGGTAATCCTAAGATCTTGAAGATTTCTTGTCAGTACTCAATACTGTCTCCTCAGTTCTTTTAGCTCTGCAGAATTAGACTCCCAGTTTAAATGGATATCTCAGATCTTTAATTACACGGTATCTCAGAGAGCCAACAAGCAATTTTATGAAAGGAATGATAATACATATACATTGTCTCGAGATATTTTAAAGCTCTCTGAGAAATATCTGTCTCTTTGGTCTGAGAAAAGCATTTGTCTTGTTGGTATTTGAATATGTCTGTTTATGTATGTCTAGGGCTTTCCTACGTAGCTATTAACACTGTTTTTTAAAAACCTATGTTTATGTGACAAGAAAAAAACCCTTCTTCTACGGAAGTATATTTTACATTCTTCCTCCATTTGTGTCTCTATCCCAGAACACTCAGAATTAGATAATTTATAAAGAAGAGAAATTTGGTTATTTCTCGTAGTTCTGCGGCCTGGAAAATCCAAGATCAAGGTGCTAGCATTTCCTGAGGGTCTTCTTTCTACATCCGTACATGGCAGAAGTTGGAAAAGGAAAAATGGACGGATTTCCTTTCTCAAGTCTTTTTAAGGCCGTTAGTTCCCTGGTGAGGGCAGAGCCTTTATGTCCTAATCAAAAGTCCCCCCTCCCAGCACGGAAGACTAAACCTCCAACATGTGAATTTTGGAGGGCACGTTCTGACCATGGCACATGGATGAAAGACAGTCCACTGAACTGAACTCGTGATAAATGTGTAAGCTTATACTTTTAGTTTTAAGTGACACTGTGGAAAAACATCTAGACTGATTTAATGCAATATGTGCATAGAATTTCTAAGTGCACACATTCAGATAAATGAACAGATAAATTGCTCGTTTTATGTAAAAAATATAAAATATTTGGCATGTTTGTGATGTCAGTATATTTTGTCAGAATCCAGGATGGAAAGGTTTGACCTTATACTTAAATAATTGAAGTCAGCTTTCTATCTGTCACAATACATACTTATATCAGCACATAAATAACTAAAGGTTGTTTATAGTTTAACTGTGACTTAGGCATGAGGTTAAAGCTTTAGCAAATTGAAGTGCTGTTGCAGGTAATCACAGGCTACTCTATAATTAAGCTTTTACATTAAATGCTGCACTTCAGATTTTCTACAACAAAAACATTTTCGTTTGACAGATCCGAATATTTCAAAAATTATTGTTTGAACCATAATTTTTGCTCATTTATTCTTTTTTAAAACAGAAGACATAAATAAAACTATGTTAGAGATCTTTTGGGGAGTCTCATGTTTAGTTATGCAGTATGGGGTTTAGATTTCTTGAAAAATGATGCTTAGGGGAAACAATTAGTGCTTTTGTAAAGTCATACTGTTAGTGAGATTTTGTTAGAATGAAAAACATTATTCATAAATTAAGAAACATTTTGTCACTGATGTTTCTGCCTATGATCATACTCACTGTGTTCCTACACAGAATAATGCAAATGGTATCTGAAAATCACTTTTTTTTGACACTTGACTTTCTGGTTCAACTCATGGCTACTCAGGCCTGCAGAGGGGAAGGGAGTTCAGAGGCATCGTCTCCCTTCCTAGGTGCACTGCTGGGCAGGAAGGGGAGGCTGAGGCTCACACACAGACTGCAGTCCTGGCTCTGCCACTTACTACGTGGAAGTCCTCCCATATCGCTAAGGAATGTTTTTATTTTCCCCTATTTTTGAATGTAGGGCAGGGAAGAGGGGGCAGTCTATGTGGCCTTAAGATCCTTTTCACTCATAACAAACTGCATTTCCATAACGATGTGTAGGAGGTGAATTTCCAAATGGTTTTCATGATTGATTACATTGAAATGTGGATGCTGAAAATATTACGTTGGTGCAAGTGATTGTGGTATTACTTTCAATGGCAAAAGCTGTAATTACATTTGCACCAACCTAATATATTCCGGCTATTTTCATCAGTGCTTTCAAGACACTGAGCACGTGGCCTACTGTCCTTCATTGTGTGGAGAAGACTAAAGGATTGTTTTGTGTTTCCACATCACAGCATAGCCAGGTAGAGAAAATGAGTTCAAGAACTCCATGCTCTCCTCACCGGGTTCTTCATTTTTTGATGCCAAACATTGAAAAGTAATTTGTAAACTTTTAGATGCAATTCTTACATCTCCATCAGACAAATGGATGCAGGGTTGTGATATAAATTTTTTGTTTTCCCACAGTGTCTGCATAATAGATGCTTAATCAATTAATAAATAAGAAATAATCTATCTTGATTCTACTCAATCCTTGTCTCCAGCTGACACCAGCTTCCTCTTCCATCCTCCTGACATAGACCTTCTGATTACCAATGTCTGCATCTCCTCCAAAACCCATTTCGAATCCCGCTCTCTCTGATGGCGGTCACTGCACTCCATTTGCTGTAGCATTTTCCTGGAAAATTGAGCCTCCTAAATGCTCCTCAACCCATTGACTCTCCAGTGTTTTTCATTCTTTGTCACGCTTCCTCTCTTCAGCCTCCACATCGCCTCTCCACTTTCTCATTTTTAAAATTTTATTATTTTAGAGACATTGTCTTGCTATGTTGCTTAAGCTGGAGCAAAGTCATTATTCAAACTTGGAATCACAGAACACAATAGCCTCAAACTCCTGGGCTGAAGCAATGCTCCTGCCCCAGCCTCCTGAGTCACCATGACTCAGCTGTGTGTGCACCACCACAGCTGGTTGCATTGTCTATTTTTGCTTTTCCCATTTACAGAATAAATTATCCAGAATACCTGTAGTCCTCTTCTTCAAATTTTTCTTTTTGATGAATTTTCTAATATGTCTTCTATCCCCATCACACTACTAAAAGTCATTTTTCCAGGCCACCATTGACGTAAGAGAAATTAAATGGATGCCTCTGCTTTCATCCTAATTGGCCTTACAGGAGTACTCAACACACTTGACCTTCCCTGCTTAATTGAAATAGCTTGTTTGGTTTGGTTTGGTTTGTTCATTTGTTTTTATGAAACTCATAATACCAAGCTGTTCTCGTCCTCACCTTACCTTATGGGTCATTTCTCGTCAGTATTAACAGTTGTTTTTCTGTTCCTTCTTTGTCTTGTAAATCTCTAAAGGTTGAGTTGCCCCGGAGCTCTCTTTCAGCCCATTACTTCCATTTTCTACCTGTTTTCTATCCAGTGCTACCACAATTGAGATAATCAATATGCTAATGGTGTTCAGCCGCATAGCCTTCTTTTGGCTTTTTCTGACGGTGTGCGGATCTGCTACTATACTGCTCCTTTAATACCTCATGACATTTACAAAAAAGGCACTTCAAACTCAAGAAGCACATTTTTAAAACCGATTTTTGATTCAATTTCTCCTAAAGAAGGTACACGGTCCCTAAAGTGTTCTTCTTCAAGACTTTCCAGGCACAGTAAATGGTTCGCCATCGTCCCCGTTCACCAAAACATCAAAGCACCAGGTTATTTCTTGAATTTTTACTATCCCTCACATCTTTCCTACATTCAAGCCATCAAAATGTTTTCTTGGTTCACCCTCTGCAATGTATTCTGTATCTGTCTATTGTCTTCCAGCTTCAATGTGAAAGCCTATTTCAAGCCACCATGATTCTTCATGTGGATCACTAATTACTTCCTAAGAAATCTTCCTAATTTGACTCTCAATCCCTTCTTCTCCAGTTGTGAGAGGTATCTTCTCAAAGCAACTCTCAGATGACGGTACGTTCCTCCTTAAAACTCCACAGTGACTTTCCGCTATGCTCATAAAACTATCTAATATTATTTTAGGTGGTAGAGACAACCTGAGAACACTTTCCTTCTTGGCATGGGGAGGTTCTCTCATGGGTACACATTGAGTGAAATCAGGGCTTCCTTCTGCATACCCCGAAATGCTCATATTTTCTCTGTTACAGTACTTGGAAGAAGAGAACTTCATCTGCTTCTCCTATTAAGTCTGAAATGATCAGATTGCCCTTGTGATAGTCCTTGGGAGAAACTTCATGCATTGTCAATTGGGCAGTCCAACACAATGCTTTGACTTTTGAAATGCTGATTAAAAGCTCTAGAGTTTAGACAATTCTGTACCAATATGCCAGATGCATCTAATGTTCAGACCAGATGTAGAATATGGCATCCAATGGAGCACTTGGGGTTGCATCATGAGGTCACATTTTTGCTGGTACATGGCATCCCTTCATTCCTGCCCATTGCATAAGTCAGTCACCTAGCCTTTCCAGTGATGCTGGGCCCTGTCCAACATCCTATGAATTCATTGTCCTATTGACTGCCTAGAGCTGGTTTATATTATTTGGAGCCAATAACCCTGAATAATGTACATTATTCATAAAAGCCCCCATAATCTGAATCTCACATACTCCTTTGACTACATCTTTTCCCAGCCCGCCCCCCCACCATGTACACTAAGCTTCAGCCAAGGGGTCTAAGTGATTTTTCTTGAAAATTCCATTGCCATTTCTGTAGTAAGATATTACATTCACCATTTCAATTATCTTTTCTTATTTAACATTGACTCAAAAGCTTAGTGGCTTCATATAACAATGATTTGTTATGCTTAGTCATTTCCTGTTTAGACTGGGCTGGAAGGTCCATGGTTTGAACAGTTTTCACTTACATATCTATTACTTGGGACTCTTCCACATTTCCCCACGTGGATAGCTTGGGCTTCCTCACAGCATGGCAGACTCAGGTACACAGATTCCTTATATACCGGCTGACTTCTAAGAATGAGCATGGAATGTACCATGCTGCTGAAAAGCTATGTCAGAGCTTACACACCATTGCATCTACTATAACATATTGGTCAGAGACAGCCTGAACTCAGGGCTCTGCCCTTTGGTAGAGTAGCACACGTTTACGGGAGTGGAGAAATCATGGCAACCATCTATAGAGACTACTGCTTTTGCTCTCCTCTTTATCTGCGGCTCTCAGATGTGGCTTCTTATGGGTACTAGTTCTCAACTTAGATGTCTCCTCAGAAAGGAAATTTCTCTGAACCCCATATAATGTTGCTCCCACCCATCTTATTTTCTTTATGAATTTATCACTTCCCTCAATCTACTTTCTGAAGAAAAAAATAAAGCAAAGGCAAAAAAATTCTGCCTGGATTTTATTATGAGTGCAGCAGGAAGTCATCGTAGGGTTTTTAGCAGGGATGTAATATCATCTGATAATCACTTTGAGAAGATACCTCTAGCTACTGGATAATAAGATATTAAGAGTAAAATTAGGAAGATTTCTCAGGAAGCAATTAGTGATTCATGTAAGAAATCATGGTGTTTTTTTTTTTTTTTTTTTTAAAGGCTATTGGCATTGAAACTGGAAGGCAATAGACAGATCCAGGATGCATTTTAGAGGATGAATTAAGAAAATATCTTGGTGGTCTGGATACAAGGTAAATGTGAGGAACAAGAAAAATTCAAGAAATAATCCGATGTTTTTGGCTAATGTTTTGGGGAACTGGGAAGATTATGAGTTAATTTTAATTCTAGATATCTTATGGAAATCTAATAATAGACACTGTATTCTTCAATGGAAACTACTCAAGTGCATTCTGGTCTCCTGACCTCTAGTGTATTTATTTAGCATCTTTCAATATGCTTTTAGTTTTATTACAAGGTAAAACTGCGTGTGGTACTCAGCAAATAACCCATGGGTCACCCCATTACAGCCCATGGACCAAATCCGGTCCAACAGTTGTTACTGGAAATACATTTTTATTCTCACACCACCAGGCCCCATTCATTTTTGTGTTGCCTGCAGCTGCTTTTGTGCTGCCACAGCGAAGTTGAGTAGCTGTGAAGGAGACACACAAAGCCTAAAATACTTGTTCTGGCTTTTCACAGAAAAAAGGTTCCTGTCTCTTGGTACATCCTCTTGTATGACTTTTCTATTTAATGTGATGTGAAAATGAAGTACTGTAATATGATATCAAACATAATAATCTGGGCTAAAGCTATAAATTTTTGTAAAAGGCAAACATTTTAGGTCTTTCTACTGCTCTCAGCTCCCACCCCTACCTTTGTGCTGCTAACCTTAGGGCAGAACAAGGTGTGCATTCATAGCGTTTTCTCAATGACTACAGATGTGGCAACCCAACCCTATGCTTTCTGTGTGAGAAAAATGTTTCGATCATAAATATATTGAGGGGATCATAAGATATTAAAATTAAGGACTTACATTGGGCATAATTTCAGTCTTCAAAGAGATTTTGAGAAGTAAGTGCCTTTAAAAAATAATTATTTATCTTCCTCCAGTGTCCTACTTTGAAAGTGATTAAGACATAGCCTGAGGCTTGCTTCAGAACCTAAGCAGCTGTGTCCATCAAGTTAAATAAAAAAGAGACAGAGAGAGGGAGAAAGGGTAAGAATAAATGTGGTAACAAGATTAGATTTATATTGAAGAGAAGGATCTCCAACAGCTGGTTGATGATACGATATCACTGATGATTTCACTCAGCAGTGGGTTTTTGCTTGAGGCTGCACGTTTCATTTCGCTTGTGTCCCTAAGTCCTCTATAGAGTGAAAAATACAGGAAGGAATAAATAACTAAGTTCATTAATATGTACTTTGAAATTGAATTTTAGAATACTAGTATACTGTCATGAAGAATTCAAGGCACAAAGAACCTAGATTTATTCAGAGTGTCCCCAAAGGTAAGAAAATTCCTCCTAATGCCCGGATTCCAACCCCCGTGTTTAACCTGAAAACAACAAGACTACATTCCTCTCACCTACCTTTGTTTTCTCACCGGAATATTTTCTATCATTGGTTTTTCACTACAGCTTCATATGATGTACCTGTGCTGCTTCTAACAGTAGATGCCACCTTGAACATTCAGAAGCCCGTCTGTCTCCATCACTTGGCATATAAAATTTTCTGAAGTCAGCTTTAATTGTGGGCCTCCAGTGGATAGAGTCAATTTCCACAACTGTGTGGCCCTTTAGGCAATATAGTAAAATAAGTAATCAACAGACCTGACTTTATTCTGTAACTATTAACTCTAAATTATATATTTTTATAATAAAATGGAATGGTGGAAAGAGGAAGTTCTCTAGTGGAAACATGTGTGTTTAAATTCTATTGTTAATATGTTGTCAAAGGTGCTACACTAGGCAGGATAACAGCCCCCTCACCCCACCGTGACCCCATGATGTTCTTTTCCTATTCCCTGGAAGGTGAATATGTCAGGTTCTGGAACAAAGGGCAATAAAGGCTGTGGTTGGAACTCCGGTTGCCAATCACCAGCTCTCTGACCTAGAAAGAACATGTGTAAAATGGCGGCAGAACATTCAGTGCTGGAAGATGTGATGTGGGAAAGACTCCACTGGTTTCTTTTGGCTTTGAAGATAGGCTGGCCATGAGCCAAGGGATGAAGTGGCCTCTAGAATCTGGAAAAGGCAGGGAGCAGATTCTCTCCAGAGACTCCAGAAGAAAGTGCACTCACCCAACATATTGATTTTAGCCCAGTGAGATCTGTGTTAGATTTCTGATCTATAGGCCTGTAGATAATCAGTTTCTCTGCCCTTTCCAGCAGCAGAAGGAAATTAAGACACTGATTTACATGTGAAATCACTTGAATTTGTTTGAAGTATCTGAATACAAATAAAACTTTAAAATCAAACACAAAAAAATACATCCATTAAAATCAGTTCTACTTCAGTGAAAGCAATTCAGTTGAGATTTTTCACTGGAGCACATGTCACAAGAAGAGGAAAAAGAAATCTATTTGCAGTATATTTAACAATTATGTAAATGTCACTATGAAAATTCCCACAAAGTCAGCTCTTTTTACTGGTATCATTTTCTATTTTCAAGGCTTTAACAAGCCCTGCCATCTTGGGGGTTAACCATATACCACAAGCCCTGATACCTGTCTCAAGTTGAATTCCCACTTTTCACCTGTGTATGGGGTAACCTCTCCCCTGCTATATCCAGTCTACCTTGCAAGTCTCTGTAAACAAAAATCCAACACACCCTGAATTAAAACCTCAACCCCACCTCTAACCTATATCCTGTTATGCAGAGTTTCAGTAGCACCTCTTTCCTTCAAGTGGCCACACCAAGAATCTCAATGTTTTGCAATCACTCCATATCTAATCAGCCCTAAATTCTAATTCTTGCAAATACTCAAATAACACTCATTTATTTTCTATTCGAATGGTCTGCTGTCAGAACCTTATTTTAGATGACCTTTTAATTGGTCTTCCTGCCTTCTGCCTCTTGTCCTAATTTGGTGCCATATTCTATGTCCTGCATAATTATAAAATCAGTTTCTTTTTGCCCCAGAACCTTTAGATATTGGTCATTGTCCCAAAATAAACTGCAAGTCCCTGACAGTGACATTCCACATTTCCATAGTATAAGGTTGGAATATTTTTCCATATATATCTTCATTATTTTTCCCTTCAGATTTCATTTATAGTCTAAAGAAATATTGAGGACACCAAAAAGCTCTTATTTATGTTTGTTAGATTTATAAATAGTGTTTTAATTTATTTTCACACCACTATAAAGAACTACCTAAAACTAAGTAATTTATGAAGAAAAAAGTTTTAATTGACTCACAGTTCAACATAGCTGGGGAAGCCTCAGGAAACTTACAATCAGAAAGTAAAGGGGAAACAAGGAACATCTTACATGGTGGTAAAAGAGACAGGGCGCGAGAGAGAGAGAGAGAGAGAGAGAGAGAGAGAGAGAGCGCAAGTGGGTAAGTGCCACACTTTAAAACCATCAGATCTTGTAAGAACTCACTCACTCACTACCACAAAAATAGCAAGAGGGAAACCTCCCCCATGATTCAATCACCTGTCACCAGGTATCTTTCTTGACACATGGGGATTATGGGAACTACAATTTGAGATGAGATTTGGGTGCAGACACAGGGCCAAAGCATACCATTCTGACCCTGGACAGTCTGAAATTTCATGTCCTTCTCACATGTCAAAATGCAATAATGTCTTCCCAACAGTTCCCCAAAGTCTCAACTCATTCCAGCATTAACTCAAATGTCCAAGTTAAAAGTGTCATTGGAGACGTGGCAAATTCCTTCTGCCAATGAGCCTTTGAAATCAAAACCAAGTTAGTTACTTGCAGAATACAATGGGAGTACAGGCATTGGGTAAATATGCCCATTCTAAGTGGGAGAAATTGTTCAAATTGAAGAGGCTACAGGCCCCATGCAAGTCCAAAATTTAATAGAGCAGTCATTACACCTTAAAGCTCCAAAATGATTTCCTTTGACTCCATGTCTCACATCTAAGCCACAATGATGCAAGAGATATGCTTCCACAGCCTTGGGAAGCTCTGCCCCTGTGACTTTGCAGGGCTCAACCCCTTTCCAGGGTGTCTTCATGGTTGAGTGTCTGCAGCTTTTCCTGGAGTACTGTGAAAGCTGTCAGTGGATATATCATTCTGGGGTCCGAAGAATGTTGGCCCTCTTCTCACAGCTCCCCTAGGCAGTGCCCCAATGGGGACTCTGTGTGGGTGCTCTGACCCCAGACTTCTCCTCCTCACTGACCTAGCAGAGGTTCTCCATAAAGCTCTGTTCTTGCCAGAGACTTCTGCCTAGACATCCAGGCATTTCTATACATCCTCTGAAATCTAGGCAGAAACAGGCCCAAAACTACATGGAATTTGCCAAGGCTTGGGGTTAGCAGCCTCTAAGGCAATAGCCAGAGCTGTACCTTGGCCCATTTTAGCCATGGCTGGGACTGGAGCTGCAGCTGACGGGATACAAAGCACCATGTCTCCAGGCTGCACAGAGCAGAAAAACTGGCCCAGGAAACCATTTTTTCCTCCTAGGCCTCTGGGCTTGTGATGGGAGGGGGCGCTGTGAAGGTCTCTGAAATGCCCTGGAGACATTTTCCCTATTGTCTTTGTGATTAACTTTCAGCTCTTTATTACTTATGAAAATTTGTGCAGCTGGCTTGAATTTCTCCCCCAGAAAAATGAGTTTTTCTTTTCTACCTCATTGTCAGCCTGCAGGTTTTCCAACTTTTTATTCTTTGCTTCCCTTTTAGACATTAAGTTCCAATTTCAAATCATCTCTTGGTGAACTCATATGACTGTATGCTTTCAGAAAAAGCTAGGTCATATTTTGAATGCTTTGCTGCTTAGAAATTCCTTCTGCCAGATACCCTAAATCATCTCTCTCAAGTTCAAAGCTCCACAGATCTCCAGGGCAGGGGCAAAATGTCACCAGTGATTTGCTAAAGCATAGCAAGAGTGACCTTTGTTCCACTTTCCAAAACACCCTCATCACCAGCTGAGAACACCTCAGCCCAGACTTCATTGTCCATATCACAGACAGGATTTTGGTCACTGCCATTCAACAAGTCTCTAGGAAGTTTCAAACTTTCCCACATTTTTCTATCTTCTTCTGAGTCCTACAAACTGTTCCAACCTCTGTTCATTACCCAGTTCTAAAGTTAATTCCACATTTTCAGGTATCTTTATAGCAATGCCCCACTTCTCTTACTACAAGATTTTTGTATTTATTCATTTACACACTGTTACAAAGAACTACTTGAGACTGGGTAATTTATGAAGAAGAAAAGGTTTAATTGACTCACAGTTCCATATGGCTGGGGAGACTTCGGAAAACTTATAGTTGTGGTGAGAGGCAGAGGAGAATCAAGGCACATTTTACATGGTGGTAGGAAAGAGAGAGTGGGGAGGGAGGTGCCGCACTTTAAAACCATCAGATCTTGTGATAACTCACTACCAAGAGAATAACAAGGGGGAAACTACCTCCATGATGCTATCACCTCCCACCAGGTTTCTTTCTTAACATATGGGGATTACATTTTAAGATCAGATTTGGGTGGGGACACAGTGCCAAACCATATCAGACAGAAGTCAAGAGTAAAATTTTTAAATTCTGTATTCATTAATTCACACCAAACTTATAATATCTCTATGATGTCCAAACCCAGCATTTGCGTTGATAAAACCTGTATTTCCCAAAGAAAGATTACTGAAAAGATTGACATTTTCCACCTCAGTAAATCTCTTTAACACCTGGCTCCATAAATGACAGATGGATTATCATATATGCTTGTTCACTCAATCCATTTTTGCATGTTGATTTGTGTAAAGTATGTACAGAAAATCCAGTTTTACACAATTATGTACTTGGGAAAGGCAGAAATATTTTAAATAGGCTTTCAGATGTTTGTGAATATTCTACTTAATTACAAACCAAAATTCAAGAAATTGTAGTTTTTAAAGTGTTACTTGCAATCTGAAATCTGAAGCCATATCAATGAAGATTTTATACTCTGATGCCTTATAGTGTCTCAGCTTAATTTTCAGTTTGAACAGATAATTTACCTATCATGCATTGGTCATTTGTAACATTAGTTATTGGTCATTAGAAAATATTTGTTTATGCAGATCTTGTAAATGTTGATAGATTTCATTATATTACATCTAGAAATCACATTCAATAGTATCACTACTGAGTTCATTTTTAAAGTCTTTAAAAAGTGATAATCTATTAGGGTTATAGTGGCAAACATAAATTTCTGAAAATGCTAAATTTTTCTTGCAAGTTTGATTTTTATCATAGGCAACCAATATTGTCACTTGTATTCCTCGAAGCATCAGTAACCCTTTACTCATTGCTGAGACAATCTGCCAAAATTCTGCATTATCTCAACCTGAGAAACCAGTTTCCCCTATTAGCTCCTCTAAGTGAAAATGGTGTTGGATGAAAATTGTCTCGTTTAATGCACAGCTCTAACAGTCACGGAAGCTCTTTTTCTGGAGATAACCATCATGCCTCAGTATATGGCAGAAGTGCAATTCTCATTTTGTCTCACAGGATATAAGACTTGTGCTCAAGGTTTGAGATTTGATCCAACTAATGATACTTAATACTTTTACAAAGATATTCCCAAGAGAATTTACGTTTTTCCCTCTGCATGTGAGACAGTGAAGAATACAGGGATTACTTGTATGAACTGGTTCCACTGCCTTGATTTGTGGTAAGGTGCCAGCAGTGTGTGCTGTGTGTCAAACTGTTTCACTTCCCATCTCCTTCATATTGCTCACATCATTTGCTTGCTCACAACTTCCCTCACTATTACACACCAAGTCAACAACAGAGTGTTCCTCACTCTCACTTTTATTTTTGCTGTAATGCATAACTAGAATTTCACCTGCATGTCTAGAATGAACTCTTCTCGAGGGCAAGGACCGTTTCTGATTCAATTTACCTTACAGAAAATGCAGAGGTAATAAATGTTTGTCTAATGTAATTGAAAATTTTTTCTTGAATAAAATTATTTTCTGGGTCTCTTCATTTTTTTCTTTTTTAGTAGCTGGAACATTCAATGCAAGTACTGTATATCTATCCTTCAGTCTCAAGAGTCTTTCCCACATTTAGCCCTAAGAAACGTTTCTTGTCAGAACTTGATTGTTATTATAAAAAAATTCAAATCAAGATCATCCCCTTTTTAAAAGTTATAATTGGATGAAATTATAGAAACTCTAAAACAAGCCTAATTACATCCTAACCCTCACTCTGCCATTGAGGATTGCCTTAATACTGGTAATCAAGTAGATTTCCCTAGGGTGTCTTTAGTGGAGCCTGTGCTGTTGCTTCGTGAGTATTTTCAGGGAATTCTGTGCATTCCTTTCAAATGATGCCACATGTGTGATTACTCTGACTCTCATAGTCTTCACAAATATGTGGACACTTGCTGGTGACCCTATCCAGAAAGCTGGATGCTTGGAAGGAGATCTCTCTGCCAATTAGTGCCAAATGGCGCACCCTCCATTTTCGTAGGGCTGTGCAACTGCTGATGTGCAAACACGAGATGGTAAAGCCCTTACAGTATTGATTAATTTCTTTCATTTCTAAGGATTCAGAAACTACTGATTCATGTCAAAAACATGGGCTTTGCACTGAATATTGTGGGGTAGTAGTTGTATCCTGGAGGTTCAGTCTGTAGCAGGGAAGGAGAGGATTATGGTTCTGGGTCCCAAGACTTAGAAAGGGACATCAGCTGTCACTGAGAAAATTGCAGAAAGTAAAAGGATGTCAAGAGTCACCCTCTGTAACTTTCACAATAAAATAATGGAGGGAAGAAAACACCGAGATGAAGAAGAAACATGCTGCTGCCTTTTATACAGTAGGAGCCTTTAAATTCATTTTCCTTCTTTGTTTTCTTCAAGAAGTGGACATGTGGTACCAAAATGTGAAACAAAAGTCTACCATCACTAATAAATAATCACTAGAATTTCACACTCATATTTTGAGCTGAGTGATGGTTTTTAGAAATTCTTGTATACTATATGAACAAATCAGAGTGCATTTGGAAATTAAGCAACATAGAAAGGCCTGTTGGCTAACTAACTTTTATACATAGTAATTAATCTTCTAGCACTTTATACTCCTAAAATCTCTTTCATCTATATTATCTTATATGTCACCCCCATCTCTGTGAAGTAGATATTATTTTCATTTTAAGAAAGTCATAACTGTTTTGATAAAGTAGTGTGTCAAGCAGAGATGCATTCAGCTGTTATTCTGAAGTACACAATCAAGCACTGTGTGGTGGTCCCAGGAAGTTACCAGAAACACAGATGTCTTCATTTCTCTGCTGACGTCATTTCTTTCTATCTTTAAGATTGAGAGATGGCTACTGTAGGTCTGGTCATTGATTTGAGTTTCTGGCCAGGAAAAAGGGAAAGACAGGAATCAAAAGAACATTCACTTCCTAGATGAGTCAGCCTACTTTAAAGGGTATTTTCTGGAACTTACACTAATAACTATTTCTGACCACATCTAGTTGACCACTAAATATATCTGCAAAGGAGACTGAGAAATGTAATCTTCTGCTGTTGCTTTGCTATTCCAAATAAAAGTAGGATCCTATTTCTGAGGAAGAATCCCAACCATCTTCCTGCAGATGGTTATTCTGTTACAGAGCTGAAGCTTTGCAGTTTTTAAGTCCATCCCTGTTTCTTGTACTTTTCAAACTACTTATCAGTCTCTTCCCACTCTCAAAACAAAGCCTCCCTACTTTGTGCAGTTCATTCTGTCTTTCTGATTATCTCTTTCACCTCAAGGGCACCTGCATTCCCCAGTGTTTCAACTGAAGTGGCTCAATGTCAATGCTCCCACAACTCACAGTAGAAGCAAAGTAAATCTTCTCTGAAAAAAAAAATCCTCAGATTAGGGATTCTGGTTTTCCATAAACTAAAATCAATAAAATATGAGAGGCCACAAATAAAAATCAGCAAATATACAAAATTGTCACCGTCATGCATGAGAATCAGATAGAAAAGCAAACATTACATTTAGACTCCCTGTTATTGAAATTATAAGAAAAATAATACTTACCATTGTGCATATCAAATATGTTTATGGCGCTTAAAAATTAATAAACTGAGAAAGCTGTAAGAAACTATCCAAGATTATAAGAGAGCTTTGAAAAATAACCACATTTAAAGCAGTCTGTAGAGGAAAATATATAGCAATAAGTGCCCACATGAGAAGAGTGGAGAGATCCAAAATTGACACCCTATCGTCAAAATTGAAAGAGCTAGAGGAGCAAGATCAAAAAAGCTCAAAACCTAGCCGAAGACAAGAAATAACTAAGATCAGAGCAGAACTGAAGGAGATAGAGACAAGAAAAACCCTTCAAAAAATCAATAAATCTAAGAGCTGGTTTTTCGAAAAGATCAACAAAATAGACAGACCACTAGCCAGACTGATAAAAAAGAAGAGAGAGAACAACCAAATAGATGCAATAAAAAACGATAAAGGGGAAATCACCACAGATTCCACAGAAATTCAAACCATCATCAGAGAATACTACAAACAACTCTATGCACATAAACCAGTAAATCAGGAAGAAATGGATAAATTCCTGGATGCCTGTGTCCTCCCAAGCCTAAACCAGGAGGAAGCCGAAACTATGAATAGACCAATAACAAGGTCTGAAGTTGAGGCAGCAATTAAGAGCCTACCACACAAAAAAAGCCCAGGTCCAGATGGGTTCACAGCCGAATTCTACCAGACACACAAAGAGGATCTGGTACCATTCCTTCTGAAACTATTCCAAATAATCCAAAAAGAGGGAACCCTTCCCAAATCATTTTATGAGACCAACATCATCCTGATACCAAAACCTGGCAGAGACTCAACAAGAAAAGAAAACTTCAGGCCAATATCCATGATGAACATAGATGCAAAAATCTTCAATAAAATACTGGCAAACCGATTGCAACAGCACATTAAAAAACTTATCCATCATGATCAAGTAGGATTTATCCCGGGGATGCAAGGCTGGTTCAACATACGCAAGTCTATAAATGTAATTCACCACATAAACAGAAGCAAAAACAAAAACCACATGATTATCTCAATTGATGCAGAGAAGGCATTTGACAAAATTCAACAGCCGTTTATGCTAAAAACCCTCAATAAACTTGGTATTGATGGAACATATCTCAAAGTAATAAAAGCTATTTATGACAAACCAACAGCCAATATCATACTTAATGGGCAAAAACTGGAAGCATTCCCTTTGAAATCTGGCACTAGACAAGGATGCCCTCTCTCACCACTTCTATTCAACATAGTACTGGAAGTTCTAGCCAGAGCAATCAGGCAAGAAAAAGAAATAAAGGGTATTCAAATAGGAAAGGTGGAAGCCAAATTGTCTCTATTTGCAGACGACATGATAGTATACCTAGAAGACCCCATCACCTCAGCCCAAAAGCTCCTGCAACTGATAAGCAACTTCAGCAAAGTCTCAGGATATAAAATCAATGTGCAAAAATCACAAGCATTCCTATACACCAATAACAGACTTAAAGAGAACCAAATCAAGAATGAACTGCCATTCACAATTGCTACAAAGAAAATAAAATACCTAGGAATACAACTCACTAGGAATGTAAGGGACCTCTTTAAGGAAAACTACAAACAACTGCTCAATGAAATAAGAGAGGACACAAACAGATGGAGAAACATTCCATGTTCGTGGTTAGGAAGAATCAATATCGTGAAAATGGCTATACTGCCCAAAGTAATTTACACAATCAATGCTATCCCCATCAAACTACCATTGAATTTCTTCACAGAACTGGAAAAAACCACCATGAATTTCATATGGAACCAAAAAAGAGCCCGCATAGCCAAGTCAATTCTAAGCAAAAAGAACACAGCGGGAGGCATCACGCTACCAGACTTCAAACTATACTACAAGGCTACAGTAATCAAAACAGCATGGTACTGGTACCAAAACAGAGATATAGACCAATGGAACAGAACAGAGGCATCGGAGGCAACACAACACATCTACAACCATATTATCTTTGATAAACCAGACAAAAACAGGCAATGGGGAAAGGATTCCCTATTTAATAAATGGTGTTGGGAAAACTGGCTAGCCATGTGCAGAAAGCAGAAATTGGACCCCTTCCTGACACCTTACACTAAAATTAACTCCAGATGGATTAAAGACTTAAACGTAAGACCCGACACCATAAAAACCCTAGAAGAAAATCTAGGCAAAACCATTCAGGACATAGGAGTAGGTAAGGACTTCATGAACAAAACTCCCAAAGCATTGGCAACAAAAGCCAAAATAGACAAATGGGACCTAATCAAACTCCACAGCTTCTGCACAGCAAAACAAACAGTCACTAGAGTGAATCGGCAACCATCAGAATGGGAAAAAATCTTTGCAGTTTACGCATCCGACAAAGGGCTGATATCCAGAATTTACAAAGAACTCAAACAGATTTACAGGAAAAAAACAAACAAGCCCATTCAAAAATGGGCAAAGGATATGAACAGAAACTTTACGAAAGCAGACATACATGAGGCCAGCAAACATATGAAAAAGTGCTCATCGTCATTGGTCATTAGAGAGATGCAAATCAAAACCACATTGAGATACCATCTCACACCAGTTAGAATGGCGATCATTAAAAAATCTGGAGACAGCAGATGCTGGAGAGGATGTGGAGAAATAGGAACACTCTTACACTGTTGGTGGGAGTGTAAATTAGTTCAACCATTGTGGAAGACAGTGTGGCGATTCCTCAGGGACCTAGAAATAGAAATTCCATTTGACCCAGCAATCCCATTACTGGGTATCTATCCAAAGGATTATAAATCGTTCTACTATAAGGACACATGCACACGAATGTTCATTGCAGCACTGTTTACAATAGCAAAGACCTGGAACCAACCCAAATGCCCAACGATGATAGACTGGACTGGGAAAATGTGGCACATATACACCATGGAATATTATGCAGCAATCAAAAATGATGAGTTTGTGTCCTTTGTAGGGACATGGATGAATCTGGAGAACATCATTCTCAGCAAACTGACACAAGAACAGAAAAAGAAATACCGCATATACTCGCTCATAGGTGGGTGAGAAAAATGAGAACATGTGGACACAGAGAGGCGGTCTACTATACACTGGGGACTGTTGGGGGGAATGGGGGAGGGACAGCAGGGGGGGGCTGGGGGGGATAGCCTGGGGATGAATACCAAGTGTGGGTGAAGGGGAGGAAAGCAGCAAAGCACACTGCCATGTGTGTACCTATGCAACTATCTTGCTCGTTCTGCACATGTACCCCCAAACCTATAATGCAATAAAAAATAAATAAAATAAATAAAAAAAAAAAAATAAAAATAAATAAATAAATAAATAAATAAATAAATAAATAAAAAAAAAAAAAAAAAAAAAAAGAAAAATAACCACATAAAATGTTTATATGTATATATATATGTGTGTGTTTGTACTATATATTTGTATACACACCCATACATGCATATATACATATGTATGAAACATGATAGTTCAATTAATTATTAAACAGCTGATTAAAGAGAAATGGCAGATTCACTAATAGATCTGCAAAAATTATCTGGAATACAGCCCAGAGGCACAAGTCAGAAAAAATGAAGAATTCAAGAGGTAACAAGAATATTATTTCTACCAAGCATCTAATGGGATTCCAGAAGAAGAAGAAACTACTAAAAATAGAGGAAAAAATATCTGAACAGATAATAAAAAGTAAGCTTTTAAGACTAATGAAATGCTTGAATCCACGGTAAGATCCTAAGTTAGAAGGAAAACATAACATGTAACAAACAGAATAAATAAAAAGAAAACTATATTTAGATGAATGATAGTGAAACCAATGAACTGCAATGTCAAAACGAGGTTTGTAAGTAGAGAAAAAAGATATTCTTAAAAATAATTGGAAAAAAAGATTTATATCACTCTTTTTCATTTAATAATGGAAACTAGAAGGCAATGGACAGTATGTACTCAAAATGATGAGATAAAAATGATTGCCACTTCTCAGTTATATATTCAGAAAATGATTTTATTAATTTTATCAATAAATTAATAAAATTTACTACCAACACACCATACCAGCGACAATGCTATGATAATAGAAGTCTGCAGAGACTTAGGGTTGGTGCAAGGAAAAATCAGCATAATTGATTCTAAAATATTTTCATTATTAGGATGGAGCTTAAGACATAAACTTTAGAGTTGCTTAATTGGATATGTTAAAATTTAAAAGGTAACAAAATAAGTGCAAGTAGATGCTTCATAGTTTATCAAATAAAAGAAAATGCAATAATTGATTAGATTTTTTAAACTCCATTGACTAAATAATGAAGAAAATAAAATAGGCACTGAAAAATTAAGACAAAAATCGATGACTTAGCTATCCCAGTTAGACAATACAAACTAACAAATATATAAAAACTAGAAAGAAAAAAGAAAAAAGTTTGTCAATATTAATCAATAATATTATTTAAACATAAATTTAATACAGCTTCAGCTTATGGTCAAAATGAAATAACAAGGACAATATTTACTCTCCCACTTGCAACAACTAAAAAATAGTAGGACTACCATACATGAAACTGATTCTCAAGACATTGCACATCAGACATTGAAGCAAAGTGATTCCCCAAAAATATGAAAGATGCGTGGCGAGTACTCTGATTCCCACAGCTTGTTACCTAGAAAAATGTCCGAGTGTGGTAAAGAAGCAACCTTTACCAAGACTGCACCTTGTGATGGCACAATCTTGGCTCACTGCACCCACGCCTCCTGGTTCAAGGGATTCTCCTGCCTCAGCCTCCTGAGGAGCTGGGATTACAGGTGCCCACACCACACCTGGCCAATTTCCGTATTTTTAGTAGAGATGGGTTTTCACCATGTTGGCCAGGCTGGTCTCAGGAGTTCGACCTCCCAAAAGTGCTGGGATTACAGGTGTGAGCCACTGCGTTCAGCTAGAACATTTTTTATTTGAAACCCTGGCAGAGGTGTAGGAGACAGAGCTAAACAGTTGAGGAGACAGTCCAGGATGGACAAGGCTATGGCAGCTCGTAGGACAGAGCATTGAAAAGGAGCAAGCAGCACAGGCAGAATTCTGCAGAACTGTGGAGAGTCTTCCTTTAGCATTCAGCAGGCTACTGGTCACCACATGAGTATGAGGGAAGTACCTGAAGAAACATCTCCCTAAAGGCATTAGTGTAATCAGTGCCTGCAGCTCATGTGAAAAAGGGAGTAGGGCCTGTTCCTACTAGTTAGAGTCACAAACCACATAGCGCACGAAACAGCAGACACAGCATCACAGAAGGGTTTGACCCCAGTCAAGGCACAAAATAGACTAAATGCTTCTCTAGTCCCAACTTTGCTAGTTGGGACTAATTGAAAGACCCTAAAGAGTTGAATGCTTCCTGGTAACCTAAACACATCCAAATGCTTAAGAATAATTATTGAAATGCAAAAATATCTAGCACAAAACAAGGTAAAACACACAAAGTTATAAATGACATCAATAGCAACTCAGAAGGCATGCAAAGGAGCAGAAAAATGCAACAATTGAGAATAAAGCTGTGACTATTAACTAACCAGAAATGACATATGATAAAATTGGTCGATATGGACAATAAAGGATTCATTGTAAATATGTCTCATTTGTTTAAGAAGCAAGAGGTTGAGTTGAGCATATGTGGAGGCAAGGAAGACACAGGAAGACACATATTTAGATCCTAGAGTTGAACGCTAGTGTCTAAGATGGAAAATACACTAGATGGAAACAATGACTGATTTATCATTGCCAAAAAAAGGCATTAGTCAACTAGAAATATAATAAAAAACTATACACATTTAATGACAGGGAAAGGGCTGAACACATGATCAGAGCATCGCTGAGATGTGGAACATCTTCAGGAGTCCAGCAGACATATAATTAGAGTGAAGGAGAGGGAGAGAAGTCATGCAAAATAATTTTATTTATTTACTTTTTGAGACAGGGTCTCATTCCTGTTGCACAGGCTGCAGTGCGGTACTATGATTACAGCTTACTGCAGCCTTGACTTCCCAGGCTCAAGCATTCCTCCCACCTAAGCCTCCTGAGTAGCTGGGATTACAGTCACACACCACCACACCCGGCTAATTTTGTTGTTGTTGTTGAGATGGAGTTTGGTCATGCTGCCCAGGCTGGTCTCAAACTCATGGGCTCAATTGATCTGCCCACCTCAGCCTCCTAGTTGATATTTATGAAACACCCTACCCACCTTCAGCATAATAAACATACTTTTCAAGTGCACATGGAACATCAACTAAAATTAAATATATGCAGGTTAAAAAAAAATTCTTAATGCATTTAAACATATTCAAATCACAAAAAAAGTGTTCTTAGAGCACAGTGTAATTAAACTAGATAAACTACATAAACATACAAACTGGTAGTTTAAAACTGGAAAGTATTTTAAACGGAAGCATTTTAAAATTGAAAAATAGTTCCTTAACTATTACGTGGATTTGAGAATGAATTTAAAAAGAATTAAAAAGTATTTTGAACTGAAAGAAAAGAAAAAGACAAACCGTTACAATTTGTGCTGTGTAGCTAGACTAGCAATTAAGAGGAACTTAGAGCTCTGATTATTACATTAGAAAAGGTGAAATTCCTAAGTCAGAGATTCCAGTATCTGCCTAAGTCAGGCAAAGAAGAAAAAAAAAATAAAGTAAAAATCAGAAAATCAATGTCAAAAGCTGATCCTACAAGTAATCAATAAAACTGATAAACCTTTCAGAATGATAAAAACAAAACAAATTACTTATATAGGGAATGAAAAGAGTGACATTATGACACTTCTAAAAATACTAAAAAGGTAAAAAGAAAATTATAAAACTGTTGAAATAATTAAATTAACGAGCTAAATACACACACACTCGCACACATACGTGCATGCACACACACACACATCTTGTTTTAGGTAAGAACACTCAATATTTTCAAATACACATTTCCCCCATATTGACTTATGATTCAAAGAATTGCAATTAAAATCTCAGCATGATTTTTTTCTCAGAAACTGGATACTTGTTTCGAAAATTCATATGGAAGTTCAAAGGACTAAAACTGCCAAAACATCTTTAAAAAAAGAACACAGATGAACGACTAACACTCTCTGATTTCAAGACACTGTGGTGTTAGTTATAAATGACGTGGAATAGAAGACTCCAGAAACAGACCTACCCATGTATTACCATCTGAAATTGTCAAAAATGTGCGAAAGTAATTTAATGGAAAAATCCTAGACTTTTTCATTTGTGTTCTTATTACAACTGGAGATATGTATACAATAAAACAAAGCAAAAGAAAAGGAGAGCTTCAAACCATAACTTGCATTTTATAAAAAATAAACTTAAAATTGATGATATATTGGCCAAGTGTGGTGGCTCACGCCTGTAATCCCAGCTCTTTGGGAGGAAGAGGTAGGTGGATCACTTGGGGTCAGGAGCTGGAGACCAGCCTGGCCAATGTGGTAAAACACTGTCTTTACTAAAAATACAAAAAAAAAAAAAAAAAAGATATATTTAAATTTAAAACTTAGAAAATCATATAAAACCTATTTTAAAATTCTATAAATTTAAAAATCAACAAACAACAGCAAAAAATAAAAAAAATGAAAAACTAAAGCATAGGAGAAAGTTATTGTGACCTTAGGTTAGGCAAATATTTCTTAGATTTTAAATTAAAAACACAATCCATAAATAACAAATTAAAAAATTAAACTTTTCAAAACTAAAACAACAAATTTTGCTCTCTGAGACACACTTAAAAAAATGAAAACACTAGCCAAATACTGGGAGAAAAAAATCATTGCAAATTATATCAAACAAAAAACTAGTATCTACGCTATCTTAAGAACTATGAAAACTCAGTTAACCCAACTTTTAAAACTTGGGCAAAATATTATTTAAACAGACATTTCACCAAAAAATTTAAGAATGGCAAATTGGCACTTGAAAAGCTGTTAAACACTATGGATCATTAATGAAATAAAACTTAAAATGTTAACTTATAAGTATAACAATTTATTAGAACACAATAGTTAATGTATTAAATTTAAATAGTTTAAAAATATTCACCATAAAAAGTGTTGGCAAGGATATGAACACATTAGAACACTCAAATACCAGCTGGTGAAAATGTAAAACAGTACAATGAATTTAAAAATCAGTTTTTTTTGTTTTTTAAAGTATTAAACATGTACCTGCAGATGACCCAGCCATTCTATGCCTAGACAGCTACCCAGTGGAAATTAAAATGCATGATCATACATGTTCAAAGCAGATTTATTTGAAATAGCTAAAAACTGGAACTAACACAACCACCAAAAGTTGAACTAATCAACACTTTTAAAAATATCCATATAATAAAATATTACTCAGCAGTAAAAAATGAATGAACAGTAGGCACATGAAACAAGATAAATGAATCTCCAATAACTATGCAGAATGAAAATGGCCAAAAATGTGTAAACTTTATTATTATATTTATATAAAATTTTACAGGATGCCAGCTAATCTGCAGTGACACAGTGCAGATCCTTGGTTGTGGATAACGAGGTGGGAGGAGGAGAGAAAGACGGGAATAGAAAGTGCTGGGGGTGAGGAACCTGCTCTATTGATTTTGGTGATGGTTTCATGTATTCAAATATGAGTTGAAACTTGTCAGATTGTGCATTTTCAATATGCTTAGCTTCTTTTACAGAAATCACACCTCAAGAAAGCTGTTATAATAGATTTAGGGGAACATGTTAGGAAATGCTCTTACGACCAACAGCATACCACAAAAACTACAATTCTTACAAGAAGTCAACTGAAGATCCAAGGGATGAACTTGCGAGTCAAGACACTATAAAAAATGCAAACCTAAGGCTTGGCTTGGTGGCTTGCACCTGCAATCCCAGCACCTTGAGAAGCCCAGGCAGTTGGATCACCTGAACCCTGCAGTTTGAGACCAGCCTGGGAAACATGGAGAAACCTTGTCTCTACAAAAAAAAAAAAAAAAATTTCAAAACATAGCCAGGCACGGTGATGTGCGCATGTAGTCCCAGCTACTTGGGAGGCTGAGGCAGGAAAATTGCTTGAGCCTGGGAGCTGGAGGCTGCAGTGAGCTGAGATGGCATCGCTGCACCTCAGCCTGGGCTTCAGATTGAAACTCTGTCTCAAAAAGAAACAAAAGACAACAACAACAAAAAAAAACGTAAACAGCACACTAGAATATATAACAATACATGCTAACAAAAGAACCCTAAACAAACAGTAACAAATAACCCAGTGGAAACTGGACAAATGAGGTAAACAATGATTTCACAGACTAGGAAACACTGATGACATACGCACTAATCTCATCCTCAGTCAGAACACAATTCACATTTTAACCACAGTAATTTGCCGTTCTATAGAGGCTAAATTGAAAATAAATTAAGAAATATGATAATACCAAGTGGCAGAGAGGAGAGACCAGTCTCTTAAATGATGTCATAGTAGAAATTTCTCCAAGAAATTTGAGGAAATTACTTGACACAACATGATGTAAACTTCAGCATTCACTGGAAACCTGACTCAGCAAGTGTCTTCCCAGGTATGTACCCTAGGGAAAACGTCACAAACGTGCAGCTAGAGACATTCGCAAACTTGTTCATAACTGCAGTTTTCTTAGTCATAAAAATTGGAACCTAAATGTTCGTAATGGAAGAAAGGAAATATAAATACAAAAAAGTGAATTATACAGCAATGAAAATGAGTGCACTACGGTTACATGCAATAGCATCTATGGCATTAAAGACAAACTAGTGGTGAAAATAACAAGTTCTATATAACTATGTATGCTAAGATACCATTTTGTTTATGTCAAAAAAAGAATTAAAATTAAGACATAAAGATATATCTTAGCTTATCGAATCTATTTTTAAAAGCAAATGAAGGCTGAAAGCAGTGGCTCATGCCTGTAATCCTAGCACTTTGAGAAGCCGAGGTCAGGAGGTCATCTGAGGTCAGGAGTTCAAGACCAGCCTGACCAATATGGTGAAACCTCATTTCTACTAAAAATACAATAATTAGCTGGATGTGGTGGTGGGCACCTGTAATCCCAGCTACCTGGCAGGCTGTGGCAGGAGAATCTCTTGAGCCCAGGAGGCGGAGGTTGCAGTAAACTGAGATCTCACCACTGCACTTCAGCCTGGGCGACAGAGACTCTCTCTTCCAAAAAAAAAAAAAAAAAAGGCAAATGAATAACAGACAAAAAGTTTAGAATAATTATCTTGAAGGAGGAGGCTAGAGAATCAATAGGGTGAGAAAAAAAATGATCAAATAGATTCAGTAGAGTGATAAGGTAGACATCTGGTGTGAAAGGGTGGATTCCTAGTGTTCATTGTATAATGCTTCCTAACCCATGTACATTACACATATTCCTCATATATATCATATTGAAAACCTGTAAGGCTTTAGAGGGTAAGAAATTGAAATGATGGGTTATATGTGAAAGGCTGTTCTTCACTTATGCATTTTGGGAGAGGAGATGGGATAATATACTGACTTTGGGGGAGGGATAATCCGGTCCATTTCCAACGCTGGGTTTCTTCTAAACACTCCTATTAACCCACTCCCACACGTGCTCTTTCATAGACACTTCTATGTAGATGAAGTATGTTACAAGTCACTTAAAACATACTCTATAACTCTGTACCTACATTTCTCTGTCAGGGAGATTTCAGGGATCCCCAAGGTTCAGCATTTGCAGAATGACTCCCAGGACTCAAAATATAGTTGTACTAATAGCTAACACTTCTTATAGTTAAAGGATAAAACACAAAGTCAGAGAAAGGAAAGAACTTGGAAGAAAATTAGATGCAAGTTTCCAAGCAGCATTCTCTTCCAGTGATGTTGCACAGGACAGACTTAATTTCCCCAACAATGTGCCCTGACAACACATGGGAAGTGTTGTCTTCCAGAGAAGCACATTAAATACTTAGCACCCAGGGTCTTCACCAGGGGCTGGTCACATAGGCGTCCATTGTCCAGATCATACCCATGCTTGAGACCTCCAGAGAGAAAGCAGGAGCTCAGCACAGCCCAGGCTGGGTGCACTGTTCAGGCACAGTGAGCCACGCTTACCATTCAGGGAAGATTTTATAAGAGCTTGGCATGTGGTCACCAGCTAAGTTCCCAGACCCCAGACAAGGGTCAACTTCCTTTCTATGGAGGACAACCTTAGCCTGCCACACTGGGGGTCCCCCCCCCAAAATCTAAGTACAAAAATGAAATGATTAGTCAAACGTTTTGGTTCCAGAATGGATTATACTAGACTGAGAGAAACCTACAAGAGCATTCTTTGAGCTTCTCCCAGGAGAGGGAGAGAAACACTGGGCCCTGTGTTGGGGACAGAAAGCCCAGGAGCAGGGATTATGGTCCTTTCTCCCGAGGAGATCGCAGTGCATCAGGGAAACAAGTCATAGATAGAAAAGGTGCCCAGGGATCCGTGGGTTCCATACCAGCTCAAGAGAAATAGAGGTGCCGTGACCAAGTTAAAGAAAATTAAGTGTTCACTGTATTCTAACTGGTGTCTGACTTTAGGCGATTCCCATACAAACCACTTTCTCTACACTTAGGAAAGTGGTTATTACTGTTAAACACCTTCCAAGGCCCATACAATTAAACAATGAAAAAAACCATTATTTAGTATAGCACAGGGTGAATGATCACATGCCTATTAGGAGCTGAATAGTTTACTTAAGTTTCAATATAAGGATGTGGAGAGGTGGAAAGTGGACATTTACTAGTAATTTAAGCAAGATACAGCATTATTAATTCTTAGAAAATGTTATGTACCTAAACACTGAATTCTAAGAAATAATATTATTATTTTTTTTTTGAGACGGAGTTTCGTGCGTTATCCAGGCTGAAGTGCAATGGTGAGATCTCGGCTCACTGCAACATCCGCCTCACCGCAACCTCTGCCTTCTGGGTTCAAGCAATTCTCCTGCCTCAGCCTCCTGAGTAGCTGGGACTACAGGTGTGCGCCACCATGCCCAGCTAATTTTTGTATTTTTAGTAGAGACGGGGTTTCACCTTGTTGACCAGGATGGTCTCGATCTCTTGACCTAGTGATCCACCCGCCTTGGCCTCCCAAAGTGCTGGGATTATAGGTGTGAGCCACTGCGACCGGTCCGAAATGATGCATTTTAACCACCAATATGTGACACATGTCAATGGCAAGGAAAGGGTTACGTCAGTTATGCTGTTTTAGAAGTGTCAGCACTGAGGAATCCCTGCACCTAAGGAAAATCTGAATACGTTTATAGAAAAAAAATTATAATAGGATTTACATATTTTAAATAACAAAAGTAACATGTCTTCACTAAGGTAAAAGGACAATAAAAATTATAAAGAGAGTAAGAAAATCACTTATAATCTCAGTCTCTAAAGAAAACTGCTGTTTTTATTTTATTGTACTTCATTTAAAGCTCTCTTTGATTTACACGTTTTATATGTATGTTCTCTCTCTCTGTGTGTATATATATATATATATGCATGTTTTTATGCATATGCATGTTTATACATGTACATAGTGTGATTATAAAAGCTAAATAACTTTTTTTTTGCCTTTGACTAAAAAGTCATTTAAAACAAAGATCTGTTAATAGAACCCTCCCAATTATAAGAAAAGGAAATTAAGAAGCCCAAGGCTAAAATTTAACCCATGTCACTTGCTTATCTCTTTAATCAGTAATAAAGAGTTTTGCTAATTTTGTTCAAGAGGAAGGAGTTTCTTTCTTAATGGCCGGCAGTCATTCAGCTAGATCAATGATGTAATCATGTCGCCATGCCACCAGCTTGGTCTGAAATTCTTTTTGTAGAATTATTTACAGTTCACGGTGACGTGTTTTCAGGTTAAAATGACCTGAAGTGCTCAAGAAAACCTCATATATTCACCAGTAATGATCTGAACCTAGAATGTACATATAAAATCTCGTCATCCACTTTTCATCTGCAATGAAGCAGTTTCAAGGGCACAGTGAGTGTGGTTTGTTACACAGAAATTGCCGTCTTCTAAGTATTATAAGGGTCTGGTCATATACTCATGCTTTTTTTATGCATTCCCACAAATCTGGTTACCATTAAAAATAGTTATTCCTGCAGAAAAAAAAAAAAAATTATGTCTTGCAAATAATTCTGGCCATTTTATCTTAGTGTGGGTTTAATGTTGAATCTATCTGTGCTAAAATCACTTGGGAAATCAGAAAGATTCACAATATTTTTATATAATTTGAAGGCATGGTTATTTTTCATAGACACTTAATTTTTTTCCACTTGCATCACAAATGTTTACTAATGCTCAAAAAATGAAAAGAAAACATGTAAAATGATAGATCTGGATTATCATAAAATTATAGTAATCACAAAGGATCATTAAAAAATTGTTGGTGTTTATCAGTCATATAAGAACGAAATTCCATGATCCCACATCCCGAGGTCGCAGGGATTATCTTTACAGTAGCAGGTAAACTAGCAAAATGTCTAAGACAACATGCTCCAGTTTGGATTCAGGAAACTGAGCTACCTAACCTTGTTTTTAATAAAACATCCTTCTCGTCATATTTCCAGGCCTGCTATATGAATTCATGTTTACATACTATGCCACATCAATGAAAATATATATGATATTTTGCATATATGTATATTATGTATACATGTGTCTATGTGTGTATAAGTGTGCAGGTTCATACATATATGTGCATATCGGTGTATATGTAAATATGATGTACAAATCTAAAATTGTACAGTATGTTATAGATATTTTCTTAGTACATGTCTACAGTAAAGTAACATTGAGAGCCGTGTATTAGTATCCACATTCTAAAGACGAGAAGAAGGAACAAGCTAATTATGAATGAATTACCTGCCCATCGTTGTCGCAGGTAAACTGTCTTTCCTTCCTTTTCACTGCCTGGGTGTCTGGCTCTTAACAAACAAGACATGGTCTTTTTTCCCAGGTTCAGTTAGTTGTGTGTTCTTGTTTCACACACAGCACTTTCGTGGGCTGTGAACATACGCTCCCTTTGATGGCCGGTCCCCGTGGGTTCACTATGAGCAAGAGTCACTTTATTCACATTTACAGGGCCTGTGACTCTTAGTATCATTTTCAGCTTGGCTGTTTCCCACAATGAACTGCAAACCCATGGAGCATATTTCACAGCCATGGCCTGCATCTCCAGTGTTTGCAGTGGCGGTTCTCTTGCTGCCAGATAGGTCTCATCTCAAGTATCACCTCCTTTCTTCTGACCTCTGAAAGTATCACTTCCAGCTCGCATTTCTTCACTGGGTTCCTCAGTATAAAACCGCCTCCTATGTGTCTGTCTGTTATCCATCTCCCCTCTGGAGCTCAGTGTTCTCAGCATTCAAATCAGTGCCTTGTGTATGAAGTGCTTGAAAGGATTATTACAAACTATTAATAATTTTTTATAGTTTATAAAGAGTAAATAAACATGAAAGTTTTTTTTAAACAGCAAAAATAAGATGGATTTTTGGTGTTGACTGCCTTCATATGCCATGTTCACATGTTCACATGTTATGCCCTCTTGTCACTTAAAGACCAGCTATGGGTGGCCTCCCCTGGTTTGTTTACAACATGGGAGGCCCCATGGAAGAGGTGATATGTGCATAATTTTCAATGATTTTTTAGATCAATATTACTATCCCATTGTGTATATGTGAAAATGAAGCTCGTGTATTTTGAAAATCTTGCCAAGATGCACCTCCACTGGAAACAGCTGAATGTAAATCTCAGGTTGGAATGACTCCAAGTACAAAGTTGTTCAACCCTTCATCCTAGGTTAGGGCAACACTGAGGGGCAGATGGCCTTTCCGTCAGCTCCCCCAGGGCTGGCTGTCAGGTGTGACCACGCATGGATGCTGTGTCTGTATCCTCACTAAAGCCCACAGCAAAGGCTGCATGCATGCTTACACACACATTTACTCATTTTCTTTTTTTTGTATTTCTGTTTATGGATCTAATAACTATTAAATTTTACTTAAGGGTTTTGATCACTTAAAAAATCCTTAGACAGCTGGGTGTGGTGGCCTACACCTGTAATCCCAGCACTTTGGAAGTCCAAGGCAGGTGGATTGCCTGAGGTCAAGTGTTTGAGACCAGCCTGGCCAACATGGTGAAACTCCATCTCTACTGCAAATACAAAATTAGCCAGGCATTTGGGTGCATGCCTGTAATCCCAGCTACATAGGAGGCTGAGGCAGGATAATTGCTTGAACCCGGAAGGCGGAGGTTGCAGTGAGTGAGTGGAGATTGTGCCATTGCACTCCAGCCTGGACAACGAGCAAAACTGTCTCAAAAAAATAAATTCCTTAGACATATTCAGTTATTTACTGTTGCAGAACTTTTCAATATACTGAGTGTTCTATGGATGGTTTTTATTTTGCTCAAAATTCACTGAGCTTTCAAATTTACAAATGCTACTGACAACATCCTCTTTGTCTCTTTCAAACTGATTTTCTCTGTCCCTACTCTGAATAAATAGAGGCCCTGAAATTCACTTGCTGGTGATTTGAACTCATCTCACTTTTTATACTGGATTTTTTTTTCAGTATATTAGATGTTTTCATCCTCTCTGCTGAATGTCTCCATCATTCAGCAGCCCACAAATACCTGGGCTGGAGGGAGGGGAGTGGGTGCTGTAGGTCATGGCTTTTTGTCTCCAGTCGGAATACCTCCGCTAATTCAGGCCCACACTCGTAAGAGGGATCTCAGTGCACCAAAAGCTGTGCAAATTCAAATAATTTCAATAGTGAGAGATTTTAAACCATATATTTTAAGACCTGATTAAGGCAATTCTGACCCCTTAGCTTGATGAAAAACAGGCTGAGGATAACAGAAAAACTAACTTCACAGGTAACAACAATCCAGTGGGAAAAAGTTAGACTTTCGCTCTCTGACTTGAGGGAATTAAATCAAGACCAGTTGACAGATTGTCAGGAAATTTTTCAATTCTGTGTAAAATATAACAAAAATCCAAGTTGTCCAGAGATGGAAAGCAAATGAAGGAATGAAATGGAGAAATAAAAAGGAAATGATGGCTTTTCTGTTAACAGAAGGAGGAAAAATTATTTGGTAATTACCATGAGAAAAGCAGTGTGCTGAATTTTTAAATTTTGTTTGTATTTTGTTTTATTGTTGCTATTATTATTCCACAAAAAGCTAATGAGGAAAATAATCACATGCTCAACTTTCAGAGTGAAAACAGACTCAGAAAAACTCAACGAAGTGCCACAGTTTATCCAGCTAATACGTGACGAAGCCAGGATTCAAACCTGATCTGACACAGCCTCTTATTTTCCTTTTATTCTCTATACTGTAGTCAGGGTACACCCTTAATTACTGTTTTTTTTTTTTGTAGAAAAATTTCAAAACATAGTGTTAATAGACAACAAAAATTCAGATTTGGTGCAACTCTAGGTCCCACTTGGTGATAATCCTAAGGGATTTGGGGTCACATTCAAAGTTTTTTCTTTTGGAAGATATTATGTGGTGACCCAAAGGACTCCTCACAGTCCCCCCAGCACCCATGGGGCCAGTGTGCTTCAGGGCAAACACTCAGACTGTTTATTTAATAATAAATTCAGGAGCTCCGTCATCAGTTGATCATGACAGCAACTCTGATTTCAGGCTTGTAAAATTATTTAACTTTTAAAAATAATAATCGAGATTTAAGTATTATATTTACCCAAATCTGGAAAGGGGAACATAAATTCTAATCCATTTATGTCTTCGGTTCACCCATGTTATTAAATATAAGGGGCTTGTCAGAGGAACAACCAGTAGCTCTCAGAGACAGGGAATTAAAGACAGCAACATGGTGGTGGGTTCATGTCACCTCTGATTATTGGAAGCATACGGGCCTGAAGACAGTGAAATTCTTCAGTGAGGTAAGTTCTGGATGAAGCTCAGATTTAAGGAACAAAAAGACTCACAGTTGGACCTAAAGCGTTTTATGGTTAAGAGAATTAAAGGGTCTTTGAAGAAACACCAACGGCTCTCACTGAGTGAGCTATCTAAACGGGAAGAAACACTGCAGAACTTTTTGGAATCTGGAAGGCCTGGGACACAAGTACTCTCAAAGTAGGTGGTTCAAATTCTCCTAGAGCCAAATTGTTTCTAAGATTTTCTAGGCATCATTTGTACAGAACTTGACACTGTGAAATACTTTCAACTACTTAAATATATGTCAACTTACTATACACAGTACTGTGGGGGAATGGAATGGAAGATAGATTGGGCCTTTGCTTTCAAGTATCTGTCCTGTCATTGGAGAAATAAATAGAATAGAGTCAGAATACCTCAGTAACCCAACTGATGCAGTATTTATTGTGAAATATATTATGAAAATTTAATAATAGCAATAGTAACTTCCACTAGTGAAATCTATCTGGTACTCAAAATTTTGGCAGACTCAAGAATAGTAAGAGGGTGCCATCCTAATTTTTCTGGTGAGGTATCAGGGCATTTAATGATTTACTGAAATTTAGTGATTTAGTGAAAACCCATTCAGTAGGTCATAATATTAAAGTAGTAAGCAGGAGATGTTTGCCCCCAAACCTCATATCCTTTGCAATGCACAATGTCGTAAGGAGTTTCTATAGCTGTAAGGTCATCCTAGATTCTTCTTATGTTGATTCTCAGAGGTGAAAGTCGTAGGAGTTCCTCTTGACCAACATGTGTCCATGTAAGGACAGGTTTTCCGGAGGCTCTGACTTCTTTCTGAGAGCAGTCTCAATCTCACGTGTTGTCACATGCAAATCTCTTGGGTATCACTAGTTTATTAGATATTTTTAATCCTTAGTAGGCATTTGTTCAATGCCCATTTTATTGTGTGGTGCCGAACAGAAAATGTTCACCAGAAACATCTGAAACGTTTTTGAAATTGATCATCACCTGTATTTACAGGTAAGGAGCAGCTGATTTTTTTCTTAATAATTGGTTCTTTCAAATTTCTTGACTAAATTTAAAGTAGTAGAAAACAAACTAAAGTTTTAAAAATAATAACTAGAAATAAATAATATACCACTGAAACTTTCAAGTTGTTATTCAGAAGTTATTTTTCTTTTTCTTTTTCTGATTGTTCTACTTAGGCATTATATCACAGTATTTTTTGCTCATTTTTCAGTGTAATCACATAATAAGTTTAATGAATAGATTTGAAAAGCTTTAAAAAAATGCAATCATTAAATTAAGCTTACTCAAGATCATCAGTACAATGGTTAAACTTTAGAAGATTTTTCTCTAAGAACTAAATATCTCTGAAGAAGGCTAACATGAACTAATTTTGTTAAAATAAATATATATTATATATATATATTTCAGTTTACAAGGAGATTTTTCTATAAAATATTCATCTAAACTCAGAGTTGTTCTTCAAGATATTTTTCTTCTTAAATCAGACAGTCAGCTTCAGAAACACCTCTTATTAAAGTATTTCCCACAGGTATTGATGTGTTTCTAAGTCTTTCAAACAGTCTCATCTGTTCTTTTCATTTTCTCTGATGAGGCTAGACATTTATGCTGCCTGGTGACCTCTCCTATGATGTGACAGAGCAGGAACTAATTTAAGACTGGACTGAATCATTTTTCTTCCTTGCATGACTAAACTAGTGTCTGTGGCTGTGTTGACCACTTTCCTTCTGGGGTGTTCTCAGGAATTCTGCACACTGGTTCTCATGAAAAAGGCATAGAAGTTTCCTCCATCTCAGAGAGAAAAGTATGAGGAAGCCAAAGGTAGAGGTAGGGAGAGGCATCAAGCACAGAGCACAGAGGTGAACTTGAGACTTGAGCTGCTGAAGCACAGAAGAGAGAGGGGAAACCTGTTCTCTACAGAGTTCTAAAGCAGCCAGGAAGGAGTAATTGCTATTGAGCAGAAAGCACAATAACTATCCACCTGGAAAGTAAATAGTAAAGAGCATCAGCAGTGAAGCTGACATGACCTGTCACATATTCATGCAGGTCAGTGTCTACAAAGAGTTAAAGAGCATTGTATTAGTCCATTTTGATGCTGCAAATAAAGGCCTCCCCCAGACTGGGCAATTTACAAAACAGAGTTTTAATGGATTACAGTTCCACATGGCTGGGAAGGCCTCACAATTATGGTGGAAGGCAAGGAGGAGCAAGTCACATCTTAAGTAGATGGCAGGCAAAGAGAGAGAGCTTCTGCAGGGAAACACCACCTTATAATACCATCAGATCTTCTGAGACTTATTCACTATCATGAGAACAGCATGGGAAAGACCCGCTCCTATAATTCAGTTACCTCCAGTCAGGTCGCTACCACAACACGTGGGAATTATGTGAGTACAGTTCAAAATGAGATATGGGTGGGGAAACAGAGCCGAACCATATCATTCCACTACTGACCCCTGTCAAATCTCATGTCCTCATACTTCAAAACCAATCATGCCTTCCCAACAGCCTCCCAAAGTCTCATTTGAGACAAGGCAAGTCCTTTCCACCTATGACCTGGTAAAATCAAAAACAAGCTAGTTACTTCCTAGATACAATGGGGCACAAGCATTGAATAAATGGGAGTCATTCCAAATGGGAGAAATTGGCCAAAACAAAGCCGATACAGGCCCCACGCAATTTCAAAATCTAGCAGGGCAGGGAAATCTCCTTTTACTCCATATCCCACATTCATGTCACACTGATGCAAGAGGTGGATTTCCATGGTCTTGGGCAGCTCAGCCTATGTGGTTTTACAGGGTATAGACACCCCTCCTGGCTGCCGTCATGGCCTGCGTTTGAGTGTCTGTGACTTTTCCAGGTACTCAGTGCAAGTTGTCTGTGGATCTACCATTCCAGAGTCTGGAGGACAATGGCCCTCTTGTCACAGCTTCACCAGGCAGTGCCCCGGTAGGGAGTCTGTGTGGGGGCTGCAAACTTACATTTCCCTTCTGTACTGTCCTAGCAGAGGTTCTCCATGAAGGCTGCACTCTTGCAGGAAACTTTTGCCTGGGCATCCAGGCATTTCCATATATCCTCTGAAATCTAGGCAGAGGTTCCCAAATCTCTATTCTTGACTTCTGTGTACCTGCAGGCTCAACGGCATGTGGAAGCTGTCAAGGCTTGGGGTTGTACCTTCTGAAGCAAAGACCCAAGGTGCCCCTTGGCCCCTTTTGGGCCATGGCTGTGGTTGTTGGAACTTTCCACACCTGATGCACAGATTTTATCAAATGCACTCAGTGAATCCATATCTATACACAATTATTTGTTTTGCTTTAATTTTTAAAGGAATTGTATAATTTTCCTTTTGAGATATTAGTTATGGTCAGCTGTGTTTTCTCAGCAATCATGAAAAATTGGCTAAGCAAATATGAAACTAAGGAAATACAGCATCTGAGTTGGCTATGAATATAATAAAATATTCAGAAATTAAAAATTATAAACATATTGCATAATGAAATTGCCATAATATATATTGTATTAGTCTGTTCTCATGCTGCTGATAAAGGCAACCCAAAACTGGGTAATTATAAAGTAAAGAGGTTGCATTAACTCACAGTTCCACAGGGCTGGGGAAACCTCACAATCAGGGTGGAAGGCAAAGAGGAGCAAGTCACATCTTACATGGTGGCAGGTAAGAGAGCATGTGCAGGGGATCTCCCCTTTATAAACCCATTGGCTCTCAGGAGACTTATTCACTATCTCGAGAACTGCATGGGAAAGATCCACCCCCATGATTCAATTACTTCCCACTGGTTCCCTCCTACAACACATGGGGATTAGATTATTACAATCAAGGTGAGATTTGGGTGGGGACAAAGACCACAGCCATGTTATATGTGTTTTAAACATAGTATGTGTCAATTATAATTTTGCAATTTTTCATGCAAAATTTTGGATGGAGAACATGGCTCAGGACTCAATTACTTAGAGAAGCCCTTGAGCAGTCCCTATGCTTTGGGAGTTCCCATCAGACTGTTGAATGGATGCTTCAGCTACATGGAGGGTAGAGGAATGCACATGAAACACAAGGAAATGTACAATGGCAAAGACGTCTGAAACTGCCTGATTCCTTAGGAAACCCTGGGATTGCTGATACTACTGGAGACTAAATACAAAAGATGTGGCCAGAAAATCACAGACTGTCTCTGTCATCACTTGGCGGAGGGTTAGTCCTGGAGATTTACTTCTTTCGCTATAAATCTGTGAGTGTTGCTTTCCATAGAGTCTTTATTTATTTATGCATCTGCAGTTCCTCTCCTGTGCATATTCTTCATACATACTTCATGATCATGCAAATTAGCAAACTTTACTTTGTGTTTTGATTCTTCATATCGGCTACAAGCCTAGAAGTGAAACTCCTTGTCATGGATTCCACCCTTGCCCAAATCAGAAAAAAATAAGAAACCACCCTTTACTTTACTTTTGCTTTTGCCTTACATTTGGAAACCCCCCTTATTTTTTGAGATGGTGTCTTGCTCTCTTGTTCAGGTCAGAGTGCAGTGGAAAAAAATCTTGTCTCATTGCAGCTTTGACCTCCAAGCCTCAAACATCCTCCTACCTCAGCCTCCTGCCTAGCTGGGACCATAGGCACATGACACCAAGCCCAGCATTTTTTCTTTTTTTTTTTTTTGTAAGTCAATATGCTTCCCAGGCTGATTTTGAACTTCTTCACTTAAGCAATCCACCTGCCTTGGCCTCTCAAAGTACTGGGATTACAGGTATGAGTCACTGAACCCAGCAAAAGCCCTATTATTTCAGCAGAAAAACTATATTCTGACTTAGAAACACCAAAGAAACTGCCTCCATAGAAAATAAAACAAAATTATTCTCTTACTTGGACTATTTTCCTTGCTTTAAATAGTCCTTTAGTTAGAAAATCTGCCGTACTCAAAATGCTATCAACATAAGACTACCTTCTTTTGTTTCTTAAGTTTTTAGAACACATTTTGGACAAAATACTTTTTTTCTTTAAAGTGAGCTACATTAAAGTGTTATTATCATTTTAAAGAATATAGTTCTTTTTCCCCATTCAAATAGAGTAGTTGACAATAAAGAACATGTTTTGAGCAGTAAAATAACAGCCATATATTTTGTTTATATAATAAAGCTGTCCATGGCATTGCAATAAATGTTCATGCCCACCCTCCTTATTCATATATTGAAATCCTAAGCCCCAGCACGATGGTACTAGAAGGTGGGGTGTTTGGGAGGTGGTTAGATCATAAGGGTGGAACCCTAATACATGGTTTTGGGGCTCTTGTAAAAGAAACCCCAGAGAACATTCTTGACCCTTTCTGCCATATAAGAATACAAGAAGCTGGCTGCCTGTGAACCAGGAGGTGGAACCTCACCAGACACTGAATCTTCAGGTGCTTTGGGCTTAGACTTCTAGGTCTCCAGAATTGTGAAAGGTAAATGTGCGTTGTTAAAGCCACTCAGGATATGGCAGTTTTTTATACAAGTCCAAACTAAGGCTGGTGTCAAGTGTTTAAAATGGCAAAAATAATTTTAAAATATTTTACTCATGTATGAATGTTTTTGCTAATTGCATGACAGTACACTGCATTTTAAAAACAGCCAGAAATTAACAATAAAAGAAAAAACAACAGTTGTGTAGCTCAAACACAATTATTAGTTTTCAATTTATTTATTATTACAACAAAAATACTATTTCAATCTTTTTTTTTAAAATCAGCTTGAAAACTGAGAGAAGATTTAGCAACATAGGACATGATGGCTAAATCTGTATATGATGATCACATGTAGTCAATATTTTGCTAAACCAAATGTTTAATTTTGGCAGGATTTTTGAGATTTTTTTTATTTTCAACACTTGGTTTTTCAAATAATGTACAGTTTAACATTAAACTATTGATGTCTCTCTTTATAATTAGATTCCTATATAAACCATCACAAATGTTACTGAAAAATAATTTAGACAGACTGATCAATGCACACTGTCATATTTTCAAGCATACTCCTTGAATAAGTTCAGAGAAACTGGCTGTGAGTGGGTTATTTATCATCTTCAAGAGCATTTTTGAGCCACTCATTCTCCCGTTATTCTCTTTTTATAATCACATGCATCTTCTCCCTCTCTGGACCCTCTTGGTTGTGCTTAGTCAGCTCTGTCTTCAAAATGGTCTGAGAAGTCCTTAATGAAACCGGGGGGTTTGAGGGACATGGACCTCTTGCTGCATTCTGTCCGGTCATTAAAGGAGCATGAGTCTATGTCACTTCCCCTACTAATGATATGCAGCAATTTGAATGAATAAAAACAGGCACTCAGTGGTTTTAGTCACACATTTCAACAAGCATAGTTGTTCTTGGACATAAATGTAAAATCTGAGAGGTTAGTTTTACATGTATAATGTTTTGCCAATATACTTGTACTTATAATGCTTAATTAGGATTCGATATATTGAAAACCTTAAATTTCCACAGCTTAAAGTGGCTTGCAGAATTTATTTAAATAGATATGGTTTTAGGTTTGATTTAAAGATTTTAAAGCAGCACTCTATTATAAAGTGTTCATACTACTAATCTAGGTTTCTAGGTTCTCCAAAAAAAAAATGTGTGTGTGTGTGTGTGTGTGTGTGTAATTTACAGGGAGATTGGTTAGAAAATTAGAAGTGCAACTAAGTGGTTTATTAATCAATAACAATTTTGAAGCAGCCAGATTAGTATAAGTAGTATAATTAATATAATCTAGGTCTTGCACACTTAGAAAAGTCAATCACTCATGTTCGGGCGTACGGATATCAAAGAATCATGATTCTTGCTTTTCTGTTGAATGAAAAGTATACTTGACAAATGAACAGCACAACCCACACACCAGGGAACTGTTAGGCCCCTTCCTTGGCAAGTAATTTCTTTGGTTGTTTTATGCCTTTATTTTTTCTAAATAAAAGAGATGCATACTTTGATACTCCACCTGTTTTAAAAAATTAGCATCTTGGGATTTCAGATAATTCAGATTAAAGTACAGATAAACTTTAGATCTTTACTATCAGAGGATAAAAGAGAGGTCAGTGAGTTAGCGGTTGCTTAACAACTGTCAAAATAAAATAATAATACAACAAAAATGACAATATTACTGAATTTAAACACAAAGACCACTTTATATTTAAACTTTTAAGCCTTATTGACTTTCAGTTTTATCAAATTATACTAATTATATTTAATTATCTATTTGCAAAACTCATTATTCTCAAAAGCAAAAATCTGCCTACTCATCAGATCTACTTCTGTTGATCCTGAAGCTGAGACTTCAGAATGGCCATGGACTGACCCAAGCCAACTTCCCATTGCTTCTGTTCTCATTCCTTAAGCTCTGATCATCGATGAATTTATCTTCTCTAACACGCCCCTCTTCTTTTCTGCCCTTTCTATGTGGCATGGACAAATTTCTCCATATGGGAAGCTGTGACTCTTTCCCACATGTGTATTCTTTATGTTATCAAGGTCCAGCCCCCATGCTCCCTCCAGCACAGAATATCCAAATATCCACGGTCACTTTCAAACAGAATGACTTCCTCCCACCCTCTCCTGCCCATCTTTCAGGGACACTCAAATGCCTTAGAGCGTGTGTTACTGCCCAATATGCTTACTCATGCACGTGGATATTATTGTCCACAAGGCCACGTGCTTCTCTGGGACGGTATTGATACATCTTTTCTTGCATGTGCCTTGCCTCTAGTGGCTAGTGAGACATCAGAGAATCTGGTTTTTCAGTTTTGTTTACTATCTGATGCTAGGACCTGGCCCAAAGTACATACTTGACAACCACGTATTGAATGAATGAAAAAGTTAATAGATGCTGTGAAAAGTTTGAATTTCCATGTCTGGTTTAGGTCTTTCTATTTGTGCCCACAGAATAGTGGTCCATGTAGAATGAAGATGTCCAGTGTTGGACACTGGCTTTCTTTAGGCTCTGTCAGGCAGAAAGGCAAGTCTGGGAGCCTGCCATCAAGTGTTTCAGGGTCTATGTGGTCACATTGTCTGTAACTTCTGAATTTATGGGTTAGCACTTGTGTAGTAGGCATCTATTCAGAACTTCCAAGTTGAAATTGAAGGCACTGGTCACAGATATCTGTGCCTGGAATAGTCCTTGCTACAGTCTAAAGGGTGTATTCATTTTCAGGGATTCTCCATGTCTGGCAACACCGTTTTTGTTTTTAGTTTTGTTTCTCTCACTCCACTGTTCCCACATCTTTTGCTTTTATCGTTCAACTTGAATTCATTCTGCTGTTATCAGACCCATATCTCAGAAGCCTTAGTTCCTTCCTCTACGTGTCTAAAACACAGCTGTCCTCCTACCTATTTTTCGAGGATCTGTCTGCACTTCAATAACTTATTGGTTGTCCATGTTCAAAATTTCTCTCAAGTATTTCATGGACTGGACTCCAAGACAGCCCTCTACGTTGTCTCTAGCACTCTGCATTTTGACATAGCCTAGTGGATAAATCATAGACAAAGAGGCTAATCTACTGACAGAAATTGTAAATACTAGAGAACTTCAGGAGAAAATAGCTAGAAAGGCAAGGCAGGCCTTATGAATGCTTCTTGAATCAGCACAGTTGCTCCTGAGCACTCCTTCAAATGGCTCTTGGATGGTCAATCAGTGCCTTCCAGGATTATCCTGGATTATGTATTAGATGACTGAAGTTACATTGATGCTGATGGCAGGGGAGAACCACAGCATGGAGTAAAGGGGAAGGAAGAGCAGCTTTCTGTTTGTACATAAATACACGCACAGCTCATTTTACTGTGCTTTGCACATAGTGTTTTTGTTGTTGTTGTTGTTGTTGTTGTTTTTACAAATTAAAGGCTTGTCACAACCCTGTGTCAAATAAGTTTATCAGCTTCACCCTTCTAATAGCATGTGCTCACATTGTGTCTGTGTGTCACGTTTTGGTAATTCCAGAAATATTCCAAACTATTTCATTATTATTATGTCATTTTAATGATGTGTGATCAGGATCAGAGACCTCTGATGTTACCATTTTAATTGTTTCTGGACACCGGGAATTGTGCCTGTATAAAACGGTGAACTTCATCAGTTCTGACTGTGCCACCAACTTCTCCTTCCTCCACTTCTCTTCCTCTTCTTGGGCCTCCCTATTTTCTGAGATAATATTTAAATTAGGCCAATTAATGACCCTATAAGTGTGCAAGTAGACGAAGAGTCACATGTCTCTCATTTTAAATCAAAAGCTAAAAATGATCAAGCTTAGTTAGGAAAGCATGTTGAAAACCAAGGCAGGCCAAGCCCTAGGCCTCTTGTGCCCGTTAAGCCAACTCACGCACGTAAACAAAAAGTTCTTGAAATGAAGTAGATGTGCCACTTCAGTGAACATGTGAACAATTGGAAAGGAAACAGCCTTGCTGCTGATATGGAAAGGGTTTGAGTGATCTGGACGGGAGACCAAAGCGTCCACACCATTTTCTAAGCCAAAGCCTAATACAGAGCAAGGCCCTGATTCCGCTTAACTCTGAAATCTTAGAGAGCTGAGGAAGGTGCCGAAGAAATGTTTGAAATCAGCAGAGTCTGGTTCATGGGATTTAAGGGAAAAAGCCATTTTCATAACATAAAAATAGAAGATAAAGCAACAAGTGCTGGTGAAGAAGCTGTAGCAAGCTATCCAAAAGATCTAGCTAAGACCACTGATGAAGGTAACTACCCTAAACAACAGATTCGCGATGTAGACAAAACAGCCTTCTATTGGAAGAAGATGCCATGTAAGACGTTCATAGCTAAAGAGGAGCTTCAAAGGACAGGCTGCCTCTCTTGTTAATGGCTAGTGACTTTAAGTTGAAGCCGGTATGTATTTACCGTTCTGAAAATTCCAAGGCCCTTAAGAATTACGCTAGATCTGCTGTGTCTGCACTCTGCAAATTGGAAAGTAAAGCCTGGATGACAGCATGCCTATTTGCAGCACTGTTTACTGAATATTTTAAGTCCACTGCTGATGCCTAATGCTCAAATAAAAAGATTTCTTTCAAAATATTACTGGTTATTGACAATGCACCTAGTCACCCAAGAGCTCTGTCAACCACCACTACGATCAGTCAGCTGTCACCACCGTCACTAACGCAAGACTCTTCACCAGCAAAAAAGATATACAAGGAGATGAAGATATACAAGGAGATTAATGTTTTTTTCATACTTGCTAACACAACATACATTCTGCAGCCTATGTATCAACAATTAATTTTTGCTTTCAAGTCTTATTCCTTGAGAGAAACATTCCATAAGGCTATCACCGCCACTGATAGTGATTTCTCTGATGGATGTAAGCAAAGTAAATTGAAAACCTTCTGGAAAGGATTCACCACTCTACGTGCCACTAAGAACATTTGTGATTCGTGGGAAGAGGTCAGCATATCAGCACTAACAGGAGTTTGGAAGAACATGATTTCAACTTGATGGGTTCAAGACTTCAGTAGAGAAAGTAACTGCAGATATGATAGAAATAGCAAAAGAAATGGAAATAGAAATGGAGCCTGAAAAATGGGACTGAGTTGTTGCAATCTTACAACAAAACTTGGGATGAGAAGTTGCTTCTTAAGAATGAGCAAAGGAAATGGCTTCTTCAGAAGGAAACTACTCCGGGTGAAGGTGTTGTGAACATTGTTGGATAACAGCAAATGATTTAGAATACTACACAAACTTAACTGATAAAGCAGTAGCAGCATTTGAGAGGATTGATTGAGAAACATTCTACTGTTGTTTAAGCTTCTATTGAACAGCATTGTCTGCTACAGAGAAATCTTTTGAAAAAGGAAGTCAGTCAATGAAGCTAATTTCACTGTTCTCTTACTTTAAGAAATTGTCACAGCTACTTCAACTGTCAGCATCCACCACTATGATCAGTCAGCTGCCACCACGGTCACTAAAGCAAGACTCTCCACCAGCAGAAAGATTACAACTTGCTGAAGGCTGAGATGATTGTCAGCATTTTTTAACAATGCAGTATTTTTTTTTAATTAAAACATGTACTTTTCATTAGACATAATGCTCCTGCAAACATAGACAAGAATAGTGTATAAACATTACTTTTTATGCACCGAGAAACCAAAAAAATATGTGTGACTGCCTTTATTGTACTTTATGTATTCCTTTATATGGTCGTCAAAAATGGAACCTGCAACGTCTCCGAGGTCCACCTGTACATGGGCAATCTCGAGATGAAAATGTTCTGAAATCCTTTCTTTTCCCTCCTAGCTTTTTTGAATGGGGCATCTATATATGAAAATATTCCTCTAATATTCATGTTATTCTGAAACAAATTCCTAGTGTCCTACCTGAGTCTTTTGGAGAGTAAAAACATGCCCATAAATTTAAGATGATTCAAGATTCCTACCTGGGGCAAATTGCAACTTCTCTTTGAGCTTTAATCTTCATGTCTGAAAAAAAAGCGTAGTTGAATAGTTTAGTATTATGATTCTTTAGAACTCTAAATATACTTCGGGGTAAATTTTCATGATCTGGTTTTATGATTCTAGGTTTTAAGATGCTGCATTAGGCATCAGTGTGAGGAAACTTGCATAATTGAATAAATGTAAAACTATACATGTAAGGATTATCAAAATTGCCTAAGTGAACATGTTTATCTAATCAGCTATATAGAGAGAAACTGAGGGTTTGGGATTGATATATTTTACAGTTATTTGCCTCTCTTTTACTTGATTTCTGAGAAATTTAGAGTTAAATCTGTGATCTGTGACCCAAATCTTTGGTACTGGTGTGGAAACTGATAGTATACATTTGGTGTATCTATCAAACTTATCCTTTTTTGCAGCTCAATTTCTTCTTTATTTTATTTATTTTAGCAAGCCCTCCATTCTTTAACATTTGTTTGTAAAAAAGAATGAATCGTCCCGGCGCGGTGGCTCAAGCCTGTCATCCCAGCACTTTGGGAGGCTGAGGCGGGTGGATCACGAGGTCAAGAGATTGAGACCATCCTGGTCAACATGGTGAAACCCAGTCTCTACTAAAAATACAAAAAGTTAGCTGGGCATGGTGGCACGTGCCTGTAATCCCAGCTACTTGGGAGGCTGATGCAGGAGAATTGCCTGAACCCAGGAGGCGGAGGTTGTGGTGAGCCGAGATCGTGCCATTGCACTCCAGCCTGGGTAACAAGAGCGAAACTCAAAAAAAAAAAAAAAAAAAAAAGAATGAGTTATGCCATATGTAAATACATCACTGTTGACTAATTATGGCCTCTCTTAAAAAGACAATGGAGTTATGTATTTAAAAGTGTAAATGGATGATGCTTCCTAATTCAATAAGTGCTTTCCACATTGAATTTTCTTTCAAAAAAAAAATCGGTACACTCAAAACTATATTATCTTCTGCTTGAGTAACCAAAAGTATATCTCAACCCTGAGTCTGCCAGCAGTACCCTTCACATAGTTGAAAAGGTCCCTGGTTGAATCTGACAGCTCAGGAATCAGAAGCTTCTGATGGAAAGACAGCCTCTCACCAGTTGGCAGAGGACAACATTGCTGGTGCCCTCCTGATTCATTTCATGTTGCAGTAGAGACTGTTGCTCCCCCACAATCAGCGAGCGCTTCTGTCACAGGTATGTGTGTGACACTGCTCTGTTCTCTCTCTGGCTATCTACACGTGTGTGCAAGTTTGTTGGACTTCATGTTGAAAGTCATGTCGAGGTGGAGTTGTCAACCCTGCTTTTTTTTTTTTTCCTTTTTTTCTACAGATAGATTCCCCAAGTCACTCTGGGCTGCCAGAAAGACAGAAAGGAAGTGCAGGGATTTCTTTCTTTTGTGTCCCAGAGCAAACCAAAAAACAACAGTTCAAGGCCTTTCAGTGGATGCGGGCCAATCCTGCGTTTTAAAGGGTATCTTTAAAGAAGAAAAGTCCAAGTGACAAAAGAAAAGACTGCCTGGCTGAGGGCCTCCAGACTCTCTAAAGAAATGGAAGTGGGAGGGGCTCTTGGATCATCGTTAATATTAACGTTAATGTGTTTAGGAGCCAGAGGACAGCCCTTGAGGAGGATGCAGGCCAATTCTGAAAAAGTACTTTTTACAGTGGTGATAATTGTCAGAGCATTACTTACAACAGAAGCAAGAGTTTCTTCTCTTTCACAATATCGTTCTGAAATGCCACAGTGAAATACTTGTAGAAAAGCATTACAGAGTAGGAAAAGTGCATATTATTCAAGGAGTTTATAACCTAACTTATTTCAAAAGCGAGAACAAAGAGATGTAATCTGAGTTTTTTCACTCTAGAAGTCAGTGTCATAAGGGGTAGATATAAGTGGAATTTTAAATGCAAACTCAGAGACCCCAGATACAGCATTCTTTATCTCACATTGACATTTGATTAAATTAGACTGATGCATTTACAGAGTAAATGATCCCCTTGAAGGATGTTCAGCATGCTAACAGTTTTCACTTGAAGTATTAATTGTAACAAACTCACTCACCGTGGCGGAGACATTTGCAGATCTGCCATACAGTGGTTTCCAATTCTGACTTTAGAGGGACAATTACTGAAGACTGGTTCTGAGACAACATACCTGAAGCTCTCTAATTGACATTTCTAGGTTCCAGAAAGAAAAATCTGAAGAGCTGTGCACCAGTAAGGGTGTTTAAGTAGTGTGATAAATTGTATAATTTAGTGCGGCATGTGGAGAAGAATATCCAGCTGTGAGTTAAGCAGGAAGGCACCATTCACTTTGCAACGGTGTGTGTTGGGCAAGAGGGATAACCAAAACCGCAGGATAAGCTCTAACGATACTGACTCATCTGCTGGAGCTGGAAGTTTCATTTATAATTACAGTTCCTTAGTCTAGAACAGAATTCAAAACACAGAAAAAAGAGAATAAGAGGGGCTCTTATTAAGAACAAGAGCAACATGTACAGGGTTTAATTAAAGCTACTCAAGGAAGCAGAGAACTAATGCAGGCCCTGTCTGATTTTTCTACATCTTTAACCTACCGAATGTCTCTAACGTATTATTAAATTACATAATCAGCACATACTTTTTTTTGTAAGATGAAGAGCTCATTGCTTTACAAAAAGAGTTCAAATTTATCCTGGAAATTGTTCAAACTAAGCCAGAGCCCATTCTCTAATTCAACCTCATATTCTATTATTTCTATTCGTATACTGATTCACGCATTCACTATTTTCAGATTCCGAGTTTTAGCAGGATTTTGCTTGTCACCAAGGATTGACATTTAGATCCACCATACCCTTTTTCTCATAGAGCTGTGAGTAGGACAAGAAGAGATATAGAGATGATCAAAACTGGTTGTCACATGAACACAACAGAGATGCTTCTGAGTCCTTTGTGAACCTAGAAGAGGCACAGAGCAATGAAAATGGCCAGGATTTTGTAGTCAGCAATCTGTGTGTAAATCTACGTATGAGTTGTGACATGTAGGAGGAACATCTGTCTGAGCCTCCTTTTCCTATCTGTCAAATGCAGGCAATCATATGCATATTCCAGAGTGGGGATGTGCATTCGGTTGTTTAAAGGTCTGACAGCACACTGAGCACATGGTGAGTGCTCTAGTATGTGTATCAGAGTTAGTAGTACTAGTTATTGTGTTAGTACATAGAGATTAGCAGGTGGGAAACAGGCAGGAAGGAAAGAACATTCTGAACAGGTGACAGGCAAACTGTGAGGTGAATAGAGAGAATGGCCTCGCCACAGCAGTGGCTGTACTGCATTCAAGCTGAAGGGTTTGTCCTCCATACCAAGGGGAGTAAGACTTGTCATGGGGTTCAGAAACTTACACAAAATTCTGTAAGAGAGAGTGGCACCTTCCATTTAATGTTTGACAAAGACTGCCCTTTGTAAGAGAGAGTGGCACCTTCCATTTTATATGTTTGACAAAGACTGCCCTTTGTAAGAGAGAGTGGCACCTTCCATTTTATGTTTGACAAAGACTGCCTGGGTTCCATCTTAGAGATGAATAGGTATTGCTGAGCTGGGTCTGGAGAAACTGTTGGGCAGCCCTAGGGGATGGTCAAGGGGCAGGGAAAGTCAGAGCCAGTGGGCACACCTGAGAGATGTGCTGTGGTAGCACTGGAACCTGGTATGTGGAGGTGGTGAAGACTCGGTCAACTTCCAGTGCCCATACCCGAGATGGGAAAGAGCTACTGGAGGAAGGAAAGAAGCTGAATCCACTGATCTACATGCAGAGAGTGGCCTGTGGGCTCTAAAAACCACAGCAAACACAGATCAGGAGCACAGGAGAGAGGTCCAGTTGTGAATAGTGACATAGAGATTGCAGGGCCGTAAAGCGACTGAATTTGGGGCATGGTTAATGCAGATTTGTTTATGTGATGTAGTATACGCTTTGTTATGACCACCATTGAATTCAAGTAAAATTAACATTTAAAAACCATACCGCAAAAACCACCCGTTTTCAACCACAAACTAATGCAATTCCTGTCTGCCAAATGCAGGCAATGTACACATATTCCAGCGTGGGGATGTATGTTAAGTGGTTTGAAGGTTTGAGAGCATATCTGAGCACATGGTGAGTGCTCAAGTATGTGTAGCAGAGTTAATAATAACAGGCAGGAACCTGTTAACCTCCGCTTACTAACATGATGGTGGAAGCCGTTCTCTCTCCCTTCCCACAGTCTGCCTGTTACATTTAAAATGTTCTTTCCCTCCCGCATAGTAACTAGGATTATTAACTTTGATACACATGCTTGGGCACTCACCATGTGTTCAATGTGCTGTCACACTGATGCAATCATTTGACCACAGATTCAAGGTTGTTACTGATTTTACCAGGAAGCATCTATGAAAAGTTTCATAAGGCTTAATTTAATATTTACTCTTGCTTTTTGGTGGCTGAACCACTTGCTTATGAAGGACCTGTAATCACTAAATTAAAATTATTTTGGTGTTTTGTTTTTTTTTTTTTTTGCCAATCAATGAGAGCTTGTAAGGTTGCTGAGGTTGGTTGGCCTTGAACTCTTGGCCTCGCCTTCGCAAGTGCCACGACATCCGGCCGGAGCCACTTTGGGCCCCCATTAAAATTATTTTGGTCTCCTAGGTCAGCTCTTGTTCGTGGCAGTAAATATATCATGACAGTGTTAATGTTGCTATTAGTGAAGTAATATTAATTATGGTAGAAATATATTTCCAAGACACAAAATCAAATACTTTATACCCAGAGCTCCTGGTAGAGACAGAACTCAAGCCCAGCTTGCCTCGTGCTGAATCCCACTCTATTCACCTTTATCAAGGCTTCCTCCATATAGATTTTATGTAGCATGAGTCCTAAACAAGAATCTGTATTTCCTTTCTGTGACAATGTACGGAATTATGTCTTATTCTGGGTCTTATATTTTACTTCTTGATATAATATAATTTATAAAAAATATCACATGACTCAAAATCTCAAAGGAGATTGGATTTGAAGGCAGGTTTTCAGTGAAAGGGGAATAGCAGATAAATTATTAAGGGTAGAAATGCATCCTTCCAATCTAAATCATGGCAATGCACTCTTCCATTCTAAAGCATGGCGGCACACCCTTTCATTCTAAAACCTGGAGACACAATCTTCCATTGCAAATGATGAAGATGCATCTTTTCATTCTAAAATATGACAATGTGTTCCCCTAGGCTTTCAGCTTCCAAACATGTCATTTAATTTTCTCTAATGCATTAAGTTTATTTTATTTTTTAAATTTCTATTTTTGGTCCGGAGATACATATGCCCGTTTATTACATAGGTAAGTTGTGTGTCATGAATTTGCTCCGTGTTCCTCTCTTAGTGTTCATGTGTTTTCATTGCTGAGTTCTCACTGATAAGTGAGAACATGTGATATTTGGTTTTCTGTTCCTGCATTAGTTTGCTTAGGATGATGGCCTCCAGCTTCATCTTTGTTGCTGCAAAGAACATACTTGTTATTTTTTATGGCTGCATGGTATTCCATGGTGTATATGTACCACATTTTCTTTATCTAGTCTATTGTTGATGGGCATTTAGGTTGATTCCATGCTTTTGCTATGGTGAATAGTGCTTCAATTAACATGCATGTGCATGTATCTTTATGGTGGAAAAATTTAGATTTCTTTACATATATACAAAATAATAGAATTGTTGGATCAAATGATAATTCTGATTTAAGTTCTTTGAGGAATCGCCACACTGCTTTCCACAATGGCTGAATTAATTTACACTTCCACCAGCAGCATGTAAGCATTATATTTTCCTTGTAATCTCACTAGCATCTGTTACTTTTTGACTTTTTAATAGTAGCCTTTCTGACTGGTCTAAGTTTATTTTTGAGAGTGCCAGAAATGATCTGGTACAAGGATTGGATCTATCATCAATGATCAATAGACTAAGTCTATAAAGTTCAACTGAAATTTAAGAGTTGCTGAGAATCAGAGTGTAGCTCATAGGTTGTACAGAAAAGCAACATGCACATACTAGATATTTTTTTATCATAACAGTTTTTATGAGACAGATAAAACTATCTTTATGGTAAGAATTTAACTTTATTAACTGATAAGGTCTTGTGTTTTTAATGTTAACAGTGTGGCTGGCAATCTTATTCTGATATTAATAAATGTAATCATTAAAAAGAAAATACTTTAACCACATGAGCCCATTTCACATGTGAAAACCTAGAACCTGTAACGATAATGTATTTCTACTAATATGAAATTAAGTCTTCTAGTTGGGCCTGCATGAAAAAAACTGTTATTACTAAAAGATTCATGAAGCATCATTGATTAAGTATTTCAATGGCTTTTATCAATGTCAGGAAACATTTGGATTCGCAAAATACAGATTCACCCTGTTATAAGTTGTTCATCTCTTTGGACATCAACATAAGTAAAATACGATTTATAAGACATTAAACAGAAGCTGTACTCAAGAAATAATAGGCAGGGGGAGACAAGCAGAAAAATCATCCTTTTGGGGTTCAGTTATTATGTATTCATCTCTCATGTACATATCTCACAACCTTCCTGCAGAAATAAGTGGGGAAACACTGGAATTCATCAGTTTTTCTTTCAAACATTTATAGGAATTCTGATTTGAATTACAATACATCTTAGTGGAGAACAAAGAAATGTTTTATTAAATTTTCTTTCTTGATAGGTGTTAAATGTCCTATAAAGTTACTGACATATGGCAAACACGGTATCCTTGGAGTCGCCTTCAAAGCAGCTCTATGGCAGCAGTTCTCAACCAGAAGCAATTCTCCCCCAGGGGACATTTGGCAATTTCTGGAGACATTTTTGATGGTTTCAACTAGAAGTTGGGGGACAGGGTGATACTGGCATCTGTTGGGTAGAGGCCAGGATGCAGTTAAACATTCTAAAATATACAGCACAGCCCCACCACAAAGAATGATCCAATCTCATCAGTAGCATACACTGGCTGTGTATGTATTTTTAGGCAAATTACTACATAGAGTTAATACTTTAGATCTGTCCCAATTAAAGTTTAAACCTAGAGTGCGGGCACATGATAACAAGGATAGAAATATACTCCAGCTTAATAGGGCCAGATTAAATAAAAACCTCCATCTGGCTTCCATGCTGAGGCCTGTGGAAGCCTTAAAGAATATGTTTATTATGGCTTGTGCAGGATCTAGCAGTGGAGAGCTCCAACTGAGTACTTATGGAATTTGGCACAGGCACTAGTTTTTGTTGGATGTTTGCGTATAATTTTATTAATTCAACTTTTGCCATATTCCAATATTTTTGGTTAACATGGGACTTTAAAATTAGTGGGCCATCTGCTTTAGATGTTGCAGAATATTTGTTGCCAAAGATCTGGAAAAATGCAAAGCATGAGATGCACATATTGTCTCCATAAAATAAATAAAATAATTAAAATGTTGCATCTACTATTGTCCAAATGAATTTTCAAAACTCTCATTTTGAATTTTTGCTAACAAGCCTTATGAGCATTTAAACGAATCAGCACCAAGTATATTTTGATATGCAGTTTTCTACAAAGAGTTATCTGCATGTGTAGTCTCATGCTTATTAATTCTTCCACATGAACAATGCTTTTCACTTAATGTGGATTGTATTGATGTTGAGTGCATAAGATATTTTTAATTTTCTGAGACAAATATTAAAATGCAAATAATGTGCACATGTTCAGTACAATTCACCTCCACATGTCAAGGTTATGTTATTGTCTTAAATGGGCTGACTTGATGAAGGAGACCTGGGGACACCCTAGGATGTGAACACATGGCATTTTCACGGAACTGCCGTGGGTTCAAGAATTCCATGGGACTTCATTACACATTCCCTGGAAAAGACTCTCATGATGTAAACCCTATGGGTGGTTTCAATTAGAGACAAAATTCTGCTTTTATTTTCCTTTAATAATCCATACTTGTAATTAGAGTTGAGACTGACTCATAAGGTTTGCTTTTCAGCAATGTTTGAATGTATTTGTAGGTGAGTATTTTCTAAGCATGAATGCCTCCTTAAGTTTTAAGACAACATGTCTCTGTAGTATAAACAGTAAACTATAAATTAATTTGCTGATGGTTCAATTTTTGCTTTTCTGATGATCTACTATATAATCCTGAAAATGCCTCAATAGCAGCTATTCCCTTGAGGGCAACTTTCCAATGGCTTCAGATGACACATAGAATTAAAATTAAGTAATCTTCTTCACATGGCTGAGCGCTTCAATTATCCACTTAAATCTGCTTTCGGTTCTGTAAATGGCCAAAAAGCATGTCTGCCTCAGGATCTTTGCACTTACTGTTTCTCTTTCCTGGAATTTTCATCCCTCAGATATGCACATAATCACCTCCTCAGTTAATCTTCTGCTCAAATATTTTTTCCACAGAAGAGATTTCTCTGAATAATCTTCTTAAATAATAATCCTTGCTGCTTTTAATCTATCTTACTCTGCTATATTTTAAAATTTAACTTAATTTAATTTTGAGATGAGATGGGGTCTCATTCACTCTGTAACCCACGCTGGAGTGCAGGGTGCAATCATTGCTCACTGCAGTCTTGAACTCCTAGGCTCAAGTGTTCTTCCTGCCTCAGACTCTTGAATAGCTGGGACTCCAAGCATGTTTCATCACAGCTATATTTTTTTAATTTTTTGTAGAGATGGAGTCTTGCTATGTTGCCCCAGCTGGTCTCAAACTCCTGGTCTTAAGTCCTTTGTTTTTCTTTGTTGCATTTATTATACCTAAATTATATTATATATGCATTTGCTTATTTTTGGTTATCTGTTTTCCCACTCTAGCTGTGCAAACTCCCTTAGAGTATATATACTATATCCTATTAGCAACTGAAGCTCCGGGAACTAGAGCATACCTGGCACTAATTAATCCTACATTAAAATGTATTGAATAAATTAATAAATACATTTTAGCATGAAGTTTCACAAACGTTTAAGAACATAAACTGTAACAGTGATGGTTTACATATATTGACAACTTTCCATGAGCCAGGCACATTTTGTTAGTATCTTCTTTAATGCCAGCCTTGACTCACTGAAGCAGGTGGTGGTAGCATCCCAAAATTACAGATTAAAAAACTCAGGTCAACAATGTTAAGTAATATTCCCATCTTGAATCTGGTATTCTGATTCTTGATCCTATGATTTTAACCACTTCTACAATGCTCCTTTTTCCTAGTGGGTGAGATTGACTATCAAAGTAGAGCTTACCCATATGTATCAAAATAGCAGAGGTGATAAACACTTACTTGCTTTCCCAACAAATATTTAATAAACATTGTATGAAGACCTTGTGATTGGACAGTGATAATGAATTGTGGTTTTATGTATTCTCTCTTCATGTAAAGAAAACTGGCTAGCCATGTGCAAAAAGCAGAAACTGGACCCCTTTCTGACACCTTACACTAAAATTAACTCCAGATGGATTAAAGACTTAAACGTAAGACCTGACACCATAAAAACCTTAGAGGAAAATCTAGGCAAAACCGTTCAGGACATAGGAGTAGGCAAGGACTTCATGAACAAAACACCAAAAGCATTGGCAACAAAAGCCAAAATAGACAAATGGGACCTAATCAAACTCCACAGCTTCTGCACGGCAAAAGAAACAGTCACTAGAGTGAATCGGCAACCATCAGAATGGGAAAAAATCTTTGCAGTTTACACATCTGACAAAGGGCTGATATCCAGAATTTACAAAGAACTCAAACAGATTTACAGGAAAAAAAAACAAACAAGCCCATTCAAAAATGGGCAAAGGATATGAACAGAAACTTTACAAAAGAAGACATACATGAGGCCAACAAACATATGAAAAAATGCTCATCATCACTGGTCATTAGAGAGATGCAAATCAAAACCACATTGAGATACCATCTCACACCAGTTAGAATGGAGATCATTAAAAAATCTGGAGACAGCAGATGCTGGAGAGGATGTGGAGAAATAGGAACACTCTTACACTGTTGGTGGGAATGTAAATTAGTTCAACCATTGTGGAAGACAGTGTGGCGATTCCTCAGGGACCTAGAAATAGAAATTCCATTTGACCCAGCAATCCCATTACTGGGTATCTATCCAAAAGACTATAAATCGTTCTACTATAAGGACACATGCACACGAATGTTCATTGCAGCACTGTTTACAATAGCAAAGACCTGGAACCAACCCAAATGCCCATCGATGATAGACTGGACTGGGAAAATGTGGCACATATACACCATGGAATACTATGCAGCAATCAAAAATGATGAGTTTGTGTCCTTTGTAAGGACATGGATGAATCTGGAGAACATCATTCTCAGCAAACTGACACAAGAACAGAAAAGGAAATACCACATATTCTCACTCATAGGCAGGTGAGAAAAATGAGAACACATGGACACAGGGAGGGGGTCTAATACACACTGGGGTCTATTGGGGGAATAGGGGAGGGACAGTGGGGGGGGGCTGGGGAGGGATAGCCTGGGGATGAATACCAAGTGTGGGTGAAGGGGAGGAAGGCAGCAAAACACACTGCCATGTGTGTACCTATGCAACTACCTTGAACGTTTTGCACATGTACCCCAAAACCTACAATGCAATAAAAATTAAAAAAAATTAAAAAAAAAAGAAAAACAATTTATCTCTGATCACCAATAAACATTCCAGTAAGGATCCTTTCAGTGAAGCGTACAAACACTGAAACTCTGTGTATGTGTGTATGTACATGTGTGCATGTGCGTACACACGCATTTACTTGGCATCAGAATTCTCTGATATGCTTCTTTCTTTCTGAAACCTGTCCCAACCCTACTAAATTAAAGTCTTTTCAGATAAAGGATTCTTTCTGAAACCTGTCCCAAACCTACTGAACTAAAGGCCCAGGTGATTCTAACAGTATTCAAAATACTGGATAAAGAAACATTTTTTGAAAGGTTACACCAGTTTTGCTGACAGAAGTCCAACAAATAAGTCATTGTTTTGATATTCTAGACTAAAAATACATTGTGTATTGCTTTCCAAACAATTTAGGTCAGTAGTCAATTTTGCAGCTGCAAACTCTTCCCTCTGTGTAAATCCTTTACTAGCATTGCTCTTAGAAAGAATGGTAATGCCATTAATACCTACTGCTGCATGTGTTTATGGTAAATTCAATACTGCCAGTGCTACCTGCCTCCCATCAACACAAGCAGCCGTTTATAGGAAATAAAAGCATTTTTAAAACTTCTGAACTTAGTCCTAGCTGAAGTTCACTCTGATAGTCCAATAGCATGGTGCAGATTTAAAGAAATGGTTGCCTAAAAAGTGCTTGAATATTTTGACAAACACATCTAGAAAGGTTCATTTAATCCCATATTAACTGTTCTTTTACTTTCTTTTTTTTTTTTTACTAATTTCTTTTTTAAAATATATATTTTGTTGCATTTTAGGTTTGGGGGTACATGTGAAGAATATGCAAGATTGTTGCATAGGTACATACATGGCAGTGTGATTTGCTGCCTTCCTCCCTATCATCTATATCTAGCATTTCTCCCCATGTTATCTCTCCCCAACTCCCCACCCCCACTGTCCCTCCCCTAGTTCCCCCCAACAGACCCCAGTGTGTGATGCTCCCCTCCCTGTGTCCATGTGTTCTCATTGTTCAACACCCGCCTATGAGTGAGAACATGTGGTGTATGATTTTCTGTTCTCGTGTCAGTTTGCTAAGAATGATGGTTTCCAGGTTCATCCATGTCCCTACAAAGGACAGGAACTCATTGTTTTTTATGGCTGCATAGTATTCCATGGTGTATATGCACCACATTTTCCCTGTCCAGTCTATCATCGATGGGCATTTGGGTTGGTTTCAAGTCTTTGCTATTGTAAATAGTGCTGCAATGAACATTCGTGTGCATGTGTCCTTATAATAGAACAATTTATGATCCTGTTCTTTTAAATACTCATTAATTTACATCAATATTTCATTGCTTTAATCCCCAAATGAGTATGTCATTGCTTTTCAAATTTGAAGGAAAGATTTCTTTTGCTGTGTTTGGTTACATTGTCAAGGTCCCAGTTTATTTGCTCCCCAATCATAGTTGTTCCTCCCTCATAGCTCCAATTACTGGCCTTCAAAACGTGACCTACTACTTGCAGTGAAGTCAGACAGGGACATTAAGAGCACCAGAGAACTACCAACAGAACTGTAAGAACAATTAAAACATGTTCTATGCAATTATTGCAGCAGTAGACATTCAGTCACAGGTACGTACACAGTGATTATGGTAATAAATGAAATCAGCACGGTATGATCAAACCTACTTTTATACATATTACTGCATAAATTTTCCCAGCTGCTTTTCTAATACATATATTTTTTGGTTCTTGGCAATACAGTATTTAAGACTTAGTTGCCTATCATTTCACAACTTGCACATGGCAGAAAAGAGAATTGAAATTTTGTTATTATTTTAAATCAACATATTGAAGGTCTTGTTTAACTGGAAAATATTTTTTTACCGAAGATAGACAGATCAGTTGATAGATAAATGAAAGTTCTTTTTTTCTCTTATCTGTAAATTTTTGCAGTTCTTAGAAGTTTTCTCTTTTAGTCAATGGTCAACTTTATCAATCAATTTTATTGAACAATGTCAAAGGAGTTAGAAACCATCTAGTCATTTAATCCACTTGTTTTTCTAGTTAATAAAACTCATCTTTTTTTTGTAAAAGCATCTGTATTTGAACAAAAGAAAAAAGTAGGTGGCGTGAGTTTGCATACCTCTTCCATTATTTCAAATAATTTAAAATTATTTTATCATCATTTTTAACTACAGATCCAGTTGAGACTAAACATAAATAAATAAGTAAATGAGGGAATAAAGTTTCCAAAACCAGTCAACTTAATTTCTTTCTTTTTTTTTTGAAATGGAGCCTTATACTGTCACCCAGGCTGGAGTGCAAAGGCATGATCTTGTCACATGGCAACCTCCACCTCACAGGTTTATGCAATTATCCTGCCTCAGCCTCCTGAGTAGCTGGGATTACAGGCATGTACCACTACACCCAGTTCCCTTTCTGTATATTTAGTACAGTCAGGGTTTCACTATGTTGGTCAGACTTGTCTCAAACTCCTGACCTTGTGATCCACCTGCCTCGGCCTCCCAATGTACTGGGATTATAGGCGGGAGCCACCATGCCCAGCCAACTTCATTTCTTACTATGGTAATAAACCTTACCAACTTAACTGAGGGAAGAAAGATGGTGTCACTCTGAGAATAATCTAAATTTCTTTGACGATACATAAGTAAAAGTGGTGGCTGTATAGGCAGTTCTCAAAGTGGAGTCTACCCTTGGAGGCGGGTCCCTGAGACGACTTTCAGGGGACCTATGAGGTGAAAACTCTTTTCATAAGAGCATAAATATGTAATTTGCCTTTTTTAGTGTATTAGTACTTGCCCTGGTGGTGCAAAAGCAATGTTGGGTGAAGCTGCTGGCACCTTAACATGAATCAAGGCCTTGACCCCAGTCTGCAGTGCCGGTCCTTGTAGCCTTCATCTCCACGCACTGGACAAAGAAGAAAAGCCAGTTTCATTGAAGAAAATCCTTGAAGCACTAAACATTATGACTTTGTCAAAACTCAAGACTAAGGATATGCCTTTTCAGTAGTCTAGGTGATTATATGGGACTTGCACATTAAGCATTTGTGTGATTGAGTTTCAGACTGAACCTAACACTTTGTTATGACATTAAATTTTAATGGGAAAAAATGAGAGTTAAATGGCAGTGTTTCAGTGAAGTGTTTGACAAACATTGTCCTGAAAATGGGAGAAGCAACTGTGCCACTTCAAGGAAAGGAACCAAGAATCTTTGCTGTCTACGATCAGGTTTGAGTTCTCCAGCAACCACTAGACATTTGGATAACTTGTGTCCATAACAATTCAAAATAATGTAAAGATTCATTTAAAATACAAGATAGACCACTGGATTGTACAAAATGATTACTGATACAGCTTAAGATTCCACGTTTTAACTGATCTTGTTAAACTGTCACTTGTTTTGTTTTGTGTAGTGTTAAATCAGAAGAATATCTCTAATTTTCTGAAAAAGGTGATTGAAACAAGATTCCCTTTTCCATTTACATATTATTGAGGTCAAATTTTCTATATAGGTTAAAACAAAACAACAATGTTTTATTTAAAAAATTAATTAAATTTCAATTTAATTACATAGAAATTTAATGGAAAGGGAGTTATGAGAATCCAGACACTAAAGTGATCACAAAGGCCTAAATTGCACACATATATGAAGCTGGTAATGATTTTTGGAAATGTGTACTCCTATGAAAGTAATACAAATATCCTCCTGAATTCCCAGCTTATATCTTGATACCTACTTTCTTATTGTTGATGTGACACACCATTACATTTCAAGGATCAGCCAATCAGCAAGAAAGAAACACAGAGACAGTGAGAACCCCATACACATGGAGGCAAAGAGGAAGCATGCCTCTAGTTTCATCTATGAGAATGAATTTCTCTCTCTCTCTTTTAAATATTCCTTGAAAATGTTTTCCCAACAGAATCAAACAGATCTTGATTCTGTTCTACAGTAGAGAATCACTACTTCCCTATAAAACATGGGCATTTTGCCCTGGGTGGATGTTACACTTTGTGACTGGATTCTACATTGTTGTATTTCTCATCTGCAGTGATATTAAGGAGGAGGCAATGGGTCTAAAATTAGTGGTTCCAACATAAACGTCCACGGACAGATGAATGGATGAAGAAAAGGACCTACTCCAGGCACAGAAAGGCAAATACTGCACAACCTCATTAATATGTGTGCAGTAGTCAAGGTTCTCCAGAAGAACAGAATGAATAGGATATACGGACATATGAAAGGAAGTTTTCACTTAGGAGAATTGGCTCACACGATCACAAGGTGAAGTCTCATGACAGGCCATCTGCAAGATGAGAAGGCAGGAAGCCAATAGTGGCTCGGTTTGAGTCCAAAGTCCTCAAAACTAGGGGAGCTGAGAGTGCAGCCTTCAGTCTGTGGCTGAAGGCATGAGAGCCCTTGCCAAGGCACTGGTGTAAGTCTAGCGTCTAAAGGCCTAAGAGCCGGGAGTCTGATGTCCAATAGCAGGAGAAACAGAAAGTAGCATCCAGCATGGGAGAAAGATGGAAGTCAGAAGACTCAGCAAGCCAGCCTACCCCGTCTTCCTCCCCCTGCTTTGTTCCAGCAATTCTGGCAGCCGATTGGATGGTGCCTACCCACACGGAGGATGATTTTCCTCTCCCAGTCCATGGACTCAAATGTCTATCTCCTCTGGCTACACCCAGACACACCCACAAACAATACTTTACCAGCCATCTAGACATTCTTCAATCCAATCAAGTTGACACCTAATAATCACCATTACAATGTGGAACCCAAAACAGTTCAGCTCATAGTAGAGAGTAGAATGGTGCATACAGGGGCTAGGAGTGTTTAGGGGAACCCAGGAGTTGTCGGTCAAAGGATACAGCATTTCAGTAACGCAAGATGAGGAAGTAAAATATACAGCACAGTAACTATAGTCAACAATGCTGCACTGTACACTTGAAATTTGCGAAAAGGGCAGATCTTAAGTGTTCTCACCACCGAAATCTTATGACTATGTGAGGGGAGAGCTATGACTGTGGTGATCATTTGTATATCAAAACCTCACATTGTACACATTAAATATATATAATTTTAAATTTAGCATTTATTTCTCAATAAATATATGAAAAAGAGTGCTTCACTAGTCAGGGCTATCAACACTGTGAGACTAGACATGGGACTCAAGTTAGATGGTTGGTGCTCCCCTGCTTTTTTGAGACAGAGTCTCACTCTGTCTCCCAGGCCATAGTGCAGTGATACCATCATGACGCACTGCAACCTCCACCTTCTGGGTTCAAGTGATCCTCCTGCCTCAGTCTCCTGAGTAGCTGGGATCATAGGTACAGAAACCTTGGCATCTAAAACGATGCTTACTTCCACCTGCAAAGAATATTGACCAAAAAGTTTATAACTTCACCTATAACTTTAGGTGAAGAAAACTTCCACCTAAGCAACTCCTACAGCAGTTCATTTTTCTAGGAATTTGTATACAGCAGGTGGCCTTGGAATTTTGGGCTCTGTTTCCCCTCAGGGTAAAATGTGTTGCTGTTTTTCTATCTCCCATCATTTGAAAAATTAAAACAGGTACTCATATGCCGTGAGCCTTTCTTCTCATGGCTTTCTCCACTGTTCCATTGCACGGTTTGGGTAAACAGCTTACATCCTAATGAAGTTTGTGAAGACCAGAGGAGAACAGGGCTGTCAGTATTCTGCCGGCCACATCAGATAAAGACTGAAGGGAAACCTTTGAATTTGATTTAAGGAGATTTAACTACCTGGATTCTTACCTTTGTGGGTTTTGCTAATCCAGGCTGAATAGAATGAAGAGAGAAAGGTCCTTTGAATTTCCCCAGAATGTATGTGATACCAGGTGTCCATAGGGGGTAAAGACATTTCAAGAATTTATTACTCTAGAAAATGTGATAATTCTGATCTCTAGCCTAATGGTACAAATGCGAACTAATCAATGTATGACACATGGTTTTTCCAATAAGCCTATTAAATAAAAAATTATCCTACTTTGACCTGAAGATGTTTTATTCACCTTCATCAAAAAAGACTGTATGTATAGGGCTTCTTGCTAAGAAAGAAGACACAGAACCTCAGGCCAAGCAGCTCAGAACCTGAGCATGGTGAGTCTGCACTTCTCAGTCAGCTAACCTGGGTGCACACCTCCGGCCCAGGTTTACCAGGTGTGAGAAGTGTCTCAAACAGGGTCTGGCAGATGCTGAGGGGCAGCCAGAAGACAGAACCCTGTAGCAGCAGAAGAGAAGAAACCAGGTGCAACTACAACTACTAAGTTAGTATCAAATAATAAAACGTATCTTACTCTCGGAGACCTGGGATCAGGAGATCTGGCTGGGGGTGTCTGCAGTGGGTCTGGGGTCTGGACATGGAGTTGAGAGGGAGAGTACGGACACTGCGGCAGGCCAGAGCCTTGTTTTCAGGTATGTCTTTCTCTTTAGATTAAAGATTTTAGTTACAATTGTGTCTGTTACCTTTCCACTATAGATAAGAGACAATTTTTTTTTACCTCTTCCAATATTTCTCAAATAAAATGAAACTATCAAAATTCAGAATTACAAGGCACTTATTCAAGAAATGAAATTTTATTTTCTAAATGTGCACGCAATATTTAAGTATTCAGAAGGGCAAGGAGGAAAAGGGATTAGCTTACATGGGTTATGCCACTTAAGCACATCTAGGAAAGACTGTGCTGCCTGCGAATATGGGGAATTGAATATTATTTAATAATAAAACCTAATTTGCTCTAGGAAAACCTGCCTGAAACGTCATTGGGTGGCATCTGTTAAGAACAAGAATCATCTTCCAGTCAAATTAGTAAGCACCCCCTGGACTTTATTACTTACAAAAACAATAACATCAATATATATATTTTTTAATTTTTATTGCATTTTAGGTTTTGGGGTACATGTGCAGAACGTGCAAGATAGTTGCATAGGTACACACATGGCAGTGTGTTTTGCTGCCTTCCTCCCCTTCACCCACACTTGGCATTCATCCCCAGGCTATTCCTCCCCAGCCCCCCCCCACTGTCCCTCCCCCATTTCCCCCAATAGACCCCAGTGTGTAGTAGACCCCTTCCCTGTGTCCATGTGTTCTCATTTTTCTCACCCGCCTATGAGTGAGAATATGCGGTATTTCCTTTTCTGTTCTTGTGTCAGTTTGCTGAGAATGATGTTCTCCAGATTCATCCATAACATCAATATTTATTATGATTCAACCTTGCCTAAAGAGATACTATATCATCATATATTTATTTAAATATATACATCAATACAAATTTTATATAGCAACAAACAGTGAATTCAGATTAAAAAGTCCTCTATTGCATGAAAGATGAATGATTCATATGGAAAGTACTTGGAATCCAGGGTACAAGAGATTCAAGGTCTTGCAAAAAGATGGACGTGAGGAGCAAAAACACTTGTAATAGTATTTGTGGACTGAGTGGTGAAAGGGAGACGAGTAGGAAAGAGAGAATGACACAATTCTTACAGAATGGGATGTTCTTGGATTCACAGAGGAGGTTTTACTTGAGCTGAGGCTGGAAATAGAGAAGCATGAGACTTTCGATTGGAGATTGGAGGAGGGTCCTGGTGAAGAAGAAGGGGTAAGCAGAGCCTCCCCGTCCTTCAGGTAGAAGCGATCTTTGCAGGTTTTGTGCAGCCGTGTGGGACAAAGACAAGCACATGGATCAGACACGCATGCCATGGCAAATGCACATAAAATGTCTGAGATTTTTTTTTCTTTGAGTGGCTCTAGTTAACGACTCCTCTGATTTAATATGAGCTGTTAAAAGAATCACTGCATTTCAACCAAATTATCATACCACTAAAAATGTTCGTCAACCTGTCAGTGTTGTGCCTGCAACTTGAACCCTCTGATGATTTAACTTTCATGCAATATTCACTTTTTATCATAAAAGTGAAGATAAATAACTCAAGTGCACACAGAAAATTCTTTCAGCTCTCTTCAGAAAGCCGCTTTAAGGGTTCAGGGCCTCTGTGACCCTGGCCTCCGTATGAACAGCTTAGCATGAGAATATTGGCTGAAAAACCCCAGCATTCTGCACTGGCAGATGGAGTGTGTGGCCATTTTTGAAGAGGAACAAATGTATGAATTTAATTAGAAAGGGATTTGACAGCTCCTTTCCTTTAGTTGCATAATTTTGGAGACAATTGGAATAAAGTACATGTTTTCTTCTTACAAAGATATACTGTTGCAACATTCTCTCATTCCTTCCTTTTTTTCTAATTTTCTATATGCCTCCCCCAGTTCAGGAGCTCATAAATTGTATTATTTATGCACTTTTTTTTTTTGCTAAATTCGTGGTAAAGACCGGTTATTTCTATGATTCTTTTAACAGAAGACCCACTTGGCATGCATGCACTTAATTTATGACTGGTCCGGTGCTGACAGCAGCCTGCCTGTAAGACCACGTGCCTCACACCACCTGAGCAGTTGATTAAAGATGTTGAGGCGCAGAGAAAATGCCGACTTTTCAGAGGGCAGGTCTCAATGCATTACATTATTTTTACAGGGAATTTTTAGGGACATGATCCTTGACCTCACAGTATATGAAAAGAACTGAGGGCAAAGGAAGTGTCCTTAATCTCAGTCCAATTATTGATATTAAATAGCAGAAGTCTGGCAATGCATCAATGCCAATAAAGTATTTGCAGAAGTCTGTGTAGACAGCAGCCCTTTTCTGATGCATAGTACCCATAAGAAGATTAAATGAGAACCTTGGGGCAGAGATGTACCTTAAGCCAGCAGTTCCTAACCTTTTTGGCACCAGGGATCAGTTTAGTGGAAGACAATTTTTCCACAGTCTGGTGGAGGACTATGGTTGAGGAGGCATTAGATTCCCGTAAGAAGTATAACCTAGATCCCTCACATGCACAGTTCACAATGGGGTTCGCAGTCCTATGAGAATCTGATGCTGTCACTGATCGACAGAAGACAGGGCTCGGGCTGTCATGCCCACCCACTTGCCACTCAACCCCTGCTCTGCAGCCTGGTTCCTGACAGGCCATGGAGCAGTACTGGTTCACAGCCTGGGAGTTGGGGACCCTTGCTTTAAGAAAGAATGTTTTTGACTCTAAGATACAACTTTAATACTCAAAAATGGAGAAAACATCAACCTTACTATCAAGCTGATGTTGATTAAGTGCAATCATATATGTAGAAAAGGAAAAGCTTTCCAATGTAAAACATTACTACTGTTGCTGTGCCGGACTGCACAAAGGTGTCTTTCCACTCAGAAAGTTACACTGTTTAGTTAAAGGGTATTATCTGGTCACCCTTAAACCATGGGCTGTAGCTCAGCTGTGTGCTGAATAGAATCTTTTTTTTTTTTTAGGCAGCTTTTCGCTCTTATTACCCAGGCTGGAGTGCAATGGCACAATCTCGGCTCACCGCAACCTCCGCCTCCTGGGTTCAGGCAATTCTCCTGCCTCAGCTTCCTGAGTAGCTGGGATTACAGGCACACGCCACCATGCCCAGCTAATTTTTTGTATTTTTAGTAGAGACGGAGTTTCACCATGCTGACCAGGATGGTCTCGATCTCCTGACCTCGTGATCCACCCGCCTCGGCCTCCCAAAGTGCTGGGATTACAGGCTTGAGCCACCGCGCCCAGCCCTGAATAGAATCTTAAGTCAGGCACATAACCACGTACTAGAGGCTCCTCAAAAGCCTAAGCAGAGCCACCTGTTCTTCAAGGGGTCCAGTGCCCAAACTCCATCTAATGAGGCCTTTGTCCTCCTTGTGACCCATCCTCCTTTCTTCATCTGCCTACTGAACCCTGGTCCTTCATGGCACTGGAATGACTCGCAGAGGTGATGTGGATGGAGGACGGTGAGTGCAGAGCTCCTGCAACAGGACTTTCCATTTTCTCCCACATCCAGTGAAATAACAGAGGGACCAAGTGAGACACACCATAGCCCTGGTTACCCCTGGAAACCGAGGTGGAGAAATCATTTTATTTATTCATTAAAAAAAATGTCAAGTAATTGCTACATATCAGGCCTTTGTTCAATCCATAACAGAGGGTGGAGCATACATAATTCCTACTTATTTGAGGCAGAGTTTAAGTGGACACCTACAATAAAAAAGTGAAACAACAGGCTGGGATGGTGGCTCACACCTATAATCCTAGCACTTGGGGAGGCTGAAGAGGGCAGATGACTTGAGGCCAGGAGTTCCAGACCAGCTTGACCAACATGGCGGCAAAACTCTGTCTCTTCTAAAAAATACAAAAATTAGCCAGGTGTAGTGGTGCACACCTGAGGTTTCAGCTGCTTGCTTGAGGGGCTGAGACACACGAATCATTTGAACCTGGGACGAGGAGGTTGCAGTGAGTGAAGATTGCTCCAATGCACCCCAGCCTGGGCAATGGAGTGAGACTCTGTCTTTTAAAAAAATAAAATAAAATAAGTAAATGAATAAATCAAATTCATGTGATCAGGTGAAAGCAGGGCTCCAGGAAAGAGAAAGAGGCATGCAGGTTGGGAGTGACTAAAAGACATCACTGTGACAGGAAATTTTTAGTCGAAACTTGAGGGTATAAAAGAACCCAGCTAGAAGAAGAGTACAGATGAAAAACATTCCAGACTGTAGGCGCAGCATATGTGTGGGTCCCGAGGCAAAAAAGTGAGTCCCACATCTGAGGAAATGAGAGGCAGAATCATGGGGTGTCATGTGGGCTAGAAACACCGTGGTGAGCAGTGGATCCTGGGAGCCAGGTGACACTGTGCACCCATAGGCATGTGAAGAAGATTCTCTATGAAAATGCACTGGAAGGCACTTGAATTATGTTAATCAGAGGAGTGATCTGATCCAAGCTCTACTTTAAAAGATGACTCTGCCACTTGAATGATGGACTTGAATGGACCAAAAATGAAATCTGAAAGACTATTTGGGGACTCTTGTTCTATCATAGGAAAAATGTTTTGGATTAGGGTGGTGGCTATGAGTTGGGAGAGAGTTGGATGGATTCAAGGTTTCAGGAGCATGACTAACAGGACCTGTTGAAGTGAAGGAGAGGGGTGATCTGGACGTAACTTCATGTTTTTAAGGCAAATTTATTTCAAATGATTTGAGATCGGTAACCTTGTTGTCAGAGACAAGAAGCCTGAAGAAACAAGATTTTCAAATAGGTAACACATAAGTGTGTTGAGGAGGGTAGAAATTACGGTTGAGTTTTAGTCATTTTAATTTTGAAAATCAGTGAGTTGTCTGAAGGCAAGGTCCCAGGGTGGCTGGACACAGGCTCTAGAGTCAGATTTTGTCTGGGTATAAAATACTCATTTCGGAATTGTCTTTACCTAGATGATGTTTAAGGTCCTCTGAGACAATAAACAATGAACATGATTTAAAAGGGACAGGACCAAGCTCTGAGGAAGAAAAGTGGTCACAGTTTTACTGGCTTCAAAAGTCACCAGGAAAAAATGGGGTTGGAGGAGAAAAGGGAGGGAAAAGCAGCAGGAAGTCAACTTGCAGAATGTGAAATCATGAAACTCAGGAAGAGAGAATCAGGCAAAAGAGATGGTTTTCTGTTCCAAAGACTCCTGTGAGAGCAGATGAGTCAGATGAGACGAAATGGTCTAAAATGGCACTCATCAAAGTTGACGACATGCGAATGTCTAGTGACTTTGACAGAAGCCCTTTCAGTGAACGCAGGCTCAAGTGGAAACAACAGTAAAAGAGAAATAAGGAAACTGCAAGAATTGACTGGAAAGAAACTTAACAAAAGAGAGGGTAGCAATAGGAAGATCAAAATTTGGAACAGGGAAAGGGAGGAACGTAGTCTTAGCTCTTGAGGATGTAAAGTTGCCGGAGAGCTGTTTGGGAGGCTCTGCGGTGTACCCTTGTGTGCGTGGGAGAATGAGCCAGTTGAGAGTGAGAGGACAGCCTTGGGGGTAGCACAATGTGCTAGAAACTAAGGAGTGCTGTCTTCAACCCTTAGAGAAGAACTGGTCTTAGCTTACAGGAAAGAAGAAGGCGTTCATGTGTGCAGGTGTGAGAAGGTGAGGAGACAACTAGAGAAGTGGCTTCCAGCATTCTCACTACTACATAAACCCTCTTATTTTCCCTTCATAAATTCTATCTACCAAAATATTTTATGTGTAACACATTTTTAGTTAATTCACTTACCCATTTTTTCAAAGACCAATGAGAGAGCGATCAGCATAAGGTAGTATTTTGTTAACTATGGAGGTATACACTCATGCTTTGGGTCATTTCTGGGAAATCACTATTTCTATCTTCCCTCTCATGATAGTATCTGTGTACTCAGAGGGGATTCAGCAGCTCAGAGGGAGATGGATATGAAGCAGATGGATACCTGTTGAAAGGTCACAGATGCTGGCTGAAGCCAGAACCCCCACATTCAATCTTACAGGAACTCCTCCCACAGCTCCTGGGTTTGCTCCTGGCTGGCAGCCCTCAGCTGCGGAGATCTATTTCCCTGAAGCTTTATCCCACTTTCTGAGGATGGTCTGAATTCAATGACTTGTTAACGTAGGTGGCATAATTACCCAACCCCTTGTTCCAATTTAGGACAATTCTGAGGAGTCATCCCAGATTAGAGCACCCTTTCTGGTTGGCTGAGAGCTTTGTTGTGACTGTATCTCAGCCTACATTCTCCCTCTGCAACCTTGAATTCTTCCCTTTCATGAAAATATGCTAATCTTAAAAGCACTTTCAAATAAATTTCTTAGAGTCTACCACAGAGAAGATCCACTGTTATTAGTTAAAATGTGTTCCCTAAAAAGATATGTGGAAATCTTGACCCCGATACCTCTGAATATGACGTCTTTTGGAAACAGAATTCTTGCAGAAGTAATAGAGCTAAGATAAAATCATTACGGTGAGCCCTGCTGAAATGTGGCTGGTGTCATTATAAGAAGAGGAAATAAGACATGAAGAAAGAGAAACACACGGAGCATACCTCATAATGACAGAGGCAGGAATTGGATGGAATTGCAAGTCAAGAAATGCCAAGGATTGACGGCTACCACCAGATGCTAGTGAGTAGCGAGGGAAAACCCCATTCAGAGTCTCAGAGAAAGTCTGGTCCCGGTGAAACCTTTATTTGGGGACTTCTGTTCTCCAGAAGTGTAGGAAAATAAATGTATGTGGTTTTGAGTTACCCAGTTTTAGGTACTCTGATTATAGCAGCCATAGAAAATGAATGCCTCATTCTTTAACACGTGGTAACACTGACAGTCGGTGAAAGCAGACACCAATATTGCGTTCTGAAGCTGACTTACCAGCCATGTGATTGCCAATAAAGAATGCACCACTGGTGGTAGATGGCACACTGATAAACTCAAGTACAAGGTGAAGTACAGTTGCTAGAAGTTTCTCTGGGGATGAGCTGTGTTGCCATCTCAGTAGAAGGAAATAGAGTTGAAGGTTGAATTAATGAAATGTTTTTGAAATATGCGGCAGATAGTCATTATGATGACATCACAATTATTAAATGTTACTTGAAAAGATATTATTTTGAAAAAAATATAATAAAAGATGAAAACATTCAAGAAGTAATTGAAAGCAAGATGTGAAAGCCGAAGACAGACTATATTTTCATCTAATCTAATTCATAGATTATGACTTTCAACTCCCATAACTTAATGGCACAAAGAATGTATGACTTGGCAAATAACTAAACTGCTATGCGTGAAAATTTCAAATTCTAGATTCGCCCAAACCCACTGACCCCAGAACAGCCCTCCACCTCCTGTTAGAGGCTAGGGCCCTCTCTCTCTTTCTTGAAGATTATGCAGAGACCTATGGTCCACAAGACACAACGTGTCATCATCAGAATTTAGCACAGCAGCCACTTCTGAGCAGACCAATAACTGGAGAAAGGCAAAAACTGAAGAGAAGAACATACAGTCCATGCTACAACAAAGACAAGGCACCTGGCAAGGCCTCCATTGGTGATTTCCCAGGCCACCACGCTGAAGGCTGGTGACAGCCTCTTGAGGACAACAGAGGCTCCGTGTCTGTGATGGTGCCCTGTGACAGTCACCGCGAGCTTCCTTGGATCTTTGCAGCATGGTAGAGAGCACACTAATTTACACTTCCAGTGTGCCATCTCTAGGCACACTACCTAAAAGCATGACTATGAGGCTGAGTCCCCAAGAGGTGGGCTACTTGGGTCTAGGAAATAGGGGTTGAAAGTACTGACTCAGTTTAAAATCACTGCCTGTGACCTGATTGGGAGAGTTTTTTTAATTTTCTTTCCTGCAACTCTAGTGTTTGCAGGGTTATAGATTCTAATTCCCAAAGGGGGAAAATATTTTATAGGGGGCACTATAGGAGACCCATTGAATTAACAATTGATGGCTTCTACTTAGAGACTTATTGTTCCTCATGGCAAGTACCACAAACAAACCAAAAAAGGGAATCGTATTAGGATGAGAGATTCTGAAAATTTCCCTCTCCTTTCCGGATATTAAAACAAGTATATATATAATTTTTAACTTGTTATGTATAATTCTTCTTCTATAAAAACTTATCTCAGAAATGAAATCAAAGAATATACTATGTAGAGAGCTATTCTGCTTGAACTTGCATATAAATGTGAGAATTGGTATTTTATTTTAGACATGAGAAATATATGACCAGAATAGACTTTTATATGTTCCCTTCATGCTATAATTCTCAATATGAAAATGGTAAATTTGAGGATGTGGTTAAAAAGTCAAATGCTGTGGCCAGGCATGGTGGTTCAGGCCTGTAAACCTAATACTTTGGGAAACAGAGGCAGGCAGATCGCTTCAGGTTAGGAGTTCAAGACCAGCTGGGCTGACATGGTGACACCCTCATCTCTACTAAAAATATAAAAAGTAGGTGGACATATTGGCAGTTGCTTGTAATCCCAGCTAGTCAGAAGGTTGAAGCATGATAATCACTTGAGACCAGGAGGTGGAGATTGCAGTGAGCCGAGACCCTGCCACTGCACTCCAGCCTGGGAGACAGAGCGAGATTCTGTCTCAAAGAAAAAAAACATTTACATGCTGCAATATACTACCAAAAATCACAGGCACACAATACCTACATTATTTCATTGTGATTTTAGAACCATATAAAAAACAAAACTATGGAAAATGTTTTGTTTTTGGCAGGTATTATGAAGTAAACTATTTTGGATGTTAAAATGTGTAAAATTACAAAATTTTCTTTAATGACAACTGTGAATATATTTTTAAGTACTGTTAACTGACAGTGCATCATGTTCAAAGTGATCTTCAGCAGGTGTTCACATGAAGCAAAAGCTGTTTCTATAAAAAGTAAGTAAGAGGAAATGATTCCATTGAAACAAAACATGACAACACTGAAATATAAAAAGAAAAAGGGACCCAAGATAGGAATGATTATATTCTTTTGGTACCGGGATATATTATAATCCACACTAAAAAATACATTTGGGATAACGTCTTTTTTCCTAAATCTAAGTGAATTCATTGTTTCTCTAAGTTTAAAGGTAGAAAATCTGCAATGGAATATTATGAAAGGGAGACAGCTTTCAAAATAATGCAAATGAGATATAATTCTTCCAGTGAAGAGGTGCTATTGACATGGTGATGTACAAAATAAAATGTTCTATGACTTTTTCAAACAAATTAAAGGAGAATAAAATAAGTACTCTTTTGTAATTTGACTTTTTAATGTAGTACAGATGAAATAATGTCCATCTTTGTAAAAATAATTTCAACTTTTGTTTTAGATACAGAAGATACATGTGCATTTTATTGCAAGGGTATATTGTGTGATGCTGGTGTTTAGGGTACAGACACCATCACCCAGGCACTAAGCATAGTACCCAATGGGTAGTTTTTCAACCCATGCTTCCCTTCCATTCTCGCTCCTCTAGGAGTTCCCAGCGCCTATTGGTCTCACCTTTATGTCTATTTGTAACTAATGTTTAGCTCCCACTTAAAAATCAGAACATGCTATATTTGATTTTCTGTTCCTGCATTAATTCTCTTAGGATTATGGCCCCCAGCTGCACCCATATTGCTGCAAAAGACATAATTTCATTATATTATATGGCTGTGTTCAGTAAATGGTGGATTGGGTTAAAAAATGTGGTACGTATGCAGAATAATGTTCATCTTAACGATAGATTGATTTTCTGAGTTTGAGTTGTAGCCTCATATTCCATTAGAGACACACACCATTAAATACTTAACTTATCCCCTACACAAGGATTTTACTTGACTTTAGTTTATTACAACTATGAACATTGCTTTACTAAAAAAAATTTCTACATGTAACTTTGTGTATTTCTCAATTGTTTCCTTGGAACAGAGACTTGCAATGTTGATATGGATGCTTTTAAAACCTTACTGTGGGCCGGGTGTGGTGGCTCATGCCTGTAATCCCAGCATTTTGGGAGGCCGAGGAGGGTGGATCACAAGGTCAAGAGATCGAGACCATCCTGGTCAACATGGTAAAACCCCGTCTCTACTAAAAATACAAAAAATTAGCTGGGCATGGTGGCGCGTGCCTGTAATCCCAGCTACTTAGGATGCTGAGGCAGGAGAATTGCCTGAACCCAGGAGGCGGAGGTTGCGGTGAGCCGAGATTGTGCCATTGCACTCCAGCCTGGGTAATAAGAGCAAAAACTCCATCTCAAAAAAAAAAAAAAACCTTACTGTGACTGCTGCTGAGTGACCTTCTGTGCGGCAGTGCCTGGTGGATGGAGCACTGAAGCTGTGCAGCATGGTAGTAAGACTGCACCAATTTGCACCTCTCTATACCTTAGGTTGTGTATAGGAAAGTTTATTTCCCTACTGTGCAAAAATGAGTACAAATTGCTTTTAATCCCTATTAATTTGATAAAGTGTACTAGTTTGAAACAGATATTTTGAAAATATCTTATTCTACAAGCAAAAGATAAAGTCAACTCCATAAAGAAAAATATTTATTTTTATTAGTAGTCTCGATGTAATGTGTAATTGCATAATATTCTACAGGTATTTTGGATATGTGGGTAAATGACAAGACATTTTTGTGTATCACTGTCACTCAGTGTACAGCCGTTGATATGAAGAATGGTCAAATGGTCACTAGGATTTACTGTGACAAATGTGCTTAGTGTTTTATATATATACACACACACACACACATATATATATACACATACATATTAGGAGGTTTAAATGGCAGGTATACAGAAGTTGCTATAAATATTGACTGACATATATTATAAAATATTATTACAACAGAAAGTATGATACTTTGTAGACTATTCCAGCTAAATGTTGTAGTAACTTTAATAAAATGACATACATGGTAATTACTGACAATTTTGTATAAAGATAATGTTGAGCAATTAGTGGGCTTAGATTGTCAGAGTGGAATGTTAAGAGTTTTATAATACCCTGTTTGCTGGTGTGTTTTGGGGTTTTAGCCTGGATTTTTCATTGTAAAATATTTCATTTATAAAGTTTTGTAGTCTTAAAATTGGAGCTGTGTATCTTGCAGTTGCTCCCAGGTGATGGGGTCAAGTGCCCACTCAAAACTGGTTCAGAAGTTAAGACTGATGCTGCCCACACAGTGAGCGAGTAGGAACAACCTTATGTGCTGGGGATTTCTGGAGAAAACAGGGGAAACTCCCAACCTGATCTGAAGTGGTTTGAGAACAGGACAGCCAAGGGGCTTTGATTCATATTGTGCTTAAGGATTGGGTTAAGCTTTACCACTCTCAGTGGTGAAACATCAAAAGTGGAATCAGACTCTTTCTTATTCTATAAAGGGCCTGAGAATGGCTCTGGATCCCAGTTTCCGTATTAATAAAATGTGAAGTAAAAAATGAATGAAAAATGAATGTTCTTTATTCTTTACCATTCCATCATCACTGACTTCCGTTTCCGCTACTTTATAGTACACATCTGGCAACAAAATATTAAAAATGCAAAATAACTCCCCATGCGAAAGTTATACCAAAGCTAGCACTAGCTGATTTCGAGCTCTCCTGGCTCCTGGCATAGGATCCCCTTGATGTTCACAATTACTTTGAAATGTATTTTAAAGACACTTACAGATATATAACCTACTGTCGAACTGAAAAACAGTAACATTCTTAAACATTCACTAATCCACTATTAAGCCTGAGCTGCTGTGTTAGTTCGTTCTCACAATGCTATAAAGAACTACCTGAGACTGGCTAATTTATAAAGAAAAGAGGTTTAATTGACTTGCAATTCCACATGGCTAAGGAGGTCTCAGGTAACTTACAATCATGGTAGAAGGCAAAGGGGAAGAAAGGCATGACTTACATGGCTGCAGGAGAGAGGGAGAGAGAAGGGGGAGGTGCCAAACTTTGAAACCATCATATCTCATGAGAACTCTCACTATCATGAGAACAGCAAGTGTAAAATCTGTCCCCATGATCCAATCACTTCCCACAAGATCTCTCCCCTGACACATGGGGATTACAATTCAACATGAGATTTGGGTGGGGACACAGAGCCACACCATGTCAGCTGTCTTACTTTGTTCCCAGAACAGCCCGGTGTAGTGGTCATCATTTAGAGGAAAGTGAGATGGCTCTGCTCTGGCATAACATAGATTAGATCTTAAGACATTAGCCCTCCAGCTGTCAGCTCTGTAAAACTGGGAAAAACACATGAGGAAACTATATTCAGACAATGGAAAACAGGCAGGGCCAAACTCCATCCCTGCAAGCAAAGAAACTCATGCAATGAGTTCAAGGTTGCCCAGTTTTTTGCCTGGGGATGGCTCTCTGGCCACGGTATAGTGAGCTGAAGCGTACAGAGAACACATGATGTGAGGTGGTAGGGATCAGAGGTCAAGGCAGCCAGAAAGGCAGGAGCCAGCAGCGCACAGATGATTCGGAGAGGACAGAGCTGTGCAGTGGGTCTGCTGCAGGCAGTTTTCTGACCTTTTATAAGATGTTCATTCTTGTGGTTGTCGTGTGCTTCCCGAAGCCTTTCGGTTGCTTCTTGTACCACCTGATAACAGAAACATCATGTGATAGGAGTTCTTCTTTAGTTCTTCTTTAACTAAACTCCCTTAGTTTCTTCTTCTTCTAAAGCCATCCTAGCAAAATGTTAGAATGGTCTTCCAAGGGCCTTGACAAAGGGCTACTGTTTATCTCAGGAGAATTCTCCCCTATGGATTAATTATCTCTTATCCACCTTCATTTTGCACCTCTGTGATTCAGCATCCTCAGTGTGCCATCCCATCCGTACTCTTCGAGTTCCTCCTGGTACAACACAGCTGGGTTCTGCAGCCCTGACGGTGGTACATGGTCTCTTTCCTCCTTGGCAGGCTCAGCCTTTGCCCAGTGATTGATCTGCTGGACAGGAGTGCAGGAGAAACCAGCTATTGATGGGATACACATTGTCTTCTAGGGGAGAGTTATCTGCAATATCTTCAAGCGAGGGAAAAGCACTAGCTTCTAACAGAAGGAAGCATGCTCTCTTCGACCCCTGGACTCCATTATACACTAAAACCCCAACAGTTTTACATAGCCTTCCTCTGGACATGTGCAGCTCAGCTGTCAGTGACCATGTGCAAGTTACTCCTGTGGACCTAACACTGTCTTGGAGTTTCTTGTCAATTCAATAATACTGGGATTCGGGGGATGTACACATTAAAATAAGAAAATCAACTATATTTACTGGCAAATGATGTGATTAAATGTGTAGAAAATCCAAAATAATTTACATAAGAGCTGCTAGATCTAAGACGTGTTTCATAAATTTTCAAGCTGCAAGATCAATATATCAAACATCAAATGTATTTCTATACATTACCAATAAATAATTGAAAACTAAAATTTTAAAAATCAACATCATATAGAGTGCTATCAAAATCATAAGCTATTTAGGTATAAATCTAATGAAAGGCATAGATCTAATGAAACATTGGCATGATACGTAGCTCTAACCTGTAAAATACTGAGAAGAGAAATTTTTTAAAAAGACATTATCCGGCTCTCTTTTAATGGATAGAGTGATAATAACTGTGTTGATGAATTAGAATATCCAATGTTGTTAAAATGTTAATTCTCCCCAAATTAATATTGATAGGTTAATTCAACACAACTTCATACAAAATCCAGTGAGCTCTATCATGGGTATTGAACAGCCTATTCTAAATTTTATATAGACATTCAGAGGACATAGAATAAGCATGGCAATTAAGAGTAAAGACAGTTTTCAAATATTTAGCCTCCCTAATTTCAAAGCTTACTAAAAGTCATAGGAATCAAGACACTGGGGTATAGGAGAGAAAATAACCACATAATTCAAAAATAGGTCCACATATTTATGGTCAATTGAATTTTGATAAAGGTACTGAAGTAATTCAGTAGAGAAATATATTGGTACCAGAAAAATTGATAATCCACATGCAAAAGAGCGAACCTCCATCAACATCTCAGACCCTGCATAAGCATTACCTCAAACTAGGCCTTAGGTCTAAATGTAAACATCTGTAAAAGTATAAAACTACAAAAATAAAAATTTTTAACTTTGACTTAAGTAATATTTTTATATAGGACACAAAAAGCATGAAACATAAAAGGCTTAGTGACTGTACTTTACTAAAAACTGCTCTTTGAAAGGCACTATTAAGAAAATGAAAATAAAACAAGTCATACCAAATGAAAATATATCTGCAGAAATACATACCCGATGAAGAATCTAAAAAGAATATTAAACATTTTCTAAATTAATTAATCATTCTGCTAAAAACATGAAAAATATGGGTAGACAACTTGATAAAATGCTTCACCAAGAAGATATTCAGATGGAAAATAAGCACAGGAAAATATATTTAATATTATCAGCCACTAGAGATGACTAAATGAAAACCACAACAACCGACCACTGCAGACCGATTAGAATGACTAAAATAAAATAGCCCTGATCATGCCAACTGCTGCTGAGGATACAGTGCAACCAGAACTCCCATGTGAGAGAGAGTTTAGGAAGAATTCTGGCAGTTTCGAGTGAAATTAAACATGTGCTTGCCATGTCACTCAGCATCCCATTACCAGGTGTGTACTACCTGCTAAATGAAGACAAATGTCTACACCAAACCTTATTTCCAAATACTGGGTTATTCTACCTTCAGAATTCAATGTGTGAAATCAGATTTTCCCTCATTATTAAGTTACTTTGAGTTTTGGGTTTTAGATAATAAAATGGTCTCTATCATATGCAAATAACAATTACCTAAAGAGAAAATTTTATGGCTGATTTTCAAGTTAAAGTGCATTCCACCTTTTTACCCTAGCTGAAATGAGAGCATTGAATAACTCGTTTTGGGACTCAGCATGCAGGTCATGAAAATACTTGTATAAACTTTAGAAAGTATGTTTCTTAAGAATACACTCTTTAAAACTTAACACATAGGTCTTAAAAAGTGAACATACCTGTAATATCCACAAAGGAATTTGGCTTCTCCAGTCTCCCTGTTTATGTTGCCAAATATATTTTAAAACTGATTTAAACAATGAGGTTTTATGTGCTTTAATTTAGAGTAAATGCCAAATACACCATCTAAGGCCTGCGCTAGGAGGGTAAGAAAATGATTTGCAATGTGAAACTGACAACGAAGACACCTCGTACCTCAGTCTCATGTAGCTTCTATTTCTTGCTGCAAGGTCACTTTAAGTCATTGCACAAAAAATCTGGGGAAAGGATTAAAGATGGAAGCCTCAAATATAACCCTGCATCAAGCATTAATACTCCAAATACATCTACTAGTGATAAGAACAACATCAGTTTACAAGTGCATCATTTGTAATTTCGTTCCACACTTTCAACATTGTTATGTTGATATATCATGAGCCCCAAGAAGAATGAGTGACTTATCCATCTCTCTGAGCCAATGGCAAAATTGAAGTTCCTAAGCTTATTCTGAAGTCTGACCCTTCCACTCTACAAGAGTTGAGCTCAAATGGTGCCTTCATGTTGTAATTTTCCTCTTTCTGTCCATGACAGCTTGTCCTGGGCACCAAAACCATTATGTGGATGAATAACATAATAGCCTGGAAAAGAAAGACGTGTTAATCACATATTACAATCTGATATTGTATCCCCATTTCACTATCTTTTACTTATGAATTGTTTCAAATTATTTAATATATAAATTATATTGTAAAAGTACCTATGCTAGCCAATGATCTAAAACTAATTGATAATATTTTATCATATGAATATCATTTCTGTTTTGTCACAAATAATTGTCATATAAATTTGTATCTATAAATTAACTGTGATAATGATGATAAATAATTATAAAAATTTTGCTAGAGAAAAAGATGTAAATTTTATCACTGAAAAATAAAAATGAAATACCTTTTATTTCTGACTAAGGAAGCTTAAGATGTTTCAGGATTGCTTCTGTCCAGCAAAGAACAAGAAAACCAGAAATATTTAAGGCACATCTATTTTCTGACATTGGACAATAGGAAATACAGGACTGTGATCCCAGAGAAAAGGAGAATATATGAAGTGATATCATCCTTGTCCTGGCTTTTGTTCCAGAGATACTTTCTGCATGCACTCAGAATGTGAGGAACAAAAATAGTCTGATACAAAGCAATACTTACTATGTAATTCGATTCATATTAAAAACTATAAAACAAAAATCTACTCTACAATGACAGCAAGAAGTTCAGTTGTTGCCTGAATGTGATAGCAGGAGATTTAGCAGAAGGGGAAACAAAAGAAACTTTCATTTGTGATGGAAATATTTTATTATACAAACCGTGGTGGTGGCGTTTAAACAGTGTAAACTTTTCACTAACTTATCAGGCTCCATTTAGAATTAATTAATTTTATTATATATAAAGTATTCCTTGGGAAGATTTATTTTTAATTAAAAAACAAAAATGAGTAAATTCAGAGTGAATCCCAATACAAAACACATGTAAATAAAGATAAGGATATATACAAATACATTTTCACAAAATAGTAGGGAGAAATTAGTAAGTTACAAGATAGAAAATTAATAAAGCTGTCAAACCCAAAGCCCATTTTGGTATCTTTAATAAAATACATAAATCTTTATAAGTACATAAAAAAATAAAATATAAATACACCATAATGAAATTGATTAGGCATATATATGAAAAACCTAAGGTACAGAGGTGATAAGTAATTTAAAGAGAAGAGTGTACACAAGTAACTGTTAGCAAATCTTAAATATTGTTCTTTGATTATAAATTTAAATTAATGGAATATGACATAGGAAACTGTTAAATGTTAAATGTGGTAACAAGCATAGAAATCATTTTAATAGTTTGCAAGGAAATACCTCAAAGATATGTGTGTACATACAAAATTATGAATGAATAGAAATAAAACATTATAGAGGACATAATTCCTATTCTATCTAAAAATAACTCAGAGCATTGAAAACTGGACCCCTCCTGGGTTTGTATTATAAACCACAATAAAAATATGACAGATAAGAGAACATTCTAACATCAATATGAATGCGATATCCTAAGGAAATCAGCAAGTGCCAAATAGATTAAAACAATAAAACCAAGTAAGATTCATTCCAGAAATGTAAGCTTATCCAGTGTAGAGCACTCCTTACAATTCACATAACAGGTCAAAGAGGTGCCAAAACATATTGATAAAATCAGCAATTGTTATTTTTTAAACAATTTTTTTTTAACAAATATACACAAGTTTGAATAGCCAAATTGATCAAGCAGAAGAAAGGATATCAGAGGTAGAAGACCAACTTAATGAAATAAAATGAGAAGACAAGAATAGAGATAAAAGGATAAAAAGGAATGAGCAAAGTCCCCAAAAAATATGGGACTATGTGAAAAGACCTAATCTACATTTGATAGGTGTACCTGAATGTGATGGAGAGAATGAATCCAAGCTGGAAAATACTCTTCAGGATATTATCCAGGAGAATTTTCCCAATCTAGCAAAGTAGGACACTATTCAACCCCAGGTAATACAGAGAACACCACAAAGACATTCCTCAAGAAGAGCAACCCCAAGGCACATAATCATCAGATTCACCAGGGTTGAAATAAGGAGAAAATACTAAGGGCAGCCAGAGAAAAAGGTCAGGTTACCCACAAAGGAAAGCCTATTAGACTTACAGCAGATCTCTCAGCAGAAACCCTACAAGCCAGAAGAGAGTGGGGGCTGATATTCAACATCCTTAAAGAACAGAACTTTCAGCCCAGAATTTTATATCCTGCCAACTAAGCTTCACAATTGAAGGAAAAATAGAATCTTTTGTGAACAGGCAAGTGCTCAGAGATTTTATTGCCACCAGGCCTGCTTTGCAAAAACTTCTGAAAGAAGCATTACACACAGAAAGGAACAACCAGTATTAGCCTTTCTAAAAGTATACCAAAAAGTAAAAAGCATCAACATAAAGAATAATTTACATCAATGAATGGATAAAATAGCCAGTTAACATCAAATGGCAGTAACCCTAAATTTAAATTGACTAAATCCCCCAATCAAAAGATACAGCCAAAACCTAATGGTATACTACATCCAGACCCATTTTATATCCAAAGATACACAAAGACTCAAAACAAAGGGTTGGAGAAAGATTTACCAACCAAATGGAGAGCAAAAATAAATAAATAAACAAAAAGCAGGAGTTGCAATTCTCACATTTGATAAAACAGATTTCAAAGCAACAAAGATACAGTGGTAAAAGGATCAATGCAATTATAAGAGCTAAGTATCCTAACACCTAGATACATAAGACCCATAAAGAGATTTAGACTCAATGAGACAGAAAATTAATAAGGATATCCAGAACTTGAACTCAGATCCAGAACAAGTACACTTAATAAGTATATATAGAGCTCTCCACTTTAAATACACAAAATATACATTCTCCACTTTAAATACATAAAATATTGATCGGCCATTATTAATACCCATTTTTAGAATAAAGCAATATTCCTGTTCTCTCTCCCTCTTTTTCTTCCTTTCTTCCTCTCCTTCTCTCCTTAAAAAAAAAAAAGTTTCTCTTTAAGTCTTTCAGATAAAAAAAAATTTATTAAGATACACTTCACTAATTCTATAACTTATCCTCCTAAAGCAGAGGTCGATAAACCCCGGGCCATAAAGAGAAGACCGGGTCCATGGCCTGTTAGAAACTGGGCTGCACAGCAGGTGGTGAGCGGCAGGCAAGCACAGAAGCTTCATCTGTATTTACAATCACTCCCCATGTTGCTCATTACTACCTGAGCTCCTGTCAGATCACCAGCAGCATTAGATTCTCACAGGAGCACACACCCTACTGTGAACTGTGCATGCAAGGGATCTGGGTTTCGTGGTCCTTATGATAATCCAGAGCCTGATCATCTGACACTGTCTCCCATCACTCCCAATTAGAACCATCTAGTTGCAGAAAAGTAAGCTTAGCTTAGGGTTCCCATTGACTCTGCATTATGGTGAGTTGTGTAATTATTTTATTGTATATTACAATGTAATAGAAATAAAGTCCACAATAAATGTAATGTGCTTGAATCTTCTCAAAACAATCCCCCCACCCCAATCTATAGAAAAATTGGCTTCCAAAAAACCAATCTCTGGTGCCAAAGAGGTTTGGGACTGCTGTCTTAAAGTATTCAATTCAATGTTATCAATTATGGTAAATGATTATCATCGTATATTTCATTTTAGTTTATTTCTAGATTCCCCTTATAGCTCAAAACCAGCATCAAACTTTAGAACATTTCTATTTCTCATAAGAGAAACTCTGTACCATTAGCAATCATTCCGCAATCCCTCCAAACTGCCTCAGCCCTAGGCAAGCATTAATCTACATTTTGTTTTACATATTCAGATGCACTGAACAATTTCATATGAATGGAGTCATGTAACAGGTAGTTTTGTGACTGGCTTCTTCAGCATGTTTTCCAAGTTCTTTCATCTTGCAGCATATGTCTATTCTTCATTTGTTACTGCTGAATAACATTTCATAGTATAGATATACAATGTATATATCCATTCTTACTTGATGTACATTTGAGTTGTCTCTGCTTTTCACCATTATAAGTCGTGCTTCAGGACAGACATAGTAGCTCCCAGTGCTTTGGGAGCCCGAGGTGGGAGGATTACTTGATACCTGGAGTCCTAGATGAGCCTGGGCAATGTAGTGAGACCTCATCTCTAAAAAAGAAAAGGTGTTTTTTTTGTTGTTGTTGTCCTTTGTTTGTTTGTTTTTAATTAGCTGGGCATGCTGCTGTGCAGCTGTGGTATTAGCTACTCAGGATGCTGAAGTGGGAGAATTCCATAGAATTGCCTGAGCTAAGGAGCTGAAGGTTATGAAGAGCTGAGATGGCACCACTGCACTCCAACCTGGGTAACAAAGTGACATCCTGTGTCTGTTAAATAAACATTTTAAAAAGTGCTTCAGTGAAAAATCCTGTACAAGGTTATACCTAGATGTATACTGTCATATCTCTCTGATATGTACTTAGGAAATAATCTAATTTCTCTTGTAATCTCTTCTTTGGCAAGTTTTTTTTAGCATATTTTTATGTTTAAATTGCCTTATATTGTTTTCTAGTTCGATTTGATTACATTTGTAGAATATATTTTGTTTGATGGCAGTAATTTTAAACTTATGTGGCTCATTACATAGTCTGGAGAATGTTTTACCTTGGAAAATGTTCCATGCATACTTGAGAAGAATTTGTATTTTGCTGCCATTGGGTGAAGTATTGTATAGATGTCTATTAGTTGTAGTTATTTTATAGCAATCAAGTCTTCTATATGCTTGTTGATATTCTTCCTAATTGTTTATCCATTATCAAAAGTGGGATATTGAAGTTTCCAATTATGATTATCAATGTGTCTATCTCCAACTCTGTCAGCTTATGATTTATGTATCTTGGAGTTTTGTTGTTAGGTGCATATATGTTTGTAATTGCTTAGTCTCAGTGATGAACTGTACATATTATCATTATTAAATACCCCTCTTTAACTATAGAAACATTCTCAGATTTGCTGTTTTAATGTCTATTGTATCTACTATAAGCATAAGCACTCCAAGTCTCTTATGACTCTTTGCGTAGTAATCTTTATTCATTCTTAACTTTCAGCATATTTGTTTCTCTGAGTCTAAAGTGTGTCACTTGTAGAGCAAGCACCGTTTGTTAAAATAATAAAGTTATAGCCTAGAGAACACTTCCCTTACATGACAAATGATATCTACTTAAAATAAGTAGCCAAAATTCTGTTTCTTCAACAAAAAACTTACAAGCATCCCTTCTAAACATAGAACCAAGAAAATAAACAGGCACAAAGATTTCCAATTTAAAACGCTGTGCATCATCTGCTGATGTGTTAAGGTATGTGTTTCTTAAATGAGAGAAACAAAAATTTTTAATTAAAAGAAAATAAAAATTATCTTCCCATTTCCAGTACTCCTGATTGGTTTTCTAATCTGTCTTTCTCAATAGTTTCTATATCTATCTTATATAATATTTGCTTTCTTGTTTTAACTTCTTACTTGCCAGTTCTTAGTATTCTCCCTCTGAAACGTTGGCTTCACAAAAGCAAGTACTTTTTTTCTGTTTTGTTACTTTAGATGCTCCAGTGGTTCAAACAGGGCATAATACATAACCATAGCTCAACAAATATGTGAAAATACATGGATAATTTGAAGATAAAACAAATATATTTTTAAAATAATGAGGGAAATCAGCTAAAGACCTGAAGTCCACCTTTGATCATAAATCAATAAAAACATTTAAGAAAAGTAATGATTGGGAAATGGGGAAGGGGAAGCATTTCATGTTTTGATATTATACAACATAAGGATAATTAAAACATGTCACCATGTGTAACTGGTGCAGCATTAAGCAGACAGGTTAAAAAATGAGCTAGACTATCTCCTAGAAGCCCCACCTATACAGAGAAATCTAATATATGATCAGGTTGTTCTCTCAAATCAATAGGAAAATATGAATTCTTGAATGCCAACATGATGCTCAAAAAAAATGTTTATTGGAGTGTTTCAAATTTTGAGTTTTCAAATTAAGGGCGCTCAACCTGTACCAAAATCTGCCGACAGTCAAGTCCATTCTATAAAATGGTGCGGCATTTGCATACAACCTATGCACCTCCTCCCATATAATTTAAATTATCTCTAGATTACTTATAATACCTATGCATAAAATTCTATGTAAAGAGTTGTTATATCGTGTTATTTAAGGTATAATGATAAGAAGAAATCTGTACATGTTCAGTAGTGACACAATTGTTTTCAAATATTTTTGATTCAAGGTTAGTGGATGTAGAACTCACAGGTGTGAAGAGCCAACTCTACTTACATATGAATTAAAAATCCAAATGTATCACATAGGAAACCATAAATTATGTTTTTCAATGTAGGTGAAGATTTATTTAGTCTTGTGGAAGAAGTTTCTAAACATAGCTCCAAAGCAGAAACTGTAAAGGGAAACATTTTTCTTTACAGTATAACATATTAATACTTGCACATGTATGCAAAATTATGAATGTCATCTGATAAAGCACACTTTAGAATATTGAAAGCCAAATGGACTAGAAAATATGTGTTCTAAAATATATAGAATCTTTCCAAAGTACCAAGAAAAACATGAACACACTCACAGATATGTTGTGAAACCACCTTCAGGAGGGGTGGAAGAGAACAGGTTTTGGTGGAACTCCAAGAGCACCTGAACTCTGCTGACTTTGTCGGTAGATGAGGAGGTCACACTGTTGCCGCCCACTAGGATTCAAGAGCGCCTGAACTCTGCTGGCTTTGTCGGTAGATGAGGAGGTCACACTGTTGCTGCCCACTAGGATTCAAGAGCACCTGAACTCTGCTGGCTTTGTCGGTAGATGAGGAGGTCACACTGTTGCTGCCCACTAGGATTCAAGAGCACCTGAACTCTGCTGGCTTTGTCGGTAGATGAGGAGGTCACACTGTTGCTGCCCAATAGGATTCAAGATCAAGGCAAATCCAGTGTTTTGGGGATTCCCTTAAAGGGAACACGTGTGTTATTAGAGCAAGTGGAATAGGGCTGCAAGTCCCAGCAATAACAAGACCACGTAAAACTTCCCAACATTGGGGGCCTTCATGTGTTCAGAGAAGGTGGCAAACATTGGCGAGCTTCCTTAGGGAACCAAGGCAGCACAGTCCATTCACTGAATAATATGTCACATCGGCTGCTGCCACATAACCAGCTGGCTTCCCTTAGGATCTTTCTCCTAGGCCAAAGTAATCACAAAAATTGTAAGTGTCATCGTGTCCTTTTGTCCACAATCCATTGCCTATCTGAAGAACTCCGAAATATAAATAAGGACTTCATTAGAGTCATGCAAGTGATCAATCATCACACAATCAAATAAGTCATTATTATAAATACAAAAAGAGACATTCTCAACTAGTGAAAGGGTAACTGTAAGAAAAAGATGACTACCCCATGGTGACAGCAATGTAGAGACAGGAGGCTACAGCAGCCAGAACTACAGGCTAGTTTTGCATCCGTACACACGTTCTTTGGAGTGACTTGGAAATTTGTATCCAAATCTATTGAAGAAAGTACAGATTCTTTGATACATCTATTCTACACTAGAATTAATAAAACAGAATTTTTAAAATGTTCAAAAATAGAGCCAGAAGAATATTAATGGTACAAATAGCAAAACTTTGATCCAATTTCTCAAGTGTTGGACAATGAGAAGTATCAGCTGAGATGCAATATGGGGCTACCGTAAAATAGAATTATCAAACTCTACTTAATGACATGGAGAACAGTTACATTTCATGACAGAGTAAAAAACCAAACCATTTTCAAAATTCTATAAAGTTCTTATTTTATGAAAAACATAGTCTTTATAAAACCTTAACAATAATAGTGCTGATATTTGTATATTTTTTTTCAATTTTCTGTATTTTTTATTTTCATATTTTATTTTTATTATACATACATATATTTTTGAAACAGGATTTGGCTCTGTCACCCAGGCTGGAGGGCAGTGGTGCCATCATAGCCCCCTGCAGCCTCAAGCTCATGGGCTCAAGAGATCCTCCCACCTTAGCCTTTTTTAATAGCTGAGACTACAGGTGCAAACCACAACCTGTACATTTTTTTTCTTTTTAATAATTAGTAGAGACAAAGTCTTGCCTTGTTGCCCAGATTGGTGTCAGGCTCCTAGCCTCAAGCAGTTCTCCTTCAGCAACCTCCCAAAGTGCTAGGATTACAGGAGTGAGCCACCTTGCCAAGCCTTTCTTCACTTTTTAATATGTTATAAAGCTTTACTTGAGTAATTACCAAGCAAATTTTATTTTTGAAAATACACAGTCTGTTACATAAAATGTTTCATTAAAGAAGCATAACTATATGTTAACACCGACACATTTACATAACAGATTACGTATTAACTATTCACAGGATGTAAAAGATTGTTGATGAAACTTGTTTTCTGACTGTTGGTCTATTTCTATAATTTGCTCTTTACTAGGAAACAGTTCCTGTCATCGGACTCATAACTACCATTATCCAACAAATGGCTCAATTTTCAAATGCATAATGTTCTCAGATGATGGCTTTCCAGAGTCACAAGTGTCCTGGCTTTGAATTTCATATTAATTCCCATTCTGTTCAGTCACGAGTCTTACCTCTTTGCAGTGCTCAAAGGGATCATGCTGTCTTCGTGTGATTATCAACTGCACTGATCATCTACTGGACATCACAATGGCAAAAACTGATCTTAAAAACTGTTCTAAAGATTATAATGCAACATGCAAGTTTCATTTAATTTTAAACACACAGTCATCTCTAACAGTGCCTTGTGAACTAACATTTTGCTATCTTTTGGCAATAATTTTATTTGCCATTGGAAAGGGTTATATAAAGATACAATATTCACTAGATATGGCAGCGCACCTCAGGAATTAAAAAAAATAGCCCTAGCATATGAAGAATTTAACAAAAATAAAACTAACTGATGTTTATACAGCACACTGCCATTTAAAGCATGTTTTCTCATCTATTATATAATCTGAGCTCCTGCCTGATATAGTGACACTTTGCTGTTAACGGAATATTATATCCAAGGAAATGGAGATAAGGACAAAGTTCACACAGAAGATAAGTGGTAGAGCAGGGATTAAACTATGAAGATAAATAATACTATCTCTCTTATTAATTAAAACTGAGACCCAAAGAAATACCTCACCTGTCAAAGATCACACAGGCCCCTCCAAACTGATCTATAGTCCCTGCCACTGTTAATATTCCCTGCCTCTTGTCATGTGTGTGACCATATTATAACATGATCTGAAAGTTACTGGAGAACAGGTCAAGACATCAAACTAAATATGTCTAATTTAATTCACATGATTGCAGAAATTTGAAACAGAGGAAGACAACATCATAGTAAAAAAATATGCCTGCAAGGTGTGTAACATCTATCATCGTGATAGAAACAAAATACCACAGACTGTGAAGAACTATGTGGCCAAATAGCAGCATGTAAAACAAAGAAAGGTCTGTGCGGAGGATGTATCTTATTTACACACCCACACCCTCCACACTCACACACTTATAGACACATTCTCACACACCCACACCCACACTTGTACAAACCCATGCTCACCCACATACACTCACACAACCATTTCATGAGCACACACACTCACTCATACACTCAGACATGCCTACACTACACACACTCACACACACTCACATACACACATCTCCATCCTTATTCCAGGACAAGCAAGGGATCCTTCTGAAAAGGCTGTATAGAGATTATGAAATATGAACGGATCTTGAAAGAAAATGAGTGTTTCTCCGTGTAAAAATAAAGACGGTGACTCTCGGAATGTGCTTCAACAAAACAGCTGAGTGTGAGAGCAGCTCGCATTCACAATCTTCATGTGAGATTCCAAGAACAAGTGAAGGCCTATGGAAGCCCGATGGGCACAGGATCTTGAAGTGACAGAAGTGCGGAGACATCCTCATCTCTCTGCACCTCCCCACCTTCTCCCTGCTCCACTTTCTCCTCACAGCGTCCCACTGTGTTGAGCGATGATATCACTGTCTCTTACCTCTTTTTCTCACTGAAATGTCAGTTCCACAAGGTCCTTGGTCTTGCATTTTGTTCATTAGCAAATCCCTAGCTTCTAAGACAATGCCTAGCATACAGGAAGTGCTCAATAAATGCATTAGAAAATTAAGAATAAAGGAAAGAATTTTGGCTGGTGTCATGAAGTAGCTGTGTGACCTTAGTCAGGTAAACCCATCTGAATTTTGGCTTTTTCACTTTAAAACTGGAATACTAATAATAGCTGCAACACTAAGCTTGACGAAGGAGTAAATCATAGATGCAGACCATCAGCACAATTATACCTAATAGCTATTGATGCCAGCGTGACGGTGGTGCTGGGGATGCGAATGGCACTGATGAGATTAGTAAGACTAACAGCAGCTCTGGTTCTGGTGGTGGTGGTCACACTGGCGGTGCCGTCTTTCTCTCGGAGGACTAAGTCAACTTCTTGGTTGGTGACATTGCATCACCCCATGTTCCCCTGGAGCACACCAGTGACAAATACCAGATACACATGGACCAGAGCTACTCATTTTCAAACGGTCACGCACACTCAGTTTAAACATCTTAACTTGACATAAATAATGTTACTCACTTACACAAACATCTGTTATGTAAAAATCCTACCTGACGTGTGTGTACACATCTAAGTGTGTGCGTGTTCCTCCAAGTTCCTGAATGTAACATAGTTCTTTTTTTTTTTTTTTTTTTTTTTTTTGAGGCGGAGTTTCGCTCTTGTTACCCAGGCTGGAGTGCAATGGCGCGATCTCGGCTCACCGCAACCTCCGCCTCCTGGGTTCAGGCAATTCTCCTGCCTCAGCCTCCCGAGTAGCTGGGATTACAGGCACGCGCCACCATGCCCAGCTATTTTTTTTGTATTTTTAGTAGAGACGGGGTTTCACCATGTTGACCAGGATGGTCTCGATCTCTTGACCTCATGATCCACCCACTTCGGCCTCCCAAAGTGCTGGGATTACAGGCGTGAGCCACCACGCCCGGCCGAATGTAACATAGTTCTAAATCATTTTATTAAATGGTGGTGTGGTTATGACAGTCGATAGTTAGCATTTGATTAGAGTGTGTAATGATTAGAAATCTTTGATTTGTAACCTATTTTGACTAATAACTACAGTCATTGCCATTGATCTCTGCATCTCAAAGTGGGTACCCATCAAGTCATGCAGGAATTATTGCTCCTATTCATATCTCATGTGACAAAAGCTACAAAATGGATTCTTTATCAAATCTCTAAAATAAAAATTTTAAGCAAAAATAAAATGAACTTTCTCCAATAACAAGCTCACCAAAAATGAACAGTTCACATTCTCAAATTCATGTAGCAGAAGATGCTTTACCCAAGTCAGTGGCACTCCTTCCTATGATCTAGGACTTACTTCACGAAAGAAGCAAACAGGCCCCACTGTCTGCCCACCCCTGGGCAGATCTCTGCAAAGTACTGCATTGCCCATCTCCAAAATCATTATTATCTCATCGCCCCTCATAAGCTCCCTTTGTGTTATTTCCACTGATGTCTTAAGCTTCAGCATTGCTTAACCTACCTTCCAGCAGAGAGGTAGGTGTGCGATGAGACACATGAGTGCACCAGAGCAAAGAAGATAATGATCAGCTTAACTGTCCTGGGGCCATTGAGGGCTTGGTAATTTAGGAAACACAGCCAGGAAAGGACTCACAACATCCTGGGAAGTTGGCTGCTTTGGAAAACGGTAGAGTCTGGTGTGCACATTCTGTTCCTCCTCTTGATATCACTTCAGGGTTCACCTGAGATGACACTCTATCAAGGTGCTGACTGTATGTGCAAAGAACGTGTTGTGTTCTCAGGTGGCACAGAAGAGTTGCTGCGCATGTAACCCGTTGTAAAGACACAGGCTTCCACTGCTGTCTTGGCAGCAAAGCCCATATGTATATAAGGGCAGAGCTCTTCTTTGTCCAGCATCTCAAGCTCTCAGCCTGTGTGAAACACAGTGTCACTTTGAGTACATTATCCTTCTCTTCTCCCTGTAAGGTACTGCCTTTCTTTCCTCACCTTTTCTCATTGTACCTCTCCCTGGGAGGAAGAGGCACAAGCGCAGGCCAGCGTGGAACTGACATTCCGCTGCTGTGGCTGGACGGCTCTCAACAAAACGTCCCTGGAGTCCAGCTGGCCGCCTCCTAATTGGCCACCATGGCTCAATTTCCACTCATGTTTTGCACCAAAATTAGAAGGATAATGCAGACGAAGCTCCTCCAATCCCACATCCTGACACCCCATCATTCTAAGAGACACACACAGTCGCAGATAAGCAGCCTCTTTTCCAGCAGTTACTCAAAGGTCAGAAAACTCTATGAGAATCAAGAAAAGAAAATGTCAACCTGGGAATTACTGGATGTGTGCATGTGCAGAAGGCCAAATCTTTTAAAAGATAAATATCATAGACAGAGACTGCGCTAAGGGACCTTCGGGTTTTCACAGTTTACCGTGAGATTTATAACATCCAAGCTGCTCAAGACAGCTCTCCATGTAGCATTCAGAGATTTCCAGAAGCTACTTTTATTTATTTTTCAGCCCTACACTTACTTCTTTCTATTCTTTTTTCTCCACTTATACTGACCCAGGATAGATTAAGATTGGAACTTATACTGACCCAGATCAGATTAAATATTCACTACTACATCACATAACTGTGGCCAGGAATTTAGGATTATTTTCTTAAAAAAACAAAACAAAACAAAACAAAACAAAAACAGCTGCCCGAAATGCTTAAGGAAGAAGACTGGTAGATGGTTGGTTTTTTTATTATCTATGACTAGAATAACAAATAAAAAAAATAGATCAAGGATTCTGTTACCACCGCCTTCTTCAATAACAGTAAGAAGAAAAATGCATTGCTGAGGTCCATCTAGTGACAGAAATTTTGGAAAAGGTAGAACTAGACCTGAATATTCATGAGAAGTTTGCTCACAATCCCTCTTGCACGTGGATACTTTCCACCTGCTGTTTGGCAAGGATTCTCTTCCCTATCTTGCCCTGGGAACCCTAGAGAACCCAGGAGATAGAATGACAAGATGTAAATATGCTTTTATAGAAAGATAGTTCAGACTTGCAGTCACACCCCAGGTGTGACTTAATGGAACTACTTCTAATCCATGTGGCCTTGAGTGTGGTCACCTAGAAATCCCTTAACTTCCCAAAGCCAAACTTGCCTTACTTTTAAAATGGGCAGCAAAACACACTGCCATGTGTGTACCTATGCAACTATCTTGCACGTTCTGCACATGTACCCCAAAACCTATAATGCAATAAAAATTAAAAAAAAAAATGGGCATGAGAACAGTGTATAGGACCTGGGATAGTTGGGATGCAGGCAGCACACCAGGCCCAGTGCTCGTCGCATCTTCAGCTCTGGACACCACTAAGAAATCAGACTATGATGAAACGTGGACTTGAGGTTGACAGTCACTATTCACTTCCAAGCTTCAGACCTGGCAGTGTCACCAACAGGCTGCATTGTTTCAGATGCTGCTCCTTAGGGGGCCCAAATTAGCCCAGAGCCAGAAACAGATTTCCTTAGTACCAAATAGTCCTGAGACTACAATAGGGCCTTTCTGTCAAAAGCAGTATTATTGTCAATTCTTAGGGTCCACAGAATTATACAGTATGATGGATGTAAGTATTTTAGGTTTTTCAGACTAAGCAGGAGATAACACATAAAGTAGAATTTTAATGTAAAGCTTCTTAAAAGGTATTTTCCCTGTGATAAAAGACCAGATAAGTGTGTTGATTCACTTCATCCTGAAAAGAAAAACATCAGTAAAAAATAATTCTTGTTACTTCTGTGTTCGAGTTAATAAAAATGTTGCAGTACTTTGAAACACTTGTGAACGTACTGGTTCTAAAACAGTGATGACCTCTACAAAATACTGCACATTGGCCAGGTGTTTGCTAGAGGCAGTGTAGCATGAACTAGATCCATATACATAGTTATGAAAAGCTTTGGTGATGTTTCATGAGTTGCATTTTTTACAGACTTATTCAACATTTTAATTGTATTTTTGTTTTTATTTTTCTCAGGTAAAATAGACAACTTTGTTAAACTTATCTCCCAGTTTAGAGAAATTGTGATCATTTTGGCCCTTTCCATTCAAAAGGAAATCCTTGTGCTAGGTGGAAATTATTTTAAACATCTAACTTTCTAGTATGGTGACATTTTAAAGATTAGATAAGTTTTTGGAAATAAAAAGTAGTACCACATTGCCCTTAAGATGTTACTTTTGCTAGCAAGTAATGATATTTCCTGGGACTAATGTCATCGCTGTACCTCTTGGCACCACCGGGCACGGGAGAGCAGCCCTCCCTCACCCCTCCACAGCGAGCTCACTACGGCCCTTTTAATTGCTCTGGACCCGTGTGCACCTGCAAACACATTCTTAATGATCAGCGGACCGTGAGCTCAGAACCTTTGTTTCATGCCCCCCATCAACAACTGATCTGTAATTTCCATATGATTAAGAGAAAAATGTCTCTGTAGTTGGTTTACTTCCTGGAGAGACATATATAAAACATACAAATCAAGTTAGGTAGGGAAAATTTAATTTCCACTGCTATAGGTGCAGGAAAGAACCAATTGTCCCTATTTAAAATATGCAATTTATATTTTCCCCAATATATTAAGAAACATGTAGAACTATATTTGCCTTCCAATTCCAGTTCTCTGGTTCGCCTCTCCTGGGTGCAGTCATACACCTTTGCAAAAGTTCACATACCTTCTTTTTATCCGAATCTCAATTGCTGGAGAAGTTTATAAAATCTTCGTTTTATGGGGGAATAAACACCATTAATGTCAAGACTATATTCTGTTGTTTTGAGACAAGGCATTCAAACAGAAATGTGTGAGAATTTCCCCAGAGACAAGGGCAGGAGTATCTCAGAGGAAAACATGATGCAAATCTCCAATCTACTAAAAAAGTCCTTTTGCCTAAAAATCATGTTTGTGGAATCTGTGTCAATAAAAATTAGAAAAAATTTACCCTGTACTGTCCAGAGTAAGGTTAAAAAGACTGCAATTGGGTATCAGCATAGTCCACAGCCATTGCTCTGAAGGAAATAATAAAACGGGAAGACCATCCTTTCCCATCCTACACTGGATAGGTCTAAGGTGAAGCTGCCCACGTCTGACTGACTGGCAGGTGTTATATGATAGAAGTTTCCTGGAACCCACAGATTCCAGGCCTTTTGGAAAGCAGGTGAATTCCATCTTTAGGCAAAGCTCAAAAGCTGTGTGGGTAACAGTTTTGTTTTTCTTTTTTAGTTACTTGGTATTACATTTAAAATGGAAAAAGAAATGGTAAAGCAACTTGTCTTTGTCTTAATGTGCTCTAATTTCCCTCTCTCACTATTTTTACATTGAATAAGATAATATCGCTCATAAAGGTAAGACTCACTGATTTTCTTCAAGCCAGGCATGTAAACTTCCTTGAGCCAAAGTTTCTTAAACTATAAAAACAAACCATTTGGATGAGAGTTTCTTTATGTTACAGACTGTCAAATGCTCTACAGAGCTGAAATGTTAGATGTAAGTATTAATAGTTTCATTGAGAATTCCCTTCTGATGCACACTTCTCCAAAACAAAAGGAATAAAAAAAAAAATACTAAGCAATAAATGACCAAATGAGAAGCAAACACACACATGTCATCAATTTGTCAGTCTCTCACCAGCATGTTACTGCCCATTTTTTCAGTGTAGAGAATGACTACCAGCAGAGTTATTTATCTGTACGATACCTGGTTTTTGTTTTATTGTAGAAATGGATGGGGGAAGCAGGAACAAGCTCCCTCTGTCCACTTTCTTATATATTAGGACTCTTACCAGTTTTGTAGAAGTGCCCATGTATGCACCAAACAAGTTAGATTCCCTTGAAAAACTGGGTTTTCTGGCAATTTGTTCCACATTTGTACAGAGATAGACCTCCCGCACCTAACTTATATTGAGGATGGGTCTCAGGTTTTGCTTCCTGTGGGGTCATCAGAGGTTTTTAAATGTATTTATTTGTTGTATCTTGAACAGCCTCTGCCCCCGAGGATCTCATTCAAGTGAGAAATAGACATAAACCCATAAAAGACATGGGCTGGTTGTGCAGTTCTTCATATTGACGGTATCTAAAGTCTTCCACTTGTTCCTGGAAACCAAGGTGGATCTGTCAGGCACTGTGCAGTCACAAAAGCAGAAAGAATTATTTGTAGCAGGGATCCCTGAGAAGGCTGAATTCTTATATATATTTCCTTCTTTTTACTTTGAAGTCTGAATTCAGTACAGAAAGACAGAGGCTCCACACAATACTAAAGGAGATACAGTTAGACAAAGACTAATTTGAGAGTTTAATGTAACAAATAGTGATGCACCTCGATTAAAAATATATATATATATTTTTATATATATATTTAAAATTGCTAAACTCTATGGTTCAGACATGAAAGTAAGCTAAGTTACAGATTGAGAGATTTTAGACTTGTAGAATCTGGAGCAGTCACTAGTAGCCTGCTGTCTTACTGTTTAGAAGCATCATTAAGGCCTGGGTGAAGAAATGGCAAGATATTAATCAGATAGAGTTAGTCCAAGTCAAAGCTTATCTCTGCCAATGAAGGGTGATCGGAGATCAGGTTGAGGGAGAGGGGGTAGGGTGGCAAGGGAAGGGGTCTGTCATATGCAATTGTTTCACCAGGACAGAGATTACCTGTCTGGGTGAAGAATTGCCCAGAAAGGAGAAGAAAGGTGGCTGGGGAAACGTGCTGCTTGTGTTGGAAGTGAGTTCTACTTAATGCTATATGACTTAGTTCCCAAGGACATTTCCTTTGCCCTCCTCTCCAAAAGAGTAAATATGGAATAAAACTTAGAATTAACTATCAGAAATTCATTCAGAAAGTTAGTAGCTAAGAGCTTCACTTAAATTGGTTTAATAATTGTACTACATGAGGATAATGTGGCCTTAGTACTGGGTTTAAATTATCTCTTGAGAATTAAGGAGCACCTCTGTAACTGGTGGGGGCATCCAGGCTGTTCACCCAAGTCTCAGCACCTCTGCGACTGGTGGGGACATCCAGACTGTTCACCCAGGTCTCAGCACCTCTGCAATTGTGGGGCATCCAGACTGTTCACCCAGGTCTTAGCACCTCTGTGACTGGCGGGGGCATCCAGACTGTTCACCCAGGTCTCACGCTGCAGGGAGAACTTGCCCTGTCCAGGGAGTCATGGACAGGAGTGAAATAAAGGGATTGATGATGCAGCCCTGCATCACGTGGCTATGAGCATTTCACACAATGCATTGGATTTGAAGACAAAAGTTTCATTGGGGAAAATCTCCTTCCTTGACAAGCTGATTTGGAGAGTTCCCACATAGCAGCAGGTCATGGTAGACTCACTTTGAGAATTACCTACCCGTGAGCCATTTTACAGAAAGTTAGTAAATTTGTTTTTGTTTGAAACAGCTGGTGCCTCATACGGCTTGATTAATTGAATAGTCTTGAGATATAACCCTGTTCAGATGGAGGTACTGGTTTGGAAGGTGGCCACTCTTTTTTGAGTTCAGCACTATTTATACCTTATTACTCCAGCCAACTCTTAATGCACGGCCAGATGGTTTGTTAGTATTGGGTTTTAATATGGAAACAGCATACTACTATTTCCTCCACTCCTAGGAGCTAATCTAGTCCAGAAAGCTAGACTGAGATATTGATCCTCTTTTATTATTAAAGAAGAAAGAGGGTAAAGTAGAGAAAACCCTGATAATTAAGAGGAGACATCCCAGAAACCTGGGCTTTATCCTTGTCTGTGTTACAAACTAGTGTGTGACTCTCAGCCAGTCTCTGAATGTTAATTCCCTCTTCACTAGAGGACCATAAACTTGATTTTCTTTTTTTTTTCTTTTTTTTTTTTTTTTTTGAGACGGAGTTTCGCTCTTGTTACCCAGGCTGGAGTGCAATGGCACGATCTCGGTTCACCGCAACCTCCGCCTCCTGGGTTCAGGCAATTCTCCTGCCTCAGCCTCCTGAGTAGCTGGGATTACAGGCATGCGCCACCATGCCCAGCTAATTTTTTGTATCATTAGTAGAGACGGGGTTTCACCATGTCGACCAGGATGGTCTCGATATCTTGACCTTGTGATCCACCCGCCTCGGCCTCCCAAAGTGCTGGGATTACAGTTGATTTTCTATTCCAGGATACCATTAAAGTGAATGGGGCTACTGTTACGTACAATAATAATGACAAGACAGTAAGCATATACCAGAATGGTTCTGGGCAAGCCAGACTTCTGAGCACCTCATGTGTCCATAAACTGACACTAGTTCACTGGAAACTTTGCCCTTTGCACTCAGGAGAACAACTATCTCTTTTTTTTTTTTTTTTAATTGCATTATAAGTTTTGGGGTACATGTGCAGAACGTGCAAGATAGTTGCATAGGTACACACATGGCAGTGTGTTTTTTACATATTGTGAATCCAAGTATGATTTCATTTGAGAAAAACTTTCCCCAGGGAGAAGGATAAATCTGAAAATTACAAATCCAGTGATCTAGAGAAAAATGGCCTTTGTTTCTATAAGAATTGTGGGTCTCTCTTCAACACCATGAGTTTGAAATATGGACAGCTACTTGCTGGTACCTGAATACTGGGCATAACTCCTGGCACCCTGGCATCCTAGCATAGCATAGTAAGAACGACTGTGAGGTGGGAGCCCAGTGTGCAGGCATCCATCACTCACCAGCGGTGGCGAAACGCAGTTAGCAACAGAAAATAATTTGTCCCTTTTTCCGTCTCCACTGAGAGAAAGAGAGGGAGAAGAAGAGAAGGGGAGAAAGAGAGACAGAAAGGAAGAGAGGAGAGAGATCGCCCATAGATGTAGAATTGAATTCAGTTGAGCGAACCCTTTACTCCCTCAGTTTGGAAACAGTCTGCTTGGAAAGGGAAAGCTAGCCTTGGCTTATTTCCACCCATCTTACTTTTTTTTCTCTGTCTTCTTTGCTTTTACATTTCTGACCTCATGGGCTTCTCCTATGTATATACCTGGGGCATAGCTCAATGTAAAATTTCAGAAATATAAGCCACTTCAGGGCAGGAAACTTTTCCAATTTGTTCAACACGAGTACTTAGAACACCATTTGGCACATAATAGGTTATCAAAAAATAATTGCTGGCTGAGTAAAGGATTAGCTCAACTGAGAAACCCAGGAGTCAAGAAGTCTGGCTCCCAGGAAAGATGAAGGCCGGGGTATAAGCAGACAGGAGTGCCAGTGCATTTGCCGTCTGTGGCCCCGGACTCCTGCCACCCAGCTCGGCTTCTCAGATGCGGCTTCTGCCACACACTCTCTTCACGTTTTAACATGGCATGTTCCTCTTACATTCAGACTGTTTGACCAACTTGCTGTGTAGGAACCTCGGAAGCCAAATTAGAGAGGTTTATCTTCATTTCTTTTAAAATGGAAAGAGCTTAGGAATAAGCTACGAGCAGACTGTGACAGGAGTATCTTTAAGGGGCGGGATTCAGGAGTACATGAGTCCTCGTTCTGGAACTCTGGGGAAATTTTCAATGCCTGGTGCTGCTTGGGATTTTCTATGAGCTTCCATGGAGCTCTGAAGAATGTTACTTTGGTACCACATGTTCTCATTTATAAGTGGAAGCTATATGAGGAGAACACATGGATAGAAATGGAAAGCAGACACGGGGTCCTACTTGTGGGTGGAGCGTGGGTGGAGGCAGAGGATCAGAAAAAATAACTTTTGGGTAGTAAGCTTAGTGTCTGGTTGAGGAAATTAACTATACAACAAACCCCCATGACATAATTTTACCTATATAGTAAATCTGCATGTGTACCCCTGAACTTAAAATAAAAGTTAAATTAAAAAAAATAAAATTTTAATTTAGGTCTGCCAGTATGTCAATGATAGCCAGTCGTGATAACAACAATAGTTCACATTTGTTTTCATTCTCATCGTGTGCCAGGTATTGTGGAAAGCACTTTATATTATGTAGGTCACTGAATTTTCGCAATCATCCTGTGAGCTAGGCTTGCATTTTCATGGGAAAGATCTTGGTGGAATGAGACAAAGCACTATACCCTGTAGAGGACTGTCCTGTGATTTAGTGGGCAAAGGAAGAAATTGCGTGATAAGAGCTGAAGATGAGTGGCCTCTGTTTGCACCAGTCCTCTTTGTCCTTCTGTGTCAAGGTAAATTATGCCTTTTGGAATTAATTCTTTGATTCTCTTACCTTGCACTTACTTGTCTTGCTTAAATCATAGATTCATAGCCTAGAATAAGGTCCATTAATGTCAGCTTGTCTATATTCCCAAACCAGGTGATACTAAATCAAAATTACATGAGAATATGTTCTAAAACAGCTGTGTGTTCTGCATGTTCTAAACAGAATGCTTGGCAGAAATACCAGGATAATTTAATGTCCTAAACAGTTTCTCAAGTACTTTGTATGTTATGTGATTCACCCTAAAATTGAAGAAAAAATGAAGAGACAGTCTGATAGAGATTTTTTTCACAGTAAACCAGAAAGTCAGTGAGAGAGTAGTGGATTTCACCAAGATACATTATTGATAAACGTCAAGTAAAATCCTTTATTTTCTAGTTAATGCCAATATAGAAGTTTGTAAAAACTGCAATCTTAGTTTACAGTATTATAAGATAACATAGAGATACATCTTTAAACCTATGTGAATTTAATTCTGTGACTCTTGTACAGAGTCACGATGACTCTTCTTTTTTCCTGCTTCCTCATTAGCAGTTGCTTTATTCGTTGGTCTTCATATCAAGGTTAAATAGAACTTGACTATCACTTCAACTTCTATGCACCCAAGGTTAAATGTAACATATGCTATATTCTTGAGCCCTATTTATACTTTTAACCATTTGTCTCCAATTTCATAACTCCCAAATACACCAGGGAAGGAAGAAATTAGAAACTTAACAAGTTTTGAAAGCATTAAAATCTAATTTGATAATCATCTGATTCATATGCTAAATCTGCAAGAAAAAACACAACGTAAAAACAAACTATAATTGTTTTGGAAAATGTTCCAGAGATATCAGCATCATTTGCAATAAATTATTATGACACTCTTTTTCTTGTTGTTTCTTTAGATATTGTAATTACAATATTGATTACCTCTGAAGGATTAGCCCATGACTAAGTGAACATAACCTGCTTTGCTGGTTAAACGAGCAAACACTACTCATTATTGATTACTAACATTTGCTACCAATTAGTAACCAGAGAATAACCAATCACATAGTCTGGGCTTTAAATATTTTGGATTTATAAGAATTGCTTCATGGGTAATGTGGAACACTTTTTTTCCAATGCAGATGAAACGTTTCATTGAATTAACTAACTATCAACATTTTAGCTTTTTTGTTTGCTAAGAAACACAACCCAGGAAGACCTACAAATGAAATAGATTGAGCTTTCATGCCCCAGCTCTGATCAAGTACCTTAGAGCTTCAAGAATAATTGTATTAACTCACTTAGTATCACACTTAGTACTTCACCCCAGAGTTTCCTGCAGAAGGGCACAGAACAAGAAACATTATTGATACACCGCTGTTATATAAGAAACATTATTGATATACTGCTGTTGCAATAAAATAATGGTCTAGCCTTGATAATTGAGCACTGTGGACCAAGCTGAATTTTACATTTTCAACCATGTGTTTCATTTGCATTTACTCTTCTTCATAATCTTTCATTCTTTAGCCACTTTCAGATAAATTCAGCTTCAGGTGAATGAAATAGGCTTAGATCACACAGGCGCATCTAGTATTTAATGCAGAAAACTCCTTTAAGGTAGAAAGAACTTTCCACACTCCAGACATCATTACTGGGAAATCCGGGGGCCCAAGGAATGCTGCTATTCTTCAAATACTCCTACCACAACCTCTTCCTCACATTCTAACCATTTCCTCAGCATTCTAATATGTCTTTTAAATTCACATATTTTCATGTTATTATTTCAAACTACTGTTATAATATACTTAACATACAACTTATTTGAAAGCATCAGTGAATTCACTCAAGTGAATTAGAGTCTGAGGCCATGTTGGCTTTTATAGGGATATGCATTGTTAGTTTGAATAAGAACCTAATAGAGCTGCCAAGCAACAGGGTGTAGATTCAACTCCATACCCTCCCACCCACAGGGAGCTGTAGATTCAACTCCATATCCTCACACCCACAGGGAGCTGTAGATTCAATTCCATATCCTCCCACCCACAGGGAGCTGTAGATTCAACTCCATATCCTCCCACCCACAGTGAGCTGTAGATTCAACTCCATATCCTCCCACCCACAGTGAGCTGTAGATTCAACTCCATATCCTCCCACCCACAACGAGCTGTAGATTCAACTCCATATCCTCACACCCACAACGAGCTGTAGATTCAACTCCATATCCTCACACCCACAGTGAGCTGTAGATTCAACTCCATATCCTCACACCCACAGTGAGCTGTAGATTCAACTCCATATCTTCACACCCACAGTGAGCTGTAGATTCAACTCCATATCCTCCTACCTACTATGAGCTTTCCATTTTAATTCTCATTGTTATCTTTTTACTGGTGGAAGATTAAATAGAGCAATGACTCTCTGAAATACTCTGTGGAGCCTTGATGAGTCCGGAAGATATCCCAAATTGTTAGTTTTGGGGGTAAATAGAAATGGATGGAATTTGGTCATGACCACATTAACTTGCACACACAAACAATACTGTAGGCCTTTGTTTGTGGCTGTACACATTTATGTTACTCTTCTGAAGAACAAATCAACAAATGGCAAAAATCATTTACATTTTTATAGTCCAACAAATGTCTTTGGAGCTAATCATTTCATATAAATATAAATATATGCAGTAGATACATTCTTCCAATACTATAAATAGTAATAAAATTTGGAATATTACACAAACACCAAAGTTTTATTACAGAATCTATATAAAAGAATAGCAATTATATCATATTTTTCCAAGAAAAGAAAAACTAGGTTTCTATGATTTAAACTATATAAATATATATACAATATAAACATATACATATATATATATATATATATATATATACATACACACACACACACACACACACACATAATGCAATAAAACACATAGAAGAAAAGGTCTTATATTTGGCTGCTAAGGTGACATTAAACATTTAAAAAAATAGCATCTCATTTTGTCTTCAGTTAAAATAAATTCATTAATTTTAAGATCAATGTTAAAACACTGATCTGTTACTTTGTAGCTAACCATTATGTGAATAATTGATATTGAAAGACATTTATTTAAAGCTCCAGCATCATCAACTCTAAGTTATAATTTGGCATTTGTATGAATCAACTGTTTCTGGAAATATTATTCGTATAAAAATTGTTAGCTTGAAAGAAAAGGGACAGTGACATCTGTGTGAAGACAAAATTTGGAGGGGTTAAGAAAGCAGTGGAGCCCCCTCTTTTTTTTGATAGGCCACCGGTTTCAGAATCTATTACACAGTGACATGTCAGTGCTGTAAAGCCTGCTCACCCTGGCCCACAGTATCTGTTTGACAGTCCATTGTAATTGGCAGAGTGAATCAGGAATTAGGGAGTGTTAGTGATTCGATCTAGGCAGCAGGACCCCGGGGCATCCGAGATCTCCAAGGCCCATCAAGAGAGCACTGTTCAAAGGGAGGCCATTCATATAGTGGAAATTAGGTCAGTGTGTTAGAGAACTAATTAGAATTGTCTTTTTATAAGAATCAGAAAATGTGTCCTAGAGGCATTTCAGTGGCTGTGGGTAAGATTTAAAAAATGAACAGAGTTGTGATTTGGATGAGGAACCCACTTACATGGAGAGATTTCCCACTTTGGCTCCTAGGAGACTTAGCCATATTTGTTTAATTGGTGGAGCAGTGAGTTACAAAAGCTATCCCAGAACAAAATCCCTTTCCTCACTAACGAGGAGGATGGACTTAGGTGTCATGTGGCAGATAGGCATTGCCAACCCCTCTTGTGGGCATGGGATACATTTCTCAGGATGATCAAATTTTTATTTTATAATGAGGAGACAGAAGCTTTCTCTGTCTGCTGAAGCACCACTGATTGCCTCAAGCATCTGAGGGAAAGGTGGGTCTCAACTTGTCCCACACTAGGGACCAAATCAAACCCTTGGTGATTTTCATCAGCTGTCAGCAGCAGGCAGATATTTTTGCAGGACCAGGCAGGAAATTAGGCTATTAAATTACAGCCTTTTTCTGAGAGGCCCCGTCATTCTCCTCCCCCTTCCTACAGATGTTCTATCAAAGCAAGTCATTGTAGCCATTTATCTTGCCAAACTTAAAATACCTTCTCCAGAACTAATTTTTCCCTCAGTACTTGAGGTCTTTGTACTGTGTCTTGCTTCCCTGATCTTGTATGGATCTAAGATTAATTTGTGCTAGCTAGGAGTTCAACAACAAAATCAATTTCAATTGGGTCAGATGGGTCACTCCAGGCTCAGCAGTGTGAGGAAAGAAATAGATTATTATCATTCCAGGATTACAATGCTAAAGTCCAGTCTGAGGGAAAAGAAGCAGCACATTCCCATAAAAGCAATAAATAATTCTTTCCAAACTGTCAGAAACAAATAGGAATTGGCTTATTTTCCACCAGAGTTTCCAGAAACTATACATAAACACATAAACTATGTCCTTCAAAGAAAGCAGGGGAAAATTGCAAAGGCCGTTTGGCATATTCGTGGTAGAACTGCTTTAAAAACATGTTTCAGTGGTGCTGATGGGCTTACTTTACTAAGCTTGCATTTTCTATAAGGAGTCTTCCATGTCATTCTGCACGGACCAACTTAGACAGGACTTCTGAGCACAGTTTCTGAACAAAAGCCACACAACAGTTATATTTATGACCCTCCATCATTGAAGTGTGTTGTCAGTGGACAAGGCACCCAGTGAGTAAATTAAAATCAAGCTGTGCATCTCATTACTTTTTTTTTTTTTTTGCATTTTACTTGATTATTGAGGTAAAAAAAAGAGACTAAAAACAGTTTTCTCTGTTTCTTCTTTAAAAATGGTAGAATTTGTAATGGTTCGTGACAGTTTAATTGGCATAAAAATATGTCAGTCACATGGGAAATAATCCTTACTAGCTTGTACTCCTCTTAATTCAAAATGTATTATTATTGGTTACCGGCTATGTAGGAATGCATCCTGCTGGCTACGGGGACGGTGTTATTCTCAATAAGTTTATGTCAGAATGATCCTACAACTAAGAAATGTGCTGTTAATAAGGTGGGATTATTTATAATTGGGAAAGGATGACAATGCATTTACTAGGTGTAAGTGATTATTTTAGATAGCTGAACATATTATTTCATTCAATTGCAACAGGCACACTGGAAGATTGCTGTATAGCTCTAAATTTAATTGGGCAGATAAAAATCTCCTCTAGCTAACTTAAGCAAAAAGAGTTATTGGTTGCCAAGAGGAATAAAAGGAAGCAGTTCTAGACAGGTCTGAACGTGGACGGCCAAAATCACATGGAGATCTGAGCCATCAGCAGAGCCGCTGACCCTCCCAAAATCAGGACATCACACCTGTTTCTGAAAGCCAAGACAGCTCTCAAAACAAAGAAACTGAACGGGTCTCATACACAATCTCTACCCACAGGATGTATTTACAAACTCCAGAATTCCAAGTAATTCTGGTTGGTAGATCTGACAGTACATCAAGAATTTTAATTTCAGCTGAGTCTGAAAATTGCTGCTTCAGGCTTTCTAGTTTCTATACCCGTGAAGGGGCTTGGACCAATCAACCAACCAACAGTATCTGTCACAATGGTTACTATCCATTTTTCACAGGAGAGATGAAATTTAGGGAGGATCTACATATAACAAATCCATTCTATAGCAGGGCTGTGAGTCAGATATAACCCAGATACTGATATCACTAGTCTGTTCCATTACTCTACCAGCTGGACAAACAATTATATTCTAAGTTATGAAATACTGAAGTCCAGAAGACAGAGATGCAGAGCACTTATGAATTAAAGGAGAAAAGGGTACTAGGACTGAGGGGGAAGAGGAAAAGTCCTAATGCTGAGGGTCATAAAGCCTTTCTTAAGGGCACAGCCACTTACCGTATTCTGTAAAAGACACAAAGACTTTAGACATATGTATCAAGAAAAAGAACAGCCTTCCAGAAAGAAAAAAATGGAGTAAAAAAAAAAACACAAGGCAAATGATTATGATGAAATACAATTTTTGTCAAGATAAAAGTAAATGAGGAGGAGTGGGAGAAAAGAAAGTGCAAAGAAATGTGTTTTCTCATCGTGTTGGGCTTTGACCTCCAGTGTAGGCATCTGGGCCTTCAAATGTCATTTATGGGTTTTGTGATAGGAAATGCCATGGTCAGATTTATGCTTCAGGAAAATCAATCTCTTTATTGGTGTGCCTTAGTAACTGGATAAGAATTTTCCATAAAAGTGTACTTACAATATAATCAGAATTGGTTACTGACCCAGTTATCATGACAGGGCTCGACTATCCTTTAACCTGGATATTTGGATGGTGGCTTTAAGAATGAAAGTTAGGAGGAGGAGGTAAGATGGCGTCGTAGAGGTGACTCAGGATTGCAGCTCTCAGTGAAGGCGCAGAGGGTGAGTCCTACCCACATTCTCGGATGTTCCTTTTATGCCCACAGAGCGTTGAAAGTCCCAGGTGTGGGAGAGACACGGGACGCACATCCGGCTAACGCAGCCGGCTCCCGCCGCCTCTTCGGCCGGCCCCGCAGTGGGACCCGGCATGGAACTCACTGGTCTGGGTGCCCTGTTAAACCGGCAATCTGAGATTTGGAAGGGCAGATTGGCATGTTCATCTGATTGAACGGGACTTGGACAATGAGCCAGACCAGGAGTTTCCTTGGAAGCGTGATCTGAGCCGAGGTAGTGGGTAGCGGCACGGGAGATCGCACGAATCCAAGTGCCCTATCGGCAGGCTACTGGGGCGCCAGTGAGAGAGTCGACCTTTCAGCTTGGGGAGAGGAAGAGAGAGAGAGAGAGAGGACGGACTCTGAGGCAGGGAGCTGGGTGATCGGGCTCGGCGGGTCCCACGCTCACGGGGACAAGCAGGGCGGCGACTGGAGGTGCTTGGGGCTGAGAGTTTTGCTGCCGGCATCTAGGACGGTGCAGCCCAGTGAGGGAGGGGTGTCCACCATTGCTGACGCAGTCCACCCCCACTGAAGTACCGCCCAGGACTGACGCAGCCTGCCGTTGCCGAGGCAACCTGCCATAACAGAGAGACTCCGCGCTCCACAGCAGAAGGGAGCCCAGCAGCAACAGGGCGGACCCGCGCTAGCAGGTCAGAGCCCCGGCAGGCAAATAGTGAATAGACTGCTGCCTAGTGGGGCAGGACAGTGCAACAGATACTCATAAAGAAAGCCCCCAACTCCCTGAGACAGAGCATCTAAGGGGAGAAAAAAAAGGGTGGTGTTTTATGAGTTCTATTGCAGCAAACATAAACAACCTCCCAACAACACTGAATGAACAACGGAGCTCACATCTCAGCACTGGAGCTCCTATAAAGCACAGACTGTCTCCTCAAGCAGCTCCCTGACCCCTGTATATCCAAGGAGTCACCCCAGAAAAGGACTAATCAGACTGACATTTGGCTGGCATTACTCTGGAACAAGGACAGCAGAAGAAGAAACTGGTATCATCCCTCACTGTTCCGCAGCTGCTGCAGGTATACCCCAGACAAGCAGGGCCTGGAGTGGACCTCAGCACTCATACAGCAGAGGGGCTAGACCATTAGAGGGAAAACTAAGTAACAGAAATACTTCATCATCAACAATCTCAGTGTCCACACAGAGACCCAATTGAAAAATCAGCAACTACTAAGACGACAGGCGGATAAATCCATAAAGATGAGATGGGAAGAAACCAGCACAAAAAGGAGGAAAGCACCCGAAACCAAAACACCTCACCTCCAAAAAAGGACCAAAACTCCTCACCAGCAAGGGAACAAAGCTGGACGGAGAATGAATGTGACGAAATGACGGAATCAGACTTCAGAAAGTGGATAATGAGAAACTTCAGTGAGCTAAAGTAACATGTACTAAACCAGTGCAAAGAAACTAAGAACCTTGAAAAAAGATTTGAAAAAAGATTCGAGGAATTGATAACGAGAATGGACAACTTAGAGAGGAATATGAATGAATTGAAGGAGCTGAAAAACACAACACGAGAACTTCGCGAAGCCTGCACAAGTTTCAACAGCCGAATTGACCAAGCAGAAGAAAGAATATCAGAAGTTGAAGATCAACTCAATGAAATAAAACAAGAAACCAAGATTAAAGAAAAAAGTACAAAAAGGAATGAACAAAATCTCCAAGAAATGTGGGACTATGTGAAGAGACCCAACCTACATTTGATAGGTGTACCAGAATGTGACGAAGAGAATGAATCCAAGCTGGAAAACACTCTTCAGGATATTATCCAGGAAAATTTCCCCAACCTAGCAAGACAGGTCAATACTCAACTCCAGGAAATACAGAGAACACCACAAAGATACTCCGCAAGAAGAGCAACCCCAAGGCACATAACCGTCAGATTCACCAGGGTTGAAATGAAGGAGAAAATTCTAAGGGCAGCCAGAGAGAAAGGTCGGGTCACCCACAAAGGGAAGCCCATCAGACTCACAGCAGATCTCTCGGCAGAGACTCTACAAGCCAGAAGAGAGTGGGAGCCAATATTCAACATCCTTAAAGAAAAGAGCTTTCAACCCAGAATTTCATATCCAGCCAAACTGAGCTTCATAAGTGAAGGAAAAATAAAATCCTTCACGAACAAGCAAGTACTCAGAGATTTTGTCACCACTAGGCCTGCTTTACAAGAGCTCCTGAAAGAGGCACTACACATAGAAAAAAACAACCAGTTCTAGCCATCCTAAAAGCATACCAAATGCTAAAGACCATCAAGAAAATGAAGAATGTACATGAACCAATGGGCAAAACAGCCAGCTAGCATCAAAATCGCAGTATCAAATTCACACATAACAATATTAACCCTGAATGTAAATGGGCTAAATACACCAATCAAAAGACACAGACTGGCAAATTGGATAAAAAACCAAAACCCATCAGTGTGCTGTATCCAGGAAACCCACCTCACATGCAAAGATACACAAAGGCTCAAAATAAAAGGATGGAGGAAGATTTACCAAGCAAATGGAGAGCAAAAAAAGGCAGGAGTTGCAATTCTCATCTCTGATAAAATAGACTTTAAAGCAACAAAGATCAAAAGGGACAAAGAAGGTCATTACATAATGGTAAAAAGATCGATTCAACAAGAAGAGCTAACGATTCTAAATATATATGGACCCAATGTAGGAGCACCCAGATATATAAGGCAAGTTCTTAATGACTTACAAAGAGACTTAGACTCCCACACAATAATAGTGGGAGATTTTAACACTCCACTGTCAATAGCAGACAGATCAACCAGACAGAAAATTAACAAGGATATCCAGGACTTGGACTCAGAACAAGCCTGGAACAAGCAAACCTGATACACATTTACAGAACTCTCCACCCCAAATCCACAGAATATACATTCTTCTCAGCACCACATCACACCTACTCCAAAATTGACCACATAATTGGAAGTAAAGCACTCCTCAGCAAATGCAAAGCAACGGAAATCATAACAAACAGTCTCTCAGACCATAGTGCAATCAAGTTGGAACTCAGAATTCAGAAAATAACTCAGAACTGCACAGCTTCATGGAAACTGAACAACTGGCTCTTGAATGTTGATTGGATAAACAATGAAATAAAGGCAGAAATAAAGAAGTTCTTTGAAACCAACAAGAATGAAGACACAACGTACCAGAATCTCTGGGACACATTTAAAGCAGTCTGTAGAGGAAAATATAGAGCAATAAGTGCCCACATGAGAAGAGTGGAGAGATCCAAAATTGACACCCTATCGTCAAAATTGAAAGAGCTAGAGGAGCAAGATTAAAAAAGCTCAAAACCTAGCCGAAGACAAGAAATAACTAAGATCAGAGCAGAACTGAAGGAGATAGAGACAAGAAAAACCCTTCAAAAAATCAATAAATCTAAGAGCTGGTTTTTTGAAAAGATCAACAAAATAGACAGACCACTAGCCAGACTGATAAAAAAGAAAAGAGAGAACAACCAAATAGATGCAATAAAAAACGATAAAGGGGAAATCACCACAGATTCCACAGAAATTCAAACCATCATCAGAGAATACTACAAACAACTCTATGCACACAAACTAGTAAATCAGGAAGAAATGGATAAATTCCTGGACGCCTGTGTCCTCCCAAGCCTAAACCAGGAGGAAGCTGAAACTATGAATAGACCAATAACAAGGTCAGAAGTTGAGGCAGCAATTAAGAGCCTACCACACAAAAAAAGCCCAGGTCCAGATGGGTTCACAGCTGAATTCTACCAGACACACAAAGAGGATCTGGTACCATTCCTTCTGAAACTATTCCAAATAATCCAAAAAGAGGGAACCCTTCCCAAATCATTTTATGAAACCAACACCATCCTGATACCAAAACCTGGCAGAGACTCAACAAGAAAAGAAAACTTCAGGCCAATATCCATGATGAACATAGATGCAAAAATCTTCAATAAAATACTGGCAAATCGATTGCAACAGCACATTAAAAAACTTATCCATCATGATCAAGTAGGATTCATCCCGGGGATGCAAGGCTGGTTCAACATACGCAAGTCTATAAATGTAATTCACCACATAAACAGAAGCAAAAACAAAAACCACATGATTATCTCAATTGACGCAGAGAAGGCATTTGACAAAATTCAAAGCCCTTTATGCTAAAAACCCTCAATAAACTTGGTATTGATGGAACATATCTCAAAGTAATAAAAGCTATTTATGACAAACCAACAGCCAATATCATACTTAATGGGCAAAAACTGGAAGCATTCCCTTTGAAATCCGGCACTAGACAAGGATGCCCTCTCTCACCACTTCTATTCAACATAGTACTGGAAGTTCTAGCCAGAGCAATCAGGCAAGAAAAAGAAATAAAGGGTATTCAAATAGGAAAGGTGGAAGCCAAATTGTCTCTATTTGCAGATGACATGATAGTATACCTAGAAGACCCCATCACCTCAGCCCAAAAGCTCCTGCAACTGATAAGCAACTTCAGCAAAGTCTCAGGATATAAAATCAATGTGCAAAAATCACAAGCATTCCTATACACCAATAACAGACTTAAAGAGAACCAAATTAAGAACAAACTTCCATTCACAATTGCTACAAAGAAAATAAAATACCTAGGAATACAACTCACTAAGAATGTAAGGGACCTCTTTAAGGAAAACTACAAACAACTGCTCAACGAAATAAGAGAGGACACAAACAGATGGAGAAACATTCCATGTTCGTGGTTAGGAAGAATCAATATTGTGAAAATGACTGTACTGCCCAAAGTAATTTACACATTCAATGCTATCCCCATCAAACTACCATTGAATTTCTTCACAGAACTGGAAAAAACCACCATGAATTTCATATGGAACCAAAAAAGAGCCCCCATAGCCAAGTCAATTCTAAGCAAAAAGAACACAGCGGGAGGCATCACGCTACCAGACTTCAAACTATACTACAAGGCTACAGTAATCAAAACAGCATGGTACTGGTACCAAAACAGAGATATAGACCAATGGAACAGAACAGAAGCATCGGAGGCAACACAACATATCTACAACCATATTATCTTTGATAAACCAGACAAAAACAGGCAATGGGGAAAGGATTCCCTATTTAATAAATGGTGTTGGGAAAACTGGCTAGCCATGTGCAGAAAGCAGACACTGGACCCCTTCCTGACACCTTACACTAAAATTAACTCCAGATGGATTAAAGACTTAAACGTAAGACCTGACACCATAAAAACCCTAGAAGAAAATCTAGGCAAAACCGTTTATGACATAGGAGTAGGCGAGGACTTCATGAACAAAACACCAAAAGCATTGGCAACAAAAGCCAAAATAGACAAATGGGACCTAATCAAACTCCACAGCTTCTGCACGGCAAAAGAAACAGTCACTAGAGTGAATCGGCAACCATCAGAATGGGAAAAAATCTTTGCAGTTTACACATCTGACAAAGGGCTGATATCCAGAATTTACAAAGAACTCAAACAGATTTACAGAAAAAAAACAAACAAGCCCATTCAAAAATGGGCAAAGGATATGAACAGAAACTTTACAAAAGAAGACATACATGAGGCCAACAAACATATGAAAAAGTGCTCATCATCATTGGTCATTAGAGAGATGCAAATCAAAACCACATTGAGATACCATCTCACACCAGTTAGAATGGCGATCATTAAAAAATCTGGAGACAGCAGATGCTGGAGAGGATGTGGAGAAATAGGAACACTCTTACACTGTTGGTGGGAGTGTAAATTAGTTCTACCATTTTGGAAGACAGTGTGGCGATTCCTCAGGGACCTAGAAATAGAAATTCCATTTGACCCAGCAATCCCATTACTGGGTATCTATCCAAAAGACTATAAATCGTTCTACTATAAGGACACATGCACACGAATGTTCATTGCAGCACTGTTTACAATAGCAAAGACCTGGAACCAACCCAAATGCCCATCGATGATAGACTGGACTAGGAAAATGTGGCACATATACACGATGGAATATTATGCAGCAATCAAAAATGATGAGTTTGTGTCCTTTGTAAGGACATGGATGAATCTGGAGAACATCATTCTCAGCAAACTGACACAAGAACAGAAAAAGAAATACTGCATATACTCACTCATAGGTGGGTGAGAAAAATGAGAACACATGGACACAGAGAGGCGGTCTACTATACACTGGGGACTGTTGGGGGAAATGGGGGAGGGACAGTGGGGGGGGCTGGGGGGGATAGCCTGGGGATGAATACAAGGTGTGGGTGAAGGGGAGGAAAGCAGCAAAGCACACTGCCATGTGTGTACCTATGCAACTATCTTGCACGTTCTGCACATGTACCCCAAAACCTATAATGCAATAAAAAAAAAGAATGAAAGTTAGAATCAATAGGATGTAGGCAGAGCTTCATTCTATTTAAATCTAGTGGTGTTCTGCTATTCACAAAACATTCATATTCTATGGACATTTTTATTACACAAAGTGGTAGGGAAGGAAGCCTTTGACAGTCACAAAAGAAAAAAAATTATTGAAAAGTGAGATGTGAGTATAAATCAATATTTGTAAATTTCTTCATAAAAAATACCTAAAGATGTTAGTCCTGTGTTTGGAAAACTTTAAAAACTACATATAATATAAAAAGAGTCCATCATATAGCCTTCTTGGATATACACAGACTCACTAAAATGGTAGAAAAACATTCTCACATTTCATGTGACTGATAAAGAGTAAAGAGTTTCAGAATAAAAAAAGAATCCACTCCAAGGGAAGCCAGCCCCAGATGGGAGGCTTGGACTAAGCTGCTAGAACCTCACGACTATAAATTTTACAGAAGCAAGTCCTACAGTGAGGGCAGCGAAAAAGGAAGTGAACCCCCTCTAATTGAGAGATGCTTGTTTTGTGCTAAAAGTACTTGTTAGGAGTATGATTTAGGCACCGAACGCAGGTTTAGGCTCATTGTTACACTGGAAACAGACACACACACACACACACACACACACACACACACACAGACACAGACACAGACACAGACACAGACACTCATACACACAGGCACTCTAAAATAAATCAGTGGTATGCCTCAATAGAAGTCTGTCATTTCCCACAGCATCACTGCTTTCTAACGAGCTAGGTAAATCTGAATTTTGCTCATCGGTGGTGACCAGGAGGATGGTGGTAGGAGAAACTGAGAGCAGAACTGTATTCCGTCTGGGGAAAGGTAGGCCCAGAGCTGGAGCTGGAGCGGGAAGAAGGCCTCATGGCTCTGCTGCAGGATTCAGGGAGAGAGGATAGGAGGTGCCTGCATCTCAGGAAAGATTTAAAATAAAATGAGTTTATCATTTAAAAAATCAATATAAATTATTCTTCCCCTTGTCCCCCAAATTGCAGAATGAGACCCGTATTGTTGTTAAGTCCACAGCAAATATGGATCTCCTGGGGCATGTGAGGGGTTTGCTGTAGCTTCAGCGACCCATGTGAGGGAAGAACCTGGAAGGAAAGCTACATTTGGGGTTGCATTTTAACACATAATAATATTTCTTTATCAGAGAAAAATGAAAAAAAATTCTCATGGAGAGAGAAACACTTCATTTGGCAGGTCTACTTGAAAATATGTGCCTTTCACACCCTTAATATGTGCAGGTAGGAATGTTTGGATTCTACACCCTGGTCTGATGGAGCCAGGACCACAGGCCCAGAAGCCCTGTGGCGACCTCCTCATTGCTGAAAATGATGTTCACATGAGGTGGGAAAGGCATGTCCATTACATTCATGTGCACTGTGAAGCAAAGCATGGTGCTCTTAAAGCAGGTGGCCTCAAAGAGCTAAAGTTCACAGACGCACCTATGCAGGTGCAAATGGGCAAAAAGATAGATATACACCCATGTGAGCATACATACATCTACACATACACTCAGACACATGCATATATGTGCAGGCATATGCAGATACATTTATGTGCACCTGTGCACATATATGCATATACATATACTCCAATACATATACATACACAGATACACACAGACATATACGTATATAGCTTCAACCAAACTTGTCATAAAAAACAAGGCTGTATTTCTTCTCAGTCAATGGACAGAGTGTTTGAATAATGTCTGACAATAGCAGGACAGCACAGGCAGCTGGCACGCAACACGCCATGCTGCTGATAGAAATGCGAGTGGGCAAACACCATTATGGAGGATCATCTGACATTATTTCTGGAAGCAGGAACCATATCTGTGCACGGTGAGGTCTTCTGTTATTGATGTTTTATAGTAAAGATAAATAAGAATTTACATGAATATTTATTGACAAGCACATTTATTGTATCAGAAATCAAAAACAAAATAATAGTACAGAGTTGGTGAAGTAAATGTGGTGCATACTTAAAAGGAAACAGAAAGCAGTCGTTTAGGGCAACATTATATTAATAAACATAGTCCAGGGGGATGGAGGCAGCAAACCACTATGGCACATGCATGCATGCCTATGGAACAGCCCTGCAAGATCTCCACATGTACCCCAGAACTTAAAGTAAAAAAATAAAAAACAAAAATAAAAATAAACAAATATAGTCACGTATGAAGATAGAGTAAAATAAAAGTAGCTTATAAAACAGGTTATACACTATGAGCTATCTATATAAGCAATGTATAAAATTCAGAGTGGTAAATATCATAATAGTTGAAATTATGTTTGAAGTGAAGAGAGTAGAGGTGATTCTTATTTACATGTCCCTTGCATGTGTTTTCAAAATATTTTACCACAAGATATAACTGACCTATGATTGTATAATATATGTACATGTACTCTGTCCTTCATATTGAACACTGCTGTTTATCTCTATGGAATTTCTTCCAACGTTTCTATTTTCATTATTCAATGTCTTTCAGACCTGGTCATGATTTTTTAAAATAGTTTTTAATATTTATTTCTCTCAATATTTTGATAATATATTTTTAGCAATCAAATATTGTGAAACAAATTAGTAAAACAATAGGAAATCAGAGTATGGTCTGTAACAATTTGTAAAGTTCAATAGTGAATTTATTAAGTTGTTTTACCAGAAAAAAAAATTATACTACTTTTAACTGCATGCAAATTAAGGGGCAGTTCGTGCTGAAATTTCTAGGGAAGGGGTAGGAATCACTGGGTCACTGCCACGGGAAGGGATGGTAACTCCCAAGTGTTGCCATGACAATGGTAAATTGACATGACACACTGGTGGGCATGTTTGACTGAAAGATGCTTTTATCCTGGGGCTGGCTCTGGAATCAAGTCATGCTTCCTACCTCATAAGTGGTAGGAAAAATTAAAAACACACACACACACACACACACACACACACACAACTTTTGAATTGGTGAAGTACTCAAGAATATCAAGCATTCCGAGTATATTCACGACATTCTGAAATAGACTTGTAATTGGGTGCAGTGTACACTGCTCTGGTGATGGGCGCATCAAAATCTCAGAAATCGCCACTGAAGAACTTATTCATGTAAGCAAACACCACCAGTTCCCCAAAAACCTATGAAAATAAAACATAAAAAATAATATAAAATACTTGTAAAATGCAATGCAAATACTTAGGTCAAAGAATACACTTTTTTTTATATGGAATTTTCTTAAGTTTTAACTTTTTGATTTTCTCTGAGTCATTTAGGATCTCTGTCTTAATGTAATAATGTCTTTAAAACAGGATTTGAAACCCTAAACTCTAAAAAACATTTTTTTTTTTTTTTTTTTTTTTTTGTGACGGAGTTTCGCTCTTGTTACCCAGGCTGGAGTGCAAGCAGTGGCGCGATCTCGGCTCACCGCAACCTCCGCCTCCTGGGTTCAGGCAATTCTCCTGCCTCAGCCTCCCGAGTAACTGGGATTACAGGCACGCGCCACCATGCCCAGCTAATTTTTTATATCTTTAGTAGAGTCGGGGTTTCACCATGTTGACCAGGATGGTCTCGATATCTTGACCTCGTGATCCACCCGCCTCGGCCTCCCAAAGTGCTGGGATTACAGGCTTGAGCCACCGCGCCTTTTTAAGATCTTAGATTTATGGTGCTTATCTGTCAGGCCTTCAGGAGGATTTCAGCAATGTACAGAAAGGTACCAGGGCCATTTGCTCTAACGTGGCTAGATTTTGATTGCTTCCAGAGTGGATGTGAGCTCTAGGACCAGTGGCCGAGCGAAAGCCTTGGCTTCGAGCCAATGACAAAAAAATGCAAGGCTCACTGGCATTGTGTTTCCAAACAGAGCCAAGTTAGCAACACTACAACTCCCTAGAAAATACAGGAACACGCTGGCAATTAGGGGATGTGCTTGATTTAAAGTGTGAATGGGCATATTCAGTGTAAATACTGTATGACATTATCCTGTATGATTTCTGCTGCAGTTTCCTTGCATTGGAATGTCTATTGTCAGGACAAGTTAATGACTGACAATATTGAAAACATACCCAATTTAATTGTGTAAATAGAAACAAAATTTGTTTTGTTTTGTTTGAATTAGAAGAGGCATCTCCCTAATAAAATATGCCTACTTGTAAGAGGAATAGTTTTGCCTTAAAAAAAAAATTGGGTAGACGGATAGGCTGGAAGTGACCATTTGTTTTTCCAGGAGACTAAAAGGTGCACAGGAGTGAAGAGGCTGACAGCAGAAAGGACCACACTGACGACCTGAAGCACCCCTTAAAGGAGGAGAGTTGTTTTTCTTCAAAAGTTGCCTTTTAGATTAATACATTCAGTTCTCTGATAAATGCCACGCCCGTATGTGAAAGAATAAAGTACGCATGCCGCTCGCTTGGGATCGTCTAAATCTGATTTGTAGTAGCCAGTGAATGCAAAGGAAAAAATTAAAAGCTACCATAACACTCCCAGCAAATCCCTTTTCCTCTTGCCTCTAATCCCTACAAGCAATACAGCAAAACCGGCTCCCAGGGCGCCGCAGTCAGCCAGGCCTCAGGCCCTCGGGGCGCGGGGATTCGGTGTGTCGCCGGGTTGCGGTGTGCGGCCGGGGCTGGGGTGTGCGGCCGGGGATGCGGTGTGCGGCCGGGGCTCGGGGTGTGCCGCCGGGGCTGGGGGTGTGCGGCCGGGGCTCGGGGTGTGCGGCCGGGGCTCGGGGTGTGCGGCCGGGGCTGGGGGTGTGCGGCCGGGGCTGGGGGTGTGCGGCCGGGGCTCGGGGTGTGCGGCCGGGGCTGGGGTGTGCGGCCGGGGTTCGGGGTGTGCGGCCGGGGATGCGGTGTGCGGCCGGGGCTGGGGTGTGCGGCCGGGGTTCGGGGTGTGCGGCCGGGGCTGGGGTGTGCGGCCGGGGTTCGGGGTGTGCGGCCGGGGCTGGGGTGTGCGGCCGGGGCTGGGGTGTGCGGCCGGGGATGCGGTGTGCGGCCGGGGCTCGGGGTGTGCGGCCGGGGCTGGGGTGTGCGGCCGGGGCTGGGGTGTGCGGCCGGGGATGCGGTGTGCGGCCGGGGCTCGGGGTGTGCGGCCGGGGCTGGGGTGTGCGGCCGGGGCTGGGGTGTGCGGCCGGGGATGCGGTGTGCGGCCGGGGCTGGGGTGTGCGGCCGGGGATGCGGTGTGCGGCCGGGGCTCGGGGTGTGCGGCCGGGGCTGGGGTGTGCGGCCGGGGATGCGGTGTGCCGCCGGGGCTGGGGTGTGCGGCCGGGGCTGGGTGTGCACTGTGGGTCCCAGGTTCCGCCAGCGATGGAGATGCACACGGTCTTCGGCTGAGAACACATCACGGCCCATCTAGGGGCAGTAGTCTCAGGACACCAGCGGGGCGCCATGGGGTTGCTCAGTGAGGCGCGTGGGCGCGGAGGCGGGCGCTGCCTGGGGCTCCTGGCCTGGGCCGGTGACGCCCCCCAGGAGGCCCCATGAGACCGCGCAGCAGGGGGACCTCCCGGCCGGGCTTCTCGTTGCCCACAGGGGTTGAAGGACAGCGCGGCCGACCTCACTCCCGAGGACTTGATGGCAAACGGGATCCGGGTCCCTGACCGGAGCCCACGTCTTGACCCCGCCATCCAGGGCTCTCCCGACGACCCCAAAGCTGATTCACCTGCAGCTTCCCCGGGCGGACCTAGACACGAGGACTTCAGGGAGACTCTGGGGCTGGGACTGATGAACCCACCGCCTACCACATGGTAGTGACAATACAGACGGAAGGCCGTAGAGACACCTCTTGTCTAAGTGTTACAGTGGGTAGCTAGTCAGGCGCCAGCAGGGTGGGAGAGGCCCCCACGCCGCACCAGGAAAGTCAGGCAGCTGCCACACTACGTCTCTAAAATAACAGTTGGTCACAGGCAGCGCCAGGGAAAGGCAATCTCCCCGCAGAGAGAAAAAACCTGAAGCTGGTGATTAGCAGCTTTCTGGTGGATGGAGGGGAGTGGGGCAGGGGGCGGCGGCGAGTGGGCTCACACATGCGCACTAAGAGGCAAAATGGCGGAGCCTGACCGACATACGACCTTCCAGGGCACTCCGGGGAAAAGGGAGGAGCCTGCAGGTTAGTGTGCGTCCAACGCCAGTAAACACACTGCGCCCCTCTCAAACCCCAGCCGCCCACCCTGCAGGTGGCAGCTCACCCCAAGGGAAGAATCAGGGCAGAAGGGAGGCGAGACCCTGGAAGCATGCCAACATATAAAACCTCAAATCAGCCTGGCACAGCGGCTCACACCTGTAATCCCAACACTTCGTAGGCTGAGGCGGGGAGGATCACCTGAGGTGGGGAGTTCAAGACCAGCCTGATCAACGTGGAGAAACCCCGTTTCTACTAAAAATACAAAATTAGCCGGACATGGTGGTACATGCCTGTAATCCCAGCTACTTGGGAGGCTGAGGCAGGAGAATTGTTTGAACCAGGGAGGCAGAGGTTGTGGTGAGCCGGAGGCGGCTCCAAGTGGCTGAAATAAGTCACTTCAAAGTGATGTGGAATACTTTTATTCACATTTATTTTATAGACAAAAATATGAATATGCCACGTTCTTCACAAATTTAAAAAAAAAAATTAAAGAAAATGTCATTTGGGATTGTTGACCACAGTTTTTACTTTTTATTCATCAAGTGAGTAGAAATATCAGACAGCTTTAGTTTAGACTGATATTTTCATAAAGTGAAAAATCTTTGAAAAGTTCTATCGTGAATCTTCCTATGGAACCATGAAAAGAGAAACCTATTTTCTTTGGAAGATAATTTTTAATTTTTTTCTAATATTTTTAGATAATGGCAGCAAATGATCATTTCTTTTTTTAAAATACTTTAAGTTCTGGGGTATATGTGCAGATCGTGCAGGATTGTTACACAGGTATACACATGCCATGGTCGTTTGTTGCATCTATGCCCCCATCATCTACATTAGGTATTTCTCCTAATGTTATCCCTCCCCAATCCCCCCACCGCCTGCTATCCTGCCCCTAGTCTCCCCAACCCCCCAACAGGCCCTGGTGTGTGATGCTCCCCTCCCTGTGTCCATCTGTTCTTATTGTTCAACACCCATGGGCCAGGCACGGTGGCTCACGCCTGTAATCCAAGCACTTTGGGAGGCCGAGATGGGTGGATTACCTGAGGTCAGGAGTTCAAGATCAACACCCATTTATGAGTGAGAACATGAGGTGTTTGGTTTTCTGTTCTTGTGTCAGTTTGCTGAGAACGATGGTTTCCAGCTCCATCCATGTCCATGAAAAGGACATGAACTCATCCTTTTTTATGGCTGCATAGTAAATGATCATTTCTAAAACTTTAAAATGCAAATATATATTAAAATTACATTGATTATATCACACCCCCAAAAAAATTGTGTTAATATTTGTAATGTATGTTTTCAAACACATTTGGCTAGTTGTATGGGCAACATTGAAAATGTCATACATATGACATAGTTTAATTTTTTTATATAGTTATATATATCCGTATACATACTAAGCATATAGATATTTCAAATGGCATATGCTTCTGGAGCATAAACATTTCATGACATTTTTACATTGAAAAACATCATAGGTAGAATTAAGAGGCAAGTTTTACATGAATAAAAGTGTTGGATTATTATGAAAAAATGTTTTTATAATGAAGAGCACAGGAAGGAGATAAACAGCCCACATCATAGTCAGTGTAAACAGTCAATATAGTTTTCAAATGAACAAACGAGTAAGAATGCCAACAAGTAAAGACCTCTTTCACATGTCACACTGACATTTTTTTAAGCCTCCAGATTTGTCAAGGGTGCAATTCCACTGTCCAATTACTGCCATTTTTCTCCTTATATTTACTTTTTTAACAGATAAATCTGATTATCCGAGAAATTAAAATGATAAAAATTAGTGTTATAATTTTCATTTATTTAATATGTCTATCCTTGCCCTCTTGATTTGTACTGTACTAATTTCTTTAATGTGCTATTTTGTTTCTCTGAAATAACTGCATTCTTTGTCCATTGTTAGGTAAATGCCGCACTGGTTTATTTATTTCAGAGCTAAAACCCACTCTCATGTCTGGTAGCCCTATTACATCTATTATATTTTACCTATAGTTTCCTGTATTTCCCCTCAAATAAATAGGAACATTTATATGATATTCCAAAAAACAGGGGATTTGGCTTCTAATTTCATTAACTCATTAATTCATTTTGAGAAGTGTACAGATTTTACAGGACTTAGTTTTTGCCTCAAGGAAGATTGTGTCGTTTTATGTGCTTCTATTTTTGCTTGCTCCATTAGTCATGTTTTGTAAATTTCTCACTATCCTTTTAACATAGTTAGGTTTAAAATTTATATTTATACAAAATATAAAATATTTTCATATTAAAAGATGGCATTTAAATATATTTAAATACTTACATCTTGGTTTCCAAATTCCGCTCTTCATTAGAATGAACCTAAGTTCCTGGAAGAAGGGTTTTGCCAGTTTTGTGGGCAGAAAAGTACAAGTGAGTGTGGGACAATCTCATGCTGGAAAACAAGAAAATATTCAGACGTGAATGAGATGTGGAGTGCGGCTGAAGGGGAGGAGGAGCGGACTCCTACAAGGCTTGCGATTTGCCACCTCTTGAGCTCAGTGCAGGGTACACAGGTAGGCTCAAATTGTGAAAATTAATTGAGCCTGTAGAGAGTTGTAAGTCGTGTGTGTGTGTGTGTGTGTGTGTGTGTGTGTTTGTGTGTTTGTGTGTGTGTAGAAAACTTAAATAGAAAGTTGAAAAGCTATGAATAAGAATGTCAAAAAGATAATTCTAAGGGACTCCTGCTGGCTAAGTTCGGATTAATTTTACCATAAAATTACAAATGATACTAATGAATGATAATAGATTGAAAATGAAATGCATATAAATCTAGATTTTTTAAAAAATGAATGTACAGGGAATGGTTTAAACTCTACTTCACAGAAGAATGTCAGTTAGTAAATACTGAAATGTAGAAGGAATGAAAGAACTACAAAATAACCAATTTACATAACTGCAATAGTTGTTTCAGGCAAGAACCATCAATAAGTGAAAAATCCATCAGGTATTACTGTCACAGATTACTTATTAATTACAAATGAAGATGTATCTTTACAGTGAACAAATCTGGCAGATAATATCTTAATCAAGTTGTTAAACTTAGCATCACCAATATTGGAGCAACCTAACATCAGAGTTCCTCTGATGTAATGTGATGGAAATTACAAAAACAAACAAAATAATGCCTATGTAATATGTTACCTAAACTACTTTGCATAAATAAAGGAGAAATAATTAGACTAAACCAGATTGTAGACATTTTCCAAAATGATAAGTACTTATCCTTTAAAATTACGAATGACATGAAACTTAAAAATGCAAACAAAATATTTTAAAAGAGATAAAGCAAAGACAAAAACTCAATTCAAAGGGTTTTCCTTGGCTGGATCCTTGGTTGGGCATTTGCAAAAGCACACCAAGTTCTATTTCCACAGGCCCTCCTGCTAAAACCTGAAGGCAGTGAGATGTTGCAGCCACATCCTTAGCTAGGAGCATTAAGATATACTTATTTTCAAATAAAAATTCTGTTTTATTTTACTATAATACATAAATATATCCTTAATTTAGAAATAGGAAAATACAAAAAAAAAGAAGAAATGTAACATATTCCTCCTTTGCAAAAGACAAAACCTGCATTTTGATCACTTTTGCCCATACTGGTTTTATAAAGATTATTTTTATTCATGTTATATAATTGTGTGTTTGTTTTAATTTGTCAAATATTTATTAATCACCTTCAATAAACAGAATATAGAGGCAGGTTTCTGCTAATGGGATAATACTTAAGCTTTTCAAGTCATAGAATGTACACGCTGTGGTTCTAGTTGGTATTTTCATCCAAGCTGTTCAATCTCACTACACCCAAATGTCTACTTTAACTTCCTTCCAACTGTATCATCATTCACAGAGAACACAATCTTTTTTTCAGAACACTGGACAGAAATGATGGTGGCTTACACCAGGGTAGTAAAACATGAGAATAAAAAGTAGATTATTTAATAAAAAGTATTGAATTAAAAAAAAAAAAACCTTAAGCACATGGAATGCATTCAGAAAAATTTAGAGAATCTTGAAGGTTGGCATGAATAATTTATTTGGTTGCTAATGTGAATTCAGCACATAGGAAAGATAGAAGGTGGTCACTGGTTTTCATGATGATATTAGTGAGCATAGATTTGGTTTAATAGCAGAAGCTAAACTAAAATTGAAGGGGTATCTGAATCCATTCAGGCTGCCATAGCAAAATACCTTAGGCTGGGCATAACCACAGATTTATTGCTCACAGTTCTGAAGGCTGGGAAGTCCAAGATCAAGGCACCAGCAGATGTGGTCTGCTTCAAAGATGGTACCTTCTTGCTGTCTTCTTACATAGCAGAAGAGGCAAACAGGTCCTTGGGGCCTCTTTTATAAGGTACTAATCTCATTCATAGGGAAGGCCCTCATGACCAAATCATCTCTGAGAGGTCCCACCTTTTAATGCTATTGTATTGGGCATTCAATTTTAACTTACAAATTTTGGACAAACAAAAACATTTAGGCTATAGAAAGGAGACTGAACAGTGAAGAAACATGTAAGAAAGTGGAGGATTTTATTTAGAGAAAAACACTTTTGAAGACATTGACCAGAAGAGAAAGAAGATCTGAGAGGAAAAAGTGAGAGGATATCATTGAATCAAAGAGGGTCTCCTAAAAGGAAAGACCTTCACTGACACTGGCAGAAAACCAAGAGTGAGGCAGCCTGGAGGGAATGGAAAGCAGAGATGGCTCACAGTCATTAACAGTGTCGATACCCTGAAAATGAAGGCACTGTGATTTGGTGAACGTAAAAAGAAGCTGGTTTTAGGAGAAATAACAATTTGCTTTTTGTAATAGAAGTTAAAAAAAAGGATTTTCTAGGTATACAACCATGTTTACTGCAAATATTCTTTTTGCTCCTGTATTTATAAAATCAGTAAGTTCTGTGTGTCTTATTTTATTTCCCTAGCTAGCATTGCCAGAGCCATGTTAAATAATAAGTATAATAATGGTCCTTTATGGGAAACATATAATTTTAATAATGTTGGTGATGTACAGATCTGTTTCTATATTATTACCATTATTTATTTCATAATTATATATCAAATAAAATTTTTGTTATCAAGAAATATATTTAAATATTTTGAATTATTATGTTGATTATACTAATAACCGATACCTGGAAGTGGGTTGCTTTCATATTAAGTAACCTCTCAGAGGTATATTGTATGCTTAATACATGTGTATTATAGGTTTAATACAACAGCATTAAGAGGTGGAACCTCTCAGAGACAATTTGGTCATGAGGGCTTTTCAGCCTCTAAGTAAAAACTATGTAGATTTTCTTAACAATTAGAAAATGAGAAGTGAGGAAACAAATATTACAGATATATAACCCTTGTTATATCATGAAAATAAATGTACTGGGATAGGCGTGGTGGCTCACGCCTATAATCCCAGCACTTTGGGAGGCCGAGGCGGGTGGATCACAAGGTCAAGAAATCGAGACCATCCTAGTCAATAAGGTGAAACCCCGTCTCTACTGAAAATATAAAAATTTAGCTGGGCATAGCAGTGCGCACCTGTAATCCCAGCTACTCGGGAGGCTGAGGCAGGAGAATTACTTGAACTCAGGAGGTGGAGGTTGCAGTGAGCCAAGATATCGCCATTGCACTCCAGCCTGGGTAACAACAGGGAAACTCCATCTCAAAAACAAACAAACAAACAAACAAAAAAAGAAAATAAATGTACTTAAAACTGTAATCCGTATAACCAGGGAGGTAGTTCATGTTTTGGTAGTGAAAATAACTACAGAAGAAGCAAACGGGAAGACCTAAAATATTAGTTATTATTTGCTCCTTTCTGATTTTGGCAAGTTGTTTCAAGAAAGAGATGAGTTTAAGAAAATAACGGCGATTTTGAAAACAAAGATGGATGGCAACAAAGTCTAGCTGGAATTAGACTCTCATAAATTTGGAAAAGGCAGTTGCTTTTTTATCCCAAACAGCACAGAATATGTGTATAGTTAATAGTTTGTGCCAAGTTCTTTCGTTTAGATTTTTCTTTTAGTCAAATATGTGGAGAAAGGTGTCTCAAAAACTTCCAAGTAGCTACTATTAAAATGAAGAAAAAAAGAGAGCCCAGTGTTGGAGCATATAAATAAGAAAATATTTTTTCAAAAGCAAATCCAGGTAAGAATGTTGAGGGCTAAGTGTTGCTAACAGAGTATAACCAAATAAATAAAACAAAACACAATCAATTTTTACAATATTTAATGAATATTCATCTGTATACTTCTGTAATATTTGTAAACTACCTCCTGTTACAGGGAGTGTGGGAGTATGGGGGTTGCTTCAAAGACTTTTTAGGCTAGATTACTTTTTTCCCTTCATAAAGGGAACACTGAGATCCCTTTCAAATAGGGCCAGGTGGGGTGACAGACAATGACGAGCTCCCACATGACAAAGCCAGTGATGCAGACCACATTGGACAAGAAGGCTCTGCCCAGAGAGTAGAACTACTGTCTCGCCAAGGAGTACACACTAATGCCTGGGGTTGGGGTTTGGAGCTCCTCCCAAACAGGACTTACTGATTCTATGAATTGTGGTAGTTTGTATCTCACATTCCTCACCGTTTCTCAGTGGAGATTTTTATTGTGATACTCTTGTTCCTGATCTGGCATATATTTTAGGCAGTAGTGAACAGATCATTCATGTCTTAATCTAGAGATCGCAAGACAATGGGGCTCTGTGTTCACAGCTTGCAGAGAAAGCTCTACATTCTTCAAAATCCTAGACTTTCATCTGGATGCAGTCTAATCAAAGTTCAGGTTTCTTGCCGTGGGGTAAGCGTATTATGTACAGGAAAAGGAGTTTGCACAGCTATTTTATAGGTCATTAGTTGTTTCTTACATCCTGATTAAACAGACATCCAGCTGGAGGTAACCTTTTCTAGCTTCCCTTCTAGGTAGGTGGAGACGTGTGAGCAGGGTTTGGCCAATTGAATATGACAAGAAATTGGGTATAAAGCTGCCACTGCTGTTATGATGACATGTTTCCCCTCTCCGCAGCCTGGAACCATACCTGGTGATGGCATCTTGCAGTCTACAAATGGAACACAGAACCTGGGAATGAAGAAGTGACAAGAGAAAATAAATTTGGGGTTTTAAGTGACCCTAAGAGGAATTACTCTCCACCTAACCTGAATCAGTTGTAACATTAACTGAGAAATAAACTCCACATTAAAGGCTTTGCACTTGAGAGGCTCTTCAAGCATCTTAACTTTTGCCCTAATTAATACACAGTCCTTTCACTAATGAGACTCAGCCCCACCTGGTTATGCTCCATGGTCTTTTAAAATGCCGTTGGACTCATCGTGCCAACGTAAGTCCTGTATTAATTTTTTTTTAATTTTCACAAAGTTGTTTTTGTATAATAAATGTATGTGAGTGTGTGCTCACATGTATGCATGTATTAAAAGTCTTTTTTCATCATGCTTGAAGCCTTTGCTTCCTTTACAATATATTCTGCAATAATTAGCCAACTTATTTTTTTGTTTCATCTATAGTCATTATAATGCAAATGTTTTCACTTAGAAAGTCACTTTTTAAACAAATCTTCAATTTCATGGGTATATATTTGGTAAATTTTTCTCTTATAGTCCATAATTTTTTTCTCTGTAATTGTTTACTAGTTTTTAAACTCCCGTTAGATCTGAATGACTTCTGGCACGGAGTTTGATTTCTGCTGAATTCTCTTTGCTGCACCATGGTGCGTGCTATTGGACACTGTTAAGTACTCTCTGGTGCCCCCAGCACAGTGAGCCAAAAGCATTTGTGGCACTCACTGCATTCGTCATGATCATGAGGAATAAGTCTACATGAAGACATCACAGATTTGAAGTTATACTTTTGTCTTCGTAAAAACAAATCCAAGAGAGTAGTTGATTTAACAAACAATACACAAAAACCCCTCGGCATTTGCTGCCTAATGTAGAGAGGCAATACACACAATTCGAAATTACCGCATCTTCAATAAGCAATTTAAAGAAACTGAAATTTGCCTCTTTAAGTTGATCTTGGGTAATGACTTTAGGATAAGAATCAGTAGGGCATTTATTTTAAGTCTCAGGGACTTTCTATTACAGAAAAAGTGGCATTTTACTAGTCTTCCTAGAAACCAAAACAATATTGCCATAGCAGATGATTAAGATAAGGAGTTTAGACCAGCCTGACCAATAAAGTAAAACACTATCTCTACCAAAAATACAAAAATTAGGCAGGCATGGTGGTGTGCACTTGTAGTCTCAGCTACTTGCAAAGCTGAGGCAGGAGGATTGCTGGAACCCAGGAGGTAGAGGTTGCAGTGAGCTGAGATAGTACCACTGTGCTGAATAGCAGAGAGAGACCCTGTCTCAAAAATAAATAAATAAATAAAAATAAGGAATTTAGGAAGTCTGAAAAGTGCAGAAAAATACATTGAGCTTTTCGATTTAGTCTTTATCACCACAGAAAACAAAATCAACAGAAAGGCATTTAATAAGCAAATATCAACTGAATTAAAACATTTATAAAAGTAGACCTCCAAATTCAGGGAAGGAAAGGCACAGGAATGCTGGAAACTATCATTCTCAGCAAACTGACACAAGAACAGAAAACCAGACACCACACGTTCTCACTCATAAGGAAGCTAGAATTCATGGCAGAAGGGGAAAGGGAGCCTGTACGTCATACGGTGTCAAAAGGAAAAAGAGAGGGAGGAGAGGAAGTTGCCCAGATTTTTTAAACAACTGGTTCTCACTGTAAACTAATAGAGCGAGAACACACTCATTACCTCAGGAAGGGCACCAAGCCATTCATGAAGCATCCACTCACAGGACACAAACAGCTTCCACTAGGCCCCATCTCCAACACTGGGGTCACATTTCCACATGGGATTTGGAGGGCACAAATGCACAAACTGTATCAGGAGAACTGCTGGAACTCAGGAGGTGGTGGTTGCAGTGAGCTGAGATTGCTCCACTGTACTAGGTGTCAGATCATGACTCTGTCTCAAAAAAAAAAAAAAAAAAAAAAAAAAGAAAAGAAAAGAAAAGAAATCTAGGGAGTCTGAAAAGCACAGAAAAATACATTGAGCTTTAAGACTCAAAGCAATGCAGCCCAACCATGGTATATGTCCTCTCCTGAGTAAAAGGCCAGCCCACAGCCCCAAGTGGCCACACTTTCTGATGAAGCCAAAGCTTTCTTTTCTGAACACTGACAGAAGGTAATAAAGTTCTAAGAAAAATGATCTCAGAGCCCTATCATATTCTTTCTTACTCATTCTATTTCTCTGTGTTGCTAACTACAAACAATGGAAGAGCATAGAGGGAAAGGAAAAGGAAGGCAGCCCACATATTCTTTTCCTCTGCCATCCTGAGATAGAGATTGCTGGGAGATTACATGGGTACAAACAAGTGAAATAAAAATAGTTGAGTTAGTTTTGGGCTGAGTCTTCACTGATTTGGTAAGAACAACATACATTTGCCTGTATGAGGTAAGGAGTGTGAATCATGCAATTTTGATGACTCTATATGCAAGTTAAATGCTCTGGTGTTTTTATTTGAAATTAGTATTTTGAAAGATAAAACACATAAAAATGATTGACTTAATGTTTTTTTTCAAAGAAACAAATTATATAGCAAATTTTTAAATGCCACAAGTTAGAAAACAGACCAATGAATAAAGAAAAATGCTTTATATTTTAGTAATTAACGGCATTTTTTGTTGTCTGAATACATTTTTATTTTGCACTAAACTTTACAAATTATGTACCTAGCTCTGCTCAAAGCAACATCAATGTTGACACTGTTAAACATTAAATGTCAGGATGAAAGATCTGATTCTAAGTAAAATATCCAAACTGTATAAGATTCTAAACTATTTCTGCATTTGATTAGTGTTTGAGTGCAGATAAACAGAAAGCACACGAATTAAATTTACCTTCAGTACATCAAACAGTAAGAACAGGGATAAAATTTCGTTTAGTTATGTTCGTATCTTCATTATTTCTTTGCTTCTGCTATCTTCGTTTTTTTTTTTTTGTTTGTTTTTTGAGGTGTGACATTAGGTTATTAATTTGTGGTCTATTTTTTTTTTTGCTGTGGGTATTTAACAGTATAAACTTCTGTCTCAGCTCTACTTTTGTGGTATTGCAGGAATTTTGGTATGTTTTGCTTCCAGTTTCATTTGTTGCACTTAAAAAAAGATTCTGTCTTAGTTTCTTTTTGAGACAGAGTTTCGCTCTTGTTACCCAGGCTGGAGTGCAATGGCGCGATCTCGGCTCACCGCAACCTCCACCTCCTGGGTTCAGGCAATTCTCCTGCCTCAGCCTCCCGAGTAGCTGGGATTACAGGCATGCACCACCATGTCTAGCTAATTTTTTTGTATTTTTAGTAGAGACAGGGTTTCACCATGTTGACCAGGATGGTCTCGATCTCTTGACCTCGTGATCCACCCGCCTCGGCCTCCCAAAGTGCTGGGATTACAGGCTTGAGCCACCGCACCCGGCCCTCTGTCTTAGTTTCATCATTTACCTAAAGATGACTCAGGAGCAGATTGCAATGAAATGAAAAATTATTTCCTTGAAAAGATAAAATCAATAGACCACTAGGTAGACTAACCAAGGAAAGAAAAATGAAGATCCAAATAGGCACAATCAGAAAGGAAAATGTAGACGTTACCATTGAAACCACAGAAATCCTAATGATCATCAGAGACTTCTGTGAACATCTCTATGATCGTAAACTACAAAATCTAAAGGAAATAGATAATTCCTGGACACATACAACATCCCAAGACTGAACCAGGAAGAAACAGAAATACTGAACAGATCAATAACAAGTAGTGAGACTGAATCAGTAATAAAAAGAAATGCCCACAACCAAAAGAGTTCAGCTGCACAAAAAGGGACCAATACCACACCTAAAAGGGATCTATCGGTCTCCCAAAAGGGACCAAACCTGTTGGTCCCAAATCTATTGGTCCCCAAAAAAGACCAATACTAAACCTAAAAGAGACCTATCTGTCCCCAAAAGGGACCAAACCTGTTGGTCCCCAAATCTATTGGTCCCCCAAAAAGACCAATACCAAACCTAAAAGAGACCTATCTGTCCTCAAAAGGGACCAAATCTATTGGTCCCCAAATCTATTGGTCCCCAAAAAAGACCAATACCAAACCTAAAAGAGACCTATCTGTCCCCAAAAGGGACCAAACCTGTTGGTCCCCAAATCTATTGGTCCCCAAAAAAGACCAATACCAAACCTAAAAGAGACCTATCTGTCCTCAAAAGGGACCAAATCTATTGGTCCCCAAATCTATTGGTCCCCAAAAAAGACCAATACCAAACCTAAAAGAGACCTATCTGTCCCCAAAAGGGACCAAACCTGTTGGTCCCCAAATCTATTGGTCCCCAAAAAAGACCAATACCAAACCTAAAAGAGACGTATCTGTCCCCAAAAGGGACCAAACCTATTGGTCCCCAAATCTATTGGTCCCCAAAAAAGACCAATACCAAACCTAAAAGAGACCTATCTGTCTCCCAAAAGGGACCAAACCTGTTGGTCCCCAAATCTATTGGTCCCCAAAAAAGACCAATACCAAACCTAAAAGAGACCTATCTGTCTCCCAAAAGGGACCAAACCTGTTGGTCCCCAAATCTATTGGTCCCCAAAAAAGACCAATACCAAACCTAAAAGAGACCTATCTGTCCTCAAAAGGGACCAAATCTATTGGTCCCCAAATCTATTGGTCCCCAAAAAAGACCAATACCAAACCTAAAAGAGACCTATCTGTCCCCAAAAGGGACCAAACCTATTGGTCCCAAACCTTTTGGTCCCCAAAAAGGGACTGATACCAAACCTACTGAAACTGTTCCAAAAAACCAAGGAGGAGAGGATCCTCTGCAACCCATTCACACTGATACCAAAACCAGTTAAGGACACAACAGAAAAAAAAGACTGTATGTAGACCAACATCTCTGAGGAATATAGACGCAAAAGTCCTCAACAAAATACTAGCAAATCAAATACAACAGCATAATGTACTACAATCAAGTGGGTTTTATTACAGGGGTGCAAGGATGGGTCAATATTTGCAAATCAATAAATATAATTCGTCACATAAACAGAATTAAAAATAAAAATTAAATAATCCCCTCAATAGATGCAGAAAAGTCATTTGATAAAATTCAGCATCTCTTCATGATAAAGACCCTCAACAAAGTAGGCATAGAAGAAACACATCTCAAAATAATAAACACATAAAAAAAATACCCACAACTAACGTAATACTGAAAGGGGAAAAGTTCAAAGTATTCTCCCTAAGAACTAGAACAAGACAAGGATGCCCACTCTCACCACTCATATTCAACATAGCACTAGAAGTCCTAGCTAAAGTAATCAGGCAAGAGAAATAAATAAAAGGCATTTAGCTGGGAAAAGAGGAAGTCAAATTATTTATTTTTGTTGATGATATAATCTTGTGTGTGTCTGTGTGTTTTTATTCTTTTTTTTAAAAAAAATAGAATTATTTATTATACTTTAAGTTCTGGGGTACTTGTGCATATTCTGTAGGTTTGTTACATGGGTATCCACGTGCCATGGTGGTGGTTTGCTGCATCCATCGCCCCGTCATCTACGTTAGATATTTCTCCTAATGTCATCCCTCCCCATCCCCCACCCCCTGCTATTCATCCCCTACCCCTCGACCCCCCAGGCCCCGATTTGTGATGTTCCCCTCCATGTGTTCATGTATTCTCATTGTTCAACACCCACTTATGAGTGAGAACATGCAGTGTTTGGTTTTCTGTTCTTGTGTCAGTTGATGATATAATCTTACACCTAGATAATCCTAAAAAGTCCTTCAAAAGAATTCTAGATTTGATAAATAAATTCAGTAAAGTTTCAGAATACAAAATTAACATTTAAAAAATCAGTAGCTTTCTACACACCTATAATGAGCAAGCTGAGAACAAAATTTAAAAATCAATTCCACTTATCATAGCTATAAAAATTAAAATAACATATCTAGGAATATGTGTAACCAAGAAGTTGAAAGACCTCTACAAGGAAAATTACAAAACCGATGAAAGAAATTGTAGATGACACAAACAAATGGAAAAACATTCTGTGCTCATGGATTAGAAGAGTCAATATTATTACAATAACTGCACTGCCCAAATCAATCTACAGATTCAGTGCAATAAGTTCAAAGTTTGATTCAAAAAATTATAAAATTTATACAGAACCCAAAGAAGATTCCAGAAAGCAAAAACAGGGTGATTTCTCAAACAACTAAAAATAGAACTACCATTCAATAGAGAAATCTCGTGACTAGGTATTTACCCAAAGGAACAAAGTTATTATATCAAAAAATACCTTCATTTGTGTATTTATTGAAGCACTATTCACAACAAAGTATGAAACCAAGCTCTGTGCCCATCAAGGGATGACTGAATAAAGAAAATGCTGTGTGTGTGTGTGTGTGTGTGTGTGTGTGTGTGTGTGTGTGTATTTTATACACTCAGCCTTAAAACTAAAAGCTAAGTTGGATACTACACACAAACACACATCAAAACACGTAGATTTATATAGGTATGTGTGTGTGTGTGTTTGACTGTAATACCCTACTTAGCCATAAGAAAGAATGAAATCACGTTTCTTGCAGCAACATAGATGGCAGTAGAGCCCATTATCTTAAGTGAAATAGCTCAGAAATAGAAGGTCAAATACTACATGAGCTCAATGAATCCAAATGGACATAGAGGGAGGAATGATACATATTGAAGACTCACAATGGGTATATGGGAAAAGCTGAGGGATGAGAAATTATTGCCCAATGGATACAATGCTTACTATTCAGGTGATGCTTCACAAAAGCCCAGACTTCCATGCAATATATCTGTGTGACACAACTGCACCTGTACCCACTAAATCTACAAGACTGAAAAATTTTAAAAATCATGAGAAAGCACTATTTAAAATCTGTTCTTATTATAATAAACACAGTTTGAATTTACCACTCTCCCCAAATCCCTTGGGTCATCAATCTGCCGTATAAATGTAAAACATGACCCCTTGGTGATGAGCGAGGCCTTTGGTGTCCCAGTGTACACACTGTTGTAACACTGAGGTCACACCCACTTCAGTCATCCAGCAACTACTCCCTTGACTTTCGTCTTCTCTTTGCATCACTCTGTCCACTTTGTGATTATTCGCTTCATAATCATTTTCAGGCATCACGTTTCTAACTTTAGCCTCAATCTAAGCAAAAATATCGGTGGAAATAGTTTTTATGTAGCAGTTAGTTTTTTGAAATGTGTTCAATACTTAGCATTCAAAATTTAAAACCAGAAGGTGTGTGGTATGTGCAGTTTAGGAAATCCCTTTTCCAACTTGATTCCTTGTGACTATTTACTCAGGATGAGCAGAGATAACACTTAGTTTGCTGATTTTTAATTGTGAGATTTGTTTTAACTAAAAAAAATTAATTAGGGTTGCCATTTAGCAACCCACCCCTCATTAATTTAAACCCTAATGAATATGTCAATACAAAATATTTTTTTTGTTGGTAATTTGTTGAAACAAAGCCTAAATGTGATTGACTCTGAAGAGCAGCCCTGAGGCATTATTCCCATCTGACAAGACAGAAATAAAGAAGTGGAGAGAGTGGGTGACTTGCCTAAGGCCACACAGTGACATTTTCTGAAGAGCCAGGACCTGAGAGCCTTGGCCCCCCAACTCCCAGTCAAATACAACATCATAAAATCTTTAATGAAAAGTGTCTTTTAACAAAAATGATAAAGTTAGTACCTGGGGCTCTTCCACCTTCCCGCCTCCCATGAATTACTGCACTTGGGCTCCCTCCTGGGTGTCCTTTAGTGACTCTGTGCCTTCTGCCCTTTCTCTGTTCCAATCTCGCCTCTTCTACCCTCAAGAGGCTTTCTCTACTACTAAGCAGACCAGTGCATGTTTCAAGGAAAGTGTCCCTCCCTCCTCCTTGAACTAAGAGTTTCTCAAGCAGTTCATTTCACTGACCGGCAGCTCTTTTGGAAGGCTCATTTTTGCCTTCAACTGAAATCTTTTTTCTTCAAACTTTCCCCCTTGGTCCTTGCTTCAGTTTGAAAGGAAAGGGAGGACAATAGGGAGTAAAGGGAATTAATGCCTTTATTTTTAGCTATTTTCCTATTGAATACAATTGTTCTGTGCCCCTGCATCTCCTATAGGTGAAGACTCTCCTTCAGGATTCTTCCAGAGGGCGTGGTAATCAATGCTTTGTCCACCTTCTAGTCTTATCTCTTCTGAGTGCATTCTCATCTCATCAAAGGAACAATGCTTTCCTCATAGTTGTTTAAAAAAATGCTGCAATCATTGTCAAGCGGGTTTTAGAATTGGATCCATTTGAACATGCATGAGGTATGTAGCCTGCACTTTGCTTATGACAAGCCAGCCCTGGCCGTGAGTGACATGGAATCTGAGAGGTCACAACACCAGCTTCTGCTGCCCCTGCTTTGGGGAGACAGTCATCTAGCCAAATTTATGAGAATGGCATTAACTAATTTGGGGGGAACTGCGACCATACCAAAGGCAAATGCAAATGCATTTATTTTTCCTATGATTCCAAATACATGCTTTGGTGCGGCTAGAAAAATGAACTTCCATGACTTACAAGTGGGGTGTTGGAATATGCACTCACTCAGGACATACTTCACCGTCATCTTTTATTACCTCAAAAAGGTAGGTGGCTTCTTTCCTTGAATGTTACATGGTCTAAATCAGAGCTTTAAGGGCCTCCAGGATGGATAACTGGAAGATTAACTCTCTCACTATCCAATAATTGGCAATTCCACATTTTGAGAGAATGTTCAGTTCGACATGCAGACACTTTTATCTGCCATACAAATTCACAGTTTTCATAAACTGGAAGCATTTCTGCGGCTGTGCTAATCCACAGAGGGAAGCATGTTTTTAGAGCAACGGAGTTCAACCAGAGGCCAATCTTCGAATATACGTGAGCAAGAAAGGGAAACAGGAGAAGAAGAAATCTTGTGGTTCCATTGGAGAGAAATAAAAATAGCTGTGAATGTTATCATTTTCAAATTGGTACTAGGAAGAGGAGACGTGATCCAAATACCAAGCAGCACTGGTGGCTCAGGCAGGGCTCCGGGGGGGTCAGTGCCAGGCCTGTGCAGAAGCAGGGGCAGCCATGTCCCTAGTAGCAGCAGCCAGAGCTCACAGGGCCTCCTGTGCACCGATGACCCCAGCAGGGCATCTCTGCAGCTTTGCTTAGAAGGGAACCAGGAACCCAAGCATTCCTGCCAAACTGCAGGGGCTGTGCAGGTGGGCGGGAAAGTATCAGCCTTTCCCCAGACCGGGCAGTCCTAAATATCATTTCTTTTTCTATCAAAAAAAAAAGCAACTGGACTTGTTGCTTAAGAAGATAACAATGAAACATCTGCCTTTTTGTTTCCTTTCAGTCATTTGAGAATCTCAGCACAGCCCCCTTTAATCATGACAGCTGATATTTGGGGCTCACACAGCTTCTCTTGTACCCAACATTCTGAAAGAATGAAAGACCTAAAGCTAAAAATAAGGGAGGAGCTGCCCTCCTTTCTCTAAGGGACCCTGTCTTTGTTTAGGGTCCATTATTCTGAAAGAAACAATTCCCCTCCCCTTATAACATCCTGCTTAGGGTGAGGTGGTTAGGATGCATAAAATGTCAAGATTTAGAGTGAATATTAAAATATTTGGAGGTAAGTTTTCTAAAATTATTGGTAGTTTAATACTAAATTGGAAAAAATATTTATGGAATCATTAGACAAAAATGGAATAAAAGAGTATTTGAGGGTTGATCCTTGATACAATCACTTGCCTCTTTCTCCTAGAGGCTTTTGTGGGCATTCCCTCCACACAGACAAAGCATCATGGGTGCTGACCACACACCCTGTCTCCTGCCACAGCCCAGCACTGTGGTAAACGCAGCTGGCCTTACAGAACACCTCAGACCATGTCACTAGCCTTCTGCACTTGAAATCCTTGTACCAAATGAGATTTTAGTAAAAGAAAAATTAGAAGACACTATTTTATCAAACTGCGTGATTTAAAATATGGATGCATGCAATTAGAGTTTTAAAGGTAGAACAATCCTCTCTCTTTATTTTCGACACAGCAAACCTGAGCCTCAAAGATACCAGGAGACTCAATTAAGCTACAAAGTTACTGCATGGTAGGAACTGCACCTAAAACAGAGCAGTCGACACCTTTTTTACTCTGTGTTTTTATGCTATCTCAAGGCTTCTAGAGTCCTGTGTTCAAAATCTCAAGTTATATTTCCTTAAAAACCCAGATAAAGATAGCTGGTATTAGTGCAGGATTGAGGGGCAATGCATGTTAAAACAGTTCTCAATTTGAGAGGAAATCTCCATGACAGCCCGGGTTGACCAAGCTCACCAGGACACCAGGTGTTTACTAGAGGAGGAGGGAAATGAAGAGCACAGATGTCATAGCCTGAATTGAATTTGCCAACCTTCTTCCCAATGCACATAATCGGCAACAGATCAATCATCATTCATTTTGAGGCCCCCAGGTCCCCAAGGTGGCTTTTCCCTTTGTGGGAGGTAAAACGTGGGGGTCTTGGGGCAACAGGATGCACATAACATCCATCGCTCAGTCAGAAGCCCAGAGCTTGGGCTTGGGAAGGTCTCACAGCTTGGAGGTGCTCAGAATGTGGTTGGGACCTCTGGGAACTGTGACATCTCCCAGAGATGTCCAGGACTCATAGCAACACAGGTGCTTATAAAGAAACAGTAAAAACCAGATATAATTGGCCAAAGGAACTGTTCATTTGAGTGGATGAAACAAAAAAATATGGTAGTTGAGAAGCGAGTTAGGGAGAAGCCATGGGAAAGAGGTCAGAAGTCGCAGGGAGAGGTGCTGCTGCTGCTGCTGTACAGCAGATGGGCATTCAGCTGCTTTCTGCACCACTGGTTGCCTCCCACCCAGGCAGGGAGGTAGGGAGGTAGCTACTGAGGAAATGCCACCATATTGATTTGTCCACAGTTGAACACCACAAACAAAGTTGTGTACAATGGTGGATTCAACTGGGTTGCTTACTGAAGGCTTTTGCCACATTCATTTCTAAAGACCTTTTTTATTATTATTCAACATGAAGTTTTGTGTCACATATATTCACAAACTTGCTTAAAAATATGTTATAGAATACAAACATGTCTGAATAACACACACAAAATACAGTGTCTAAGTCTGTTCTAAAAAGAGATGTCTGTAATGTGTTACTGGCTCGGGTATACATATTGGAATTTGTGTTAAATTCTAGTCTTCTAGCAAGACTTAGGAAAGAGCTCTGTAATATTCCATATTGACTTTAAAATATTATATATTAAACTTGTGTTTTAATTAAATTGGACATGTGAGCTCCTATCAGAAGTTTAAATGTACGCGATCCAGCAACCCAAATTCTCATTTTGCTTTTATGATGGCCATAACCATCCCCTTTTTCATTCTCATAAAGTCCACAGTTTTCCTCCTTTGCTTGGGGAGTTAACTAATATCAACTAACAGACCTCAATAATTACTAAGTAATTATTTTCTCATTGTGCAAAAAAAAAAATTGCAAATCATCAGCCAGAAAACATGATATCATCTACATAGGACAGAGAAGTATAAAGAAAGAACCACTGTGGAATGCGGCTCAGAGTCTGACTGTTCAGACGCTTGTGTTCAAACTTGACATTGAGCCTGGCCATGATGTGGATCTATGCCCACTTCCTCTTCAAGGGGGAATGCATTTGGAGCATGTCTTCAGCAGGGTTGTATGCATGGGCACATTCTGTTTCCAATCCACCACGCTATGTTAGTGTACAAAGGTTCTCTTCGGTTAGAGCACTGCTGTCCAGCCACTTATTATAATGATCTTTCTTGAGGTTTACACTAATGAGTTTTCAAGTACATTATGTCTAATACCAAGACTGAGAAGCCGAGCTCCGCACAGGCAGCAGTGCAAGCCCGGCTGCCAGGCTCCAGAGCAGTAAGAGTGAACGCAGTCAATGCTGTCTAACAATGGCATGTTGTTCCTGCCTCCTTGACAGCTGCTGAGAGATTTTCTATTCTTATCCTGCTTTTAACACTCACAGCATAATGAATTACTAACTCAAAGTGGCAGTGATGTGTGAGCTGCCATAGAGGCAGCAACATCTGGATTACAGGTGTGAATGTGCACGGTCATACCCTTTGCTAATTAATGTCTAGAGAAACACATTCTCTAGTGCAGTGCTTGCCCCCAAAGCTTGAGGACAATAGAAAGGGAATCACGTCTTCTGTTTAGAAACCAAACTCATGTAGCCATTTGGCTTGCAGAAGAAAACAGAACAAAACATACATCTGAAAACTCAAGTGACATTTTTAAAAGACACTAAATAAAGGTAATTTTGTTGTTGACATCATATTCTCTCAGGTGGAAGTTACATCCACTGATGGAGGTTGTCAATTTTTTGTTCAAATGCCAAATACAAAGGTGACGAAAGCTGAGAGCTAAGAATCTTCTCCCTGGAAAATGCACAGCACACACGTACATTCTGTGTGGAATTTCAGGTTGTTCAGAAACTCCAATTTTCCTGTCATCCAAATCCTTCATATATATAAATCCATCAGACTTTAACTTAAAAAACATGTCCAACTAAAAATCACGGACGTGTAGAACAAAAACTACAACCTGGCAACCTGGATCCCAGTCCAGGACCTTTGATTTCATTAATGTAAGAGTTCTGTGGAAAGTGGGATTTCAAGGAAGAGAGGAGGCACCCACAGGGGAAACACACGGGCTGCACTTGCTACAGAAAGGCCAAAGGACCATCCTTGCCATCTTTTAATCGGCTCATTTCCAAGAGAAATGAAGACTCAGCTCTGAAAAATAACTGGGCGATTTTGATGGCAGCCTCATATGCAGTGGTTATCCTTTCAGGGAAAATCATTCAGAAGTAGTAGAAATGTGCATAAATCTCAAGTGGTGAGAAAAGTTAGACTTCAGGCATAGATGATTAAAGTATTTCATACAACTTAAAATTTAAACTCCGTATAGCGGGGAACTTTTCACCTATAGCTGCATGTTTTAATTTTTCTTTGGGTCAGAAACACTTTTGGAGATTTCTAGAAGTACCTCTTCCTCATCTCTCATTTCTCCTTTAGGTTCAAATTCATTCAGCACTTTTTGTTGTTGTTGTTAAGAGTTGTACTTTCAGAGCAAATGGATATGTGTTGACTCACTAAGAATTACATTTGTAATCCCAACTACTTGGGAGGCTGAGGCAGAGTCACTTGAGCCTGGAAGGCGGAGGTTGTAGTGAGCTGAGATTGCATCACTGTACTCCAGTCTAGAGTACAGAGTGAGACCATTTCTCAAAAAAACAAAAGAGAAAAGAAGGGAGGGAGGGAGGAAGGAAGGAAGGAAGGAAGGAAGGAAGGAAGGAAAGAAGGAAGGAAAGAAGGAAGGAAGGGAAGGAAGGAAGGAAGGAAGGAAGGAAGGAAGGAAGGAAGGGAAGGAAGGAAGGAAGGAAGGAAGGAAGGAGGGAAGGAGGAAAAGCAAAGAAAGAAAGAGAGAAAGAAAGAAGGAAAAAAGGAAAGGAAAGGAAAGGAAAGGAAAGGAAAGAAAGAAAGAAAGAAAGAAAGAAAGAAAGAAAGAAAGAAAGAAAGAAAGAAAGAAAGAAAGGAAAGAAGGAAAGAGAGAAAGCAAGCAAGCAAGCTGGATGGATTACCTACCCTTTGTCATTGGCAGACAAGATGAAGGTTCCCCAGGAAACCCTGGGAGGTGTTCTTCAGGTAAGCAAATCCTGCTGGCCTCTCTCATGGCATAGGTTGCCTCCTTTATTTCCTCTGTTAGGTGAATCCATCTTTTAAAAATTCATTATTATTCTTCTTAAAGTCTAGTTCCAGTCATGGTGCCCACTACCTATACTCGAAGTCTGTGGTCATTTTATATTCTCTAGACAGTTAAGTCATGCTGGTATTCAAGTCCCTTCACAGTATCATCCTGCTTTATGCTAGTCACATGTCTCATCAGCCCCATATGGATCAATATTTCAAACAAACCACGTCATGCCTCAAAGAAATCAAGTCTCACAATACTTCCTTTTTTATGATGCGTTTTCCTTTCTCCTCTCTCCTATTATTGATTTTCAAAATGCTATTTATCTTTCATTTATGTACACGTATATATAGGTAGATGTCTTGCACCTCCCTGCCCTGGGCAAGTAATGTTTTGTTTGTTGGTTCGTTTTGTGGGTTAAGATGGAGTCTCGCTCTGTGCTCACTCAGGCTGCAGTGCAGTGGCACAATCTAGGCTCACTGCAATATCTGCCTCCCAGGTTCAAGCAATCCTCCCACCTCAGCCTCCTGAGTAGCTGAGATTACAGGCACATGCCACCATGCCCAGCTCATTTTTGTATTTTTAGTAGACATGGGGTTTCTCTATGTTGGCCAGGCTGGTCTCAAACTCCTGACGTCAGGTGATCTGCTCACCTCACCCTCCCAAAGTGCAGGGATTACAGGCATGAGCCATCACGCCCAGCCTGATAACATGTTTTAATGTGTTTATTTGTATGTGCTTTTCCCATTGAACTTAACACAGAACCTTGAGCAGGTGGCTAGTAATTTATTCATACATTATTATACCATTTAATCCCCATTACTATTATGTCAGGTTGGCATTGTTAGTAAAACTTCATGGGTGAAGAGGAGGACCGATGAGATTTAGTTATTTTATCAAAGGGTATTTTTCTACAAGGGCAGGTTTGAAATCTGACCCTAGTTGTGTGTCAAGACCCAGGTCTGCTCACTCTATTGTGTCTTTGTGTTGAAGGGAGTCATGTCCAATGACTATTTACATGAGCAGTGCCATGAATAACCACACCTTCACCAGACAAGATTATCTCAATGTCCTTGGCTGGCAACTCCCTCCCACAACCAAAAACGGTCATGTTAGGCTCTTGCCGTATTCCTGTGTACTTTCACAACATAAACTTTCAAATATTGTAAAAGTAATTTCCTCATAGAAAAGAAAAATTATGAGCAAGTAGAGAATGAAATCACAGAAATTTCACTAACAGACGAAGATCTTCTCCCCTGTGAATGGGTTATCCAGCATTGCATAAGCAATTCCAGAAATGGCATTTCAACTCTACTTTTACTTGACAATCCACCTTCATGATCACATGTGAATGGTGGGAAAAGAAGAACTCATTGAATTTCAAACATCCTTCAAGGAGACGGGAAAATAATGACATCATAATATACTTACGGTTTTGCAAAAGTGTGTGGCTGCATTCAAAATTCGTGTAATCACTGTAGCAAGACATTAGAACTTCAAGTTGGAAATATCCAAAATCAGAACTATTAAAATGGGATCTTGATAACATAATGCTAGTCTCTTTTAGATTTTCATGTATTCAAAAGTCATCAATATAGAAGTCGTCTCTCCCTACCTCGAGTATATATAAATAGCCCAAATTCGTAACATTGAGTTGTTTTCATTTGTTTATCGAGACAGAGTCTCTCTCTGTTACCCAGGCTGGAGTGCACTGGCATGATCTTGGCTCACAACAACCTCCACCACCTGGGTTCAAGTGATTCTTGTGCCTCAGCCTCCCGAGTAGCTGGAATCACAGATGCGTGCCACCACACTCAGTTAATTTTTTTGTATTTTTAATAGAGGCAGGTTTTCGCTATGTTGACTAGGCTGCTCTTGAACTCCTGCACTCAAGTGATCCTCCTGCCTCAGTCTTCCAAAGTGCTATGATTACAGGCATGAGTCATGTCCGGTCTGGTTGTTTTCAAATATCATGAGGATATGATATAAAATGACCAGAGTCTGGAGAAAAGAAATATGAAAGAAAGTACGAGACAGTCTTTACTCCTCACTCTACAATTAAGATAAGAAAAATAAACATGTAATTACAATTAATCATAAAGCAAACACTGTTGGCTTCCACATCTCACTCTATCGTTACCCTGTCAGGTGAGGAAACTGAAGTTCCAGGAAGTGAAACTAATAGAAAACACACACAAAGCTCCTTCTTTCATGTGTCCTATACATACACGCAGGTGCACACACAAAACACACATACTCATATATACTCACACACACATACACGTATACACAGACACATGCACACGCATGCACACACAGACACACACACCTACGCACACCACACACACACACACACACACACACACACACACACTGCACTGACTTTTAAGATTCTCTTTTTCCAGCTCATCCCACCTCTCTACCTCGGCTTCATGCTGCTGAGCTGAGACTAGTTAATCACATGTTCCTTTGCCCATGGGATTCCCACAAGGCTTTTCCGGTGCCTCCCTGGAGGAGGCTGACCAGGATGGGACTTGCTCCCCCTCCATCTGCCCCCGCAGTCTCGTTACTCCACAGCATCCACAGTCAGCTATGGTCAGTAGGTTTTGCAGGGTGCCAGGTCTGTCCTCCTGCAGCGCCTCAGAATCTCCAGCCTCAGCCAGCTCGCTCTTCCTCTTTGTGGGTGTCGGCTGCCCAGCCCTCTTCTGAGATCTGCAGCACTCAGACCAGAGGGTTGCAGACTCTCTCCTGAGTCCTACTTGCAAGCTCTCACATTTGAATCATGCGATTCCTTCCTTTCTCTCCTCATCCTGGGCTAGAAGCTACTTCCCAAAGATAATCAGCCTGCCTCTCCTGCCTTCCTCTTTATCCTGGTTATATGTTGTTTATATTAAATTCTCCTGACTCAAAACAAGAAAAAAAACACTTTATGCCCTAACCAGAAACTGCCTAATATATATGGACAGAAAGCATCCTTTCACCTGTGTTCTGGGAGCAGAAAGAAGCAAAGGGAAGAAAGAGGTCTGGAATATGCTCTCATATTTGAGTGGGGGACAGCTTTTTGCAGGCTGTGCTAACTTCGATAAGTCACATCAGTTGCCTGAGCCTCAGTTTCCTCATTGTGAAGAAAAGATATGGGCTGCCCAATTCAAGAAAACTCATGCATATTCAACTCAATTACATGGCAAAATGTAAGCACTGGACCCTGCGGCACACTGGTGGCACAGAACAGGCCCTCGACAAATTAACTGACTCAGAAAGGGATTGCTTCTGTGCGAGCGAAAATCCCTACCTTTTCTTTGTCAGAGGCGACCATACTGGTTACATCCACATGGAGATGGGTGGCTAGGCACAGTCACTGGGATTACATGGACCCCGGAGAAGAGAGAAAAAGCTCTCCAGTGATGACAAGCAAAATGCTTCCGAGTTTAACTGTTTGGAATAACAGGTTCATAGCTATGACATAATGGTGAAGTATGATTCTCTGATGAAAAAATCTATAAAATCTCATTCCGACTGCCGGCTTTAGGGTGCGTTTTATCATGTTTGTCGTTGAAAGTATCTTTGTGTAATGTAAAAATTCTACTTGCCCTATCACTTCGCCAAAACTATAGAAAAGTGTTCCCGACACGATGAGAATGCTTGGACAGCAGCAGAATATGAAAGAGAGAGGCCAGGCATCCAGCATACTGTGAAAAATCTTTTCCTAAGAAATTAACATTCCAGGAGGGTCACAGGCAGATAATTCCAGGGGTATCTACTGCATGCCTGCCACGTGTCAGGATGTACAGGGGGCCTTAGGGACAATGGTGGCCTTAGTCACTTTGTCACCTGTGCCCGGCTTCCCATTCATCACCTGTAGGTCCTTCTAGAGCAGAGTTTCAGATGCTTATGAGGCCTGGGATCTAGACTGGGGTGCTTCTTTGAGATCTCAGTTTGATATATAGATTTTCACTTCAATAGCATGTCCCCAATTTTTTCAAATGCATTGAGTGCAGTTAACTATGGTAGACGATCAGATTGTTAAATCTGGATGTAGATGCAATGTGTAAATAGTTCAAAGGTAGCCTGGTTGCATAAGTAATTTAAAATTAATTGGTTTTATTTAGTCCAAATAAATGAGCAAATTTACAAATAACTTTGAAGTAAACCTTATTGTAGAAAGTATGTATTGGTTTATGTATTTGACCTCCTTCCAAGTTGACTTGAAGGTAGCAGAAAAATATGTCTCTACAAACTATCCACCAATATAAAAGAGAGTCACTGAATTTTAGGGCAGGCATAGAATTTTATTAGTACCATGAGCTCGTTTGGAAATGGAAAGAGGAAGACCACGAACACCTGACTTGGCCTGGAGAATAACTGTTATGATTATTTGAAAACCACTACTGCCATGGCTGAAGCCTTTTACATTACTCATATTTATGTAGCAGAATAAGGTAATTTGTTATTTGGCAATATTCATAAAGAGGGTAATAAAGATAATGAATCTAAAGGTTACTGTTTCTTTTTGTTTCATGTTTGGTTTTGGGTTTTGTTTGCTTGTTTGTTTTAAATGTTCCGCTGATACCTGGGACACCTCCCTACCTCACCACATCATAGCAAGGGCTGCTCCTGGTGAGTATTCAATCCAGGAAGTTGTTACCTACAAAGGTGCTGCTGGATTTCTCAGGTTGAGGGAACAACCAGACCCAGGGTAGCTCTGAGCATAACCACATTCAACCTGAGTGGGAAAGAGAGAGATGCCGGGGACCCAGGCAGACAGGAGGGCTATGAGGTGACAGAGGTGAGAGCAAGCACAGCCCTTGAACAGTTGAGCTTGCAGAACACTGCCCTGGCGCGTGCTGTGGATCCCAATCCCAAGAAGAGTGAGTGTCCAAGCTCGTGTCTTCACATTTGCAGAGAGATTCTGTGTCCATTAGGGGGCTCAGTCTGTCCAGGCTTCTACAAGCACACCATAGGCTGGGTGGCTTCGATAACAAACATCTATTTTCTCTCAGTTCTGGAGGCTGGAAATCCAAGGTCGAGGCGCTGGCACCTCCGGAGTCTGTTGACAGCCGGGCCCCCATCTGGTTCATGGATGGAGCCTTCTGGATGCACCCTCACATGGCCGAGAGGAGAAGCAGGAGCTCATGAGAACTCTCATCCCATCAGTCAGTTCCATCCTTATGACCCGATCACATCCCAAAGTCCCCGCCTTCTAAACCCTAAGTATTGGGACTTAGGGTTTCAAGACTCTGACGCAGGGAAACAGGAACACTCAGTCTGTAACTTTACAGGTCATGCAGTTGTATATTTAGCCAAATAACAATTCACACCATGGTTACACCATCAAGGCCCAAACACAAATTCAGAATTCTGAAAGTAGAACACAGATGCAACTCTGTAATATTTTTTTTAGAGAAGAAAACCCATGGATTGAATGGTTCATTGCCATATCTTCTCTCTATTGTTATTATTTTCTTTTTGCTTTCTAACAGAGAGCAATTCTTAATGGAGATGGCAGCATTGCATAGGGCCAATTCTCCACTCAAAAATAAAATGGAATTCCACCAGTGTCAGCTCCCAAAGGGGGAACCTGAAGTTTGGGAATCATGTGCCCTTTTGCCTTTACCTTCTCATTTTTTCTAAATGCAGGATCAACTAAATAGATGGATCAAGGGGTTCTATCCAAAAGGTGGATATCTGGTTGGCTTTTAGGAAATTCTAGTAACAATTTAAACCACGGGTCTTATACCTTCTGAGACTCAGAACTCTCTATGGCTTTTTCCACTTGCACTATGGGTAACTCAGGAGGGAGAACAAAATAAAGGCTATAAAAGGAAACCTTTCCAGTAGGCTCAGTTCCTTGACATTATTTATTGATCTACACTGTCAAGATTCTCCACATACAGCTCTCTTTCTGAGCACCTCTAAATGAAGGCTGCTCATTCTAACTAAAATGTTTATCATCATTGCCTGACACTGCGTTCTCTCTTCTGCATTTCTGAAAACTCAAATGTGAGTGCCACTGAGCTTTTGCAGTTAATAATTAAATTATTTGAATATGAATGAGAAACAATACAAAGAAAACAACAAAACCCAAAATTTATGTACACATCTTGTGAATTCATTGGCTTTTTCCTTAAAAAAAAATATTCTGAGTGTACAGATTTCTAGCTTGCTCAAAGTGGCTGGCAATACATTATCTGCTTACCATCCATAAATGAAGCCATCTTCCCTCCACAAGTAGGATTTCATGGCACTCCTTGTATGATGGGGCTGTAGGGCTCATCTTGAAGTTGAGGGCCCCAAGTCAGGATGGCCCCTGCCTAACCAGGGCTACCCTTGTACGTGCCATCTCTATTGGTCTGTTCTTACTCTGCTAATAAAGAGAATGAGTAATGTATAGAGAAAGAGGTTTAATTCATTCACAGTTCCACATGGCTGGGGAGGCCTCACAATCATGGTGAAAGGCAAATAAGGAACCAAGTCACAATTTACATGGCAGCAGCAGAAGTGCTTGTGTAGGAGAACTCTCCTTTATAAAAACATCAGATCTCAGGAGAATTCTTCACTATGATAAGAAAAGCACTGGAAAGACCAACCCCCAAAATTTAATTATCTCTCCCCTTGGTCCCTCCTACAACAGGTGGCAATTATGGGAGTCACAATTCAGGATGAGATTAGGGTGGGGACACAGCCAAACCATAACACCATCTCCCCAAATGTGCCATCAAGATTAAAGTCTATGAAGAGCTACTGTCTCAGGAATATGGCGTTCTTCAAACCTATGCTCGAACTATATCTGCAAATTCTGCCGAGTTTATCCTCAACTATCACCTTGAACTCATCATCTATAATTTGCATGAAAGAGGTCTGTCTTCTGCTTACTATTTATTCACATGAAAAGTTGCTGTAATCACGTTTCCTAAGGTTTAATGACTTTCCTTTCCCTGGTTTAATGACTCACAGGATATGTCATGCAAGCAATAGTGCAGTCCCAGTATTAGAACACCGAGTTCTAGTCTCCTTGGATTTAGGGACAACATATGACATCTATAACCTTTGTTTTTCCATTTGTGTCATTTATTTCAATAAATAAGAAATGAGCATGGTCTCTTCCAGGCATTACTAAGTCTTAGCGATACAGAGAAGAAAACTAGTTTATAGGTTAATTTAGAAAAAAAATAAATAAATAAGTTTTGAGTATCTTTCGTATAATTAACACTATGTGGGTTACTATTTTGCAGATATTATTTTCATCCTTTTTCCAGCTTTGCAAACCAATTCCTAGAGGTTAGGTAATTTATCCAAGGTCCCTAAGGTACCTATTAATAATTGATAGAGCCTGAATCTGCCTGGACACAAAATATTGCCATTTCCATGAAGCCATGCTCTAAAATGAGATCTCTTCCAGTACACATATTAAAGTCCCTGGCTTTAAGCAAGACCTTTTCTATCTCTTCAGACACTCGAAAAGTTAGATGCTGGATATAAAATTTTCAATTTTGTCTAGTGCCAGTACTATACTTCACAGGTAAGTGAAAAAACTAATAGCTACAGACATTAAATCATGATGATTATGAAGATGCTTTGCAGTCTATAAAAGTTACTATAGATTGATCCTGTTAAAATCCCTATTTATTTCTGTTGCACCAGGAAAGGATAAACAGAATTGCTTTTTTGCTGGAGACAGAAGATTATATTCTCATCTAAGGGTGAATACAGTCGCAGCTGGGCCTTTATAATTGTAACTCATTTAAAATGCCTCGTTATTAAAACTGAATTGTTTTGGATTGCAACTTTATTCAATTGAGACAATTATGTGTTCTGTGTGATTCAAATCAATGATTTCAGGCAGCAGTTGATTATTTCAGCTTAATTTGTTGTGCCTTTTGCTTTTTTAGGCAGCCATTGGATATCAAATTCTGAAATTAGATTTTAATTTCCTTTTGTGGGAGTTTCACATGTATATTGCATTAGCTTTCATAAATGTCATGATGCTTTTCTCCCTATGCGAGTTCATGTATAAGCTCAGAACATATCGATCCACTGAAGCATAGATTCCCAGACCGTATGCAGGAGCACACAAGTCTCCCACAAAGTGAAGCTGCCACTGAGGTTTTGGGACAATTAAGTATCTTCATTGTGTCTACTGTCCCAGCTCCAGGACACTTTGATGAAGAAATTTCTTCCTTCTGTAGGTTTTCCCTTTCCTATGCTTTCTAGGAGGAATTATTTAGAAATCAGTAGAAGCTCCAGGAAATGCTACCATAACAATGAAGCGACTCTATGCCTCAGCAGGTGGAAATCTCCCAAGCCCTTTTCTCCAAGGGTTGATGGCAATCCGTGGTACACACTGATGATGAAATGTATTCCTGTAAACAAGTCTTTCCTCCAACTTATCAAGGAGCCTGCAGCCTTAAATGAGTCTTGTGGAGGCAGACAGTTCCCCACAGTACCATTTGTTTTAGAGTCAATTTCGACTCTCAATTCACAATCTGTTCCCAGACCCGCCCTGAGGGTTGGAATGAACTTGTCATATTCTTGGGCAAAACTGTGATTTTTAGTTTTGGAAATATATAAAATTGCAAGAATGAGAAACTCATCACTAGTTCTGGGGATAGAACTTAATAATCTGTGATGGGTTTATCTGATACTGGCTAAAAATAGTGTGGTGGGAGGAGCATAGATCAGGTGTGGTGCCTAATTTACATATATCAGGTATGGTGCATGAATTACTTAAACATTCATGTGTCATAATTATCAGCTTTGTTTCAAGAAAATGCAACTGAAGTCATGGAGGTATCCTACAGATAATAATCAACCTAATTGGAATTTGAATCAATATATGTTTTACTCCCAAATCCACACACAGGTTGACTCCCAAATTTTGTAAGAGTAAGTATCTATCTTAAATGTTACTCAAGATATGTCAAATTTTAAAGGGGATTTGGATACTGTGACCTCTAAATGCTCTTTCAACTTAAAGAATATGTGATTTTATGGTTGATTGAGCCACCCCTGGGAGATGAAAACTGATGTAAGAGAGATATTAAGAAAGCACTGAGACTTAAAACAAAACACACTATTCATGTTTTGTGAAATTTCACATTAAGACCAAGAAGGTCCCATCGAGATGATTCATTCCCCTAGGGAATCACGCAACCTACATCAGAAATTAATATGACTGTGCCTTCCACACTAGAAATTGGAGCTCGCTGTAACAGAAGTGGAGAAGTGGCTCATCCACAAAAAGTAAATCATTGTGTCAAAAATGAGAAATGTTTGACTGTTTAAGTATAGTCAAAGAAGGATCACCTAATATATGCTGAAAATCATTTCAGTGATTCTCACGGGCATTCTACCAATTTCAATAATGTGAGCTTTATAGCAATGTCGAGACCAGGAAAAAGATGGTCTAAATAAATACACAATCTAAAAAACAGAAATCCTACCTGGTGTGGGTTTTCCATTACAGACCTCCATGGATTACAAAGGAATTTTCTTCACAGGAAGGGAATGATGGTACTTTAACTTAGGGTGGGAATGCTTTCAGCATAGAATTATAGTTTAATTCTGTTTCACTTTTAAAAATATGGTGTTACAGCTTGAAATTGGAGATCTCCAAATTTGGCAGTGTTCTGTGAAAGATCTGAGTACTTTACAGTTCAAAAATTTTTTATTTGTTGATGACATTATCAATTTAGAGAATCAATAAAATGCCAAATGAAGACGGAGCCTGCTCACTTAATTCTCACTGGGATTTAATTAATTTTATTGTGCCTGCGCTTGCCCAGAAAAATTTCCCAGGAAAACTAATAATTTTTTGTATGACGTAACAGATCAGAAAACATCTCTTACCCTCTCTCACCCACCTCGCCTGTGTTCTGCCCCCTCTCCCACCATGCGTATTCAGTTCCTTGTTACTTCTTTAGAGCGTCGGGGCTGCCAAGAGTTTGAGTTTCACAGCACTGTGCATTGAACCAATTTCCTGGAGCAGGGTAGGGAAAGACCACAAGGCTTTCCTTAGAAATTACAAGATTATTTTAAACCTTCTACTCTAATATTTAAAGCTCCACAAAAATAACCTCATGATAACCTGTCTAGCTTTCATTTCTTACTACCCCTTATGTGTATCTTCCGAAGAACACAAACAGGCATCAACGCCCCTTCCCCTAAGGTTTCAGATAACACCTATTTATTACAGCGTCCAAATCATGAATTGAGATTGTTCTCTTGTTCCATACACACATGTACAGACTGATTTAGATATTTGCAGAATGATATAGTTTAAAACTCTTACAATTTTGTACCCAGACATGCTCCTCTTCCTGTGTTGTACATTTTTACTAAAAATGCAAACATCAATCAATTAGTCCAAGCCAAAACACCAGCTGCCAAAATCCACTCCTTTTTTCCATTCCTGAGCATATATATTCAATCCCGTGTCCTGATGTTCCACATATTTTCTCTCTCTTCCTTGTCTTTACTGGGCTGTGTCCCCACTATGCTCTTTCTACTACAAACATTCCCATCCTGCAACCCAGGCACATAGAAGGCTTATTAATCGGCCTATAATCCCACCCACCACAGTTCCAGCTATTCCACCCTCCCTCAGAGCAAAGTTTTCCAAAATGCAAATCCGATCTTGGCATTAAAATACAGCCTAAATATCTTAATGAGATTTAATCTAGAAGTTCAAAGTCCGTTTTTCTTCACCAACTGTTACAAACTCCTAAGCTCCAGTTATTGTGGCTTCTTCAAATTCAGGAACACATACTTAATTTTTTGAGGCTAGACCTTTATACGTTTTTTCCCCTTTGCCTGAAAAATTCCTCTCCCCAGCCCCCGACAATTCCCAGCTGCCCTTAAAATTTCTCTTTAGCGATAATTTCCTCCAGGATTTATGATGACGCTATGGCTAGATCAAATGCCCTTCTTATGTTTTGTTTTTTTCAGAGTATCTGCTCTCATCGTAACACTTATGCCATATTCAAATGCCTGTCACTTTCCCCACTGGAAAATAAATTCCCCAGGGACAGAGATTTAAGGTTTGTTCACTGTCGAAACCTTACCATACAGTGTAGTTCCTGAAATACAGGCACTCATTATTTTTTTGAATTGAGTAAAATATTTATTTCTTCTGAAACCTCATACCTGCAAATCATTTTTTTTCCTGTGTCTGCATAATGTTATCTGCATTTAATGCTGTTCCCCAACCCAAGTCCCAAGAAATGTCAAAAATGTAGGTTACTTTTGTTATGCTCTCAGAAGTCCTTCCTGAAAACCCCTGTTCACAGTAATCATTCTCTTCTTTAAAAATATTTAGAACTGGCCGGGTGCAGTGGCTCACGTCTGTAATCCCAGCACTTTGGGAGGCCGAGGCAGGCAGATCACAAGGTCAGGAGATCGAGACCATCCTGGCCAACATGGTGAAACTCCGTCTCTACTAAACATACAAACATTAGCTGGGCATAGTGGCGCGTGCCTGTAATCCCAGCTACTCAAGAGGCTGAGGCAGGAGAATTGCCTGAACCCAGGAGGCGGAGGTTGCAGTGAGTGGAGATTGCGCCACTGCACTCCAGCCTGGCGCCTAGCGACAGAAAAAAACTCTGTCTAAAAAAAAAAAAAAAAAAAAAAAAAAAAATTTAGAACTTACTATTTTTTCAAAAACATTTTTGCATCTCAGTAGATGACTTTTCTGTTTTTTGTTCTCTCTACCAAAAATGTTCATGATCTCCTCCTATAAGGGAATGCTATGCTTTCATCCCACATGGAAAATACTGTGGATTAAATTTGTCCCCTACATTTTATGTATTGGAAACTTAATCCCTAAATCCATGTTGATGATATTTGGAGGTGAGGCCTTCAGGAGGTGATTAGAATCTGAGGGCTCTTCTCCATAAATGAATTAGTCCATTATCATGGAATTGAGTTAGTTATAAAAGGGGGGAGGTTGGCCCCCATTTTCTCTCTGTCTCTTGTGTTCACATCCATCATCCCTCCTTCTGCCATAGGATGATGCTCATGAGGTGACAGGTTCATGCTCTTGGACTTTTTGCCTCAAGAACTGTGCACCAAAAACAATTCCATTCTTCCTAAGTTACGCAGTTGGTGATACTCTATTATAGCAACAGAAAATGAAATAAGACAGAAATTAAAGAATATTTGTTCATTGATCAAATGGCTCTAAATGACATAGCATTGTCTTTTTCAGAATTGGATATGTCAATACAATGACATACCCAGTTTTTCTCTTTATTCAGAACCTTGACATACCACAGAAACCAAAAGTCACTAGTATTTTATTCCTTTATGTCCTTTATTTCAGAACCTGAAATATATTGATAAATTACTTACTTGCCTGTTGATTTCCCATTTGTAAGCAATTCAAAGTCCACTGCATGATGACAACTGTATCCCAAAACAAGTAGACCTATTTGATAAATTAATTAGAATATATTTTGAAAAATCAGCTTAACATTCATCTTAAAGATGATTTCAAGTAGCAGCTTGGACTAGGCAAACTGAACACAAAGCCCAGGAAACCCAGTGGCAGCACAGATGCAAAGTGTGCAATTAAATTTTACTTTTTTTCTTGAACTACAAGCCTACATCATGTGGGGCTAAGCAACTGAGAATCCTTGAGCATTTTAGGAAATCTAATCAAGCAATCTGATCTCAGAAGACATCACACACAGACTGCAATAAAAAGTAAGTTCTACTTGGTTCTAAGAAAGAGAATTCTTAATTTAATTCCTGATCCTACTTTCTATGTTAATATGTTTCATGAAAATCCAACCTTTTGACCACGGTATGAATGAGTTTAAATCAGTATAGAAACATGCATTAAGTTGCTACTCAGGCTGAGTGAATGTAGCAAAGAGAAAGCAATTATATCCTTCATTGTCAACTCATTATCTCTACTCACATGTTTCTCAGGCACCTAAACTCAATGTATCCAAATCAGACCTTTTCATCACCCCAGCATGTGTCCTGCCCACACACAAAATCAACCTTCATCTTCCTTTAATGATTGCCACTCCAATATTCAGCATCCCCGAAAAATAATCAGGAGTTGGTTTGGATAACAAAGTTTATGGATTTTTCTTCAGAAATTATTTTTTTTCAAAGCCAATTATAATAGTCTATTAAATTATTTCATGCTTTACCTACAATGCACAATAAAAACCTTCCTGATTCTATTTTAGTTTGCATTTTTCAGAACCACCCTTTCTAATAAAATGATATTCTGATGATATTTTATCATATGATTCAATGTATGTATTTGTTTTATATTCATACTATGCATTGATAATAACTTCTGTCATTGTACATTTCATGATTTGGGTCATTATTTCTATTAAGTGTAGTTTGGGAATATTTTTTAGTCAAATTGTGCAGCTTCAGAAAAATCATCATAAGCAGTTTCAGCATTTGCCAAGAGCATTCTGTGTCAATTTTTTCAACTAACTATTATGCATAATGACTGTTTGAAATGATTGTTTCCATTCTTTCTTAACAAAACCATAAGAAAATTAACATCACTACTCCTCAGTTAGCCCAAAGGTATTTCATTGTCCAGGACTGGTTACCCTATGCCAATCGGATTCTTCCATAATGCCCATGCATTTTGCACTGAACTGGCATCCCCTAATTCCACTGACAGCACAAGGGGTCAAGTCCTGGAGCAGAGAGAACTTTGGGTGAAAATAAATGCTAATTCATAGTATGTTGCTCTGTGGAGTGATACAGAGAGGAGCACATGAAAAAGTTGCAAGGACTGGATTCCACATCTATTCCAATCATTCAGGTCAAGAAACTGCAAAGCTTTACTCTGAAAAATTCTAAAACGTCACAGAATCAAAAATACGTACTTACCAATTATTTATTTTAAGCACTTCAAAGGCAAACTTTCATTATTTAAAAATTAATTTAGCTGGGTACAGTGGTTTATATCTGTATTTCCAGCAACTTGAAGTTGAGATGAGAAGATTGTTTGAGGGCAGGAGTTCGAGGTTGCAAGGAGCTGTGATGACTTCATTGCACTTCAGCCTGGGTGTCAGAGTGAGACTCTATCTCTAAAATAAATAAATAAAATTGATTTGTAAATATTTAGGTACCACATGAGCCTGATATGTTGAAGTAGCACAATTTATGAGATAAAATACCAACACTGCTTTGTCTATCAAAGTTCCTTTAAAATGCTTTATCTATTAATAGTTGAAAATACTAAGAGATCCTATGTCATTTATGTTCATCTTTAATTAATGGAGAGTGCTTTTTCAATTAAAAAATATAATATTATCCCAGAACCAAAAATATCTCAGAAGCAAGAAAGAGATATTCAGAAAATCATTATCCTTAAGTTATCTAACAAAATATGTGCAAGACCTGTACACTTTACATTATAAAACAATAATGAAAGAAATAAAAAATGATCTAAAAAATAAAGCACTAAGTATTTGTATAGATTGAATGACTCAATCCAGGTCAGATGTCGACTCTCCTAAAATTGAAGTACAGACCCAATATGGTCCCAACAGAAATTCTAGAAGAATTTTCATCTGTAGAAACAGACAAGCTGTTCATAAAATGTATTTGGAAAAGCAATGGAACTCAGATACTTAAGACAATTTTGAAAAGAAAAAAGAAAATAAAGATCAAAGTTGCAGAATTCACTCTTATTAAAACCTAAAATAATCACAGCAGTGCAAATATGTGGATCAATGAACAGAATAGAATCTAGAAATAGACCCATACCTGTATGGTTAATTAAATTTTTACCAAGATGCAAATGTAATTCAATGGAGAAAAGATAATATTTTTCATCAATGATGCTAAAACAATTGGACATTAATAAAACAACAAAAATCAAACAATTGGTTATATAATTTTATAATCTAAATAGAAATTATTTCAAACTAGTACATAAAATTAAATTTAAAACCTAAAACTGGAAATTTTCAGAAAATAGCATGAAAGAAAATCTTCATAATACTGCATAAGAAAAATTTTTGGTTGTCTTATGAAATACACAATTACTAAAAATAAAAATGACAAACAGAACCTCCTCACAATTAAAAAGTAAACACATTGCACTTTGAAAGACCCTGTTAAGAAAATCAAAAGGCAAGCCACCATGAAATGTGCCAGAAATATATGCTAATGAACGTGTATCCAGAATATATAAAGAATTCTCAAAATTCAATAATAAGAAAACAAAAAGTTCAATTAAATTTTTGCTAACAACTTAAACAAATACTTTACAAATGAAAATATACAGATGGTGTATTAGCACTTAAAAGCATACCCAACTTCATTGTTCATCAGGAAATCACAAGCTCCAGCCACAGTGAGATATCACTATACACTTATTAGAAAAGCTAAAATTAAAAAAGTGAAAGAAAAAAAAAGAAATACAGGGGATGATACTAACTCCTGACTGAAACTCTCATTTATTGCTGGTGGGAATGTATAATGCTATAGCGACTCTGGAAAACATGTTGTCTGTTCATTACAAAGTTAAACATACACTTACCGTTTTGACCCCAGGAGACCACTTTCAGGTGATATGCAAGAGAAATCAAAATCTACAGTAACACAAAATCTACACATGAATGTTTCAGATGAACTTATCCATAATTCAAAAATGATGGAAACATCCAAAATGTTCTTTGGCTGGTGAATAAACAAACAGTGGTGCATTTGTAGACTGTAATGTCTCTTATTAATAAAAACAAAAAAACTCTCTAATTCTCTTGACAAAATATAAATATCTAATGCAGGATTCGAAGCGAAAAGGACAGACCCAAGAAGGCTACAAATTGTATAATTCCATGTGTACAACTTTGTGGAGAAAACGAAACTGCTGGGACTGGAAAGAGACCAGAATTTGCCAGGAGCTGGAGTTGGGGATGATTTTCCTACAAAGGGCTGGGAGCAGGAGCAGCTTTGGAGGGTGTTGGGATTGTTCTGTCTTCATTTAGGCCGTGGTTACACATCTATCTGTTTCTGTCAAAACTCACAGAACGGTACACTAAACATAGTCAATTTTCTTATAAGGGAATTTAACTACAAGAAAACTTATGTAAATATTATATATATATGTAAATATTATATATATAGTATATATGTAAATATTATATATATATATATATATATATGGTATTTTAATTACTTGAGGGACACTGTATCAGTCTGTTTTCATGCTGGTGATAAACACATACCAGAGACTGGGTAATTTATAAAGAAAAAGAGTTTTAATGAACTCACAGTTTCACGTGACTGGGGAGGCCTTGCAATCGTGGCAGAAGGTGAAAGGATGTCTGACATGGTGGTGGGCAAGAAAGAGTGAGAACCAAGTGAGTGAGGAAACTGCTGGTAAGACCATCAGATCTCTTGAGACTTGTTTACTACCAGGAGAAAAGTATGGGAAAATCAATTATCTTGATTTACATTCCTCCCACAACATGTGGAAATTGTGAAAGCTACAGTTGAAGACGAGATTTGGGTGGGGACACAGCCAAACCATATCAGAAGCAATGCTCTGACATTGAAAAAAAGATATGGCAGGAGTATTTGGCTCTGTAAAGGTGCAGTTATTTGCATATGTTAGGAAGAGTATCTTGAAGGAAACAAAGTATTTCCACAAATTTCAGAGAAAATGTTTCAGTGAGCTCAGAGGAACTGAAGGAAATTTTGAAAGAGTGTAGTCATATTTTCCAGGCTAATTTGCCAAGGCAAAAGGGAAAAGCTAACAGAAAAGACAAACAGAAAAGCTAATAGAAAATCAATTAAAAAATGGGAACATTCCAACTGTGGACAGAAAGAAACCGTTATTATACAAAGAGCCTCATCCAATTGAGTCCAGAGTGTACAGTTGACTGTTGAACAAACAACACAAGCTTGGATTGCACGGGTTCACTTATACATGGATTTTCTTCTGTCTCTGCCACCCGAGACAAGACCAACCTCTCCTTTCCTCTTCCTCCTCCGCCTACTCAACATGAAGCTTTGATGATCCACTTTCACTTAATAACGGTAAATATATTTTCCCTTCCTTATGATTCTCTTAATTAACATTTCTTTTTCTCTTGCTTACTTTATCATAAGAACATGGTATATAACACACGTAATATAAAAAACTGTATTAATAGACTGTTTATGTTATTGGTAAAGTGACCAGTCAACAGTAAGTTGACTTGGGGGAAGTAAAATATTATATGCAGATTTTTGACTGTGAGGTCAGTGCCCTAAATCCTCATTGTTCAAAGGACAACTGTGCACCAGAAACATTATACAGGAAAATTAATAAACAAAGGAATTGTAATTAATTGAATATAAAAGCAGAAGTTTTTCACAAAAGGGGTTCCCTGGTACTTAAGAAAATCCTGAACTTGAGCTAATACCCAGCTTTGGGGACGCTACGCCTGCGTGAGAGGATTCCTCTTTACAGGACACTAGACACTGATTACCTCATCTCCGGGAAATGTGTTAGTTTTGTAGGTGGGGCTGCTGCTGCTGCAAAAAAAATACTCTAATGGGAGGCTTAAACCACAGAACTCTTCTCCCACATCTCTGAGGCCGGAAGCCTGGGACCCAGGTTGGTTCCTCCTGAGGGCTGAGGAAGGGATCTGCTCCAGGCCTTCCTTCTTGGCTTGCAGATGGTGTCTTCTCCTTGTGTCTTCTCATTGTCTTTCCTCTGGTGTCTGTGTCCACATTTCTCCCTTTTATAAGGATGCCATTATATTGGACTAGGATCCATGCTCATGGCCACATCTTAACAGGGTCATGTCAAAGACTGTCTCTCCAATTGAGGTCTCACTGGGAGGTACTGGGGGTTACGACCTCAACATAGGAATTGGGGAGACACAGTCAATCCACACAGGGGACTTCCAGCACAGCTGAAACCAACAAGTGAAAGGTTTGAGCTGAAAGCAGAAAGTTTGTGTGTGTGTCTGTGTATGTATGTGTAAATATGGGGTCTGTGGTGGCATGTGTATGGTGTGTATGTGTATATGTGAGAGATGTATGAGGGGGTGTGTATGAGGTGTGCACTTGCCACCTGTTTATGTGTATGTATGTATTCTGTGTGCTATGTGTATGTGTGTATCTGTACGGTGTGTGTAATTTGTGTACATGTATATATTTAGGTTGTGTGTGTTGTATGTATGTGTCTGTGTGGTGTGTGTCATCTATGTGGTTGTATGTATGTAGGGCATGTCTGTGTGATGTGTGTCACGGGGATCTGTATATGGTGTGTGTGTGTGATCTGTGTGTGTATGTTTTTTGTGTGTGTTGTGTGTGTCTGTGTGATGTATGTCATCTATGTGAGTATATGTAGGTAGGGCATGTCTGTGTGATGTGTGTCATGGGTATCTGTGTATGGTCTGTGTGTGTGATCTGTGTGCATATATTTTGGGTGTATATGGCATGTGTGTGTCTGTGTGGTGTGTGTCATCTATGTGAGTTTATATATGTAGTGCACGACTGTGTGATGTGTGTCATGGGTATCCATGTATGATGTGCGTGTGTCATCTGTGTGCATGTGTGGTTGTAGGGTATGTTGGGATGTGTGTTGTTTGTGTCTGTGTGGTGTGTGTCATCTGTGTGTGTGTATGTTTTGGGTTTGTGTGGCGTGTGTGTCTGTGTGGTAAGTGTTGTCTGCATGAGTTTATGTTTGTAAGTCATGTCTGTGTGATGTGTATCATGGGTATCTGTATATGGTGTGTGTGTCATCTGAGAACATGTATGTATGTTGGGTGTGTGTGGCATGTGTGTATGTGTCTGTGGTGTATGTCATCTGTGTGAGTTTACATATATAAGCATGTCTGTGTGATATGTGTCATGACTGTTTATGGTTTGTGTGTGTCATCTCTGTGTGCATGTGTGTCTGTAGGGTGTGTTGTGGGTGTTGTGTGTATGTGTGTAGGGTGTGTTGTGGGTGTTGTGTGTATGTGTCTGTGTGTTATGTGTCATCTATGTGAGTATATGTAGGTAGGGCATGTCTGTGTGATATGTGTCATGAGCATCTGTGTATGGTATATTTGTGTCATCTGTGTGTGCATATATGTTTGTAGGGTGTGTATGGTGTGTATCATGTGTATATATGTGTGTGTGTGTGTCATCTGTGTACATGTTTGTATTTAGGGTGTGTGCGGCATGTGGCATGTGTATCTGCTGTGTGTTTGGTGTGTGTATGCATATGTATACAGGGTATACCTGTGTGTTGTGGGTCATGTGTATGTGTGTGTGTGTATGTGTGTGTGTGTGTGCATATCATCTGTGTTTGTGTTTGGATTTAGGGTGTGGAGTGTGGCAGGTGTATCTGTGGTGTGTTTGGTGTATGTGGTATGTGTCATCTGTGAATGTGTTTTTATTTACGGTGCATGTGACATGTGTTTCTGTGATGTGTTTGGTGTGTATGGTGTGTGTATGCATATGTATGCAGGCTATATCTGCGTGGTGTGTGTCATGTGTATAAATTATGCAGTCACGTTTCTCTATTTGGGGTGTTTACAGTCTAGCTGAAGAAAGCTATTCAGATGGGAAAAAGTAACCAATAATAAAAATCAGAATAGGCTGAGCACTGTGGCTCACGCCTATAATCCCAACATTTGGGAGGCCAAGGCAGGTGGATCACCTGAGGTCAGAAGTTGGAGACCAGCCTGGAAAACATGATGAAACACCATCTTTACTAAAAAAATTCAAAAATTATCTGGACACCTGTAATCCCAGCTACTTGGGAGGCTGAGACAGAAAAATTACTTGAACTCTGGAGGTGGAGCTTGCAGTGAGCCAAGATCATGCTACTGTACTCTAGCCTGGGCAGCAGAGCGAAACACCATCTCCAAAAAAAAAAAAAGGAAGAAAAAAGAAAAGAAAAAGAAATTCAAGCAATAAGGCAGTAAGTAGTATATCACTTTTCAACTTTTTTGATCAATGTCTACCAGATACGAGAATTTTAAATTTGCTGCCTTCAAGATGAGTTACAATTGGCAAAGTAACATCTTGATTTAGATTTTTAAATAGAAATCAATGACTGAACAAGTTCTACCCACTAAGTATAATTAAAAATCTACTGCCAAATTCCAGTGTAGTAAGTACAGACAAGCAAAAGGAACCACTGTTCCATGGGTGAGGCTTGATCCCATCAGACCTCTACAGAAGGAGCCATCTGGAGACGAGAGGCCAGCTGGCGGTCTGCAGAGCATTACTGTGGCGTGCTGGATGTCACCTTTTCAGCTACAATGGTTATCATTTGAAGAGCTAGTTTCTCTAATCTTGAAGCTTTATACCTTTTGGATAACAATAAAGGAACAATTTTCCTAGACAAATTGGGTATAATTTGGGTAATCTCCACATGGCAGCCACCTGTACCTTCATTTGCATTTACACAATTCCTTTTTAATCTGGTAATTATGTAAACAGCAGACAAGATTTTTGACATCTCACTTTCTTATTCTGCTTTGGAAACTGACTAGACATTACATTGCAGGCAATTTGCTATTTTAATATGCACAAAAGATGAATTTGTTTAAGCAAGAATAGAGTGAATCACTGCATTTCTGTTCCCCAAAATGCATCATGTATTTTTGTTCAATTGTGTAAGTCCACAGGATTTATAGAACTGGAGGAGTCCATTCAAAACTCCTGCTTGAGTACTGGACATGGGTCATGGCGTCCCTTCCACACCCTCCCCCAACCCTGACTTGCTGGACTTGCCCTAAGGCTCTATCTGAACAACTGAAAAAAATACACGCTGTCCTAGAAGCTCAGGCCACAATATAGGTGTTATGTGTAACGTGCCCTAGTAATGCCACTTTTCTTATAATTATACAACCAGCAGTGCAACACTTACCACTAAAAAGGCAAAAACGTAAAGCATATGAGTGTGTATTTTTTAAACAAATTCCCTACAAACTAAATTATTTCTGGCATTGAATTTTACTAATTGCAAATTTCTCTAAGTTAATGATTCACCCTGATTCTCTATTTGTAAAATAGACATAACAGAACCAAATTTAGGGGAATTAGAGTAAAATGGGATGACAGTGGTGAGATAACATACCAGGCGCCTGCTGTATATTAACACTAGTGTTTGATAAATGGTAACTGCCTTCTTTCCCTGATTCCTCCTCTTAAAGGCTCTCAACCTGATTCCTCCTCTTAAAGGCTCTCAACCTTAAGCCTGCCCAGCAGTAGCCAGAGAACTGGTATCTCCTGGGTGAGGCACACAGTCCTATCACAGCCCCAGGACCGTAGCCACGGGCAGTGTACGGGTACAGTACATGCCACACAGTCAGAGTCACTCTGACCAGGCACCCCTGAGTGTGTCTGACACTAGGAGATGTAGTGAATGTTGAATTATTGGTCATGCAGGATTTATATGTAGTCAGCATCTCTTTATCCCGAAAGCCTGAATTTACAAACAGGCTAAAAATGAGTGCCTTTCATCAGCTTTAATTTTCTAATGCAGTGACCCATCCTAGCACCATGTAATAACAGGTCCCAGAGTGACAATTAAAATAAATCACCCTACAGAATATGCCATTAAAAGCATTCATGCCTCATCAGTAACCGAATTGTCTTATATAAGATATCCTGAGGAAATATTCATAACTTTAGCTTCAGTTCCCCAAAGCACACGTTGATTAATATTCTGCCCTTGTTGATTTCTCAGAAATTGAAACATGGTTCAAATGTTACTTTCTGGGTGGCCATCTAATTTTGTTTCAATGGGGAACACCAGTGGCTAATCATGAACCAATAGTCATTGATCCACAATAGATTACCTTCCCACAGAGCCCATGGAAAACATAAGCTTCTGTACATCCTTCCTTTTTAAGAAAAACTCTTGAATGACAGATTACTCTTTCTCTCTAGATAAAGGCGACATAGGTCTTTGGAAGGAACAATGTTGAAACATTAAATCTATTCCTCTTTTACTTGTCTATAAAAGTATAGTCCAAGTAATGAAGAAATAATAAACCCAAAATAAAATTCTAAACTTCCAAACTGTCTGAATAGGGACTCTTGCTGGGCCAAGGGAACCCCAAAGAAGTTTGAAAAACTGAATTCCCTGCCAGACAGGGAAGGGGGTTTAACACATGCCATTATACCCCTCTTTTTGGAGTTTAGGTACAACTGACCAGCATTAACATTGAAACAGAGATCACAAAACAGACTCTGGCAATAAGATGCCACATTTCAAACTGACACTGGTCCAACATCATAGGACAAATAGCAGTCCCTGAGAGAAATTAAAATATTTTGACCCAAAATATGTATCTTTGACAAATTTTGAAATGGCCCTGCGAGGTAATGTGATACGATTTGACAGTGTCTCCATCCAAATCTCAACTTGAATTGTATCTCCCAAAATTCTCACGTGTTGTGGGAGGGACCCAGGGGCAGGTTCTTGAGTCACGGGGGGCCGGTCTTTCCCAGGCTATTCTCATGGGAGTGAATAAGTCTCACGAGATCTGATGGGTTTATCAGGGGTCTCCATTTTTGCTTCTTTCTCATTTTCTCTTCCCGCCACCATGTAAGAAATATCTTTGACCTCCCACCATGATTTTGAGGCCTCCCCAGCCATGTGGAACTGTAAATCCAATTAAACCTCATTTTATTTCCACTCCTGGATATGTCTTTATCAGCAGCATGGAAACGGACTAATACACCATTTTTGTGGAAGAAATTTGCATCTGTAGAGCATCTCCATTAATATAGTCAGGCCTTTTCTCAGCTAGGAGAGCTTAACTGAGTCTGAAATCTTTAAGGTCCACCAGAAAGGAAAGCAGGCATTTACCATCTGCCCTCTCTGAAAGCTGCTGTCAATGAGGCTTCATCTACATCACAAGAACCTTGGGGTCCACAAACCCCCTTATCTTAACTCAAGCATTTTTTTTTCTACTGACTTCAAGTCTTTAAACAAAGCTTAACTCTTTCAACTAATTACCAATTAGAAAACCTTTTAACCCACCTATGAACTAAAATGTCCCTCCCTTTTTAAGATATCCTGCCTCTTTAGGCTGGATTAATGTACAATTTTTATGTATTGGTTTATGATTTCACCTACAATTCTTACCTCCCTGAAATGCATAAAGCCCACCTGTAACCTGACCACCTGGAGCACACTTTCTCAGGACCTCTTGAGATTGTACCCTGGGCCATGGTCACTGATATTGGCTCAAAATGAACCTCTTTAAATATTTTCCAGAGGGCTTTTTGGGGTCTTGTTTGTTTGCTTTTGTGTCCACAGAACATATGGGGAGAACTCAGGTATAGATTAACAAAAGCTACATAGTTTCTCCTATCAAAAACTTCCCACTCTTTACCATTCAAAGAAAACTCGAGGGTTCGACAGGTCACACAGGACAATTGTATTCCATTTCTGCCACCACAGGGTCAGAACAGGCCATGTCACCATCTACTGGTGAGCTCAGCTCCTGTGGGCTGAGACAAACAAGAATAAGACCTAGATAAACTCTATAGCAGCATATTTAGGTAAACTTTTCATTTGGGTAAATCCAACAAGAGGCCATGGAATGGCACTTTTCATTTTGGGAAACTCAAGTCCTCAGACACTTCCTTGGCATCTACTATTTGGAAAGAGTCCTCAAGTCCCATATTTGGCATCTATTATTTAGAAAGAGTCTTGTCTTTTGACACCTGTAGGCCGTGCCTCTTCTTACTACTAAGGAAAGATGAATTCTGTGTTTGACATCTCCACAGTATTTACTTTCCTAAGCTTTAATTTTCCGTCCTGCTATTTTATAGGTAAAATACCTGCTAACAACCTGAAACTGCAGTGGTGGGAATTGCTGGGATTGCACAGAGAGCAGAGCCAGCCTTCAGAAAGAGGAGAATTAATATGGAGAGATCCACTTCTTCTGAACAGGTGTCTAATGTTAACACTTTTCTAGCAAATCCCTTCCCTGACTCATCCCTGAAAGCCTTTGAATGTGAAATGCTTGACCTTTTAAAGAGCCCTTAATTTTCCTATTTGTTTTCTATAGATTTTTACTACATGCAACCCTCTTTCCTACCATTACTACCCACTCAGAGCTGAATAATCACTTAGAGAAATTGTACTGTAAGAGAACGAGGTATTTGGAAAATTCTGGTATTGAGAGAAAGAGGGAGAAGCAAGAGGAAGACACAGTTCCATGACTACAATATGGAAACCTAAGGACCTTTGATTGGATCTATTAAATCAAGTTTATCCTACAGCTGCCTCATTGCATATTTTAGGTTCAGCCTAAAGCTCTCTCCATGCATGGTGAACTGTCACCTAGCTGGATGTGTAAACAGACTACCATTTACTCTTGTACCCGTCATTGAGTTTTGGTGAGTCTAAGGCAACCGACTGCTCAAACCATGTATAAATAAGGCAAAGTGCTGAGCTGTAACCAATCTGGCCATTTCCGTACCTCACTTTCTGTTTTCTGTCCATAAATCTTTCATTACATGGCTGAACCTATTCTAGTTCAGGGGCTACCTGATGTGCAAACAATAATTTGCTCAATTAAACTCTGTTAAATTTAATTGGTCTAAAATTTTTCTTTTCTCAGATCATAGTTAACTCCTGGGACCCCGAGGTCTGAGGCCAAGCAGAGGACACCTTGGAAAGTCACAATCAACAGCTGGATCTCTGTGTTCTTTTCTGCAAAATGAGGAGGCTGATTAAATGCTGTTGAAGACCCCTTTAAGGCTCCAACAGTTTATATTTGAGGATATTTCGAACAATGCACTAGATCCATGATGGGGCAGAAGGCAAGGGTGGGAAAGAAAAGAGACAGCCAGCCTCGGTGTTCTACAAGAGAGGAAAAAGACTCCCAGCTGCTCTGCTCCCAGGCTTGTAAGATGCTGGATTAGGATCTTCGAGAGCCCAGAGTGCCCACAACATCAGTGGCCCATCCGTGGCTATGATTAACACTCTGAGCAGCTAACGTTTGTTGGGTAATTGCTATGTGACTGGCATTTTTCTGAAAATAGCCTTACAGGGTCAGATATATTGCCTATTTAACAGATGAGGAGATTAAGGAAGATAGGGTAATTCAAGTTCTTGAATTTCTAACACTTTAAAGTGGCAAAGCCTGGAGCATGGGTTCGTCTGACTAAACAATGGTGTCCAGTAAAGACATTGATTACTGGTGCTTATATTAATATCAGGTCTCTCCATGAACTTCTCAGCACTTTTCCTGGGATCTTAGATCCTTTTCGGCTTGGATAGTCTGAAAGTGCATTTAAGTTATTGCCAAAATGTGAAAATCTTCATTCAGTTCAAATCCATGCCAGTGTCTCAGGCTGGCTATGCTCTCTCATCCTGCAAGCAACTCCTTCTTGACTGGGCTGTTAGGAGGGAAAACAATGTATCCAAATAGAAATCTTACCTGAGGGGAGAAGATAAAGTACAACCTCCCCTCCTAGAGGTTTTGCATTTCAAAGCATTCCATCTTTTTTCACTGCTCAGGAGAGAGGAGGTTTTCACTACTTGGTAATGATTTGTCATTGACCTCAGGCAATTATTGGCAAAACAAGGCCTTGAGCTATTTCTCTCAAAGTGTTTGGGTGAAAAACAGCAAAGGAGTCCTGTGAGGATGTTAAGATGGTTTATTATGTGGTTTGCTCAAGGTCACAAAGTCACTAAACTGCAGAGCTAGCTGTGGAATGCTGAGGCCCCAGGGGCTCCCTGAGCAACAGGCCTGCTTCAGACTCCTAACTCTTTCCTGCCTAGGCATTCTCCTCTCCTTCACAGACCCTGTCAAACAGCACCAGCCCAAGGCCTGAGTTACCTTTGCAATACCCAGCTATCTCTGAACTCTCACTTGATGCTCTGCTTAAGGATGGGGAGAAAACAGGTGCAACCACTTCTCTATCAACTGAGTGAAAACCAGATGAGGAACACCAGATAGATAATGGGAAAAAAACAATATCTGATGATTTCATTAAAATAGCTCTTCCTCTCTTTATTGCACTTAGTTTGTAAAACTTAGAACAACACATACAGCCGGCCGGGCATGGTGGCTCACACCTGTAATCCCAGCACTTTGGGAGGCTGAGGCTGGCGGATCACGAGGTCAAGAGATCGAGACCATCTTGGCCAACATGGTGAACCCATCTCTACTAAAAATACAAAAATCAGCAGGGCATGGTGGTACGCACCTGTAGTCCCAGCTACTCGGGAGGCTGAGGCAGGAGAACTGCTTGAACCCGGGAGGCAGAGATTGCAGTGAGCCGAGGTCACGCCACTGCACTTCAGTCTGGTGCCTGGTGATGGAGTGAGACTCTGTCTGAAAAAAAAAAAAAAAAGAAAAAAGAAAGAAAGAAAAAAGGAAAATTCAAAAGAAAAAAGAAAACACATACAGGCAAAAGGAAGTGTATTCAGTGAACTCAGTGGATTCATGGAATGCAGGGATGTGCTGCAGAGAAGCCTGAATCGAGGTTTCACCCAGCCACTGCCACTTAACTCAGTCTAATGATCATCAGAAGGGAGATTTCATTCCTTCTGGAACGTTCACTCCAGGCTCCATTTTCTTGGCATCTTACACAGCTCCATGGACCCAGAAACCACACCTCCATCCATAAGCGTGATGAAGCTGTGCTACTGCGGAAGCTCAGGCTTTAACATTGTCTGTAGATCTCTGCGTGCTCTGCCAGGAAGGAAACTCTCCATCTGGCACCGTCGGCTGGTGCCTGGTTATCTCAGTCCATGCGCCCACTGTGAGGACCTGGAGGTGGGGGACGGGCCCCTCTTGCTTTCATCAGAGCTTCATGCCCCTCACCAATGGGACTGTGCCCCGGGCTGCCACTGGGCATGTGAGGCTTCATGGAAATCACCTTGTTTCCTAAGGTGAACCAGCTCAAAAGAAGTCTCAACTAGAAAATGAAATGCACTAAGACTCTTTCAGAATAGAGGTTAAATGCTCTCAGTCTTAAGATGGGTACATTTTGCCATGGGACAACAACAGAGCTTGTTAAATAGCTTTTCTGATTCAGTATGACCAAAAAATACTACCAGAAAAATACGGACTTAGAATATGAATCCAAACAACGTGGCACTCTGCTGCGTTCTGTTCATACAGTGAAACTAGGATGAGTGTCAGGCATCCTCTACAAACGTTGGCCCTTGACAGGAAATCACAACACGGGAACCTTCTCGTGACTTTGCCCTGACTAGCAGCAACACTGTTCTCTATTTTTAGACACACCCATGCTTCAAGGACTGGCAGGTCCTTGAAGCCCAATACCCCAAATCTTAATTCAGGAAGTGGTTCCTTCCACAAACTCTCTGTGCAGCAGGGGCAGCAGGGGCAGCTGGGGCAGCAGGTGAGATATCTAAACATGGGTAAATAGAGAAGCTTCAGCAAATCTAAGAAGACAAAACCTGGAGAGTGTCTTGGTGAAAACAGATAACTGAAGCTCCTGACCTATCTGCACATGTCATAATTTATCCAGAATAAATGATGGGAACGGAACTCAGGAATGAGCAAGGGGGTGTCTGGGTACAGATTAGCACATAGACTCAGAACTCAAACATTTCCCTAAGGAAAAACATCTTGTTTCATCAGTGTTGAACAAGTTGAGGGATGATTGGAATGACAGAATTTACAAAGAGCAAACCAAAGTGGGAACTAACATATTCAAAACACCCCAGCTGTAGAAGGGAAATAAACTGTAATCAGTTTTAATTGAAGATCTAAAACCTAGTTGCTGTGGGCACCTTCAGGGAACTGGTCTCAGCCAGTTGGGGCCCAGTTTCAGTGAGCGAGAGCTTTTCCCTAAACACCTGAGGAATGGGAAATGGGAGGCAGGAGTGGGTTTTAGGACACAGGATTCTATTGTTACAGGACTTTTTCTTAGTTCATCTGTAGGGGGTTTCTTGTCCATGGCCACAAAAGTTTAGGCTTGCAGATGGTTTGAAGGGTGAGTAAAGCACGGTTTTATTGGGTGAAAAGGAAAAAAGGTGGAAACAGGGACTCTCCGCAAGGCCAGAGTCCCTGCTAGTGCTTCCTGCGTAGCCGGGTGAGTCCCAAATTCCACACAGGGAGAGGAGGGGCCAGGTTCCTCCCAGCTGCAAAAGGGGCAGACTTCTGTGACTCCACCCCATTCTGCATTCCCAGTGTGCAGTAAGCAGGTGGGAGGTTTTGGCGGGGGTGGGGGCGGGGAACCTTCCTACCTGGCTGTCTCACTATGGTAGTAGCTCTTACTTCTGCTGGCTCCTAAACTCACTCGGGAAATTTCTCAAGAACACCCTGCCAGGACTCCACACCCAGAGATCTAACGTGGACTTGGAATGAGAATGGGGCCCAGATATTAGCATTTATTTTTAAAGTTGCCCCAGTGATTCTAACCTATTATTACAAAAGGATGACTAAGCCCCTTGGTTTGAACCAGCTAGAAGGACTGTGGTAACTGAGTTTTGAATTGCTCTCCTAGGGTAAACACTGAAACATGAAACATGGGTTTATTCTGTTCTCCCAACAAATACCTGGAGAAAATAATGCTGCATGCTATTCTGGATGCTTGGTGCATATTACAAAAAAGAGAAAACTCTAGCCTCGTTAAGCCCACCTTACAGTAGGAGAATTCAGACAAGAAGCAGAAAGCATGATGCACGAAATATCAAGCTACATACCCTATTTAAAAAAAAAAAAATCAATGGAGTGACAGGAGTTGAGATTGCAGGAAAAGTGAGAAGCAGAATTTGTTATTAAAATAAGTGGTCACATTAGCCCTCACTAAGAATACATATTTGAGAAGATCTTGAAGGCAATAAGGAGAAGAAAAGAGTGTTCTAGGTCCAGGGAACAGCTAGTAGAAATGCCCAATACTGGATTTGACAGATATACTCATGAAATGAAGAGATGGTCAAGGCCAGGTGCAGTGGCTCATGCCTGTAATCCCAGCACTTGAGGAGGCTGAGGTGGGTGAATCACATGAGGTCAGGAGTTCAAGACCAGCCTGGCCAACATGGTGAAATCCCATCTCCACTAAAAATACAAAAATTAGCCAGGTATGGTGGTGGATGACTGTAATCTCAGCTATTTGGGAGACTGAGGCATGAAAATTGCTTGAACCTGGGAGGCAGAGGTTGCAGTGAGCTAAGATTGCACCACTGCTCTTCAGCCTGGGTGACAGAGTAAGACGACTCTGTCTAAAAAAAAAAAAATCCAGATATGGCCACTGAGGGTTGGGCAAGATGAATGAGGTAGAAGGCTGCAGGTGGAGGTTGCAAAGGTTAGCGAGGTGGCATCCTTAAGTGCCTTGCCAGTGTTAGGATCTTGGCTTTCACTTTGAGTGAAACAGGGAGGCAGGAAAGCGTTTTGAGACATGGAAAGGATACAGACTGATTTGTATCTTAAAAAAAAATTTGGCTGTATGTTGAATCTAAAGTAGAGAGGACAGATGTGGAGTCAGGAAGGTCAGCTAGTAGGTGATTGTTGTTACCTGGCCCAAAGTGGGATGCTGGCCTGAACCACTGTCTTAGCACTTAAAAAGCAGGCAGCAATCTAACCTCAGAGATTAACATGGAAAGACAGGGAGGAGGTAAAAATGATTTTAAGTTTTGTTTTTTTAAAATATACATATATATATTTATATATATCAAATCCAACTAGAAGGATTACATTATCTTCAACAGAAAGGGAAGGCTGCATGTGAAATGTGAAATGAGTTTGTTCTGGGGGGAAGCATGGATTCAGTTTCTGTCATGTTAAGTTTGAGACGTTTATGAGACAAGTGAGATGCCAGGTACAGAGTTGTATGTATGGAGGCAAGTTGAGAAAAGAAGTCTGGGCTGCAGATATAAGTGTGCAAGTTAGAGGCATAAAGATAGAACTTAAAGGTCTCAGAGTAGATGAGAATATCAAACATGTGTGCGTGCAGAGAAGAGGGCCAAGGGCCCCAGAGTACCAAGTACTCCAGCAGTAGGAGAATGGAAGCAAAGGTTAGCAAAGGTTACTGAGAAAATGTGGTCAGTAAGTCAGAAGAAAAATTCTGTGTCCAGCTCTTGCAGTAGGTTGAAAAAAGTGAAGATGAGGAGGAGGTTTTATTAAAGGCGCCAGATACAGCTAGCAGTTTCAGTGAAATGAGATCTGATAGTGGCTCACTGGATTTAGCTATGGGGTGATCTTTGGTTATTCAAGACAAAATTTATTCTGCAATTTAAAAAACTGATCTAAGCATAGTTAAGGCAGAATAAGAGGAATGGATGTCACAAATACAGGTCATGCTGGTGATTTCTGCTGATAATGAGAACAAATAGAATGCAGGAAAAGTGAGGTTAAGAAAAAAAGTTTAGACAGAAGGAAGTATTACATGATGTTTTTAAGCCATTGAAAATAAACCATTATTAATCAAAGACACTGATAATGCAGGAGAAAGCAGAAGAATTGTTACAGTGATGATTTTGAATAAGCAAGAGTGGATGGGATTAGGTGTACAGTTGCAGAATCTGGTTTTAGATGAGAGCATAGACGTTCATCTGTGGTAACACACAGGGAAACAGATTATGTCAATAGAGACATTCGTTAGTTGATGTGACAGGCGCATGAAGAAATTCCCTTCTGACTGCTTTAATTTTCCCGATAAGGAAGGCATCAGGTTGAGAATAAGAAGTAGAGAGGGGGTCCTAAAGGTTTGAGGAGAAAGGAGACAGTGAGAAATCATAGTCTAGGACAGTGTAAAGTTGACTGATCCAGCAACGTGAAGTTGTGTGAAGAGGTGTGGGTATGCATCCCTGCTTAGCAGCACGAAGGCCCATGATCACGAACCTCACCTCAGAACAGGTCACTGCAGTTGCTTATTTTTCCCCAACGTGTTCAGCTACAAAAATATAGAAATCTGATCAGCAGAAGGTTGGATTCAACCAGAGTTGTAGTTTTGCCACGAAAGTAAGTTGAGGAGAGGAGCAAAGGAGTCAGGAGTGTTTGCAAGAGTTTTGTATTGATTAACCATAGAATGTAGGCTGGGTAAAGAGGAAAGCACAAATATCAAGAGGGTGAAGGGTAGTGACATGTTGTAAGATCAATATACAGAAAATTCCAGTGAGGGTAAAGCTTTGTTAGGCTAGGGATATAAAACGGAGAGAGCTGGGTAAATAGGAAGGATTTGTTGAGTCTCTGTCTGTGAGAACAAATAACCAAGGTGGCTCCAAGAACAAGCTCTTTCAAAAACAGGAGTTCTGGAAATCTGAAGGCCAAGATGTTAAAAGGATCACCTAAAAACATATTAAAATTTATAAGGCATTAAGTCCATGTTAAACTTGATAGAATGGGCCAAGAGCTAAAACTGCCTTAAAATATAAGGCAATAACCCAGTAACTGGAAGAAAAGAGCAATGTGACAGCATGAGATTCGGAGCTGGGAATTTTCAGAGAGGAGAAGGAAAGAATGGCCGGAAAATGAAACGAGGGAATAGTTAGTAGGCTTTCTGCCTCCGTCTAAGCTCAGTAGTAATCAGAATTGCAGGGAGAACATAACCACTCCTTGAGAGATCTGCAGGGAAGCACTTTGCTCAGGTGGGAAGAACAAGAGTGAGCATCACCGTCTACATGGATGTTGGGACCTAGATTAGCGTCCTGTGGCTGCCTATCCAGAGTCAACAAACTGAGTTGCTTTAAACAATGCAAATGGTGCTCATTTCCACAGCACGAACACTAAAATTGGAATGATACAAAGAAGATTACCATGGCCCCTGCACAGGATGGCATGCAAGTTCATGAGGCATCCCATATTTTAAAATGCTGCAAATGTATCCCCACAGTTCTGGAGGCAAGAAGTCTGAGATCTGGGTGTAGGTAGGGTCATGCGCTCTCTGAAGGCTGCAGAGGTAAATCATTGCTCACTTCTCTCCGGGCTTCTGGCGGTTTCCAGCTTCTCGCTGTCCTGGATTTGCAAATACATCTCTCCAGTCTCTGCCTCTGTCATCACAAGATATTCTTCCCCTGTTGCTTTTCCTTCTCTAGTAAGAACACCAGTCATATTGAACTTACGACCCATCCTACTTCATTATGAACTCGCCTTATCTTGATTATATCTGCAAAGATGCTATTTCAAAATAAGGCCAATTCACAGGTAATGGGGCTAGGACTTGAATGTATTTTCTTTTGAGGAGTACAGTTCACCCTACACCAGGATTAGGAGTGAATTGCAAGCCCAGCAGGATCAGGCTCACAGTGAATACAGAAAATCCTCCCAACTGTTTATTTCTTGTGTTGCTGGTTCCAGGGTATCTGTTTCTTCTGGGACTCTCTCATTCAACATATGAGCCTCTCAGTGCCGAGAGCTGACAGTGGCTTAGAGGAAAGAAGTATAAGTTGCTGTCCCCACAGACTGCCCAGGAGGTCTCATTCTTCCTCATGGACTCTGAGTGAGACCTGCTGCCTCTGGGACCCTCTGTCTCTGGAACCTCTCTCTTTTCTCCCTCATTGGGTATTTTCTATATCACCCACATTTTGTAACTCAGTGTGTGTATTAGTCTATTTTCATACTGCTAAGAAACTGCCCAAGGCTGGGTAGATTATAAAGGAATGAGGTTTAATGAGGTTTAATTGACAGTTCTGCATGGCCAGGAAGGCCTCAGGAAACTTACAATCATGGCGGAAGGAAAAGGGAAAGTGAGTACCTTCTTTACAAAATATCAGGAAAAGTGAAAAGAGAAGAGCCCCATATAAAACCATCAGAACTTGTGAGAACTAATTCACTACCACAAGAACAGCATGAGAAACCACCTCCATGATTCAATTACCTCCACCTGGTCTCTCCATTGACATGTGGAGATTATAGGAATTACAATTCATGAGGAGATTTGGGTGGGGACATAAATACTAACCATATTACCATGTAATTGACAAGGTGACCTTGTGAATGATATCTGCTTATTGGACACTTTTCTGCATGCTAAGGATAAAAGACAAATAAAGCCCTGCCCTGAAGGTGCTTATGATCCAGTAGCACACACATAGCTTTTCTTACCTTTTTTCTCTTTTCTAGTTAGATTCTCAATTCTGGGGAGCAGACCCTTTCATTATACATAAATTCCACCCACTCAACCACATAGTGCAATAGTGAATATTTATTTTTAAATATTTATGATTATTTTAGAGTTATGAGCTGTGACCTGAAATCCATGAGTGGTCTGGTGTCTTGTCAATCACACTAGTCTCAACTTGCGCCCAAATACATGGGAACAGAAACTTCATTTCTATATTGAGTACAGATTCCTGGTTGACTGGCAAACAACAGCTTTTAATCACAGCAGATAAGAAACTGAAAAAAGTAGTTGTTTTTTAAAACCTAATAGATCGATACCTCAACATCCTAAGGAAATGATTATGGTTCCTGCATTGATTATCTGTGACTATTGTAAGAATTAATACAAACATGGTGGTTGAAAACAACAGAAATTTATTCTCTCACAATTCTCGCACCAATCTGTACTTTTTATTTCTTATTAGATTCTAAACTCTAAAGATATTCACACTAGTATTAGATCTAATTATCTATAGCCAGAGACAGCTTCTATCATGGTGTCTTTAACAGCCAGGGTTATTAAAATACCTTTTCTCCAGGAAGATGCAACAGGAAAAAACAAAGAAACATCTCTGATTAGGCTCCAACTATACCCCACCCTCCATCAGATAGACTGGATAGGCATAATGTAAACAGAACACATGGTTTCCAAACAAGAAAAATCCTCTGAGGGAGAGGAGGAGGAGAGAGGACTCTCACAATTCTCTAGAAAGCAGATGACACATGCAATAATACAAACATTCTGCAGCCATTGAACTTAGGTAGAAAATTAATGACATGGGATGTTGCACATGGTACTTTTAAAAGGAAGGAGGTAAATTTATGTATATGTTATAATCACTTTGGAAGGAAAATAGCATATATTATATGAAAAAAGTAAGAAAAAACATTGAAGAAGTATGCATCAGTGTTTGTATTTAAAGATTATAAGAAGTATTTTCAGTGCTTAGTTTTATAATTATCTGAATAATCTAAATTAAACATGGAAGGAGTATGCATCAGTATGCATTGTGTTTAAAGATTATGAGTATTTTCAGTGCTTAGTTTTATAATTATTTGAATAATCTAAATCCTTTAAAAAGAGAATTTATTATTTATATTTTTAGAAATAAAAACTTTAAATATCATTTTAAGAAAAAATTATATAACCAGCAACATATAATGGAATAAGAAAAGCAATGAGGAAGATGAATTGTAATTGATCTTTTGATGAATTTTAGGATTTGGCCACTAAATAAATTAATTCACAAAATTTACTTGTCTGAATAAATTTAGAACAAAGAATGAATGAATAAAATATCATAAATATTTGGTAATTTGAAAGTAAGAAACACTTATGCTCTAATTTTTAGTACTGAATAATTTGTAAGGAACAAAATAAAATATGCTATGTGTATTAATATGAAAGTTGAAACATGCAAGTATTAGAGCAGGCCTTGAATGACAGCTATGTATCCTAGACATTTATTAAGTCTAGTTCAGGTGTAGGTACATTGCAGAAATGCAAGAAATATTTATTGAATAAATGAGTAAAAAGAATAAGTGTTTTAGCTGATGAAAATCCATTTTCAATAATTGTTCTTAGAAAGAGGAGTATCTTATATAACAACTAACCAATCCAGGAAAACTGTCAGCAAGATCTTGCCTATGCCCCCATTTTTTAATAAAATGGAATAAAAGTAACCTTCATCTGGATGCCCCCCACACCCCGTATTCTCAGCTGAGAATGGTGTCTCCTCCTGGGCTCCTGGGGGATTTCTATCCACACTAGGGAGCAATCTGGTTTTGAGAAAGCCTGGAATCTGGCTTTCACTCCAGTGTTACTAACAGTTGTTTCTGGATTGTAGTGGTAAGGAAGCTTTATAAATCAGCTTATGTTCTTTATACTAAGGCTCAGAGAAACACATATGCCATGGAGAGTTTTAATCACAGGAGAGATCCAATTACTCATGGAGTGCAAAGGGGCAACTGCATTTGGAATTCTCTCTTTGATCATCCAGAAATGTGATTGTGAGAAAATAGAGTCAATATTCAATGAAATTTTGAATTAGTTGCATAGTCGTTTTAAAATTAAAGCCCTTCTCTTCCTTTTTAAAAATAAGATTGAATTATTACTAGTACAGGTGTTTAAATCACTAAATGTTCTTGGTGCTTGTGGTGGTAAATACTGAGTGTCAACTTGATTGGATCGAAGGATGAGCTGGGAAAGGCAGACCCACCCTTAACCTGGGTGGACGCTAATCAGCTGCCAGCACAGAAAGAATATAAAGCAGGCAGAAAAATGTGAAAAGACCAGACTGGCCTAGCCTCCCAGCCTACATCTTTCTCCTGTGCTGGCTGCTTCCTGCCCTCTAACATTGGACTCCAAGTTCTTCAGTTTGGGACTCGGACTGGCTCTCCTTGCTTCTCAGGAGGCCTGTTGTGGGACCTTGTGATCATGTGAGTTACTGCTTAATTATATATATAATTACTCTCATATATATAACTACCTAATTATATATGTAATATATATTATTACTCTTACTAATACAGTGCTCAAAATGCTAGCCATTTACAATTCTACTTCAGTGATCTACCTCTGTCCATCACTTAAATCTTGGTGTGTCCTTGCTTTGTAACCATAGCTTCTGTGCTCTCCAATCTTTGTGTAAAACTTAAGTGATCCTATCAACTCCTGGAGCTTTAACTACCAGTTTTTTTTGCAAAATACCATACTAATTCTCTCCATTCCAGATTTATCCTAACTTCCAGATTTGCTGTATCCCACTCCACTGCTACCTTATGTCAGGTCCACCGATACATGAAGTTAGGGTATGGTTCTTACCTCCAGTTCATTTCTTCTGGGTTCCCCATGCATTTCAACGGAATCCCTTAAATTACTATCACATGTCAAATCTTCAGTCAGTAAATGGGTTGCCCAGCCTATCTTTCAAGCCTGGTTTCTTATCCACATCTGAATTTCTTTGAGAGTCAGTTTCCTCCATTGTAAGAATGCATTTCTGTCTTAATTTCAAATTGTGATCTTATCTCTCTGTATGAAGGATACCTGTGATCCTATGTAGTCATTGATTTAATTGGTCTTGGATGGACCAAGTACTGTAGGTTTTTCAACTCAAAAGATGAGTCCAATACACAACCAGTGTTTTTAGCTCATTAAGTAAAATACAGCAATTGCTGTAGGCTGGGTTCCATATTGGTCAAGGTTCTCTAGAGGGGCAGAACTAATAGAATATATCTATACAAAAAGGGGAGTTTATTAAGGAGTACTGACTCACATGAACACAAGGTGAGGTCCCACAATAGGCTGTCTGCAAGCTGAGGAAGAAGGAAGCCAGTGTGAGTCCCAAAGCTGAAGAACTTGGGGTCCAATGTTTGAAGCCAGAAGGCATCTAGCATGGGAGACAGATAGAGGCCAGAAGACTAACACAGTCTAGTCTTTCCACATTCTTTGGCTTGATTTTATTTTGGCTGCAGTGGCAGCTCACTCAGATTGAGGGTGGTCTGCCTTTCCCAGCCCAGTGACTCAAAAGTTAATGTCCTTTGGCAAAACCTTCACAGACACACCCAGGATATTTTGCATCCTTCAGTCCAATCAAGTTGACACTCAACATTAACCATCACAGGTCCTTAACTCAAGTACCTATCCATATCCTTTCCTTCAACTATTTTGTCCTTCTCACCCTTGGTAGGTCTTCACTTTGGGGTGGGAGAAGTTTCATAAACTGATCCTAGACTTGATCAGCATTGGATGCCACCTTCTCTGGTTTCCTGAGAGGCCTCCAAGCACCTCTGTCTCTGCAATCAGTCAACCAATCCAGTTAGTAAGCAAGGAAGCCATCAGAATTGAGGTCCTGTGACCCCACACATGCCCCAACAAACACATCTCTGGTAGATGAAGAGTTCTCTCTTCTTTTGAAAGTGGGAAAGCCTCCTTTGCTTTGATGCTTTCTCAGATGCAATTCAGAATTAATCTGAACAGATTTTTGATGATCTGTGTGAACAGCTGTTCAATGACTGAAAGTGACTCTCACCTTGAAAGTCAGAAATGAGGGTGGGGTCTGAAAGCACTGAGTAGTATTTTCTAGAAGAATAGTTAAGTCAGGGCTGAAAACATATATTAAGAGATTTATGAAAACAATAATAACAACACAAAAAATGATAGTTTGCTGGCAGTCTAAGATCAAATCCTACTAATACAGTTTAATATCAACTCCTGAAGGGGTCCTTTGATGTCTTCTGAGTGCTCTCAACATCTAACTACTCAACAATATGGTCTAAAGTCATGTTTGTTTTTCACTGCACTTGTCACTTTTTGCACTAATATGTTATTTATTTGATTTATATTTGTATAATGTCTTCTCATCTGGCAGATTTGCTACATAGATTTAAACATCCCAGTCTAACAGGAATTCACTCACTACAGTGAAGATGATACCAACGGGGATGGTACAAAACCATTCATAGGAAACTACTCCCACAATCCAGTTACATCCCACCAAGCCTCACCTCTAACATTGGTGATTACATTTCTGTATAAGATTTGGGTGGGGACACTAATTCAAATTATGTCATTCTATGTCATTCTGCCCTGGGTTCCTCCCAAATCTCATGTTCTTCTCACATTTCAAACTACAACCATGTCTTTCCAATAATTCCCAAAGTCTTAACTCATTCCAACATTAACTTAAAAGTCCAAAGTCCAGAGTTTTATCTGAGACAAGGTTAGTCCCCTCTGCCTATGAGCCTGTGAAATAAGAAATATGTTAGTTATTTCCAAGATACAATGGGAATACAGGCATTGGGTACATACTCCCAATTCAACAGGGAAAAAAACAAACAAACAAACAAACAAAACAAAACAAAAAAACAAGGGCTACAGGGTCCATGCAAGTTCAAAATCCAGCAGGGCAGACAGTATATCCTGAAGCTCCAAAATAATCTCCTTTCACTCCATATCCCAAATCCAGGGTACACTGGTGGAATGGGTAGGCTCCCAGGGTCTTGGGTAGTTCTACACCTGTGGTTTTGCAGCATTCAGCCTCCATAGCTATTCTCCCAGGCTGACATTGAGTGTCTGTGACTTTTCTACGTGCAGGGTGCAAGCTGTTGGTGGTTCTGTCATTCTGTGGTCTGGTGGATAGTGGTTCTCTACTCACAGTTTCACTAGGAAGTGCCTCAGTGGAGACTCTATGTGGGAACCCCAACCCCACATTTTCTTTACACACTGTTATAGTAGAGCTTCTTTATGAGGGCTTCACCCCTGCAGGGGGCTTGTGCCAGAACATCCAGGCTTTTCCATATATCCTCTGAAATCAAGACAGTCTCAGTCTCACAAGCCTTAACTCCTGCACTCTGTGCACTGCAGGTTTAACACTATGTGGAAGCCAAAGCTTAAGGCTTGTACTCTCCAAAGCAACAGTGATACGGTTTGGTTGTGCCCCCACCCAAATCTTATATTGAATTGTAGCTGCCATAATTCCCATGTGTTGTGGAAGGGCCCCAGTGGGAGATCATTGAAACATGGGGACGGTTTTCCCCATACTGTTCTCGTGGTAGTGAATAAGTCTCATGAAATATGATGATTTTATATGAGATTTCCCCTTTCACTTGCCTCTCATTCTCTCTTTCAGCCACCATATGAGGCATGTCTTTCACCTTCTGCCATGATTGTGAAGCCTCCCCAGCCACATAAAACTATGAGTCCATTAAACCTCATTTTCTTTATAAGTTACCCAGTCTCAGGTATGTCTTTATCAGCAGCATGAAAATGGAATAATACAAGCAGCCTGGGCTGTACCTAGGCCCCTTTGAGCCACAGCTGGAGCTGAAACATCTGGGATACAGGAAGAAGTGTCCTGAGGCTGCACAAGGTCCTGGTCCCTGGGCCTGACTGTTCAATCCTCATAAGCCTCTGGGTCTCTGATAGAAGAGGCTGCCCTAAAGGTTCTTCAATACCTTCCCGGCCTTGTCTTTATTGCCTTGGCTATTAGCACTTGGCTCCTTTTTACTCATGCACATTACTGCAGCCTGCATGAATTCCTTGCCTTAAAATAGGTTTTCCAGGCTACACATTTTCAAACTTGTATTTTCTGCTTCCCTTTTAAATATAATTTCTAGCTTAAAGTCATTTCTTTCCTCTCATATCTGAACATAAGTTGCTAAGAGCAGCCAGGCTACTTCTTGAACATTTTTCTGCTTTTAAATTTCTTCTACCAGATATCCTAAATCATCACTTTCGAGTTCAAAGTTTACTAGATTCCAAGAGCAGGGGCATGATGCAGCCAATTTCTTTGCTAAGGAGTAAGAAAATGACCTTTGCTCCAGTTCCCAGTAAGTTTCTCATTTCCATCAGAGACTCATCAGCTTAACCCTTACTGTCTATATCACTATCAACATTTTGGTCACAACCATTCAACCAGCCTCTAGGAAGTTCCAAACTTTCACTCATCTTCCTATCTTCTTCTGAGCCTTCCAGATTCTTCCAACCTCTGCCTCTTACCAATTCCAATGCGGTTTCCACATTTTCAGGTATCTTTATAGCAATGCCCCACTCCTCAGTATCAATTTTCTGTATTAAGCAGTTCATACATTGCTATAAAGGAATACTTGAGACTGGTTAATTTACAAAGAAAAGAGGTTTCATAGGTTCATTGTTCTTCAGGTTGTACAGGAAGCATAGAAGCGTCTACAACACCTTCTGGGGAGGCCTTAGAAAATTTACAATCATGATGGAAGGCAAAGAGGAAGTAGGCTCATCACATGGCGAAAGCAGGAGCAAGTAAGCAAAGAAGAAGATGCTACACACTTTTAAAGCAGCAGATTTAACAAGAACTTGCTATTGCAAAGATGATATAAAGATGACCGTACTGAGCCATGCATGAGAAATTGTTCCTAGTCTAATCACCTCCCACCAGACACTCCCCCCACCACCCAAACTGGGGATTACAATTGAACATGAGATTTGGGTGGGGACACATATGCAAAGTATATCAAAGTCCATGGGTCTTCTGCCTCAAAGAATGGTGTTTAAATCTTACTTACCACATATTTCCATATAATAGAAGGTAAATGTGCTTTCTTTGGAAACCATTCAGTTTGAAGTTATGCTTTCAAAATTTATATTTTGATGACAAGAGGCACATCTTTAAAGGGAAGCATATTCCTAAAGTTCATTCAAATGGGAGCGTATGCCAAAAGTCCGTTCTCTGGTTATTCTGGATGATGAGCTTTATCTATCATACAGTGGTTATTATCACTTGAAACAAAATTGATGGTGCCTCAGACCACAAGATTGTGAGATTGTGTGTATGTGTGCAAGACCACACACTCCATCAGCCCTGAGATTTACTGTGGAGAAAGCAGCTGCTTGCATTGCTGACTTGCATTTATTTAATAATCAAGGATTTCTCCTTCAAAGAGAAAATAATTCTTATCTAAAACTGAAAGAAACAAATACTTATTAAAAAATTATTTACAGAACAACATAATTCAGATCCTGATAAGAAGGTCCAGAAGAGACTTATATAGATGGCCATCGTTTTTACACCAAGTTTTCTATTTCACATCTTTAGACTCCATCTCAAACTGATAGTAGTTTATCCTGAGTGAACCAATCTAAAACTCTGAATGATGGAATGGAAAAACATGAACATTTGAGACTCTTATTTCATTTCATTGACTTATTCAGGAATTTCTACCTGTTGAACATTAGCACCTGAAAACTCTCAGATGAAGGGTGTTGCCTTGGTGTCCCCAACAAAACTAAACTCCCAAGTATTTCTATGTGATGACAATGGTTAAGAGCAACTAGATTGTTAAAATAAAAATTATTCAATGAAAACATAATATTAATATTCTAACTTGGCCAGGTGCCGTGGCTCATACCTGCAATCCCAGCACACTGGGAGGCCGATGCAGGCTGATCACAAGGTCAGGAGTTTGAGACCAGCATGGCCAACATGGTGAAACCTAGTCTTTACCAAAAATACAAAAATTTTCCAGGCATGGTGGCAGGCACCTGTAATCCTAGCTACTTGGGAGCCTGAGGTAGGAGAATTGCTTGAACCCGGGAGACGGAGTTTGCTGTGAATCGAGATCTAGCCATTGCTCTCCAGCCTGGGTGACAGAGCAAGTCTCCATCTCAAAGATAAATAAATAAATAAATAAATAAATAAATAAATAAATAAATTAGTTAAAATTAAGTAAATGATTATCTCAATATAAAAATGATGAGAATATGAATAAATATCAAATAACTTAAAATTATACATTTTAGTCTATGAACTTTTCACCTGCTCCATATTAAGTTCTCAATTATGATGTCACATCTCAAAATGTTAAACCGTGGCTTTTTGTAAGACTTTTAATTTGCAAATAATTTTCACACACATGAATCCTGATTTAAACAAAGTCAAATTGCATGATAGAAACCTACTCAAGCGCATTAAAGTTATCTTCAGAGAGATCTTGTGCATACCTTAAGAAATGGTTCTGCATTTACAAAGTCTTTTAAATTAGCTTTAAAACTTCTTATAGAAAGGCATTTACCTTTCTACATTTCTTCATGTAGAAACAAAAACTGGATAAATAAGTCAAATCTGATTGCATCACATTTTGACAAGCAAAAGCCTCTGTTATAAAAGAAAATCTATCCTCTGCTTCCACTACAGATTAGTGTCACAACGTCAATTCTGCTCCTCAATTTAATAATTCAGTCAGAGACACCCTTTGGTCAGAATACAAGACAAAAATGTCAGGAAGGCTCTTCAAAATAAAGTTTTGTTTATTTTAACATTTAACAAATATCATTAGTAGAAACTGAAAAAACAAGGGGGAAGTATCATACAAAAATCCTTATACCCTCTCTCCAAATAAAAAAACATTTATTGAGGCTTCAAATACTATTTGAGGCATCACAAGAGCTGATAGTTATATAGAAATTAGTCTTTTCAAACACAATGTTTGCAATCATTGTCACATCACAGTCAACCAAGAATAAAGGCTTTTCTTTCTAGCAGTTTCATTTCCTTGCTTTGGGAAATCAGGAACAATGAGAACAGCTATGGAGATTGTGGTCAGAGCAGCTGGAGTAATGGGGACAACCTGCTTGTGCAGGAAGGACCCATGAAGGGGCATTTACAATGCACATACCAACCAAGTCCTCAGTCTCTGCAGGCACAAGGAGTATTCTAATCCTGAAGAGAATGGCTCCAGGTCCAGGGGCTGTCTCTGGAAAGGAAATATAGAGATTATGAATATAGAGTGGCATATCCATATCATGGATATCAGTCTTAGAAAAAGAAAGGAAATTATATGCTACAACAGGATGAACCTTGAGGACACTATCCTAAGTAAAATGAGCCAGTCTCAAAAAGGAAAAGTAGTAGATATTCTTCTCATATGAGGTACGTAGAGTCATCAAGTGTACAGAGGCAGAAAGGGGAATGTTGGCTCTCAGGGGGCTGGGAGTGCTGCGGGGAATGGGGACATGTGTTTAATGCACACAAAGTTTGAATCTGGGAATATGAAAACGTTCTGGAGTGGGATGGTAATGACGGTTGTATTACCATTTAAATGTACTTTCTTTAATTAAACTCTTTGCCTAAGAATGGTGCGATGGTAACGTTTATGTTAAGCGTATTGTATTTGTCAGGGTTCTCTAGAGGGACAGAACTAATAGGATATATGTAGCTATGAAGGGGAGAATGTGACTAACATGGTCACAAGGTAAAGTCCCAAGCTGTCTGCAAAGTGAGGAGCAAAGAAACCAGTCGTGGCTCAGTCTGAGTCCCAAAACCTCAAAAGTAGAGAAGCCGACATTGCAGCTTCCAGTCTGTGGCTGAGGGCCTGAGAATCCCTGGCAAACCACTGGGGTTAAGTCCAAGAGTTCAAAGGGCAAGAACTTAGAGTCTGATGTTCGAGGGTAGGAAACATCCAGCATGGGAGAAACGAAAGCCAGAAGATACAGTACGTCGGCTTCTTCCACCTTCTTCTGCCTGCTTTTTCCAGCTGCGATGGCAGCCGATTGGATGGTGCCCACACACACTGTGGGTGAGTCTCTCCAGTCCACTGACTCAAATGTTAGTCTCTTCTGGCAATATCCAGAAACACCCAGAAATGCCCAGAAACAATAATTTGTATCCCTCAATCCAATCAGGTTGACACAATATTAATCATCACACATATTTCACCGGAATAAAAATAGGCACTACAGGGTAAAGTGGCTGTTCCTCACAGTATGCTTCTTCATGACACGGACATCACCTGGGGATTCATGAAACAAATGCAATATCTTAAACCTCAAACCAGACCCACCTAATCAGAACCTCGGGGGGAAGCCCTAGCAACCTCTGACCAGCTCTCCAGGTGATTCTGATGCACACTCCAATTTGAGAACCCTTGGTGTAGGGGCCAAAAGCATGAATCAGTTCCACCTTGCTTCTCATGCTAGCTGTGCACTGTGCCAGTTATGCGCCTTAGGGCAAGTGTTTAACCACCTTGTCATTTAGTTTTCCCATCTGGAAAATGGAGATACTGATATTGCTTTGAGATCATTAATTGAAAACTGTATCTAACATCATAGTAAGCTGTCAGTAAACGACTGGTCTTATTAGCAGCTGAGAAAAATTCACCTCAATTATTTGGCATCTTTCCTTGCCTGCCTCATACCACAGATCCTACCAATAAAATGACAGTAGACTTCAGGAGACTTGAACGCCTATTTCAAATGTCAGTAGAGCTGGGAGCAGGTGTAATGAATTTAATTTAAAACTCATAGTATGAAAGTTTAATTTACATGCAAGGCACTGAAATGCAGATTTATACAGGCTCAGAAGTCACTAATAATTATTATTCTGGCCATAGAGGGCTCTGATCTCAGGAGTGGGATCTCAAAATTCTAGTTGGTGACAAAAATTCTCTCGGAACAGCTCATAGCGTTCTAAGCCATTTTAAGGTAAAGATAAGCCTTCATTCTTAGGTACACAAAATTGCATGGATATCTTAGAACCTCAGGAACAGTAAAAATAAAATATTTAATGCAGATCTTATACATAAAATGAAGGGTGAATGTGTAGAGTATGCCTGGACACCACAATAGTTCCCAGTTAATTATTCCGAGAGTTCTGCTAGCAGAACTAATCAGGGTTGGAAGCTAGTTGTATCGCTTTCTTTATTTAAAATGCAAACAAACCTGATTTTTCTACTGTGTCAATTTATTTTCACCTTTTGAGATTGCCTTCCCACACCCAGGAAGATTGGGACATGGGCACAAATGAAATTCTTTTCTATCTTTTGGATGTATCAAGAATTTCTGAAGTAAGATGTCTACAGGTACTCTAAATGGATCTCAATTTCGTATGTAGGTGCATTTGGGTCTGTTTTTGCCTAATACATCTTAACTTTTAAGGAAAGCGTATCAGGACCTAGAAATAGAAATTCCATTTGACCCAGCAATCCCATTACTGGGTATATATCCAAAGGACTATAAATCGTTCTACTATAAGGACACATGCACACGAATGTTCATTGCAGCACTGTTTACAATAGCAAAGACCTGGAACCAACCCAAATGCCCACGATGATAGACTGGACTGGGAAAATGTGGCACATATACACCATTGAATATTATGCAGCAATCAAAAATGATGAGTTTGTGTCCTTTGTAAGGACATGGATGAATCTGGAGAACATCATTCTCAGCAAACTGACACAAGAACAGAAAAAGAAATACCGCATATTCTCACTCATAGGCGGGTGAGAAAAATGAGAACACATGGACACAGGGCGGGGGTCTACTACACACTGGGGTCTATTGGGGGGAATGGGGGAGGGACAGCAGGGGGGGCTGGGGAGGGATAGCCTGGGGATAAATGCCAAGTGTGGGTGAAGGGGAGGAAGGCAGCAAAACACACTACCATGTGTGTACCTATGCAACTATCTTGCACGTTCTGCACATGTACCCCCAAACCTATAATGCAATAAAAATTTAAAAAATTAAAATAATAATAATAAAAAAATAAAACACATGAAATTTCAGGAAACCTGGTAGAGGAAGTACCACGGATGGCTGCAGACAGAACCCTTGTGCAGGTGGAAAGGAGAGGCACCCTTTAGGTTCAGACATTGATGTAACCAAAATAATACCCTGTCAGGGCTCAGTGGGGTCCAAACCATAAAGCACTGGAATGCATTCTCCATTCCACAGTGCCTGGGAGCTGGTACTAGGACTGTTAACACTTTAGGTAAAAAGACACAGGGGTGTGTAAAAGTTAAGTAACTTGCTTAAGGTCAGAATTATTAAGTGATTGAATAACAATTTGAACTCAGAGTCACAGAAAGTATTTTCCACCTTCTCTATTTCCAGCATCAGTACTGCCTGGGAACTTGCTAGAAATTGCAGAGTGCCACCCCTATCCTAGAGCTATGCAACTGAATTGCATTTTAACAAGTTCTCAGAGCTTTTCTTCTCATGTTAACATTTGATGGACATTGCTTTAGCTTTAAGCTACTCAGCCACCATACCACAGTACCTAAAATTTCACATCATACCCCATTTTGAATTAAGGTAAATAATGCCTGCCAAATGAAGGGAAACAGTGCATCTGATAAAAACCCAGTCCCAGGCTGATAGCTGGAGAGTGGAGAAGGTCCTGCATTTGGATCCTGCGGCAGATATCTTCCAGAAGTTATTCTCACATCAGTGCGTAACAGTAGCAGGTTTTGAGAGGATAAGAGTCAAACCCGAGTGGTTGTGCAGGCCTGAGAAGCAGGAAGGGTGGAAACTTGCAGACGGTCATGAGATGGCATCTGATGGCTGAGGAGGAGGGAAAGAAAAGCAGAAACACACAGGCTGTCGATGACGAATGAGACCTAGAAAAATACCCAGTTTGATCAACCTATATTCCACCCACTTTCCCACTCCAAAACCCACATTTTACAGGAGAATAAAGAGATGGATAGTGTTTTCCTAGGCTACACAGCCAAATACTGGACAAGCCAGTGTAGGACTCAGGCTGTGACCACCATTCCAGTCCTGTTTCCTACGACACTAGGATCCCCTCAATGCTTTGAGAATCAGGTAACATTCATTTCAAGAGAATAAGAGGCAAGGATCAGAATGAGAAAAGTTCTCATCCAATTCTTTTTTCCTAGAAATAAAAATGTACTGTTTAAGATAAAGTTAAAAGTAGAATCTCAAGAGGGCCTTTCACAATCACACGATTCCACTATCTCCAAAACAAATTATTTGAAACCAGCAAAAAGCGCTAGGATCGCATATAACAATATGAGTGTGCTATGCTGTGGCAATGAAAAACCAGTGGAAAGAGACAAGGAAGTTTACTGGATTCTTCAGAGAGTAATATAGTTTACAAGTGGACCACTGAATATGCACTGTGTTAGCTGAAGACTCAGAATCATGAAAAAGTGGACAAATGAAGGGTGTCTGGGAAATGTGCACGAGAGCATTTGAGAGGGACCAGGAGGAGGCAGCAGAAAAGAAGCTGGGTGCAGGATCTGCAAACCATATGTTAGTCTGTTTTCACCCTGCTGTAAAGAAATACTCAAGACTGGGTAATTTATAAAGGAAAGAGGTTTAATTGACTTACAGTTTTGAATGGCTTGGAAGGCCTCAGGAAGCTTACAATCATGGCAGAAGGACCTTCTTTACATGGTGGTGGGAAAGAGAGAGAAAAGAGCTGGGGAAACAACCGCTTATAAAACCATCAGACCTTGTGAGAACTCACTCATTATCATGAGAACAGCATGGGGGACACCACCCCCATGATCCAATCCTCTCCTATCAGGCCCTTCTCTTGATACCTGGGGATTGCCATTAGAGATGAGATTTGGGTGGGGACACAGAATCAAACCATATCAGACAGGTTCTGACCATCAGTTCACGTGGCCCTATTATCTTATTCAAACACTTCACGTCCTCTGTGCCATATTTCTCTCATCTTAAAACACAGAAACAACGTATGCCCTAGTTCTGCATAGAAATGTTATGAAAATTAAAATGAGAATTCTAGAAAGCACCTTATAAGCTCTAATTTCACTGTACTTCCATTCATGTTTTTTTGAATGAGCAAAGAAATGAATGAAATGAAGGAATACTAAGGTATCTTGATCCTGGTCATTCAGAGATGAAAGCGTTTACAGAGAGAAGTTACGGCATGCATGCTCAAGAAATTCTCATTATTTTCTTGTTCTGCTTCTGTTCACTGCATATGAATCAGGTTGCTTATTGTCAGTTAAGATTAGAAACTGCTTAGGGAAAGTTTCTTAGAGCACCTTGATGTTCATTACCCAAAGATCACCTCGGGATATGTTAACGGCTGGAAATTTTGGTAAAGAAAATAGAACCTGCACAGATCATGCCATTTGAAAGAGAGGAACTGAACAGTGGAGTCACTGACATGCTCCCCAATTATTTTAGGTCTCATTCTCTGTCCCTTTAGCCAGAAGCCCATAGGAAGAAAAATTTCTTCACCTGGTTTCTCAGGAATGCCTATAGCACAGCTGTTATGCCTGTGGCTCCTCCAAGCCTTTTTCAGCTACCCACGGGAGGACAAGTCTCAGTGTTTGGAAGCTGTTGAGAAACCACAGAGCTCCCGTGGGTGGCACTGCTGCTGTGGGGACCTGCTACTTCTGTAGCACCGTAATATCCAACATTCCCCAAAAGAAAGAGCCAATAAGAAATGCCAAAAGAGAAGAGGGTGAGAAAAGAGAGGGTCTTTGAGTAGAAGTCTGTAATTGGACTTGGATCATTAAACACTAGATCTGATCGTGGAATTTGGGGGGTCCCAGGAGCAACTTTTTGTTACTGGCAGGGTCACCCACACTCATGCTTCTAATGCACTTCTGCAGCCAGTGGGAGCCAGCAGGTACAGCTGCTGCTCCCACAACGAGATTCCTGTTGCCCAGAGGAGGGACCAGTGGCCAGCCTGAGCCATCCCCTATGATGCAGGCTTGAAAGAATCTCTTGGAAAACGCTCTTCCCAAGTTTTGTTTCCCTATTTTTCAATGTCAGATATCTGAAGAAAGATTAAGTATAGAATGACTTCTAATGTTTCTGGATCCTAAAACAAATCTTTCTTTTAAGGTTCTCAATGACTAAATTGAATTAATGACAAATGCATCACATCTTCCTCAGGTTTCAATAATGCTTAGAAAAAATGAATTTGGCTTGGTGACCACTATAATTTGTTACTGAATTCCAAACAACTTGTGAATAATTTGAATATTTTAAACTTACCCAACTAATTGAACTGACTACTCCTTTATTAGAATGAGTGTACTTCAGAAGGGTATCTTAGAGGCTAACCTTTTTAAGTGCTGTGCACCTCGCCTTCCTGAATTTGGTTCTATATCTACTTCTTCTTAGAGGAGTATGCAATGCTTATGAAAGAGATTGTACAGGCAACAAACTCATAGGGAGAAACAAGGTCTTGAGGGGAAAAGCATTCCTATTCAAGCATGGTCAGGCTATCTTTTCTTAAATGTTATTTGCAATTCAGGGTCATAACCCATCACTATCAAGGCAAGTCTCTATTCTGTGACACACAACGATCCTGATAAATTGAATTACCTGATTGGGGGCTATCTGATAAGGTCATAATCAGCCCCGGTTTGAGCAAGGGCATGTCTTATCTAACATGTAATCAAACAAACAAACACACAAACACATGAAGCCCTTAACTCCAAATCCTGGTTGTTTCCTTCACTATGAATTGCTATAATCCCTGATTTAAAAAATAAAATAAACTGTTAGTTGTCTCTAAGTTTTTAAACTCTGAAATATTTTAATTCTTTAAGTGCCTTGAGAGAAAGCTTAAAGTTGCCAAGTCTTTTCTCTGTTGTAGCTGAGACAGAAATGACCTTGAAATCTGATAAAAACACCTAAACCTCAGGTCCGAGTAAATAACTTTAACCTGCTCTGTGCTTTCATAGTTTCCCTGGTGGAGAAAACAAAAAACTGCTACAAGTCCAGACATGTCTAAGGTAAGAATGTCCAGAGCATTCACATAAGAGTTAAGACCAATCTGCATGTTTGATGTGGAGAGATGACTATTTGTCAGAACACAGACTCCAATCCAGTTGACAGTTTACTGAGGTTATATGGATAATTACATTATAGCTTAGTGCCTTCACACGAAATGACCTCTTATTGGTAAAATTCAAGTTTCCCATAAGATTCAAGCAGCTATTTCTATCAGAAAAACTTCATAGAATGCTACCTCTTGTCTAAGTTTAAAAAATATGGAACAAACTGGAAAGTCAAAATTGTTGAAAAATTTAATTTATACAAGCATTGTATTTATATAAAATTAACCAAGTTAATTGAAAGCATAGCAGATAAAGGCTAATGTACTTATTATACAAAGAGTTTGTGCAATTCTACCTGAAAACCACTAAGCCCTCAATAAATGAGCAAAGGCTATGAATAGATCATTTTAAAAAGCAAGGCTGGCTAAATCCCATGTTCACACACTAGAAATCAGAGGACTGCACTTTTCATTACCAGCTCAGAACACAGTGATCCACATAACCACATACACACACATTCACACATGATGAAAGCTCAAGGCAATTAAATGAACCCACACATTCACTCTTTGCAGAAGTGCAAAACTGGTTGGTGTTTTAATAGCAATGTGACAAAATGTGTCAGCTACACAATAAATATGATTATGAATCAAACTGATAACTTTCTCATGGGAAAATATCACACTATGAAGAGTGGTATTTGTGCTTTGTAGCACTATATATCATTCAGAAAAGTTATTTATATTTTTTAATTTTTATATACTTACAATGATGAGATAAATAATTGTGCTTAAGAAAATGCTGACTTTTCACACACTGCCTACCCATAATGCTTCTGTGTTAGCTCTACCCAGGTGATACTGTGTATGTAAAGTTCATTCCCAAAGTACATTTTTTTTAAGTGAAAGGGTGTCATAGAATTAAAATGCTACTTTGATATTGAAATAGATAACTGCATTGGAAAGAGAGTTTATATTACTACATGATAATCATTCCTGGAGAAAGAAAAGAGTTTCCTCTAAAACATCTTCCAAACATTATGTAAAATAATGCAATAGGAATAAGGTTTGCATCACTGCGATGAGGGCTTGCAATATCTAATTGAGGGTTGAGTGAATTTTAAATGTTTTGCTCCTTCTCGCTGTTTGGAAGCAAGCAGGCTTGCGGAGTCTCGGATATCATGTGACGGAGACCCGGTTCAGAGGAAAAGCTTTACAAAGACCTCACTGTACTCGTCCTGTTCTCTCCAGCCTCCGAGCAGATGTGTCATCAAAGCTCCTCCACAAGCGTGTGGCAAAAACAGTAAAAGAGTCTCTGAATTTTCCCATGGAAGTATGCCTAGTGGGACCCACAACCCCGCTCCAAATTATGTGTGTATGAAAGAATTTCTCTCGATCTTAAATACATCCTGCGAATCTTTTCAAGCTCCATTCTAATGATGAAGAGGCCTCAGCTCACACTGCATGCACTTTGGAAAGCTGCATCGTTTGGTCTTTAGTGATTTGGGACAACTTCCTGCTTCACAGAATGCTTTTTTTGTTCTCTGTTGTCTCGATTTTTTGATTTCTTATCCTTTGATTTTGTTCTGAACTCAAAGGCTTTAAAATACATTTTAAAACACAAATAACTGTCTACTTTGGAGCAAATTAAAGACAAGCTACACCCAAGGTCCTCCAAGAGGCAGGCATCACTGCTTCACAGAACTCCCCGTTTTATGGTTGATTTCCTTTCTTCATTTGCCAAGGATTGACAGGCACTGGAACTTAAAATGCAGAGCCATATGACAGCTGCAGTACAATGCTCAGTGCGAAGATAAAAGCCAGTGTTTCGAAATCAGGAGGCCGATTCCCAGGCTGCGCCCGGTGCTTGCTCGCCTCGGCTGCACATTAATGGCAGGTCGCGGAAGCCCGCCTGGTGGGGCAGACTCGTGTTCTGCGGTGCTTTTAAACGTGGCAGCTGAACACCTGTGCAGGAGATGCACAAAGATACACTTGTCCATCTTTCATGCATTCATAAAAACATGACAGATTGTGGGCCACTGAGCCACATGTCGTGGGGTCTTTTGAATTCAACAGAATCCTGTTCTTGTTATAATTTCACCCATTTAAAAAGAAGCTAGGCCACAGAAAAGCTTGTCTTCTCAAACAGATTTTCCTTGGAAACATTCTACTTATTAGAAACTGACACCTACTTATAGCCAGCATGGTTTAATTGCTTTAAATAACCTTAGCCTCTCTTTTAAGATAAAAGAAAAAAAAAGTTGGCTAGACTTCTACTTCTAATCAGAACGCATGTACACATGGTCCCTGAGGCATCCATTCCACATGAAATGTGGAAGGTCTGCGTGAAAATAAGATGAATTCCAGTATTTCCCTGTAGTAATTATAGCTGACTTCATCACCATCTTTTCTCCCCTCCTTCTGAGAATTAAGAAAGTGTATGTGCTAATTTCATACTTTCTGCATAAGTTGCTTTGATAGCAAACTTGTGGCCATGTGGATCTTTACAAATTAGTATTTGTTTCAAGCAGTCCAACCAGCCCATATCTTCTTACTTAATTAAATCAGTTTTCCCAAGAAATAGCCTCCAAGTTTGAAAAACCTACAGTTGAATATGGGCAGTAATTCATTTATGAACATTCTGTCCAATTAGCAAAAAATGTATGAAACCAAGACTTTTTTTCCCCTCGGATTCTAAGAGTAAGTCATCCATTAATTGTGTCGTGTTTTCAGCCTCTATAAACTGAGTATGCTAATGTCGCTCCTGCACATCCCAGCTCTGTCCTTATTGGTGCTTCTGGGCATCATTTTGTGAAAAAGAGAACAAGGCTGGTTTATAACAAGGCCACTTATCTTTAATCATGTCCAACTGAGAGAGAGAGAGAGAGAGAGAGAGAGAGAGAGAGAGAGAGAGAGAGAGAGAGAGAGAGAGAGAAATGAGCCTATATCTAAAGCTAGGAGGAATCATTTGAATCACCTTCCTAAGGCACACAATAGGAAGGTAAATACTCCTATTATTCTTATTGTAAATAATGTCCATTAAGATTACTTTGTTTTTATGTGTGAAAAATTGGTCATCTCTGTAGCTATTCCTACTTAAAATAAAATAGTGACATCCAGTAGCAAGCAGGCTAGTAAGCACAGACTGGGGAGAAGGCATAGATGGCTCAGCTAGTGTGGACTGCCTTGGCTTCTCCTCCCAATCATTATCTATTAGGCAGCATACTAGATGATATCACCTAGCACTGCCTTAAAAAGCAAAACAAACAACAGGAAAAAAAGACCAGCATAATTGGATTCTTTTTTCCTTTTTTTTTTTTTTTTTTTGAGATGAAGTGTCGCTCTGTCGCCAGGCTGGAGTGCAATGGCGCAATCTTGGCTCACTGCAACCTCCGCCTCACGGGTTCAAGCAATTTTCCTGCTTCAGCCTCCCAAGTAGCTGGGACTACAGGCGCGTGCCACCACGCCCAGCTAAGTTTTGTATTTTTAGTAGAGACGGGGTTTCACCATGTTGGCCAGGATGGGCTCGATCTCTTGACCTCGTGATCCGCTCACCTCGGCCTCCCAAAGTGCTGGGATTACAGGTGTGAGCCACCGTGCCCGGCCTGGATTCTTTCTTGTAAGAACCCTCTTGCTGTTTCTTTTTTTATTGAGCAAAATTGTTCACATCTATATGAACCCATAGAAATTTAAAAGTCATTTTGACATTTGGTAAACATTCTGGAAACATGCACATTGGTAATTATGGCATCTATCACCTATATTTGTATTTGTTGAAGTGCCATGAATGTGTGTGTGTGTGTGTGTGTAGATAGATAGATAGATAGATAGATAGATAGATAGATAGATAGATATCTCCTTACTGAGGCCCCTATTGTATTTAGTTGACTACTAGACTTCTCTGGTATGCTGTAATAGCAATACAGTAAAAGGATCATTCTACACGGGAAAATCATGGGTTTATGTGTGTATTCATAAACTCCTGATGCCAGCAAAAACTAGCTGTAAATTATTAGTTAATGTAAGGCTGTATGCCTAAAAATTGTGCTAGGCGCACTGACTCACAGTAACTATATCAAACTTTATTTTAGGGTACTGGGCTAACAATTTTACAACAGTAGTTTTACTTTACTGAGGATAATTTTTTTATTCGCTGTTTTTTTGTATATAATTTTTGGTTAACACTGCCTTTAGAAAGTAGAACTATGAAGTAGATTCTAGTTATATCTTCTCCTCTAAGATTAGTTTTGATTGATTTATGACACTTAAAAATATCCTGGTTTATTCATCCACATGATGAAAAACAATGCTTTTTGGGTGCAGCAGATTTTAAATAATTTTACATATTGGCACGTTACAGTTCTTGGACTGGGCAGGACCTCACTGGCCCCTGGCCCCAGCTGCAAACATATGAAACCCACAGGCTGCTCCCAGCCAGTGACTGAGTGTAGCAGATGTAAGCTTGGCTTGTCCCTGGAGAATGCAGGACTCTTTTGGCTCCTGGAGTCTCTGAAGGTCTGGCCAAACTTTCCTTAGCACCGCACTGAGGTCTGAGGGCTTCCACAGAAGCTTTCCTCTGGCCCTCTGGCCTTCACACAAGCTCAGATCCGCACTGCAGTTAAACGGCTGTTCCAGACTCTCTGACTCTGTCACCACATTTCCCCACAGTCATTTGCCCTAATGAATCTCGTGCTGACTTCTGACTTGCTCTCCCTTCTCAGTAATCAGACTAGCACAAATCTCAACATTCCCCTTCATGCATTTTTATCAGGGCATGTTTGTAATAGATTTCTTCCTAGGGAATTCCATTAGGAAAGTCATAAAAGGTCCATAAGGCGGGATCCCTGGAAAGGCAGGTCCGAGGATTCCTCTGAAAGGGCCAATATTCCCTGGAGTTTGCTATTGCACCCTATTGAGCTTCACGGTGTGCTGCTGTCAGCCTGACCTTTCCTACCTGGGTCCACCCACAGCTCTGAGTGTCCCACATCATGGCAGCTCCTTCCAGGTCCCAACACACAGGAAGCTGGTCTGAAAGAAATCACATGTGAAGGAACAGTACCTCTCATCTCATCTCCGTTAGCCACAGAGCGTCTCATAGTGAGCCCTCTCACTCCAGGAAAGACTGAACTGTGTCCACTCTGCAAAATACTGGCCTTTAGCTTCATGACTGTCAACTATTTCTGTGTCACCAGGATCTGTAAGAGGCACTACACTCTGGCCCTGGGGCTCCATTGCATCTTTTTCCCACAGAGACCTGGGTCCCCGCTGCCGTAGACTGAGCAGCAGGAGTCTCTCCTTCATGTCCGAACACATCTCTTTCTCAAAGCGGGCTCTTCTTATCAGAGTACCTAAAAGGACTTTACACTTCTGGATTTCATGTCTTGGACATTCATCTGACACCAAGAACCCCATTTTCCAGAAGTTATAGGCTACATGTTGCTTCTCCTTGTCAGGGCAGACAGACTTCAGGCTCCTGTTGTCCCAGGGACAAATTGAGTTTGAAAGATCCTTTTAAACTTAGTATCTACTGGGATGGTCTTCCTACATGAGGAAGGGGGATTCCAGGTCTGGTCTGTTTACGTCTATTTTTCTTCACAGTCTTATTGCACTACCTTCCTGCTTCTATGAATGCAAGCATGTTAGCCAGAGAATGCGATGCCAGCAGGAAACATGGCCATAACAGCTACTGGTATATTCCCGTGCTTGGCACAGTGCCTGGCACAAAGACAGTGATAAACTATTGACTGAAATGAGTAAATATTTGTGAAATGAACACATAAGTAATTGATTAAGTAAATCAATGGGTTAAATAGATGCATTGGACACATTGATTTAGGTGCCAATTTTATAGTTAATAATTCAACATGTAAATAGATATGGCCAATATGGAAAACATCCAAAGTGGGAAAAATAAATAAAGCCTATGATTTTATTCAGTTACTTAATACGACACTCTCACATGGCAGATATTTATTATGTTTGTTGAATGGACAAAGGAATGAGTGGCATTTTAGACAACGCCTCCTGACTAGGCAGTGGAAGTAAATACACATAGGCTCAAACTCAAGCTCAAGAATTCTTACCTTTGTGACTCAGGGAACGTTAAATGCTCTCAAGGTTAGATTCCTCATTCATAAAAAGACTACAGTAATAATTACTACACATGGTTGTCATGAAAATTACATTACATAATAGATGCTGTCTGCTTAAGGAGTAGCTGATTTGAAAATAATAGTTTCTGACTGGGTGCAGTGGTTCACATTGGTAATCCCAGTGCGTTGCTTGAGGCCAGGAGTTTGAGACCAGCTTGTGCAACATAGCAAGACCCCTGTCTTTATATAACAAAAAATTAGCCAAGCATGGTGTTTGGTGTGTGCCTGTAGTCCTAGTTACTCAGGAAGCTGGAGGTGGAGGATTACTTGAGCCCCAAAGTTTAAGATTCCAGACTGGGTGACAGAGCTAGACTGTCTCTTTAAAAAAAAAGTGTTTTTTTCTCCCATTTTCTTGCCTAAGTTTGCCTTTATGCTTGAATTTTACCCTACTTACCAGACTGCACCTTGGTACTATCATCCATCCATCCACCCACACATCCACCCACCCATCCATCCATCCATCCATCCATCCATCCACCCATCCATCCATCCACACATCCATCCATCCACCCACCCACCCACACATCCACCCACCCATCCATCCATCCACGCATCCATCCATCCATCCACCCATCCATCCATCCACACATCCATCCAACCATCCACCCATCCATCCACCCACCCACCCATCCATCCATCCATCCATCCACACATCCATCCATCCACCCACCCACCCATCCATCCACCCACCCATCCATCCATCCACGCATCCATCCATCCATCCACACATCCATTCATCCATCCATCCATCCATCCATCCATCCACACATCCATCCATCCACACATCCATCCATCCACACATCCATCCATCCACACATCCATCCATCCATCCACCCATCCATCCACCCACCCACCCATCCATCCATCCATCCACACATCCATCCATCCATCCACCCACCCACCCATCCATCCACCCACCCATCCATCCATCCACGCATCCATCCATCCATCCACCCATCCATCCATCCACACATCCATCCATCCACACATCCATCCATCCATCCACCCACCCATCCATCCACCCACCCATCCATCCATCCATCCATCCACACATCCATCCATCCACACATCCATCCATCCACTCACCCACCCATCCATCCACCCACCCATCCATCCATCCACGCATCCATCCATCCATCCACGCATCCATCCATCCATCCACACATCCATTCATCCATCCATCCACCCATCCATCCATCCACACATCCATCCATCCACACATCCATCCATCCATCCACCCACCCACCCATCCATCCACCCACCCATCCATCCATCCATCCATCCACACATCCATCCATCCATCCACCCATCCATCCATCCACTCACCCACCCATCCATCCACCCACCCATCCATCCATCCACCCACCCATCCATCCATCCACTCACCCACCTATCCATCCACCCACCCATCCATCCATCCATGCATCCATCCATCCATCCATCCACCCATCCATCCATCCACACATCCATCCATCCACACATCCATTCATCCATCCATCCATCCATCCATCCACCCACCCACCCATCCATCCATCCATCCACCTATCCATCCATCCACGCATCCATCCATCCATCCACACATCCATTCACCCATCCATCCATCCATCCATCCATCCACCCACCCACCCATCCATCCATCCATCCACCCACCCACCCATCCATCCATCCATCCACCCACCTACCCATCCATGCATCCATCCATCCATCCATCCACCCATCCATTCAGCTGTCCATTCACACATCCATCCATCTACCCATCCATCCATCCATTCATCCATCCATCATCCATCCATGCATCCGTTCATACCTGTCTAGCTAGCCATCCCTTTTTTCATCTCTTTCAATTTCCCTTTTAATTGTAAACTCTCTCTTTAGCAATTATTTCTTTATTGACAACATTTATACCAAATAATCTCTCCTCAAAAAGTTCTTTTTCAATTTAGAAAGATAAAAAGATATTCTGGAATTCTGGACATAAATGGTGGTGATGATTGCATAATATTGTGAATATACTTAATGCTATTGAATATACACTTAAAATAGTTAACATGGTTAATTACATATATTTTAGCTCAATAAAAAGTCTCCCAACATGCTTCCACATCACATTACTTCATTGCTTCCTCCTTTCCTCTGTAGCCATGTGTCTTGTGTTGTCTATACTTGTTTTATCTTTTTCTGAAATTTCTTTCAACTTTATTTTCTCCACAGGAATTCCGCAGTGACTACACTCATTAGGACTATCTTATCTTTCTAATAACAAAATCAGGGAACTATTTATCAGTAATTACTTTGCAAGGCCCTCTTCAGCTTGGCCTGTGAACTGCAATATTTTCTTTCTATAATCCTGTCTCCAGGGGACCCTCTACTTTTTCCCTAGATTCCGTCTCTCGTCCACTCACAGACAGCTTCCGGTCCTCCAGGATTGGCCTTTCACCGCCATACTGCAGGTTATTCTCTCTAGAATGACTAATTCCCATCAGCATACAAACATAAGTTTTATTCTTTAGTATGTTTAAAACACTGTTTTCATTTCCTCTTTTACCATTTTGTCTTAGTGATGGCTCCTCATCCAAGAAGTGGCTCCATCGTCAGTGATCACGCGGTGCTCCTGAGTCCAGTGGCTAATTCTTGTCTCCACGCTGCAGGGCCCATCAGCAGCACAGGACACAGTCAATTGCCCTTTTCTTCTGGAGATTATTTCCTCCCTCTGCTTCCCTGTTTTCCCCCTTCATTTTCCTTTTACTTTGTGGACTATCCAAACTCAGGTTTCTTCTGAGGTTTCATACAAGCCATTTTCTCACAAACCACATCAATTCTTCCAGGAATCCTATTGACCCTGACATCAACGTGTTTCCATGATTGGACACTTACTACCATTTCCCTCCTACCATCCTATTCAAGCCAACCTCATCCCTCACCTGGAGAACAATAGGCTCCCAACCAGGCTCCCTTTCTTACTCTTGTTTTAATGAAATTTCCTCTCAATATATCATTCAGAGGACTGATGTCAGAACACCTCATGCCTGTGCTCAGAAGCTGCCTCTGGTTTTCCGTTTCTGCCACAGTAGAAGCCACAGTTTCCAGTATAACTTGTAAAGCTCCCAGTGATCTGGCCTCTCCAGTGTCCTCCTCTGTCGGTCTTTCATTATTTGCTGAGGTTTCTCACTTTGGCTCTGCCGTCAGCCTGTGGAACATGCCCTTGTCTCTTTCCATTAGATGTATGTATTGTATATATAACCTATTATAATATCATATATATGATAAATTTGTAAAAACGCCTCTGGATGTTTATCCCGCCATATTGATAGAAACCAAAATGGGACATACTCAATTCCTTAACTGCTGAAGACCTTAGCATGATTTTTCATTCAGATTTACTCTATTTCTGCACTTTCCACCCAATATGCTTAACTCTAACAATTTCATTTTTCCCCAAGCCACACCTCATCTCCCTCGTTTCTGCTGTTACTGCCCTTACAATTGTCTGAAGCAGGGTCCAAGCTGTGTGGCCCCACACTGACCTGTCTGCCCTCCCATACTTCAATTCATCTCTAACCCTCATCACCACTCTGCCCCAAGATATATTTGGGTGCTCACATTTCTAAAGTGATGGTTCTAATGTTATTCTGTTATTCACGTAAGAAATCTTGCTAAGAGAAATATATTTAAAGAATGAGGTAAAATGTCTTAAAATATCTCATGTGTTTCCACTACTACTCATTTGCAAACTACTCTTTTTCATTTGTTTTATAGTCTAGTAATATTCACCAAACAAGGAAATAGCAACAGATGACAACATTTTAAGAGAAAATTTTTAAAAGCAACTCTTTTCCAGTTGATGTATTTCATTAAATAAGGAAAGATACATTACTTAACTTTAGAGAAAAGACAGCTTGCTCTGGCTTAGAGAACACCTTTTTTCTCCTGGTTCACACGATGCCACACATGGACCACAGCATGGAGGGCACAGAGGGCCTGGACGATTTGCCCCAGGAAACTCGGTTCTCATTTCCTCCTCCTTCTCCCTCTCTTAGTTCTTCCCTCTCTCCATGCCTCTCTTCTTTTCTTCCTGTTTTTATGTCAATGCTAACTTTTAAGGAACAATTATGCAGTTAGAAACTGTGCTAGGAACAGGGGTGTGTTAGTGCACAAACCATCACACGAGTCCTGGAGCTTTTATTTAGCTTGAAAAGAAGATATGAATCTCACAATCACAAACAACATTGCAACACCCGCCCCCATGCCCTCGTGTTGTAGAACCACTTGTCACTTCCAGAATGTTCCTCCATTACTCAGGTTTTCCTTATTTGGATTTTTACGACTCTCCCCTCACCTCCAGCTCAAGTTTTAGAGCCACAGGAAATTGCCTTCTCCAGGAAGTGTCTGTGGCCATCTGTAACATGGTATAGATGCTTCCCACTTTTCTCAGTGAAGCTTGTCTGCCCCTGGATTTTATACTCAGCAGACACCCACAGTTAATATCTACTGAGTTACTAGGCACTGTTTATTAGGTAGCGAATGTTTATTTTGTTTTTCACTACTCACTGAAGTCAGCACTTCAGGCATTTCCTGATGTCCTCTTTGTGTTCTGCTGTCAGATACAGGACCCTCCGTGTCAGTCAGCCTCCTGCCTCCTCAGGCTCCTCTGGACTGTGACAGTTTCCCAGGCTCTCCCAGTTTTTGACGACTGAGACAGTTTTGGTTAAGCACTGATCAGGTGGTTTTCAGAATGCTTCCCAATGTAGGCTTCCCTGATGTTTGTTTCACTGTTAGACAAAGGCTATTGGTTGCTGGGAGGAAGAGCATAGAAGGAGGCTTGCCATCCTGTCAGGGTAGCAGAACATGCTGCCTTCATGCCTCATCACCAGCCAGATTCACCCGTCACCTGGCGGAGGCGGAGGTGCCAGACTTCTTTGTTATAAACTCATTGCTTTTCCTCCTTTTCCTGTCTACCCTTTGGAAGTAAGTAAGTAAGCTCAGCCCACTTCGAGGGGTAGAGAGTTACACTCAACTTCAATGAGGAGGGAGCACTTAGATAAATTAATTGGGATTCTTATTTAGAGGAGATTTGCACCCTCTGCCCCATTTATTCAGTTAATCAGAAATATGAACTCATGGGCTGTATTTTTTAATTAAAGTTGACACAAACAGTGGTTAATGATTCAGGGAATATGATATTCAAAGCACAGTGAATTCTAAATAAGTGTAGCTCATTTTCAATTCTTGTACCACTTAGTTCTTCCAATAGTGTGCATGAGGGGTGTTGTACATGTGCATGTGTGTGTGATATGCATGGTGTGTACATGGCATATGAGTATGTGTCTGTTCTTGATACATGGTGTGCGTGTTCCTGTGGTGTGTTGGTGGGCATTTGTGGGTATGCGTGTGTTCGGTGGGTGGTATTTGATGTATGTGTGTATATGTGATGTGTGAGGTGTGTATGTGTGTTTATACACATACGGTATGAAGGATGTGTGTGTGTGTATATGTGTGTGTGTGGTATGTCTGTGTGGTGTGTGAGATGTTTATGTTGTGTGTGGCATGTGCTGTGGTATGTGTTTGTGTGTAGTGTGTTGTGTGTATGTGGTGTGTGGTATGTGTGTTTGGTGTGTATGTGTGTGCATGCACGTATTCTGTGGGGTGTGTGGTGAGCAAGTATGTATGTGTGCATTGTGTGTGGTATGTATGGCATCTGATGCATGTGTGTATGTGTGGTATGTACATATGTCTGTGTGTGTACATATATGGTGTATGTCTATGTGTGTGCTGTGGTGTGTGTTTGTGATATATTATGTATGCTTATGTTGTATGTGTGTATGGGTATGTGGTGTCTCTGTATATGTGTGTCCATGTATGAGTTCTGTGGTGTGTATGTGCAACATGTATATATGTGTGTTGTGTTGTGTGGATGTGGTATATGTGTAGGTGTGGTATGTAATGTATATTTGTGTGTGTGGTGTAGTACATATGTAGTGTGTGGGGTGTGGTGTGTAGGGTATGGTGTGTGTGTGGTGTGTGTTGGGTGTGGTGTGTGGTATGTGTAGTATGTGGTGTGTTTGTGGTGTAGTGTGTGGTGTGTGTGGTGTGTCTGCTATGTGGTGTGTCAAGGGTGTGGTGTATGTGGTATGTGTAGTGTGTGGGGTGTAGTGTGTGGTGCGTGGTGTGTGGGGGTTGTGGTGCATGGTATATGTAGTGTGTGGGGTGTGTCTGTGGTATGTGGTATGTGGAGGGTGTGATGTATGTGGTGTGTGTAGTGTGTGTGGGGTGTATTATGTGGTGCATGGTGTGTGGGGTGTGTCTGTGGTATGTGGGGTGTGTGGGGTGTGGTGTGGGAGATGGGAGTGTGTGATGTGTTGGTCATATGACAGTGAGCACTCCCTGTATGGGGCTTCAGGGAAGGCTTCAGTAAGGGAAGCACATTTATGCCAGGAGCTTGGAGGGACTGGAGTCCTCCCCATGCACGATGCTCTGCCCTCCTGCCATGCCTTTCTTGTCTCTCCCTTGCTCATCTATGTTGCACAGTGAGTGGTGGGCCAGGTATCCCGAAGGGCCCCTTAGATACCCTGCTAAACGACGTTGGCATTGCCACTTCAGAAAGAGCCTTAGTTTAGAACAAAACAGGCCTGAGTTTGAATCCCGACTCTGTCCCTCACTTGCTCTCTGATCCTCAGGTTTCCCCTGTGCAAAAGGAGGCCCATCCTTTCATGTGAGAATAACGATGTGGAGGTCCATGGAGCATGCTAGGTCCTCAGTAGAGCTGTCGGTGATGATGTATTCAGGTTATCAATGGTTTGCTTCAAGAGACATTAAAGCGGCCGGGCGCGGTGGCTCAAGCCTGTAATCTCAGCACTCTGGGAGGCCGAGGTGGGTGGATCACGAGGTCAAGAGATCGAGACCATCCTGGTCAACATGGTGAAACCCCGTCTCCACTAAAAATACAAAAAATTAGCTGGGCATGGCGGCGCGTGCCTGTAATCCCAGCTACTCGGGAGGCTGAGGCAGAATTGCCTGAACCCAGGAGGCGGAGGTTGTGGTGAGCCGAGATCGCGCCATTGCACTCCAGCCTGGGTAACAAAAGCGAAACTCCGTCTAAAAAGAAAAAAAAAAGAAACATTAAAGCTCTGGTACTGTTTCTAATTGGAAATACTCAGACCCCTAAAGAAAAGGCATGAAGAGACATTTTAGCCCAGAGGCGCAGTGACCTTCAGGTTATCTCTGAGAGCAATCAAACAAATCAGTCCTACTTTTACAAAATTCCTGGATATTAACAAACTGTAACCTTAGATAATTCCAAATTAGATAGGGGACTAAGACAAATGTTTACATTAAAGCAGATTTTATTTTCTAGCAAAGTTACTTTCACAGTATTCATAGCTATAGTCCTAATGCATGTGACCATTCAGAATTCCCATATTGAAACTCAGGGTCACCAGTCTGATGGTGTGAGGAGGCGAGGCCCTGTTCAAGGGGATTATGTCGTCAAGGCAGCAGCCCGGTGATGGTTAATAGTACGTGTCAACTTGATTGGATTGAAGGATGCAAAGTGTAGTATCTGGGTGCTGCTAAAAGAAGAGGAAGACCCCCCCTCAGGAAGACCACAGCATGGGTGGGCACCATCCAATCGGCTTCCAGCATAGCTAGAAAAAGCAGGCAGAAGAAGGCGGAAGCAGCTGACCTTCTGAGACATCCTACCTTCATCTTGCTCCCATGGTGGGTGATTCCTGCCCTCAAACATCAGACTAGGAGTTCTTCAGCTTTTGGACTCTTGCACCTACAACAGTAGTTTGCCAGGGGCTCTGCAGCTTTTGACCCCAGACTGAAGGCTGCACTGCTGGATTCTCTACTTTTGAGGTTTTAGGACTTGGACCGGCTTCCTTGCTCCTCAGCCTGGCAGACGGCCTATTGTGGGGCTTTGGATTGTGATCGTGAGTCAATTCTCCTTAATAAACTCCCTTTCATATATACATCTGTCTATCTATCTACACTGTTAGTTCTGTCCCTCTAGAGAACCCTGAATAATACAGGCCCCTGTGATGGGAGAAGTGTCCTCACAAGAAGAGATGGGGGAGTGCTGCCCTGGTCCTTCCCAGGTTTGAAGATGCAGCCGGAAAGCATTATCCAGGAACCTGGCCACAGCCCTCACTAGACTCTGCCTCAGCTGGTATCTTAACCTTGCACTTCCAGCCTCCAGAACTGTAAGCAATAAATTTCTTTTGTGTCTAAGCCCCCCCTGGCTTGAGAAATTTTGTTATAGTGGCTCAAATGGACTGAGCCATTGCAGCTTTCAGGCCCCAATGGAGCCTCTTTGACTTTGCAAGTGGGAAGGAATGCCCTTTCTCCTGGGCAGGTCTCTATCCAGCTCGTCCTCTGACTCCGAGGAGGGATGGAAGTGGAGAGGTGGCCATCCCCATGGCCTCCTGGTAAAGGAGCCCAGAACAGGTATTTCTTGGTGGCCAGCAAATCCTTGGGCAGCTTGTCCTTTGTGGCAGCTTCATAGGTGATGACTTCAGGGGAGGGAACTCTTCACCTATGCAAATTCCCATATTTAACTCTTTTCGTTCTTGCTGATGAAGAGATGGAAAGGAGATCCGACTCTATGCATAGACTACCTAACCTGGCATTCTTCTTGGGAATCACAATTGCCCAAGGAAACAGTGTTCATGATCCCCCTGCACCCTGAGTGCCCTGCCTGCTCTACTAGGGACCCCAAATGCCAGTGGTGCCATAAGTCACCGAATTTCTGTGGCCAATGGCCTTCTCTTTCCTCTATGGAAATCAGTATATTTGGGTCTTCGGTCCTGTACTTGGTCCGAGTCTCACGTGAGTGGTGCCCACAAGGCAAGCTACCTCCAACCCCAGCATCTGCTGGTAAGGAAATTCCACAGTAGACTATGTGTCTATAACCAGAACCTCTTGTAGTATCCTTTTAAAAATAAATAAATGAAACAACAACAACAACAAAAACAAAAAAATCAAAAAAGGACAGGTGGTCAGAGCCCACATGTTTTAGCAAATAAATAGCAGTTTTAAAATAAGGCATTATATGCAAGCCAACATCATGTGGCTGCCCTTATGTCGAGAAGGCACATGGGTGGGTTTCTTTTCTTTACTTTCTTCTCTTCCTCCTTCTTCTTCTCCTCCTCCTCCTTCTTCTTCTTCTGTAACTCAATACTTGTATATTGAAGGCAGTTTAGTTTTCTAAAAAGAAATTAAGGATTTCTACCTTCTTGGGTTTAGCTGAAGCTTCTCAACCTTGTCAGCCTTTAAAATTCTTATCCATGAGGCTTAAAATGAATTGCATTGAAATCAAATACTCAGTCTCTATATATTGCTCTAAAGAATTTGCAGATCTCATTACATACATGTGATTATAAATTAATATGAATAAATTTTCTGAAGATACATAACATTTCCAAAATTATTTCCTTTTAACTTTCACCTTTTTCTCAGGAGTGAGGGAGGCTGGCTGAACCAGGCAAGAGCTAGGCTGAGTAAGAGGCACTGGGGCCAGATCTGAAGTACAAAGACATTGTCTAAGCTAATAGAATGCACTGAGGCAGGAACGGGAATGGGAGTCTAGTTAGCAGTGGACAAGGAAGCTGACATCGAAATCCCGAAAGAAAACTCAAGAAGACCGACAAGCCTCAGAAAGGTGTAGACAGTGGTAGAGTTATGCATTCAGAACCAGGAAGAAGTTTTTTCAAAACAACAGATTGAGGTCAGTACATGCAGACCTCTTTTCTGGTCCCACAAAAGTCAGCCTCTGAAGCTGACATTCATGACTTGTTAAGACCAGGGAAATATGTAGTAGTGATGGGACAGATGTGGTCATTCCTGATATTATTGCCAGCAACAAGGCTGCCTGCCTTCCATACGTGGCTCCTAGTCCTTCCGCCATCCCCGAAACACCTGTGTATGCTCCCTGTTTTATGGACGAACTGTTCTGACCCAGTAAGTCTAAGTAATTTTTCTAAATTTACTAAGAAGCAAAGCTAGAATTCAACCATAGTTCTCTCTTCCCAGTCCCATACTCTTTAGGAGCAGTTGGAAATAAATAAAGATGTTTTGAGTCATAATAACTATATATATATATAATTTACCAAGATGATCATTCTGAAGGAGATGGACTGCATTTGGATACACATATATCCAATGAATTTGTTGAGCAAAATATCTTGTTAATTTATGGTGACCCTTTCTAAATATCTTTCTCAAAAGCAATCTAACATAACTGGTGTTGATAAAATATTTTCAAGGGGTAAATAAAGTTTCAGTGACTAGCAATATGGAACATGAAACAGTGCTTAAAAGGTGTGGCACAGCTAGAGGCCTCTGGGAACGCACTCAATATTGCCAGGAACAGCAAATTAGTGAATAGATCCTTGCCAAGGGGTGGGAGGGCACATGGCCATTTCAAAGGATAAAAGTGAAATGTTTTTTAAAGTTTTATCACACTTTGCCATGGATTTAAGGTAATATTTAGTTGCACAGGATAGAGAATTTTATTTGCTAAATAAACATATAAATAAGTACAAAATTCTACTTGCCCACACAGATGTTTATAAACCTGAGTCACCTCACCGAGACAGAAAGAAGACCCTTTTCATGTCATTCTTATCAATTTATGCTCTCTGGGAACCTACGCATGTCGGGACCTGCGAGGAAAGGCGAATCACTCAAAAAGATGTAGACAAAATCCCTCGGGAGGGAGCATGCTATTACAGTTCAATGTGCCTGAGGCGGAGGGGTGGTGGCATTTCAGAGGAAGAAGTGCCTGGAGTGGAAAGGTTGGGACAGCCTTCCTGTTTCTCCAGGTCTGCAGAGGCCACTGCAGGGCATTGCTGCAGACAGAGAACTGCGCCTCGTGAAGACGCCCTGGGCAGAAGCATCCGGATTAACCTCTCTTGGATCTCTACATCACAGAACTGTAGGAAAGCATACATATTTGTTTTTTTTTTTTTTTTAAGCTGCTAATTTGGGAAGCAATTTCTAAAAGCAGGAATAGGGACCAATACGGTTTCTGTGGTTTAATTAGGCTGTGGGCGGTGGCGGGGGGCTGCACTTGTAGCAGCACGAAGGTTTTCAGAAAGCTCTCACATGTACTTCAGCGAGAAATAAGAGATGAGACAAGGAGAGCATCTCTGCATCTCTGAAAATAGAGCGAAACAGCCAAATTTTGGTACAATAAATTCTGAACACTAACAAAGTGAGATTGGCTGTCTAGATTTGAGATGCGAGAAAAAGAGGGGACTCACAGGTGTGTCTACGGTTTGGAACCTGACCTACTTGGGAGGAAGGAGAAGGCTTTGGGGTGTGAAGGTGTCCAAGGGCTTGCTTTTGGAAATAGTTTGCAATACTCATGACACAGTTTCTTGGAGGTGACTGGCAGAGAGCTGAACATAGGAGCATGGAGATCAGAGCAAAGGCCAGGGTTTTCCTCTCATTTCCATGCTTCCATTTCCATGGAAGTGGACATTTGGCAGCTCTAATTGTGTAGGTTGCATTTAGACCCATGGGGCTGAATGAGTTCACCTGGTGCATGAGGCTGAAGAGAGAAAATAAAAGAACTGAGGGATGAGAACTGGGATACACAAATATTTAAAGATGAGGAATGAAGGAGTATGGGCAAATAAGACTGAGAAGAGCTGGCTATGAGGAAGGAAAAGCATAGAGTGTTTTCTCTGAAACCAGAAAAAAAGAAATATGTCAAGGACATGATAGTGATCAATTGCTGAAAGCTACTTACTCACCAAGTACGATAAGGACTGAAATTTAACTTTAATTGGACTCAGATTTTGAACCATAGAAATCCCTCTTAACTTTGATAAGAGCTGTTTTTTTGTAAAGTGGGATATCTGATGAAAGGAAGGAGAGACAGGAAGAGAAAGGAGAGTCAACAAAACCAGGAGACAGTTCCCAAGATTTGCAGCCAAAGGGAGCTAAACCAGTGCCATAGATGAGGAGGTCCATGGGGCCAAGGGAAAGCTCCTTTAGTGTTGAAAGAAACACACTGTGATGTATGTGGTACACAAAGGCGTGCTTGAAAGAGTCACTAAATAGCTGAGAGGAGGGGGATTCCATTGCACAAATGAACAGTTTGGCTTTCAACAGCAGCTAGAACCCATCTATTTACCAGGAAGGAGGCAGAGAGGAGATGTGGGAGCACAGAGAAGCCCTCTTCTGATTGTCTAGAAATGAAAGAAGGGTTATCAACTGATAAGGAGGAGCCGGAGGGGATTCTGGGGCTGAGACAAGGGGGAAGTTAGGAGGGTGGGGGAGTGACAGGGTGGCTGGTAGGCTTCGGCTCTATGTCCCACGCAAATCGTAATCTCCGCCTGTCTGAGCAGGGACCTATAATCCCCAGGTGTGGAGGGAGTAGGTGATTGGGTCCTGGGGATGGTTTCCCCCATGTTCTAGTGATAGTGAATGAGTTCTCATGAGGCCTGGTCGTTTTGTAAGTGTTTTGCAGGTTCTCTCTTTTGCTCTCTCACCTGCCACCATGTAAGATGAGCCTGCTTCCCCTACTGCCATGATTGTAAGTTTCCTGAGGCTTCCCCAGCCATGTAACTAAGAGGCTTAATTAACTGTGAGTCAGTTAAGCCTCTTTTCTTTATAAATTACCCAGTCTCAGGCATTTCGTTATAGCAGTGTGAAAAAGGACTGATACTGTGGCCCAGTCTCAGCGGCAACACAGCAGCAATCACTCCCGTGAGATGTTTCTGCTGGTGAGTCTGCTACAGAGCTCCATACACTGTCAGCTGTCTGATTGCAGGCCAGGGTGGGGAAGGGAAAGAATGTAGACTGGATGGGGATTAGGTTACTGGAAAATAGTAGGATCAGTGCATTTTGAGCTCTGCGTCTGGTGGATGGGAAATGGAGGTGAAGATGGTTTGTGTCGAGGCTCAATAGCAAATAAATGGAAATAAAGGAGGCAGAGTAAATTTCCTGTGTGAATTTTTTGTTCTACCAATAGCTCCTTTTGTTTTTCTTTCATTCCTGAAGAGGATCTACCATGTGTGTTAATCTTCATGGTGTGTTACATGCCATTTCTCTTACAGCTTTTTTTTTTTTTGTCTTATTTTCTGGCAAAGATATACTAGTTAGTTGTCTTTTACTTTGCTTATAATTTTAAAGAAATAACTTTTCAGTATTACTTAATTAGATATTGGTGGTCCTTTTTGTGATTTTTCCTATTCTATTTGAGCTTTGCTTTTTCATAAAGAGAATGCAGTAATATTCATTCCATTTCTTCCATATTTATTTTATGACTTCTCCTACATAAAAATGGACTCTATCTAAAATGTGTATGGGTGTACAAAATAGTCCTAATTTGTTTATTTTGTAACTCAATTTTGGTCCAACAATAGTTATGAAATGAGAAATTCTGACCTTAAAAATGTCTATCTAAACAAGTGTGCTTAGATAGACCTGCCATTAGCCCTTGCAGTAATGTGAAGCCCTTAATTCTCTGAAAGTCAGAAATTTTAGATTACAACAGTTCTTTCAATACTAATAAGAATACAGGGAAATATTGCTCAGTAATCTCACATGTTGAATATCATGTAATAAATGGAAACTGTACGAATTCGTAGCAAAATGAGTGACACTTTAAATCATCAGTTATTAATTATCAACTTGCTTTCTAATACAAAAAGAATTAAATCAAAATAGAAGCCATTCAGAGAACCACTTGTTCCTTCCTACTTCTGTCAAGCATGCTGTATAGACAGTGCAATTTATGTCAACGTTTCATGGATCAAATAGACACCAAGAATCATAGACTAAGGATCATAGCTATATTCCAGCTATATCCAATGGATTATATGTGTGTCCCAAGTTCAAACACCTAATAAAATATCCAAATCAACATTTGTTTGATTTCCACTTCCAGTTCTAATTTTTAAAATAAAAACATTTAAATACAATAAAAGTTGTGAAAACCTGAACAAATTTACTTTATAAAATAGTCACAGCAAATAATAAAATTGATTTTCCTAAACTAAAGCCAAAGAATATTAGAAAAAGAAAGTGATGGTAATGAGCATGATTATAGTTAACATTTTGTGAGATCATAATTGTTTGCTCGATACGGCAAATCATCAGAAAGTATCAGCTTGTTTTGTTTCCACAGCAACCCTGTGAGGTATGTGCTTTTATTATGTCACTTTAAGATAATTAGGATAATTAAAACTCATTTCAGAATGGAAAAATTGAAGGAAAAATAAGTTAAGTTTTTTCCACGGCCTTACAATAGAAATAGAATAACCAGGGTTTGAATGCCAGCATCTATGAGCTTAGAGCTCGTACTATAGCATCTCATCCTCAGGTTTGCAAATGAGGCAATTAAGGCATTATAAGAACTCTGCCCAGTATGACACATGCCACTTGAAGGATATAGAATTTGGTAGAAATACACACACAAAATAGGCTTATATAACCTATATACAATTAAAACTATACCAAATATCTGAAAGTTTAGTATATTTAAAGTTACCTTCCTATTAATTTACATTCTTATAATTGAGCAATAAATACTTTTAGGTTGAAATCTACAATATGTATATCAAGAAGGTCACATTTCATTTTCAAAAATGTTGGAGATATACTATTTTCCTGTCTCAAAATCCCAATTGAGTTTGTTCCTTGAGCTTTGTCTTCAAATTCCTTAATTAATTAGAGCAGACAACTGGTTTGCATGAATAAAATCAACTGAAAGCTCTAAGAAGTCCCTCAGGAGAGGCAAATAGAACTTGGAGAGGAAACCACAAGCAGTCTTTGAGGCAGAATGCTGCTGAATTGTCATAGATGCTAAATTTTATAAACTGAAGTGTTTTTAGAGCCAAATAAATGACATTATGTTCAGCGTGTTCAATACAACAGTAAATAATCATCACTGGATTCTAATTCCTGCATAACTCAAGAGCTCAAAGCAACAGAGACCCGGGATAGTTCCCTTATGTGAACATAAATGTTTATCTCCTGAATCACTGATGTGAAAGAAACACATTTTCAACAACCTGTTAACTGGAGAGGAGAAAACTAGGTTTGACCAGGCTGAGAAAGAGGGATTCACTAAGAAAGACAAACTTTTATGTTGATATTAAAGTCAAAAAATTAATGCCATTTAATTAAAAAAATACATGAAAGAATGTGTATATTTGCTAAAAGAATAACTAAAGATCTAGTGCTAGAATGATTTTCATCCAAGAAATAAAGTAAAAAATCCTTAGAGTCCAGATTCTACTGTTAACACCTACAAAAACTTTCACGTCTCCTTTCGTGACCACAGGGCTAACCTTCTCCCTGGGGTCTGAAGTTAGCTCAGCTCATTCTCTGTAAGTCACTTGGGCCACAGACATCTACCTTCCAGGGGCTTTCCAGGTTATCGTTCATAAAATTAGTGCCATTGATATCTTACCCATCGATTGCTGATTTGTCAATCTGAACTTCGGCCACATTCTTATCAGTATTAATAAACTAAGAAACCTATTAGTTTTATTTATGTATTGGACCGTAACTCTTTTATGGGATACTTAGAAAATGAGAAAGGCAGGGGCTTTGGACAAGTGTCCTTCCCTGGTAAAGCCAGGAAATGCCCTGGGAGTGTGACTGTCCTAAAACTCAGGATCATTCCTTGTGCCCCTGGATTTTTTGAGCCAAAGGTGGTTGTCTCTCTTAATGTAAAACGAATAATTTCTCAGGGGGTCCTAGCTGTTAGAGTAAATATTCGGCTGTGTAGCGGATTACTCACAAAATAAGCAAATGCATACTGGCTCTCCACACTGAACCACTAACGCATTTTATCTAGAAAGCCCTCAGCCAGGAAATGCACCTTCATCCAGGGAAATGCTCTGGCTTTACCAGGGCAGGACACCTGTCCAAAGTTAGTTGTAAGGGGCAATAATTATTTAATTATTTACTGATATTTATTTTATTTTAATTTATTTTTTATTTTTGCAAGAAAATTTAATATGAATTCTCTCTCTTAACATATTTTTAAATGTGCAATCCTGTCATGTTTTCTGTAGGCTCAGTGTAGTATATCAAATCTCTAGAACATATTCATCTTGCATAATTAAAATTTTGTTAAGAAATTACATGTTTATGAGAAACCTTCATTTTCCTTGGAAACCCCACCTGGGTCCTTGACACCCACAGTTCTCTTCTTTGCTTAAGAGACAAAGCTTTTATTTCCCTCAATCTGATCTTCCTAGTTGACACTTAAACATTGTTCTGAGCAGTATGCTGCTCACGGTCTTTAACTTTTTCACAAAAGGTATAAGAAAAATGAAACTGTGTTTGTGAAGTTATAGAAGGTGTGCTTTAGGGATAAGGACTGCCTAGAAAAAAGGCATTAGTGCTTCATTTAGTGCCTGTGTGGAGAGCCACTGTGCATTCACATATTTTGTGAATAATCCACTACATAGCCACATATTTACACGAACAACCTAGGACTTCCTGATAAATTCTTTCTTTTACGGGAAAATAGGAAACAAATCATAACCACTTGGCCCCAAAATCCAGAAGTATAAGGAGGGATCCTGAGTGTTAGGACAATGCCTCTCACACTAAGATTTCCTTTGGTCTGCACTCCATGATCAGTAGCTGTGTTCTCATGCAAGAGGCCTTCAAAAAAGAGCCTGCCCAAGAGAGAGCTGCTGAGCTCCTTGGTTAACATCTGGGACATGGGACACCTGGCTGGCTTTGCTGCCTGTGAAGTGAGGGGAGCAGTGGGGAGGAGGGGGAGGCCAGAGGGGACAGTGCGGTGCAAATGTGAGGTCTAACACTCACGTTCGCCCTGCAGGGGAAGAGGAAAATATAGGATAGGGCCACTGACACAATTCTTCTTTTGGCGGGGGATGCCCAGTTTTTTCCAGGAGGTCAGTGCCCCTCACTGAAGGGCCTAAGGGAACACATCTCCTTGGTGGCCTTGGCAAGTAGCCCCACAGCAGCAGGTCAGGGAAGAGGAAGCAAGACAGGTTGGTGCCATAATATGGCCCAAAGTTCCTATGAATGCTACTTCCTGACAGCCTCGGGGACACCTAGAGTTGGTGCTGGAGGAAGTCGAAGAGGCCTGGAGTCCCTGAAGAACAGAGATAAAGCCAACATACACACACACACACACACACACACACACACACACACACACACACGAGTTCTGTTTCTGCTTTATTCATGTTCTGGAAAATAATTTTGGAATTTCAGAGGCGGTGAAAAAAATAAATAAATATATGTGGAATCAGACACTAGGGATCCGTTCACTTCTAATTGGGTAAAACTACATTTTTCACTTACTTGTAAAATTTTACTTCTTTGGCCATAATAAATATTGATGAAAAAGGGATTTTAAAATCAATAAAAAGATTAAAAAGAAGCAATGTGTCTATATTGTCATATATTATTCAAGGACTACAATGCCTACCTTCAAAATATGAAATTATTTTAGAGAAAACGTGAGACTTAGGTGTCACCACATTGAACCTGTAAATCCCTGCACATGCTCAACTCTCTCACCATCCATCAAAATTCCACCTTTAATTAAAGCGAGTTTTGTGGATGATCCATGTCCTTTTCTTCACTGAATGTTAAAATCTTATTTCATATTTGACACTGACCACTGAAGTCTATATATTAATAGCACCACGGAAGTTCTGCTGGCAGGTCCTCTTAGATTTTCTAATAACCCTTTGAACCTGAACTAGTTTTCTTTCATAATCTACTAAATCCTCAAACTTTAAGAAACGACTTTTCTTTCTCTAAGCTTTCTCTTTTCTTCGACTATCTTGTTACAATTATATACTACAAAGAAACTGGAGATTTGATTTTCTTCTTGTACAGTTGAGTAAAAGCCAAACCAGTTATAGAAACATGGAGATAAAACCTTTGTATGATCTGTAGCACTATGCACAAATCCCTTAGAATAGGATGGGGAAGGAGATGGCCCACTGCTTTTATTAACATGCTGTTTTTAATTAAAGGTCTGAAATAATTTGCAAAGCTACTGTTAATGGAAAATATTTTGGAGGAATTCTAACTGATGTACAGTATTTATTAAATGTTTCTAAATGTGCGAACTACTGAGATTTTTGCATCATTCTTGATTTGCATTTCCTTCTAAATATTTCTTTTTAGTAAAATATGGTTAGCAAGTGAATATGCACACACAGCAAAACCTTGGTTACTTTAAAGGCATTCTGCCCAGTACCCTTATTGCTAGGAAAACAGAAACTGACATAAATATATATTTTTATAAGGCAAAAGGGGAATACATATCTCTAATTACCAAATAAGCTTTAACCAATAGTCTTTATCAAACCCACTTATCTGATTGACCTGCACAGAGCACATTACAAGAAACAAAATTGAGGAGAACTGGCAGAACCAGAACAGAAAGTTGTATGCGGTGGAAGACAACATGGAGACTCTGACATCAAAGGAAGCCACAGAAAAACTAGAAAGAAAAACTATCAGTAGGTTTCAGAGCCTGCAGAAAACCACAAATGCCAGTATGGTAAGGTACCCAAGGGAGGAAAATCTGTAAACAACAGTGGAATTTTGAGCAAGAAAGACATAGCTTTACATCCTAACTGTACTTTTTAGTTTTATTACTGAATCTTGTAAAAAATTCTTCAATTCCCACTTTGTTCAATGGTTATATCTGAATGACAGGACCCAGTCTACTAAGTCTCAAGGATTTCCTGACATAAGAATGTGCAAAGTCAGTGCTATAACAGATGCTCAAACTGTGGTAATATTTTCTGTTTTTTTTTTTCATTGTTATTATTATGCTCAGTAGTATCTCCCCAAGAACTCAAGGGAGTGACCTACAGAAAATTTCCTGCAGATATTAAAAATTAAATGCTTGTGCTTGAAATACTAAGGTTCAATGATCTGAAAAATTCACTTATGTGATAGATAACATTTTCCTGAGCTTTTGAATAAATGATGCGTGAATGCACATAAATGTGTTCTTATAGAACTTGTTCATGTATATACAATATAAATTGTGATATATGCATATATATATCAGCAAAAGCATAATATTCTATTCAAATGTATTTATATTAAGAATCATTATGAATTTAAAATGGTCTCAAATATATATGACTTTTCCCCAATGCATAAACAATTGTAAATAAATTACAAAAATAAAAGCAGGTAAAATTAGAATATGTATATGTGTCTATATATAAATAAAAATATGTGTACACAAATATATAGTGGGTGTTTAATACATATTTATTCTATAGCTTACAATGCAGATTTATAATTTTCCTCCAAAATAATGTAAAACCTTATGTGCTAGTAAATAAGGATTATGGGATAGAAATGTTCACATTGCTTGATTAACTGTGTTAACTTATTTGAGCAGATCTTTGTAACAACAGGGAATGTAGAGGATTTATTTTCCTCACAGGAAGATGTGCTTGCACAGACACTCACAATCATCAGTGACACATGCACACCAAGCTGAGATCACAAGCAAATCACAGTGAACCAAAGGGAATCATGTGGGAGTTTCATAGCTGGAGTTGCAGGTCTTTTTTTTTTTTTTTTTTTTGAACAGAATCTCTCTTTGTTTATTACAACCTCTGCCTCCTGGGCTCAAGTGATTCTCCTGCCTCAGCCTCCCGAGAAGTTGAGATTACAGGTGCCAGCCACCACACTCAGCTAATTTTTGTATTTAAGTAGAGACAAGGTTTCATCATGTTGGCCAGGCTGGTCTTGAACTCCTGACCCCAAGTGATCTGCCTGCCTCAGCTTCCCAAAGTGCTGAGATTACAGGCGTGAGCCAGCACACCTGGCCAGGAGTTGCAGGTCTAAGACAGCCTGTCCGGGAGCAGCTCTTCCTGTCTTGTCACTATCCAGTGACCTTTCAGATGTAGGTGTCCCTTTTGGTTGATTAACCTTTACTAACCTTAGCAAAGAAAGCAATGAGTACAACTTTAAAAGATTGTTTTTCAAGCTGTGAGTGTGAGAGTGAAAATCCTGGGGCCCTATATCAGTACCATCTTTTAATTTGTACATGGATCCCAGGCCTTCCTGATTTGTCCTAAACCTTCAAAACTGAGTTCTGGTTTGTTTTTTTAATGAACAGGTAACTTGTGTAGGCAGAGCAAGGTTATCGTCTGCTGCACAAGAAAAGATATAAGTCAATAAAGGTTGGGGGTTCTTAAATCTCTGCTGCAAATAACTACTCCACATAAGTAAAGAATCGTATGTTAGACCGATATGCCATGTCAGGAAAGGTCAAACAAAATCGTGTCTACCTACTTCCTTTTTAACTTCTGTTACTTGACCTTAAAAATGTGGAAATGTTCCTGGGGCATTCTAAGTGACTTTCTCCAATTTCCTCCAAAGAATGAGTTTCTGGGGAGTAAAAATCCTCATTTCTTCTTAGACCTTCACCTAAGAACCAAGTGTCTTAGCACAGAACTTACTTCATATTCAAGGGGCACTGAAGCCAGGCAAGCTACAGCCTGAGGAGAGTCTGCGGAGGCCGGGGGAAAGAGGCAGTGAAAGACCCGTTTGTGCTCAGTGTTGTGATTTCTTCAAGTAAGATTCAAATTGGCTCCCAGGAAAGAAAGAATTCTCATTTTCAGTTGCAGCCTGCTCCGATCAAAATCACGCTAATTAATCCTGAAAGCTCACTCTGTGCCAGCCCTGGATATAAAGGCTTTACATTCTAACCTTAATAAAGTCCACACCAGGAATGCCAGACAAGGAAAAGTACTCTCCCGCAGGGAGTTCACCCACAGGGAAACTGAGGCAGAGCGAAGCTCCATGGGCTGCTTGCCCATGTGTCTGAGCAGAGAGGAAGTCATGGGGTCCAGCTCCAGAGCACACCGTCCTTTCCTGACAGCAGTGACAGGGCTCAGGTTGGTTTAGCTCATCCAGGTTTATGAACATGGAGCCCCTTCCAAGTCTCCAGGATCCCAACCGTCCCTCTTCATGAGCCTTTGAGAGAAGCAAGACAAGCGTTACTCTCCCTTTTCCAGAGATAAGAAAACCAAAGCTCAGGGGAATGATGGGACTTGTCCATGGACACCAAATAGTGGAGTCAGCCCAGAATCGACTTCTCTGAACTTAACATCCCAAACTATGACATTTTCTAAATGGTGATTGGAAAATAGGTATTTACCTTTCAGCTTGCTCTGTTTTGCTGTCTGCTTTCTGGAGTTTTCTTATCACGGGCAGTGAGCAGGGCATGAGTCCTTTGATGATTCAGGAGACACGAGGCTACTCCCGCAGGTCTGGCCATGTGAATATGAACAACCTGCGGTCAGAGATGCTCCAGGCTGAGAAGCAATGGCATTATCAGTACTACTGCGCAGATGTCACACCCATGGAAACAAACGATTCCTTGTTAAGTAGGCACATAGCTACCCAGGTCGCAGAGTGGAGGGGGCTGTCCAAGGACTCTCTGTGGGACCTGCATAGCCAGTCACAGAGAACAACCCCCTGAGGGAGGAAGGAGAGAGGACACAGCTGGAGCATGGCCCAGGCCCACATTACATTAGCCTCTTCAGAAAAAGAATACGTGGCTCTTGCAATGAAGTGAATTTTGGAATTTGAATGAATGCAGTTGTGTGAAGTGAGGTGAGGCTGACATAATCTCAGCTCCAGAGCTGAAGATTCAGGCTGGCTGGCCACCTCCAGTGCTTTCCATCAGGGAAGCTTCGTCTTTGACCCTCAGTTGCTGCCCTGGAAATGCGGAGATAACAGCACTGAAGGACTTCAGAAGGCACAGCGTGGCTCCAAAAATCAACCCCCATCTAGAAAGCTTTGAAGATTTTTTCCGTTGAAAAGTTTTTGGTCAAATGCTAAATCACCATGCATTACTATTTTATCATACGCTGACCTGTATTTCTAAGTGTTCTGGGCACATAAATGTGCACAGTTGTTCTCAGTTTTCAGGCACATTGAGAAGACTCTTCCCGTCTCAAACCCTCTCCTAGACACATCATGCTGCAGGGGCTCTCTGGGGCTAGTCTCGCATAAAGTAAATGCCAGCAGGGACTCCTTGAGGTTTTAGAGCATCACTAGGTGGTCCAGGAGACAGAGATTACCCTCTTCAGTGCAGTCTCCAGGCAGACCCAGCCTCTCTTCAGGGGACCTAAAAGGAAATGTGCAAATTATCTTCTATTTCTTTCCTTCAATTAATATTTCTCAATGGACTCATTGGGACTAAAGCTTTACTAAATTTTCTCTCTCTTAATTTGTATAATTGTATTATGTCTAAGGACATATGAACTGCACAATTATTTATTTATATCTTTCACTTTAAAATAAGCATGGTTTCATTTGACAATCTTTGACCAATTATGTGTTCTTTTGAATTTAAAATATTTCAAAAAAACAGATCTGTGTGCCTGCATTTGTGCACTGCAAGTATTATGGGTGTGTAAACACATACATATACAAATGTGTGTAAATGTGTATGTAGAGATTGCACATATATTCACATACATGCATGTCTATCTATGTAGATATGTATATGTAATTACATATATACATAGATAGACATGCATGTATGTGAATATATGTATATGTAATATGTATATGTAATTTAAACTTGAGCAAATCAGTCAAATATGACTTGAGAAATTCTCCTTGGTAAAATTATTTTGTTTTTATCAGTAAATATGTAATCAACAATATTCGTATGCAATACCATACTTGGTTTAATTAAATGAAAAAAATGGAAAGTATACCTGTGAACTGTGAATTCAGGGCACAGCAGTATAATAAAGACAGTAATGCTGCTAAAAATACACGCTTACAAACTTGTTCATTGCTAACAATTAATGAGTTACGTGTTCGTATTTACCTGTGACATCTGAAATGGGCTCAGATAATTAAAAAACAAACAAAAAGCATATGCCATCCTCTTCCCCTGCTGCCACTTTTGCCTGGGTGCTCATATGCACCCAACTCATACCCAACCCCAGCTTTTCTCACAAGTGTTTCTGGATCCATATAAAAACTCAAGGACATCCACATTTCTACCACCATTTGACCCGGAAGTGAGTTGACAAAAACCCACTGAGACTCAAGTTTTTATTGCATTGGCTTTCCAGTCCCAATTATATATATATATATATATATATTTTGAGAGGGAGTTTTCTTCTTGTTGCCCAGGCTGTAGTGCAGTGGTGCAGTCTCAGATCACTGTAACTTCTGCCTCCTGGATTCAAGCTAGTCTCCTGTAGTTTCCTGCCTCACCCTCCCAAGTAGCTGGGATTACAGGTGCCCACCACCATGCCTGACTGAGGTTTTTGTATTTTTAGTAGAGATGAGGTTTCACCATATTGGCCAGCATAGTCTTGAACTCCTGACCTCAGGTGATCCACCCGCCTTAGACTCCCAAAGTGCTGGGATTACAGACGTGAGCCACCAAGCCCAGCCCCCAGTCCCAATAACTAAATACATGTATTGGCAACCTTTATTCTTTTTGCTTCCAGCAATCCCTATCCCAAATTCTGTAAACATCAGCCCCACAGCTCAGAATGTCCAAACTAAACCCAGTGTCCTACTCCCCACCTCTTTCTTTCCACATGTGTCTCCTTTCTCTCATGGTCCAGCCTCTGACACAGCAATCTAGATTTCTTACAGGACTGCACTCCTCTCTCCTGCAGCTACTCGTTCATCATCTATTCATGAAAAACTTTATTCATACCTTTCTCTCCCTTCCACCTGTCACTGGCCACGCTTGGAATTTCACAATCTCTAGTTTGAACTTTTAAATTACATCCTGTATTGTTTCTGTATCTCCTCTTTCACATTTTTCATCTCTTGTATGTACTAACACTAAAAAAAAACTTTATAAAGGACACATCTAGTCATGGTATCTTCTGCTTAAAACCTTTCAGTCCAGTCCCCAGGTTTAGAAGGTGAAGTGCAGACTTCTTAGTGGGAACAGACCTTGCATGACCTGCTCCATCCCATCTCTCCAGCAACATCTTTAAGTACCCTGACCCCTGCCACCATCATAAGCAACATCCTTATCCTCATGATTTATGCATCTCAGTGCGGGACATTTATTTGTTTCCTTCTACTAATTAATGTCCTGTGATGTTGCTAAGGGCAAACTTCATTTAGTTGATCTTCAAACCTCCAGCATATGTCATGATGCCTGGTTTAATAAAGAATGTTTTTTAAATGAGGAAATAAATGATGACATAAAATAATAACATGTGTTTCCTTAAGAAGCACACTCCTCGTGATCAATAGTAAGAATTTAAAGATTATTAAGAGAAGACATTTATTCTTAAGTAATGAAGCCTAGTGCCAAAGCTCGCCACAGAGCAGGATTTCTCAGGCTCGTCATTCTTGGCAATAGAGACCTGATAATTATTTGTTGGTCCTGTGCACGCAGGGCGCTTATCAGCACCCTTGGCCTCTACCCACTAGATGCCAGTAGCTCCCCATTCTCCCAGTTACGACAGCCAAAAATGTCGCCAGATGTCTTCTGAAGTATAAGACCAGCCTAGCTGAAAGCCACTGCAGCAGAAGCACCAGCAGCTGCGGCCTCTGTGTCGCTGACTGAGCAGCAGCAATAAGAACACGCATTGAACTTGCAAAGACAGACACATCCTGCGTTGAGACTTCTAATTACTGTTTGAATTGTGTTTCTTAGGGTAATATGTACAACAGCTCCAGAAGTTAGTTTTGATGATTATCGGTTTTACAAATGAGAAAGCAAACGTTCAGTGATGTTCAGCAAAGATTACACATCTGTTAAGAGGTGGAGCATGGCTTGGCCTCAGACAATATTCTCTAGTCTTAGGTTGTGCCCTTAGCCATAACGCTTAGCCCCAATAATATCTTTATTCAAAAAGTTATAAAATTGCACTGCAGGACTTTCATCTTTATACACTTTTGTTCATTTCGAATATAGCCTCAACATTAAGAATGTAAAGCCATTTTGTTGCGGTGAGCCGAGATTGCGCCATTGCACTCCAGCCTGGGTAACAAGAGCAAAACTCCGTCTCAAAAAAAAAAAAAAAAAAAGAATATAAAGCCATTTTAAAACAAACAAATTGTGGCTGCAGTTCTAGATGCTAGGGGATTAAAGGATGAGTACAGTGCTCAGTGAAAGAGTAGACAACAACATTAGGGCTTATTATATGACATTAGGAGTAGATGGTAGTTTTATTTTTATTTTTACTAACACTTTACCAACATTTTTGTGCCAGTATTTACAGCAGAAATTAGAAATTAGAGCAGTAGAGCAGTGAAATTCTGGAATAATTGGATATTCATCTTAAAGTATTTCTGCATTTTATTTTTTTCTATAATTTCTTCATTAAAAAAACTATTAAATCTGATATTTTACTATATCTTTTTCAATCAATGTATCAATAATGTTCATAACTGACAATAATTCTTTAGTCAAAGAAAATATGATATTCTAAGTATGTTTTCCTTAAAGAGTTTATATTTGCCGAAACCTGACTTATAACAATTGTACAAGTTGAAATATAATTTAGAGCAAAACTAATAGTGATAATTACCTATGTTCCTCTTCAAAAGCTCAATACTTTATAAACACATATCTGAACATTAATTATCCAAATATCTTAATCTGAGATTAATAGACCTTTGGATTCATTTTTGGAATATTAATAAAATAATAATATTAAAATTCTCAATGCATCAGTCTACTGAATTATAAGATATCCTACATATCTCTTAAATAAGGAAGATTCTATTAAATATACATGCATTCAATACAATTTAATACAAAGAATAAGAAATACCAGTAAGAACTGATCACTCCTCAGTCAATCAATATTTGAATGTGTAGTCCTGTGTTTATATATAAGCTCCTTTTGAAAATTTATAGTGTATGTGTGAATATTCTATTTTATTTTTTTCTTAAGCTTCAGAATTGGATCTGTATTTAGAAGAGTACAGGTTTCTAAAAATCAAATTTATACAATTAAACAAAACCGTGTCAATCCCTTTCAAACTCAGTTGCCTGGCATATGAAACCCTAAATGATATATCTCTTTCTATTCTTGTTATTGTCACCAGAAAAAGTCACAAAATCTGTAAATTTAGAAAGGAGAGCTTTAATTCTAAAGTTGGGTAGAGCAAGCAACCTGCAGGCAAGAAGCATAGCTTGTGGCTGAAAATGAAAAGCAGGTGCTTTGAGAGAGGAAAGGCTAAAACAGGAATTTATGCTGAATGGGTTGGCTCAGTATACATATGCAGCAGGTTATAGGGGGAGCTATGAATTGTCACAAATTTGCTGCAAACAGGCACAGTAAGTTAACATGTATGTTACATACGTCTGTGTTCACTTTTGGGTGGAGATGTAACATTTCCTTATATGTCAGTCAGGTCCTATATATCAAAAGTATAGAACACGAGGACACTCAATGCACAGCTTCCATAAGTTTAACAGAACCACTCGTGGTCCTGTTCTCTTACCAGGAAGAAATGCTGCTTAGCTGCCATGGTGAAGCTGCAAAAAGAAAGGGAAGCATCGGGTGATGGGTTGAGATCAGCCGTGGAGCAAGATTTCAGAGTTGGTTTTTGTTGAATGGCAGGTAGGAGCAGGAGTATAAAGAGATGTGTTTCACCTCCCATTATGGCTGGAAACTCAGATTTTAAGTTTTCTCTGGGGCTTCCTTGGCTTGGGTTCGTTTAGTCGCTTGGGTGGCTCGGAATTTCATTTTTATTTGTCATTGTTATCCTCTGCCATCATTTCTGGTTATTGTATCTAGAACAAGAAACTAAGCTCACAAAACACTGGCATGTAACTGAATGATTTCATGTTTGCCATACTGAGAAACCCACTTGAATATACCTAAGGAACCTCTGTTCCACCATTTGAGACGCAGCTCACATATTCTTTCAATTGTAATCATAGATTATTCCCTACCTCTTTTTTTTTTTTTTTTTTGAGACAGAGTTTTGTTCTTATTGCCCAGGCTGGAGTGCAATGGCATGGCCTTGGCTTACTGCAACCTCTGCCTCTTGGGTTCAAGCAATTTTCCTGGCTCAGCCTCCCAAGTAGCTGGGATTACAGGCGCCTGTCACCAGGCTCGATTAAATTTTTCGTCTTTTAGTAGAGACGGGGTTTCACGATGTGGGTCAGGCTGGTCTCAAACTCCTGACCTCAGGTGATCCACTCCCCTCAGCCTCCCAAAGTGCTGTGATTACAGGTGTGAGCCACTACACCTGGCCTCCTACCTCTTTTTTTTTAACATCCAGAGAGACATTGAAAAATATCATCAGTAGGCTCATCTTTCCTTCTGCATGGGGGCTCTCTGTGGTCAAAGATAATTCTTAGTCATGTTTTTATTCCTAACATCACATCTAACCCCTAGTAGTTGCTGGCTAAATAGCAATTTGTTGAATTGAACTTACTGGAAATGAAGCGGATAATTAAGTACTATCTTCAAAGGGTGATTGGGAGGATAAAATCAGTCAATAAATTTAAATACTGACTCTTTCTCTTGTAATCTACTGGTCTTGGCCCAAACATTTTACATATTTTTGCTTAAAGATTTACGTTTGAAAAAAAAATTATAGTCACCTGGCTTGGCATTCTTAAAAAACAGAAGAGAGTAGGGTTTTAAAAACATTTAGTCAGCTCCTGGCACACAGTAGATCCTCTATACTTAAGAACTTGAAACCTGCATTTAGTAGAGAGATGGAAATAACCTGTTCTGTAGTTTTATCTGCCTGTGGTATCACTAAATCCTTTACGTCTTCAGACAAGATTGTCATAAAATGAAAGTTCTTAAAAGAAAGCTTGGGACTTACCAAAGCCACCACTGACATTTATTTGTCAATGTACATTAAACAAATGCCACTTGACATAAAAAATGGTTTTCAGGTTATTACTTGATGTTTTATTGACATAATTATTTTTAAATGAATTTTTTAATAAAAACTTCTTGCTGAAAAACACAGGGAAATGGAAATGATAAAGCACTTAGAAAAGACTAAAACATTCCCATTATAGCTCTCACATGTAAAGAGATTGGAAGTCAGTACTCTCCTGCTTACAATAATAAAGAAAAAAGCTGAACAAACTGAAAGTCAACTTTTTTTGTATTATTCAGAGAACTGAGATTGCAAATCACCATCCTGAAGTCTAGAAAGAAAGGTAAATACAGAGAATAACAGTTGAGATTAATTTACATGGAGCAGAAACTGTTGGAGCCATAAACTAGTACAAACTCTTAATAGTTATTGTGATGAATTGCTGGATGCTAAGTGTGTCCTAGCATTGAGACTGAGATATGAGAGGAGGGGGGCTGTGGTTTTAAGGGATCCAGCACTTTTCATGGGTTTTACCTACAAGGCACTGCACCAGTTTTTCTTGAGAAAGGTCCTAGGAAGAGCCTGCCCATCTCCAGAGGGAAGGGTGCCATTCGGGAAGTCCAGAGTATTCTCCCTAACAAAGGCCAGCTTCCCAAGCAAAACCTGCCCCAGAGCCTTAGTCCACTGGGGAAGGGCATTTCTTCGCTCCAGATCTCTTGGCTGGCTATGTTGCCTAACACGGGGGAAATGAATCCTAAGAAACACTTGTGAAGGTTACAGGCCAGGGACTCAGGTGCAATAAAAGATTATACCATTATAGAGCATTTCCCCTTCCTGGAAGCTTACCATTCCACCAACAGGGCTCCAATGAGATAACAGCGGATTACAGTTCAAAGAACTAAAAGCCACAGATTGTTTAGAAGGAGTTCTCAGGGGAAGCTTCATTTCAAAGAAGAGATGAAAACTAGGGCACTAGGAAAGGGATTTGGAGCTCTGGCACCTACAGATACAACAAACATTAAGTACGGCCTTACCCCTAGTCAGATTAGCATAAAATCTTATAGTAAAAACCTATTTAGTCCACCATTTGGCTCTACCTGTAACTCCAACTGCTAGAGAGGCTGAGGCAAGAGGATTGGTTGAGTTAGAAGTTCAAGACCAGCTTGGGCAACATAGGGAGATCTTCAGCTCTTAAAAATAAAATAAAATAAGTATGTAAATAAAAGGCTGTTTACCTCAGTTTCTGTTAATATCTGATATATCACATCTGCCTTTGAACAATAACAACAAAATACAAGTCTTGGTAAAATGAAAGAAAAAACAGTCTAAAAGACAAAGCAAGCTTCAAATGTTGACTGAGATTTTTGAATTATCACATAGGGAATTTAAGACAACTATACCCCATGTCCTAAGGACTGTAATTTGAAGAGTGGACAACATGCAAGAAGAAATGGGTAATATAAGCAGATAAATGGAAATTCTAAGAAAGAATTTAAAAATACTAGAAATAAAAGCATTGTAAGTAAAATGAAGAACACCACCGATAGACTCCCCAGCAAACTGGATGTATTTGAGGGAAAAAAAATCTAATACTGGAGAGCTTGAATATAAGTCAATAGAAACTTTCTAAACTAAAATGTAAAGAAAAGATAAATTAATAGATATAGTATTTCTTTTTATTTACTCTTTCTGGATTTATGGAACATAATATATGATTCTTTTTCATGTACTCCCTTAGCGACAGAAGCAGAGGAAATACTTCTTAACTCCCTCTATGAAAGGAGAATTACCTTAATACCAAAACCAAACAAAAACATTACAAGAAAGGTCAACTACAGGCCAATATATTCCATGAGCTTATATGCAAAATATCCTCACACTATATTGACAAAGTGAACTTAAAAAAGTGTGAAAATAATGTATACCCTGCTCCAGTGGTATGTATAGTAGGTATGCAAAGCTAGTTTAACATTCAAAAATCGATTCATGTAATCTAGCATGTTAACAGACCAAACAAAAATATATAACTATATAAAAAGATAATATAAAAAATATATAAATTAATGTAAAAATTCAAAAAAGCATTTGATATAATGTTACATCCATCCACATTAAATTTTTTTTAGAAAAATAGGTATAAAGCAAGCTTAAATTTTTAAAGATTATCTACAAAAAGTCGTTAACTAACATACTTAATGGTGAGAGGTTCAGTACTTTGCCCCTAAGATCAGGTACAAGTTAAACGTGTCCATGTTTTCTCCTTTCATCATTCTTACTCAACACTGTATTGGAAGTCCTAGATAGTGCAATAGGAGAGAAAAGAAAAGAAAAAATACAAAGACTGATAATGCATAAATAAAATTGTGTATATTCACATTTGACAAGACTGTCATGTAGATATCCCAATTAATTAAAAAATAAACTTCTGGAATTAATAAGTGATTATAGCAAAGGTGTAAGATACTTAGTTAATATAGAGTTTATAACTTTTCAACATATGAAAAATTAGCAATGAGAATGTGAAATTAAGTACAGATTATGTATATGTGAAAAACTAAAAAAATGAATAAAAGGAGACATATGCTGTGTTTATGGATTGAAAAACTCAATATTGTTTAAAAGTCCATTTTTGCCATTCTGAATTTTAGATTCAATGTAATTGTGATTAAAATTCCAGCAAGATATTTTGTAGATATTTACAAATTGAATTTAAAGTTTATGTAGTAAAACAAAAGACCCAAAATATCTAACAATATTCAAGAAGAACAAAGTTGAAAGAATGATACAACCTGATGTCAAGATATGACACTACAGTAACCAAGACAGCATGGTGTTGTAAAAGAAACAAATAAACAAAAGCATAGATTGATAGAAAATAATAGAGTGCAGAAATAGAATGACACAAATATAGTCACTCACTTTTGGCCAATAACAATGTCAATTTCATAAAGAAAGCGTTGTTTTTTAAATAAATAATATGGAAACAACTAAATGTTCATCATCATCATTATCTAGACACAGATCTTAAATGTTTCGCAAAAATTAACTCCTAATGAATGATACACCTAAATGTATGAAACAAAATGACAAAATGTCTAGAGAAAAACATAGGAGAAAAAAAATCTATGTTACAGTGAGTTGGTGATTTATTTTAGATACAAATCCAGAAGAGTAATTCATAAAAAGGAAAAATTAAATGGGTGTATGTTAAAATTAAAAATAATTTTAATTTCTGCTCTGTGAAAGATACTGTGAGGAGAATCAAAAGATAACACAGGCTGAGACAAAATGTTTCCAAAACACTATCTGCTAAAGGATTATATATAAAAAATAGGAGGAACACTTAAAACAAGAATAATAAAATAAAAAATCTTTTAAATATGTGCAAAATATATGAACCAACATATCACTAAGGAAGATATAAAGATAACAAACATTTAAAAAGATGTTCTAACACCATTTTGACATTATAAAATTAAAAATTAAAATAATAATATCATCTAATAGATTCTTAGTCTACCACTACAAATCAGTTAGAATGTCTAAAATCCAAAATACAGATGGTGTCAGTTGTTAGAGAATATGCAAAGAACAAGAACTCTCACTCACTGCTGATTGAAATGGTAAATGATATAGCTGCTTTAGTACAGAGTTTGAAAATTTCTAAGAAAGGTAAACATAGTCTTAACATATGATTCAGCAATCACACTTCTAGGTATTTATCCAAATTGATTTGAAACGTTGTGCCAACATTCCTGTACCTGAATATGTACAGCAGCTTTACTTATAATCACAGAAAACTGAAAGCAACCAAGATTCCCTTCAATAGGTGAATGGGTAAACAAACCATGGCAAATCTATATTCTGAATATTATCTAACAAAGGAAAAAAATGAGCCATCAAACAAGAGAAAAGACATGAGTGAACTTAAATATGTATAGTTAAGGGAAAGAAGCTAATCTGAAGGGGCTTTATGCTGTATAATTCCAATATGTGACATTCTGAAAAAGGCAGAATTGGTCCGGGTGCGGTGGCTTACTCCTGTAATCCGAGCACTTTGGGAGGCCAAGATGGGTGGATCACGAGGTCAGGAGATCAAGACCATCCTGGTCAATATGGTGAAACCCCGTCTCTACTAAAAATACAAAAAATTAGCTGGGCATGGTGGTGCATGCCTGTAATCCCAGCTACTCAGGAGGCTGAGGCAGGGGAATTGCCTGAACCCAGGAGGTGGAGGTTGCAGTGAGTTGAGATTGTGCCATTGCACTCCAGCCTGGGTAACAAGAGTGAAACTCGGTCTCAAAAAAATAAAAAAAAGGCAGAACTACAGCATAGTAAAGCAAAAAAGAAAAAAGCAAAAAAAAAAAGATCAGCGTTTTCCAACGGTTTTTTTGGGAGAGAGGAAACAGTTAAATAGGTGAAACGTAGGAGACTTTTTACACAGTAAAACGATTTTGCATGATACTTAATGATAGATTCATGACATTATGCTCTTGTTAAAATGTATGGAACTTTACAGCACAAAGAATGAACCTTAACGTATGCAAATTTGATAAATCATTCATGAGGTCAAGGGATCCAACAATGGAATGCAGAATGTAACAAAACAAATTAACTGTATTACAAATGCATGAGACAAGTTCACTGAGGAGGTTGAGGGGTAAAGGTCCTGGATTCAGTAACTTGGGAAATAGGCACCATAGGTGTGTAAGCCCAAAGACAAATGAAACTGCACGTGAGCGCTATACCCTCAATGGCAAAGTTGTTCCCCACGGACTTACTTGTTATCAATTCTGATGCTGCTGTAACCACACAGTGGAATTGAACAACTAAGTAAATAGATGGTGGGATGGAAATTTACAGATAACCAAGACAGAGGAGGCCAGAATAATTGGCACAGTCATGAATTAAAGTTGGATGCATCAGGATGAACTCATTTTAGCTTAAGAAACATACAGACTACCATGGTTGAATGTGTTCACCAAACTTCATGTATTGAAAACTTAATTCCCAAATGTGTATGTTGATTGGATGTGAGACATTTGGAAATTACTTATAAATAGATAAGGTCATCAGGGTGGAGACCCTATGATAGGACCAGTGGCTTTATAAAGAAAACAGAAGAGAGACCTGAGTTGACGTGTGCACTCTTGCCCTCTTGCCATGGGATTACCTCTGCCGTGTTATGACACAGCAAGAAGGTCCTCACAAGGTGCCATGATTTTGGACTTGGCAGCCTACAGAACTGTAAGAAATAAACCTGTTTTTAAATACATTCCTAGTCGCTGTATTCTGTCATGACCATAGAGAACGGACTAAAGCACATGCAGTAACATGTAGGAGCATTTATTTATATATGTTTGTTACAACTAGGATGTCGTTGTTTCCAGGATACAGCCTGCAACAAACATACCTGGTAGCCTTACCTGGGTTTTGAATATTATCCTCCAATGCAATGCAATGCAATTAAATTAAACAGAATTATTTGGATCAATGGATGCTTTCAGGACTAGAGCAGAAAATATATAAGATAAGCCTGGACCATCTTATAATGTCAGAAAGTAAGTGTGATAATTTAAACATGCCCCCTCCAAAATGCATGTGTTGTCAGTGTGACAGTGTTAAAAGGTGAGGCCTCTAAGAGGTGACTAGGCCATGAAGGCCACACAGAATTTTTAATGAGATTAAGGCACTGGTACAATATGCTTCCCTCCCCATTCAGCTAGCCTGCTCTTCTGCTAAGCTGCCATGTGAGGATAAAGCATTCCACTCTCCTGGAAAAAGCCCTCACGAGATAGCCAAACATGTGGGCACCTTGATTTTGAACTTAGCAGCCTTCAGAACTGTTAGGAAATACATGTCTACTATTTATAAATTACCCAGTCTGTGGGTGATTTCAGTTATAGCAGCACAAATGAACTAGGACAGAACAACACAAAGCCAGAAACGCACACACAGTTGTGTAGGTGTGACAAGTTGATACAACCAAGCAACCAGCTCACAAAGGCCAAAGTGGGGACAATTTGAGGAATAAGATAATAAAGTCAGAATTGACCGTAAGTTAAAGTATAGAGCAAACGCCCATGAGTCCATACTGATGTAAATATACTATTGGATAAATAAATAAATAGGAATGAGAAACAATTTTCTTATGTAAAAAGAGAAAAAATCCAAACAACTTCAGTGCTCTACCTTCAAGGAGGTGCAGTGCAATGTCCCATTCCCTAGGTGTGAGCGGAGCATATTGGCTTCCTATCAAAGAGTACAACCAGAAAAAGGGGAAGCTTGACAAACACTGCCTCAGCCAGGTGATGAAGATCGACATCAGCAATTATCAGTCATTTTGATGGTATATGCACTTAATACAATGTGCTAAAAATGACACTTTATCTCTGTGGTCTTCCTTTTTCAAATTCAGAGCCCCAATCTAACCATGAGATAAACATCAGACAAATCCCAAGTAAAAGATGTTCTACACAATACCGAGCCAGTACTCTTCAAACCTATCACAGTAATCAAAAACAAGGAGAATCTGAGAACATGTCCCAGCCCAGAAATGCCTAAGGAACCACGGTGACTAAGTGGGATGTGGTTTTTGGGCGGAAACCGGGAACAAAAAAAGACATTAAGTGAAAACTAGAGAAATCTAAATAAAACATTGAGTGTATTAATATTGTTTCTGAATTGTAAAAGCCTGCACTATACTAAATAAGATCTTTAATAGGAGAACTTGAGAGGAAGATTTATCTGAGGTCTCTAAGACAGTGATTTCTTTTTCTGTAGTTCAAAATCGGTTATGAGTCAAAACATTTAGTTTTTAAAAAGACATAATAGTGAGATTACCTCAATTTCTGGACAGTTAAATTGATACAGGTTGCAATGAAATCATTAAATGTAAAGTATTTGAATTTAGAGGATGGACTTTTGAGCTGCACATCATCTTGGAATGTCTGTAGCCCCCAGCGTCTTGATTTAAAATGTAGAGACTGAGTCTCCAATAAGTCAAATGACTTGTCTAAATTCCCCAGGTATCAAACTCATCTTAGAAATCATCTCTTTTGTTCTCAGGCCAGATTTCCAACCCAAGAACAATGTTGCCTTTTTTATATCTTTATTTATGAGTCGTGCTTGAGGAAATGTATCTCAATCAATAGCATTTAAGTTCTATCAGGTTGGTGCCAAAAAAAATTGCGTTTTTGGTCATTACTTTTAATGGGAATAAATGCAATTACTTTCCACCAAACTAACACAGAGTTTGATTGTTCAAGTTCTTTGCTGAAGATTGTTTTGTTTTTCTGTAAAATATACTGAACTCCTCAGATCCAGGTTTCTGTGTGTGGTAAGTATGTAAGTATAGCATATGCATATTTCTCATTTAGATATCCCAAGTACATGGAGGTGCTTGAGTGTCCTCTTGTAATCTGGAGAGTTTCCTGCAGAGATTGGCAGACAGGAGTCCATGCAATTGGTGCTATGCATTGCCCCCAAGCATTTTGTAATAAAAAATGCTAAACCATAACAATATAACAAGCCTGTAGAAAAAGAGGAAAGAGAAGAGAACTCTCACTTTCTGAAGTGCTTCCGGGTTAGCAAGGACAACATGTCACATCCTTTTTAACAGTGAGATAAGTAACAGGAAAGCATGAGGTTTGGAAAGAAAAAAGGAAAAAGTATAGTCTGCAAATGAAAGGCTGCGAGCTCCAGAAGAAGCAGCCTTAAGTGTTCCATATCAGGACGAGAGAGACTCACAGGGCATTCCAGAACCTCAGAGGCAGGCCAGGAGTGTTCTGCTCACATCTCTGGGGGAAGAACCTGACTTTTAAAGGAGTTACCTGCAGCTCAATTGCAAACAAAGAAACCAATTCAGCTCATAAAGAAAAACTCCACGTATACCGTTCAAAGGAGAGTCCAGTGAGACATCTTCCGGAGTTTCTTGCAGGCTGACTTGAACATTTTCTCCTGTCTTCAGCAGCGGACACATTTACAAACATGTAGGAACATAGGCAATTCCTAAGTCATTAAACACTGGAATATGCATGAGGGACACTGGATGTAGAGTGCTAAATACCGAACGTCAATTTCCACTGAGAATGAGGTAGGCAAGAACCACTTCATACGGTGGAAATTCTTAGGGCAGCAGTCAGAAAAAAGTTCTGGGTACCAAAATTTAAATACGATGTGGCATTGGGAGAACCACTGACAAAACCAGAGATGATCATTTATGTGTCACACTCTTTGCCCTAGAAGGAAGATTTCACTTTATTTTGTTATTTTACTTTTGTGACAGGGTCTCGCTCTGTTACCCAGGTTGCAGTGCAATGGTGCCATCATGGCTCACTGCGGCCTCAGCCTCCTGGGTTCAAGGGATCCTCTTGCCCCAGGCTCTTCAGTAGCTAGAACTACACGTACATGTCACCATGTCCAGCTAATTTTTTGTAAAGATAGAGCCTCACTATGTTGTCCAGGCTGGACTCAAACTCCTGGGCCCAAGTGATTCTCCTGCCTAGGCCTCCCAAAGTGCCAGGATTGCAGCTGTGATCCACTGTGCCCAGCTTAGAATGAATATTTTAGAGAGAACAGATGTAGGAAGTCTAGGAAGGAAAATGTACTGAAGTGGAGTCAATTGGAAAAGGATCTGGGCCCACTGTGTGCCTGAGTGTGTGAGTATCAGACCCTCGGGCTTCCCATCTGTCATGCCGCTGTGAGCAGACGGAAGCACATTTCAGAAAGGCCTCATTGTTTGAGCTGACCCAGGTTCTAGTCGACTTTCTCTTTTGTTTCTCTTCCACTTATTAACTCCTTGCTTCCTTTCCTGACTCTTATTACCCTGCAGCCATACTCATGCACCGTCCACACCTCAAACATCTACAGCGTCAATGCTCGTGATAGCAAGGCCTGTCCTTTTAACTAGGCCGCTGCATCTCTTCAAAGACATCTTTCTCCTGGCTACTAGCGTGCTGTTTCTGGAGCCCAGGCCACAGCAGAGCCATAGTTCTGGATTTGGTTCTTGGTTTTTGAGATTGCCTCATCAAAATTTGAAGTTGGTGTCATTTATTTTCCCCATACCCTAAATACTCACCCCTCGCCACATTCCTCATCCGGCCCAATGACTGAAATTAAGACCAGTCTTAGGTGTTTTCCTAATCATGGAGGTCAGCCCTCTTCACCTTGGATCTGTCACCTGACTAACCCTCCTCCTCACCTTCCCACTTCATTCTCCCGCCGAGCTAGTGATTCTTTAGGTGTCAGATACTTGCCACTGTCTTATTACCGAGGATGCAAATATATTCCCAATGCATCATTTTAGAAGTTTCTCATGAAGATCAATTTAAAAGGACTCAGAATTTGTCTCCTATAATGATGAATAAATGTCTTATAATTGTCATCTACAACATTTTTTTTTTTTTTTTTTTTTGAGACGGAGTTTCACTCTTGTTACCCAGGCTGGAGTGCAATGGCACAATCTTGGCTCATCACAACCTCTGCCTCCTGGGTTCAGGCAGTTCTCCTGCCTCAGCCTCCTGAGTAGCTGGGATTACAGGTGTGCACCACCATGCCCAGCTAATTTTTTGTATTTTTAGTAGAGACGGGGTTTCACCATGTTGACCAGGATGGTCTCGATCTCTTGACCTCGTGATTCACCCGCCTCGGCCTCCCAAAGTGCTGAGATTACAGGCGTGAGCCACCGCACCCGGCCCCATCTACAACATTTTCAAGGAAAGACATTATTGTGTCAACCTCGTCCACATTGCTAAAGAGAATAATGCTGTGCATTCCTCTGAAGCCATGAAATAGAGGTGTTCACGTAAGAAGCAGCTTGGAAAAAAGAATGCATGAAACATTTAGTGCCTGCCCTTGTGACATCGGATGGGGCTTGGAGGAGATGCCAGTGCTGGGTTTCTCAGGCTGTTGCTTTATGATATATTTGGGTGGCACATCTAATCCAGAGGTGCACGGCCTAGCGCAGGAATGTAATCCTAAGTGCTGGGAAAATGCCCGCTTTTCCCTTTGTGTTGGGTTCCACTGCGTACAGAAGTGAAATAACATAGGCTGCTAATCTATATTTTACCCACCATCCGAAAGTATTACAACTTTATTTTCTGAAATTTCAGGTGACTGTTTTTATATGATGTGGTAGTAGAAACTACATGGGCTTCTACTTTGCTGAGTGCATTGACTCTTAAAATTCCTCTATGATATGACTGCCTTGAACTTATCAGATTAGACAATTCCCTTCTCCCTAAATAGCTCTTCATTTCTGATTCAGTGATGACCATGTGCTTTTACCTACAGGTGTACTTTGTATTGCCTTTAGCAAACATGGGTGGATTTCTTCATAACCCATGAAAGATAAGGCTAACACCAAGTAGAGTTAAGTAAGGTTTATTTTATAAGTATACAATATTCTACATAACTAAAGAGTCCCTTATGAATCATCCAGTGCAGGTCTGACTCTGGGTTTAAGAAAGAAACCCTAAGAATGTAGACACCAGTGTCAGTATTTTAAAGAGCCTAATAAAAAATGACGTATTCATCTTCATTACAGTCACAGAATATGACTCAACAATCCATTTATTTCCTTTCTTTCTTTCTATCCTTTCATTTGTTCCATTTTCCTCCCTTCCATTTTCCCTTTCTCCCTTACTTTCTTCCCTCTTCCTTTCTTTTTTCTCTTTTCCTTCCCTCCTTCCATCCTTCCTTCCTTCCTTCTTCCCCTCCCTCCTTCTCTCACTCCCTTACCTCCTTTCTTCTTTCCTTCCTTCCTACCTTCCTTCCTTCTTTCCTTCCTTCTTTTCTTTGCATTTGTTCTTTTCTCCCTCCCTTCCTCCCTCCCTCTCTCCCTTACTTCTCTCTCATCCTTTCTTTCTCTGCCTCCTTTCCTGTCTTCCTCTCCCTTCTTTCCTTCCTCCCTTTCATTTCCTCCTTCCTCCTTCCTTCCTTTCCTTTCTTTCATTTCTTCCTCCATCCCTCCCTTCCTTCCTTCTCTTTCATTTCTTCCTTTCCTCCCTTGCTTCCTGTATTCCTTCCTCCCTATGTCTTTCCCCTCCTTCCATTTGCTTCCTCTCACTCACCAGGGTGACAGGTTCTCCCTGCGCCCCGTCACTGAGCTACCTCTCCCATCCTTGGCACCCGCCGATAGGAAAAGTCCAGTTTAGCAGCCCTGCAAGGCTCATCTCAGTCTCCTCAGATACTTCCTGCTTGATTGATTCCCTTCTGCTCCTTCATTTATTAGAGCTTAGAATCCCAGATGTTCCCTTCCAGGCCACGGCATTTGGGCTCCTGAATAAATTCTTTGGTAATGACTCAAGAGTCAACCTTGCCCTTTTATCTTGTCTTAGTTGAGCTACACCTGTGATTTCTGATCTGACCTCTGTCAGCACAGCCCCATGGGTGGTTGCTTTGTATTTTATATGCCAACTAGAAGCTCTGGCTAGCATAGCAGCTCTCTGTTGATGCATAATTGAACAGCAACATGTACAATACAATTGAATTGTAGTTTGCTTTTGTTTTTGTTTTTTCCAAACATGAGCTCCATGTGAAGCAAAAAAATAATATTTTTCTTTGAATAAACATGCAACATAGATCCATTACAATTCTTTCCCTTTAAACATCCAAAGTACAGCAGTTTTAATGACTGAATGGAGCCTCCCTTCTTGTGAGCAGCAAAGTTTTTCTAGGACACAGAAACCAAAATGCCAGCTTTCAAGTCAAGCCTCACATACGAAACATTATTCCAGAAGTTGAGAAGAATAGAAATGAAAGTTTAAAAAAATAGTAAGTGAAGAATCACTTTATAAGCCAGTTCACTAAATCAATCACTGTTGACAATAGAAATTCTGGGTCACTTGTCTGTCTCAGTGACAAGTAGTAGGTATGAGATCTGGTGACTTTTCTAGGATAAAATATTTGACAACAAAAAACTGACAAAAAGTGTGGCATCTTTAACCCTTCCGTATTTTATCTTGCTGCCCAGGGAAGGAGCTTATGATCCTTTCCCAGGCCCTGGTTCTTGAAGGTTACATTGGTACAGGAAGTAGATGAAGCGACATCTGGTTCTAAGGACTCAGTAGGGCACTGCAGTAAGGGTTGTTACGAGCTGTGAACGTGGATCCAGAACAGAAGAGTGGCCACTCGTCAGAAAGTGAGGGGCAAATCAGTAAGTCAGAAATCAAGCAGCAAAGCGGACAAGCTTGGCTTTCAAATGAAACAAGCAGCTAGGACAGGAAGTGATGATACAAGGGATGAGAAGACTGGAGAGAAGAGAGAACTCACCAACCTCTGCCAATGCTGAACAAGTGCCAAGGATAAGCCAATGCTATCGAATCCTGATAACTGTCTTATCTAATTTAGCAAATGAAGAACTTGAGGCTTTCAGAGGATGGGGAATTATGCGGATCACACAGTTAATAAGAGGAAGAGAGGGCACATCTCAGGAGAGTCATGAAGATTAATGGAAATCAAAGAGGTGGATAGGAAACAAGAAAGAAAGCGTAAGAGCCGAGGTATCTTGTTCTGAGGTATCTTCTCTCTTTGTCAGAAAAGTTCTGTTTTCTGAGGTCTAATTAAAAGATAGGTGTATTAGTCCATTTTCACGCTGCTGACAAAGACACACCTGAGACTGGGTAATTTATAAACCAAAAGATGTTTAATGGACACAGAATTCAGGTGGCTGGGGAGACTTCACAATCATGTTGGAAGGTGAAGGTGAAAGGCATGTCTCATGGTGGCAGGTGAAGAAAGAAAGAGAGCCAAGTGAAAGGGGAAACTCCTTATAAAACCATCAGATCTCATGAAACTTATTCACTACCATGAGAACAGTGTGGAGGAAGCCACCCCCATGACTCAGTTATCTCCCACCAGGTCCCGCCCACAACACTTAGGAATTATGGGAGGTAAAATTCAAGATGAGATTTGGGTGAGGAGTACAGAGTCAAACCATATCAGTTTGCAACAAATTACAGCAAAAGACAGCGAGTGAAACAGGACTGTCTGTTGGTTCTGACCCTTGTTCTTAGCTGATGGGGACGACACCATGTACCCACTGCTTATTACCATGGTGAAAATACGTTCCAGGTGGGTGAGGCTGTGCATCGAGCCTGCACACCTCAAACTTATTTTTCACTTTAAAGTCTACATTTTAAAGTCCTTTATGATACTAACGTAACTCATACATCTCTAAGTTAAACAAAAAGTTAGTCTAGAATTGAATGTAGGTGGTTACTGCAGGATATTAGCACTTATAAATCTGTGCTTTTCTTATTTCCCATATTGCAGAGGAGAAAACTGAAGCATTAGAGAGAATGAGTAACTGAACTGGCGTTAAGCCATCTTGAAATCAGAAGGAACTGGGATTGAAGCTGGAGTCCATCTTACCCTAAATCCTATGTTCTTTTCATTGTATCTTATAAATGTCAATCAAAAAATTCCTGTGAATTATTCACTTATGCCATTCCCACATACAAACTTCACTACACTCAAGTCAGACAGCTGAAAAAGACCAACATGGCTAATGCCAAGGGTTGTTTCTATTTGATTTTTTTGTATAATAGAGTTCTCAGAATTGTCATTATTTCTCAAAAGTAATTTTGTACTTGTGTTTTCTGGTATATTTCTTTGAACTTTAAAAACAACCAAAAATCTGTGGCAATCTCAGAGTTATTTGATTATTTTTTCACAGCTGGATCAAATTCAGTGCTGCTGAACTCCCCTGGCTATGACTTTAGAGATAGATATTTCATCAGGAATCCTGGAAGAACAATTGAGGGAACAAGGAAATCTCATCTTGCTGTAGGTTTTGCCCCAATCTATTTTTCATGGCTTTGTGACTGGTACATTTTCCATAAAATTGATCTTCATGTAGACTGTTATGGTGAATTTCACAGCAGCGAATACAATTACCCCCAAATGGTGCAAGTATAGTACTTGTCTACCTCACTGCAGAGAGTGTGATCTTAGCATGTAAACAGTTATTGGGGGATCATACCAGATTTCAGTTTGATCAGGGAGTGCGGAGTTGACACACGTTGGAGGTGAGAATTATATTGAGTATTCTTAATTAACAGTTGTGTTTGATCGGGGATTTAGAAGTTAGCACCTGTGAAAAAGTGAGAATTGAATTCAGAACGGCCTACCTAAGCAGAATAGCTGCCTTGTGGTTGGTGGAGCTTAAGGCATTTGCCAGGAGATGTGTAGGAAAGCCAAGGTGAGTGACGTAACTTGGAGGCACATGGTGATGCCTTTATGTTTTTGGGGAAAAAGGAATCACATATTGAATAATGTATTATTTCTACTTTGAATTCCTCCAGAATCTGACCACTTACAACTTGGATATCCAATTTTGTCTTAAATTTAACAATTAATTTTCTGCAGGAAAGGCAGCATGGCTCACTAGAAGGGAGTGAGTTTGTTTGGAGTTGGATACAACCAGTTTGGAGTGCTGGTTGTATTTGGCTTCCCTAAATTATTCATTAATTTTGAGGCAGAGATTTACTCTTGTCACCCAGGCTGGAGTGCAGTGGCACCATCTCAGCTCACTGCAACCTCTACCTCCCGGGCCCAAGAGATTCTCCTGCCTCAGCCTCCCAAGTAGCTGGGATTACAGGTGCCTACCACCACATCCAGCTAAATTTTTGGATTTTTAGTAGAAACAGGGTCACCACGTTGGCCAGGCTGTTCACAATTTCCTGACCTCAGGTGATCTGCCCACCTCCGCCTCCCAGAGTGCTAGGATTACTGGTGTCAGCGACAGAGGTTGGCCCATTGATTTTTGTTGTGTAAACTTGGGTATGGATTTTTCTTTCTGAAGCTCAATATCTCCATCAGTAAAATAAAATTTCTGATTCCCACCTGGCAAAAGTGATAAAAAGAGTTAATGTAATCCAAACATAACACGATTAACAATAGTATCTGATAAACAGGATAAACATTAGGTCATTGCCCTCTTCTGAGACCTAGCACCTTCTCCTAACTCCCTAAATATAAGGTGTTTTTTTTGTTTGTTTGTTTGTGTTTCATGTGGCTTCAGACCTAGCACCTTCTCCTAACTCCTTAAATACAAGCTTTTTCACGTGGCTTCAGCGCATCATCTGGGATACTGTTTTCCTTTGGATTATTTTATGTTCCTTTTCCTTTTGTTCAAATATCTCCCTCTTTGTTATGTATTTATAGTAGCAACAACAACAACAAAAATCCCTGTTTTAATCTCAAATTCAGATTTAACTGGGTACCCTGCATCTTTCTTTGCTAAGTCTAGCACACCTACTCTAGGAAATCTTGCCTTTTTAGACTTTAGGATTTGGGCCCAGTGGTCTATTTGTCTGTCACGAGACAAGTACCTGACACTCAGTAAGTACTTATTGATTAGAAAGGTGAAAACGTATAACACGCACCTTGCTGAGTTGTGTTCAGACTTGCTTTATTAAATATATTTTGCTTATTTGTTTGAACTAGATTCTAAGTCTATGGACTCAGAGTCTTTAGTTTATAACAGTCATTATGGCCTGTCAATAAAGTTAAAATTCTTGAATTTCACAATTATGTGTGAAATTTCCCAGAAGACGATAGCTTAACACAATAGCTTTACTCAATGGCAGACTTTCAATAAGACTAAATCTTAAGCTAAAAGAGAAATTGTCCTTTACATTGCAGGGAAAATGATGCTAATTAATGATTTTGCTAACAACTATTTTTGCTTATAAGCACTTTCAGTTACTTTGTTAATTTAGGCATAAATATCCATCTACCTTATATTGTCAGAAATAATCTTTTTTAATTCCTCAAGCTTATTTTCTTTGTATTTATTTAGCTATCCATTTGCCTGTTCAGTTACTTATAGTTATATAGGCAGCAAGTCAAAATACATTTATTGAGCATCTATTCTGTGACAGCCACTTTGATGAGAGAGGAACACAAGGCAATGACTGAGCCTGCAGAACTTGGGTCCTGAGGCCACTGAAGCTGTTTTAAGATGATAAAAAATAAGAAACAAACCAAATAAGGAATATATGCTGTGTGTGTGTGTATGTGTGTGTATGTGTGTATATGTGTGTGTATGTGTGTATATGTGTGTGTATATGTGTGTATGTGTGTGTGTATGTGTATGTGTGTGTATGTGTGTGTATGTGTGTGTATATGTGTGTATGTGTGTGTATATGTGTGTATGTGTGTGTGTGTGTGTGCGCACATACTTTTAGGTAAGTACTCTAAAGGGAAGAAATTCAAGGAAAATGTTGTTGGCTCAGTCCTCTTACCCTATGGACTTAAGAAGATTAAGCTGGCATACACTTTCTCAGAAAAGAGGAAGTGAAATTTGCATGAAACTATGATTGAATCATACATTTACTCTCTTCTTTCTTATATTATCATTACTTGGGTCTCCACACTGAGTGGCCAAGAGCCAAGTTGGGTCATGTGTATAACAGTATTTCTTCCCTCTTCTATTGTATAAGCTTGTAAAGTTTTACAAAGGTGAGAGAGCAGATTTAATAATGATACCCAATATGAATCCGTCAGCTGCTTCTTATTTTCATTCTTATTAGAATAAGCAGTGGTGGAAATTATTCCACAAATGCAAACACACACAGATGACCACAGCTCACTACAGATTATTTTCTAGCTTGGGATCCAAGGACAAAGATTATATAAATCTGAAAAAGAAAAGGACACATCAGCCCGTTAAATATTAAAACAGCATTGCTTTTGAATTTGAAAATGTTCATTTTTTTGAAGTGAAAAAAATAAGACAGTTTTGAGATGTTTAATTTCTGGAATGTCATAAATTTATAACTATTTACCAAATAATGCCCACAAACGCATCGAACAATATATCTCCTTCTGTTAAGGTTAAGATTAATCAAGTGCAATGCAACTCTGGCATTTAATAACTTCAACTTACCATTTATTTTGGAAAGGCTGGTAAGTTATTTTATATTTAACATTAATAAATATAGCAGTATTTTAAAATAGCAAGAAAATATGTAGCTTAACAGACTCAATAAATTAAAGCTTCATAAATTGCATGTCTTTCCTCAATTTCTTTTCAGGAAATCAGTGGAATTATAAACTGTCTGCAAACAGTTTTGAAACCAAACTCAGGGTGCCTGGCGTCCAGATGGTAATGATGATATGTGGATATCATGGCCTTCTTTGACTTTAACTATATGATTTAAGTCAAATAATGGGGTCTATATGGGTTACACAGAAAACCAAATCTAGAGGAAGCAAACAGCATAAAAAATGAGAGCACAGTGACCTGTCCAAGTCCTGAAGCCAAGAGAAGAGAGAGAGAAATCCAAGGAAAGAAAATGTGTGATGCCATGGGATCCTGAGATGAATTCTGTGCTGAAATGAGGGTAGAGGGTCGCTTTTTTTTTTGAAGGAAGGAGAGAAAGAAAGAAAGAAAGAAAGAAAGAAAGAAAGAAAGAAAGAAAGAAAGAAAGAAAGAAAGAAAGAAAGAAAGAAAGAAAGAGAAAGAAAGAAAGAAAAAGAAAGAAAGAAAAAGAAAGAAAGAAAGAAAGAAAGAAAGAAAGAAAGAAAGAAAGAAAGAAAGAAAGAAAGAAAGAGGAAGACAGAGAGAACAGGAATGTTGTTTTATTCTAAAAATGGGTATTGAAAACCTTTTATGCCAATAATTGTGCTTAATAATGGCTGATCAATATTTCATTTAAACCTACGAGTAGGTGTGATGTGATCCTCCTGATAAAAATATTTATTTTGTGTATTTAAAGTGGAGAGCTCTATAAATGTTTATTAAGTTTACTTGTTGGGGATCTGAGTTCAAGTCTTGGATATCCTTATTAATTTTCTGTCTCATTGATCTATCTAATATTGATGTTGAAGTCTCCCACCATTATTGTGTGGGAGTCTAGGGAGTCTAAATCTCTTTACAGGTCTTATGTATCTGGGTGTTCCTCTGCTGGGTGTGTATATATTTAGGATCGTTAGCTCTTCTTGTTGCATTGAGGTAGAGGGTCTCTTTATGCTCTCATGGGCTAGCATAAAGGATGACGACACTGGAGGCAAATGCTCACCCTCTGCTCTCAGGTAAAAGATCCTCTAGGTAGAGAGATAAACAAAAACAACCATTCCATGGGACCTGTGTGAAGGTGGTGGTGAATGCAGGGCCCCACATACAGTGGAAGGATGGATGAGGGGCAAATGTCAGTGAAGGAGACAAAAGTGAGTTTCAGGATTTCAGGATTAAGAAGTTTAGGTGATACGTGTATTTTTTGTTTGTTTGTTTTCAGTTTAACCACATGAAGACATTTTTGTTTTTGTTTGTTTCTGTTTTTATTATACTTTAAGTTCTGGGCTACATGTGCAGATTATGCAAGTTTGTTACCTAGGTGCGTACACATGCCATGCTGGTTTGCTGTATCCAGCCCCCATCATTCACATTAGGTATTTCTCCTTATGTTAACCCTCCTCTATCCTGTATTCCCCACCCCCTGCTATCCTTCCCCTAGCCCCCCACTCCCCTGACAGGCCCTGGTCTGTGATATCCCCTCCCTGTGTGCATGTATTCTCATTGTTCAACATCCACTTATGAGTGAGAACATGCAGTGTTTAGTTTTTATTCCTGTGTCAGTTTGCTGAGAATAATGGTTTCTAGCCTCATCCATGTCCATGCTATGGCCATGAACTCATCCGTTTTTATGAATACATAATATTCTATGGTGTATATGTGTCACATTTTCTTAATCCAGCCTATCATTGATGGGCATTTGGGTTGATTCCAAGTCTTTGCTATTGTAAACAGTGCTGCAATAAACATACATGTGCATGTGTCTTTATAATTGAATGTTTTATAATCCTTTGGGTATATATCCAGTAATGGGATTGCTGGGTCAAATGGTATTTCTAGTTCTAGATCTTTGAGGAATCACCACGCTGTCTTCTACAATGGTTGAACTAATTTACACCAACATTTTTGGTAGAACCAAGCTTGATGTTTGAAGTCTAGAAACACTGAATAGTCAGTGGTCCAATTATTTTTTTCATAGAGAGAAAAGAATTAGTTTTTTTCAATATCAAAATCTACCAGATTTTTACCTTTTGAAGGGAGAGTGTTGCCCTGTTCACATCACATGTGCAGCACCTATCATAGAGACCTATCATTGTAAGTACGTAATCAATGCCTGTTGTTGAATAGATGAGGCCCTCAAAGATGAGCCATTCTAGGCATGGCTGACTCAGGTTGTCTTCCATGTCTCACTCAGCCCTAACTGCCAGAGGCCAGTGCACTGTGAAGATAGCACAGATGTTGAAGAGGACCCCCATCTGTTGTCAATCCAGTTAATTGGGCTTAATCCTCATCTTAATAGACTATCAAAGATAAAACATTGCCTTCTCATTTCTGCAGTTTCCTGTATCTGCTTGTTGAGAAATAGAAGCCCTATGAGAAGTCCCTCCCGTTAGCTGGTTTTCGCAATGCACGCATGCTTAACACATACACACATACATGCATGCATGCACATATGCATGTGTAGGTACATTCACCCCACGTATCCCTGTGTGTCAGACATCAGCTGGTTGAGGCTGGGTATGGTGTGTGGGGAGGGGGACGGGCTGGGAGGGATTCCATGTATTGGGTGGGGCACCAGCATCTCCTTAGCTCTTCCTGCCCTCATCTCGCATTCTTACACTTGCTTTTTCCTTCTCCTTCTCCTAACTAAAACATTTCTTACTTTCAATTACCTTCCTCAGTTCTTTCCTCACTCAGCTCCTTCAGTTTTTTTTTTTTTTTTAATTTTTCTATTACAAACCAAATCCTTCCAGACCAGTGCATTGCACTTTGTGTTGATTATTCCAAACATGTCTAATTGTTCCCAGGTCACCTTCTGCGTTTTTTTAGGGCTTCTAAGAAGACACAACTACTCAGGCAGTTATTTTGTCTATAATACATTTTACTATGTTCCATTTCAGCTCGGATTCATTTTATTTTGTGTTGAATACCTCTGTCAATAATACACGTTGCATGTTTTCTAGAAGACTAAGAATATTTGTTTATTTTTGGTGCAGAATGCAGAATGCAGAGGTCACCAGGATGGCGACAGTGTAGAATGTCAGCACATGTAAGTGTCAGAGGCAGGATCCCAACACCCTGGTCCTTCTTGACTCATCACACATCCCCCAACCTGGGCATTTTTATACCTAGGTTGGGTCCCATCAACCTGAAAGTCTCAAAGTTAGGTTTTCTGTTTCTTATAAAATGACATCTTCAGGACTTAAATCATCAAAATACTTTCATTCCTTCTGAAAATAATGTTTCCATGCAGTTACCATGATGAACTAATACAGTAATAAAGAATGGTCTTTGGTATCGGTTCTTAAAAACAGACCAATCACAAAACAGCTGCCATTACTGAATAATGATTAAAAAGCCAAAAAGAAAATCTGAAATGATATTAATAAAATGTGTATCTAACACACTTAAAGTGAATCATTTTGCCAAGAGAACGCTTAAAGTCATCCTTTGAGAGAGGAAAAATTCACAACTTTTTCCACAAAGTAAACACTTTCTACATGTCAGCCACATTATCCATCAAGTTTAGCCTAGAAATATTTTGTTACAAAGTAGAAACTGAGGCTGTTTAAATACAAATGAACTGATGTTGTTCATGAGTAACTCCAGAAAAAAACTGTGAGACATTATTTCCAGTGGATGATAAATCTTTGATTCCGTCACTCTGCTGACATCTTGTCTGTTAATGTCAAGAAGTCTGACTTTTTTTCTAACCACAGCATATCAAACATCCCATTTTGACCTTTTTCAGCATTTACTCAAGCTGAAGTCTTTCCAGATTCTGCTCAACTGCACCCCAGCAAAGCTGGTGTCTCTTCTCCCTTGGGGAAAATGGGTGAATGCCAGTGCTTTGCTCATAAATATTTGACTACCAGCTATCCAAAAGAAAAAAAAGGGTCATAATTTGTGGTGTTGGTCAATTCCCGAGGTGTAACTATTTCCACCGTTGATGAATTAAAGCCACCAATTTGACTTGAGCTTAGAGTTGGGAAAAATGTATGCATGACAAGTTGGGAGAGCTGGCTCCAGCCACCCGCTGGGGGTTGTAGACTTTCCACCATTGGGGGAATTTATGAGATGAGGAGCTCCAACAGAGGAGTAGACATTTTCCCCTAGGTGTGTGGATGAGAGCGGAAGAGAGGGAGGTGTTTTGATAGAATCGTTTGTTGGTACAGGACTCTGACGAGTGTTCCAGGGCAAGTGTGCAGCTTGGATTGGTCATATGTGTTGAACAAGCAAGTCAGTGCAATGAGTAGGTGGTCCCAATTCTGAAGCTACACATAGGTGTCCTGGCTATTTTCAAACTTTTATCCTGAGAATTACACATAGCTTTTCTCAAAAACGCAGATTTCTTATTTTTTACCCAAGCTGAATTAGTCCTTCCAGGGAGAGCCCTGAGAAATTATATTACAGCAATTGTCATCACTGTAATTCTACGGATTAGGCAAGATTAGGAAACAGAGAAATTAAAGCCTTGCCTTGGGGTGTAATTATCCAAGGGAAAGAAGTAGAATGGTGGTTTCTAATTCTCACTGTGCCAAAGAATTACACAGGGAAGTTTAAAAATTCTGCTGCTTCTTAGCCACTCCAGAGATTAGGATTTCATTTGTCTGGGGTTGGGAAGGTTGGACATCTGTAGACTTAAAGAGTGCCCAGGTATTTCTGGTATGCAGCCAGGCTGGGGAGCGCTGATGTGGTCCTCCTGAGAAGGGGATTGACAACAGCACTCAAGGGAAATCCACAGTTAAAGCCAAAATGTGCCATGTCACACTGTAGCTTCTATGTTTATAAGTTTATCTTTCTCAACAAATTGTGTTCTCCCGGAGACAAGGGCTCATGTCTGCTTTTCCTTCTGTGCCCCCAGCACTTAACCGGCAGTGGGCATATGGTAATCCTACAGTAAATGTTGAGTGAGTGAATGTCCTAATTGGCTTACCTCATTAATGACTTAGTGATAATGTGTTGATTAATGCATTATCTTGTTCTGAGTAACATATTTGTGTTTCTACGGGGCCATCTGCAGACAATGACTTAACCCAGAGAAATACCTCCCCTGCTGTGGTAGGCAGGTGGGAGAGACATTTTTTATTAAGCCTTTCTCTTTCATCCAAATTGTATTATGTGGGCAGCTTGTTTTTATTAAAAACAGTCTAGTGTCCTGGTGTATTTTATTTTTTAAATGTGTCTTAAATATCAACTTTCCAGCTGGAAGGTACAGGGCAGGGCTTTGAAATAATTATTTTTAAAGATATATATAGTAGATAGTATTTCTATATTTACAAGCAGCTAAAGACATAGTGCTAGATAAGGTAAAATCTTCTCAAATGTGAAAAAAAAAAATGACATTTTCCTCATAGTCACAAAAGATTCCAGAATTACAAACATTAATTTATTCCAAAAGCAAATTTTTCATTCTCAGCACACCACTCGTTTGTAGAATGAGCATAGCACATGTTCACATGCACTCCCAGAACCTGTGGTCTATTTGGTAAATAACCTGTATGCCATTGTTTGCTCTCATGACTAATTATGAAGGAATCCATCCTGTGTTCCCTCTGTATGCCTTTCCCATGTGTCTTACCTCTTCCTCGTTGGTTTTCTTTATTTTCTCAACGACAATTAAAATGGAATCCAATGAGAGACAAGGGCTTCTTGCTTACTGCAATTTGTTCTGATTTGATTGCTTTAAAGTGAACAATCACCCTCTCTCCTCTGTGCACTGGGAAGCCTGCCTGTCCTGAGGGCTGGGGAGGGAAGGAACTGCTATGTCTCTCCCTGCAGCCTCCTCTACCAGGGTGTGACGGAGGAAGGCCAGCTGGAGATGAGCACTGTGGTCTCTGTATCTGTTACACAGAACTCTCTGCATGTCTACCAGATCTAGGCCATCCACTAGCAGTAACCTTGCACCCAAGGGGACATTTGGCAATATCTGAGACATTTTGTGTAGCCATAACTTGGAGAGGGATTGGTAAAAAGACGGTACTGGCATCTAGTAGTAAAAGCCAGAGATTTGAAAAGCATCCAGCAATATACAGGACGAACCCTAAAACAAATGATCGTTCATCCGCAGAAGCCAACAGTGCCCAGATTGAGGAGCTCTGACCAAGGACTATATTCATATCAGTATCTGTGTATCTCAAGGTGACTTTTTATGAGAATGCACATTGCCCTCAACAATTTACGTGATTTCTTGTCTACATTTTCATTTGCTGAACTCCAGCAAATTCTTATAGGACAGGGCAGCATTATGCCACCTATGTACCTCCCAATAACCTAGCATAGACCCTTAGGCATAAATGCACAGGAGTGTTTTCTGAAATGAAGTCAGAGAACCCAGCAGGCACTCTCTGTCCTGTGCCCTCCTTCACTGGCTCTTCCATGGTATGTAAAATAATTTATTTCGTATTGCACCTTGAAGGCCCCTGTAAAAGTAGAAATGATACCTTGGAGGCAAAACAGTGGAATCACCCTGCATCTCCGCGCCTGCACCGCAAGGCCACCGTGAGTCCCTCACAAGTTCATGCCAACACCTACCTGGAAAGCTTGCTGCTCTTAATTAGCGTTAGCTACTGTTACTACTACTACTGCTAGTGTTATTACTAATATTACTGCTACCAGTACTACTATCACTAGTATCACTACTACTATCACTGCTACCACCACCACTACTGCTGCCGCCATCACTACTACTCTTATTACTGCTACCACCGCTGCTACTACTATTACTACTACTGCAACCAGTACTGCTACTACTTTTACTAATGCCACCACCCCTCTACTACCGCCACCATTACTGCTATTATTATTATTAATGTCACCACCGCCACTACTACTACCACTACTATTATTGCTGGTACCACCACCACTACTACTACCACGATTAGTACTATTACTAATGCTACCACCACAACCGCTGTTACCACTACCATTACTGCTACTACCACCACTACTATTACTACCACCACCACAACCACTGTTACCACTACTATTACTACCACCACCACTACTACTACCACTGTGATTAGTAATATTACTACCACTACCACCACCACAACCACTGTCACCACTACCATTACTGCTACTACCAGCACTACTATTACTACCACCACTACAACCACTGTTACCACTACTATTACTACCACCACCACTACTACTACCACTGTGATTAGTAATATTACTACCACTACCAGCACCACAACCACTGTCACCACTACCATTACTGCTACTACCAGCACTACTATTACTACCACCACAACTACCACTGTTACCACTACTATTACTACCACCACCACAACCGCTGTTACCACTACCATTACTGCTACTACCACCACTACTACTATTACTACCACCACCACAACCACTGTTACCACTACTATTACTACCACCACCACAACTACTACCACCATGATTAGTAATATTACTACCGCTACCACTACCACAACCGCTGTTACCACTACCATTACTGCTACTACCACCACTACTACTATTACTACCACCACCACAACCACTGTTACCACTACTATTACTACCACCACCACCACTACTACTACCATGATTAGTACTATTACTAATGCTACCACCACCACAACTGCTGTTACCACTAGCATTACTGCTACTACCACCACTACTACTCTTACTACCACTACTACCACTATCACTGCTGCTATTGCCACTACTGCTGCTATCATTACTACCACCACAGCTACTACTGCCACTAATACCCCCACTAATGCCACTATTACTACCACCACTACTACTACTGCCGCCACGACTACCATTGCTGCTACATTACCACAATTACTACTATTGCTACCACTACTACTATTATTACTGCTACTATTGCCTCCTACTCCTACTTCTGCTACTACTACTGCTATTTAATTATAATTCATATAATGGGAAAAGGATGTCTAGCTCATTGGTTTATGCCAAAAAGGAAATCTCCGTTTTTCTTTTTTTTTTTTTTTCCAACATTTTCCCAACCATTCTCCACCCTTGTCCTTGGTAACCAGCTCTCTATTCTCTACTATAAATCTCACTTTAAAAAATAGTCCACATACAAGTGGAATCATGCAGTATTTGTCTATCTGTGACAGGCTTATTTCACCTCCATAGTGTCTTCCAGGTTAATCCGTTTTGCTTTCTTTCTTTTTTTTTTTTTTTTTTTTTTTTCCAGAGATGGAGTTTCGCTCTTGTTACCCAGGCTGGAGTGCAATGGCGCGATCTCGGCTCACCACAACCTCCGCCTCCTGGGTTCAGGCAATTCTCCTGCCTCAGCCTCCCGAGTAGCTGGGACTACAGGCACGCGCCACCATGCCCAGCTAATTTTTTGTATTTTTAGTAGAGACGGGGTTTCACCATTTTGACCAGGATGGTCTCGATCTCTTGACCTCGTGATCCACCCGCCTCGGCCTCCCAAAGTGCTGGGATTACAGGCTTGAGCCACCACGCCCGGCCTCCGTGTTGCTTTCTACGGCAGGATTTCCCTCCTTCTGAAGGCTGAGTGCTCTTCCATTGTGGCATATGCCACATTTATTGATAAATGCCTTTGTCTGTTGATAGACACTTGGGTGGATCCCATGTCTTGATATTGTCACTAGTGCTGCACTGAACATGGATGTGCACGTCTCTCTTTGACATATCAATTGCCTTTGGATATATAGCCCCAGTAGTGGGACTGCTGGATCAGAAACTCTCATTTCCAATGCAATAGTTCTAAAATGGTGGTGGGGGAGGTGATTTTCTTGTCTCCTAAGGGAAATGTGGCAATGTCTGGAGTTTTTGATTTTCTTTTTGATTGTCCACAATGGTGGTTGCTACTGGCATCTAGTGGGTAGAGGCTAGAGATGGTGACCATCACCCTCAACACACAGGACAGCCCATAGCAGAGAATTATCCAGTCTCAAATGTCCCTAGTGTGAGGCTGAGAATCACAGAAGTAGGCCAATGCTTGGCCCATAGCTGGAGAGCAACTGGCAGCTCTTCCCTCACCTGCTGAACACCAGCCTATATTCTCAACTATTTCACACCTGAAGCACAACCCTGCCTCCTGCCTTGAGCTCACTTTTGGAAAACAAAGCAATGAAAATTAATTTGATGCCATCAGACTGCTTTCATGGAAAGGCTCTTGCCACCTGGGAATTCTTACCCCATCTCTGTTTTCCTCCTCCAGAGACCAGCTGGGCCCTGGGAGCTGGTCATGTTGGTGCCAGGAGCCCACAGGGCTCAAGTCCCTGGAGCCAGCTGGGGCATATGACTGCCTGCATGTCAGCCATCTAGGAAATCCTGTGATACGGTCACAAAGGGCTAGGAATGGAGCACCCAGGCCATGCCCTCACCCCTCACCCTCTTCAGTGTGCTGAGGGCTGCCTCAAAGGAGAAATGAAATAAAATAAATTAGTGAAAATAAATAAATCCTGGATCTGTCATCACGGGGTGTCAGATGTGCCTCTTCAGAGTCACCTCCCAGGGCAGGACCCATTGCTATGGTGAACACTCCTGGGGGAGGGGAGCATGCCGAAGAGTTCCAGGGGAGTGGGGCATCATCTGTCAGGCTCTAGAAACCTCTCTCTCAAGTTTCAAAGGGGATCTTATCCTCAGAGCAACTGCAGGAGGAGGAGGTCCTTCCCCTGTATAGATGAGGATATTAGCAACAAGAGCTAATATTCATTACATGCTAGATCTAGTTCTAGAAGGTGTTGCATGTGGGAACTGATTTCACTCTCATCAGTGACCCCAAAAGATTGTAAGGTGTGGCCAACACTCTACAAATGTGTGGGATGACTTGGAATCTCCAATTGGTTTCTCTTGACAGTCACCTGAGTTTAAAGCGAATGAAGACATTTGGGGAAAATGTGCTAAGTTGAGGTTCATTGATACGTCTTTTAAAACCCAGCTGAAAAATTTTATTCTCAATCTAAGTCTGGGCTCTAGATGTTTATACATGTCAGTTTATAGACAGCCTGATCTAAACACTGGCTTACTGTGACCATTTGGGTAACACCAGGTGAAATTAGTGAAAAGTCACAAATACAGAATTTTTAGATGAATTGGCTCTTTCTTTCAAGGGTTGTTAGAGAAGCTGACTTTGATGAGGTGAGAGCACTGTAATTAGCTCAGCAAAATAAACACTCATGTTATTTTGTGTAAATAAAGTTTTTAAACGTCTGAAGATAGTTGTATAGAGAAGAAAATAATTTGTCCTATTTATTTCCTTTGAGATGTTACTTTCCTAATTTGTGAAATCTAAATTTGTGAGAGAAAGAAAGCCAACTACCTAAGGTAGGCGTCCAAGCCACCATCCATCCCCTCTGGGCCCTGCCCATCTCTTTCTCACTCGATAGTCACCAGCGTCCATCCCCTCTGGGCCCTGCCCATCTCTTTCTCACTCAATAGTCACCACCGTCCATCCCCTCTGGGCCCTGCCCATCTCTTTCTCACTCGATAGTCGCCACCATCCATCCCCTCTGGGCCCTGCCCATCTCTTTCTCACTCGATAGTCACCAGCGTCCATCCCCTCTGGGCCCTGCCCATCTCTTTCTCACTCGATAGTCACCAGCGTCCATCCCCTCTGGGCCCTGCCCATCTCTTTCTCACTCGATAGTCGCCAGCGTCCATCCCCTCTGGGCCCTGCCCATCTCTTTCTCACTCGATAGTCGCCAGCGTCCATCCCCTCTGGGCCCTGCCCATCTCTTTCTCACTCGATAGTCGCCACCGTCCATCCCCTCTGGGCCCTGCCCATCTCTTTCTCACTCGATAGTCACCAGCGTCCATCCCCTCTGGGCCCTGCCCATCTCTTTCTCACTCGATAGTCGCCACCATCCATCCCCTCTGGGCCCTGCCCATCTCTTTCTCACTCGGTAGTCACCAGCGTCCATCCCCTCTGGGCCCTGCCCATCTCTTTCTCACTCGATAGTCGCCAGCGTCCATCCCCTCTGGGCCCTGCCCATCTCTTTCTCACTCGATAGTCACCACCGTCCATCCCCTCTGGGCCCTGCCCATCTCTTTCTCACTCGATAGTCACCACCATCCATCCCCTCTGGGCCCTGCCCATCTCTTTCTCACTCGGTAGTCACCAGCGTCCATCCCCTCTGGGCCCTGCCCATCTCTTTCTCACTCGATAGTCACCACCGTCCATCCCCTCTGGGCCCTGCCCATCTCTTTCTCACTCGATAGTCGCCAGCGTCCATCCCCTCTGGGCCCTGCCCATCTCTTTCTCACTCGATAGTCGCCAGCGTCCATCCCCTCTGGGCCCTGCCCATCTCTTTGTCACTCGATAGTCGCCAGCGTCCATCCCCTCTGGGCCCTGCCCATCTCTTTGTCACTCGATAGTCGCCAGCGTCCATCCCCTCTGGGCCCTGCCCATCTCTTTCTCACTCGATAGTCGCCAGCGTCCATCCCCTCTGGGCCCTGCCCATCTCTTTCTCACTCGATAGTCGCCACCGTCCATCCCCTCTGGGCCCTGCCCATCTCTTTCTCACTCGATAGTCGAGATCACAACTTTGAGGACTTTCCTCACACTAGGGCCTGTTCTTTGTTTCCAAGAAAAAGAGGCTCTCAACACAGAGTCCCATGGATACCAGGCTGTCAATGAACACTAATCAAATGAAGGAGTGGATGGTTGGGTGGAAATGATTTAAGAAATGCTGGCCAGGTGCCACGCCCAGCACTTTGGGAGGCTAAGGTGGGTGGATCACGAGGCCAGAAATTTTAAACTAGCTTTGCCAACATGGTGAAAACCCATCTCTACTAAAAATACAAGAATTATTTGGGTGTGGTGGTGGGTGCCTGTAATCCCAGCTACTTGGGAGGCTGAGCCAGAAGAATTGCTTGAACCTGGGAGATGGAGATTCCTGGGTGAGACAAGATTGTGCCACTGCACTCCAGCCTGGCTGACAAGAGCAAAACTCCATCTCAAAAAAAAAAAAAAAAAAAAAAAAAAAATCCTAACTAGGGATTGGGAATTTCACTGGAAACTTAGAAAATTCCACTTATATAAAGTCTATAAATTGTCCATTTTTGTGTCCATACACTCAAATGCTGTAGCTAATTACCTTCTACAGTAGCAATTTGGTAAGTGTTCATTTTGGAAGAATCAAATTTGGGTGCTCTTGCATCCTCAAAGAAATTAGGTAAAATAGAAATAAAACTTTATTTGGAACATTAAGTCACGAGCATAATTATGAGAAGGCAGTCGTTCAGATAATAGTGTCTTGACAAATAGATGCTACATGTTGTGAAACCATTTTGACTAAAAAAGTTCCTTTCAACATTTCTGAGATGAGAAAATCTACAACATTCCGTATTTTTAGCTACCTTGATAAGTTTAGTGTATCCAGGGTTCCTTTCTTACTGGCTGACTGCTGAGTTTCTAATGCTAAGAAATCCATGGTTTTCTAACACAAATATTCAGTATAATTGCTGGTTGTTTGGGAGAAGAAAAATTTAGGATTCAGAAAGAAATGGAGAATGAAATGCTCTAATCAATCAAAAAAGGATTTTATAGACTTTGATGTCGTCTGGTTTACAAAGCAGTCTGCTAATCTATCTCATGTGAAATGAGTCCTAAGTTGTAGCATTAAAATAGTGATACTCAGATCTAAAATTATAACTGCAATTATAGTCAGGGGGCTTAAAAGAATCGTAGAACTCATGTAGGAGGACAGCACAATAGGATATGGGGAATGAAGTGTGCCGAATCCATCCATTTTGATGCTAAAGCAGAAGCAAGAAGCACCTCAGGAAAGTGCTTAGAGGACAAATTAGCTTCTAGCAACTGCAGCCGGATTGCATCAGTTAGCACTAAATTAGGCTGATAGGCACAGGATGGAGGCAACTGAGAAGCATGCTGCAATAAGGAGGGAAGGAGATTCTGTGCACCTGCAAAATATGAAGTCTGTGAACTTGAGTTCATCACCATAAGAGAAGATGGTGTGGGGAATGAGAAAAGATGAAAAGCATTCAGGGCTCCTGGAAAATCTGGAGTCCTCGAGCCTGGTGTCCCACATGAGGTCACTGCACATGCCTGCATCTCAGCACTTGCATCTGTAAATGAAGAAACAGAGGTACATCATCATTTGGGATACAGCTGTCTTCATATAAACCAGTCTGAGCCTGTGGTGCCACATTAAAAATCATGCATTGCAGAAACCAGGGCAGCCACCAGCCCCTGTGACATTGTGTGAATATAGTGATGGATGATTTATTTTTCTACACCTGTCCCTGTGCATTGCTGGAAGACAGGGTCACTGTCTTCTCGATATTGATAGTGACAAAATTGACAACACATCCAATTTTCCTGAACAATAGTCTACTACCTACTGCACATGCAAAATCTGAGAAACTCCTCATAAATTATATCATTTAACCTTTACCAAAACTCCTAGAGTTAAAATATTCTTCAGCTATATAATTTACAAAATGTAGCTTAGAAAGGGACTTAACTTCCCCTAAGTCATATAACTAAAGCTAGATAGATTAATATCTATATACTTTTCTCATAAGTTTCCAAACTGCATATTCTTTTCACATCTGTACTGTTTAATAACTGATCATATAAGAGAAAATATGGGCGTGTATAAAAAGGAAACTAAAGAAGAGGGCATTTGAAGAAAGAAAATTGAAGAGAATTATCTTCTGCAAGGAAATGTATTTTTTTTTTACTATTATCTAAGTCTTAATTTTTTAACCAAAGTAGGAAACAAACAAAACAACCTTCTAAGTGCAATGAACATGTAATGTTCTCTCCTGGACTTTTGCAAACAGAGCACATATTTTAAATAAGTTGAAAGAACATTGGCCAAGACGGAGCCCTCTGTCCCTCTTCCCTCCCTCTCTCCCTCTTTCCTCCATTACTTCCCTCATTCACAAATTAACTCATTCATTCTTTAGTGTATACTTTTTTTTTTTTTCAGATCTGGTCAGCTTATAAACTGTATGAAGGGAAGTAGTAGACAATAAGTGTGGAAAGGCAGATCTGAGTTCAAAAATCACACTTTCAGGTAGATGAGCAAGCACAAAGCAATGAAGCTAAATTAATCCAGCAGCAAACTTCTGTGTTCATGGCGGGTTTAGGGAAGACTTCCAGAAGGCGGGAGCGAGCTGAGATGTGCCACAGGGTTAAGAACTGCCAAACTGAGGACACACAATTCACCAGGTACAGTCAAAGGAGAAATTGGTGATTTCCGCTCTATTCCATTAAAATGTACTATTCCCAAAGCAAGAAACTTGGTCATCTTCATTTTATTGCATGAGTATGACAAGATTAGGGACCTTACCTGACTATTCATTACTGACCTCTGCTTATCTAGCCCAGCTTCTGATACAGAGTAGTCTCTTAATACTTAAATATTGAGCAAAACTCTGGTCTCAAAAGATCACGTGCTCAAGATCTTTTTGAGATCAGGACAAAAAAGGGGAAAATGGAAAGAAATTGAGATGCCATAGATACAAAAATCAAACTGCATCTTCAGATTAATTATGCCCAATACCATTAGTATTTTGAGGCTGAGGTTAATGATCATGGAGGGTTAAATCACCAAAGTCACCTTTTCAGTAAGAAATCAAGACTTGAGCTCTGTGATTCTAAAGCCTTTTCCCTGGACCACGTATAAAATCCAAGTCTGCAAACATTTCCTAAGGCTAAACATCGGAATACATTACTAGGCATAGCACCAACTTGGAAATTTACTTGAAGAGGAACAGAGCACTTGCTTTACGAAAGTGCTCAAGTAGATTAACAGTAGGAGAATTCACCAGATCACTTCTTTACCCGAGTTCCATGCTTTATCTTCTCATTGACTCCTGTTGACTTCCACCCAGAAAGTCCAGATTTTATGTTCTTTTTCTAGGACTAGGCTCCAGCCTCATCAATTATTTAGTGTCCTCCTAATGTTCTCTCAGGGTCTGACTCACACATCGGCTGTACTTGTGTTGGGGACAGAGCAGATGCAGATGCCTGGTGCATTTCCAGTTCGACGGAAGAAGACACCATTGTGGCTACATAACGTGAACTTTACAGTGTCTTGCAGGATAAGGAGAATGGCAGAAACCATAGCAATGTCAGATCAGGTGAGCTGAACCTCAAGTCCAGGGCGACAGTGCAGCCTCGCATGATGATGAATGATGCAGACTAGAGGCAGCTGTTAATTTGAATCCCTATTTTGTCACTTCCTACTACTTAGACATGGCGCAAGTTATTTCTCTTCCCTCAGTGTCATGTCATTTTCATTGGCAATTGACAAAATGATGATGATAATGTTGATACAGATCTTATATCATAAAATTGTGTCAACATTAAATGAGATAATCCATAGATGGCTCTATAGTACTGAAAGAAAACTTGTTTTCGCCTTTGACTAAGTCAACCAGCATGCATTGTAATAAATGCTTTTTGCATGTTATATTAATTGATATTTAGTAAATAATAACATCCTGATCTAATAATAATTACCCTCTTACAAGCATGTATAATAACCACACTAATAGCTTCCCTTTTCTTCTCTGATGCCCAGTTGGGGATTATGTCCCTAAATATTGACCAGTCTCAACAGACACTGTGAATATAATCAGTCCTGTTTGCCTCATTGACATTTATTGAACTTGTTTTTCTTTCTTTCTTTTTTAATTGAATTTTAGGTTTTGGGGTACATGTGAAGAACATGCAAGATAGTTGCATAGGTACACACGTGGCAGTGTGATTTGCTGCCTTCCTCCCTTTCACCTATATCTGGCATTTCTCCCCATGCTATCTCTCCCCAACTCCCCACCCCCTGCTGTCCCTCCCCTGTTTCTCCTGACAGACCCCAGTGTGCTCATCTTGCAAAGGATGAGAAGGGGGCCAGGAGGTGCTGAATCCACAGTAAGACCATGTCGACCAGGCATAGGTCAGTTCAGCACCGTCTGCAGGAAGTCCCACTGCTTTCTGTTTGGGTCTTATGTCTTCTTTCCTTTTCGTTTTCTGTGATACTTTTTATTTGTTTTACATATTATTGCACTGACCAGAACATCTGGAACATACCATATAGCTGCAATAGCCAACATTCTTTCTTGCATTCCACAATTAGGCACGATGCTATTTAAGATAAATTTGGAAAGAATGTATTTCCCTTTTTCTAATTTCCTATACATATTTTGTTTTATTACTTGTTTTTGTAATAATTTCAACTCTTATTTCAGATTCAGGGAGTACATGTGCAGGTTTGTTACCTGGGTGTATTGCATGAAAATGAAGTGTGAGGTATGACTGATCTTGTCATCTTGAAACTGAGCAATAGTTTTTCAATCCTCATCCTCCTCTATCCCCCCAGTAGTCACTAATGTCTATTGTGTCCACCTTCATGTCCACAAGTACCCAAAGTTTAGCCCCATTTATTAGTGAGAACATGTGGTATTTGCTTTTCTGTGCCTGCATTAATTTTCTTACCATAATACTTCCAGCTTTATCCTTCTTGCTGCAAAGAACATGATTTCATTCCTTTGTATGGCTCTGTGGATTATATTTTTAATTCTTTTCTTGAGCCATATTGACTTCAAATGCATATTAGAAACTTACATTTTCCCTTTTCTTTCTTTCTGGATGTTTCTGTCTTAATACTTTATGATTTTTCAGAGATGCCTACCACCAAATTAATGTTCCATGACATAGCATGTATTGGCTTTAAGAGTTTGGTTGAGACTATGAAACTGGATATGAAAATGAGGGTTATACATTTTAACCTTCTAGAGGAAGAAACTCCTAATTCCATCACCAACAGTAACTGGTACATAGCAAGCACTCAAATAAATGCTTGTTGAAGTGCCAAGGTAAGCATCAGATGGCTGTTCTGACTTGCACATGGCAATGCAGAGCTGAGAATTAGCATGGAGACCTAAGGGAGATGATCCACCTCCATCATTCTCACTGTGCTGATTGGTGTTTATTGTAATATCAAGTCAATTTGTTTAGATGGTTCCTTCAGGAAAAAATATTATGAGGAAAGAAGACTTTACTCCCTGTTTAATAGACAAAAAGTAAGCCATTGAGAAAATAAACCAGTTTTCTAAGGTCAAATGTGGATATTTTTATGGGGGCTCTACTTTTTACTCTGTGAGATTTAAAATATCTTGATTTTTAATATAAAAGTGAATAGCATTTCCAGCCCCCCCTTTTTTTTTTTTTTTTTTTTTTGCTCAGATGTAACATTCTCATATTACAAAAGGAAAAAAATCTTAAAAAGACAAATAAGTTTAGCTCATAAAATGGAATTACCAACTCATTCCAAACCTGTACGTCTCTTTGATTGACTACTTGATGGTAAGAAGCCACCTTGTGAGCCCCTATCTATAGAAACGGTCAAAGACAATAGTTGCCAATAGACTTGAACCAGAGAATCACTTAGGGTCTTAATGGATTATTGTATCTATCAATCTTCATTTTCCCCCCTAAAGTAGTCATAGAATTATTATTTGTAGATTGTTGGTATTGAAAAGACTTTTAGAATTGTGTAGTCCAATCTTCTCATTTTTTTTTTTTGATAAATCAGTCGAAATCCAGGAAGACTAATTATATTACCAGTGATCTCATAGCTACTTAGTGAAAGAATGAAAAGGAGACACCAAGCTTCTAGCTGAGCAGTCTCGAATACAGCACAGTGTCTTCAGAAAAATACACTCTAGTGTTACAGGTGACCTCTCTGTGACTTTCCTTATGAAAAGCAAGCCATTTGGTAATATCAAATATGTCTTTTTCTGTTGACTTTCTAGCTTTCCTCCCGTAGATTTGCTCTGTTATTGAGGGAATATCTAAAGTTGGAAACAATTTTCTATGATTAGTGATTTATAAAAATAGAACAGAAGGATATCCTCAATCTCCCTCTCAACAAAGAACATTTCCTGAAGGTGGAAAAATGATTTTTTAAAATTACTTAAGCCCCTCAATTATAGTTTTTATAAGAAAATCACTGTAAGTTTGAAAGATGATGAGGAGCAGTCATGCACATACACACACATATCCTTATTAAGAAACTAGAATGTGCTCAAAGATTTGGCTGAAATACTGAATTTGTGAGAATAAAAGTCATGTTACAGTCATATAAAAGATATATAATAAAGAAGATTTAAATTTTACATTATCATCACATTACTGTGATTATTGTACAGGTAGGATAAAATAGTACAACATAATGCATTTAATAATTTCAAACATTCAAAAGGAAAAACAAATATATATTGGCATAAAATAAAAAACTAAAATTTGTATTTATATAACATACTTAAGATTATAATATTTCTTTCATAGATATTAACTTATTGGATACCTTTAAGAATTTGGGGTTTAGGTAAATAACATGTTAATATTACCTTTCCAGATTACTTGTAGCTCAGACAGATTGGCTTAGCCCAAATCACATAGCAAGTGAGTGGGGCTTCAGATCATCCAGAATGAATCCAACATTCTTACCCCAGATCTGACTGGTTCCTGGAGGAAGAGGAAGTATCGATGTGGAAGACTCAGGTTGCAGAAATGTTGATACGTGAAAATGTGGGGAAGAGAAAGGAATAAATGATTTTGAAAGGTGAAGATTATTGACATAATTTCATGATATAAATAGAACTGATCTTAATTCGTTCACAGACTTCTGACTTGATAAAGAGAAAATAAAATCCAAAATCAACACATGATGACTATATATCAGGAAGTCGATTAAATGATTAAAACACGGACTTCACTTTACTGGTGATCACAAATCAGAAATTGAGTTATAGCTCTTCCCCCATAAAAGGAAACTTGAAACATGAGTTATAACAAAAAATAGTTTAAATATGAGATACCTTCAGTTAAAAAGGAATGTGGTCAGTATTAAATATGAAAAGAACAATGTAAAAATACTTGTATGCCAAAAATGTTAATTATCTGTTGAATCCGATTTTTTAAAGAAAACAAATAAGTTGTTCTAAAACAGTTAATTTTATATAAATGTAAATGAAGTGATCATTTGTATATTGGACTGGTAAATTATACAGATAATAAGTACTTTATGATTTAAGAAAAAAAAAAACCCTTAGTTGATGTAATATCAGATTTTCTGCAGGCAGATATCAGACAATTACAGCTTGTGAACATAAGCACACACATGCATATTTAAATACATTGATATACAGTTATAGCCATCAGAACGATATAAGAAAATTTTCAGCCTTCACATCAAGTAAGTTGCTTTTCAGTTTTATTAAATATTGGAGGCAATTAAGAAGATTTTTAAAAAAATTTATAAAAGAGTTCATGTTTATTGTAGAAATATAAATATTATAGTTTAGAATAATTACAAAATATTCTTTTTCTGCATATATATATAGCCATTTAAAAATAAAAACTGGAATCACAAAGCTTTATTAAAATTCAAGTTAATATTTTTATATTTTCATGAATTAGAAATTCTTTTGAAAACATACTTTTAATAATTTATGTAACAAAAGTGTATACCCAATAGTGTTACTAACAGTGTTTTCCTAATCTTAACAGAGAGGTGAGCACTAACAGAGTGGTACAAGAAAGGGTCTTGACAAACTGGATGGAAAGAAGCCTATGTGTGAAGTGTGGGGCGGGGCTGTCAATGTGGGAGCAGAATGTGGACACAGGAGAGCTCAAGTGTTGGATAAATGGGGATGAAGTGGCTCCGCCGTGCAGGCTGCTGGTCCCTGAACACGGTTGGGAACTCTACAGATTGTGAAGCAGAAACTGAATCCCAGAGTCAACTGGGTAATTGTTAATCAGCTAGATTAAAAATATATATAAATTTCACTTCCTTACCTACAGTCTTTAATCTAAATCTCTAACTTTTGTCTTCACTTCTCTCTTTCTTTTTTTTCTTTTTCTGTGAGAGGGAGTCTTGCTCTGTCACCCAGGCTGGAGTTCAGTGGCTTGATCTCAGCTCACTGCAGCCTTTGCCTCCTAGGTTCGAGAGAAGCTCCTGCCTCAGCCTCCTGAGTAGCTGGGATTACAGGTGCCCGCCACCATGCCCAACAAAGTTTTTGTTTGTTTGTTTGTTTGTATTTTTAGTAGAGATAGGGTTACACCATATTGGCCAGGCTGGTCTCAAACTCCTGACCTCAGCTGAGTTGATCCACCCACCTTGGCCTCCCAAAGTTCTGTGATTACAGGTGTGAGTCACGCTCCTGGCCTTGTCTTCACTTCTGTTACATAAGTTCTTATTGCCTGTCCCTGAGAAGTTACCTAACATGCCTGGATCTGTTCCCTCATCCATATAATAAATTTCATGATTATGAACACAAGTATTTTAATATATGTATAATTCCTATATAGCTATATACTATAGCTAGTTTAATATATAACATTCAATTTAAAATAAATTGTCTTCAACTATAGTAACTATAGCAGTTTGCCTACTGTGTTTTATAAATGATCTGATAATTATTGATTGCAATAACTGTGATCAATAATTATTTTAGTTTGTTAAGTAAAGATATAATTTGACAGCTTCTCTATGCCTTTCTTTAACCCATCTTAAAACCAGAGAGCCATGCTTCATTATTCACAGGGCCTATTGCCAGAAAAATAAAAGTACATCTAATAATTATTGCTTTTACAAAGTCCGTGCCTGAGTGGCTAGCACTCAATGAGTGAATGTCCTCAACACTCAGCCTTTTGCAAAAAGCTTTGTATGATAGGTGAATGGCTTTTAGGCAGAGATGAGATGATGCATAAGGAACAGAAATCTATTATAGATTTTCTATTAAAATTAGCAAGTCAAAGAAGTCATGGTTATTCCAAGCTCTTAGGTAAGAGTGGAACAAATGTATTCCTAGTGACTTTTTGGAGGACTCGCCCTCCTGTGGTTCATGTTTATTCTAAATTGCCTGAGAGTAAGCTGGAGACAGCTCAATAACCCCATATGTAATGTGCTGATAATTAAATCCCTCTGACAATTACATCATGCATTAGCAGGCTCACCCCGATCCATTACTCATCATGATCACTGTCTTGGACAAAACAAAATGGGCACACCAGGGACCATTCGTAGAGCAGATGCTCCTATGGAAGAAGGTAGCCAAGTTCTGTTTACGTAATGTGATCCAAGCAAGGCCAACGCAAGGGCTCCCTTCACCCTCCCCAGTGAGCACCAAGTCTGCAGAGATAATGACACCCAATCTCTGCCACCTGCCTGGCCTGGTCTCATTGCCTGTCTAAAAAAGTACATGATAAAGGGCAAACAGCATGGATGGCACCAGCATATTCTAGAGAGACTTCTGGTGACTTTGAGAAAGGCAGCAATGATCTCGTACTAAGCCTCACAGAACAAGATTCTCCATTTAGAAAGAGCCAAACTGTTTTTTAGTTGATAGGTTGAAGTGTTACTCTCTATTTGATCACATGAAGATCACTCTGAAATGGCAAAAGATAAATTGTTACATAATTACAATCTTAAATTTTAACTGTCTCCAAAATAGAATATTTTATGTGTACATACAATGCACGCACACACACACACACACACACACACAGTTTTGAAGTTTCAAATGTCCATGTATTTAACATAAGAAGTTAAAACATTTCCTCAAAATTTCTGCAGGTGACATGAGTAATAACAATTTAATATTTACCAGATACATCCAAAACTGCTAATATTGTAATTAATAAGAATTCAAATAAGCAACATTGTCAATTATGCAAAATAATTTTTTTCTTGCAATAGACTTTTAAGGTAAGAAAGAAAATAACAAGAGATTATCAGATATTTATATTAAAAATCAGCAAGATCTAAGCTGATTTTTAAAAGTCAAGTTTATCCTGGGGTCATTAATCTTTTGTTTTCATCTACATATTCCGTGTATTCATTGTTTTTTTTTTTTTTTTTGAATAGATATCAGAGTAGTGACTTTGAAGTTTTTCTAAGGAGGGCTGACATTCTACCAGTATGTGCTTACAGGATGAAACAAGTTATTCTGTACTGATAATATCAAACCATGGTCTATTCTGATTGGCTGTATATCTACTTCACTGATGATCCAATATTTTGGCTATTATTTCTGCTTCTCAGCCACAATGAACATGTAATAATTTACTCATGTTTGTTATAATCTATTAGCTCAGCAAGGGATGTAAACTGATATTTTAAAAATAGTTTTGAAGACAAGCATGGAACACCAAGAGCTTAAATCAATGAGAGAAGTCACCAAACTGTGGGAGAGGAGGCAGGGAATTGCTGAAACAGCATCTTCCCATGGGCCTTATACAGAAGTGCATGGGCAGCCATCTGCTTATGTCTGCAGACCTGCTCCCTGGGAAGCTCTTGCTCTGGTTTGACTCCTGGAGACTAAGCTGGTCCCCCTTCTGAGTGAAGCCAGGAGAATATACTAATTATGCACTTGCCTGTGGGGTCAGACTAACATGATTTCAAAATCTGGCCCCATGATTTCCTAACTGTGTGGCCTACGCTCATTCTTTACCCTTTCTGCACCATGCCTGCTTCTTTTTGCATTGCCCAAGACTGTAAGGCTCCGATGCTGTAATAAACAAACCTCACAATCCTGGTGACTTAACACAATACATGTTTATTTCTCAGTCTCCTAAAGTCCAAAGTGGGTCAGAATACCCCAGGAGCACCTACCTTCTGCATTGTAAAGTCAAGATCCAGGCTGCCTCCAACAAAAGATGTCACTGCATGGCCAGGCGCGGTGGCTCACCTAATCCCAGAACTTTGGGAGGCCAAGGAGGGCAGATCACTTGAGGTCAGTAGTTTGAGATCAACCTGGCCAACATGGTGAAACCCCATCTATACTAAAAGTACAAAAAAAAATAGCCTAGTGTGGTGGTGGGGGCCTGTAATCCCAGCTACTTTGGAGGCTGAGGGAGGAGAATCACTTGAACTCAGGAGGCAGAGGGTGCAGTGAACTGAGAACACCACTGCACGCCAGCCTGAGAGATAATTGAGACTCCATCTCAAAGAAAAAAAAAAGAGATGCTACTGCACATCACATGAGAATTTTGCACTTGTTCTTAGTTGCCTGTGACTAGAAATGACACACAGCTTCTCTCCTTAATCAGACAGAACTATTCCAATGGCTACAAAGAAACTCTAAGAGAAGCTAGTTGGTCAGTCCACATGTGCAGAAAATACAGAAGGACACAGTATCAGGAGGGTTAGTAATCTCCACACAATACTTCATAGAGGAAAACTTTAAAAAGGAATATTTTCTGGAGCTGTTGGTATACTACTTCACAGTAAGTGTGCAAGAAGTGATCATTTTTATTATCCTGTATTGTTTTATTTTCAGTATTATTTTGTGCTTCAGATGCACAGGAGACTCATTTATCAATCCCGTCTCTCCATTGCCTTTTCAGGATCCTCTTTGGACTGCTAGGGCCGGGTGAAGATCAAGCTGTCTTCCTGCCTTCTAGGGAGATGGTTGTGAGTTTAGCAGGCTACCTTTCCTGCTGGCTGACAAGACCAAGCCAAATGGTAAAATAGGTGATGTTTTCTACCTCCCTTTTAGTTCACACTTCTGACATTGGTAGGTATTCTGGTTACCTGATTTTATTCCAAACCTCCTGGGATCTGCCACTTGTGATTGCCTCCTGGCTTGTCTGTTTCATGCCATCTCCTCTACGGAAATCCAACCCAGACTCCAAGTGTGGCTTCCCACAGGGCTGGGAAGCAGAGTGTGCTAATACAAATTTGGAGAAGCCTGAGGCAAAACACATGGAATTTAATTTTAAACTAGGGAAAAAGAATCACTGTCAAATACCATATAAGGAAGGTTGTATTGAGTTACAGAAGGCGGTCTAGGTGACACATGATCAGATGCATTACGAGAGAAGAGTGGGGAGAAGGAAAGCAGAGATAGCCGAATCTGAATGGCTGTGTACTGTGTTTTAACCTATGCCCTAGTCCCTGCTACCCTTAAGACTGACTTAACCCCTACTCTAATAGTTTCTGATTAGATTGCTGGCAGACTTTATTATAACTGCCACCAACGTCTAAAGCTTCTCTTTTCTCGTTGGCTTGTACTTAGACAGGCCTGTGTTACTTCAAGGAAACATGACAGGTTGGTAAGAGAACAATCTAGATGCCAACTGAGGGGTCTTTTAGAATTTTCAGAAAAGGAAGAAAAATGAAAGAAAAGAAAAAAATAATAAGGACAGGAAAGAAAGCATGAAAGGAGGAAGGGAAGGGAAGAACTCCAAACTTGTAGGCAGCTATGTTCTTTCCAAATGTTTGATTAATTTTATGTCTGGTCCTGCAAGTATGCCCAATTGCTTAGAGCAAACACTTCTTCCTTCTTGACTGTGGAGGCCAAAAAGAAACGCTGAGGATTGTGAGTCAATAATGTGCTCTCTAAAAGCTATGTAAATATTTAGGATTCATTTGCTTGTTTGCCAGTTGTATTAGTAGGGTTTCACAGTGCTATAAAGAGATACCTGAGACTGGGTAATTTATAAAAGAGAGAAGTTTAATTGATTCACAGTTCCATATGGCTGGGGAGGCTTCAGGAAACTTACAATCATGGCAGAAGGTAAAGTAGGCACATGGTTGCAGAAGATAGTGAGAGCAAAGGGGGAAGAATCCCCCTTTGAATTACCCCTGAAAGGGTTTCACTCTGTCACCCAAGCTGGAGTGCAGTGGCCCTTTGAGATTTCAGTCTCAAACTCCTGGGTTCAACTGATCCTTAGCCTTCTAGTGGTCTTTGTAGACAGTCTGATGGAGTCTCATGGCACAAGAAGATTAATTAAACAATGTCTTCCAATTTTAATAAATTTCTACAATCGGAAACAAAACAAAAAAGAACCCGTTATAAAACCATCAGGTACTGTGAGAACTCACTCACTTAATCGTGTTGAAAGGATGGGAAAAACTGCCCAGATGATCCACTCACCTCTCTCCCTCCACACTTGTGGATTACAATTTGAGATGAGAATTGGGTGGGGACACAGAGCCAAACCATATCATCAATTCTTACCACTTTCTCATTCAGTAAGACTCTTTGAGGATTCACTATCAGTCTCTGGACTCCAAGGGCTAGAACCATCTGCTCATGAAAGCCCTCATGAAACAATGAAAGAGGTGGGGTGCATTTCAAGGTGAAGTGAGGACCATGTTTTAATGCCCTTTGCATCTGTGTGTATCGGAACAACACTAGCGTTCACTAAGCACCTGCATGCGCTGGCCCCCGTGTGTTTTAATGCCCTTTGCATCTGTGTGTGTCGGAGCAACACTAGTGTTCACTAAGCACCTGCATGCGCTGGCCCCCGTGTGTTTTAATGCGCTTTGCATCTGTGTGTATCTGAGCAACACTAGCGTTCACTAAGCACCTGCATGCGCTGGCCCCATGTGTTTTAATGTGCTTTGCATCTGTGTGTATTGGAAAAACACTAGCGTTCACGAAGCACCTGCATGCACTGGCCACCGTGTGTTTTAATGTGCTTTGCATCTGTGTGTGTCGGAACAACACTAGCGTTCACTAAGCACCTGCATGCGCTGGCCACCGTGTGTTTTAATGTGCTTTGCATCTGTGTGTGTCGGAACAACACTAGCGTTCACTAAGCACCTGCATGCGCTGGCCCCCGTGTGTTTTAATGCGCTTTGCATCTGTGTGTATCTGAGCAACACTAGCGTTCACTAAGCACCTGCATGTGCTGGCCCCCATGTGTTTTAATGTGCTTTGCATCTGTGTGTATCGGAACAACACTAGCGTTCACTAAGCACCTGCATGCGCTGGCCACCGTGTGTTTTAATGTGCTTTGCATCTGTGTGTGTCGGAGCAACACTAGCGTTCACTAAGCACCTGCATGCGCTGGCCACCGTGTGTTTTAATGTGCTTTGCATCTGTGTGTGTCGGAACAACACTATCATTCACTAAGCACCTGCATGTGCTGGCCCCCGTGTGTTTTAATGCGCTTTGCATCTGTGTGTATCTGAGCAACACTAGCGTTCACTAAGCACCTGCATGTGCTGGCCCCCATGTGTTTTAATGTGCTTTGCATCTGTGTGTATCGGAACAACACTAGCGTTCACTAAGCACCTGCATGTGCTGGCCCCCATGTGTTTTAATGTGCTTTGCATCTGTGTGTATCTGAGCAACACTAGCGTTCACTAAGCACCTGCATGTGCTGGCCCCCATGTGTTTTAATCCGCTTTGCATCTGTGTGTATCTGAGCAACACTAGCGTTCACTAAGCACCTGCATGTGCTGGCCCCCATGTGTTTTAATGTGCTTTGCATCTGTGTGTATCAGAACAACACTAGCGTTCACTAAGCATCTGCATGCGCTGGCCACCGTGCGTTTTAATGTGCTTTGCATCTGTGTGTGTCGGAGCAACACTAGTGTTCACTAAGCACCTGCATGCGCTGGCCCCCGTGTGTTTTAATGCGCTTTGCATTTGTGTGTATCTGAGCAACACTAGCGTTCACTAAGCACCTGCATGTGCTGGCCCCCATGTGTTTTAATGCGCTTTGCATCTGTGTGTATCAGAACAACACTAGCGTTCACTAAGCACCTGCATGCGCTGGCCACCGTGTGTTTTAATGCGCTTTGCATCTGTGTGTGTCGGAGCAACACTAGTGTTCACTAAGCACCTGCATGCACTGGCCCCCGTGTGTTTTAATGCGCTTTGCATCTGTGTGTGTCGGAACAACACTAGCGTTCACTAAGCACCTGCATGTGCTGGCCCCCGTGTGTTTTAATGCCCTTTGCATCTGTGTGTGTCGGAGCAACACTAGTGTTCAATAAGCACCTGCATGCACTGGCCCCTGTGTGTTTTAATGCGCTTTGCATCTGTGTGTGTCGGAACAACACTAGTGTTCACTAAGCACCTGCATGCACTGGCCCCCGTGTGTTTTAATGCCCTTTGCATCTGTGTGTGTCGGAGCAACACTAGTGTTCACTAAGCACCTGCATGCACTGGCCCCCGTGTGTTTTAATGCCCTTTGCATCTGTGTGTGTCGGAGCAACACTAGTGTTCACTAAGCACCTGCATGCACTGGCCCCCGTGTGTTTTAATGCCCTTTGCATCTGTGTGTATCAGAGCAACACTAGTGTTCACTAAGCACCTGCATGCACTGGCCACCGTGTGTTTTAATGCGCTTTGCATCCGTGTGTATCGTAGCAACACTAGTGTTCACTAAGCACCTGCATGCGCTGGCCCCCGTGTGTTTTAATGCCCTTTGCATCTGTGTGTGTCGGAACAACACTAGTGTTCACTAAGCACCTGCATGCGCTGGCCCCCGTGTGTTTTAATGCCCTTTGCATCTGTGTGTGTCGGAACAACACTAGTGTTCACTAAGCACCTGCATGCGCTGGCCCCCGTGTGTTTTAATGCCCTTTGCATCTGTGTGTGTCGGAACAACACTAGTGTTCACTAAGCACCTGCAGGCGCTGGCCACCGTGCTAAGCACTTTATTTGCATCATCTCATTCACTTTACAACACAAATCTGTGACACAAGTGTTATTTTATGCTCACTACACAGCTAAAGAACTAGAAGATGAGAATATTTTGTGAACTTACCGAAGTCACACGGATGCGGAACTAAGTTTCTACTGTGTGTGCTCTCAGATTCCTGCAGTTCAAACAGCAAACCCTTGGCTAGTGAATAATTCTCAATTCGTTGTAGAATACATGCAAGCTTCAGCCTGCTCCTTCTTTCCTTAAATAAAAAGTGTGTCTGCCAGAATAGGAAGCTGCTCACAGGAGGGACGAAGGCACATTTGTATGTCTCATCAATCCCCACCATTGATTTGCTCACAGCTATGAGTGAAGCAATGAGTGGCTTCCCTTGGGCCTTCAGTGACTAATTCAGAGCCAACGCCTGGCAACCAAGCTGTCTGTAAATGCTTGCAGAATGAGGAACACAAGAAACCTGGCTGAACAACTGATTGATTTCCCACCACAATAACTAGTCTGAGTGATTCCTCTCAGGTAAACTGGTTTATTCAAGCGTTCTCTTTGATTTTATTGACCCCTAGAAAAATAATTGAGGTGCTTTTCTGGATTGGGAGATGGAAAGGTGACACAGTACTATGGTATTGCTGCGGGAGTAACCAAAGTGAAGAGAATGAAGCTCCTTCCGGCCACCCACCCTCGTCTTGGATGAAGGCAGTGTCTCGCACACAAGACACCCCCACCAGCTCTCCCCAAAGTGGAACCTTATCTTTTTATTCAGCAATTTAGTCTGTAAGGTTTGAGGTGATGCTGATCAACCTCCTGTGAGAACTTTGCAGTTCTCTCCTCTTTATTTGGGTTCCCGAACTGACTAGGAGAGCCTGACCCCATTCCCCCTTCCTTTATTTAGTTCCAAAGCCTACTCTGTAAGTGCTACGATGATGCATTCCAATCTTATGTGAAGCTTGAGTGTGAAGCAACCTGCAGATGCCCTAGCTGCACTTTCACTACAGAGGGTAAGACCCAAAACAACTCTTATGATGATTAGAGGAAGAAATAGAAGCCCAAGGACACCAGGAACCAGGAGAGGTCCGAGAGAAGCCACTCATGGCTTCATAAACCTGTGAACACTGAGACATTAAAAACCTCCTGTCTTCTAAGCAGGCTGTAATCTACTAGCCCTGCAGGGTAATTGACGCTTGGGCTTGGGACGCTCACAGCCACTGTCTTCCGGGAGGGGCTGGCTCTTTGGAGCACATTTTTGCCCATCTGCTGTCTAGCACTAGCTCTGAGTGAATTAATGGGGGAGATTGATGAGACATACAAATGACTGCCAGTATTTTTAATATGACAAGAAGGCATATGGGTAAGGACACAGAGGATATTCCTGTACTCATTTAGATAGGAAAAAAAGCCAATATACACTCCACTCAAAAACTCTGAGTCTGCATACTATTAAGTAAGATCTCAAGTCACAGAAAAACTACGATAGTCATAAGTTTCAGTCATTTGGCATGTTTGGGAAAAGGAGAATTCCACAGACGTGATTTTTAGAAACTGCTGCATGCCCTTATGTTAGAAGTGGCTCTGTATCCACGCAGCTGCAGGAACACCAGGCTCTCCTAAGACTAAGCACAAGTCCTCTGCACCCCATCTTATGTGCCAATTCTTTGTGAAGTCTTCCATGTTAACATCCCAAGATTACATGTCAGTTCCGCAGATTAAACATTACTGAAACTGAAATCTAGACCACTTTGTTATATTTATTGGCCATTTATAAATGTCCCCCATGGCCAGGTGCAGTGGTTCATACCTGTAATCCCAACATTTTGGGAGGCCAAGATGGAAGGATCACGAGGTCAGGAGTTTGACAAGAGCCTGACCAAGATGGTGAAGCCCTGTCTCTACTAAAAATACAAAATTTAGCCTGGCATGGTGGTATGTGTCATGGTGGTATAGCTGGCTATAATCCCAGCTACTCAGGAAGCTGAGGCAGGAGAATCACTTCAACCCAGAAGTAGAGGTTGTAGTGAGCCGAGATTGCTCCACTGCCCACCAGCCTGGGTGACAAAGTAAGACTCCATCTCAAAAAAAAAAAAAAAATAGAATGTAGCCCACATCAACTGAATTGCTTGTCCAGTGGTCTAATACTTGACTTTTCTAGCCAAATGTAAACCTGGAGAGCACAGATGAAAGACTAATCTTTTACACCTGCTATGATTTGGATGTTGGTGCCCCCCCCCAAAATTTCTATGCTGGAATCTAACTCCCAGTGTCACGGTATTCACAAGTGGAGCCTTTAGGCTGTGATTAGGTCATAAGGGCTCTGCCCCCATGAATGGATGAGCGCCTATTTGGAAGAGGCTTCGGGAGCCACACAGCAGGCACCACCCATGAGTAACAGGCCATCTCAAGACACCAATTCTGCTCATGCCTTGTCTTGGACTAACAGCTTTAATAACTGTGAGCCATACTTCTCCTCCCTCCCTCCCTCCCTCCCCTCCTCTCTCCCTCCCTCCCCTCCTCCCTTCCTCCCTTCTTCTCTTTCTTCTTCCCTTCCACTGAGACAGGCTCTGGCCCTGTCACCCAGGCTGAAGTGCAGTGGAGCGATCTAGGCTCCAGCCTGGGCTCAAGCGATCATCCCACCTCAGCCTCCTGAAAAACTGAAGGTGCACACACCACCACGTGAGCTAATTTTTGGTATTTTTTCGTTGAGCTAGGATTTCACCATGTTGCCCAGGCTGGTCTTGAACTCCTGGATTCAAGTGATTTGCCTGCCTCAGCCTCCTAAAGTGCTGGGATTATAGACATGAGTCCCCATGCCAAGCCAATTTCTGTTATTTATAAGTTACCCAGTCTAGGGTATTTTGTGATAGTGACCCCAGAAAACTAAGACAATCCCACATTTCCAATGGGTGGCAAATTGCTCTGATAAATATCTGCTGAGTGTTGACTGGGTATGCCCTTGACCATTTTTGTTTGAGACTAAACTGATTCCCACATGACCCACCTTGCCCCCTGATTCTAATACATTTTCCAGATTAAAGCTAATGTGGTCCCATTAAAACAAAACATATAATAACATTACTGATTCTACTAATGCCTCTGGCAATTGATTGAAATGTAACAAAACACCCTGGACTGAGTGGTCTATGCCAAGAGCAGTTTGGGCAGGGTATCATCTAATACACTTAGGATTCACTTACCCGTGTAGCTCCCAATTCTGCCAGTGTAAATTGGCAAAGTCTAGCAACTCCTTTGGTACATACTCCATTTTCTCAAGGGTTACAGTTTTAATCTGTTTCTCTGGGAAACACTTGGACTTGAATCTTGTTATAGGTTTAAAACTACATTTCCTAGATCTGCACCAGAGTGCCCCAGGGCACCACAGTCCATTCACAAGGGTGTCACAGGACACTTTAAGAAAAATACGGAGATATTCAACATTTATCAGGCCCCACGTGAACAACTCGCTTGGTGACTGTCAGTTTCAGCACTGGATCATGCTGCAGCCTCCAGTGGTGTCCTGTGTTTCTCGATTGAGATTTCAGCTGTGCGTGTGCCATTAGCAAATATTTGTGGTTGCTTAAGAATGTAGTACAAGTATTTTTTTTTGTTTTGTTTAAATGTAACATTTTTTCAAGTAATTACAAAATAAAAATAAACAAGTAAATAAATAAGTATTGAGGGGTAAACTTCATGAACAGAATTGTTGGGTATTTTATTTGGCCCAAGGCACTGCAGAAAATTAGAGATGCTAAGGTAGGCATCAGTTGAGGAAATCTGGCCATTTCTGAACTAGAAGCAATGAGATTTGGTCATCATAAGTCTCTCCTCAGGTGATTACTTCAGAGAATTTTATTCTGGCTTTCTCAGGCAAGGGCTGGCTAATGTCCTCAGACAGGAGAAAAGTCTGTTTCTATGGGCAGAAGAGGCTCAGCAGAATGTAGGGGTTCAAGCTCCTCAGCCTCTTAGGACCCTTCCCACCTGCTTCCATCTTTAGCTGCACTGACCATTCAATTTTCACAGTAATATAACCACCTGCTAGATTAGGCTTCAGGTGCAGCTTTCAGAAATCTCAGTCCTGTAGCTGAGGAGATCAGATTGATTTTAGGCAATAATAGCTTTCTGGTACATTTTGGACCTAGAATTGAGATTTTTAAATCCATGCATTTATCTTTTTTTTTTTCCTCCAAGATCTCTAGGATATTTGCAAGCAACCGATTAAATCCGTTCTACTTATTTTCAGTACTATTTACTATGATGGGCTTGGTTTCCAAAGGCACATGTTAATAGATGCTCACAGGTGAAAATTTAAGCAAGAGCTTTTTCACTGCTTGGGAAGGGCCCTCAGTGCCCCCTGCGTCACCGCAAATGGTCTGGTCACTGATGATCTTTAACTTCGTCAGAGTACGCAAATAATCCACTTCACTTTCTCATCCTTAAAGTTATGTTGTTCTAGAGCTACTCTTAGTATCACTGACTATATTAATGAAAGCAGAATAGAATTATAAAATATTTGCCTCCAATGCCTCTGTTCTGTTCCATTGGGACCCCTTCCTGAAAATTAACTCCAGATGGATTAAAGACTTAAACATAAGACCTGGCACCATAAAAACCCTAGAAGAAAATCTAGGCAAAACCATTCAGGACATAGGAGTAGGCAAGGACTTCATGACCAAAACACCAAAAGCATTGGCAACAAAAGACAAAATAGACAAATGGGACCTAATCAAACTCCACAGCTTCTGCACCGCAAAGGAAACAGTCACTAGAGTGAATCGGCAACCAACAGAATGGGAAAAAATCTTTGTAGTTTACCCATCTGACAAAGGGCTGATATCCAGAATTTACAAAGAACTCAAACAGATTTACAGGAAAAAAAACAAACAAGCCCATTCAAAAATGGGCAAAGGATATGAACAGACACTTTACAAAAGAAGACATACATGAGGCCAACAAACACATGAAAAAATGCTCATCATCAGTGGTCATTAGAGAGATGCAAATCAAAACCACATTGAGATACCATTTCACTCCAGTTAGAATGGCGATCATTAAAAAATCTGGAGACAACAGATGCTGGAGAGGATGTGGAGAAATAGGAACACTTTTACACTGTTGGTGGGAGTGTAAATTAGTTCAACCATTGTGGAAGACAGTGTGGCGATTCCTCAAGGATCTAGAAAAAGAAATTCCATTTGACCCAGCAATCCCATTACTGGGTATATATCCAAAGGACTATAAATCATTCTACTGTAAGGACACATGCACACGAATATTCATTGCAGCACTGTTTACAATAGCAAAGACCTGGAACCAACCCAAATGCCCATCGATGATAGACTGGACTGGGAAAATGTGGCACATATACACCATGGAATATTATGCAGCAATCAAAAATGATGAGTTTGTGTCCTTTGTGAGGACATGGATGAATCTGGAGAACATCATTCTCAGCAAACTGACATAAGAACAGAAAAAGAAATACCGCATATTCTCACTCATAGGTGGGTGAGAAAAATGAGAACACATGGACACAGGGAGGGGGGTCTACTACACACTGGGGTCTATTGGGGGGAATGGGGGAGGGACAGTGGGGGGAGGGGAGCTGGGGAGGGAAAGCCTGGGGAGAAATGCCAAGTGTGGGTGAAGGGGAGGAAGGCAGCAAAACACACTGCCATGTGTGTACCAATGCAACTATCTTGCACGTTCTGCACATGTACCCCAAAACCTAAAATGCAATAAAAATTAAAAAAAAAAAGAATAAAAAAGAATTATAAAATATTGTAGATTAACAAATTGGATCATAAAAATTATGGTAAAAATGGGAAAAGTAAAGTTCTAATAAGAAAAATGTTGGGAAAAAAAAAGTAGTCACTTGCCAGCTTAGGACAATATGAATGAGTTGGAGCTTGGGGGAAGCTGGGAACTAGACCTGCCCAGAAGCTGGAGCTAGAGCCTGAAGGGACAGACCTGGACGTCTATGGGAGTTTGTTGGGTGTCAGTAAATACTGCCTGCCTCTGTGGGTTTTCAGCAAAGCTTCTGGTGATCAGCTGGGATTGCTACAGAGTCAATAGTCAAAAAGAATAGGGCCTTTGGGAGGCCGAGGCGGGTGGATCATGAGGTCAAGAGATCGAGACCATCCTGGTCAACATGGTGAAACCCCGTCTCTACTAAAAATACAAAAATTAGCTGGGCATGGTGGCGCGTGCCTGTAATCCCAGCTACTCAGGAGGCTGAGGCAGGAGAACTGTTTGAACCCAGGAGGCGGAGGTTGCGGTGAGCCGAGATCGCGCTGTTGCACTCCAGCCTGGGTAACAAGAGCGAAACTCCGTCTCAAAAAAAAAAAAAACAAAAAACAAAAAACCAAGAAAAAACAAATAGGTCATGCAGAGCAGAAAAGAAAAACAAAAAGCCTTCGATCTCACTGCCTCTCTCTGCCTGCCATGAATATTGACCTTCAGAGCGCGATGCAGGTACTTCACTTCATTCTCCCAACCTGGCACAACTTAGTTGCCCAAAAGGACAACCAGAAGCCAGAAGTACAGAAAGAAGAGGATTCCGGGGACTTTAGCTTCCAGCTAGCCAACTCGACAGTAGAGCCATCAGTTTGCACACTCACCCAGTTGTCATCTGTTACCTGCTGACTCCTCAGGGGACCTCTTTCACCACTGCTGTCTCTGGCCCTATTCAACTACTCAAAAAAAATGTAAGAGAAACGGATTTCTCAGTTTCCTCTGGACTTCTTTATCCCTTCTAACCCCAGGTGCCATATGATGCTTTAGAACTCATTGACCTCAGCACCGGCCACTCTTCCCCTAAAATCCTTCCTGAGCTCTCAGATGAAGGTCAAGCACGTTTCCTCCACCATCTGTAGCACCAAGTTATTTCTGACACAGTATTTTCCTCACTATTTATAAGAACAGGGGTCTAGCTCTTTTTTTACTCAGCCAAGTATAAACTCCTTTAGACTAAGGATCATTGTAGTTAACACAGTGTAAATATCTAGTGAAAATCTTGGCCTATAATAAATCCTACACTAATTTTTCTTTGTTAGAATAGAAAGAAAAAGGGGAAGAAGGAACAAGGGAGTGGACTAAAAAAAGAGAAGAAGGAAAGAAGAAAAGGAGAAAATAACCAGCAAGGGCTGACTTTTATAATCTGCTATTTTTCATACCTCTCTTCCGATGCTTGGCCTTTACAGGTCAATGAACCCCAGGGCCCCTCCAAGGTAGCATTTGGTCTTCCACCCTCTGGTGTTAACTATTTATGTCACTGTAGGCAACTACTTTTTTCCAGATGGAACCAATCTTTTGACACCATGATAATAAGAAAAACAAAATCTGAACCTTAGTTTCTTTTAATAATTGTTATTTTGATAGATTTAGGGGGTTCAAGTGCAGATGTCTGACATGCATAAATTGTGTAGAGGCAAAGTCTGGGCTGTTAGCGTACCTATCACACAAGTAGTAAATATTTTACCCACTACGTCATTCTTCAAACCTTGCCCCCTTCCCACCCTCCCACCTTTTGTACTCTCCAAGGCTGTTCTCTCGCTCCCAAACGTCCATGTGCATCTGTTGTTTAGCTCCACTTATAAGTGAGAATATGCAGTATTTGTCGTTCTGAGTTATTTCACTTGGCATAATGGTCTCCAGACTCATCCATGGTGCTGCAAAATACATGATATCATTCTTTTTAATGGCTGAGTAGCATTCCATATATACTATATATATTAACATACATACAACTACGTAGTATATGTGTAGTACCTACATATACTGTATATACTAACTCCTCAATGTGTCACATATATATGTATGTATATGTATATATACATTGTGTATATATACATACTACATATATGTATTTATGTATATGTACTGTATATATACACAGTATATATATGCAGTATATATGCACAGTATATGTATATACTATATACGTATATACTACAATATATATGTGTATACTATATATGTATAATATAGTATATATGTGCTGTATATACTACATATATGTAGTATACCGTAAATGCTATATATATAGTAGCACATATAGGTAGTGTGTATGCGTGTGTGTGTGTGTGTGTGTGTGTGTAGTATACTATATGTATATATAATGTAATACTACATATGGTATTGGTTAATACTGTATGCAGTATTATGTAGTATCTATAGTATTATAATACTATATATAGTATTGTGGTATATATGCAACACCCACACACATGCATGAATATATATATATATTTTTACCATATTTTATTTATCCAGTTCTGCGTTGATGGACACTTAGGTTAATTCCTTACCTTGCTATTGTCAATAGTGGAGTGACAAACATATTAGTGGAGGTATCTTTTTGACATAATAACTTATTTCCCATTGGATATATGCCTAGTAGTGGGATTGTTGCACAGTATGGTAGTTCTCTTTTTAGCTCTTTGAGAAGTTTTCATACAGCTTTTTATAGAAATTTTACTAATTTATATTTCCATTGACAGTATACAAGGATTCCCTTTTCTCTGCATCCTCACCAATATCTGTTGTTTTTGAATTTTTAATAATAGACATTCTGACTGATGTAAGATGGTATCTCATTGTGGTTTTAATTTGCATTTATTTGATGATTAGTGATGTCGAACATTTTTTCACAGTTGTTGACCACTTGTATGTCTTTTTGAAAAATATGTTTATGTCTTTTGCCCACTTTTTGATGAGATTATTTGTTGTTGTTGTTGAGTTGTTTGAGTTCCCTGTAGATTCTACATTTTATCCCTTTTTCAGATGCATTCTTTCCAAGTACTTTTTTCCATCTATATGCTAGCTGTTTACTAGGTTGATTGTTTACTTTGCTCTGCAGAAGCTTTTTAGGTTAATTAAGTCTGGTTTGTCTATTTTTGTTTTTGCTGTATTTGTTTTTGAGAACTTTTCATAAATTTCTTGCCAAGGCCAATGTCCAGATGGTTTTTTTTTTCTAGCTTGTTTTCTAGTATTGTTACAATTTCAAGTTTTACACTGAAATCTTTAATTCATTTTGAGTTAATTTTTATATTTGGTGAGAAATAGGAGTCAAGTTTTATTCTTCTGCATATAACAATCTCATTTTCCCAGTACATTTATTAAGTAGGGTGTCCTTTTTCCAGTGCATATTTTTGTGGACTTTGTTTCAGATCAATTGATCATGGGCCTGTGGCTTTTCTTCTGGGTTCTTTATTTTATCCCATTGTTCTATGTGTGTATTTTTATATAAATAGTATGCTATTTCATTTGGTATGGCCTTTAATATAACTTGAAATCAGGTAATGTGATGGCTCCAACTTCTTTCTTTTTGATGCGAATTTATTTGGCTATTCTGGTCCTTTTTTGGTTCCATATGAAATTTTGAATTGTTTTTACTAATTCTATGGACAATGATTTGGTAATTTGATAGGAATTGTGTTGAAACTATAGATTGCTTTGGACAATACGGTCAGTTTAATCATATTGATTCTTCTAATCCATGAGCCTGGGATGTTTTTCTACTTATTTGTGTCTTCTGTGAGTTCTTTCAGCAGTGTTTCGTAGCTATAGAACTATTTGACTTCCTTAGTTAAACGTACACCTTGGTATTTTAGATTTTCTGTAAATGTGATTGTATTCTGAATTTGGTTCTCAGCTTGATCATTATTAGTGTATGGAAATGCTATTGATTTTCATACATTAATTTTTTTATCCCAAAAGTTTACTGAAGTATTTATGAAATCTAGAAGTCTTTGAAAGGAATCTTTAAGGTTTTCTAAGTATCAGACCATATCATTAATGAGCAGAAATAGTTTGACTTCCTGTTTTCCAATTTTTATGTCTCTTATATATCTTGCCTGATGACTTTGGCTTGGACTTCCAGTGCTGGTTAAATAGGAGTAGTGAGACAGACTGGGCATTCTTGTCTTGTTTCAGTTCTTAGAGAGGATGCCTTCAACTTCAGTATGGCGTTAGTCATGACTTTGCCATATACAGCTTTTATTAATTTAGGTATGTTTCTTTGATGCTGAGTTTGATGAGGGATTTACCATGAAAAGATGCTGAGCTTTATCAAATGAGTTTTCTACAACTATTGAGATTATCATATGGCTTTTGATTGTAATTCTGTTATGTGGTGAATCACTTGTTTAAGACATTACCTGGATGTGATTTCCTTTTAAATCCTAAAGACTGCAAAACAGCTTGTAGAAGAATGGCAGAACCGCCAAAACAAAACAAAGTGGCTTTATCTCTTAGTAACGTGACGTCGAGCATGTCAGTTTCTGAGCCTCCATTTGCGGCATTCAATGATAGCGACAACTCCCATTTTCTGAGTGTTTCTGGATGTTCCATGTGCATTATTTGACTTAGTTTTTTCAATGGCTGTGTTAGGTAACTATTATTATCAACATTTGTATAGCTTCAACATAACTGGCTAAGATTACACATCAAGCTAGAGGAAGATCCAAAATTTTATTCTAAAAATCATCTATTCAGCCCTCCACTACAAAATTTACTATTGAAAGGGAATGCTGCTTATCTGCCCTGCCTATGACACACAGGACCAAATCAACTAATAAATGTGAGTGCTGTTTGTAAACCACTAATTACAAGCTATAAAAATTTTTATTGAAATAGAACTTTGTCTCCTGAGTCAGTTGCTGTACAAAATAATGTTTTGACCACTTTCCGAGCTTGTAAAATTTCAGCGTTGGTTTTGATTTTATTATTTTTGTCTTTTCCTTTTCATTGTCAGCTAGTCAGCTACATTTGCTTTTTGTTCTCAGTCTTTCTATTTCTAGGTGCCTTGTCACAACCTGTGGAACTTACTTTTGTGGGTGGAAAACTAGACAGTCAGAAGAGGTGCTGAGTAGATTTAAATGTGGAAAATGCAAATTATGAAATATAAGTTACATGGCATTTGGAATATGAATTTTGAATATAAAACAAACTTTTACCCTATTTTAACAAAATCTATGTCCAGTTTCTCAGGTGTTTTCTCAAGAGTTGAGATCAAAAAGACTAATTGGTTTTGAATAAATAAGATTTAATTATATGGTAAAGCCAATGTCTTATTAGTTACAAAATATTCCATGCAGATGTTTAGCATTAAAATACATTTACCAACAGACAACATAAAAATGACTGTGACTAATGCAAACTGGCATCAATATGTTGATTTTATCCTAAAAAAAAAAAAACGATACGAAAATTGCAGAAGGGGTACATTTTCTTCCATTGGCAATTTATGAAAAACTAGAAATACAGTTATGAAGTTTTTTTGAAAAAAGATAACTTCATTAAAACACTGCATTATCCAAAATGAAAACTCACAATTTCATTTTTGCTACTTCGGTTTTATACACACCTTTAATTTGGGGAATCCACTTGCACATAGGGAGAATTATACTATAATTTATTAAATGTGGCCATAATTTTCCTTCATTTTTGAGAGTACAATTGGCTTGCTTAGTCCACAATCACTTTAGTGCCCAATTGTCTACACAACTAATTGCAAATTTAAAATGTTACTGGGTAGAGGCTCTGGGAAATGTGTTCCTGATGTCTGCCAATGCCAATAGTTGCCCGATGAGAACCAAAAAATTCACTTTGAAGGACAGAGCTGGCTCTGCATATTGAAAGAGATGAATCTTGTTAAAATTGCATTTGAACATAGAATGCAAGCAAGACACTGGAAAAAACCAAAGTGTAATTAGATTTAAGTGTAGATTTTTCAAAGGAGCCTTGTTATTAGAGCTTTTTAGTCAGTGAAAGATGGATTAGCAGAGAAATCAAGCAAAACAGATGTAAAGGATTCTCCTTTAATGAAGTGTTTCTGTGAGTGCGTCTCCAGAGTGTTGGGAAGCGACCAATAGGAGTGTTTTGACATTTTGGCATTTCGACCAGCGGCTGGAAGAGAAGCCTTTGCTAGTTTTCAGCACCTTCCATTGTACACCCTAAAGTGTCAGAGAGACTTTCACAGCAAAGGTGAGAAGTGTTACATGCAACGGACCAGGCTAGACTTCATCATTTGAAAAAGTTCTGAGAATCGATAGCTTCTCACCCAGGTAGGGTTGTTCATTTGCAATAATTCCAGTTTCTACTGTGTATAGAAATAAAAAAAAGGAAAGGCAGATTGCAAATATCTTTTATGTTCCAGAGTGAGGGCTGCATTTTGAACTGCATTTTGGAACCAGTTTAAGTAATACATTTTTATTCATAGTCGCAAAAATAGGTTCAGAATTTGTAGAGGTTGCTGACCCATGATTCAGTGATATCACGATAAAGTACAAATTATATTTTATTATATAGAAGCAGCTTTAGCCTTCCTTCTACCTCCAGGTCCATGGAAGAAAAAAAGCAAAACCAAGTAAAACTGTGCAATCTGCCATCTCATTCTCTCTATGAACAGTTTTCTCTTCCCAGTGCAATCGAAACACACATATGGTGCCCAGAATTAACATCGTGAAAAGGATCCCATTGCTCTGCAGAGAAGAGAGTAGTGAGTCATATTCTGAATCCATTTGCACAATCTAGGAATTCAAAAGTTAAGGTCAACACACATGTGTGAATTTTCACCTCTCACTCCCTCTCTCTACCCATGAGTTCACACTCCAATCTCAATTCAACACTACACATTCATTCTTGTTTTTCTTCTTTTCATGTTTGCAATTTTCTTCTCCAGTGGTGAGAAAACCAACTCCCATTTCTTTACCTGATCAATTTCCCGTTATGCAACGAACGTCCTCTCACCCATAGGCACACCCCTATGTAGGAGCCCTCAATACCCAGCTTCCCTAGCACGTGAATGTCATGCTCACTCTCCCTGTGCTTCTACACTCTGAGCCAGATGTTTGTCTGGCTTTACATCCCTCACTCCCTCTGGCTCTATGACCCCACTGCAGGAAATCTTCACATGGATCCCCTTGCACAGGGTCATGAATACCCAGCTCCATATACACCTCACACTAGGCCATCATCTGGGCAAGGACATTCTTCTCACTCTCGTTGGGAGTCAACACCTTGCCTTGGGCAACTGCTCCCTCCAATGCCAGGCTAGTGTAAAAGCCTGTTTTGCTTCATCTGATAAATTTTGCCAGAATTGACCAGAAATAAAAGGGAAAGAAAGGACAGGGAGAGAAGCTAGGGAAGGAGAGGGAGAGGCGAGAAAGAGAAAGAGGAAAGCTCATGGTTGACTTTTGGTAGATGCACTTCATCAGGGTGAGGACGTTGCCTCCTATGCTTTCATTACCAAAATGTGTTTGTGTGTGTGTATTTAACACAACACACATACATTTTAAGTTTTATTAAAACTTTTTTCTGTAGCTATAGAAATATTCTCATATGGCTTTTCTCCTTTTCATACATTTAATGGAATGCAGAATGCTGACTTTGTTAAGTGTATTAAATAACTTAAATTCTTGTCTACATGTGTACTTGTCTTATTTATTATTATTACTATGCTGTAGCTCTTTATACAGTCCGGAATTAATTCTTGGTTGGCTATATGTGTTGCAATATTTTTTCTTCCATTCTGTGACTTTTAATCTGTTAATTTATTTTCTGACATTTATTAACTTCCAAAAGTTTAATTAGGTATTGATCATATGGGGCAGGGAACAGGGAGATGTAAATGGGTTGGGTTTGGATCATAATCTGGAAAGACACAATCTTAAGTGCCATAATCCCAAATGTTGAAATCCCTAACGATCAGAATCCCTAATATCTAAGTTCCCAAAGTCTAAAATTCCTAATGTCTAAAATCCTGAAAATCACTATCACAGGATAGTTCTTCATGTTAGAGAGGACTACCACCTTGTTATTTTTTAATATAGCAGAAAACAGGTTTCAGTTGAATCCCCAAACCATGCCAGGTTTGGAATTAGGTACAATTAGGCTTTGAAAAGTAAATTTTAAGATGTTACCAATAAAGGGTTTTGTTACTTTGTTTTTGTTGTTGCTGTGGTTTTACCATTCAGTCCGATGCATTTGGCAGAAAAATCAGATGAGTGGATTGGCCACAAAAATAATGGAAACTTCAGTTTTAAAATATGCTATTCGTCTGCATTGGCATTCATTCTAGCTGATGACATTTCAGGACCTTTGAATGAATTAAAGCCACATTTGCTGTAAGAAGCCAGTGAAGTTACCGACTGGTTCAAAAATAATTACATGCATGGTGTGATAGGACCTACAAAAGTGTTGTTGGTCTACCACCAATAATCGTTCCCGCCAAATTTGTGGCCTATATATGAACACATGTGGAATAAATTTCAATGTACCCAAAACAGCATAGAAGTGTGGCACAGAAGATGGGAAAAATTATTACAGAATGCTCTTGTCAGTGTATGTCAGATCAAGAAAGAATTTGAAACTGAGCAGTGCCACATAGAAAATGAACGTGAACATATTCTCTGAAAAGAGGATGTACTAATAGCTATCCCTGTAATACATTTATTTTACAATTTACAATATTATGTTTTTCATCTTTGCATCATTTCCAACACTGCAAGTATAAATTGTGTAAACAGTTTTAGAGAGTTCTGATTTGTTTTATGCATTTTTTACAAATGTGACTCCATCAAGGCTTATAGTCACAAAGTTGGCTTTGTGTGTAAGCACTGTGCACGTGTGAGAAAACATTGAAATTCCTCAGTAAATAGAGATGCCTTTTTTTTATGCATCTGCATTTGCAAAGATAAAATTTCTCTAGACCTCAGCTTTTTTGGGTGATTCCATATGTGGTGGGGACCCATCATGGTTTTTTTAACAACCTTGTGAAAAGTTCTAAGTTGTCCTTCATTGTATTTCGAATGACTGCATTATGAAGCTGGGTGCACACATCACAAGACATAACAACTGCATTTCTGTGTTTCAATTTTTGACCTGTTTCTTTCTTTCTTTTTTTTTCTTTGAGATGGAGTTTCGCTCTTGTTACCCAGGCTGGAGTGCAATGGCGCGATCTCGGCTCACCGCAACCTCCGCCTCCTGGGTTCAGGCAATTCTCCTCCCTCAGCCTCCTGACTAGCTGGGATTACAGGCACGTGCCACCATGCCCAGCTAATTTTTTGTATTTTTAATAGAGACGGGGTTTCACCACATTGACCAGGATGGTCTCGATCTCTTGACCTCGTGATCCCCCCTCCTTGGCCTCCCAAAGTGCTGGGTTTACAGGCATGAGCCACCGCGCCCGGCCTTGACCTGTTTCTTTATGACTGTGTTTGTCTCATAACTATTATGGCTGTATAACTGTCATTAACATATCTGATTATTTATGCTTGCAAAAATATGTACATCATTATTACCTGTTTTATTGTAAAGTAATCTGCGAAGTGGTCTGTCATGTTTTTCTACTTTTCTCAAATATCTCTCTTTCTAAAGATGTAAATGAGTATCTTTAATTTTTTTTTAATTTGTATTATTTTTTCCATAATTATATTTTCAGGATTTTCATGTTTCAGAATTTCAATCCTCAAGATTTTGGCATCTGAGATTATGTCTTTTGGGATTATGATCAGCTCATAACTGAGCCCTAATAATTATTGTCCAATTTGATTGTCTGTATTTTGTTTAGATTTTCTACCCATGGTGACAAAGGTGAGATTAGCCTGTGGTGTTTCTTTCTCACAGTACGTTCTCTTGTTACTTTCTTTGATTAACATGGTTATGATAATCTTTTTTTTTATTATTTTTTATTTTTTAAACAGAATCTCGCCCTTGTTACCCAGAGTGGAGTGCAATGGCGCGATCTCGGCTCACCGCAACCTCCGCCTCCTGGGTTCAGGCAATTCTCCCACCTCAGCCTCCCGAGTAGCTGGGATTACAGGCACATGCCACCAGGCCCACCTAATTTTTTGTATTTTTAGTAGAGACAGGGTTTCACCTTGTTGACCAGGATGGTCTCGATCTCTTGACTTCGTGATCCACCCGCCTCGGCCTCCCAAAGTGCTGGGATTACAGGCTTGAGCCACTGCTCCCGGCCCAGTTATGATAATCTTATAAATGAGTTGAGGAGTATTTGCTCATCTTCTATCTTCTGGAATGTTTAAATTTTTTTAAATTTGTCATTGAATAATTGGCAAAAGTTGTTGGTGAAGCCTTTCAGCTTTGCATTTTGACTGTGAGATTAATTTGCTGCAGAGTTTGTGATTTTATTGAATTTAAGATTATTTAGATTTCACCTTGGGCTAGTTTTGTTAAGTTATAGGTTTCTAAGATTTTCTCCATTATATGTAACTATGCAAATTGACTGAAATAAAGGTATAATTAGTCTATTCAATTGGGTGTCTGGATTATTAAAAATAATAAAATTAAACGTTTATTTTATGCTATGTGTATATTAATTTCCCTTGTTAAAAATGAGGACATAAATAGCAAAAAGTTTTTAAAATAAAATATAAAATGTTATTATAACATCAGTTGAGGGAAAGAGTTTTTAAAAAGGATACAGAATTATTAAGCATAAAGTAAAAGATTATAAAATTTGCTTTACTAAAATTAAAAAAATTAGACACCATAAGAAAAATGAAAAGTCAAGCCACAGAATGGGAAGAAAAACTTGCAAACGATAACTAACAAAGAATTAATACCCAATCTGTGGTGAAAAACTATAACATAGCAATGAAAAAAGACACATAGAGATATGGATTAAAAATGGCAAATAAAATTTACAAATTAAGGTATCTACATGAAGACACCATAACTAGGAATGCATTTAAGGCTGACCGAACATTTATGGTGGTGTAGAGCAGTGGGAACTGTTGTACGCTGCTGGCAAAATTCCAAACCAGTGCAAACACATGGGATAGCCTTCTGGCAATATCCAGTAAAACTTGTGTTTGTGTGAACTTATAATCAGCAATTCCACTCCTAGGTATCTGCCCCTGAGAAGTTAATGCTCATGAGTACCAGGATATATCCTAGAATGTTCATAGATGCATTTTCTGAAATAGTCTGAACCTAGAAAGTATTCAGATTCGTATGCCTTATAGAATAAATACATATATTGTGGTAGGTTTATACAAATGATATTACATAAAACAACAATGACAAGAAAAATTACAGTTATCTTCAACAACGCGAATATTCCACAAAGCATACTATTGAGGGAAAAGGCCAGGCCCAAGAGAGACGGTGAAATTTCCGGTGTAATCATGTCACCCTGAACATCAGATCGGGGACACTTCTGTCCCAATCCCTTCATCTCACGGAAGTGCTGCAGTGTCTCAGGCTACACCATCAGGCTCCCAGTTCTGCTTGTGACTTCACCTCCTCCTGGCCACCACCCCGTGACTGTCTCCACTCTGGGCTCACTGGCTATCATGCTGATTTTGAACACCCCAGGCAAGGTCACTCTTTGAGTCTTTGCATGGGTCTCCTTCTGTTTAGAGCCCTCTTCCCCAGATGGCCAGATGGCCACTGCAGCACTTCCTTCAGATTCTGATGACAATGTTCTGCTTTCAATGAAGCTTTCTCAGGCCATTCCCTTTTGCTTTATTATTCTCCTAAATATCATCAGTACTTTATTATTCATGTGTTCATTTATTCATCTTATTAATCAACTGTCTGCTCCTACTAAACTGTAAGCTATGTATATTGATGCAAAAGTAGGTGCAGTTTTTGCCATTAAAAGTGAGGGTAAAAAAATCTCAATTACTTCTAATAGCAAAACCTGCAATTACTTTTGCACCAACCAAACACCTTTTTTTAAAATTGCTTCATCCTTAGTTCTTCTTATACAGTGTCCATCTCATAGTTGGTATTAAATGAATACTAGTTTATTCAATGGTAAAACAAATGGGAAATCCACACTCAAATTTCAGGAAAGTGATTAGCACTGAGGGTGGTAGATGGAGGCAATATTAGAAGCTGGTGGCTTATGTGTACTGATTAAATGAGTTTCATTCAATAGTGAATAACCAAAAGCATATCATGCAAAGATGTTAACAGCACTTTAATATCAGCTGTGTATATATGGATTCCTGTTATGTTATTTCCTTTACTTTCCTATATGTTTGAATTTGAAAGTGTTTATAATTATTTTAACATAAACAAGAGAAACAACTTTGGAAGTTTGGCATGCTACATTGTTCTTTTGGGATATAACATGGTATTTCCTTTAAACTCAGTGTTTCTCAGAGATATTTGAACATCAGATGCATTTTTTCAATTGAACAGCTGTAAACGTTTTCTGCAAATAAATGTGGTTCCCTGTTTATTTTACCACTCCACCAACCAATATTTATAAAATACCAACTACGAGTTAGACACTTGTTTAAAAACTGAGGATAGAGTAGTTAAAAAGATGATACCATGTTATCAGGTGGGTTCTAGTCCAATGAGGACAGACAGATGACAAACAAGTGGAATAAACGGACGATTCAATGCAGGGATGGTAGATTAAGTAGTGGGGATGTTACAGAGAAAGACAGACAGTGGCCTGGGGACAAAATAAACTTTACTTCACTCTCCTTTCAACTTGGGTCTTGTTTGTCTCTAAGATTTGCCGATATGTACAAGGACAAAAGCTGTTCTATAAAATACTTTAACACTGAGACATTTACAGAAGTAGATCTCACCCACATTGTTTTAGTTATGTATGTATGTATATATGTATCAGTTTTCTAATTATGCCACTTGATTTCCCAAATCAAGTATGTAATATTAATAAACATCACAAACAGTAACTCCTATTTATTTCCTAAATCAATCTGCATAATTTAGTAAGTTCGAGCCGCATGATTTGGTAATGAATATGATGTACTGTTTATGTAGATTATATTAATTTATATTCACCTCTGTGCTTGTCTAACAGAATTAATTCTTTAAGTTATATGTGGAGTTCTGCCTTGGATTTTGAGGAAGAAGGGGCTACAGATATACATATGTCCTCAAGGAAAATGACCAATGTGTAACTGTTTTTCATTTTATTTTGGCTTCCTGGAGGCTTATAGCCCATTCTTACCAAATAAATTATATAGAATCTTGGACAAACTAAACTAAGTCAAGATGAACCTGGTTAGAACGATAAAATAATAATAATATTAATAAATTCTTCGAAGAAGAAAAGTGGCAGAAAGATTTGCTAGAAGAATTTTTTTTTTTAAATTTTTATTGCATTATAGGTTTTGGGGTACATATGCAGAACGTGCAAGGTAGTTGCATAGGTACACACATGGGAGTGTGTTTTGCTGCCTTCCTCCCCTTCACCCACACTTGGCATTTCTCCCCAGGCTATCCCTCCCCAGCCCCCCCCCCACTGTCCCTCCCCCATTCCCCCCAGTAGACCCCAGTGTGTAGTAGACCCCCTCCCTGTGTCCATGTGTTCTCATTTTTCTCACCCGCCTATGAGTGAGAATATGTGGTATTTCTTTTTCTGTTCTTGTGTCAGTTTGCTGAGAATGATGTTCTCCAGATTCATCCATGTCCTTACAAAGGACACAAACTCATCATTTTTGATTGCTGCATAATATTCCATGGTGTATATGTGCCACATTTTCCCAGTCCAGTCTATCATCGATGGGCATTTGGGTTGGTTCCAGGTCTTTGCTATTGTAAACAGTGCTGCAATGAACATTCGTGTGCATGTGTCCTTATAGTAGAACGATTTATAGTCCTTTGGATATATACCCAGTAATGGGATTGCTGGGTCAAATGGAATTTCTTTTTCTAGGTCCTTGAGGAATCGCCACACTGTCTTCCACAATGGTTGAACTAATTTACACTCCCACCAACAGTGTAAGAGTGTTCCTCTTTCTCCACATCCTCTCCAGCATCTGTTGTCTCCAGATTTTTTAATGATCGCCATTCTAACTGGCGTGAGATGGTATCTCAATGTGGTTTTGATTTGCATCTCTCTGATGACCAGTGATGATGAGCATTTTTTCATGTGTTTGTTGGCCTCATGTATGTCTTCTTTTGTAAAGTGTCTGTTCATATCCTTTGCCCATTTTTGAATGGGCTTGTTTGTTTTTTTCCTGTAAATCTGTTTGAGTTCTTTGTAAATTCTGGATATCAGCCCTTTGTCAGATGCGTAAACTGCAAAGATTTTTTCCCATTCTGATGGTTGCCGATTCACTCTAGTGACTGTTTCTTTTGCCATGCAGAAGCTGTGGAGTTTGATTAGGTCCCATAGAATTTTTTAAAAATTATTTTTATGTCTTCAAATATTTGAGAAGTGTATACCATTTATCTGTTGACCCCAGAAGGCCTGACTAATATCAACGAGTAAAAATTTAACACAGGAAATAACTTTCTAGTTATCATAACCATTAAGATGGACCGAAACATCTCATTAATGTCTAATAAGCACGTCTACTATACATGGCAAAGTCTTGAAGTTTCTTTCCAATTCTGCAGTTTCCTAAATCTGTAAATGTTGTTCCTCTGATATTTATGCCAATCTTCTCTCTAATCAGGAATTAGGGAGCTCACTTCCCACAAAAGACCAATGCTCCTTCCTCATTTAGTTTCTCTCCAAAGGCTCTGACATCTATTTACAAAAATTCTTAGTGTCACAGAGTTCAATGAAGGGTGTTTGCACATATGTAAATAAGCGTGCATGCCTTGTCCGGGGTTGTTAAAAGTTACTGATGCGTGCCATAAATTTTTAAGAGTCATCTGCTGCTCTGGGCAGAGGCCATGGCTGGTAAGGCTGTTGTGCTGCCATCCACTCATCATAAATCCTTCAGAAGCCTTCGCACTGTCATGGGCAATTTTGTTTTTATTGTTACTCTTTCATTTAACAAAACATGATAAATTGGTTCTGTCTATTGTGCATTTCTCAAATAGCCACTTCCTGGTTCATTATCATGATTATATGACACGTGAAAAGAATAGGGAAGGCTGAGTTAATGGGGCTGTCTACGAGCCACAGACTGCCTGGAAACTAAAACTATCTGCATGTTGACAGCATCACAGCTGAGTATCAGAACCCACCAGATGTCCCTGAGCTGTGACCAAAACCAAGGAGCCTTTCTTTGTTGACACCCCACTCACACACACCAACACACACACAAGTGTATGCATTAAAGAAAGATGACAGGTCAGTATAGTGCAAAAAGTAATAGAAATAAGAAATAAAGTATTTAATGTTTTCTTTATGAGTCTCTCAATTGCTTTCTATGTATCCCCTATAACTCTCAGTATTGTGCAAAAAATCCAATTAACAATTTCATAAATCGATTACAAGAGATTTTTAAGTGAATTTATCAGATATTGAATGGATGTTTTTCATCACACAATGGCTAAATTCAATTTCCAGTAAATTCTTTTTTTAACCTAATCCCAGAATATGCTGACCTATATAACATAATTTTGTGTTAGGTATTTGGTGACAGAAACAAATGCTATTTGGTCATCACAATCTCATGATTATAATTCATCAAAGTGCATTCAGAAACGATCTTACTTGATTCAGCAACAATATCAACAAAACAGCAAATACTAAATTGAGGTGGAGTTAGATATTTTCTAACAGCAGAAACAGTTTTTCTAGGCCCACAGTTTTATGTGTGTACTGCACATAACCAACAATAGTAGTGATGAGAACTAACATGGGCACAGACCTTGGGAGTCTGAAGTTGATTTGCTCACCTGTGCTCTCCTTTGATCATTCTGATTCTGCTGAGAGGTAGACAGGTTCTACATTTTCCAAATGAAACACTAAAGACTCACAGAGATTAAGTGACTTTTGGAGATGAATCTAAAATGTGCTATGCTGGATTTCTGGCTTCAAAATCTGTCTGTTTTTCCCCCGCGTTTTATAACTCTGTCTCTCTGTCCATTAAAAAATCTGTTCCTTCCCCTGCCACACTATGCCTTGTGGCTGATGCCTCAGTAACACTGAAATGCTGTCGGTGAGCAGACTTGCCATGTGATTCCAGAAGCCCATGTCTTTCACAAGCTATTCTGATTGCTTGGAATTCTTCTTCAGATGAACAATGAAGCTCTTACTGATCCTATAAAATTCTTCACTGTCATCATCTCCTTACTATCACATTTCCAGACACCTTTGAATATTTTTTCAAGCTTTGTATTTAATGTTCAAACACATCCCAAAATGGAATTTCTTCCAGCTGCGACATTTGTCAGTCTTCAGCCTTTTGTGCTTCTTTTATCCTTTCCTTGACATATTTGTTGGTTTTATGTTGTTGTTTGCTAGAAACTTTCAGAAAAACACTGTAGACATTTGTAAATATATTAGTGTATCTTCTAAACAAGTATCGTTTCCCATTTGTAAGCTATTTATGATTATGTCATTTCTTCCCCAACATGTCATTAACTGTCCCCAATTTTTTCAACATGTTTCTTCCATTGGCTTATTCAAATAAGGATTAGACAAGAGTGTCACACTGTACCTCCCTTAGTCTATAACAGGCTCCCCACCCACCTCCTACATATCCCCCATGCTTTTTGTTTCTTAAAGAAATGATAGAATTTCTCAAAGTCTGGATTTGATTCATTGTATCTCCTGCTAATTAATATGTTCCTTTATCTTATTTCGTATTAATTAGGCAATTAAGTCTGGATGCTTGATTACATTTAGGCTTTATATACAGAGAGATGAAACTTGATTAAATGCTTGATTAAATTCATTTTGTATGTATGTATATATGAATAATTGAATTAGGGTGTGAGGCATTTCCTATTGCACCATATCAAAGAAGTACAATCTCAAGGTTTCCACTTTGAAAAGCAGTCAATGTAATATCTTGGTTCAGACGTTATCAATCTGATCCATTCATTAATGACATCCCTGTCTGTCTTTCCCAGTGGATTTCACCCATGATAAAGAAGCAAACAAAAGACAATAAATACTTGTTGCCTAGCACCATCACTTCATTGGAAGTAGCAAAACGGTAATTTCTAAATTCAAAAATGTATTTATGTATTTTTAAATAACTTTTTTACAACAAACTTAGTTACATCAAGTGTTTTCTTTGCTAAAATGCAGTCCACACTGGAAAGGCAGGATAAATGTTGTCATTTTCTTTTACTTAGCAATATTTAGAACAATCAATGGGTGTCCTAGCAAACTCCAAAGTTGGTCAATAAGGTTATTGCTTTCAAAAATGTATTATTATTATGAATGAATGAGCATTTGGACACTTATATGTATGTATATGTATGTGTACATTTTAAAAATAATTTTTATGGTATAATTTACTCCATCGCAGTTGTCATTCTCTTGGTTGCTCAAATTTTCTCATCAAGGGCAGTAGAAATTCATTTTTCATGTGGTCTCTTACATAGATGGCCTCTTGTTCATCTGCGATAATTTTTTGCTTTCAACATGACCAAATGTCCCAGGCTCATATTTTATTACATGAGACCTTTTGAATTAAAAAAAAATTCAGCCATTTTGAAGATACAAAGGGACAACATAATACAGTTCAAACGAATACATATTTTGCTCTTTTCCCAGAGTCAGCCGGTTCAGGGAGCGCTGGATCCTTAGAGTAAAATAGTGTTTTGATATCGTAGGGGATAAAATGTTAATTGGTCCTGGCTTTTGATTACTTCAATATATATTTCTTAGAAGAGAAAAAAAAATAAGTGTGTGACAATTTTTGAACTTATGTAAAGATTATATGATTTTATTTTTATTGAAATTCTCCTTATATTTTTGTGTTTTCTTTCTCTTATGAAGAAAATCTTCCTTCCTAATTATACTAATAAAAACTTATTTTCTTTATCCTATGTTAACTATGTCAGGCATATGCAATAGTCTGAAAAAGGAAAGTAGTAATGTCAATATTGCTGTGGAACAAATATATTGTAACAAAATTGTGTGTTAGGTTGTTCTTCCATTGCTGTAAAGAAATACCTGAGACTGGATAATTTATTTAAAAATTGGGTTTAATTGGCTCATGGTTCTGCAGGTTGTACAGGAAGCATGGCACTGGCATTTGCTTCTGGAGAGGGCTCAGGAAGCTTCCAACTATAGCAGGAGTTGAAGAAGGAACAGGCACATCGATGGCAAACGGAGGACCAGGCAAGGTGGTGAGGAGAAGGGCCACATGCTCTTAAATGACCAGTTCTCCTGTGAAATCAGAGCAAGGGCTCACTTCTTACCAAATGGATGGTGTAAGTCATTCATGAGGGATCTGCCCCATGATCCAAACATTTCCCAGTCGGCCCCACCTCCAACATTGGTGATTACATTTCAACATGAGATTTCGGTGGAGACAAATGTCAAAACCATACCAGATACATTGTGTTTACTTCTAGGTTTGAATATACTTGAGTTTCAGAATAACTGAAACATTATCTGGCTTCCGGTACTGCCTAGTTGATATACTTTAGGTTCATTTATTTCTATTTGTTTTCTATTTTTATGGCTTATTTTTTCTTTTTTCTGTTTTTAAAACATTATTTTCATGGTTTTAGAGTCCTCCAGCTGTTTTATAACACCATCCTTAATACGTATATTGTTTGCAATCTGTGTATGTATGACATTATACATTTGTGTGTTTTCATGCCAGTACATCTTACTTGTCCAGAAACTAAGTGAGGTCAGGTTCTGTGTCTATATATAGCAAAGTGGTTGGTAAGAGAGAATGTTCTAAACTTAACTGTGAGTCTTGTGTGTGTGTCTGTGTGTGCGTGCATATAAAATAAAAGAAACAACTGTATATCAGAAGGATGGACCTGTAATGTTCCTTTCTGAAATACGTAACATCTGTGTTGATCTCAATACAGACTGAGAATGTAGGTTGCTGGTGAGTCAGGGAGTGAGTGGCAAGTGAAGGTGAGCCTGGGGCATTCTGTGCACTACTGTAGACCTTACAAACACTGTACACTCAGGCTAAACTAAATTTATTAACATTTTATCTTTCTTCAACAATAAATCAATCTTAGCTTACTGTAACTTGTTTACTTTATAAACTTTGGGCGTACTTCCATGCAGAAAAGTAAAAATAAAAAATTAGTGCTGAATTAGTTAAAACAAACACATCTTAGTAGACTGAAGATGGACTATCATCTGTGCGGGGCTTTCTGGAAGTAGAAACGAACTCAATGGTCAAGCTCTATGACTCTAGTTAGGCGGATCCAGATTCAAATTCTAGGCCAGTTTTACCTCTGAATAAATATATAACATTGGACACGTGATCTACATTTTCTCTAATCTAAATTCCCTCATTACGCAATGGAGACAGTAAAAATCCCTGCCACTTAAGGTTGCTATGACAAATCACTGATTATATGTGTGAGTATATATATATATATATATATATATATTGCTTATCAAAGGAGTACAAACATTAATTAAGTAGCTGTTAATAAAGAACTATTATTACCACCATCAACATAGTTATCTATTACTACTGCTAATACTACTATTTACCACAGTGTTTTTAAATACACTTCAAATTTATTAACTAAGAGAGTAGTTCTACTTTAATTACAACTACATGACTCCACATTTAATGGCTAAGGTAGTAGCTTTCAACTTTTACTGTCCTTGGAAGTAAGTCAAGGACTTAAATAGTACAGTCGCCCACAGTTGCCACCCCTGAGGGTCTGATGTCATTGTTCTAAGGTATGGACCAAGCACAGGGTTTGAAAAGCCCTAGGTGATTATAACGTAGCACTAGGATAGGAGGAAACTGCTGAAGTCCTTTAGATTTCAAATGATTAAGTGAGAGTCTCTTTGTTAACGTTTATTTATTTATATGCATAATTCTGCCTGGCAGTCTGTGAAAAGTCAAAATAATCAAAATCAATTTCCATTAAGAGCATTGTGCACACCCCAGCTAGGATTTGGAGGATCCTCTTTCTCTCTGCCATTCTCTATCTGCTAACCATACATAAATGTTTTCATTATCAGTAAGAAACCACTTGTGACCCGAGCTAAAGTACCAGTGAATCCCATTCATGTTGTATGAAGTAAAGGTAAAATGAATCAGTACTCCATGGACCAACACTCCGAGGTCAGTTAGGACCATTCTGCTTAGGAAAAAATAGATATGAGGCACATTATCTCCTCTCCCAGCTATTGTGTTAATCTCTATGGTTGATACACATTAGGGATGAATACTTAAAAAGAAAGAGGCATGCAGTTCAACCCACTGCAGCAGCATGAACTGAATCTCCAAGTGCTATTGCACTTTGTACCTTCTCGTCTGATTCTTCCTGATGAATGTAAAAGCTTTGCTGCTCAGAATGCAACTAGGATAATCAATAAGGACCTCTGCAAACAACCTAGGCATTTTAAAGCTCCCCATAATTACAATGGAGACATAATTGCATACAAATTTTAAAAACACACAGCAGGGCAGTGTAAATATTACTGTAGTACCTTAGCTTTAAAATCAGATCCTGGCTGAGTTCGACATTTATGATTCATTCATTTTACTCATGATTTTCACATGAACATAGTTTTAAATGCTGAACAGGCACACTGCAGTAGCATCACTGATACGGTAGGCTGTAACACGCTCACCTCTGCTTACCCAAGTGTGTACTGCAGGACAGCAAAGGATGGGGAACGGGGATGCTGAAACTAGTTTCTTTCGCTCTGTTTGAAAAGTAAATAAACTGTACCATTTAGAAGAAAAATTTTAAAACTTCTGATTTTCTTCAGTTTACTGAACTCACACATCTGCTTAATTTTGTGTTCATTGAAAAGCCTAACTTTTGAGTTGTAAAGATTCAAAGACAACAGTAAGTCATACCTTTTGAATGATCTGAATAAAAAGAATCAATGTGATCAGAATTTTACTCCATTCCATAAATGTATAGAGATAGATTACTTCTTTTCTTGAGTTCTAGCATTGGAATCAGGCTCTACGTTAAGAAAGAACTGAGCTTATAGTGCAATCAGGAATACCTAAACATATTTGTCACATGAGCAAGCTTTGAGAAGATAGCCCACAGGGCCCAGGACATTCAGGACTAGGCCTGGATCATTGATAGTGGACTCTCCCCAGAAAGCCATTGACATTAACAAAGATTCCTATCAATGTGTTTCTTGTGTTTTTCATTAGAAACAAAACACCTTGAGATATACCAAATATATATATATGTGTGTGTGTGTACATACACATGTGTATGTATGTATATATATACATATATATGTATATATACACATATACATATATATGTACATATATGTATATATACATATATATGTGTGTATATATACATATGTGACAGGTCAACATAATTGGTGGAAGATTAATATTGTTTCATGGGTAGTCCTAATAACTTGTCCAGGGTGTTAAATGTCACTGACTGTTGAATTTTCTTGGACTTACCATTTACAGTGATAAGGACTATGAGTAGCAGTCGATGAAGACGCAGTAGAATTGCTGGCACTAAACCCTGACTCAGTTTCCCTCTCCACTGTCATTTTCAGGGCTTGAAATAAAGCTTTGGGGTCCCCAAGGCTCCCCTCTTAAGGTCTGTGGAAAATCAAAATATGCCATCTTAAAATACGCCTCTTTTGCCTAAGGATTGTTGAGCTCAAGGCAATTAAGGAACAGCAGATGCAGGAGTGCTCTCTGCACTGGCCCTGTTTGCCTTAATGCAGGAAATGGAGTTTTAAAAACCCAAGATATTTCACCTCCCTTTCTACAAGGGAAAACAAAGGTAAAGCCCCTTAAGGCAAATTTAGACGCTTTCTGGCTTGGAGAAAGAAAGGGCAGGAAAAGACCATACTAACGAAGTTCCCTAACTAGCCTGTATCTGCCAGTTATCTGCCTTCCCAAGGGTTGCCACCCCTAGGGACTCAAATTCCTTTCCCTCGCCTTGTCTTTCTGTAAAAATTTACTGCTCTTTGTTGAAGATGCTACATAACCTGGAAATCAGAGCCATCTCATTGGAAATATTTCACTCCCTAGGTATCTCCCATGTATATGTGAAATATGCACGTTAACTTGTTAATCTGTCTTTTGTTATAGGGGTTCATTCCAATGGAAAACTCAGGATAACTGAAAAAAAGGGTATTTTTCTTCTCCCAGTAAATACAAATACTTCAGGAAAGAAAAAGAAAAGGAAATGGGAGCAAAGTAAAACATAAACATTTCCATATTAAATTTCCAGCAGATTGAGGCATAGAAGCTCATCACTGCCTTTTCACTTCGTTGGAAAATACAATTGCATATCTAGACCTCACCTCCCAAGCTCAGTCACTCACCTTGCCGCACACACTAATATTTCTGCTCTGCTGCTGTCTCTCCCTCAGTGGCAGAGACTGTTTGTTCATTTCAATGTCCCTAGTGTCAAGTAAATCACTACGACTTGTTGAACTAAACCATCTGTGTTAAAAATAGCAATGTTATCTACCTCCCTGCATACATTACTATAAACAATGCCATTCAAACTTTAAAGATAATGATGTGTATATTGTCCTTGCTTTCATACGGAAAACTCAATACTGTCTTTCAGCAAAGGGCCAGGTTGCTTCTTATCACAGACCTGGGGCTTCCGTGTGCTACTTTCCCACTGTATTTCACTGAAGAATGATGGGGAAACCACGGCAAAGGGCTCAGAATGCAGAGCTGAGGTCAGTGCTTCGATTGCAATTTTATGTTTCCTACGTTCCTCAATTTTCTGGGATGCTGTATCTTTCACAAGAATTTTTTTTTTTTTCACCATGGTCATTTTCAAATATAGATTTTCTCTTCCAGATTTTCTTTACTGTGGTGAATTCTGCATTCTTGCAAGTCAGGTATGGCGGCTTTAAAATGTGCAACCTGGCATTTTCCTGAAGTCTACATAGTTGTTTGTGTTGCGGCAAATCTGTGTCATACTGTGTGTTTTGTTTTTGAAGCTCTGGTGCTCTGATTTATAAAGATGCCTTTGCCTCCAAAGCGTACTAAGTATTGTAACTCAGAAGCCCTGAGTTCTCTGGAAGTCAGAGCAACTTAGCTGGTTATGTCACTCACAGCATGGGACCCACAGAGAAACCCAGGAGAGTTTTAGGAGTTTGGCACTACCTTGGCATAAAGGACGTAGGAAACTGGAATTCTTTCAGGGTAAATGTGAAAACTCATTTCTTATTTTCTCTGAACCAATGCCTACAGATAAAGCATTGTTTCAAATGACAGAGGCTGTCACCATGTGAAGCAAAAACAGTTCTTCCTGTTACTCCTTTCTGTATCATCTTCTCTTTATCTCAGCACATTCCTACCTTTCAGAGACATGGCATAGGACCTGGGCTAGAGAAAGCAAAATGTTTCCATTAACTTCTGCAGATTTTCTGTGCCTATCAGGGTTTCTGAGAACCAGAGAGGATAAGCCATCTCCTTGGACAGGAGCCTCTCGCTATCCTAAAAAAGGTGGGGAATTGTGATTTGGAGGGGCATATCTTTGCAGCCAAACAGCTGATGGGTGGACCAATGTCTTGAATAATCTCTTACTTTACTACTATTCAACCTAGCAATCCCACTACTAAGCATATACCCAGAGGGAAAGAATTCTTTCTGTCAGAAAGACACACGTACCCTTACGTTCATTGCAGAGTGATTTACAATAGCAGGGACATAGAGTCAATCTAAGTGCCCATCAGCAGTGGCTTGGATAAAGAAAATATAGTGCATTTGCACCATGAGCTAGTATGCAACCATAAAAAAGAATGAAATCATGTCCTTTGCAGCAACATGAATGAAATTGGAGGCCTTTATGCAAAGTCACCAAACTAACACAAGAGCAGAAAACCAAATACAATGTGTGTTCACCTTTAAGAGAGAGCTAAACATTGAATAAACGTGAACACAAAGATCAGAACAATAGATACTGGGGATCGCTAGATGGAGGTTGGAGAGAGGGGGTGTGGGCTGAAGAACCACCTATGGAAACTATGCTTACTGGCTGGGTGACAAGAGCATTGGAACCCTAAGCCTCAATGTCACACAACTTACCCACGTGACAAACTTGCACGTGTACCCTTTAATATAGAATAAATGTTGAAATTAAAAAAAATTACACTCAAAGTACCAAACCATACACTTAGCAGATAAAATTACAAATTGTATAAATAACAGTTTTCATCATAAATATAATTGAATGGTAGATATAGAAGAAGAAAAAATAAACAAAACATTAGCCAGGGTCAAAAATCCTGGGTTGAAATCCTAGTGTGAAATTCAGATTCACAATAGTTTAGTTTAGCATCTGTTCATACAAGCAAGAAAGGACAGATGCTTCGGGACCTATTGTTCATATATGTTCTAATTGATCTAGGCACTCTATTTGTAAGCCAATGGGGCACAGTATACCCGCACAGTATAGCATATTGATTAAGTGCCTGAGCATTGATCATACAGAGCGAGATATAGAGTAGCTCTGTACTCACAAGCTGTGTGATCTAAGCTACCGAGTAGATTTCCTCATCAATAAACATCCTTTATAATTCCATCTGCAGTGATGGTTATGAGGGTAAATGAAAAGGAACACGTAGAAGAACTTAACAGTGGCAGCTGTTATTTTGGGATGACTATTATACTGGACCCTCCTTCTAGGCTCAGTGTGTGTTGCTGCTGTTGCTCTCATTTTACTGTCTTACCGCCCAGCTGCTCACCTTCTACTTTCAGAACCCAAAACTCTTCCCTTGGTAAAATGCCCTCTCAGGATATGTATCTATGGGAAATGTATTGGAACCTGAAAATGAGGAGATCACCCCATTTTCAGATTCCAGTCTGGGCTTTTGAGCATGGCTGGAATTCTGAAAATTCTTCATGAGTATACATTAACTAAATGTTAGTTCAATAAAAGAACTGATTCAGCAGCCGTGGGAACTGCCTCAGTCATGGTCTTGTGACGAAAGCCAGTTCACCAAGGCTTCCCTTTGCTGTTTCTGAGAATGTTGGGAAAGGATCATTATCTTCATGCTGAGGCTTCCTGCTAATTATAAAGAGTGTAAACGTGGAGCTGCTGATGGGCATAGACGTTGTGCACGCGTGAGTCTGCAGGGATGCAGTCTTTTTTGGAAGAATAATAAACATCATGGCTAAGCATCTGCATCCATTGAATTTCTACCTCAAACATCTTAGTTTCTCGATGGATTGTATTTAATTTTTTACTTAAGTCAAATTGAGTAGGTTTCTGTTATTCGTCACTAAGAGAGTTATGGCTAAAATACTTTTCTTACACAACCCTCTTTTGAACCAAGACCAGGCCCATTTACGGTTTGTCTCTTGTTCAGAATTCTTCTCCCGTCCTTTGAACTCGCTGTTAGAAGCTGGCCTCCCAAATGCCTGTGTCCAGACTGCTTAGGTGGGACTTAGGTTTGCACACAGTTTATGATTCTCTTAGGTCAGTATTTCCTGAAGCATTTATTTCATTGTAGGCAAGCTTATTATCAATTTATATGAAAACAAAAAAGCCATAGGATGGCTAAAACAACCTTCAGAAGAAAGTGGAAGAAATCACTCTACCCAATATTAAAGTCTATTTCATAGCTTCATTAATTAAGACAGTGTGGTATTGGCAGAGAAACAGTCACTTAAATCACTTGAACGGAAGATAAAATCCAGAAATTGACTGAAATAAATATGACCAACTGTTTTTTGATAAAAGTGCTAAAGCAATGCAATTAAAAAGAATATCCTTTGTAACAAATGGTGATGGAGCAGTTTAATATTTAGAGTTAAAAAAATTTTTGACCTAAACTTCACACCTCATATAATAATTAACTCAAAATGGATCTTGTACTTAAATATAAAATGTAACCAGATGAAACATTTAAAACATAAGAGAAAATTTCAGAGATTGAGAGCTGGGCAATACGTTCTTAGAGTTGACCCCAAAGCAAATAATCTTCAGAAGGACAAAGTAGCAAATTAGACTTCATCAAAGTTAAAACCTTTTGCTCTGTAGAAAACCCCACTAACAGGAAAAAAGGCAAGCAATAGACTAGGAGAAAACATTTGTAAACTACATAGCTGTTAAGAATGAGTGTCTAGAATAGATGAAGAAATCTCAAAGCTTAATAGTAAAAGTACAAATATTTCAATTACAAAGTGGGCGGAGAGATATGAAGAGACATTTCCCCAAAGAGGATTGTGTAAACTCTCAATAAGCACGTAAAGAAAACGTTCAAGATCACAGGCTGTTAGTTCACTTGTGCCGCCGTAACAGCATCGGCCGTTGGCTGACAGCTTAAACCACAGATGTTTGCTTTCTCCAAGTTCTGGGGCTGGAAGTCCAAGATCAGGCAGGATTGCATGTTCCTGAAATCTCTCTCTTGGCGTCATGATGGCCACCCACTGCGTCCTCTGCAGGTGGTTGCCCCTCTGTGGAGACGTCTCCCTGCTGTCCTCATTCCCTCTTCTCATAAAGGCACACATCAGATTCGATTAGAGCCCAAACCCAAGACCTCGTTTTGACTTAATTACCTCTTTCAAGGACCTGTCTCTAAATGTAGCCACGTTCTTAGATACTGGAGGTTAGGGTTTCAACATATGAATTTTGGAGAAACTTAATTCAGTCCATAATGTTTGCCCCTAGTGCAATGAAAATTAAAACCACAGTGAGACATCACTGCATACCTATGAAAACAGCTAAGATAAAAAACAGTGACAACACCCAGTAATAGTGAGGATGCTGATAAACTGACACAAATACGTGGCTGGTGGGAATGTAAAATGGACATCCACTCTGGAAAAAAATTTAGAAGGTTTTTGGTTTTTAATTGTTCTTTAGCTAAACATTCAACAACCTTAGAAACCTAGTAATGCACACGTAGACGTTTATCCCAGAGAAGCAAAAAAAAAGTATGTTTGTACAAAAACCCTTACACAAATGCCAATTATTGTTTTATTCTTAATAGCCAGAAATAAGAAGCAACTCAGACGTCCTTAAAGAGATGACTGTTTAAATAAACTGTGGTGTAACTCCGGTACAACTCTACTGTGAAATTTGACTCTGGAAACAAAATGAGCAGACAATTGATGCGTGCAACCACCTGAATTCCTCTCCTGGAATTTGAGCTGAGAAAATAAAACCCCTCCCAGAAGGATTGTGTGTAACATTTGAAATGTGTTTATAACATCTGAAATAAGAAAACTGGAGAAACGAAGAGCAGATGAGTAATTGCCAGGAGATAAAGAGATAAATGCAGGCAGGGAGCAAGTGGACACAGTCATAGAGCGCAACTGGAAGGACCTCGTGGGGCGACCATGCTCTATATCCACGGCTGTGACATTCCTGGACAGTGTTTCAAGATACTGCCTTTGGGGAAAATTCAGTAAAAGGCAGAGGGCATCTCTATGTCTTATCTCATAGCTATGTGTCCATGTACAAATATCTCCAAATTACAAGTCCAATTAAAATATGCTTGATTGCAAAGTGAACTACCAAAGAATGTGTTTTAGCAAGAAAGAAACTGACCTCACATGGAAGACAGCATTTTTTCCCTATACTTTGAGAAAGAGTTCAGAAAAAACTTTTAGAAAAAGTGCACGTTTATCGGCTACTAATTTGAAAACAAACCTTGTAGGATTATACTGTCAGAGAAATTTTGGAGATTTTTTCAAAATCCTTACTTTACCAACCAAAAAATAAATGACAACATGGAGTAAATTTATTCACCGAGATCAAACAGTGAATCGGCAACAGAACCAGGACGATGTCTCCCAACTCCCTGACCACAGCGACTGCAATCACACCACACCGTTTTATCTGGCTAAACTTGAAAAGGAACTATTCTTAAATTTAATTTACAATTTTTTTCAATTAGTTAATTACCTACATAATGGCCTCTCTGCATTGGAAGCTGATATAATTTGACAGATGTTAGAAAAATTAAAACATCGAAAGTCCACAGCCTGCCTAGTTGGGGATACAGTGAGGAAGCGCTGGGGACAGGCATCACCCAAAGGTTGTATGAGGCTGACCAGGGTCACGCAGGGACTCTGTAAGGCACACAGCTCTGCCACTGAGAGGAGCCACTCCAGTTTCACTTTACCGGCTATGGAGTGAGGACTTGGTCAAGACCTACGTTCTCAACACTCATTGTCCTGCTTTATGCTGACACATCTGAGATCTCGACCATGACTCCAGGAAGATGGGGGACGAGAAAGGGAAAGTGAGACCATGGATATTATTTGAAGAAAGCTGTGTGTTACAAAGCAAAAGGGGAAGACTTTGCCTGTCTATAAATTGACGGTAAGAAAATGTTGACCTATACTGACTTTAAGTTCATGTTTAGAACTAAGTCTTGTAATTTCATTAATAATTCCTAATAAAAATATGCATAGAAACCTAATTCTGCCTACTACGGCACATATGGGCCTGCTGTGTTCCCCATGGCCTCTACAAAGTATGTGATGCCCAAATACGGCTGGAGAGAAGGTTCTAGGATTTATCTACATAAGCTCCAAGCTTGAGCAGACTGGCCTCAGTCGCTCTCCATGTGGTGCCGTAGGTTCACAGTTACTTTTTGTGACTCTTTTGCTTTGTGGGCAGTTTAATTATGCTCATTATTTCTCATCAGGACTTTTACATTGAGTACATGGAGAGCAGTCTATTACTCAAAGGAACACACATGGAGATGTACATGCATCGGATGCCCACACAAGCACACACGCACACATACGCAAATATACATGCAGATGCACACACAGATGCAGAGACAGATGGGGGCACATGCCTACAAAGACAGATGCACACACACAGGCATACATACACATGCACAGACACACTCACAGATGTAGAGGCACATGGAGACACACGTACACATACAGAAATACACACGGGTACAAATACATACCTGGGTACATGCGTATGTCCAAATGCACACACAGATGCAGATACAGAAAAATGCACACACATTCAAATACACAGGTACACACAACTGTAGATGCACTTGGGTGCACACACATACACAGATACACAAATACACAGATGCAGATGCACACCATTACACACAAATACACAATTGCAGATGTACTTTAGAGCACACACACAAATACACAAACACACAGATGCAGTTGCACACAGTACACACATACACACACTCACACACACAGATGCAGATGTACAGAGGTACCATACACACATATGCGAATATACACACAGATGCAGATACACATGGATACACACACACATAGTTGCAAAGTATCTATTTCTAAGGGCTTTTGTTCACTAAATATGCTGAACCAAATACTCAGTGAACCCATAAATTGATATTATAAAATGAGGAAGTTTTAAGCGGGGGATTAACATTTATCCACTTACTCATGAGATCTAGTTCAGAGTTAATATTAAGTACACAGCAGAGTGAAATTTACGTTAAAAATGGGAACAATAAGCATTAACAAGGTTGAAAATCTTCTCTATATGCTATGAAATGAGCGTTCCTCCATAATTTATACATTGAATTCTTAACCCCAGTGGGATGATGCCAAGAGATGTGCACTTTGGGAGATCATTAGGTCATAAGGATGGATTCTCCATGAGGGGAATAGGGGTCATTATAAGAAGAGAAACAGGAGAGCTCCCTCTCTCTCCTCTGCCCTAGTTGAACACAGCAGAGGATGACTGTGATGAACAAGGGGCAGAACCACATCAGGCTCCAAGCCCTGCTCGTGGACTCGCCAGTTTGCATGACCCGTGAGAAGTAAATGTTTGTTGTTTATACCATCTATGGCATTTTGCTGGAACAACCTGAATGGACTAAAACATATTATAACACAGAAAATGAGGGTGAAATCACGGCTTCAACTCCTGTCGGCCTAAACCCAAGGCGCACCTTCTGCTCTGCCATCATGCTCCCATAATGTGCTCTTACTAAGGATCTCCATCTGCCAGGCACTGTGGTATCAGTTCACCTTTCTGAATAATAGAAACAAAATTGCTAGAATCTTATTTTCTCTAAGCAGAATGAAAAGGGATAGGTTACAGAGATGACGAATTATTTAAAAACGACCTACACTCTAAACTTTTACTTGCTCTGTATGCATTGCAAAATTGTATTTGGGGTATGTAATTATGTTTCATGAGTGTCTCCATGAGCATTATCATTCTCTTCTAAAATATGGCTTTGTTGTTCATTATCTTTGAATTAAGAATGTCTTTCATTTCCTTTTTTCTCTTATCTTTTCTCAACAAAGAAAGAAAGAAAGAAACAAAGAAAGGGAAAGAAAGAAAATCTCAACCATTAATATATTCCTCTTCCAAGATAGGAATAATAAATCTTGAAGTGGTTCATTAAATATCAAATACTTCTTTCAGCTGTTTCTTCGGATTTTGGAATGCCCTTTATACAAAATGACTCTAAATGGTCAGTTTTACTGATTACACAGTATTTATACTTTAGGGAAATGATGATTTTGTGATATTCACTGTGGCTTATTCAAAAAATCATTTAGTAACAGACAAATGTGGAGTAGCACCCTTGGGGGCAAAGTAAGCAGGTTAAAAACTGTAGAGAAAAATGGGAAATTTGAGTCATACTTTTGTTAGCCAGTGTTTGACTTCAAATTCTCTAGATCTCCTGAGAACCAGCTGACTTGTACATGTACTCAGAACTGTATGTAATTCTATGAATAACATGAAATGGTCCTATGAAGATGGGGGATACAAAAAGCCCTCCATAAGTGTATGACATTTGGGTAAATTTTTCAAGCTTCTGACAGTCACTGCCAAGATGCCCTGTCTGTTCTGATTTAGCGTGGTTTCTACTGCCACACCCTCACCTCTGCACTCTTGGGCTCCTTATTCTCAGACTTTTCCAGAATCTTATGTTCCTACCATCATAGCTGTGCACAGGCTGTTGTCCCAGCTGGAAATCTGCTCACTCAGAACCCACCAGGCACCTCCCACTCATCTTGTAGAGCCAGCTCCGGCTGTTCTTCCATCTCCCATCTCCTGATAGCCACCATCGGGCTTTGCACCTTGTAATTTAATGAATGCAGAACCTGTATGGGAATGATTTTGGTGTGTCCCCATCTGAGCTCTTTAGAATTCTGTGAATTCTTTAGAAACAGGGGTATTTCTTTCTTTTTAAAATTTCAATGCCTGCAAGATTCTAATAGATGATCAGTTACCATAAGTTGAATTTAATCTGTTAGATTGTGGAGGAGAAGTCCAACCTCCTTCTACTGACACAGAAGTAGCACTCAACTCCCTTTCCTGTGCATTTTCCTTGGTCTAAAGCAGACCTTTTCCTGCCAGCTGATGCTTATGTATCTTTCGGTATGAGAAATGTAAGCCTAAAGCTATATACAGTTGCCTAAAGGCTGAGGACGCAAGGAAAGCCATAGAGGGACAGAGTTTATCTGGTCAGCCACGTGAAACCCATGAATATCAACTGGCAGCCTGGCTGTTCTTATCTAGCCCAGGATGACCAGCTGGGTGAGCTAATTAGCCCTGGAGTCTTGCTTATCTTCTAAGTCATCCAGCTCCCCACACATAATCAATTCACAGCTGTAAAAAATGATGTAGTAGAAAAGAAAATACTTCACAAAACATGTGCTCTGTGGATTTTAATAAGGGTTACACACAGTGTGTGGAGAATTAGGCAGAAAACACAGAGCAGTGTATGTCCTGCGATTAATGAGGTTTTTGTTTTTTGTTTGTATTGTTGACATACCGATCAAGAGGGATTTGTGTCCAGAGAGTGACAATGTAAAGGCCAAATGTTTTCCGCATTTTGATCATATTCTCTTACACGTTCTTTTCGAAAATTCACTAGAAGCTATGTTTAAAAGAGATGTTTGGATGTAATCATTCATATAGCTCATAGAATGTTCCCAGAGACTGCTTTTAAATATTCTGCTCTTATTTCAGAAGCCCTTAGATAATAGACGATAGTGGTATAGAGATAGGAGGAAACAAGGAGTTCGTCTGACCTGAGCTGTTTCCCTGTACACTTTTCCTAAGAACGGTGACGCAAGTTAAAAACAACCAGTTACAACATAAAATTCCTTCCTTTGAAAACAGAATAGAGAACTGCAGAGATGTAAATGCATGTGTGTATTTGCCCTAATGATTACCAACACGTAACTCATATTATAGCTTGATTGTAAGTTGTGCACTTAGATGTCTCTTGAAAAGCCGAGTTTAAAAAAATAAAAGCAAAACAAGCCATTAAATATGGCAAATGGTTTTCTCTATTGATTTCTCTTTTGATCTGTTGCAAACTAAATTCCAAGACAATTTCTGTCAGGCACATATTGATAATTAACTTGAAGTTAAAAATGAAAGAACATAAATTAAAGTATATCAAATAACTCATGATGTAGACTACGGGCTATATGCTTTGATTTATACTATCTCATCGTATATAAAAGGTTCACATAAATACTAAGGAGGATGGGTTTCTTTTATAATATTTAACTTTTGTCTACACATTTTATAATTCACATTAACTGGTCAAAGTGAGGTTTTCCAATCTTAATTTGCCTAATATGGAAATTAATGAAACCTTTTACATATTTCATTTTAGATATTTTTAAAATTACATTAACTTTGTAATTAAAGTTGCAAAGACTACTTCATAAGAAAATGAGGTAGAAAAAGACAAGAAAAAACAAACCACTTTCTTCTTTTAAAAACTATCATTCTTTAGGCGATAGATCATTCTGTAAAAAATCTGTACCAATTAAGTATGCATTCTTGTCATCCATATAATTTATATTGATTATACAAAAATGAAACTTTGTATGTGCAACGTTAAGTACTTGCTGCACTTTGGGCTTGGAAACAGGAATAAGGTACATAGTCATGAAATAGGAAGGAAGCGAGAAAAAACACAAACCAGTCAGAGATCATGTTTAAATATTCCCACACCTTATGAACCAGTGAAAGTCATGTATATCCTGAACAGAGCTGTGTTATTATAACGTAATGTAAATACTAACACTTTCCAAACACTTCTATGTGCCACTTTCTGTTACATGCCATGGGTGCAAATTTGATGAATGTCAACCCAATTACTATGCTTTGAGAATTTGTAGCTTGGTGGAAAAGAGTTAAGAATTGGACAAAGATGTATTTAAAATAACTGTTGTGATGCAGGTAGGCACACTTGCAAGATGGTGCACCTACATTTCTCACTGTGGATGTAATACCTGAACTGAGACCTCGGAGACCTAGGACTACCACGATCAGCCACAAGCACTGTTCTGTCTTCATTTAATTTGGGAAGGTTTCTATTGCTTAGGCAGAATACATGAAGACGCCATTGAAAAAAAATAATTGTCCTGTTTCATGTAGTTTGACTTTCCTGAGTGGGCTTGGCTTCCCTGGGATGGCTGCAGCCTTCCCTCTGTTTTCTTGCCAGGTTGGCCCCTCCTGGATACCCAAAGGGCCTCTCCCTGTTCTCCTATCTGACTTCTGTCTCTGCAGACCCACTCCAAGCTACTCACTCAAGTGTAGCTTCTCTTTAGGGCCAAACCTGAACCATGCCTAGGTCCTGAATCAACTATCCTCAGTATCTCCCGGGGAAGGAAGTTTCTCTGGATGCCAAACTTTATCTCACCTCAGCTGGGACCATGTGCCAAGCACTTTCTTAACTCAACAGTTTAAAACATCCACTGCTGGCCTCTAATTCAATAGCAGACATAGTTCCAAAATCAAGGAGCCAAATATACTTGAAGAAAAAAAGAAAAGAACAGTCGGGAAAAGAAAAGAAAGAAATAAATAAAGGAAGGAAGGAAAAGGAAAGAAAGAAAGGAAGGAAGGAAGGAAAAATGAAAGAAAGAAAAAGAAAGAAAGGAAGGAAGGAAAAAGAAAGAAAGAAAGGAAGAAATAAAGAGGAAAAAAGGAAGGAAGGAGGAAGAGAAAAAAAGAAAGAAAGAAACAGTAAAGAAAGAAAGGAAGGAAGAAAGGAAGGAAAAAGAAAGAAAGGAAGGAAGGAAGGAAAGAAGGAGGGAAGGAAGGAGGGAAAAAAGAAAGAAAGGAAAAAGAAAGAGAAAGGAAGAAAGGAAGGAAGGAAGGAGAAAGAAAGAAAGAAAGAACGAAGAAAGAAAGAAAGGAAGAAAGGAAGGAAAAAGAAAGGAAGGAAGGAAGGAGGGAAAAAGAAAGAAAAAAGAATTTTGCTTATCAAGGTCCAAGTAAATTCAAATGAAGACCAGCCTTGAAGAATTCCTGAACAGACAAAACCAGTTTGCTGTCATAAGTAATGTCAAGCTTGCTTGATTTGTAAACATAAGGGAAACTTAACTTGAGCTATTTCTTATAAATACCTACATTAAAAGAAAAACAGAACTTAAGCTCAACCAATCAGAAGTATCCAACAAATCTATAATTATATAACTAAGGGCTTTTCCAGTGGGATATACCAACTAAGGTCACTGTGTAACTGTAACCAATCAAACATTTTCTTCGCTTTACTTCCATGTACATCCTATAAACACCTCCCCGTCGGTGGAGCTCTTGAGCCACTTCTGACTTGGAGCTTCCTGATTCATGAATTTTTGTGTGTTCACATAAACTCATTAAAATTTTATTGTGCCTCAGTTTAAGATTAGCTTAACATGCATCCTGTGCATAGAAAAAGGCTATACAGAGAGATCCTTTCTTCCTGGGGCAACAGGGCCAGGAAAAAAAAAAAAGAAGAAGAAAAAATATGAAAGAGATCCTTCCTCTTAGCCATGAAAGTTATAGCGGAAGATACTTCCTGTGATTAAATGCTGTAGGTATGCAGAGATATTTGAAACTGGTAAAGTCAGGAAGTTGCTGATGGGACGTCAGATTTCTTTATGGATATGAGGAAATATTCCTGAGAGAACTCTGACTAGAAGACAGTTGTTCGTCTCTAATTTATGAGATGTATTGGAGAAAATAAACAGTCTATTAGGCAGGCAGTGTGAAAAACCAAGGGACATAGTCAATGACAAAACGAGGTTTTCCAGGTAGATGTGGCATTTTAGAATTACCTATAGTAAGTAGAAAGCAACAGATGATGTAATTTAAATTTATCTCAAACTGAAAGCGGGAAAGGTAACATGAAGGATTATTAGTGCTCTCTATATAACTTGTTTATTTTAGTCCCCTGCTATATTCTCAGGAAACAGGTAATACTAATGCACTTCATAAGATTTAAAAAAAAAAACTGAGGCTAAGGAAAATTGTGTGTGTGTATGTGTGTGGTGGTGGTGGTGTGTGTGTGTGTCTGGAGTGTGTGTGTGCATGTGTGTATACAAGCTTGCATGGCTGATATGTTGGGGGACAGTGTTTAACTGTAGGTCTGTCCAAGAAACTCAGGGTAACATAAATTACACCAAAAGCCCCAACAACCCTGAAAAGTTTGGTGCACGATGTGGTGCATCTTTCCAGCACTCTCTCTCTCTCTCTCTCTCTCTCTCTCTCTCTCTCTCTCTCTCTCTCTCTCTCTCTCTCTCTCTCTCTTAAAATTTATTTAGACATATTATATCTAATAAAGACATTAAAATAACATTTTGACTTCACTTAATCTTAGGCAATATTTGATAGCAGCATGTTTTTGAAATGGGCATTGTGCTTTAACATTACAGGTAATTGATGCTATTTTTCATCCTCCTTGGGAAGAACACTGGTCCCAAGAAAGTGTATTTATGCTCTGTTCTCATTCCTCATTTCTAGTGGGCTCCCTCTCACTTCAGTTCTTCTCAAAGGTATTGGCTCCATCTCACATTTAAAAAAAATCTTGGACGGGCAGCGGTGGCTCACGCCTGTTATCCCAGCACTTTGAGAGGCCGAGGCTGGTAGATCACTAGGTCAAGAGATTGAGACCACCCTGGTCAACATGGTGAAACCCTGTCTCTACTAAAAATGCAAAAAATTAGCTGGGCATGGTGGCGTGTGCCTGTCATCCCAGCTACTCAGGAGGCTGAGGCAGGAGAATTGCCTGAACCCAGGAGGCTGAGGTTGTGGTGAGCCGAGATCGCGCCATTGCACTCCAGCCTGGGTAACAAGAGCGAAACTCTGTCTCAAAAAAAAAAAAAAAAAAAAAAAAAAAATCTTCAGGATTCTACATTTCCCCACTCTCCTGCCTCCTCTCTTCAGAGCCACCATCCACAGCGTTTCAAAGTAGTATTAGAGGAAGTTGTCTTCCCCTGATCATCCCATGTTTTTGATTTTCTTTCTTTGTCATATCCTCATTAGTGGATAACAAAAACAAATGAGCTAAATGCATTATCTTGTAAGAAAGTCGCAGCGTTACTGGAAAGATAACCAACTCTACACTATTTCAAAACATTGCTTGCATCAGATTTTTGAAAGTTCTTCACTATTAACACAATAGCCAAGATTCTCAAGTCAGTAGCCTCTTCCTCTCTTAACTGTAGACATTTATATCCAAAAGCAAGTTCACTTGGATATTCGAAAACAACTGTTCTAAAAGGAAACTCTTAACTGGTCCAGCAAAATAATTCCCTTTTCAACTAGTTAATGGCTCTGCCAGCTGCCCAGTCACTCAAATTAGAAACCTCCGACCTTCTTGTTTCCTTCCTGTCTTTCCCCGTCCAATGTATCCTTTAGTTTATTGAAATCCTCCAGAAAAGTAACTTACGAATATTGCCTTAACGCTAAATTTTCATCCTGGAGTTGCTGTTTAAAATATGAAATTGAACACACATCTTTTACTAAAAATTCGGTTGACTCTCATTGATGATAAAGTTTAAAATCCTCAACAGGGCACACAGACCCTGATACTCTCTACTCAACTTGTACATGTAACTCCAGATACTCTCTCCTCTGAGTATCCTATTCTGCCAAACACGCTGAACAGCTTCTTTTCCTGACAAGTGAATAGCACTTATCCATCTCCGGAAAGAGACCTAGCAGAATTCTAGACACAGAGACACTCAATTAATCAATGTTTATTAATGTAAATTGTATTTTGAGTTCTCCACCACTCAAGGTGGACTTGGCTTTTCTTTTTCAAATTTGTATGTTTATCTGTGCCTCTCTCACAAATTACTCACGAGACTGGCAAGAGAAAGAGGTTCTCTGTGTGTCTTTCAAAGGGGTTGGCCATTGATTTCTGTAGCAGGCTGTGCATGGTTCTCACGAATGCAATGGACTAAGATGGCAGAATAATAAAAAAAGGAGATATGAAGAAGGCAGATGTGATGTCCGAAGCCCTCTGTGGGACATAGAAAATTAGACCAATCTCCCCCAAGTGCTAAGGGTCACTCTGACAGCGCTAATGAAACCCACAGGCCTCGTTTGATGGAATCGCTCTAGGCTTTAGAATCAGTGAAAGCTAAATATAAAGTCTGGAATCACCATTTAGTTTATAGCAAGTCCTTGGGAAAGTCTTAATTAGCCTTTCTCATCCTGATTTCTAAAAGAAAAATGGGGATTGGAGTTTTCACCCTGGGTGACAATGAGAGTTAGCAGATAATGCTTAGTGCAGGATCCAGCACCTGATAATAGATACAGGAAAGGGTTATTTTTAGTCTTTCAACAAATGCCAGCAGAAGCATTATATTTCAAAGTCTAATGAAGCTATTGATACCAATAATCATTTTAATTATTTGGATATTTTTGGAGACCCACATTAAAAGATACAGATTAGGTCCAGTGGACTAGATCTAAGAATATTTATATTTATACTTATGATTATAAGTATATCTTGGGTGCCTAAAAATTAATTGTAATATGTAACAAAAAATGAATAGTAATTCATAATTTTAAAACAGTTTATTATTCAAATCAACAAAAAACTATGGGATTTAGAGTTATAAAAATCTACTAGAAGTTTAAATATTAGTTATACCCCTTAAAATATGTATTTAGTCAAATAACTTAATTTCTCTAAAGACTGCGATAAGAACGTTAATACTATGAATAACAAACATTGCTGGGAACTTGGTAAATTAGTGTTGTCCCTTTTCTTCCATTCTGAATTACATTTCTCCTTAAACAATTGTCCATAAGATTTTTCTGGGGGAAAAACTGAAAAGTACTTTGTAGTTTATTCTGGGAAATGATAATTTAGCAAAGGTCAAAAAACTCCAATAGAGAAGTCATTAAAAAATAGTTTTCTCAAGATTTCAATATTTTCTTGTGATTTCAGAAAAATGTACAAAAGCATGTTGATTTCCCCGTGCCTTTTCCACTGAGTGCACGTTTAAGAAACGCGTTTGGTTAAAACATTTCCCAGTTGGCACCCTGGGCAGTTTCTCGCTCATTTGAGCACATTGAACAATGAGCATTCCATGAAGCTGCATGAATATTGCTGTAATCCACTTGTCTGAATATCCTAATATAAACTAAATTTCATAACAAAATAAAACAGCAACAACAATCATAAAACAGAATTGAATAAAACAAAACATAAGCTCTTCAGCAGGCATATTAACTTCCCATGAGTGATTTTTCTCCTCTGTAAAATGCCAGCAGTACTTATGTCACATGGCTATTCCAGGATTGAGTAAATTAGTTTAAAAGTGCTGAAATCAGCACATGTACCAAGTAAGTATGTAATAAATGTTAGCTAAAACACAGAACTGAGTGATATCAATTCATATCTATTTCTTTTATTTGTTTCAATTTTTTCCTCTCGCTGGAAGTTTTCCAGTAGGTAGGTGGTATGCTGCTTTTCTTTTTTCTTTCTTTTTTTTTTTTTTTTTTTTCTGAGATGGAGTTACACTCTGTCTCCCAAGCTGGAGTGCGATGGCACGATCTCAGCTCACTGCAAACTCTGCCTCCCGGGTTCCAGTGATTCTTGAGTTTCAGCCTCCTTAGTAGCTGGGATTACAGGTGGCTGCCACCACGCCCGGCTAATTTCTGTATTTTTAATAAAGATGGAGTTTCACCACATTAGCGAGGCTGGTCTTGAACTCCTGACCTCAAGGCCTGCCTCAGCCTCCCAAGGTACTGGGATTACAGACATGAGCCACTGCACCTGGCCTGGTATGCTGCTTTTCAGTTATGAGAGAGAAGCTAGTAGGCTGATGACAATGGCAGGGGGAGGAGTTTAGGTTCAAAATGAGAACAGGGATGAGGTGGTATGGGGAGAGATAGGTCATGCTTATTTCATAGTTTGTAAACACATCTAGATGTGAGTAGTATGCATGTAACATGTTTACAATGATGCACATATTCAGCTTATTCAACTTTTTCGAGTTTGCTCCGAGCTCTTTTATTAACTGTTTGTGAAATAGAAAGCATAGAAATTATTTTTTATTTGATAGATAAACACATCGAGCATTCCAAGCTGAGGGGAGGTAAAGCCAGTAACAGAGAGATCTTGAGTGTAAGTCCAAGTCTTACACTGCTAAGTCAAATTTTCTTTTACTCTTTACCACGACCACCTCCGTATAAATGATTGTGCATTAATATGCGTACATTTATATATGTATACATCTAGAATTATTTTATATACTTGTGTGTATTTATATTTTATATACTTTTGTGCAATTTCATATAATTGCACTTTAATCTCTCTATGAAAAATATAGAATATTTTCTAAACATATAAATATATTTGCATAAAAAGTTATTTTGGTGAGTATAATTTTTATATTAAATAAGCTACAACTTGAAAAATTTAATTCAAGTCACATAAAGTGTAATCAATAACAACATATTAACCAATATGCTATAGCAGGAAAAATGAACATTTCTTGAAATTTGATAGAGTGAATGAGCTTCCTACTTCTGTTTTATAGCATCTGCATGCATTTTAGATAATGGAATTACACGTTTTATAAAAGTATGTTTTAACTCTGGTGTTCATTCCTGCATGCATTATACTATATTAACAAGTAGCTTAACGCATGTTAAGATGCAAAATCACGTCTCCCCAGTCAGTTACGTAACCCCCACTTCTATTAAAACTTCTGAAGAAATATTAATGATACATTTGATTTTGCGTCCTTCATTTGCAATTGCAAATAACCAAAATCTTATTTTTCTACATATTCTAAAAGACTGCTCTGTAAATCATGGGCTGGAGAAAGCAAGTCTTGCACGAGTCAGGTGCAAGCACACTCCTGCTCTAGTTCCTCCAGCCAAGGAATGGCAACAGGGTCAAATGACTATGACATCATGCATATGAATCTCTCCACCAATCATGAGTGATAATTCCAAGTCAACCTTTTCACAGACTTATATTTTTGCATGAATTCTCTTTTATTGAACAACGCTGGGAAATGAACAGATTATGATATTAAACACAGAGTGATACATTCACAATCCAGGTCGTATTTCAATCTAATTTAAACCTTAGCTGAAGGCTTCTTAAGTAGACATGGCCATTAAAAGGAGTATCTTTACAAAATGGAAAGTAAAATAAATCTGATTTTATAGCAGATATAGACATTGGCTGAAAAATCAATCCCCAGTCTTTTTTTCCCAAACTGGAAGAATTTAGGTGAATCAAAACATGCTAGGCTTTAGATGAACCTTTATTTCAAGTAAAATGGACTTTTGCTCTAAGTCCTGTGTTGCTTTTCTTATCTTTTTTTTTTATACATTGGACTTGAAAAGTCGTTGTCCAGAGCTGGTGTGGGAGCTCATGTATTGATAGCTGGAGACTTGATGGTATTCTAAAAAAAGGCGACGCTGTAGATGGTATTAATTCATAGTAGCAAGTTTCTACCCCTTACACACATGATTGTATTTCAAACAACTTGAACCCAGTGATGATGCCCACCTGTGTGAAGTTCTGAGCACAGGACTCAATCAGAGGGGATTCTCTTCCGGGAATCCAGAGCACCAAGGGCAAAGTGAAAATAACACAAGAAATCTGACCCGGGGTAAGCACAGTGCAGGAATGGGGAATTGAAAAAATAAATAAAAGTCAGGTGTCACTTAGATGCAGGAATAAAAAGCAAGCAGACAAAGGTGAAGATGCAATGAGAAATTCTGGGTGGGAGCCATGTGCTCCTGTGGAGGGGTCTGGCCAGTGGACAAAGAGCATTACAGTAGCATGGGGTGCTCGCCACACGGGGACTGGATGAACCTGTTACTCTGACTTGAGCTTCACCCACATGAAGGCTCTGTGTACAAGCTGACCCTGACTTTACGTGGTTTCCACTTTCTGGGAGAGAAGCAGTCATGAAGAAGGTGAAACACAGGCTTGGAGCTGACTGCTTGGGTTAGCGTCCCAGCTCTGCCACTTACTAGTTTTGGACAAGCAGCTTACATTCTCTGTACCTCTCTCTCTTCGCCTGTAACATGGGAAACTAATATTTACTTCCAAGCCTTATCAAACGAATCAAATTATTCCAAGTGCGGCATTTATGATGATAAGGATTTGGAAGGTGCTCCATTTTGGTGGTAGGTTGTTTCCATGAAACTTTTCTTTTGCATTGTTCAGTCATAAGTAATTGCTTTTGGGAGAAGAGTGTTTTAGTCTTTAAAGTTTGAGTTCCAAATGTCTTTCTTAGCAGAGGGTGTGTGTAAACTAATATTGTCACATAGATACATTAATTAAGGAAAACACTTCTCTTAAGTTAATCCAGCCCCGTTTTTCAAGGCAGAAGTATGGCAGGTCCTCAAATAATGTCATTTTGTTTAATGTCGTTTTGTACTAAAGTTGAGGAGAATGAACATTGCCCCCAGCCAGGGCAACTGTCAGTGTGGGTTTTTTCCTGGCACTCAGTGTCCTCCCACATCCCAAAGTTGTGCATGATAGTTTCATTGGTGTGTCTAGGTGGTCTCCTTCTGCATGAATTGAGTGTCTGTGTTTGGGGGTGCACGATGGGACGGCCTCCTCTCCTGGGCTGGTTCCTGCCTTAGACCCTGAGCTGCACAGACAGGCTCCAATCACCTGCACCCCTGAATTGGAATCACCAGGTAAATATCTTATTTGTTTTTATTAGCCTTTCTTAAATGTATATGTACTTACATTTGTTCCAATGTTCAATATTAGAAGTGCTTTGGAGTCTTTATTTTGAAGTTTGATGATGTTTTTGTGACCAGAAATATGCCATAGGAACTTAAGTCAGGTTCATATCAATTAGCCTGCAGTAATATTGACTTCCTTATACATTATTTTGCTTAAAAGCCCAGTTTCCAAGAACCTATTTATGACATAAGGAAGGACTTACTGGCAAACTCTTATTCACCATAATAAGCAATTATATAGGCTAAATTCTAACAAACAACATTTCATTTTAATAAGTAGAACCATACTGGATGACAGGAGCAGTTTTATTAGAGTAAATTTCAGCACAGTATTTAGAAACATTGCTCATGAATCCAATTCCTGAATTCAACACCTGTTAATTATGTAGCCCTAAACACGTTTAAGCTCCCTGTGTCTCCATTTTATCATCATTAAATAAAAGTACTAATAGTACTTGCCTCACAAAGTTGTGAGAATCAAAAAAGATGCTACCTGAAGAGTCTCTATATACGTATTAGCTATTTTTATTGTACCAATTTTGAAGTTTCTGATGCTAAGCAAATTTAGCTGACTTGCCCCAAATTATATACATTTATTTCAAGTAGACTTTAGAGAACTGATGAGTTTCAGTTGTGAACAATCATATCTATCACCAAAATGATTATCGTAGTTTCAAATTTCTTGAGACATTTTTATTTAGATTTTTATATTTGGAAGATACTTTGTTGAGATTGAATAATAACTATAGTTGCAATGTTTCCAGTGTCTGAAAAAATACCTACATATCTACAAAAGTGGAAGGCATCAGCTCCAGACCCACCACAATCATCCCAGAAGGTTGGAGACTGTGCTGGAGACAGAGTTTTCAGGACTTAAGATTGATTAGAGGGAACCTCATCAAGGCTCTGCAAAACAAGCAGTCTCCAGAACTGGAGGCAGCACAGAGGAACAGGGAAGGAAATGTTTCAACTTGAATTCAACTTGAGCACTTTCTATGCTTACACTGGGCACCCTGCACAACATCCCTATACCCTCCTGTCCACCAATAGGAGGCCACAGTACCCTTGACTCACCTTACAGCCTGCTGTAAAGAACAATGTCATGATGAGAGCGCTGGGTAGACCCTCGAGTAACACACGCTGTAAAGAATAGAGAACCCAGGAGTGGAGAGCGTCTCCACCCAGATCCAGGGTCTATTTCTGACCCCAGTCACCTGATTAAGGCAGTAGGACAGTTACTATGTAATATTCAGAATTCCAAGAGGGAGTTAGCAAGAAGCCAGGGAAGACAAAGAGGAAAAACAGCCCAGCTGAGGAGACCCAGTCTGGCCCCTCCATGGAGGAGGACGATGGGATGGCCTTTTGGCAGAATCTTCTCCAGGGATATTCAGCAGACCTTGGTCAACAATCAGTAGGGGAGTGACTTACTTGGAGGCTTGGAGGTTTGGAAGTTCATATAAAATAGTGCTTGGAATAGCTGATCTGTAGTAATATAAGCATTCATGCCAGTCATAAAGACACTCAGTAAATTATGAGTATCATTAATACAAAACTACAATGTGGTAAAGCTCCCAGTGGAATGAACGATGTGCTTTAACACATAAAGGAGAGTGATAATTATGGGTGGGTGGGAGGAAAACTTTATAGGAAAGGTGATTTTTCATCAGAACCCTAAAATACATTAGGACTTCCTAATTTATACATTATATATATATATATGCACACACATATACACACATATGTATGTGCGCACGCGCACACACACACACATATATATGTATATATTAAGAGGTTGAGTGTGCCCTAGACCAAAAAAGCCAAATAGGGAAGGAAATATGATTTGGCTTAAGATGTATTGTGTCTAAGGAGACAGCAATGTGTCTATATTAGTCTGTTTCACATTGCCATAAGGAACTACCTGAGACTGGGAAATTTATGAAGAAAGAAGATGTAATTGACTCATAGTTTCACATGCTGTATAAAAAGCATGGCTGGGAACTTACAGTTATGGCAGAAGGGCATAATTAGCAAGGGAAGCGAACACATCTTTACATGGCAACAGGAGAGAGATAAAGAATGAGAGAGAGAGAAAGAGCATGAGGGCATGAAGGGAAAGGTGCTACACATTTTCAAACCATCAGATCTCATGAAAATGCTGATAAACCACCCAGTGATCCAATCATCTCCAATCAGGCTCCACCTTCAACACTGGGGAATTAAAAATTCAACATGAGATTTGGGTGGGGACAGAGAGCCAAAGCATATCAGTGTCCAAGATAAAACTTTCCACTGAACTACACATGGATCAATATTTGTCTGGAGGAGGATTTAATTAATTTAACTAATTTTTGTCAGCTTTATTGAGATACGATTGACAAATACAGGTTTTATAAGATGTAAAAGTACTTAAGATGTAAAATGTGGTGTTTTGATATAAGCATGCCTTGTGTAATGATTTTCAGAGTCAAACTAATTAATATATTTGTCACCTCACAGTTACCTTTTATTTGGTAAGCACACTTAAGATCTGAAAAATTCAAATATACAATACTTTAACTAAGGTTACATGTCAATAGCATTTATTTAACAAGTAAAAATGCTTACACGTCATCTCCTAAGAGTCAACCACTGTTTCAAGCTTTAAAGTTACATCAACAGCAAACCATGAATAGAGAGGTGATATTAGACAGTGGACTGATATCATCCTTCAACAAAAGGATGCTGCCATGTCTTCCACCATGGAAAACAGATCCCAAATGCCAGTCGCATCTCCTAGAACAAGATTAAAGGCCCTGGTAGACTTGGTTATCTAAACCACTAAACGGGCTGACTCTGATTGGACTCTGAGGCTACACTGAGGAGTAGTCCATTCCCAGATTAATCCCCAAAAGGCTACTCAAAAGCTACAAAAAAGATCTAGTCAGTGTCCAGCTATAGATACAGATTAAATGATGCCAAAGCTTATCTCTGCATGAGTTACCTTGTAAAAATACCAATATTTAACTTTACCAATAAAAACTTTATGGTTGATTGGTGGTAGATTTGAGAAAATCTAAAGCAGAGTCCTGTGTGAAAGCAGCGAAAGGTTTTCTGTAAGGAGGTTTTTTTTTTTTAAAGCCAATGCACAAACATCATCAGCATTTAAATTAGACTTCGAGGACTAAAGGAGAGGTCTGAATTAATGTGGTTATTCTTGGAGCTCAGTGCCTGTGCCTGGCATCTCGGGGGATCCTGGTTTTGAAGACTGCATTCCAGATCTAATGTCCTGGTGTTTTCATTTAGTGATTTTGAACCTCTGTGTAGTTGAGACACTGAAAGAGAGAACAAAAGACCAAAAAATAAAAATGTAAATGAGCTTATTTAACACAGAGCCAAAATTCTTTGATGTTAGGTAATTGCTCAGTATACCAAGATAAGCAAGAAATTATCAATTCATCATTTTGAAGTGTCTGTTAGTCTGTGCATATTGACTATTTTTGAAATTTGTATGCCTAAAAAATACATCTATATCTATAAACTGATTTATAAGTATGATTGACTTTTCTCATGTATATTGTAACAAATTGTATTAGCATTTAGGAAAATGGCATCTTCTAAAAATGGTGACCCTGACTGAGGCTCTGTCATGTAGCTCACCTGTAATGACCTGTGATGGAAAGGGGCACAGGGGCTGGCTGCATACATACTCAAGAGCCACTGATGATGAACTGATGCATTTCTATTTGTGTGTGTTTGAGGGTGATGGCTGACACTAACTGATACAAAAGAAAGACCCTTCCTCCCTTAGGTTAAAGCATTCATGTTTTGAAGAGAAGGGCCAGCTTTCAGGCCTTTGCATCTTAGAGAAAGAGATTATAAAATTGAGCCTCCCTCCCTGTATGCTGCAGTTCAAAAAGACCTGGCATTGAATAACTTAATCTTTTGCAGATCTCCTTTTATTTGCTGACCTGACAGGTGCTGAGAGAACATTGACACTACAAAGCAAATTAAAATTAAACACAAGAGGAGTAAAAAGCTTTTGCTGTCAAAGCAGAAACGAGGAGAAAGATGCCTCCATTACAGCACTGTGCTAGCCCCGCAGGGACCAGACCAACGTGGGCCCTGCAGGCTGGAAGATACTGAGAAGAATCCAGAAACCAGCATGAGCAGAATTTGGATTGAGGTATGTTCCAATTTCGGGGAAAGAAGACAATGATATAAGCTGGGCATGGATAAAATTGGCACCTGTTTCTGCTAGAGTGGGGCCTGTGTTCTGGGAATGGTCCAGATTAGGTGATACCACACGCCTGGGGCAGTCAGGAGAAGTCACACAAGCGCTGAACTCTAGCCTGAATGTTCTGGGATGCTGGTCTACATCCTAGGGCTAGGAGGTCTCATCCAAACCACTTGGGAGACTTTTTAAATTAGAAGTTTCTTCCTCCTCTTTCTTAAACTCCTTCCCCCAGGAATCATGAACGAGTATATTTCAGGGGGTGACATGAGAGTCTGTTTATAGTTTGTACATACTCCAAAGTAACCATCATTATTAATGGTTCCTCACTCTTGTGTAACTTACAGTTCCGTTGTTCTCAATCCTGGCTGCACATTGGAATCACCAGATAAACCTGGAAACTCTACTGATGGCTAGTTCTCCCCACTGAGGCTTGATTTTATTGGTTTGAATCAGAGCCGAGGCGTTAGTAAAATCTCCCTTATGAATACTGCAAGCCATCCATATTGAAAACTCCCTTTTCTGATGCATGTCTATCTTCAATAATGTACAGACAGAAGAGAAGATTGCCTTCCTTTTCTAAAGACCCCCGGTGACACAGAATCTCTCCTTCGTCATTATGAAGCCAACTTCAGTTTGGAGAGTCCAGTAGCAGAAAAATAAAATCTTTTTTTTTTTTTTTGAAACAAATCAGAATCTGCTTCATGGCCTAATTGTCATGGTCCTGATTCTTCCCATGGATTAAATCGGCCCATGAGCCTTAGAATGTGTCTCTGCTTTAGCTGATGGCACCTCCATAGGCTGGCCACACTTTCTTCATCGTTCTAGGGCAGTAAGCAAGGCTGGAAGGAGATCTGATTCAATCATACACGCTTATTTGGTGCCTATTAGCTTTCAGGTGCACCAGGCTTTAGGAATACAGGGCAGACATGACAGCACAGTCTTAGCAGTCTAGGATTGAAAACATCCCCGTGGAGGCAGCTCTGTAGTCAGCCTGGGCTCCAGGCCCAGCTGTGACTTAATCAGTCTGTCACTCCAGGCAAGCTATTTCCCTGAGCTTCAGCTCCTCTATCTATAAAGTGGTGATAATAATGCAAATATTTTGGGAATATTATTATGTGTCAGATAATAGAAATTCAAAAAAGATGTGATATGATATCCAATTTAGGAAACATATACATGTAAGCCACAATGCACAATGATAATGTATCATAGGAAGTGATTCTAGAAGAATTGAGAAAGGGAAGGACAGCATGATTTTCATGCGCTTCACGCGTGGACACATTACATCAAGGAAACTGGTAATCAGGTTGGCCAACGCCGAGGACGTGATACCTACCAACACTCTGCGTAGCGCTAACTCGGTGAACTAGATGCGATAACATGCATGAACTTTGTAGGCCTATTACAGGGATTAGTTGTCATCCTATTGCCTCAATTGCTCTTATTCCAAAATGGACAAGGCTGACTCTAGACCTGAGAACAGACGTAAATCCTTCAGAATGCTGAAAAACCTTCCAGCTGGAAGAACCAAATGATAGGACTGTACCCTGAGATACAGATACCTACAGGTCACTGCAGGAACTGTAGAAACATGACAAACTACATGTAGAACTGTACAAACATGCTTTAGGATGAGGGTGCCTGTGTCTTCCCATTTTAATCTTTTAACACACAGCTTCAGCCCTGTTGTTTCCTGTGCACACAGTTAGTGGCTTTTAACCACTGTAAAATAAACCCAGATAGGTACACAGACAGTACTGATTTACTTAATGAGACATATATTTGTAAATGTCTATATTGTCAGTCTTTTCAAAACATCGTGCAATGTTCCACTTCCTTTCACTAGGTAATAAATCTTCCTTATTTGAAATACTTTCCTCTAGGTTTGGCTGATCACTCCTATCTTTACGTTACAATGGTACTTGTTAACCTGGGCTATGTGTTAGAATCAACTGGAGCACGTTAAAAAATACTGAGGCCTATGGTGAGGTATGGTCAGTGGGATTTTTGAAAGCTGCTCGGTAATTACATTCTACGTTCAGATTGAGCCTCATTACCTCACAGCTGGGATAACCTTCAGTTTTCCCTAATCACAGCAACTGTAGTGATGGCTCCTACATCTGAATTCCAACAGTATTTACTTCTCAGAAACACTAATTTCAGACAGCTTCACAGGGTAGTTATTTACAGAAAGTATTCTAGGTCAAATCAGGTGTACATTCTAGTTAGATTATTTCTACCATAGCATGTAGAAATCTTAGAAAAGTGAATCCCCAAGTCTTCATTTCCTGATTTATATTAAGAAAATAACACTTTATTAGATGATTTCTAAGTGGCCTCACAGATTAAGTACATATTTTGAAAGTCAGCATCTTGTCCTCTAAACTAATTTGCAATTTCCTGGAGGGCAGGGAGCATATCTCATGCTACTTTTGTTCCTCAAAAGCAGTGGAAGGTTTCAGTTAAAAGAGAGATCTTACTTTTCCTGTGGTGCTCCATCACACGTTTCTAGAGGAAGCTCATTCTCTCAATTTCTTTAGTTGTTACTAAAATAATTACCCATCGTTCTTAGTTCCCACATTATCTTTGGAACTATCTGTTATAGGCACCATGTGTTAGGCACCACAATAATCACATTACATCCATGACACACGTTCAAATATAATTATAACTCTGAGGGTGGATATTATGTCATCCAGTGTTTGTGGGTTGATTTCCAAATTAGTCCCGTTTGCATATATTACTTTTTCAATAAAAAGAGAATTATAGCATGACGATATAGAGCTCCACTGACCAGATATGTGGGTGAAAACTATTTAAAAAAATGTAAGGTCCCTGGAAGTGGCACTAAGTCCAAGCAGCAAATAAAGAAACGTCTATTGAAGAACATTGACACAAATCAGTGAGGAAGGGCAGAGTCTGTGTTATTTTAAACCAGGATGGCGACAGCTCAGTGAGGTGGACTCTCCACTCCAGATTGCCAGTCTACCAAGGGCAGGAGGGGCCACAAAAGCAGTGTGTTTACTGGAGCTGTGGGCATGGTCATTTGAGGCATTTCTTGCCAGTCAAAACTTCCTAGAGGAGGGTCATTATACCAGTTAAACTCCACATATGGCCTCTTAGTGCACATGCTTATGGCGACTCACTCAACTCCTTATATCTTACAGAGAACCTGCTAATCACCAGCTTCAGGCATTTTCTGTATATTGGAAGACTACCTTTCCCTGGCTCCAGATGTGAGCAATTATTATTTTAGAGAAACAGTTTAACAACCTCCTGACCATCTCCTTACATTCCTCGGTGGGGGAGCCTCCTGCCCTGCTCATGTCTGCCTAGCTACCTACTCTCACATCAGGATTCTGATAAAAACGACAGTAAATCCACTGTCATGAGTATACTGAACTTATTTTCTAAATCCTAAATCACAAACCAGAATAAATAGTTTGATCAATTCTTTAATTTATGAAATCGTATAATTTCAGATGCATAGTTTAGAAATATTTCCTCTCAGTAAAGCATTTATAGTGCCATAAAGATTACTGACCTACTGAACAGGCATAGCTTGTACATTCTTATTGACTTATTTGTTACTATTATTTTGAGACAGGGTCTCGCTCTGTCACCAGCTTCAGTGCAACGGTGTGATCTCTGCTTACTGTAACCTCCACCTCGTGGTTCAAGCGATTTGTGCCTCAGCCTCCCGAGTAGCTGGGACCGCAGGTGCCCACCACCATGCCAGGCCAATTTTTGTATTTTTAGTAGAGACAGATTCTCACCATGTTGGCCAGGCTAGTCTCAAATTTCTGGCTTCAAGTGATCCGCTTGCCTCAAACCTCTCAAAGTGCTGTTGTTACAGGTGTGAGTCACAAAGCCCCGCCCTTTCTAGACTTCTTGACGTGAAATAATATAAAGAGACATGAATGTTTGACAAGTCTGTTATGCATTCATGGCATATGAAAAAGGAACAATCCCTTGGGCTTTAGGAGTCCCCCAAATTTGATGTCCTTTATTTAAGGGAGTTGACTCTAGAGGTCTTTCACTTCCAGATATTCCACTGGTCATGATGATATCTGCAATAATAATTAAGACTTATCAGTTCTAATTTTTTTATAAACTGCTTGTGGTGGTGATTAAGCTCTTATCTCCCAGCTCCAAACTCAATCTTTGCTCTTTTGCTTTGTGATGCTGGATTGAGGCTCTGCAGACAATTTTCCTGCTGTGCCAGCTGGCTCTCAATTCAATTTTGGCAAAAAGCTAACAAGAGCAAGGCAGGCAGAAGGAGGTAAGGACTTGTTTTTCCTTCTTTTTACCTAGTCTTGCAAACATCATCCTAAAATTGCTCCATGCTCCTGTCTGCAGCAGCAGGTAAAGACACCTAGCAGCTCTTCAGTATTCAGAGAACCAGAGGCTGATCCAGTCTTTTCATAGCGCCCAACCACAACCTTTCTTGAGGGGTCTTATGTTTCAGCTCCATGCACCCCTCCTTCTGAGGCTTCTAAGTTCCAAGAGTTCACATCGCTCTTTCTAGTTCGGCCAGTCCTGAAGAGTAAGGCAAGCTAATTCCTGTAGTTGCTACACAGATGTCTTAGTGGTGTTGTGTTTTTGTTGTTGCTGTTTATTTTTTGTTTTTTTCTCAGTTCCCTACATAATTGTTTATAAAAATCTGTTTAGATTCTATTAAAATTATATTCTCTCTCATGTATTATATATTTTCTATTAAAATATCTGTGAAATTTTCAGTTATATCAGTTATATCTTCAGTTTCCTAATTGAGCCATGACTAATACAGTGCTTTATGTACAAGATCTAATTTAATTTTTCTAGTAACCTATCTAAAGAGATATTATGTCTGTTTTACAGATGAAGCATCACACTCTCAGAAAGTAGTTACTTGCTCTGAAACTCCAAACTTGTTAATGAGAGACCTAGATCCAGTGTGTCTGAGGAATTCCAAAGATCTTGACCTTAATCACCATCACAGGGTGTTTTCTGACGTGAGCCCAGGGGATTCTGACTTTCTCTGGACACAGCTGTCTGCTTCTCTTCCAGACTTTCTGGAATCAGTTTTCACTCTGCACTTCTGCCATGAACATAACTGTATGTTTGGCTGCATAAAACATTCTGAAATAGTTCACTCACATTTTCAGTCTTAGTATATAGGCTGTAGGAAAAAGAAATCCTAAATCATAGACAAGATATTTCTTCAATTCAGTAATATTGACATTTTAACTTCTCTTTAACCTTTATTTTTTCAAGGAGCTGAAGCGTTTTCATTTCATGGCTGTTGGAAACCCCATGGATGGATGCACAGCTTTTCATCCTTGACAGCTGTGTCCTCAAAGTGCACCAACTACGTCCTCTTTGGTGACAGTAGCCATGGGTAAAATACCATGTGCTGCATTCATCATAACCCTCAATTTTAAAACATTTTCATCATATCAGAAAGAAATTCTGCAGTTTTTAACTAACACTCCTCTATCCTACCATCTCTCACTTCATCTCCAGCTCTAACCTATCACTAATCTGCCTTCTCTCTTTACGGTTTGGCCCATGCTGATCATCTTATATAGATGAAATCATACATTTTGTGCTTCATGACAGAGTTCTCTCAGCATAGTGTTTTCAAAGTTCATCCCCGCTGCGGCATGTGTCAGTACTTAATTCCTTTTTATGACTAAATAACATTCCATTTTATGGATATAACATATTTTCCTATACGTTTCTTATTAGGTTGGTGCAAAAGTAATTGCGGTTTGCCATTGAAAGTAATGGCAAAAACAACAATTATTTTTGCACCAAGCTAATAGTTGGTGGATATTTGGGTTCTTTCCATTTCTAAGCTATTGTAAATAATGCTGCTATAGACATTTGTGTATAAGCTCTTATGTGGACATGCTTTCCTTTTACTTGGACATGAACCTAGTGGTGGAACGGCTGGGTCATATGGCAATTCTCTGTTTAATCATTTGAGGGCATGTTAGACTGTTTTCCAGAGTGGATGCACCATTTAACATTCCCAACAGCCATGTGCCAGATTCTGATTTTTCCCCTTTTGCGAATACTTGTTGTTAGGTGACTTATTTTAGCCGTCCTACCAGGCGTAATATAGTATTTCACTGTGGTTTTGACTTGTGCTTCCCCGATGACTAATAATGTCAAGCACGTTTTCATGTGTTTCTTGTCCATTTGTGTTATAATTAGTCAAGTGTTCAGGTCCTTTGCTCAATATTTTTAAAAAATTAGTTTTTTTTCTTTATCATTGAATTGTAAGAGTTCTTTATATATTCTGGAAACAATTATCTTGCAAATAGATGCTTTACAAATATTTCTTACCATTCTGCAGGTTGTCTTTTTACTGTCTTAATGGTGTTTTAAAAGGCAAAACTTTAAAAAAAATGGTAAAATTCAACTTATATATATTTATTTTGATTCTGTGCTTTTTGGTGTCGTATCTAGGACTCCTTTGCTATAATTAAGGTCAGAAAGATTTATTTGCCTCTGTTGTATCATAAGAATTTTGCAGACTTTGCTTTTATGTTGGAGTCTGATCCATTCTCAGTCAGTGTTTCTGTGTGGTATGAAGCAAGTGTCCAGCTTCATCCACTTGCATGCAGCCGTGCGGTTGTCCCAGCACTACTTTTTGAAAAGACTATTCTTTTCTCATTGAACAATTTTGTACTCTTGGGGATTATCATTTGACCATAAAAGCACAGATTTCCTTCTGGGGGCTTTCAGTTTTATTTTACTGTTCCATGTAATCGTCTTTATGCCAGTTTCGCCCTAGCTTATTTACTGTAGATTTGTAGTAAGTTTGAAATCACTCGATAAACCCTCTCCTACTTTGTTTCTCTTTGTAAATATTGTTTTGACTAATTTCCCTGAAATCCCATATGAGCTTTAGAATCAGCTTGTCAATTTCTATAAATAAGTCAGCTGAGATACTGGTGAAAACTGTGTTGAGTCTGTAGATCAGTTTGAGGAATAATATTATCTTGACAATGTTACGTCTTGTGATCAATGAAACAGGAAGCTTTACTAATTGTATACATACTTCTTAATTTCTTTGGACCGTATTTCATAGATTTTAGAATATGTTTTGCCCTTTTTCTGTTATAATCCCTCTAAGTATTGTATTATTTTTGAAGCTATTGTCAACAAGATTGTTATTTTAACTTCATCCCCACAGTGCTTATTGGAATTATACAAAAGCACAATTAACTTGAATATTGATCCTGTATCCTTCGACCTTAGTGAATTCGTTTATTAATTTTTTGGTGAATTCCTTAAGATTTTTTATGTGCAAAGTTACGGCATCTACAAATACAAATAATTTTACTCCTCTCTCCTCCCTGTGGATGTCTCATTCCTTGATCTTGACTAATTACCTTGACTAAAATTTACAGTTTACTGGTGAATTAAAGTAACAGAAGTAGATATACTTTTATTATTCCAGATCCTAGAAAGAAATTATCCAGCCTTTAACCATTAAATGTAATGTTACTTTCTTCATACTCTTTATCAATTGAAAACATTCTCTTCCGTGATGGTTAATTTTAGGTGTCAACTTGAATGGAGTAAGTGATACCTAGATAGCTGCTGGAGCATTATTTCTGAAGTGTCATTTCTGGAAAATATTAACATTAGAATCAGTGGACCGAGTGAGGAAAATCCATGGTCACTTGATGTGAGTGCTCACCATCCAATCAGCTGAGGCCCAGATAAAAGGTCAGAGGAAAGCAAATTCTCTCCATCTCCCTCTCTCCCTCTTAGAACTGGGCTTTTCTCCTGACACTGGACATTTAAGCTTCAGGTCTTCTGGCCTTTGGACTCCACGGTTTTCATCAGCTGCCCCTGGGTTCTCATGCCTTTGGATCGAGAATTACACCATCAGCTTCGCTGGTTCTGAGTCCTTTGGACTTGGACTGAGCCACAATACTGGCTTCCCTGGTCCTCTAGCTTGCAGATGGCCTACCATGGGACTTACCCATCTCTATAAGCATGAGAAACAATTCTCCTAATACGCTTATTAACATATAACTATATCTAAGGCAATATATCCAATTGGCTCTGTCTGTCTAAGGAACCCTGACTAATATACCTTCTTTCCTAGTTTGTTGAGTGTTTTTCATTTTTGTTTTTGACCCAAAAATCCCATTTCTGGGTATGTGCTGCAAAGAGTATATACATTGCTCTACCAAAAAGACAAATTCATGTGTGTGTTCAACACAGCACTCTGTACAATAGCAAAGATGTAGAGTAAACCTAAGTGTCCATCAATGGTGAATTGGATAAAGAAAATGTGGTACATATACACCATGGAATACTACACAGACATAAAAAGAACAGAATAAATAATGTTTGCAGCAACATAAATGCAGCTGGAGACCATTATCCTAAGTGAGTTAACACAAAAACTGAAAACCAAACTTCACGTGTTCTCACTTACAAGTGGAAGCTAAATATTAGGTACACGTGAAGATAAAGATAAGAACATTAGACATGGGAACTACTCACATGGTAAGAGAAAGGAGGAGAAGGTTTAAACAACTACCTGTTGAGCACTATGCTCACTACTCGAGTGACAGGATCAACCGTACCCCAAATTTCATCATGCTGCAATATATCCATGTAACAAACCTGAATATATGTACACCTAGAATCTAAAATAAAAGCAAAAAGAATTTATTGAAATAGTGTGGCGTGTTACTTAATAGCCATTCCGACTGGTATGAGATGGTATCTCATTGCGGTTTTGATTTTCGTTTCTCTGATATCAGTGATGTTGAACTTTTTTTGATATGCTTCTTGCCACATGTATGGTCTTCTTTTGAGAAGTGTCTGTTCATGTCCTTTGCCCACTTTTTAACGTTTATTTTCCTTGTTAAAAATTCAAATGTTAGTCAGGTACAAACACACCATGTATTTTTCCTTGTTAAAAATTCAGACATTAGCCAGGTACAATGGCACACACCTGCAATCCCAGATTGAGAATCTGAGGGAGGAGGATTTCTTGAACCCAAGAGTTCAACACCAGTCTGAGAAATATAGCGAGACCTCCAATTAAAAGAAAAGTTTAATTCAAATATTGAGGCAACTTTGCATTCTTGGGATAAATTTCACTTGATCATGGTAGATAATTCTTTATGTAGGTTGGTGGGTCGAGTTTCATAGCATTTTGTTCAGGATTTTTGGATCTATATTTATGAGAGATATTGGTCCATAATTTTTTTTCTTCTCATATTTTCATACAGTTTGGGTATCATAGCAATATTGTTCTCATAAAACAAACTGGAAAATAATATCTCCTTTTTGTTTTTTGTTAAGTTTTTGAGATGTCTTTGAATAAGTGGTATATTTGTTCTTTTAATGTTTAGTACAGTTAAGCAATGCAGCCATCTGGGTGTAGGCTATCTTTTGCGAGTAGGTTTTTAGTTTTATTTTGTATTGATTATTCAGTCATTCACCTGCTACATGAATATTCAGGCTCTTTATTTCTTCTTGAGTTAGTTTGTTTAGTTTGTGTCTATCTAATAATGTGCCTAAGTCATCTAAGTTATCTAATTTAGGATTAGTGCATAATTACTCATACTAATTGGTAATTCTTTTTATTTCTATAGCACCAATATTAACCTATGTTCATTCATTACTTATTCTAGCAATTTGAGATTTCTCTTTTTTTTAACTTGGCCAGTATAGCTAAGTTTCCCAACAGTGTTGATCTTTTCAAAGACTCAGCATTTTACTTTTTGGATTTTCTCTATTGTTTTTGTATTTTATAATCAGTTACTTTCAGCTGTGTTGTTTATTATTTCCTTTGCTCTATTTATACTTGATTTAGTTTCTTCTTTGTCCACTGTTACTGATTTCAGAGCTTTTACCCTTTTTTCTTTCTTTCTTTCTTTTTTTTTTAGTAATTTCAACTTTTATTTTAGATTCTGGGGTACATGTGCAGATTTGTTATATGGATATATGGCATGATGCTGAGGTATGGGATACGAATAATTCCATCACCCAGGTGCTGTGCATAGTATCCAGTAGTTACTTTTTCAACACTTGGCCCCTCCCTCCCTACTCCCTCTAGTAGCCCCCAATGTCTGTTGTTGCCATCTTTCTGTCCATCTGTATCCAATGTTTAGCTCCTACTTATAAGTTAGAACATGTGGTATTTGGTTTTTTGTTTCTGTGTTAGTTTGCTAAAGATAATGGCCTCCAGCTCTTGTTCCTGCAAAGGGCATGACCTTGCTCTTTTTATGCCTGCCTAATATTCCATGATGAATATGTAACATATTTTATTTATCCAGTGTACTACTGATAGGCATTTAGGTTGATTCCATGTTTTTGCTATTGTGAATAGTGCTGCAATCAACATACGTGTGCATGTGTCTTTATGATAGGATGATTTATATTCCTTTGGGTATATACCCTGCAGTGGGGTTGCTGGGTCAAATGGTAGTTCTGCTTTTAGCTTTTGAGGAATCAGGACATTGTCTTCCACAATGCTTAAAGTAATTTATTTTCCTATCAATGGTATGTAAGTGTTCCATTTTCTCCACAATCTTGCCAGCATCTGTATTTTTTGACTTTTTAGTAATAGCCATTCTGACTGGTGTAAGATGGTGTCTCATTGTGGTTTTGATTTTCTCTAATGATCAGTGATGTTGAGCTTTTTTTCATATGCTTCTTGCCACGTGTGTGTCTTCTTTTGAGAGGTGTCTGTTCATGTTCTTTCCCATTTTTTAATTTTTTTCTTGTATATTTGTTTAAGTTTCCTTTTTCTCTACTTCTTAAAAAATTTTTTTTTGTTATACTTTAAGTTCTGGGGTACATATGCAGATCTTGCAGGATTGTTACATAGGTACACACATGCCATGGTGGTTTGCTGCCTCCATCCCCAGTCACCCACACTAGGTATTTCTCCCAGTTTTATCCCTCCCCAATTCCGCAACCCCTGCTATCCCTCACCTAGACCCCCACTCCCCAACAGATCCCAGTATGTGATGTTCCCCTCCCTCTGTCTATATGTTCTCATTGTTCAACACCCACCTATGATTGAGAACATGCTGTGTTTGGTTTTCTGTTCTTTTGTCAGTTTGCTGAGAATGATGGTTTCCAGATTGCTTCGTGTCCCTGCAGAGGATATGAGCTTACCCTTTTCTCATGACTGTGTAGAATTCATGGTGTATATGTGCCACATTTTCTTTATCCAGTTTATCATTGACAGGCATTTGGGTTGTTTCCAGGTCTTTGCTATTGTAAACAGTGCCATGATGAACATATGTGTGTGTGTGTTTTTATAATAGATTGATTTATAATTCTTTGGGTATCTACCCAGTAATGGGATTGCTGGGTCAAATGGTATTTCTAGTTCTAGATCCTTGAGGAATCACCACACTGTCTTCCACACTGGTTGAAATAAGTTTCACTCCCACCAACAGTGTAAAAGTGTTCCTGTTTCTCCACATCCTCTCCAGTATCTGTTGTCTCCAGATTTTTTAATGATTGCCCATCTAACCGGCGTGAGATGGTATCTCAATGTAGTTTTGAGTTGCATTTCTCTAATGACCAGTGATGATCAGCATTTTTTTATGTTTGTTGGCCTCATATATGTCTTCTTTTGAAAAGTGTCTGTTCATATCCTTTGCCCACTTTTGAATGGGTTTGCTTATTTTTTTTTCTGTAAATCTGTTTTAGTTTTGTAGATTCTGGATATTAGCCCTTTGTCAGATGGGTAGATTACAAAAACTTTTTCCCATTCTGTTGGTTGCCAGTTCACTCTATGATTGTTTCTTTTACTGTGAAGAAGCTCTGGAGTTTGATTAGATCCCATTTGTCTATTTTGGCTTTTGTTGCCATTGCTTTTCTTGTTTTATTCATGAAGTCCTCGCTTACGCCTATGTCCTGAATGGTTTGCCTAGGCTTTCTTCTAGGGTTTTTATGGTGGTAGGTCTTATGTTTAAGTCTGTAATCCACCTGGAGTTAATTTTAGTGTAAAGTGTCAGGAAGGGGGTCCAGTTTCTGCTTTCTGCACATGACTAGCCAGTTTTCCCAACACCATATGTTTGTCATTTTATATTTTATCTCTTACGTGTTTATTTGTTCCTATATTACTCCATTATACCTTTGTTTTGTACTAAAGTGAATATTTTCTAATAAAACATTTACATTTGTTTAAAAACTTTGTTGGTATATTTATTTAAAGATTTGTTGTAGTTATTCTATGGCTTACAACATACATCCTATCTTATCCATAAAGCTTCATTTATACTAGTATAATCCAAGTAAAATACCACTGCTACATAGCTCTGTTATGTTTTCCTTTTTTGTGGTATTTTTGTTTTACATGTTGAATCTATTAATGTTATAAACATAGAAGTGCATTATTAGAATTATCACATTACTATCTTAAGATTTTCTTCTGCCACCCTTTGTAAGGTTATCAGCAAATATATTACACAAGTATTTCATTTCTATATATTATATGCCCATCGATATGTTGTATATTTATTATTTTATACAATTACTTTTTAAAATATCTTAAGAAAGGAAGGGAAAATATGAATACATCTTGCCTCATATAATTTTATAACTACCTTTCCTAGTCATTTTGGTTTGTGTGGATTCAGATTACTGATGGATCACTAGTCTGAATAACTTTCTTTAGCATTTCTTGTGAGGTGCGTTACCAGAAACAAGTTATCTCAGTTTTTGTTTATTTGGGAGTGGTTTTATTTCACATGGATTTAGAAAAATAGTTCTTCTGGATCTTTGTGTAAAGCATTTTTGATTGCTATTATTTTATTTTATTTTGAGGACTTTGAATTCCTGATGTTACCTCACTGTCTTTTGTCATTCATTATTTTTGCTAAGTCACTTGTTAATCTTATATTGTGAACATCTTGAAAATTACTGTTTTTTATTTCTAATGCACTGTTTTATTGTGATACTTAGCTCTATTGGATAATCTCTATTGCTTTATCTTCAAGTTCACTAATTCTTTTATCTGACAGTTTAAATGTACTGTTCATGCCCTCTAGAGAATGTTTTCAGTTTGTTATTAAACCTTTCAACTCCAAAATTTCTAGTTTATTTTTTTCTTAATATAATTCTTATTTCTTTGTTGATTTCTTTCTATTTGGTGTAACATTGTATTTATACCTTAAATTATTTCACTTAACATGTATGCCTTTTGTATTTTGGACATAATTCTTATGGCTTTTCTGAAACTGTTTTCTGATATCTGGTCACTCTCACAGACAGTTGGGGTTGCCTACATTTTTACCAGTGTATGGGCTATACTTTATTGTGCCTTTGCATGCCTTGTACTTTGCTACTGTTGTTGGAAACTACACATTTTAAATACCATAGTGTAGCAATTTTAGGTATTTGTCTCCTCATCAAACATATATCCACAACTTGTTATTGTTATTTGCTTGTTTTTTCTTTTTCTTTTTAAATAGTGACTAGCTAAATTATTTTTGAGAAGTCTATTTCCTCCCTCACAGTTACTAGCCTTTGATGTTGCTCCTCCAAAGGTTGACATTTGGAGTATCTTCACCCTTACCCTGAGATGATAATACTTTGGAAAGGATCTCTTCCAATCCTTACGTGACCAAATTCAGCTGTCAAACTTCATTAATGCCAGATTATTGTTTATTATCATCTATATTATTCTGCCATGAATTTTGCTACAAATTACTTCAATCAAGTTATGGCTCTTTTGATGGATTCCCTCCTGTGGTCGGTGTTTCATATTTGTTCTGATATCAGAAAGACTCCATCTAGCTGTGTTATTTTCTAGAACCCTAGGCAAACTAACTGTCCTGAAGTCTAGGCTGCATGTCTAGCAGATCCATGAGTCTCTTCACAATTGGCTTTTCACCGCAACCTCTCTTTTTCTTAATGAAACCTTTAGGCTTGAACTTCTCCGTGCTGTTTCAAGAGAAGACAGTTACTTTGGGAAGAGATTAGGAGCTATCTACCCTCTAGCTTGCTTCTCCACCTCCCCAAACCCTCCAAGTAAAAGTTCAAAAGGTGGGATTAAAGACAATAGCAAGTTTATTTCTAGTGGTCCTGGCTCTAACACATGAGAGTTTACTGGAAGGAACAGAGGCAGTAGCATGGTCCTTTCGTTTTGCGTCTTCCAGCATGGTCCTATAGGTGAGGGAATGGCTATTAGGTCACCAGTATCCTAACAGGTAGAGTCATTGTTTCACAACCTGGAACTAGAGAGTGAAGCCCTTTTCTCTTGACTGTCCTTGCCTAAGGCTAAGCCACAACACAACATAGCTATAGGTCTAACTAAAACTGTCATGTCCTTCTTCTAAGGAGAAGAGAGACTTCCATCTAAGAACTTGAGTAGGGGAGAGAGGAGGGAGCCCTGTGTTCTTGGTTGCAGCAGGCTGGAGTAGATTGCCTTGCAGAGCTAGAAAGCCGAGTGAAGGGAGTGTCTTGGTTCAAATACCATAGACTCTTGCTCCCTTATCAAGTTTTTTGTAGATTTTCCAGAATAGATATTTCTTCACTGACTGTTTTTCCCTAGGATATTTCCAAAGCCTTTGGGTGGTGGTATTTAAAAAAAGTAATTGTGACCAGACTCTATGGCTCATGTCTGTAATCCCAGCACTTTAGCAGCTTGAGGAAGGAGGATTACTTGAGCCCAGGAGATTGAGACCAGCCCGGGCAATATAGTAAGACCTCAACTGTGCGGAAAATTTAAAAATTAGCCTAGCATGGTGGCATGGTGCCTGTGGTCTTAGCTACTCAGGAGGCTGAGGAGAGGGGATTGCTTGAGTCTAAAAGGTGGTGGCTGCAGTATTAAGATTGTACCACTGCAGTCCAGCCTGGGCAACAGGGTAAGACCCCGTTGGAGAATAATTATAATAGTAATAATAACGATAATATTTATTCTAGTTTTTCAGGGGACAAGGTCAAGGAATATCACCATGTTGCCATGCTGGAACTTGATGTCTTGGCAAGTATTTCCTTGAGGGCCCAAGTGACGCATTCCTTCCCCATGGCGTTTTTCATGTGGGCTTTGAGAAACATCACTGAACCCATATTTGCATGCAAGGGGAAATATTTCCATAGTAGTTGCTGTCAGTTCACCTGACTATGTAAGAATGCTTCTTAAGCAGCAGTCTGCCTTTATAGAGAAACAGCATTAACTGAATGGCTCATTCTTCAGAACTCTTGACAGCCCCAGGGCTGAGCCACTCTGTTTTAATACTGCTCTGTAGATAATGATCTTCATTTTGGCAGAACCTCAAAATGACCTTGATGTTTACAATAGCAGGGCAAAGCAGTGAATTGGCTGACAGCATTAAAACAGACAATTAATAGCAAGAGAGAAGGGAACTCCCTGTTCTTCTAATGTACACATATTTTCTAGTAAAAGTAAAAAGCCATAATCTCTTGCTTAAAGAAATTGTATACTATATTCAACTTTTCATCTTAATTTTATAACCTCAGAGAGAGCATTGTCAGGTTGTTTTAAACATATAAATCATACTCTTTTTTCTGAAAATTTATGTTAAAAATAAGGGGGTATAAAATGTAATCTAAAAATAAAGTACTATATGCAGAGTGTAGAATTAGAGCATTTATTTCATGACTTCAAGGCAATGCTTTTTTAAACCCCATTTTAAAGTTAAATTTAAAGATAAAAAAGTACTTTTGAGTATTTCTTTAAAGTTTCTATTTAGCGCTCTAATTTTATTTTTTATGTAATAAAAGAGATTCTTAAAACTACCCATAAATTATCCTATGAAAGCAAAACAACCATTAAACATATAAATCAAGTGAGGGGTGAATTGCATTCTGCTGTTTATAACAAGCTTTTGCTGTGCATTGTCCAAAATTGAGCTGACACACACTTTGACTTTTTTTCCTGACATGATTTATAGAAATTTGGTCTTTTTATGACTTTCATTGCCTTTATTCTTTATTTGTTATTGATTATAAGTCAGCCCGGTTTGCTTTGGGACATCTAGTTAGTGGTGATTCAGATTCAAGTCTGTTACAACTATATGTAGCTAATGTAAAGAAAATTAAATAGCTGACTCTTCAGAGCTATTGAGAAGGCAACAGCTAACCTTAGCTAATTATGCTCACTTACGATATTCTATGGCCTAGATAATGAAAACCATTAGCTGATGCCAACTCAGTTGTGATCTCTTCATAGAACACTACATCTCAGAAAAGGGTGTATTCTCTATGCCAGTAATGTTCCAGAAATCAGTATATCTAAAAAACCAAAAACTTCTTTTTGTAGAAACACAGCTACATCGGTCATGTTTATCTGTTTATGAAAATACAAACTGTATAAATTAGATACATAGAATATGTTATAAAATTTATATTCATCTAGTTTAGCCATGTAAAAAGAACTTGGATAACTAAGATTAACAATGGCCAGAAAGCATTAAGGAAATAAAGATTCAGAGAGAGTAAATCTGTAACTCTATTGATGCTTATGACAAAATTTTGAGTATTAACTGCCCTAAGTTTCACTATTACGAGGGTAGTGGAAGCAGGGTGATATGATTTGGGTCTTTGTCCCCACCCACATGTCATGTGAAATGTAATCCCCAATGCTGGAGATGGAGCCTGGTATGAAGTGATTGGGTCATGTAAGAGGGTTTCCCCTTTCGGTACTGTTCTTGTGATCAAGTTAATGTAAGATCTGAATCTTTAGAAGTGGAGCATTTCCCCCTGTCTCTCTTTCCCCTGATTTGGCCATGTAAAACATGCTTGCTTCTCCTGTGCTTTCCATCATGATTGTAAGTTTCCTGAAGCCTCCTCAAAAGCTGCTATCTTTTCCGTACAGCCTGGAGAACTGTAAGCCACTGAAACCTCTTTTATTTATGAATTACTCAGACTCGGGAATTATTTTATAGTAGTACAATAACTGACTAAGACAGAAAATTAAAACTGAGGAGCGGAGCACTGCTACAAAGATATCTGAAAATGTGAACGCAACCTTGGAACTGGGTAATGGACAGAAGTTGAAACAGTTTGCAAGGGTCAGAGGAAGACAGGAGGATGAGGGAAAGTTCGCCACTTCCCAGTGATTGGTTGAGTGGTTATGACACAAATGCTGAAAGAGAAGACCAAGCTGAGGGAGGTCTCAGATGGAAATGATGAACTTACTGGGAACCAGAGTAAAGGTCACTTTTTTATGTGTTAGCAAAAGGGTTGGAGGCATTGCACCCCTGTTCTAGGGATCTGTGGAACTTTAAACTTGAGAATGATGATTTAGGGTTTCTGGCAAAAGAAATTACTAAGCAGCAAAGCACGTAAGATTTAGCCTGGGCCAGGCGCGGTGGCTCACGCCTGTAATCCCAGCACTTTGGGAGGCTGAGGCAGGTGGATCACGAGGTCAATAGATCAAGACCATCCTGGTCAACATGGTGAAACCCCATCTCTACTAAAAATACAAAAAATTAGCTGGGCATGGTGGCACATGCCTGTAATCCCAGCTACTCAGGAGGCTGAGGCCGGAGAATTGCCTGAACCCAGGAGGCGGAGGTTGCGGTGAGCCAAGATTGTGCCATTGCACTCCAGCCTGGGTAACAAGAGCGAAACTCCGTCTCAAAAAAAAAAAAAAGATTTAGCCTGGATGCTTATGGAAGCCTATGCTTGTATGCACAAGCGAAGAAATAACCTGAAGCTGGAACTTATATTTAAAATGGAAGCAGACTGTATAGTATCTTCCACCTCTCTTTCTTCATCCTGCTCCAGCCATGTAAGAATGTGCCTGCTTCTCCTTCACTCTCTGGAATGATTTTAACTTTCCTGATGCCTCTCCAGAAGCTGTTATGTTTTCTGTACAATGTGCAGAACTATGAGACAATTAAACTATTTTTCTTTACACATTACCTAGTCCAGATGTTTCTTACACAAGTCAATTACATTAAAATCTCTTTGATCATTTCTCTTGTGTGATTAAACTAACAGAATTTATTATTCAGTTCATATGAATACACATAAAACAACTCTGTCTTGAAAAAGGAACATGGTATCTGGAATATGTTACAGTCCACAGCTACTTGAGTGTCAGTTTGTTCAGGCTGCTATAACAAAATAACATAGACTGAGGGGCTTATAAACAGCAGAAGTGTATTTCTCACAGTTCCAGAGGAAAGGCAGTCCAGAATCAAAGTGCTGCCAGATTTGGTATCTGATCAGGGCTCGCTTTCTGGCTCATAGATGGTGCCTCCTAGCTGTGTCCTCAAACTGTGAAAGGGAAGAACAACCTCCTCTGGAACTGTTTCATAAGAACAGTAAGTCCACAAATTGATCCACTAATACCATAAAATCGGTCTGAATTATTGAAATTTAGATGTCATTTGAAAAGTTATTTTTTAAAATTGGTAATACGTAAAGAAATCTAAAAGAATTAATGTCTCTTATTTTGATAATTACACTTATAAGAGACTATCTTGAAGAATGAATAAAAATGCTGGAAAAAATATTTATTTAAAAATATAGGGGCCAGACGTGGTGGCTCACGCCTGTAATCCCAGCACTTTGGGAGGCCTAGGCGGGTGGATCACTAGGTCAGAGATCGAGACCATCCTGGTCAACATGGTGAAACCCCGTCTCTACTAAAAATACAAAAAATTAGCTGGGCATGGTGGCACGTGCCTGTAATCCCAGCTACTCAGGAGGCTGAGGCAGGAGAATTGCCTGAACGCAGGTGGCAGAGGTTGCAGTGAGCCGAGAACGCACCATTGCACTCCAGCCTGGGTAACGAGTGAAAGTCCGTCTCAAAAAAAAAAAAAAAAATAGAAAAGAAAAAAAAACCCATCTTGTGTGATGTGTATCCAATTTGAAACAGCTGGTGGTTCCAACTGCTTTAATATTATTAACTATATTTTAATAGTTCTATTTAATGAAATAGAATACAACATTTTAAAAATAATAATGGAGGTTTTAGAATGTTTCTTTCATTATTTTGAATGGGATATAACGAAGAATGTATTCTAATTTAGAGATCTACTTAAAGTAAGAGAAATTATAGTGCTGCAGAGTTAAATTCATTTGAGTGCATTAACTGTTACTATTGCAGGTGCAGACCAGTGCAAAGCAATGTATGAACACTACAAGTGAAGGAAAATAAAGGAGGGTATGCATGAGGGAGAGTGTGTGGTAGGGGAGTTGCCATGTTTTAGCACTGCAGAGAGAGGTTCTCTTGTAAAGTGGTATTTGGGCAAAAGGTGACCTCTGCAAATATCTGGAGAATTCCAAGCCACAAGTTTAAATTCCCTGATGTCAGAGAAAGCTGAATGTCAGAACAAAAGGACTCCCGCAGAGGAAAGGTTAAATTTAGTTGGAGGTGGAAGTGAGAAGAAAATAGCCTTTTATAGAACAGCAGATTTCTGAGTTAAATCCTTTAAAATGAGTCGTTTTGCGAAGTACAAAAAACAATGAGGAAGAAAGCCCAGTGGACAAACTGGCATAGGCAAAACATGGAAGTGTAAAGCGGGTGGGCCTGGAATCAGCAGTCTCTGTGTGTGGCTGAAACATACGGCCTAGTAAAAGTGGAAACAGGAAAACCAGGGAGTGTCTGGTTTTAGCCGGGAAGCTTAGACTTTATCCTGTAAGTGATGAGAAAGCACTGAAGACCCATAAGCCGACCAGACGTGCTCTAGAAAGTCCACCAGAAGCAACATGTAAGATGGTCGAGGTCCACTTCCGGAGGCTTGAAGAGGTGAACTCTTAGGTCATTCTTACAATGGTACAGACAAAGGTGATGAGGTTCTGCACCTAGGCACAGGTAGTGATCTGACAGCCATTCCGGAAATACAGCTTACAGCACTGGGTGGGTAGCTGAATACTCTAATACAGCAAATGAAGGTGAGGACTTAGTCCATAATAGAGTTTCGATTTCTGTTTCCAGCATGTGATTTGTATACTTGGGCATGGGGTGGGGGATTATGTCATAGCTTATGTGGGAAGAAATGCCCATTTTCAGTAAAGCTGACTTTCCATTTGAGTGCCTCTTATGAGATGTTGTAGCCATTGGTGTAAAGAGCCAGTTTACAATGAGATGTATGAGTCCAAGCTTATAAAAGGTGGTTAGGAGTAATACGGATGAATCTTCAACATTTGGCACTGAGGGTAAACACAAAAAAGAAACTGAATGAGATGCACAATATTACAGTATTTTGCTCAAAGTCACAGTATAAAACTAGAATAGATATTTTACAAAATCATAGTCAAATAATAATAATAAACACAATTGAACCCAATGAGTTGATTTTCTACAGTGGGGCAAGAAATGAGCATGCAGGACAAGAAGATAAGAAAAGGAATATACACAAGCAGATAGATAAAATAGTGAGTGAGTTCACAAACTAAGAAAGGGATTTTGCATATACCCATAATGATTTTATGTTCTAAGCAGAAATATTCATTTACTTTTTGGACTTGATGTCCAAAAAAAAAAAAGTGAGATTTTCTAGCAAACACAAAGATTATATTATAAGGCACGTTTGGAAATGAAGATTTGGTAATTGCAATAAATGTTAATTAATTAAATCCACCAGCCAAAACATAAACTCTCAGGCTTGTTTCAAATGAAATAAAAAAAAAAAAATTATCTGCTCTTGTTGTTTATAAAAGAAATGCTAAAAACAGAAAAATAAGATACACAAAGTTTAAAATTTTTTAAAAAATAGTTAAGAAGTATAGAGCAAAGAAAGGAAGAGTGCCTATTTAACTATCACAAAGAAATAGATTTAATTTTAAGACAAAGTAAATGATAATGACTACAAAGGGACATTTCACATCAGCTAGAGGAAAAAAAAATGAGTCAAAAAGAAACACTAATGACGAACATGTAAATTTTTAACATAACCAACCCCAAATAACAAAGCAGCAGCAGGTAAAATTACGAGGTAAAATATATCAACTAACAAATATAGTTGGGAATGTTTTAACATTACTTTCCTTAATAGGTAGATCACACAAGTCAAAAATAAGCAAAGACACAGAAGATATGAATAACAATAAGGTTTAATATCTGTATGGGTGCATGAACTTTATACAAAACAGAAACTTTATTTTTAAATAATATATAAATTATTCATGAAAGTATACTGGGCACTAATGTACACATACACAAACACACACACAAATTTCCAAGGATCAACTTTATACCCACTCTATTGAATGCAATAAAATGAGAAAATGCTAACATAATGAAAGCAAAAAGAAATTTCAGATACATGAAAATTATATACCATTATAAAATAATTTGAATTGAGGAAAAACAACACTGAAGAAATTAAGAAATAATTATAAATCAGGAATATAAATGCTATGTGTTAGAATTTGGAGCAGCCAAGCAGATAATAGAGATTATAGACAAAATAAATAAAATAAGTATATATGAATAACTTTGGTGATCCAAGTGAAATAGATGAATTGCTAGGAAATATAAATGTTAATAATGGGTTGAAAAGAAACAAATTTCCTGAGTAGACTAACAACCTTAAATAGATTTGAAACAGTGATAAACACTTTTTCCTGTCCCCTGCTACTATTTAATAAAAGGAACAATTTATTATGTTAATACAAGTTTAATTATAAAAATAAATGAGGAAAATGAAAACACTTCAGAACTTATTTCATTTATGATTGTAAATGCAAAACCCTTAAATAACTATTAGATAAATAAATGTTGTATTAAAATATACACCTTAATTAACACTTGTGTTTATCTCAGTAATGCAAGAAACAGGTTCAACATCAGAAATATCACTGAAATTTACTACAGTGAGCAAAAGTATAAATAAATGGAACAGGGTGGATAGTATAGAAATAAATTCTAGAAAGCAGCAAGACAAAGAAGACATGTATCTGCAAAAGAGTCACAGTTAAACTAACAAGATTCTTTTTGTCGGAAAGCGGAGACAGTAGGTAGAGACAGGGGCTTGCTATGTTGCCCAGACTGATCTGGAACTCCTGGGCTCAAGCGATCTGTCCACTTTGGCCACCCAAGGTTCGGGAATTACAGGTGTGAGCCATCATGCCTGGCCAACAAGATTTTTAATGTCAAGAATGGAAACCAGCTATCACTGAAGTACCTTCAATGTGCTAAGAAAAGACATTTCTCAACCTGTAATTATATGATCTAATTTAAGAATAAGGACAGGAAAAAGATAATCCAGACAAATAAAAAATGAGAGAATGTACCACCAGGAGATCTGCTTTAAAAGAAATGGAAAAGGTTGTATTTAGGGAGAAAGAAAGTAATCCCGGATGAAAGTTTTAAAGGAGGAATAAAGAGTAAAGAAAGATAAGTATGCGATTAATATAAATAAGCTTGACTTAGAATAGTCACAGCATTTCATCGGGTTAAAATATAAAGTCTTTGCTCCTCTGCCGACCAGTGGGTCTGAACTGCACAGCATCTTTTGACTCAGGAGCCAGGGTGGGTGTGCAGTCTGCTAGGTTTTACGTGGGGTCCAAAGTCACTTCATTTATAACAAGCAGTCATCAACAGTTCACCTCTGTGTGTTAGGCAATTGGCTAACATTTTCTCGGTTGCAAGAAGGTTGAAACCATATTCGTCCTCAGAGGCAGGAGTTTCGGAATCTGAATGCAGTTGTTCTCACAGAGTCCTGAACCCTGGTCATGCCGCTCTCACTCCACTGCCTGTCTCTGTGGGGCAGGAGCCCAGGCTCAGGGCTGCAAAGCCAGGGGACAGGGCTTACGAGGGTCATCACCGCAGTGAAAACTCACACTGCATTAAAGACATTGCTGCTTTAAAGACACTGCCTTTCATGAAATTGTAAAGAAAATAAATGAAGCAAGTTGTTGATTTTATAAAATATATAAAAATAAGTAAATGGCCACAGATAAAAGACTTCAAGATCTGTATTTATCTTAAGAGCTAAGGGGAGGGAAAGGTTATATTTTTTCCACACTCAGGTGTCTCCATGGTAACATGAAAAATCCTTTCTACTCTGCAAACCACACTTGAGCTATCAACGCTCCCAGGAAATGTTTGCCTGTTTGTAATCTTAAGACTAAAGAAAAATAGACACAGATATACAATGCTTTGGAATGTTTACTTTTGAGAGTTTTTACCCTAGGAAAATCGACTCTGTTATCTCACTCCCTGCAATCTTTCAAGAGTAGATAGAGGAGCTGCTACAAACCAGCCCTGTCCTGGGTGATCACCGTCTGGGAGGTCCTGAGTTGCAGTAGAGTCCAGTGGCCACAGAGCTGGTGTTGTCAGCTGTACACGCTCCTGGTGGCAAAGGTCCCAAGCCCTGCTACGTTTCCAGCATGGAAAATTAAAGCACAGTTTCCACGATACACAGAACATGTCACTGCAATAGCATATGGTCAGAATCACAGGAAATATCACTTAAAAAGGACACTTGACAGAGAACTTATTTTAGGTATTCAGCAAGTGTCAGCAATTCTGGGCAGCCCAGACTCATTATTTAAAAGTCTTCACAATCAGAGTGTCTACAAATAGACAGATACTATCAATTAATGTAGTTAACAACGAATGACAAAATACATATTACTTTTTACTTATCTAATACAGTAGTTCCAGATATTTATATATATTTTATAAACCTATACATCAACAACATATTTAAAAAAAAAAATTCCAGAGGAGAGTCTGTTGATAGATTGTATTATCCCTGAAGACTGTACCTGTTAGGGCTATGGGCCAAGTGACTAATAGCCCAAGACAATAAAATGGAGAAGAGAAGGTGTTTACGTCAGGACGACAACCTCACTCTTTTTCTAGGACTTCCATGTGCTACTGCTTGTTTATTCTTTATGACCTTCCAGAGCTTATCTTACATCACTCTTGTGGGGCTCAAGACACAGAGTTGTTTTTGTGCACCTTGCACCCCACTTACGAAGACCCTGGAGTTAGAGTCTATTCCCCATCTACATTAATACTCCTGTAGCTAGAATCAAGAAGGCAGTCATGGGTCCTCAGCGATCCTAAGCACCAGCACAACTGAAAGAGCAACAATAAACACAGAAATAAGCACAATACCTTGAGCTCACTTTCATAACAGGGAGGCACAAAACGGAGATGAAATTAAATCTGCATGCACTGAGCAATCTACAGACGTGATTACATTTTACCTTCAGAATGACCCTATGCAATAAGAATTATTACTCCTTTTTTTTTTTAATGAGCAAACTGGGACTCAGCTTGTTTAGGTGACACAGGACCCAGCTTGTTTGTGTGACAAGAACGAAGGGTAAGAGAAGAGGGAGTTGAAGACATGCAGTTGTGCTTCTGGCTAGTGTGGACAGAGAACACCCTCCTTCCACCCCCAAATACAAGTATTCACAGAAGATGAAAGTATCTGGGCTTTGGCAGCATCAGTGTTTGAATCAAGGCTCTTCACTTACAAACTGGCATTTCTAAACATGTTCTCAATAGACAGTAAGGATTAGGCCAGGCATTGCGGCTCACACCTATAATCCCAGCAGTTTCGGAGGCCAAGGAAGGAGGGTGGATTGCTTGAGCTCAGGATTTTGAGAACAGTCTGGGCAACATGACGAAACCTCAACTCTACGAAAAAATACAAAAATTGGCTGGGAGTGGTGGTGCTTGCCAGTAGTACCAGCTTTGAGCTGAGATCACCACAGCTCTCCAGCTTCGTTGGCAGAGCAAGACCGTGTCTAAAAAATAAAAATGAAAGTAAAAATAAAGGATTAGTATCTTTCTTCAAGTCATTACTATCATAGAAGGATGTCATTTAACCCCCAAGTTAACCAGTCTATGATACATCTTGGTACAGTAACTGGCTTTAGTGCCGTTCTTCATGAGAAAGACATTCTCTGTTGTATAATCCTTTTAATGAGCATTATAAAATACCTCCAAAAACTCTAAATGTAATAAAAACTCTGCAAATCTACTGCACGAAAGAACAGGTAAGTAATGAATCGGATGGAGTCAGACGATGTTCCTTGTTTCCTGCTGTGAGTGCGTGCTCATCAGGAAGCTGTATGTTTCTGCATGGACATTTTATTGCCAATGAAGCCAGGCTGCGATTCAGGTGACATTGTGAAGGACAGGGCCTAGCAAAGGATCTCAAAGCTGCTCCCAGGAATCAGGGCTTGCTGATTCATATCTCTTTAGTTTGGCTTGTATGTACTTATTTTCTCACCTATCTGGCCAATGTTACAAATTAATAATTCAACATTGATGTTCAGATAAAAGCTTGCAGGTCTGGATACTTGTGTGTGAAGCTCATTTCCTTAACAATAATTACAGTAAAGGTGTTCCTAGAATGAATCTGTTTAAAATTACAGAAAATACCGGGACAATGCTAGGAGGGAAAGGAACAGCAGGCAGTTTATTACTGAAAATAAGAGAACACGGTTTGCTTCAAGCGCTATGTATATCCACACAGAGAACCACTTCAGTAGTTCATACAGGAGTTCGTTTCCTCAAGGGCATCTACACTCAGAATCCAAGGAAATATTCAGAAAGGCGCCCTGGAATAAATATTTGTTGGGTTTATAGGATTCTCCTTCAAACATGCGGTAAAAAAAAATTGTACCTATTGATCAATTCCAGAAATTATACCACTGTAGTTCATTCAACAAGCACAGTGAACAGATGCCAGATGCCTACTTTCGAATGCCTCTGAATCTTGTGCACACCCTTCCTAGCTCCTGAAATGGCCTCCATTTTCTGCCTTTCACGACTCACACTCACTCTTCAAAACCAGCTTAAATTTTATTTTTAGGTAGAAGAATTTCTTGACCCTTTGGAAAAAATAAATCATGCCACCTGCATTATTTTAGTCCCCAGTAAACACTAGTTTTGTTGCACACTGGTAAGTATTTGTTTAGAAGTCTGTGTTAAGTATCTATTAGACACTCAAGAGAAATTTGTTGAATCAAATATTACCTTTTATCTCAGATGGTGGTGTGATAAGATGTCATGAATAAATGAATTCTTAGAAACTGAGACTCTACTCATGAAAAGTGAGGGCTTTTTTCAGTATTAATTCAATCATCCAATAAACAGATTTAGTGAGCATCTATTATAACTACACATTATGCAGATCTGTGAAGAAGAAAGGAATGAATTAGCTTTCCTATTCTATTAGTAAACTTAATGAAAAAGATTTAATTTTTGCAAAATTATCAATATATACAATTTTTATAGATAACTTTTAATAATTCAGAGTAACATATTTTAAATGTAATTACTCTTCAGAATAATGCTGTACTTTTTTTTTTTTCTGAAAAAGGCACTGAGAATGTGAATTTCCTCAAAGACATAGAAAGCATTTCAGGCATTATGAAAATAAATAGCCTGAAGCCTGAGAAGAGAATTAAATCCTCACCTTTGTGAACTTTAGCTTTGCCATCTATTATTATCATGACGCCTGCATTCAGGCTGAGTGGCAGCAACAGCTGCTCTTGTTGAGTGTTCCCTGGGTGAATAGCCTTGTTTTCCAGCACTCACAGAACAGAAAACAGAATTTTCTTGTTAGTTCTCTGAGGCACTCCAAAGAGTTAGAAAAACCCAGTTGAGCAAGAAGGGTCTCTCTGAGCCTTGGTTTTCTCTTCACTACAATAAATTGGTTAGGAAAGCTTGCCTACCTTTCCCTAAGAGATTATTTAATCTGCATGTTCATCCCACGTATGTTGACAAAACAATCATCAGCTTGGAGCGGTGTGGGGAGAATGAGCACTAGGAGAGAATGGAGAGAAAGAAGAGAAGGAAGCAAACAACCTTCGAATTCTGCTCCCTGTGAATTCAAATCTATTTCCATCCTGGCTGCCAAGCTGGTTCTCTTTTCTGCAACTAATAACTAACGTGGAACTGGAATACAGGCCTGCACTTCTCTGTATCTAAAGTCGGTACCTAGAGCTGTGTCTCCCTAGCTAGCTAGCTGTTTATGTTAAAATTCAACAACAAGTTCATTGTTAATAGAGCAACTCAGGTGGAGCCCTGGGCTACCAGCACCCTCCAGTCCTGATGTTGCATGGTGTCACGGGAGGACGGTCACTCATATTTTAATGTGTCCGTGGTTCTCAGACTTGGATGTATATCAGAACCACTTAGAGGGATCGTTCAAACAGATTCCTGGGCTTGACCTTAAGATTTTCAGCTCTAGTCAGTTTTAGGTGAGTCCAAGAATTTGGAATTCTCACAAATTCCGAGGGGAGATCGATGCAAATAGTCCCTTTGAGAAAGAAGGGTGGGGCCAAGTGAGGTGAGAAATTCCTGTTCTCTGTCCCAATCCCTCTTCCAACCCTGAAAAATGTACCTACAGCAAGGACAGGTCTTTATTTAATTTTTTCATGTTATGTTTTACAAATACCGTTTTCTCTTTTAAACTTCAGGCATTTAGAGGACACCTGTTCCTTAGCCTCTGTCTATTGTTGGGTAAAGGAGGCAGATGCAAAGTAACAAAGAAATTGTAAAAACTCATATATGCTCAGTATTACTGTATAAATGACCTTGCTGCCCATACAGTCTATAAACTCTGTGTATTTGCTCCTCCTGAGCATCCTCTAGGTCCTAAGATTTTTCCTGGTACTTTGTCTATTTATCTCTGTGTTTCAGCTCATGAACCACTTGGCAGGCTTTGCTTTTAAGAAGTGGAGAAATTCATAAGAGTTTTACCGTAACCTTTTACAACAATAATATAGGAAGCAGCAAATCTTAAGAAAATGTATTTCAAATGTGTCTCACTTGTCTGCTTTTCTTTTGTACTTTTCCCTAACAATTACTGTCAGGGTATCCCCTTCAATGATTTATTTATTTCTTCCTTTTTAGAAAAACTATATTCACTCTTAGAAGCTCTTCTGAGCTCTTGAATTTTTTTCTTGGGCTAACTTTTCAATGCTATTGTTTAAATGACATGTTTTTCTTAATAAAATAAGCGTGGTAATAGATTGTTTGATTCTTACTCAATTGTAATTAGGGGAATAGTTCAAAGATCAACATTCATCACCTCATACAAGGCTGATCACTATGTCTGATAGGGTATGCCTAGCCTGTTACAGAGGAGAAAACTGAGGCATAGACAGGAGGAGTAACTTAACCAGTTATCTGGCCACAGATAATAGATAACTCAAGGATTCAATCTGAGTGTGTTGAGTTCCCGTGATTCCACTATGTGCTATTACGCATAGAGTTACATACACTATAAGATAAATTGTATTCAAGATACGTAGATAGTTTTCTATTTTGATCCAGAAGAATTACTACTGCTGCCCACAAATATGCTTTATAATCTCCTCTGTTTGCATTTGAAGATACCTCTATCAGTAAAGCAAAAAGATGAATGACAAAGAGCCATCTACATCATCTAAATGTTACTCAGGGGTTCTGGATAAATATCATGACTCCTGGCCCAGGGTTCTCAGCACTGAAAACCACAATGACCCCTTGTTTCCTTGTCTTAGTCATGTCATGTTTCCTGGAGACTCAAGGCCACCTATCCTGTCTTGTCTTGTACACACTGGAAGATTTAGATCAGATGGAATATTCTCTCATTCTTTTATTGGCATTTACAAAGAATCTTCATGACATACAGTTCAGTTAGGTGCTATGACAATGCAAACATCAATAGGAGAAGATTTCTGATCCTCAGTGGCCACCAGCTCATTGGAAGCTATGAAGGGAAGGCCTGTGATTAGCAGGTATTACATAATAGCTGTTATTTCCTGAAATTAAAGCAGATGTCCCAAACCAGAGCCAGTAAAAGACCAGGCAGTACTAGTAGACGTCAGATTTCAGGATGGCAGGATTGGGAATGTCTTAATGGAAGAAAGCGGTATTGGCTGCACTTTAATGTTCTGTTTTTGAACATATGCGCACATGCTTCTGAGATGTGCAAAGGGACCAACTGTGTTATAAGAAGAAAACATTAAATTCGGAATTATAAGAATTTTTATCTCAATTTTTTTTAAAACTATGTTAATACTTGCTTTGCTACCAAGACTGGCGCTTTTATCCATAACCAAGTGTCATGTCTGACACCTGAGTTGTGCCTGGGGAAGGGCGGAGCTCCCTGGGTGCTTGGTTAATAGGATTTGCAGATTATATTATTTAGCTTTAATAAATTAACACAGCGAAATGTACAAGTGCTTTGAAAATGTAGGCCTAGAAGACATGGATTAAAGATGATATTAAAAAGTCATCAATAACAAGATGGCAGAACTTTCTCTCACATGCCTTGTACAAGTTTGCTTTCAATCACAGTGTAGGCACTTAGAACCCCAAATCCAAAATAATCAGTAAGAGGATTTTAATTATGGATGTATGGTCACAATTATTCATTATATAACTACCCGACATGTGCATTTTACCCTTATATATTTAATTTATTAAGAAATGTGCAAGTGGTGTATTGGTGGATAGAGGAATGAACAGCTAAAATCTAGAAATTAATGCTTTTCTTTAGAATGTAAGTAAAACAAAGACTAAGGATTAAGTGACTCAGATCCATAGATGACGATATGTTAGTGATGAAGACATGGCTCTTGAAGTGTTTCTACACATTCATCAAAATGCAAATTTGAGATTGTCAAAGCCCTAGTCTCACACAAAAATTAACTTTAAAATTTCAGCTTATAGCAATAAAACCTGTATTTATTATGGAATAGATGTCATGCATTATGAAGTATCAATGATCTTTTTTTTACCGGATAAAGTCATATGATCTGAAGGTTGCACATTATTGACTACTAGAAGGGCAAGATTCTATACTCTAGTGATCTGAGTAATACTCTAATCGCCCCAAGCCCTGGTCAACTTTGCAGCCCCAGCACTTGGCAACACACTTGGTAATAACAGTTATTTAAAAATTCACTGGTGAATAAATGGTAAAATAAAATAAAGTTAAATGATAGATAGATTGAAATAATTTATATTTTCTTTTCAAAATAGGCTAGAGAGGAGCAAAAATTATGTTTCTAGATTGTCAGTGAAATGAAAACTGATGACTCGTCCAAAAGGAAATAGGTATTAAAGCCTTCCAAAGCATATGTCTGTATTTACATAAACAACATGAAATATTTTCATTTGGTCCAACAGCTGAAATTACATCAAGCAGATTTTTATATCTTCTTTTTCCGTTTCTCTCATAGTAATTATTTAACATCAGAATTGTAATGTTGAAATAACTACTTATTCTAATTACTTTAGGCAATGAAAGATATTTATACCTTTTTAACAGTAAATGTTTAATTAGCATATTAATCAAAAAATGAATAATTTACAAGTTTATTAACAGATGTAAATCATTCTAAAGGAGGCCTTGTCCATGAGGACCTGAGGAAGTTTATCAAGTTTTTGAGATGTTTCCAGGCATCTAAGCGAAAGGGTTACTACCTACTTAATCAACTATTCAGAAAAATAAGATTAAGAATCTCAACGAATTAACGACATTTAAATTATCTCCCAGGCTCATTCTCTGCCTTGAAGTCCTGATCTCTCATTTGGCCCTGTCTGAAACACAAAGCAAAAATGAGAAGCAATTAACTCCAGATTGTCCTGGAAGCCATGACCTCAACTGCACCCAGCCACGGGGTGAGATAGGCAGGCTTCTTGCTCAACCTAGTGGAAACTGGCTTTGAGTTCTGAGTTGTACTCAAACTGAAGTTAGTTTGCTTAGGGCCTATGAAAACACTCACACTCACAGGGTCGTGAGGATAGAAGTAACTGAGCATTAAAACAGAATGCTTTCCTTCCGGATCAATGCCAGAAAGGACAAGGTCTTTTAAGATCAACAGGACTGCTTTCATTCCAACACCTGCTTTTCTATCCTTAACGCAATAAGTTGTATCAAACGATTTACAAACAGATAACCAAAGTGAACAGGCCACGGTCTTGGGGGTAGGGAAGACTCTATCTCCTCTGTTCTCTGACTAACTTATTTAAATAACCAATTTGTCCCTTCAACTCTGTCTTTGATGCCAATACTTTATAATAGTTACTGTAACTGCAGCTACATCACACCAGGGCACAGGTTATAAAGTGAAACTCAAACAAACGGTCATTTTGGGATTTGCAGTGCGTTATCATTAATAATATGAAATGACTTCACATCGGGTAACTTTGGGGAGAGTATTGCTCTAACTCTAGAATAACAGGGCTCTCCCAAGCCCTCCCTGTATATGCTGACAGTCATGGCGAGGCTGCTGGGTGTGGTCTCAGGAGGATGGTGGAGCGATGCCTGGACTTTCTGCCAGTGTTGGAACAGGCTACAGAGCCCTGAGCGGGACCACCAGGGAATCCAGGCAGGGTGACAGGAGAAAGAAGAGATAAACAATGTAGCACGAGGTGGATGTGAATACTCTTTCACCAGACATTCCCTCACTTTGTCATACCTTTTGATCTCCTAATTTAAATAGAACGATGAATGAATGAATTTCCAGGACAACTTTCCCCTTTTTTATCCAATGAGAGTTTTCAACCTGTATTTTTATTTCCAACTAAAGTGTTTTAGAGTATGAAAATTGGCAATGAATATCCCTGTGGGGTTTCCACGGAACAACTCACCAGCATTTCTTCCTAATAAGATACCATGGCCACCGAGTGGCTCTAACAAGTCTGGGTGGATGTGCGGTCAAGGTCTTCCTGTCCTCTTCTGCACCTGTGGACATCAACTACACCCTCTGATCATGCTAAGTAAGGCCACCAGTTTTTGAACATGAGTCTCCTGAGGAGTTGTGAAGTTGAAAGGGGCAGACACCAACAGACATCTAAATTTTCCCTGTCTGTACTTAATATAAGTACAGTATGTCTGTAGGACTTTGAACTAATGGATAATTTGTATTAGTCAGTGGATTATTATCCATGCGCTAAAAGGAACCTGAATATCTATGGGATGGTTTACTATGATGCCTATTAATCAATGTATCAATAGATATGCAGTACAAGATGTTTAATAGCAGTACACCTATGAGAAAGAAATCATGGATGAGGTAAATGAATAAAAACTGAACAAAATCACAGTCTTAAATTGTAAATAAATGAATGACTATAAATTATCCTATCCAACTATCCTTTGTAGAGAGGATAGTTGTGAACCTTATCTTTATTTGGTTCCCTTATCTTTGTGGGTACTGGGAAGCTGAAGATGCCTTATCTCAGGGGTAGGCCTCTGGGTAACAACACTTCTTGTAGGCTTGTATCTGTTGTAATCAAAACAGAATTACTATGGGGCTGAAAACAAGGCTTTCAAAGCTTAGAGGGGAAATGAAAGGTGTTCATGTATTCATGCTTTCATTCTAAGAATCTTTGAGAATGTAAATATGATAAAATGTTGAGGGTCACCACAAATGGAGTGGCGGAATGACTGTAGGAGTGTGAGAAGGTCAGGGGACCTGTGCTGGGTGCAGTGGGTGGACGTGGGAGCGATGACAGCAAGGGAGTGGGGGACACCACCACCAGGTATTTGTTAGGTGTCAACCTGTCAGTCTAGTCTTTAACCTTCAAACCTCAAGATACCTTGAGAATTAGTTCTAAATTATAGCATGGGGTTAATCAAGTAGACTGCGTGGGAATTCATTTTAAAGATGTGAAAACATGATGTGCTCACATAAAACACATGTGTGGATGTGCTCCCCAGGAGTGACTTTTGACAATAAATTATGATTTTATTTAGAAACATTTAACAAAACTTTCTGAAGGCATGCAGGTAATTAGCATAGGCTAATTTTGAACTAAAGTAAGGGTCTACCCTTATTTTCACCTAGGGTGCCCAAGAGATGATGTTAACACTGAGGCTCCGTGTAAGCTGAGATGAACCGTGCCTTCACCTCACACAAGCGCATGGCGGCACCTGCTGCCCACCTTCCTCCTGGCTCTGTCCCAGCCCAGGTACTCAGAATGGACACCTGGCTGACCACAGCTGTCCGATCCTTTAACCAATGCCATTTAGAATTTTTAGCTAAAAATAAAACCCTAAAACCAACTGACCGAATGGACCCCCTCTTGGCCAAGGGTCCCAAGAGTCATCCTGGAGACTGAATGTCTGGCCATGATGGGATGAGAGGTCAGCCAAGCGTGGTTCAACCCTCTCCCTTGCTAACCATGATTCAGCTTTCTCCCTAACACTAAACAGAAACCAGCCCTTTCAAAAGACTCCACCCACCGCTGACATCATCCAACCACCTGATGCTGACCATCCCTTTTGGGTTTCTGCAGAACAACTGACCAGCATTTCTTCCTGATAAGAGACCCCTGGTCACTGAGTGGCTCTGACAAGTCTAGGTGGTTGCACGGTAAGGGTCTTCATGTCCTCTGCTGCAGCTCTTGACATCGGAGGACCAAGAACTACCACCATACCACACACACACCACACCACACACACCAGGCACACACCACCATACCACACACATACCACACACACAGCACCATACCACACACACACCACACACATACCACCATACCATACACACACCATACACACACCACCATACCACACACACACCACACACACAGCACCATACCACACACAGCACCATACCACACACACACCACACACATACCACCATACCACACATACACCATATACACACCACCATACCACACACACACACCATACACACCAGACACACCATACCACACACACACCACACACACCAGAAACACATCACCATACCACACACACACCATACACACCACACACCACCATACCACACACACACCACACACACTAGACACACACCACCATACCACACATATACTATATGCACCACACCACCATACCACACACAGATCACACACCATACACACACCACCATACCACATAAATCACCCACACCACACACACCAGTTGCCACATACCACACACCACACAGACAACTCTATACCACACCACACACACACCACAAGCACACATATTACATACCACACATCCCTCACATCACAGTCACCACAGAGACCCCACACACACCACACACCACACTGTACATCCCACACATCACCACCATCCACACCACAGCGCACAGACACACATACCACTCACCACACGCCACACCACACACACACACCACACCACCATCCTCTCAACACCACACCATCATACCACATACATCACCCACATCACACGCACACACACCACACACCACTCACCACATATCACACCACACCATACGCATACCATACCACACAGCTCACACACACCATACTACACCACACTACATACAGTCCACAAACACATACACTACATACCACACATACCTCCCATCACACTCACCAGAGACCCCACACACACCACACACCACCCCACACCCCACACCACCATTTGTCCCACACACACAGCACACTGCACCTCCCACACCTCATACCACACACACACTATATACGACAAATACCTCCCATCATGCTCACTGCAGAGACCACACACCACACTCACCACATGCTACTCAGCACACCCCACGGCACCACCCCACATACATACCCCCCCCACACACAAAATACCACCCACTACGCATACGAACTCACTTGAATACTGGAGATTTTAGCCTTAGGCTAAATTTTTCATACAACTAATGTAAACTATTTATTTAGCAACACGTATTTGCCACGCATTGAGCCAGGCAGGGAACGCTCAGTGGAAACAGCAGAGCTGCTGCCCTTGGACGCCACCAGGGTTCTGCCTGCAGAACCGGCCAGTGACTGCTAGTGACGCTTCATGATGAGGACACTGGGTGCATGGAGCATCTGGAGCCACGGTCACTGGGCTCCCGTTATCCCTTTGAAATTGATTTCACGGAGGAAGTTCTTACCTTGTCCATGAATGAAAACTGTGACAGGCTCAAGAACTTTCTAATTATTCTCAGATAATTCAAAAGGTGAGAGTCATTTTAAAGGACGAAATACAGTCTTGATTCAGAAATCCAAAAGCACATTTCAATACATGAATCAATGAATGTGCCCTGTTCTTTCCATGGTGAGGCATCGCCAGGAGCCCGGGAGCAGCCAGGGCCTCAGCAGGAGGAGGGGCGGCTCCTGCCTCCTCTCACCTCCTTCCCTGCTCCACTCCTCCGCAGCCTCTTCTGACTTGTTGCAGGGAGGAGTAACTGTGAGGAGCGAGACGTTTTAGCTAACTGCTACTGCTATAAAATGACTTCACACCCTTCTGTCTGGCCCACATTAAAATCTGGATTTTGTGAACACCCAGTGGGTTCTTCAGAAGCCCCATCTACCTTGACCTGGAAAGGCCGCTTTATTCTGGGGTCACTGACCCCTTCTCCAGTTCCTGCCTCCTAAGTTCCTCCTTTGCAGAGGGCTGTTCTACACTCTGGGCAGTCCGCCCTTGGGCAAGGACCTAAGAGGACTCCACACCAGATGGCTGGTGCAGGGCTTGCATGGGGTCCATTAGGATCACTCACTCATTCTTTGAAGAAACGCTTGACACGAGGGCCAGTCTAGCCTGCCAGTTTCTCTCCCCATCTGAAGAATAAGCTGGAACAATTCAGGGACCGCTCACTGTGTCCCACAAGGTCCAGAGGAGACATTTCAATCTCTGCAGGTGGCCCTGTGAACGCCCATCTCCTTAGGTGCACAGTGAGAATTCAGAACCTCCTACCCTTGCCCTTGGAGGTGAGAGTCACAGGATCCCAGCAGCTCTTACTCAAGAATCTTCAACAACTCCTCTTCTGAACTTTGCTCATGCTTTTTGGGTGTTTTAGGGACCGTCCTATTTTAAATGTCTGAAAGTATCATCAATAGTCTATCTCAAAATTCATGTTGGCGGTTTGAACGGTTATTGGTGTCTCAGTTTTTTTAGTTGGTGCCTTGGTAAAAATTATTAATATAGTATCCTTTATAAATATAATGTGAGTGAATATACAAGATGTAATGGAAGGCCAGCGGCAGGGCCAGTGCTGGAGAGTTCATCTCCTGCCTCCAAAACTCTTTCCAGGTGCTAAAAAGTATATCCTCAGGACATTTTTTTTCTAGATATGCAACATAACAGGAATAAGTTCACCCACATTTCTGCCACATGAAATTTTTGTTTTCAAGGAATATTTATTAACTGCATATTGTCAAGTCAAAGTAAAGATGAAAATTTTGTTTGAAATTTTGATAAAATATAGGAGTAGGCCACGGGAAGCAAAATTACTTCAGTAAGATTTTAATATAAATTAGATTTCAATATTTTTGAATTCTCAGCAAATACATGAACAGTATGAGTCAGTGAAACTAAATCTCTTTAGTTACAAAAAGAGGCCCAAGCGATTTTAGTGTAAAATAAATAAAAAGTAAATCATTTAGTGGCCCAAGGCAAAAAAAATTGTGTATCTTCTATATAGGAAAAGGAATAATTTGTAACATGAAGAAGACCTGATTTTGGCACTCTACCACAGAATTACATTTGACATGTATTATGTTTTCTGACAGAATAGACAAAGTATAATATATGGCAATTTAACCAAACTTGTAAAGCACAATAAATCATTCTCTTCCATCAGCAAAACTCCAAGAACAATGAAATACCGCCATATATGCCACTTTTTAACCAATGCATTTGGGAGTATGTGACTTTCATTGTTAGTTGTATTTAATGTCTTTTCTATAATTTACATCACATAATGTTATCCTCCATCACTTATTACATAACAACATCCTGTCTCCACAACCAATTTTAGGCAAAGAGTAAACTTAAATCTATATTCTAAAATCCGAGCAGTAGAGGGGATGAATCAAATATGCATGTATTTAATTCCGAGGAATTCAAAATTATTTGTCATTTAGAATATATTTAAATACCTTTGCAATATGACCAGGCTCTATATCACTGTAATAACAAAAAGTTGTAAATCCTGACCTTTCTGATCTTCAATTCTTGTTTCTTTTAAGAGAAACAATTACTCAGGCTAGGTGTGGTGGCACACATCTGCAACCCCAGCTATGTAGGAGTCTGAGGCGGGAGGATTGCTTGAGCCTAGGAGTTGGAGGCTGCAGTGAGCTGTGAGCACCACTGCACCCCATCCTAGATGATAGTGAGACCTGTTTCTAAAGCATGCGCAAGAGAGAAATGATGTGCTTGCTACCTTGCTAAGTTATGTCTTTCCATCTTGCACATACATGGATCTCTTTGGCTCATTCTGCTATTCTGTCTCCTTGCTGATGTCTTGTGGAAGACAGAACTTGGAGAAGACTGGATGGCTTCCCCTGACCAGAGAAAGTTGCTCCTCTCAGGGTCATTTCTTTTAACCACTTTTTCCTCCTGGGCTCTGCTCATACTTCCTTCTCTCTGCCCTTTGGCTCCAGGCTACTCCGCTATCCCTTCTGGGTTGTGTTGTTGTTTTTGTTTATCCTATCCAGAGTTAGACAAATAGTCTCTTTATTTAATGCTTCTCAGATTATCTCAACTCTAAGGTTCCATTTGTCTCTTGCTGGGAGTCTGTCTGAAACTATGGATTTCTAAATCCCTGTGTATTTATGTAGCTATATACATACCCTGTAATATAGATATACATACCCTGTAATGGTTTGAACTGTGTTGTCCCCAAAAGAACCCTGGGGACCTGTGAACACAGCATGATACAGCCACAAGCCTCGGAGCCCCCAAAGCCACCAGAAGCTGCAAGACGCATAGAGGGACCCCCTCCTATAGCATCTGCAGGGAGCACAGCTTTGCTGAAGCCTTAACCTTACAGTTTTGGCCTCCAGGACCAGGAGAGAAGACATTTCTGGTCTCTTAAGCCACCTAGTTGAATGGTCATTTGTTTACATAAACCACAGGAAACAAATACATATCTATATCTAAATTAGCATCTATTCATTTGTTTATACAAGCATAGATGATTTCTGTAAATCATAGTAAAGCATAGTAAAATCTTGTCATATAGTCACTTCTGAGAGTGAGACAGGTGTGGAAGAAGACATCTAATGTCGTGTATTATTTCTGTAAATGTTTATGTGTTTAGAAAGTATTTATGTTGATAGTTTAGGAAAAGAAATTACAAAAAAGAATTAGAACATAAAATTTACTTTAAAGACTATTTCAGATGGACAATGGTCACAGAACTTAACAAACTGAGTCTTCTCATGGCAATAAGAATAACCCCTGGGTTAGGCATGGTGGCTCATGCTTCTAATTCCACCATTTTGGTGGACCAGCGCTGGAGGATTGCCTGAAGCCAGGAGTTTAAGACAAGCTTGGGCCACATAGAGATAACTCATTTCTAAGAACATAATAATAAATTAGCCAGACGTGGTGACACACGCCTGTAGTCCTCGCTACTGAGGAGACTGAGGCTGGAGGATCACTTGAGCCCAGGAGTTTAAGACTACAGTGAGCTGTGATCCTACCACCGCACTCCAACCCAGGTGACAGAGTAGGACCCTGTCTCTTATAAGGAAAAGAATGTCCCTATTTTTAGTACGCAGTGAGGGGAGTACATGCACACCTCATTTTACTGCACTATGCTTTACTGTGATTTGCAGATACCATATTTTTTTTATAAAAGGAAAATTTGTAGCAACCCTGCATTGAATAGTTATTGGCATCATTTTTCCCAAGCCCCACCTGTACTTACATTTTATCTGTTTCACATTTTGATAATTTCCAAAACATTGCAAACGTTTTCACTATTAGTATGTCTGATATGGTCATTTCTGATCAGTGACCTTAGAATGAACTATTGTAGTTGTTGTGGGACTTCATTACCAACACCCATGACTATTTCAGATGGCAAAACTGAAAGATGGCAAAACTAAAAGATGGCAAACTTCATCAATACATGCGCGTGTTCTGACTGCTCCACCGACCAGCCATTCCCTCTCTTTCTCTCTTCAGCCCCACCTATTTCTTAAGACACAACCATATTAAAATTATGCCATTAATTTTAGTTAATTAAAATTAATAACTGAGAAATGGTCTCTCAGTGTTCAAGTGAACATAACAATCATACATCTCTCATTTTAAATTAAAAGGTAGAAAAGGTTGGTGAAGCTTAGTAAGAAAAGCAGTGAACAGCTGGGAATGCTCAAAAGCTGGCCTCTCTGTGCCATGCAGTTAGGCAAGTTAAGAATGCAAAGGGAAAGTTATTGAAGGAAACTAAATGTACTGCTCCAGTTGACAAAAGACGAGAGGAAACACAATCCTATTTCTGACTGGACGAACTTTTCATGGTCCTCGTAGGTCAAACTGCTACAGCATTCATGCAACGCAAAGACCAGTTCAGAGTAAGGTCACAACTCCCTTCAGTTCTAGAATAGCTTGGTTCAGGAGGTTTAGAAAAGAGCTATCTTCCTAAGATAAAAGTACAAGGTGAAGCAGCAAGTGCTGATACAGAAACTGCAGCAAATTATCCAGAAGATTTAGCTAAGATCATTGATGAAGGTGGCAATGCTAACTGACAGGTTTTCCACTTAGATAAAACAGCCTCTGTTTGAAAAAACTGTCATCCAGCACTTTGATAGCTAAAGAGATGTCAATGTCTGTCTTCAAAGTGTCAAAGGGCAGGGTGACTCTCTTGTTAGAGGCTCATGCAGCTGGGGACTTCAAGTTGAAACCAAGCTCATTTATCATTCTAAAAATCCTGAAACTCGTTAGAATTATGCTAAATAAACTCTCCTTGTACTGTAAAAATGAACAACAAAGCTTGGATGACAGCACATCTGTTTAGGGGTTTACTGAATATTTTAAGCCCACTGTTGAAATATACAGCTCAGAAAAAAAAAAAATTCCTTTCCAAATATCACTGCTCATTGACAATGCTCTGGTCACCCAAGAGCTCTGATGGAAATGTACAAGGAGATTAAAGTTTTCATGCCTATTGAGGCAGCATCCATTCTGCAGACATGGATCAAGGAGTCATTTTTAACTTTACTATTGAAAAATGCATTTTGTAAAGCTCTGCCTGCTGTAGATGATGATTCTTCTGATGGATCTGGGCAAAGGAAATTGAGTTCTAAACTGCCATTAAGAACATTGGTGATTCATGGGAGGACATCAAAATATCAACATTAAGAGAGTCTAGAAACAGCTAATTTTAATCCTCATGGATGACTTTGAGGAGATGAGGATTTTGGTGGAGGAAGTAGCTACAGATGTACTGGGGAGAGCAAAAACAAACACAAAACAAACCAACCAATCAAACACAACTAGAATTAGAAGGGATCCTGAAGATGGGACTGAATTGCTGCAATTTCAAGATAAAACTTGAAGGGATGAGAATTTGCTTCTTATGGATGATCAAGGAAAAGGATTTCTTGACCAAACACCACACGTTCTTACAAGTGGGAACTGAATGACGAAAATACCTAGACACATTGTGGGGGACCAACACACACAGGGGCCTGTTGGAAGGGCAGTTGGGGAGGGAGAGCATCCAGAAGAATAGCTAAGAGACGCTGGGATTAATACCAAGGCTATGGGATGATCAGTACAGCAAACTACCATGGTACACGTTTACCTGTGTAACAGACCTGCACATGCACCTCTGAACTTAAAACAATAGTCAAATATGTCCTGTTCCCTCTTTTGTGTCTTGGATATTAGAGCAATGAAGACCTCGTGCTCTCAGGCAGGTCCTTCTACTTTTCTTTATTGTTTTGTAATTCTTCTGGACTCAACTCAGCAATAGTTTCAACATGTTCTGATGATTGGTTGTTAGAATGAAGATAAGAGCCTTTGATAACAACACAAAAATCAGAATTGGTGACATATACCTGCAAGATGCCTGTCCTATAACATGACTGCTGTCATTTAACTATGATTTTTCTTTTCCTGTCACTTCTTGTGGGATCAAGAAAATTATGTTGCAAAGAAATGACATTGCCGTATTATTGGAGACCAGTTACAGACCAATGTTGGATACTACCAGTGAATTTTCAGTGGTTTGCTTGGTGAAGATGCTTAAATTCCCATCTATGGCACAGTTTGGAATGAGTGGATTTGATGCCAACACATTGAAAGATATCCCTCAAAAAACAAAATGACAACACTCATCAGCCCCCACACAGAGTAAAAAATGTGAACCTAATTTTAGCAGTGTTAAAAAGGAGCGACTATCCATAATTCACTGCATCAGCAATGCCTATGCTATAACTATTCCCTAAGGCACAGGGGTAAGGTGTACATAATTGTCTGGGACCAGTTTCATTAATACTGTTGCTGGTTGTATATGTCCGAAGATGAGTAGCAATATTTGTTATCAGTTTCACTATCTTTTCGAGTTTTGGGTCACATATCCATGCTGTGGTATTTACACTTTTTAATAAGTTAATTTTAAGTAAAATTGCCATTCTAATTTTGTATGTGAAGTCAAGTTTATACATAATAACGCTTGCCTATAAAAACAAATAAGATAAAAGTTAAAAAAAAAAAAAGAAAGTGGTTTATTGAGATGTTATCTATGGAAACTACACCTGGTAAAGATGCCAGGAACATTGTTGCAATGACACAGGGGATTTAGAATATTCCATAAACTGAGTTGATAAGTGGTTGTCAGGGTTTGAGAGGATTGAGTCCAGGTTTGAAAGAAATTCTACTGTGGGCCAAAATGCTACAAAACAGCATGATATGTTACACATAAATATTTTGTGAAAAGAGTCAGCGGGTGCAGCCAATTTCATTGTTTCATTTCAGAAATTGCCACAGTCACCTCAACCTTCAGCAACCACCCCCGGGCCAGTCAGCAGCCATCGACATGGAGGCAAGATCTTCCACCAGCAAAAATATTAGATTGGAATGTATTATAGGCTCAGATGATCATTAACAGTTTTTAGCTATAAAGTTTCACCAGCAAAAATCTTAGATTAGAACATATTATAGGCTCAGATGATCGTTGAGTTTTTAGCAATAAAGTACTTTAAATTAAGGTATGCACTTTTTTAGACATAATGTTATTGCATATTTAATATTATTGTACAGCATAGCATAAGGATAATTGTATATACACTCTGAAGCCAAAATGTATCCAGCCATGGGGCTCATTTTATTGTAATATCCACTTTATGACAGTAGTCTGGAGCTGATCTGTAATAGCTTCGATGCCTGTGGATGAGAATTGAATGGAAAATGTTTATATTTTTTCTTTTCTTTCTCATGTGTATTATTTTTAGGACCACCCTTCTCTGACCTTCACAAATATGGTTCAGGGCCTGAAGTAAAGAAGTCCTACAAAGCTTCATTCTTAGAAACAACTGCATTTCAACTAAAACAAACAAATAAACAGAAAGCAGATACTTTTGTATCATGATAAATAAAGAAATTCATGAAAATTATTATCCATTAGTCATATTAAACACAATGATGTGGCTACACTTCTCTATTATCGTTCTCAATTTTTATTCTAAATCAGTGTAATCATCTGAACTATTGAAGAGTCAGTATTCTTTGCCTTGTGGTTTTACGTGTATTATGGGTCGTCTTCACAGAAAAACATCTTGTGCAATTTTGCAGCAGACTATAATTTAGGGAGCATTAGAACGAAGTTCAACATTTATATAGAAAATGAGCACCATTTTGTTCAGTAGGAAATAGCCTGGCATATTGCAGACACTTCTGTTTACTTATATGTAACAGCCAATTCTAAGCAGAAGGAAAAATGTTGTTTAGGAAAAGAATGGCACAAGAGTGCTTTTATGTCCACTTATCTGAAAATTGTGCTAACATCTTAAGACACTTAATCTTCCCCATGCATCTCTTTCTTCAAAACAATCATTTTAAAATTTTTATTTTACATTGTTTTAAATGGAAAGACTCTTTTTTCAGTCTCTATTGACAGAAAATTTACTTTGTGCTAATTGTGCAAGGATGAGAATATTGGTGGTATAAGTTTCAATGCATTCATAATTGGAGATATTTTTCAAGATTATTAACACATGTGACTATTCATAAGCTGCCAAATGTGGGGCTGAAGGGAAAACCAGTCCCCGGGTGTTTTCCAACATTACATTAAACGCCATCTTTTTAAAAATTGGATTGATTGTGTTTGTTTTGGTAGTTGTTTCACACTGTTTTAATTTTTCAGCTGGATTTACATTGTTTTAGTTCACTCATTCAACTTTTTTAAAATTACTGCTGATGTGCAGTGTCTGTGTCAGATACCGAGGAGAACATGGTGAGGATGAGAACACGCATTTCTGAGTGTTTCTTGTCCCACCACACAGGCCAAGGAGCCTCTTAGCACCAACACCTCTGAGCCGTCATTTGGATCTTCTGCTATCAGCGTGAACTCTACCTGCTTTCAGCCCCTAGGGTTTTAATGCTTCCAGCAAATTAAACATTACTTCTTTTTTTTCCACACAAGATTGTATATTTCTCAGCCCAAAGGGAAACTCCAGCCAGTGATAAATAGGATCCATTCCTACTGTAGGTCTGCTTTTTAAAATACGCTTTTCATTTTGACGCAATTTTAGATATGTAGAAAATCATGAAAACAGAACAAAGTTCTTCTATGCTCTGTACTGAGTGTTTCCTAACTTGTGTGAATATGGGGCATGTGTCACAATTAATGAGCCAATTTGGGTCCATTGATATGCGTTGAAATCCATGGTTTACTCGTATTTCTTGCTTTTTTGCTTGTTTTGTGTTTTACTTGCTTTTCTTCTTCCTGTTCCAGGTTCCCATCCAGGACACCACCTTATATTTTGTTATCATGTCTTCTTCGGTTCCTCCAGGCTGTGGCAATTTCTTGGGCATTCCTGCTTTTGAAGACCCTGACAGTTTTAAGCGTCACTGTCTGAGGGTTTAGATTTGTCTGCTGCTTTGGTCATAGTCAGATTGGACTATGGGTTTTGGGGAGGAAGCCCACAGAGGTCAGGGGCTGTGCTCTTCACATCCTGGTCTGTCATTGTGGGTCCTCGCCATCTTCACCTGGTGGATGGAGGAGGGTGGTCCGCCTTCTCCTCTGTAAACTCGTTCTTTTGTTCCCCTTCCCACACTGCAGTCTTTGGAAAGAAGTCACTAAGAACAGCAACCTGGGCTTTAATCTTGGTTCTGGAATTTGTCAAATACTTTAAACTCTTTGAGCCCATGCTTTCCACCTGTAAAACAGGGATGCCTCAAAGAGTGGTCGTGATGATGAGAAATTACTTATTCCACAGTGTTTCATAAACAGTAATTCTCTCTGTTGATCTTCTAGGCAAATAGAAGGTCCCTTTCTCATTTTCTACAGACAAGTTGTAACACCCAATATTTAAATGTTGTATTAAGTAATAGGTATTTCTTGATAGTTGCTTGTTTCTTAATATAATGTTATGTATCTTTTTAAAGATGATGCGTTAGGACCAGATTACACGCTTTGGTTTTCACTAAATCCGTCATATTTTACCTGTGGATAACAACTTACCTTGTTCCTGAATAGCTACTGCTCTCCTCACATGACCTTATTAAGTGCCAGTTATATCCCAGGCACTTAATATTGTCTCTATTCCTCACAACAAACTGTTTTAAGGAGTTACTTTCATTTACTCATATTGAACTTAGATTCAGAGAGTAAAACACTTGCTCAAAGTTCTAGAAATAGCAAGTAGGAGACCTGCATTTCAGAGTCTTTTTGGCTTTAAGGCCTGAACTCCTTCCACAGAGCGTACACCACATCAACAGTGTGTGGTCTGGTGTTAGCTTAGGTTATCACCTTTACACCTCCTTCATCCTGTAGGTCTGTGGTGTCTTTTCCTACGTGAGATGTGCAGTCTTTATTGAGAACACAGCCACCTTCCACCAGAGAAGGTGATTTTTTTCTGCAGAGAAAACGATTATTTTACTTTTTTTTTGTTGACTTTGGCTGCCATGGAAAAATACTCCCTGAAGACTCGCTTAAACTTTATATTTGAATATCTAAAATACTACATTGAGAATAAGCAAAACAAACAAACAAAAAAAAACTAGTCCATTTTTCTTTCATACCAGTAACAGCACAGAAAGAAACCTACAGCAGTTACAGAAATGTTCACTTTGATAACATTTAGGCTTATTATTGAATGTTGGTCATTCAATGTGCACTCTTTTACACTTATTATAAATTTTATATCAAGAGAAAATTAGTTTACACATTAAAATGGTATGCAATGAAACATTTGTGTAAGTTGAATCTGAAAAAATAATATCAACACATTTTGACCAAAGTATATGTAATTTATTTGGTAAGCATAGAAATTAATTTGGCCAAACATCTACTTGTATAAATGAAAGCAAGAAGTAAAAAACTTCTCTGAAAATTTAAGTTGCTGTCATTTCACATGCAGTGATAATCACACTGGGATGTAGTGTGCTCTATAGCAAATACATACCCCACATAAGTTTCAGTTGTACATGATATTGGACTATCCATTTAAGTGAACTTCCATTTTTAATGGCTTCCTCTGCTTTGAAAAGTACATTATAATAATTATGATATTATTTTCCATACTTATTGGTCATGGGACTATTGTAATAAAGTATGTAAGCTCCTCAGAAATATACACGAGAAAGTCACTGTATCAATTAATTAAATCATTCTACTCAGACTAAGACTGGCAAAGGTGAATGTTTGAACTAGTTTACTAATTTACTTAGTTACATATTTGATACTGAGACAGGAATTTGAAGCGCCATTGTATCACTTATTAGGGATTGCTACTATCCCTATTCTCCAGATCAAAGGTTCCCCTGTATTCTCCAAACACATACTCAGAGATTGGGTACTAGTGTATCCCACAGGCAGATTGAGAAGGCTGAGCTGGAGAGCTAGCGGGAGACTCTCAGGAGCTGGAATGTGTCCATGGTGACATGTGAGGCCAGGGCAGGGCGGAAGAGCCACACTTAACATGAACTTGGGAGTCTGGAATTACAACATCAATTTTTGCTGACAGCATATTCAGGATCAGAAGGTTATGAGTCGGAGCAAAGCTATCTAACTTGTATCCAGGCATACATAAAGAGGAAAAGCACGGAATGAAACATTCAAAGATTGCTCAGAAAACCAGAAAACTGAGAGGTTATAAATCCCCAAAGCTGCAATGCAAGCATTTTCTCATTCCTGCAATGGCCTCATTCAGCATCATCTGTGTGATGCCAGTATCCATTCCTCTGACACCACCTTCATCCCCAGGTTTCTTGGGACCAGAATCCCTGGAGTCTAACTTCACAGAGAGTGCAATGTTGCAATCTCTGCAACATGGTGAAACCCCATCTCTCCACCATTATTCCCTAGCCCTCATCAGAGCCCTCCACTCCTAAAATTATGAACTCAGCTCCTGCTCTCTGGCCTCCACCTCCTGTCCTTGTCCTCTTCTTGGGGAGTTGCTACGTCCCTCCTCTCTCTATCCCATCAAGGTTATGATAATTCAAATTTCTGTCTATATAGGTGCCTTTCTGACTTCACATCTTGCTATTTCACTTAGATTTTAAAAGTTGATTGCTTCATGGCTGGGCACAGTGGCTCACACCTGTAACCACAGCGCTTTGGGAGACTGAGACTGAGGTGAGTGGATCACCTGAGGTCAGGAATTCAGGAGTTCGAGACTAGCCTGGCCAACATGGTGAAACCCCACCTCTACAAAAATAATAATAGCCAGGTGCAGTGGTAGACTCCTGTAATCCCAGATACTCAGGAAGCTGAGGCAGGAGAATCACTTGAACCTGGGAGACAGGTTTCAGCGAGTCAAGATGGCAACATTGCACTCCAGCCTGGTTGAAAAGAGCAATACTCCATCTCAAAAAAAAAAAAAAAAAAGTTTATTGCTTCAAATACTCTCTTGCTAATATTCTGAACTTCTTGGATTTATTTGTTTTCAATCTTCCTTCTCTGGGCATTTCATATCAATGAAACCATACAATAAGTGGTCTTCTTCTGCTACTGGCTTCTTTCAAATAGTGTCATGTTCCTGAGGTTCATTCATGATTCAGTATGTGTCAGCATTTCATTCCTTTTTGATGCTGGAAATATTCCATGGTATGGATATACCATATTTTCCTTATCCCTTAACCAGTTGAGGAACATTTGGTTGGTTTCACTCTTTAGCTATCATGAATAACGTTGCTAAGAATATTTGTGCAGAAGTCTTTTGTGGACATATATTTTCACTGAGTAGATTTTTTAAGTCCACTTGCTCTAATGTGTTTAAGTTTAACTTAATAAACTGATTCCAAAGAGGCTACACCATTTTACAATCTACCAGAAATCGTTGAGTCTTCCATTTCTTCCCTGCAACACGTGGGATGGTTTGTCTTTTTATTGTAATCATTCCAGCAGGTGGGCAATGGTACCTATTGTAGTTTAGTATATATTTCCCTAATGAGTAATGATGTGGAGAAGCTTTTTATTATTTTTCTTTTAGTTTCTTAAGATGGAAGCATAGATTACTATTGTTTTTAAAGATCTTTCTTCTTTCCTGATATATGCATTAAGATTTTAATTTTTCTTCTAAGCATATGTTTAACTGTATGTCATCCATTTGTATATGTTGCACCATTGCTCTTATTCTGGCCAAAAGTGTCTTAAAATTTTATTTGTTATATATTTTTTGACCCATGAATTATTTGGTATCGTAATGTTTAGTCTTCACATATATGGAGTTTTTCAATTTTTCTTTTCAATTGTGGATCAGTAAAGTTCAATATGATCAAAGTATCTATTTTGTAGAATTGCAATCTTTTTAAATAAATGCATCCTTTAAAATAAAGAAGGTATATTATGGTAATATTTGGTGAGATGTTCTATAAATATTAATTAGATCAAGTTTGCTGAAAGCATTTTCCAAGACTTCCATCTTTGCTGATTTGCAATCTAGTTGTTCTATCAATTACTAACATTTTCTATTGACATATTCAAATTTTTTTATCAGTGAACTGCCTTCTCTTTTCCGTTCCTACTAGAATTTTCTTTATGTGTTTTTGTACTCTGTTGTTAAGTGTACATACATTTTTGTTATATCTTTATGATATATTGACTCTGTGATTATGACAATTTATCTCTGTTGTTCTATATTCATATTCCTTATCTAAATATTTATTTTCTCTGATATTAATATGGCACTCCAGCTTTATTATGGCTATTCTTTTCATCGTATATTGTTTTGCTTTTTTTCCCTTTATTAAAATGCTTTATTTTTTATTTATTTACTTTTTCTTTAATTCTTGGGTATATGTGCAGATCATGAAGGATTGTTACATAGGTATGCACATGCCATGGCAGTTTGCTACATCCATCTCCCCAACATCTACATTAGGTATTTATCCTAATATTATTCCTCCCCAAACACCTCACTCCCTGCTATTCCTCCCCTAGCTCTCTCATCCCCAACAGGCCCTAGTGTGTGATGTTCCCCTCCCTGTGTCCATGTGTTCTCATTGTTCAACACCAACTTATGAGTGAGAACATGTGATGTTTGATTTTCTGTTCTTATGTCAGTTTGCTGAGAATGATGGTTTCCAGATTCATCCATGTTCCTGCAAAGGACATGAACTCATACTTTTTTGTGGCTGCATAGTATTCCATGGTGTATATGTGCCACATTTCCTTGTCCAATCTATCATTGATGGGCATTTGGGTTGGTCCCAAGTCTTTGCTATTGTAAATGGTTCCTCAATGAACATATGTGTGTATGTATGTCTTTATAACAGAAGAATTTATAATCCTTTGGGTATATACCCAGTAATGGGATTGCTGGGTCAAATGGTATTTGTATTTTTAGATCTTCAAGGAATCACCACACTGTCTTCCACAATGGTTGAACTAATTTACACTCCCACCAACAGTGTAAAAGTGTTAATATTTCTTATATTCTCTCCAGCATCTCTTGTCTCCTGATATTTAATGATCACCATTCTCACTGGTGTGAGCTGATATCTCAGTGTTGTTTTGATTTGTGTTTCTCTACTGACCATTGATGATGAATATTTTTTCATATGTTTGTGGGCTGCATAAATGTCTTCTTTTGACAAGTGTCTGTTCATATCATTTACCCACTTTTTGATGGGGTTGTTTGTTTTTTCTTGTAAATTTGTTTATTTGTAGATTCGGGATACTAGCCATTTGGCAGATGGGTAGATTGCAAAAATTTTTTTCCAATTCTGTTGGTTACCAGTTCACTCTAATGATATTTCTTTTGCTGGGCAGAAGCTCTTAAGTTTAGTTAGATACAATTTATCTATTTTGGCCTTTTTTGCCATTGCTAATTCTTTCTTAAATCTATTTGCATCACTAAATTCAAAGTGTGTCTCTTGTAAACATTTTGCTTTATTCAGTCTGATAATCTCTGCCTTTTTAATGGGGTATTTAGCCCATTTAAAGTTTTAACACTATTATTTGTATGGTAGAATTTATATCAGATACTTTGCTGTTTTTTTTCAATTTGCCTTGTGTTTTCATCTTTCCCTGTTTTACTTTTACTGTCTTATGTTTGTGTTAAATAAATATTCTTAGTGTGCCTTTTTAATTCCTCTTTTTATTGGCTAGAGATTTTGTTATTTTCTTAGTGGTTGTCCTAGGGATAAAAATATACAACTAAACATAGCACAGTATATTTCAGCATTATGCACACTTAGCTCTGATAAAATATAGCAACTTCTTACCAGTATTTTTCCTTCCTCCTGTTCTGGGCTATGATTGCTATATATATAATCTTCATATCTATTTATGGTATAAGCCCAGCAATACAGTGTTTTAATTATTACCTTATGAAATCTTAAGACATATGAAGATTAAAAATAGGAAGGAGAGAAAAACAACTGATATGTATAACTGATATATAGATACATACACATATAATATTTTTAATGAAGACACATGTATACATATCCACACACACTTATATGTCTGTGTGTCTGCATGTATATGAGAGAGAGGAGGGGAGAATTTCATATCAACCCACATACTTACAAAGTGAAATTTTATATTAACTCAGACACTTTCTTATTACCTTTGTTTAGTCCTGTGTATACAGCTCATAAAGTTTGGTGTTATTTTGTTTTAACCTGAATAAAGTTCTTTAATATTTTTGTAAGTGTACTAGCATTAATATACCCATCTTTATTTATCTAGGAATATCTTTATGTCACCTTCATTTTAAATAAGAGCTTTGTTGAAAATTTTTTTTTTTTTTTAGAAAGGGTCTTGCTTTATCACCTAGGCTAGAGTGTAGTGATGAGATCATGGCTCGCTGCAGCCTCATCATACTGGACTCAAGTGATCCTCTCATCTCAGCCTCCCTTGTAGTTGGGACAACAGGCACACCTTTCCATGCTTGGCTAATTTTTAGAAAATATTTTGTAGACACAGAGTCTCACTTTGTTGCCCAGGATGGTCTTGGTCTTCTGGACTTAAGCAATCCTCCTGCCTTGACTTCCTAAAGTGCTAGGATTAAAGGCACGAGCCACTGCACCTAGCCTGGATATTGAATTTTTGAGCCATTGCTTTGACTATGACTTTCTGTTACTTTCTGATCTACTCATTCCTGATGAGGTCAGCCATTAGTCATATTGCTGTTCCTCTATACGTGATAACTAATATTTCTCTTGTTGCTCTCAACATTTTCTCTACATCTTTAATTATCAAAATCTTGACCATAATATATTTAGGTGTGATTCTCTTTGGATTTTCCCTGCTTGAGTTTTTTTTGGGGGGTTTATTGGATCTGTAGATGAGTAATTTTATCAAATTAATGAATTTTGGCCATCACTGCTCAAATATTATTCTTTCTGTTTCTTTCTTTTCTCCTTCTGGCACTACCATTGCACATGTATCGCACAACTCTATGCTGCTCTCTTTATTTTTCTTTGCAATTTTTCCTCTCTGTTCATGAGATTGGATAATTTCTATCAATGCATCCTCAAGTTCTCTGATTCTTTTTTCTATCACTTCAATCAATTTCTGAGCCCTTCTAGTGCATTTTTCCCATTTCAATCCCTTAGAGTTTTCATTTGTTTGTGTTTTATATTTTCTGTCTCTTCATTGGCAATATCTTCTCTGAGTCATTGTCATACTTTGGTATAAAGCTTTCACATGGCTTCCGTCAGCTTTTTTTAAGTAACTCTAATTGCTGCTATGAAGACTTTGCCTACCAAATTCAATATCTGAGCACATTCAGCAGTGCTTTCTATTGCTAACTTTTCTCCAGAGTATTTCTTTCCTATTTCTTGGTCTATCTTGATTTTTAAAAATTACTGAATATTTTAATGCAGCAGTCCCTAAGCTTTTTGCACTAGGGACCAGTTTTCTGGAAGACAATTTTTCCACAGACAGGAGGTGAAAAGGAGTATGGGATGATTTCAGGATGAAACCATTCTACCTCATAAGGAGCTCGTAACCCAGGCTCCCAGTGAGGGCAGTTCTCCTGTTGTGTTTGTGCTGCTGTGAGAATCGAATGCTGCTGCTGAGCTGTCAGGAGGGAGAGAGCTCAGGAGGTCCTGCTCACCTGCTGGCTGCTCGCCTCTTGCTGTGCAGCCTGGGTCCTAACAAGCCATGGACCTGCACCTGTCCATGGCCAGGGATTTGGGGACCTCGGGTTTACAGAACATGTTTTACTCACTTATTTTTTTGTTGTTAACTTTCTCCAGTTGTGGGTTTTTGTCATTGTCACTGTTGCAATCTGTAACTTGCCCGGACTCAACCTTCCAAGTCTGTATCCTGCACAATGCATGCAGCTTGCATTTGTCATTTATTTTCTTTTCAAGTTTGGTTTAATGTTGGGGTTATGCCTATGTCTGCATAGCTTACATAGTGTCTGGCTAAAGATTGGCTAGAGTTGCATTCAAAAACCTCAGGTCAGTGTGGTTTCAACTGTCTGCTGATAGATACGTGTGTGCACCAGGAAGTACATTGAAACTAGGCTGTTTCCAGATCTGCCTATTTTTCTTGCTGCTCTCTGCCATGTGCCCCCTGTGCATGGGCACAGGCTCTGTTAGCCAGCAGGTGTGGTGGCCTCGGCCTCTGTGATCATACTGGCATGTATGGAGAGCTTATTGAGCCATGTATGGCTGTCCCATTTCCCAAACCTCACTGCTAACTTACCAGCTAGTGGACCAGTCTGTTGTTTGCCACAAACAAGACCTCAACCTCAAGCTACCAGAGCTGCTGCCTCCCTTACCCCATTCCCATCCAGCTTGCAACTAGCTCACCACTTTAACTCGTGAGGCTCTCCTTGGAGAGAGCTCATGCTGGCAGCGCCAGGGAAGCTGCAGGTTTTCAGGGCCTGCACCTCTCCTCTGCCCCCAGCTGAATCTCCACACTGGCCAAGCTTAGGGAGGAGCGATGGGAGTAGCCCCAGGCAGGAAAACCCCAGGTTCACACTGTCCTTACTCGACTTTCAGTAGTTCTTACGACTACATGATTTGTTTTTGTTGTGTGCTGTTAGTCCATTACAGGAGAACTGAAATAATTTTTGGCAGTTTCTGTAGTTCGGTTTGTGAGAGTAGGATTTGCTAACCTCTTCAGTCTATAATGCCAAAAGTTAGAAGTTCTCACGAATCATTTTACTGATTCTATGTCTACCACAAACTACAGGTTTCTGTCTCTCCTTTCTCTTCACAGCCGGACTTCTGAATTATCATCTCTATATCTCGGTTTCCATTTTCATACCTCCCATTTATCCACTTTCCAGATTTTAAAGTCTGACTTCTAGGTTAATCACGGCACACAGGCCTCTCCTGTGAACGTCCCTATCTGTGAGAGTCCTCCTGGTACATTCAGTAGAACATTCTGACATGTGTTTTTCTTGGCCTCCCACTCTGTTGTCTCGGTTTCTAGTCGGCCACATGCCTGATCTTGCTCCAATTCCTAAAGCTGCCTGTTTCAGACTCTGGATGGGCCTGAGGAGTCCTCACCTGCTGGTGTCCCCCCAACTGTGCTCCAGCCACTGCATTCTGGCTGCATTACCCCTGCCTCCTCCTGTGGGGCTCCAAGACCATTTTTACCTCTGATCTGGATCCTTTCCCTGAGCCTCAGAATTTATCTTCAGTCACATTCTGGACATCTCCTCTTGGTTCCTCACTCCAAAGACGTGCAAAATCCATAATGCCCAAAACCAAACTTAGGATTTTCCGTAACAAATTTCTGTTTCTTGTTGTAGCCCCATTTTAGTGAATAACATTTCTATTAACCAAGTGCTGCTCTGGGTCCATGAATGTCATTCTTCACTTTGTGCTGCCAAGTACATTCAAACTTTAATGACCAGGAATCATCTCGTTTCCCTACTGCCGAGCTACTTCCTCCAGTCCCCATCACCACATCCCTGAGTGATGACGCAGTCAACGCTAGCATGGAAAATCTGCAGAGCCCCTGCCTGGTCCCCTCACTACTTTCTTCTTTCCTTCACACCTGCCTAGCCCTATCCTACTTGTCTTTTACTCCAAGTTAAACGGGTCTAACTTCAGGGTTTTCTCAAGCCCTAAGTCCATGTTACAGGCCCCATATGACCTTCTAATGTTTTGTAACCACCTCTTTAGTTGTCCTGTTCTAACCCTAAATTCCAAGACATGGGAGGATTATGTCTATCACAATGTACAGTCACATTCTCAGCATCTAATTAAGAGACTGATGCGTAGTTCCATGGATATGAATGTATAACTCAATCATGCCCATTTATACATAAGTCGGTTGGGTGTCTGAGAGACTTTGTGTCTTTGTGCATGTCCGTGTGTGTATGTGTGTGTCTGAATGTGTATGTGTGTATGTATGCGTCTGTGTATGTATGTGTGTATATGATGTATGTGAGAGAAGTTTTCCAGTAATCAAGGACTAAAACAATTAGGATTTGTAAATTAACTTCCCAATTATAAATGGTACTCAGAAGCCACCAAGCAGGGTAAGATACGGAGTACATAGTTGTGGCACAACATGCTTTGAAATGCAGAGGATTTTAATTAGGCCTGAGATATATTTTCTGTTAGAAGTACGCCTTCAGTAAAGCTTATTTCTTCAGGTTTTCTTCCTTTATTTACTTACGTTTAGTACATGTAAGGATCAGATGTAATTTCCCTTTGACACATATTTCTGTCCTAGACTGTTTTGCATTTTTCCCATTCTTTAGAAAATCTGACTGCTTAAGAAGATCACAATGGAAAAGAACAGGTATATAAAATTAGTCATTTGGAAATACATCGAATAGAGAGAAAAATCATTTTAAAGAACAGAATACATGTCTTGCTGATGACATTTATAATAGTAAATGTACACATTGAAATTCCCTTGCATTTTAAAAGTTTTAAAGCTGATTATGTCAATAATTTGAAAGATTCACTAACTTTTTATTTTTAGCTATTGAAAGAATAAGTGCCCTGAAATATAAGAAAACAGACTGATACTAAACCTAATTCTTAGGAATACAAAACCATTAGTCACTTGCTCATTTCTTCATCTATTTTTGAGTATTCTAAATGATTTCTATATGCTACTTGTATAATGCAGCAGTATATCAATATTTCGTACACTATTTTATTTGCCAACAGAATATCTGAAGCACAGAGAAAAATCTCTGAGCTTAGCATTCTGTGGCTATAGCCTCCACTGGGGTATGAATTCATGTGTGTCCACATCATACCCAGTCTTTGGAAGATGACCCCTCTTATTTCTTTTATTGTTTTAGTATCATTTTCACCTTCAAAAGTCTCCAACACAAAGGCACTTCTTTCTAAGAGCTATTTACATGTATTAATTGATACTTTAGTAATCAGTTAATATCTCCATTGCCAGAAAGAAGAGTCTTTGTGAAGATGCTGGAAAGACAGAGGCCATGGAGGAGCAAAGTAGGCAAAGCACGGCACTGGGGTGTGATCAGCAGGAGCCTGCCTGGTCTGCCAGGGAGTGAGTATTTTCACCATAATTATTAATTAAACTATGCATTCAGATTCTTCCTCTTAGCAATAATTTAGAAAATTGTCTTGGGATGAATTTTAGTCTGCTCATATGTGAAGTAAAACTCCACAAGGCTGGGTGAAAGCCAGCTGCTGAACTGGGGTGGGTAGAATATGTTATGCTTATGACAGCCAGACCCAGAGACTGTGTCAAAAACTCAAAGTCATTCAGCAGGAGAGCCATGCTTTGAGAATAAGACTGAACTGGCCCTAGAAAAGGGGGTGCCTTCTCTGACAGGCCTGAAACACAAGATTCAAAGGACTAATCTGATCTGCAAGTAACTTCAAAACAAACTTCAAAATCCTTTAAAACAAGACAGTAAAATTCAAACATACAGTCATGCAGGATTCAAAATCTCAAGAAGACAAAGATAATTCAAAAACTTTGAGGTAAAAAAAGTAAAAATTGGCCAATAATCTGAAGAAAAATCCAAATGCATAAATAAAACTAAATGCATAAATTAAAGAGATGATGAAATTATCAGTCAATTACTTTAAAATAGACCCTATAAATGAGTTTGTGGTTCTTTTTTTAATGAACATAATGAAGGAAAAAGAAAGATAATAGAAATTAATGACACTTATAGGGCTGAAAAATGTGATAATCAGAGATGCAAAATACACCAAATTATATAAACTACAAAATAGACATTGCAGAAGAAAGAACGTGTGGACTTGAAAACATAAAGGTGAAACGGAGATTAGCAAAGCTGAAGAAAGGAAAAAAATTACTGAGATACAAAAAAACAAAACAAAACCTCAGTGACCAGTGGAATAATATCAAGATGTCTAAATTACATTTAATTCACATGGAAAATGAATAAAAGCGAGAGAGGAAGGGGCAAAGAGTTTAAACAAAAAACGGCCACCAGTTTTTCAAATTTCATGAAAATTCTAAACGTACAGGTCTAAGAAGCACAACAAACTCCAGCAAGATAAAAATAAAATCTCAATAAGGTGTATCATGATCAGATTGTAAACAAACACTGAAAGAGACGATACTTAAAATGTACATACAGTATATTGGATAGAAAAGTTTGTTACAGATTTTCTGTAAGGAGAGAAGCATAAGTTTGACATATTTAACATCAGGGGCAAGGCGAGACATACGGAATTTAAACACTAACTCTTAGAGTTCTGAAACAAGGACTGTCGATTTAGAATTGTTTATCAAGTGATATCTTTCAAAAATTAAAAGTAAAAAAAATATATATATATATTTTAGGATGGTCAAATTTGAGGTAATCTTTTACCAGCAAATATATACTTCAGGAAATATTTAAAAAAGCTTTCTTATGAAAAAAAAAAAAAAAAAAACACCAAAAGATACTTGGGGGAACTGTAGATAAAAGAATAAAGACCACAAACAAGACATAAACAAGAAAATGTGGGTATAGAAATGAATGCAAAAATTTAAAAATACATACAAACTTTTTTAGTTTTAAATTTAAAATAACCTATAAATGCAAATATTAACCACATGTATTTTTGAGTTGATAACCTATATGCAATTAAAACATTTGAAAAACATAGCACAAATTTTGAGAAAAGGGTAATGGAAATTACTGTTCAAAACTCCTTGACTTTTACATGAAGTGGCATCATAAAATTTTAAAGGAGATTATGATAAATTCATTGTACGTGTGCAAATTTTAAATCACTGACTGAACACACACACACACAAGCAAACGAAGAGTTTTATCTATTAACCAACCAACCAGGTAAAATGGAAGCAAACAACCAAAAGCCTTAAGTAAAGTTTATCCAAGATAACGCACAAGAGTAAGATAAAAGAAACAAAGAACAAACGGGACACGTAGATAATACACATAATTTAAGACTGGGACTTAAATCCAAATACTTCAAAGTTATATTAACTATAAATATCTAAACATTCTAAATATAAAGCTAGTCAGACTGGATAAAAAAGAATGACCCAACTATTTGAAGCCTACAAGAAAAACTCTCTTTACGTAAAAATATTTATATAAGCTGAAAGTTAAGTGATTAAATTTAAAAAATGGATCTTACAAAAAGATGGCTATACCAAGATTAAACAAACAAATTTCAGAACAAGAACTATTTCCAAGGATAATAATGGGTAATTCATAATGTAATCAACAAATGAGAAGCTCACTGAAATACAAAATATATGCAACTAATAACAGAGATATAAAATGCCTAAAACAAAATCTCATAGAATTACAAAGGCAAATAGAAAGAAACTCACAATTATAGTTAAAGACTCAATACACTTTTGTCAGTAATTTATAGAACAAGAAGAAAATCTTTAAGGAAACAGATATAAAACACTATCTACGTCTATCAAAGACTATCAACCAGCTTGACTTAATACAGCACACTAAAAGCCAAAACAAAAGAATGCATTTTTGGTTCCATATAAAGTTTAAGGAGTTTTTTTCCAGTTTTGTGAAGAAAGTCATTGGTAGCTTGATGGGGATAGCATTGAATCTGTAAATTACTTTGGGCAGTATAGCCATTTTCACGATATTGATTCTTCTTAACCATGAACATGGAATGTTTCTCCATCTGTTTGTGTCCTCTCTTATTTTGTTGAGCAGTGTTTTGTAGTTCTCCTTGAAGAGGTCCTTTACATTCCTTGTTAGTTGTATTCCTAGGTATTTTATTCTCTTTGTAGCAATTGTGAGTGGCAGTTCATTCTTGATTTGGCTCTCTTTCAGTCTATTATTGGTGTATAGGAATGCTTGTGATTTTTGCACATTGATTTTGTATTCTGAGACTTTGCTGAAGTTGCTTATCAGTTTCAGGAGTTTTTGGGCTGAGGCGATGGGGTCTTCTAGATATACTATTATGTCGTCTGCAAATAGAGACAATTTGGCTTCCTTCTTTCCTATTTGAATACCCTTTATTTCTTTTTCTTGCCGGATTGCTCTGGCTAGAACTTCCAGTACTATATTGAACAGGAGTGGTGAGAGAGGGCATCCTTGTCTAGTGCCAGATTTCAAAGGGAATGCTTCCAGTTTTTGCCCAATCAGTATGACATTGGCTGTTGGTTTGTCATAAATAGTTTTTATTATTTTGAGATACATTCCATCAGTACCGAGTTTATTGAGGGTTTTTAGCATAAAGGGCTATTCAATTTTGTCAAAAGCCTTCTCTGTGTTGATTGAGATAATCATGTGGTTTTTGTTTTTGGTTCTGTTTATGTGGTGAATTACGTTTATAGGCTTGTGTATGTTGAACCAGCCTTGCATCCCTGGGATGAATCCTACTTGATCATGGTGGAAAGAACTAAAACAGATTTACAAGAAGAAAACAAACATTCAAAAATTGGCAAAGGATATGAACAGACACTTTACAAAAGAAGTCATACATGAGGCCAACAAACATATGAAAAAATGCTCATCATCACTAGTCATTAGAGAAATGCAAATCAAAACTACATTGAGATACCATCTCACGCCACTTAGAATGGTGATCATTAAAAAATCTGGAGACAACAGATGCTGGAGAGGATGTGGAGAAATAGGAACACTCTCACACTGTTGGTGGGAGTGTAAATTAGTTCAACCATTGTGGAAGACAGTGTGGCAATTCCTCAAGGACCTAGAAATAGAAATTCCATTTGACCCAGCAATCCCATTACTGGGTATATATCCAAAGGATTATAAATCATTCTATTATAAGGGCACATGCACACGAATGTTCATTGCAGCACTGTTTACAATAGCAAAGACCTGGAACCAACCCAAATGCCCATTGATGATAGACTGGACTGGGAAAACGTGGCACATATACACCATGGAATATTATGCAGCAATCAAAAATGATGAGTTCGTGTCCTTTGTAGGAACATGGATGAATCTGGAGAACATCATTCTCAGCAAACTGTCCCAAGAAAAGAACATGAAATACTCACTTATAGGCGGGTGATGAACAATGAGAACACATGGACACAGGAAGGGGAGCACTACACACTGGGGTCTATTGGGGGGAATGGGGAGGGAAAGTGGGGTGGGGGAGCTGGGGAGGGATAGCCTGGGGAGAAACAGCAAATGTGGGTGAAGGGGAGGAAGGCAGCAAATCACACTGCCACATGCGTACCTATGCAACTATCTTGCATGTTCTGCACATGTACCCCAAAACCTAAAATGCAGTAAAAAAAAGAATACATTTTTTTAATGATATACATGGAAGACTCACTAAGGCAGACTTTATACTAGGTCTGAAAATATTTCTTTCTAAACATAGAAAATGCAAAATCACAAAGAGTGTGAATGCACTGATGATAATAGAAAGTACATTAAAAATCAATAGCAAAAACACCTGGAAAAAAATCCCCAAGTATTTAAAAATTAAGTATACACTACAAAGATATCCATGAAACAAAAAAAATCTTAAAAATTAGAAAATATTTTCAATTAAATTATGTTAAAATAATACACAATATGCAGCAAAGTCAGTGCCTAAAGAAAAAAACATATTTATAAATACACTAGAGGAGAAGAGGCTCAAATTAGTGGTATAAATTTCCACTTTAAGAAACAAGAAGAGTATGTTTATTACAAATTAAGTAAAAGAAAGAAAATAATAATGATAAGAGCAGAAATTAATAGAATCGCAAAGGGATAACAAATTGAAATATACATAAAATCAATAGTTGTCTCATGCAATACTAATAAAATTATAAATCTCTAGCTATATTAGAAAAAAACAGGAGAGAAAACACAAATTATTAATAGCAGAAGTGAAGGAAGAGTTATTACTATGGAAACATAAAAAGGATATGAAATAAAAGTTATAAATATTAGGTCACATTTCTTGAAAGATATATATTAACAAAACTAACAAGACTTACAAAATTACAGCGTTTGAATATCTACTTTAAAAAAAGATTTCGTAACTAAAACCTCTTCATAAAGAGAACTTCAGGCCCAAATATTTTTACTGACATATCTCAAACATTTAAGGGAGAAATTATACCAAACCTACACAATTCTCTTTCAGAAAACAGAAGTATAAAAACTTTACAACTTACTTTATGATGTCATTATTGCACTGACATTATAACAAAACATATTACAAGAAAATGAAAGAAACTTCAGATCAATATTCTTCATAAACATACTTGTGCAGTATGGCCATTTTCATAATATTGATTCTTCCTAACCATGAGCATGGAATGTTTTTCCGTGTTTGTGTCCTCTCCTATTTCCTTGAGCTGTGGTGTGTAGTTCTTCTTGAAAAGGCCCTCAACATCTCTTGTTAGTTGTATTCCTAGATATTTTATTCTCTTTATATCAGTTGTGAATGGGAGCTCATAATTTGGCTCTCTGTTTGTCTGTTACTGGTGTATAGGAATCTTGTGATTTTTGCACATTGATTTTGTAGCCTGAGAATTTGCTGAAGTTGCTTATCAGCTTAATGAGATTTGGGGCTGAGACGATGGGCTCTTCTAAATATGCAATCATGTTGTCTGCAAAAAGAGACAATTTGGCTTCCTCTTTTCCTAATTGAATATGCTTTTCTTTTTCTTGCCTGATTGCCCTGGCCAGAACTTCCAATACTATGTTGAACAGGAGTGGTGAGAGAGGGCATCCTTGTCTTGTGCCAGTTTTCAAATAGAATGCTTTCAGTTTTTGCCCATTCAGTATGATATTGGCTGTGGATTTGTCATAAATAGCTTTTATTATTTTGAGATACTCTCCATAGATACCTAGTTTATTGAGAGTTTTTAGCATAAAGGGCTGTTGAATTTTTTCAAAGGTCTTCTCCGCATCTATTGAGATAATCATGTGGTTTTTATCTTTGGTTCTGTTTATGTGATGGATTAAGTTTATAGATTTGTGTATGTTGAACCAGCCTTGCATTTCAGGGATGAAGCCTACTTGATCATGATGGATAAGCTTTTTGATGTGCTGTTGGATTCAGTTTACCAGTATTTTATTGAAGATTTTCACATCAATGTTCATCATGGATGCTATCTCCATCAAGTTAGCATTGATTTCTTCACAGAGTTGGAAAAAAACACCTTAAACTTCATTTGGGACCAAAAGAGAGCCCATATAGCCAAGACAATCCTAAGTAAACAGAACAAAGCTGGAGGCATCATGTTTTCTGACTTCAAATTCTACTGCAAAGCTACAGTAATCAAAACAGAGCTATGAACCAATGGAACAGAACAGAGGCTTCCAAAGTAATGCCACACATCTATAACCATATGATCTTTGGCAAACCTGACAAAAACAAGCAATGGGGAAAGGATTCCCTATTTGGTAAATGGTATTGGGAAAACTGGCTAGCCATATGCAGAAAGCTGAAACTGAATCCCTTCCACACACCGTATACAAAAAATGAACACTAGGTGGATTAAAGATTCAAACATAAGATCAAATACCATAAAAACCTCAGAACAAAACCTAGGCAATTCCATTCAGGACATAGGCATGGGCAAGGACTTCATGACGCAAACACCAAAAGCAATGGCAACAAAAGTCAAAATAGACAAATGGGATCTAATTAAACCTAAGAGCTTCTGCAAAGCAAAAGAAACTGTCATTAGAGTGAACTGGTAATCAACAGAATGGGAAAAATTTATGCAATCTACCCATATGACAAAGGGCTAATATCCAGAATCTACGAAGAATTTAAACAAATTTACAAGAAAAAACAACCCCATCAAAAAGTGGGAAAAGGATATAAACAGACACTTTTCAAAAGAAGACTTTTATGCAGCCAACAAACATATGAAAAAGTGTTCATCATCACTGGTCATTAGAGAAATGCAAATCAAAACCACATTGAGATACACATCACAAAAGTGAGAATGGCAATCATCAAAAAAATCAGGAGACAACAGATGCTGGAGAGAATGTGGAGAAATAGGAACATTTTACACTGTTGGTGGGAATGTAAATTAGTTCAATCATTGTGGAAGATAGGGTGACAATTCCTCAAGGATCTAGAAATAGAAATTCCATTTGACCCAGCAATCCCATTACTGGGTATGTACCCAAAGGATTATAAAACATTCAATTATAAAGACACATGCACATGTATGTTTATTGTGGCACTGTTTACAATAGCAAAGACTTGGAACCAACCCAAATGCCTATCAATGATAGACTGGACAAGGAAAATATGGCACATATACACCATGGAACACTATGCAGCCATAAAAAAGGATATGTTCACGTCCTTTGCAGGGACATGGATGAATCTGGAAACCATCGTTCTCAGCAAACTGACACAAGAACAGAAAACTAAACACCACATGTTCTCACTCATAAGTGGGTGTTGAACAATGAGAGCACATTGACACAGGGAGGGGAACATCACACACCAGGGGTGCTATGGGAAGTATAGCAGGGGTTGGGGGATTAGGGAGGGCTAATTAGGAGAAACACCTAATGTAGCTGATGGGGAGATGGATGCAGCAAACCATTATGACATGTATACCTTTGTAACAAACCTGCAAGTTCTGTGCATGTACCCCAGAACTTAAAGTATAACAATAAAAAAAAACTATAATTAAAAAAAACATACTCACAAAAAATCCATAACAAAATATTAACGGATTAAACCGAACAATATATAAAAGTTATAATATGCTATGACCAAGTATAGTTTTTTTCTCAGCAATGCAAAGTTGATTTAACTTTATACTTATATCTCTACAAGCTGAAAAATCCTTGGGCAAAAATTTTACACTTAGTGAGAACAAAGTATTGTGTTGTCAATTCGGATTCATGTTGATCAGAAATCTAATCTAGTATCAAGCTTAATTAATAATTCAAGAATATGAGCAATCGAACCAGGAATAGTACCAAAACATGGAGTATAGTTTCACAGATCCCATATTATCTTTTCTGACATGTGATGTCAGGACTGAATTGATGAAGTCTCTCTGGAGCATTTTGTTTTTACTTAGGGGGCAAACATTTCACAGGTAAAATATGGAAACCACGAATCAAGAAAGAAAAAAAAATTAGATAAATCGGACTTTATCAAAACTGTTTAAATTCTTATCATTCAAGAGATTATTTCCTCACTGGGTAGAGATAATTTTTCTCATGAATCGTTTTTTTTTTTTGCACATTTCTATTATGTACCGCAGAGTTCTGCATGGGTTAGAGAACATCCTTCAGGGACAGGTGCCTCATAACAATGCCTTTGATTCTGGGTGTGTCTCATAAGCAGTTCTATGCCAGGGTCATTCTGTGAAGAGTGTTCCACAGCTATGGACTCTCCTCAAGCTGGTACCATTAATCTATTTATGCGAAGGTCCAGTTATCACAGGATGGATATTGGGTTGAGTCTCCTGTCTTCTGTGATTTCTTCAAGTTGGTCCTACAAGGAATCAGGTAAAAAATAGATCACAGCTGAGCTTATGTTTATCTTTGTTTTCTCTAAACCTCCATCCATGATAAAGCAAACAAACAAACAAAAACTCTCAGGAAACCGTGAGTAGAAGAATATGTCTTCAGGCTGTCGAGGGATATACATGAAAAACCTTCAGATGCCAATAGACATGATGATGAAAGGCTGAATCCTTTACCCTTAAGGTCAGGAACAAAGCTAGCCTGGCCTTTCTCACCACTCCTGGTCCACATGTCACTGGAAATCGGTCAAGTGAAATAAAGAAAAGGCACATTGATTGGAGAAGAAAAGTAAAACTTTCCACTTCACAGTCAATATGATAATTGCTTTTTTTTTTAAACTCTTAGCTAATCCCTACAAAAAACTCCTGGAACTAACAACTGAGTTTAACAAGGTTTCAGAATATTAATAACAATATAAAAGATAAATTGCATTTTTATGTACAAACAGTAAACAAATAGAACTTGAAATAAAATATTTGGAATAGTATCAGAAAAAAATTAACATTTAGGGAATATTTGCAGAAATTTATACAAAAGCTTTACAAGAAAATTAGAAAACATGGCTGCAAAATTTAAGAAGACCAAAAAAATTATCTTTGGCCCTTAAAAATAAATCATCGTGTATCTTAAACCTAAATGTAAAAGCGAAAATCTATATAACTTCTGCAAGAAAACAGGAGACCAGCTTTTTATTTTTACTTAGAGGGAACAATTATTTCACAGGTAAAATCTGAAAAACATGAATCATGAAAAAAAATGGAAAAATTTGACTTTATCAAAAATGTCTGAATATTTGATATTCAAAAAACATCATGGAAAAATGAAAATGCAAGCCACGGAATGGAAAAACATATTCACAATACTATACTTGAAAATGAATTAACAGCCAGAATGCAAAGAACCCTTACAACACAATAAGAAGACAGCAATCCAACTTAAAATTGGGCAAAAATTATGTCTGTAATCCCAACACTTTGGGAAGCCAAGGCGAGTGGATCACTTGAGGTCAGGAGCTCGAGACCAGCCTGGCTAGCATGGTGAAACATCATCTCTACCAAACACACAAAAATTAGCCAGGCATGGTGGTGCATGCCTGTAATCCAAGCTACTCAGGAGACTGAGGCAGGAGAATCACTTGAACCCAGGAGGCAGAGGTTGCAGTGAGCTGATATTGCTTCACTGTACACCAGCTTGGGTGCAGAACAAGACTCTGTCTTAAAAACAAAAAATAAATAAATAAATGGGCAAAAGAACTGAACAGATATTCATCAAAGGAGAAAGATTCTCAACTTAATTAGTTAGCAAAGAAATGAAAGACATCACCACATTGATATTCCACTCACTACCTGCCATAGCCATAAAAGGGCTAAACTTGAAAAGCCTGACAACACAAATTACCAGCTGGAAACTCTCATCCATTGCTGTTTACAATGTTAAATGGTGTAACTATTTTGGAAAACACTGTGCCAGTGTCTTCTAAAGTGACCTGTACACTTTCTATAAGATGCTGCAATTTCACTTCTAGATATTCACCCAGAAAAATTGAAAATGCTCCGCCACAAAGACTTGTACATGAATGTTCTTAATAACTGCATTCATAATAACAAGAGTAGAAATAACCCACATGTTCATCACCAGGTGAATGAATAAATGACTTGTGGTCCATGTACAAAATGCAATAGTGAGAAATAAGAAGAAACACATGTAATCCCAACACTTTGGGAGGCCGAGGCAAGTGGATCACTTGAGGTCAGTAGTTCAAGACCACCCTGGCCAACATGGTGAAACCCTGTCTGTACTAAAAATACAAAAATTAGTGGGGCGTAGTGGCTCATGCCTCAATCTCAACTACCAGGGAGGCTGAGGAGGGAGAACCATTTGCACCTGAGAGGCAGAGATTACAGTGAGGCAGGATTGCACCACTGCACTCCATGCACTCCAGCCTGGGTGACAGAGGGAGAATTTGTCTCAAAGAAGAAAAGCAAAGAAAGAAATGCACTATTGGTATAGGCAACACTATGCATAAGTCTCAAAAGCATTACTCTGTGAAATAGGAGTCAGACACAAAAGAGTAATGAAATAATTTTATTCATAGAAAATTTCCAACTTCACAAGGCAATCTACAATGACAGAAAGCATTAGTCCTGGGTCTTGAATGACTAGGACTTCAGTGGGATCTGTGACTTGGCAGGATGGAGCACAGTTAAAGACTCCAGATTCACTTGTCTCGGGATATTTTTTGTGACTTTGACTGTGTGCAATATTGCAGTTCATAAAATAAAGCTGGAAAGATAATTCTGAATGAGTTGAAACAGGATCTTGAATTTAACAACGGCACATGTATTTATTCTTGAAGGGATTGGCATTATTGGTTTTAGAAGAAGGGAAACACTTTGTGGACGTTTGCAACCAATTTGTTATATTCACAAGCACGTTATTGTATTATAACCCATATGAGCAATCCATTTCTCATAATGTTTTTCATGTTTAATCAATAACAAATATGTCCATTAGTGTTTTTCAGAGCACCCAAATTGTACCGGTAAAACATCAGAACAAAATTATAGGAGAGGTTTTGGGGGTGTATGTAACACAAATATTCATTGATTCTAGGCATAAGATGGGTCCCAAACCTGATCCAGCTGGTAAGCTAAGATGAAATCAATTGCTTGAGTGAATTTGTGTTAATAATCATATCCCTTTTATATTAAAGGGACTGTCATGGTATTATTTCCCATGAATTAATTTAAACACTAACTCAGCACATTCTATATGCAAGATACTATACTTGGCCCGGTTTTATAAGACTTGACATTAACTGCTTCGTGGAAATAATATTTGAACTTCTCAGAATATATTACTATTTTTTTCTGAGATAAAATGTACTCTTTGGGACATGTTCAGTGTATGAAAAATACTTAAATATTCATTAATTTCCTTCTGTCTACTATGTCATAGCAGATGACTTAAACCTCAGTACGATTACGTTGAAAATTTTTTTAGACTAGGAATGTGTATTATCAAAAGAATAACATAAACAGAGTAAACAAAATGATCTATTTTCAGAGGTGTAGCAATGGAAAACTCCATTCTTCCCACACATTACAACAAATATTATAAATATGATTCTCTTTCCTCTTTAAATCAGCAAGGAAGCACTCTGTCACCATGGCTATTCTCTCTCTGTTCCATTTAGATGTCATTCAATTATAAATAGTTAAGGTAAAAACACACAAAAATCGTTGTTCAACAGCGATTTTTAACTCTACATTTATGGGGAAGTATAATCACATGCACATGTAAATATAAATTTAGAAACATTTCTGCCAACGTGACCTAAATACATATTAAAGCATCTCATTTCTACATTGTCAACGTAGTAATACAGCTTATTAAAAGGTTTTAAACCTTACTGATCTTTCCTTGAAATAAATATGAAGCAAACATTATATTGTTAAACTCATTAATTCCAAAAATCATCCTGTTTCTGTGGATCATTGCCCTGAAATTCTCCAGCTGTCGCACCTAGGAGGCATATTTGCATAACAAGGTGACACTTAGGGACCCACCACAAAATGTTAGCAGTATTAGTGCAACCAGAAACATGGCAGCCATTATCTCAGGGTTGGTACATTTTCTGTTCTTGTCATTCATTCCATGTAATTTCTCCCTGCAGCAAATAGAAAAACTCAGTATTTCAATAAACCTGATCTTCTTGCCAAATGAAATCCTTTGTTTCTCAAATGGTGCTTACTCAGTGGTTAAACTGTAGGAAATTTAGTCTTTAGCAGAAAAATAAACTCTGAGAGAATAATTCAAGTTTGATGTTCTCATTGGCTTCTTTGCAATTTCTGAGGAGACCTACTTACCCACTGAGGCACAGCATAAAAATGAGTGCTCAGTGAGGGCAGTCAAGAACCCCACAGCTGAAGAATGGCAGGAGGAGCCTCTTATTCCCTAGGTGGGGTATCCCCTTCTTTCTCAATGGCGTTCATCAAAATACTGCCTTCTCCAAACTGTGGCTTATACTTGACCCATCTCTTCTGGTCAGGGCTCACCATCTGGTGTAGCTCATCTATCTTTTTGTATTGCCTTTAGCTCCTTCTTCCTTTACGCTATTTTCCTCTCTGTGGTTATTTTATACTTAAAACATCATTTTCATTTCTCACTTTTCTGCTAAAGTAACTAATGTCAAGTACCAAATGGTCTATAATGTTAGATCTGGCCAATGTAAACCACCCCAAACCCCAGGTTTACTAAATCAGTTCTTAGAAATCATTCCAATTCATCTCCTTCTAGGCCAAAGGGCTTCCTCAAATCATTTAAATCTATTTTTAGTTCCACAATAAGCTTCTGCACTTAGTTTATGTTACTAAATAATATTTGATATTTTAAGAATGTATTAATGTTTTATGTCACACCGTTCAAATTTCTACTAAATAATCAGTAATTCAACGTCAAGAAATATTGCTTGAATAAGTGATCTGACCCCCTGGTTTTTGAATCTAAGTTTTACTGGCTATCAAATAAATTTACTTGCTTTTAAGTAAGTGAGGCAGTCACTTGAATGGGCTTTAGCGTTTAGACATGTAAACCTGAGGACTCAGTGGATGTCCTATTGTATCTGGTAATTTTAAAAAGTGCTAAAATATAAGACACCCTCTAGTAAAGTCACATAGTACTTATTTGTACCATTATCAGTCATCTAAGGAAGTATCTGTGATATCCAAAACAAGGAATATAGAAAAATATTGCTCATGGCTGCTTATTTATGAATAATTTCTGTTGTCCTCCATGACAAACATAGTGAGACAAAATATTATAATATATACAGTATATGACATATCATATATAGAGAGATATGCTATATATCATATATGGTATATCATATATATCAGAAGATTGGCTCTGGATCTGCCAACCTTTGTAAAGAACTTTATCAAAAATAGCTCAATGCAAGAATCTGACACACACTGGATATTCTTCATGGAAAAAAAAAGTGTTTTAAAACATAATTTGGGCAGACTTGAGCAACTGAAATGAAAAAGATATCAGTTGAATGACTTCTCTTGCAAGGGTGTCCAATCTTTTGGCTTCTCTGGGCCACATTGGAAAAACAATTGTCTTGGGCCACACAAGAGATGATCTAAGGACAATTACCCTCATTTTAAGGATCTAGGGACATAGAGGAATGAAAAAATTCTGAGTTGGAAAGCAGCTGAGCAAACCAAAACCCATTCCAAGTTCAGTGTTGTTTTCAGATTAATCAATTTCTGGTGGCGTTGTCATTGCCAGTGCATATCCATTTCTCCATTTGTGTAAGCCCAGTTAATGTCAGAACAAACAAGAACTATGAAAAGTAAGAATGGCATGACCATCAAGTTTCATTAAAAGAGCACAGTTACGGTTGTTGGAGTTCGTCGGTATTCTCCTCATATTCCTTACTACGGTGACCATCTTCAGCTTCTGGGCCACAGGGCTGGCTAGCTACATGCAGAAAACTGAGACTGGACCCCTTTCTTCCACATGATACAAAAATTAACTCAAGATGGAGTAAAGATTTAAATGTAAAACCCAAAACCATAAAAACCCTAGAAGAAAACCCAGGCAATATTATTCAGGACATAGGCGTGGGCAAAGAGTTTATGACAAAAATGCCAAAAGCAATTGTAACGAAAGTAAAAATTTAAAAATGGGATTTAATGAAACATAAGAGCTTCTGCACAGCAAAAGAAACTATCATCAGAGTGAACAGGCATCTTACAGAATGGGAGAAAATAGACCATTTGACAGAGGTCTAATACCCAGAATCTACAAGGAACTTAAACAAACTTACAAGAAAAAGACCCCATCACAAAGTGGGCAATGGATATAAGCAGACACATATCAAAATAAGACATTTTTGTTGCCATGAAAAATTTAAAAAGCTCAACATTACTGATCATTAGAGAAATGCAAATAAAAATCACACTGAGATACCATCTCACAGCAGCCAGAATGGTGATTATTAAAAAGTCAAGAAACAATAGCTGCTGGCAAAGATGTGGAGAAATAGGAAAGATTTTACATCGTTGGTGGGAATGTAAACTAGTTCTTTTTTTTTTTTTTTTTTTTTTGAGACAGAGTTTCACTCTTGTTACCCAGGCTGGAGTGCAATGGCGCGATCTCGGCTCACTGCAACCTCTGCCTCCTAGGTTCAGGCAATTCTGCGTCAGCCTCCTGAGTAGCTGGGATTACAGGCACGCGCCACCATGCCCAGCTAATTTTTTTTGTATTTTTAGTAGAGACAGAGTTTCACCATGTTGACCAGGATGGTCTTGATCTCTTGACCTTGTGATCTACCCACCTCGGCCTCCCAAAGTGCTGGGATTACAGGCTTGAGCCACCACACCCGGCCGTAAACCAGTTCTACCATTGCGGAAGACAAGACAGGTTGGTGATTCCTCAAGGATCTAGAACCAGAGATACCATTTGACCCAGTAACCTCATTATTGGGTCAATTTTATATACCCAAAAGGATATAAATCATCCTACTACAAAGAGACATGAACATGCATGTTTATTGCAGCATTATTTACAATAGCAAGACATGGGGCCAACACAAATGCCCATCAATGATAGACTGGATAAAGAAAATGTGGCACATATACACCATGGAATACTATGCAGCCATTAAAAAAGAATGAGTTCATGTCCTTTGCAGGGACATGGATGAAGCTGGAAGCCATCATCCTCAGCAAACTAATACAGGAACAAAAACCAAACACCAGACTTTCTTACTCATAAGTGGGAGTTGAACAATGAGAACACATGGGCACAGGGAGGGGAACAACACAATCTGGGGTCAGTTGGGGGTGGGGAGAGAGAAGAGGGAGAGCATCAGGACAAATAGCTAATGCATGCAGGGCTTAAAGCCTAGATGACAGGCTGATAGGTGCAGCAAACCACCATGGCACACATATACCTATGTAACAAACCTACACATTCTGTACTTGTCTCCTGGAAGTTAAGTAACATTAAAAAAGAAAAAAAGAACTACTAGAGATTGGGTAATTTATAAAGAAAAGAGGTTTAACTGACTTACAGTTCCACAGGCTGCATAAGAGGCATGGCTTGGGAGGCCATGTAAGTCAGAAAACTTACAATCATGGCAGAAGGATGGAGGAGAAGAGAGCACATCTTGACATGGTGGCAGGAGAGAGACAGAGCAAAGTGGGAAGTGCCACACACTTTCAAGCAAGCATATCTCCTGAGAACTCACTCACTACTGTGAGAACAGCAAGGAAAAAATCTACCCAATGATCCAATCACTTCCCACCGGGTCCCTCCTGCAACACTGGGGATTGCAATTTCACATGAGACTTGTGTGGGGACACAGTGCCAAACAGTATCAAGTTCTATGGAGTAGTCCATAATGTTACATTGTTTCACAAGCGTCAGCATTCTGTACAGCACTATTAGAAAATGAGGCTGGTGAGAGGATTTCTGTTTTTAAAGACTGAATAGTAAGTATCCCATTGTGTCTATATGCCACACTTTCTTTGTATATATACCAAAAAGTGGGAATGCCAGATCATATGGGAGTTTTATGCTTTTAATTTCTTAAGGGACCCCTATACTGTTTAAAATAGTGGCTGAGATAATTTACATTTCAACCAATAGGGCACAAAGGTTTCCTTTTCTCCACATTCTTGCCAGTACTTGTTATCTTCCATCTTTTTGGTAATAGCCATTCTAATAGGCATGAGTCATTTGCAGCAACATGATGAGCCTTGAGGACATTGCGTTAAGTGAAATAATTCAGGCACAGAAGTCAAATACTGCGTGATGTCACTTACGTGTGTTATTCAAGACAGTCAAATTCACGCAAGCAGAGAGTACATGGTGGATACTTGAGGCTGGGGGTAGTGAAGAGCTGGAGTAAGGGGATATTGATCAGAGAGTATAAAATATTAGTAGGATAGGAGAAATAAGTTCAGAAGATCAATTGTACCACAAGGTGACCAGGTTTTATAACAATGTGTGATATACCCGAAAATTGCTAAGAGAGTAGATTTTTGGTGTTTTCATCACAAAATAAAAGTATGTACAAATAATGCACACTAGTTCCCTTGATTTAGACATTTCATAAGGTATACACGTGCTAAAGCATCATGTCACATATCACAGATACTCAATTTTTATTTGCTGATTAAAAATTTTAAAAAGTATTTTAAAAAAGCAAGCTCAGTATTTTTTTTTCTAGACAAACTGGTTGCAAAAGTCTTTCCATGAAGCCATAGTGTGGGTTGAGGGAGAGGTCCAAATGTAGCAGAAGCATGCAGTAAGTCTGGAAATCGATGAGAAACCAGGATGACTCAAGTCTACTAATCTATTTCAGTTCTAAAAGTTTGCATAGATTAAATATCCACACTGAAATCAGGAAATTATTTATTTAGCCCTCCCACCTTCATGATATCAGGTGGATTTCAACTGAGGCAGCTGAGAATTTATTCTGAGACTTGTAGGTAATATTGTCCTCACTGGGATTAGAGAAGTTATTTCAATAGCAATATTGTGAGCGTCTTTTAGGACCTCCAGAGGACGAATACCTCTGGAGGTATTCCTCCTTGTGTGTAAAATGGACACACACGCACACACACACACACACACACACACACACACACACACACACACACAGTGCTTCTGAGGGCACTGCTTTTCCACTCACAATGTACTTCTCACCAGCTTTGGGAAAGAAATGCTGCCTGTATCCTCTCCGGGCCATAGTTACCGGATGCATTCACGGAGTCTCACCTAGTTCCTGAAGGCTTTGTGTTTATTACTCCACAGTAAAGCAAGGATATCTGACGTGTCAACCTCAAAAAATTTGTCACCTTAGAGTCTAGATTTCAACCAACAACTGAGAACAAACTGAGAACATACCTAGGTGTTTGAACTTGCATATCGAAACTCTTATCTCTAATAAAAACATCTTTGTTTATAAATTGGCCTAGTCTGAAATCATATGTCTTGTTCACTGGCATAGAACACTTGGAGCCCACTGGTGTACATGTTCCCCAAGTTCCTTCGTGTGTGTGTGTGTGTGTGTGTGTGTGTGTGTGTGTGTGTGTGTCCATTTTACACACAAGGCAGCACTGGTATTGATACAATGTAATATTTTATGATAGAAGGAGGAAGAGTTTTGGTGTTAACTTTCTTCCTTTCTTGGTTGGAAGTTGTGTATATGTGTGAGGGTCATGCTGAGATCTGATAGTATTTGCAAATATGGGAACAAAAGAGAGAAAAAAAGGATACTGCAAAAAGAGAATTGTTCTAGTTTTATGATAATTACCCAGGTGAGGTCATTAATGAAGCCTTTGAGTAATATGAGAGGCTTCATTAGACAGAGAAAGAGAGCTGGCTTCCGCTAGCACGGGATAATTGTTGAGAGTAGATGTTAAGGGTACTCTGAATTGTCTAAACCTATTGAATTCAGCCTGTATGATTTTCAGTTTCCCACCTGTTTTTATTCAATGCCTAGAGCTGCATACACATGGCATAAAGATGTTGCGAAATCAACCTGTCTTGTCATGCAGCACCCAACTCTCTCACCACGTTCATGGAATGAGTGTTGGACACGTTGATCTCTAAACTCCACAAATACACAATTATATATGCAAAAAATAAAACATAAAGGCTCAAAATCCTATGACATTTCAACAAAAATCTACTCCTTGGAAGTCTTTGTTTAGGTAAGAGCATTTCATTTATCTGTTTTGAAAGTATTCATTTACCACTTATCACTTACAATGAAATGTATGTAATATGCTATTTTATCCATTATTTTTAGAGGCCTGTGAAACTATATCTATTGTATCTCAGAACACTAGAAAAACATAGAGCAGCAAAATAATTTTAACAAAAAATAATTCAATTTGAAGCAGATGAATAAAACATGGAGTGTCACGTAGATGCACATCACCAAGCACAGCTGATAGAGCCTTCAATTGATCATATCTACCAAGAGTGCTCAGAGAAGGTAAAGTGGAATCTAAAATTAATATTTGCTTTGCTTTATATTTTTGCAAGTTCCCTTATGTCAAAATGCCGTGTTAAAGAAATGCATTTTCTATTACATTTCAGAAATCACCATACAAATGTTTGCCTTTTATTGAAGTATGAATTGTTTTAATATGCTTCTGAAGCTTAGATAAAATTGCTTTAAAATATTGGAAAATGTAATTTTAACATTGTTGTACAATACTTAAAAATAAAATCTTCTATCACCCCCTTCACTTACCTCCCTTCTTCCTCACTCCATGGCCTTAAGAGACATTCTACTCCATGTGATGAGTTAATTTTCTGTAGGAGAAATATCATTTATCTAAAGGAGAATCTCTTACTTATTTCAAATGTAGCATCAAGAAACTCAGTATTAAATGCTGAGTTGCAAGCTTAGAATCTGACAAACTGGAATCTAGATGTATAAAGAATGATCACTACATTTAGAAAGTGTAATTTCAGCAAAATCAAGGAATATTTAGTTAAAAGACATGGTGCTCCCAGAGACAGGATATAAACAACAAATCTTTCTTAATGAAGACCCCACATGCTATGTAATGGTCACATAATTAGTCTTTGAGACTCCTAAAAAACTTATAGAGATATTTTGAGGATTTAAAAGATATACTTAACTAAGAGTACTATTGTAATTAAAGGTTGGCACTTTATGTAATCAACATATTCTAGCTTAAAATAGATTTGAGAATTAAAATTTAAAAAGTAAAGTTTCCACCTCTCTCCTATTGTGTTCTGACATGATTAAAAAGCCAGTATTTCCTTTCATAACATCATATGAAGACTGTTTGACTTAGAACAGGTTTTCCTCATTATTCCTCATATATTCATTATTTTGAAAATCACATTTTTATATGTTTCTTAAGACATCTTCCATTCAGTAATGCCTGATGGTTTGATGATATAAATCAAATATTTCACAATTACATTTTGTGCTATTTTAGTAATAAAAATATAGAAGAAAATCAAGAATAGAATTGCTGTGTTAGAAGGAGGTTTTCATGTTTGCTAAATCATTTTTTTCATTATATTTTTCTTTTGGAGAAAATATAGTGCTGTCTATATTTGGCTAAAAATTAAAATATCAAAACTATAAAATAGGCCATCACCATCAACTTAAAAAGTTATTAGTAAATTTCAGGTGACCATAGTAAATATTTATGATAAAAATTACATAGAAAGTTATCAGTAAGAAGGTCGAACACTAAATGATTAACCATATGCACTTTAGGAAGCTGTATGAAATTAATTTGATGAGTCTGTTTTATTTATAATATACAAAATATGCACCTTAGGAAATACAAAGCCAGTATGCTAACAAAATACAGCGTGATGCTTCCTAGAGTGTTCTGACTTTCTTCTGTGAAGGAATCTGCATGTGTGGTGCAGCAGCATGTCTGGTATGCCTGCATGTGTGGTATAGCTGCATGTATGCAGTTAAGATGCATGTGTGGTATAGCTGCATGTGTGCAGTTAAGCTGCATGTGCGGTATAGCTGCATGTGTGCAGTTAAGCTGCATGTGTGGTGTAGCTGCATGTGTGCAGTTAAGCTGCATGTGTGATATAGCTGCATGTGTGCAGTTAAGCTGCATGTGTGATATAGCTGCATGTATGCAGTTAAGCTGCATGTGTGGTATAGCTGCATGTGTGCAGTTAAGCTGAATGTGCGGTATAGCTGCATGTGTGCAGTTAAGCTGCATGTGTGAAATAGCTGCATGTATGCAGTTAAGCTGCATGTGTGGTATAGCTGCATGTGTGCAGTTAAGCTGCATGTGTGGTATAGCTGCATGTGTGCAGTTAAGCTGCATGTGCGGTATAGCTGGACGTGTGGTATAGCTGTTGCCACCTCAGGTGTTTGTGTCTGCTCATGCTACAAAGCTGAGGAAGCAAGATGTAAATAGACAAACACTGTGTTAAAAATAAAAAAGTCAGCACATTTGAAAAATAAATATATAAAATGAGCTCAAAATGCTCTTAATCCTAAATGAACAAATTCCAATGTCACAGACTTTTCTACTTGGCTTAATTTTTCTTAAATAAAACACCTGCATCATATAAGGTCTGTCATGCCCATTTAAATATAATGGTATTATTTTCTGATAAAATATATACAGAATATATTGAGTACTTATATGTGCTAAATTCTATTTTAAGCATTTTATATTGTACTGTCTCATTTAATCCTCTCTCTCTCCCTCAGAGTTAGACAACATCATCTTCATGTTACAGGATAGGAAATATTGTTTGGAGATATTAATTTTTTTTTTCTAAATGCACAGAGCAAGTAGTAAGCCTAGAAGTCAAATTTTAGGGTCTCTGACTTCAGGTCTTCAGATTCCAATTTTTTTAGCATTATATTATGATCTCTTTTTCCTAAATGACTCCATTAATCTCACAATACTGTAAGAGTAAAATGTTCAATGCACTCTTTCAGCTTGTTTTGTGGTACCACAGCAAAATACCTGACACTGGGTAATTTATGATGAACAGAAATCTTTGGACTCACTATTTTGGAGCCTGGAAAGTCCAAGATGAAGTTGCCAGCATCTGGCAAGGGTAAGAGATAACAAGAAGGCCAGGCTCACGCTTTTATAACTGCACGAATTCCACACACAGGGCCTGATGTCACCTTGGAAAGGTTCCACCCCTTAATATTATCGCAATGGCAATCTGATGTCAGCCTGAGTTTTGGAGGGAACAAACATTCAAACCACAGTACATGCATTTTTATTTTATTTTCTGATTGCAGTAAAGTACACATAACATGACAGTTCCCCGTCCAAGCCCTAGCAATGGGAGTGAGGAATTTTCAAGATTACAGCAGCCTTGCACCACAGAGGCTGCCTGTATCCTCATGGGAAATCTGGAGCCAGGATTGCAAGGCCACACCCCATCAAATTCCTGACCTATAGAACATGTCAAAGACAATACATTATTTCTGTGACAAGTGTGGTGTAGCTGCATATGTGATATGGCTGCATGTGTGGTACAGCCATATGTGTGGTACAGCTACATGTGTGGTATACCTGCATGATGGCAGTTTAGCTGCATGTGTGGTATAGCTGCATGTATGGTACAGCTTTCCACCTTCATGGAATGTGACTAACAGCCAAGGAGCAACAAAATCAAAATAAATCATCTCATCCCCAGCTTCAGTGTCCTCAGAAATTCCAATACTTCCTTTCTGTGGTTTGGTAGCATGAAACACAGTCACATCATTTACAGTCACATAATCTTAAAGTGATTTGTTAGATAGCATCAGATACCTTTAAAAATCCATCACATCTGTTTTTTGGTCTCTGTAATAATCATGTGAGATGGTCTAAGGACAATTATCTTCATTTTAAAGATTTAGGGACTTAGAGGAATGATAAAATTCTGAGTTGGAAAGCAGCTGAGCAAACTAAAACCATCCTAAGTTTGGTGTTTTCATGTCGCCGAATTTCTGATAGTGTTGTCATTGCTAGTGCACATCCACTTCTCCATTTGTGCAACTCCAGGAGTTTATGACAGACAAACAAGAGCTCTTGGAAGTAAGAATGGCATGATCATCAGGTTTCATTAAAAGAGCACAGTGGGCTGGGAGCAATGGCTCACTCCTGTAATCCCAGCACTTTGGGAGGCCAAGGCAGGCGAATCACAAGATCAGGAGTTCGAGACCAGCCTAAATAACATGGTGAAACCCCCATCTCTACTAAAAATACAAAAATTAGCTGGGTGTTGGGGTGCATACCTATAATCCCAGCTACTCAGGAGACTGAGGCATGGGGAATCTCTTGAACCCAGGAGGCGGAGTTTACAGTGGGCCCAGATCATGCCTCTACACTCCAGTCTGGGCCACAGAGCAAGGCTATCAAACAAAGAAAAAACAAAAGAGCACAGTGATGGCTGCTCGAGCTCAGCCGGTATCCTCCTCATATTCCTCACTCTGGTAACAATCTTCAGTTTCTTAGCCACAGGGCTGCATGTAGGATCTAGACTAGCATCCTTCAGTGGACAAACATGGTCTAAGGCTAAGCCTCATTGGAGGTCTTCTAGAGAGTTTTCCAAAGTAGAACCAGTGGGGTAGGTCTTCACTTGTGAAGCTAGAAGGTGAGAAACCACAGTGTCTGTGGCAGTGCTCACTGCCATGCAGTCTTCCGTCCTCAGGGAACATGACCAACAGACAAGGGACAGAAAACTCAAAATAAATCATCTCACCGCCAGGTTCAGAATCCTCAGAAATTTCCTCAATACTTGCTTTCTGCAGTTGATAGCATGAACAAAAACCCTCTAATTAAACTATTAAAATAGTTTAATCATTGCTTTCTCTTCTAATCAAGATTCTGGAATAAAACAAATAGCTTCTGTATGTGGAAATATTCCCACAAATCAGTCATGGTGAGAAGTGCTTCCATAAATGAAACATCTTTGAACCCTAATGACAGCTATGCAAAGAAAGTTTTATGTTATCTATCAATAGTAACAACAACGCAAAAATAAATATTGTTACAATATTGTTACATATTTATTTATATATGTTATCCTTATGTATTGTTATATATTCAGGTGCATGTGACTGAAAAGGATGGATTCAGAAACTTTCCACACAGCTGATAATCAGCTGAGCCAGGTTGTAAACACAGATATCTCTGACCTCAATTCCCATGACTTGAATGTAATAATAGTGATCCCAGTTGAATCTGAAACAGATCCACACACTTAAAATATGGAAGTAAAAGAGATGAACCAAATACTCAGCTTTAAAGAATGCTTTGTAAGCAGTGTCCATATGCAAGTTTTTAAAGAAGATCTGTTGGAGACATTGGTCATGCTTCATGTTCACCAAACACATAAACTCTCCAGGATGTCCAAAGAGATTGCTCCCACAACTTACCAACCCCAGCATGCAAAGCCATAATAACACTAGGAAACAGTTTGGTGCTCCGGAAGCCCTGTGTGACTCAAGGCAAAAAGAAAACAGTGAAAATGAAATTGCTAAAGTTCACATGCATTAAAGAATTGGGTATTTTTACAACACTTCTCTGTCTTCCAAAATAGTTTTAGTTTTGTTATAGTTTATTACTGTTTATACTTTCTTGAAAGGTTTTACGACCACAGCTCTGCTTCCAAAGGAATGAAATTGCCATATTTTTCCTTGTTTTATTTCTTTTTTTTTTTTTCATATATCTACAATGTTGATGTATTACTAAACCCTCATTTAAGAAAATGTTGGTCAAAAACCAGAATATTGATTGCCGGGCAATAGCAGGAAGTTTGTGAAATAAAGCAGCATGATGCTGAAGTAGTCATTAAGAAAATGACTCAGATTTGTCAGTTCCTTCAATAAATGGTCCTTTGAGTTTTGTTACCCATTTTTAGAGAAATAAAATAAACGTAATCATTAAATTTTACCAAATGGGACAAATCTCTTTTTGAGGTTGGAGTCACCTTCATCTTTACTCTCTCCCAGCCTGCAAGTTTTCTTTTCATTTTCATTTTTTTCATTCTTCACAAACCAGATATGCCAAAGTTTTGTTATTATTTATTGTAACTGCATTTGAAAAAGTTAACTGTTTAGAAAGTGCTGGAAAAAGCTTTCAAAGGCCTTCAAGCATTTTGCAAAACCTCTGCTTCCTTAATTCAGAAATCTGTATTTTGAGGAAAATTTTATGTTTCTGTTTGATTTACATTTAAAACATTAACCAGCACTTTTGTAGGACCTGCTTGATATATTGAGCTGTGTATTTATTTTCATTGCAAGATTGTTTCATCTTTAAGCATTATTTGCTGACCCAAAGGGACAGGAAAGAACACTATGGCTTTTGTCACAGATGCCAAGCCTGAACCTTGTGAGTTTGTTATAGACTACTCCAGTTCTGCTTTAAACCTTAATAGACTTATAAACACCAAGGGAAGGCAGGGGATCTAGCATAATAACTTTAGAAAAATGAAAACTATTTTAATAGCAAGGAGTTTCTACTTTTTAAAACTTTACATTAGCAGGAAGCTGTCCATATGACTCACAACATTTATTTAGCCAAGGTTACAACTGAGAGTAATTCAAAGAGTGACTTTTGAAGACACTTATGGAGCATGAAGTAACCTACATCTCCATACCTACTCAGCATGCGCAATTGTCACTGCTAGGCTGATAAAATATTCTTATTCTACCAAACAGTATACAAACAGGGATGCTAATACAAATGTTTTCTCATCCCTCATCTCTAGCCAATCATGCATGCTTTAAAACTTGAAAAACATTTTCTGTTATTTTTTCCTAGGATGAACAGAAAATATTTCATCTCGGGTAAAAGTGTAAGTAGAGGTCTCTAAATCTCAGAAAACAGAACAAAACAAAACAAAACAAAATTCCAACTAGGCAAGCAAAAAATAATTTTAAAAAAAGCTTTTCCATCTCCTGAGCAATTCTGAATCACCTGTGCACCCAGCAGATGTAAATCCATGAGTGGATTCTGATGTTGATCCTGACTCTGAGCATCTGGGAATTAATTTTAAGAAAAGTAAATTATATTAACATACATAAAAACTAATCTGAAATCCAAATATTCTACACCTATTATTTAAAATACCGATATTCTAAATAATAGATATTTATTATTAGATTTTAGAATATCAATAGTCTAAATAATAGTGAAGAATATTCTAAATAATAGATATTTATTATTAGATACTTAGAATACCGATATTCTAAATAATAGTGAAGAAAAATAAATTGCAAGAGGATTGTGTGGACCCTCTGAAAGCTAAGACAGGAGGTGAAGGGTAAATGCATGCCTGTGCAGGCCTGGGGGAAGTAAGCAGAATGGCTGGGAGGTGGCACCAAGCACCATGCTCAGTCCAAGTCCCCCACAGCCACCCCTGAAGCCTGATCCTGGCCCATCTAATGCTGGTGCACACGACTAGTTAAGGGCAAGTGGAACCTGCTAGTTAACAGTTAGATTTTGCCAGAATCCCGTTTTTCTTATTCCAAGTCCAGTGTATTGTCCACCACCTACTTCATTCCAAGTTTTGAAGAGGGACGTCGCTATGTTAACTCTACTTTCAGCTTGTCGGATAGAAAGCCTCCCATGAGTGCTTGAACCTCTAAGCAGCTTAATCCCTGACAGAATTAAGATAATCTGCACTTATTTTTTCTAGCACAAAGTTAGCAAAAACGCTTTCTGGAAAAAAAAAAATCTGGACCTTTTTCTATTAAAAAAATTTTAATATAAAATATGAAAGATTCTGTCAAAAATTATGTGATACCCTGAGAGGCAAGAGCAATTGTGAGGCTATCAGTGATCCAGTAATTAGTGTCATCAGAGATTTAAAAGTAATCATGATCAAAATGTTCCAGGAAACCATGAAGAATTCCACCAACCTCTGAGATTATTATAAAGAAAGAAATGTGTATTCAAAAACTAAAGCATATCATAAATTGAAAGTAAAAACATGCATATGGGTCTATCAGCATATTTGGCTATACTGAAGAGAGTTATTAGAAAATGTCCGAACTGGCCAGGTGCGGTGGCTCACGCCTGTAATCCCAGCACTTTGGGAGGCTGAGGCAGGCGGATCTCGAGGTCAAGAGATCGAGACCATCCTGGCCACGGTGAAACCCTGTCTCTACTGAAAATACAAAAATAATTAGCCGGGCGTGGTGGCGTGTGCCTGTGGTCCCAGCTACTCGGGAGGCTGAGGCGGAAGAATCACTTGAACCCAGGCGGAGGTTGCAGTGAGCCAAGATTGCGCCACTGTGCTCCAGTCTAGGGACAGAGTAAGACTCCGTCTCAAAAAAAAAAAAAAAAAAAAAAAGGAAGAAAGAAAGTAAGAAAATGTACAAACCAAGCATAGAAAGACAATAAAAAAGGGGGAGGAAGAAAACCGGGGGAAAAAAAGACTAAAGATACATAAGGCTTTGTGAAAAAGTCTAATATTTTGTAATATTGGAATGTTAGAATATAACAGAATGAAGCAGAAACAATATTTAAAAAGTCTTTGCCTGCAAAGAAACAGTAGGACCTATTTTAACTCTCCACAGAATGAAGAAAGCATAATGACAAAGGATTGAGAAATGTAAAGTTCTGAAAGAAAGTAACTGATGATCTGGAATTCTACATCTGGTAAAAATGTTATTCAAAAATGGAGACAAAAACATTTCTGGAAAAGAAAATGAGAAATTTCATTGCAAATAATCCCACACTAACATAAACACTACAAGGAGACTTTCACTTAGAAGTATCTTTATTAATAAAGATATAAAAATGCATGATGGAGGGCCAGATGTGTTGGCTCACGCCTGTAATCCCAGCACTTTGGTAGGCTGAGGTGGGCAGATCACGAGGTCACGAGTTTGAGAACAGCCTGACCAACATAATGAAACCCCATCTCTACTAAAAATACAAAAATTAGCCAGGTGTGGTGGCACGAGCCTGTAATTCCAGCTACTCAGGAGGCTGAGGCAGGAGAACCCAGGAAGCGGAGGTTGCAGTGAGCACAGATTGCTCCACTGCACTCCAGCCCGGGCAACAGAGTGAGACTCTGCCTCAAAAACAGAAAAATGCTTGATAGATTAGGGGTAATTCAAATATGTCAGCAATTATATTAACTATAAATGTATTAAATACTTCAAAAAGATAATGATTGATAGACTATACTAAAATAAAATCTTTATACTGCTTTTAGGACACAAATTAAGCATAATGACCTCAACAGATTGCAGATAAGAAAATGGAAATGTTATGTCAGATACTAATCATTAAAAGGAACTAAAATTAAGGTAATAAATGAGTAGACTTTAAGGCAAGAAGAAATTCCTTATGATGAACAGGTATTCCATAAGAAATATATAATAAATTTAAATTTCTAGGTAACTAATGATATAGATTCAAAATATATAAAGCAAAATTTAAATAACTAAAATCATTGTAAGCATATTCATAAGTCAAAGAATATATCATACTGTCTTAGGAGCTAATTTAGTAAGTATTCAAAATAATCATTTAGAGTATAGAAAATGTAAATGACAGGATTCATAAACTTGATCCAGTTGACATGTAGAGAACACTGCAAACAGAAGTCTTATTAGTAATTACATCATTAGTTATTATTAATTACATCATTAATTATTATTAACAATTTAATCATTGAGCCATCAAACTATTAAAAAACATAGACATAAATCTTCATAATCTCAGATTCAGCAATTAATTACTATATTTCCAGAAGTACTAACAACAAAAGAAAATTAATAATTTGGACTTTATAAAAATTAAAGATATTTATGTTTAAAGGCACTATCAAGAAATTAAAAACATCCCCAAAGAAAGGGTGAAAATATTTACAAATCATATATCTGATAATTGAATTGTATCCAGGACATACAAAGGCCATATACAACTCAGTATAAAAATGAACAAGCAGTTTGATAGGCATTTCTCCAAAAATATGAATCTGCTAATAAGCATATGAAAAGATGCTTGACACCTTCAGTCATCAGAGCAATGCAAATCAAGAGCACCATGACATACCACCTCACATGATCTAGCAAGACTGTAAGAAAAATCACAGACCAAAACCAAGTATTAGTCTGGGTGTGAGGAAGCTGAAATCCTCATGCACTGCTAGTTGGCACACTTAGAAAAACACTATGGTAGTTCCTGAAAATGCTTAACACAGAGTTACTATATTACCTAGCCAGCAGTTCCACTGCTAGTTCAAGAAATATGCAAACATATGTCCACACAAATACTTGCACACATTTAGTGTTAGTATCATTATTCATGAAATCAAGAAGTGAAAACAAGCCAAATATCTTTCTACTCATAAGTCAATAAACAAAATACGGTAAATCTATACAATAGAGTGTACTTGACAATGAAAAGGAATTAAGCACTGATGCATGCTCCAGCGTGCGTGAACCTTGAAAACGTTATGCTAAACGAAAGCAGCCAGACCTAAAACCCCACATGTTGTATGATTCCATTTACATGAAATATCCAAAGTAGGCAAATCTTTAAGAATAAATACTTGATTAATGGTTAGCTAGTTTTGCTGGAGGAACAAATGGAAAGTGATTGCCAGAGGTTTTAGAGCTGATGAAATTGTTTTAAATGATATTATTTTAATGGTTACATAACTGTCTATATTAAACTATTCTATTGTAACTGTAAATGGGCTAATCTCAAAATATGTAAATTATATCTCAACATAATTGCTTTTTAAAAGAAAAGAAAAACCCATATAATAGTGTACCTTCAAAATATGTGAGATTAAAAAGGACAGATAAAAAAGAGAAGTTGGAAAATCTGCCATGCCAGAGGTTTTTATTCATTCTCCAATTAATTGAAAGAATGTATGTAGTAAAAAACATTTAGATGTAGTAGGTTTGAAACAACACAATTAATCATATTGGTACAATAAATATATACTACACGTCTGATGACTGGGAGGTGACTATGCTTCAGAAGCACACAAAGGGCATTTACAAAAAGGGGCGACTTATGCAGCTACAAATGGACATTTTAACGTCGCTATTATTCAGCGCATACTCTCTGCTTTCAAATACCTATTTCTAAAACAAATCATCTGATTTTTTAATGTATATAGAACTCCAATGAATGGCTTTTTGAAACGCATTTTTTTGGACCCAGTCAAATTTCTGCCTTAGAAAGTGTAAGGTGAGGCCCGTATTTGCATTTCTAGCAAGTTCTCAGATGATGCTCATGTTGCTAATCTAGGAGGCAGGTTTTAAGAAACACAGCTCTTAAATGCACACGGACAAATTTAAAAACACACTTCCAAATGGCATACATTACATGTGAAGCAATTGGAATAAAAAATACTTTACAATACATAATAATGAAAGTGCTTCACGCCAAAAAAGCGGGGATACAACTGAGGAGTGTCTTAAGTGTATATTTAAAGCACACATATTGGAAAATAAGAATGGCTAAAAATTAATGAGCCAGGCATCCAGTACAGGAAGTAAGCAGAATAGCCACAGAGTGAACTCAAAAGATGCAGGGGAAAGGAAGTAATAAGCATGAAAGCAGAGATTCATAAAATAGAAAACAAAGGAATGATTGAGCTCATTCACAGTGCCAGATCATTGATTATTGATTTCTGAAAGTGTAATAAGAGGGACAAACCTCTGGCAATGATGGTCAAAGGAAAAATAAAGAGAAAATGTGCAAAGAGCCAATATTGTAAATGAAAATGGGAATTATCACTGCACGTAATAAAGACTAAAATGATAACAGACTATAATGAAAAAAAATGTGCCAGTGCATTTTAAAACCTGGAAAACAGGAACAATTTTCTTGAAAAGTATAAATCTCAAAACTGATTCAAGTGTAAGAGATAATGCATAATAAAAAGCTCTTAGAAAACTACAAGAAGAGCACTTCAATAATCTGATAAAGGAATGACAGGAAACATATGACATAATAAAACTTAAACCAAAATTATTATTAAATATAGTCAGAAACAATACCAGTTTTCCACTTTCATCATACCGGTTAAAAAAACAAACAAAAAAAGGATCAATTGTAAAAAATAAAGAAAATAAGTTATAAAGTGTATCATTGGGTTCCTAGAAATAAATAGTATAAAGCATATATATATATATATATATATATATATATATGTCTTCCAGTAAGGAAAGAAAAAAGAAAAATATGTAAAATGTGTGAGAATTAAAAAGGGGAAAAAGAAAATGGTCATTATTTACACATAATATAATTGTTTATATAGTAGTTCCAAAAACTTCTACAGACAAATTTCTAGAATTAACATCGGAAATTAAGCTAGGTTACACACTATAAGATTCATACTTAAAGGTAATAGGATTTTTACACTGAAATAGCAAACATATCACAAGCTTGTAATTTATAATAGAAAAATATATTTGTAACTAACAATATATTTTAAAAACGCATGTGTAAATTTACTCTGGAGAAGCATGAAGCTTTATCTTGAATACGTTAAAGGAAGTCCATATACAGTTATAGGTAAAACAGGCATATGCACGAAGAACCATAACATGGGAGAGATACCAGTTTTTCCCAAATTGACCTGTGTATTCAACTGCATTCCACAAATCATCTGATTGTTTTCTTTTGTTTTTTTTCGAGGGGGGTTTGTTTGTTTGTTTTTGATGGTATCGAGTAAGTTGATTCTAAAACAAAGCTACAGAAATTAACAATAGGCAAGATATTTCTCTGGATTTCAAACTCCTTATCCTGGAGTTCATGTCCTACAAATCCAAATTATCATTGGTTTTTCTTGGGGAGTGCTGGGCAGCTCTCTACTTTCTTTGTATCTCTCTCAATGACCTTAACAACATTCACTATACAATCTCTTGTATAATGGCTGTTTTCGTATCTTTCTTGCCATATCTACTTGATTATGAACGCTTCATGATAAAAGAACACCTGTAATTATCGCTGAATCTTTTATAGAAGACTTGCCCTCACTCACCTGTTTTCAGGAAATGCCTCCTATGTGCTTGGCCTCGTTCTGAGTCCTAGGGACATGAAAGTCTACAAACGTGCAAAGCTTCTCTCGGGAACTTATATTCTAGAGGTGCTATCTATGTAAACATTTAATGAATAAAGGGATACAGATTTAAATGCCAAAGAGTAAAAATTATTTTGCTGTAGAAGATACCAGACTAGTAAATGTAATACAACACATAAAAATTGTGCTTCCTAAAAATATTAACATTAAATATAATTAGAATATTAAAACATTAAGGCAGAAATTAGCTCAGATATTATCTAATCAGGTAACTTCCATTTTGATGATGAAACAAAGGCTCAGAGAGCTTAAGAGGATTTGTTTTGTTTTAGAGCATTTGACTCTGGATATTTTTTCATTTAGACTAAAATTTATATTTTGGAGGAGTGAACTGAAATGAACCCATTTGACTGGGTATTTTTTCATTTGGACTAAAATGTATTTATTGGAGGAATGAACTTAAATGATCAATACAGTCAGGTAATCAAATCTTGCATGAATGGTTGAATTTCATTATCAGTGTCTGTAGGATGGTTGATCTTATTCCCATGTGAGGCGGCAGTGTCGCTCATGTGCTTGACTGAAAGAAGACCGTCAAACGTGCTCACCAAGGGCGGCTAACAAAGGCTCTTCCTTTATGTTGGAGCAGTTATACCAGAAAAACAGGAATGCTACAATCTCTTTGAAATAAGTCAAGAAACAGAAAAAGTGAGGTCTTTCACTAAGCTATATCTAGGCTGGCACGGCCATGTGCACCTGTAGTCCTAGCTACTTAGGAGGCGGAGGCAGGAAGATCAGGTGAGCACAGGAGATTGAGGATCTGTGAACGTGCCTCTGAAGAACCACTGCACTCCAGTCTGGACGACATAGGAAGATCTGTCTTAAAAATAAATGTTTAAAAAGATATGTGTCTGAAGAGAGGGTGTGAGAACCAAGTTACATAAAAATGACCCAATTCAAATGCAATCTGCATAATTGTCTCCGGTCCAAGCAGGGCAGGGAAGACCTCCCTTGTGTTACTCACTAGATCAGAACCTGAGGCCCTCGTAGATGCATAGTTCCCACCTGGTCATCACTTAGGAGAACTGCATAATTCACCAAGAGCGTGAAATCTGCTCCAACTGGTTTATAACATTTATCCTATATACATTTATTTCCCTAAAAATTCCTTGAGTATTTGCTCAGATTCATAAAGCAGATGAAAAAAAAAAACAAATCATTTGTGCAAAAAAAATCATATTTACTGTTAAACTTGATTTATTATGGCTAGCACTTCTAAGAACAGACATACTTCGTGAGTTATTGAAACGCAGTATAGTGTCCTACATATAAAGTTCTTTGCTTTGCAATATTATGTGAGACCAGCTAAAGTGTTATTCAACTAGTCTAGAAGTATAAAAATATAAAGAGAATTTCTCATAATTTCTAAAATCAAGTGTAATAGTTGTTAGTCCTTATCTAAATTGTTACTAAAATGCCTATCTAAAGGTTTTTCATAACGAGCTCAATCATTTTAAAGATTATAATTTATCTCTGAGCATCATATAGTAAAACAAGATCCTCAGTACCAAATGTGACCAAGTTTAATTTAAAAATATCTCATTAATTTGCAGTAATGAGATGTAATGAATATTTATGGGAGGTTTTATCTGTACCTATTAATTTGCCATGATGTGTTACTGATAAACTAGTCCTCTAAGCTGAAACCAAGAGCTGTCGGAAGTGAAAAGCATATAAAATAATGTTCAATAACTACCACTTGAGATTTCGACATTCGGTGTAAAAGGTAATACGTTTTCTGCAAATGAAAGTTTACTATATAATGCGCTGAATACACCACAGGGAGCAAAGTCATTTTCTCTGCACACACAGTTTATTACTTTTGAATATCATTTCTCTCCTACTTCACCAATAAGGCAGAACAACAGTGTTTTCCCTGCAGCAGAAACCAATTGTCTTCTCTTCTCGATATTAGATAAAAAGTCATTTGTATCGCAGATGAAGGGAAGTGGCGATCTGCGAAGCACCAGCAAGTTTCGTTGGAGGGTCTGAGGCTGTGCTGGTCCTGGCTCCACACTGGTCTGATGATTTGCGGAGCGCATTTGGTGGGACCTCGGCTGTGCCATCCTGCTTGTCACTATACCACTAATGGTCACTGAGCACATTTCCTTACACAGTTTCCAATCGTGTCTTCATGTGCCCCAAAGCAGCAAACTATAATGAATTATTTACTCATACTACTTCATCTACCGAAAGGTGACTTTAAACATATGATCATCTGCACATTTTCCCGATTGATGAATCTTGAAGAAAACTCCTTCCTAAACACTGAGGTCTTAATTCTGGCTATTATCAGTTTAAAACAGGCTAGGCTTCAGCTTAAGTCAAGTTAATCACAGTCCAAATGCAATTTTTATGCCCTAACCAATAATTGTGTCCAGAGTCAGAATGCTCAAAAATCTATACGAAGAAGCTGTAAAACTATGGTCTTCAGGACATAAACATTTTGTGATAATGAGGGACATTTTCACATAAGTCATCGAGACTTGAATTACTGACTGCGAAGCAGGGGTATTTCAGATCATTAATTCTGCAAATTAAGAGATCTATATAGTAATTTGTTTTTACTTTGGCTTAGGAATAGTATAATCTATTAGCAGGAAGTTGGTATTCATTTTAAAATTATAATAGAGTAACAGCTTTTTAATTTTGTAGTGTAAATGACCAAAAACTCCTTTTATTTTCAAATAAAAAGACAAAACTATTGATTTAATTTAGATTTCAACAAGTTAAGTAGAAATCTTAAGATTAGTTTAATAACCCATCGAAAGGCAAAATTAGGGTACAGAGCACAAACACCAATAAAGAAAATGGCGTGAGGGAGAAAAACAATCATTTAAAGAGAAGGTAAGACATAAAACAGGAAGAAAATCAAGACAAAAGGAAAGTTAATGAATGAAATAAGAGAAACTCATTAAGCAATTACATTGGATAGGAATGGACCAAATCATCCTATTAAAGAAAATTTTGAGGCCAAGCATGGTGGCTCACACCTGTAATCCCAGCACTTTGGGAGGCCAAGGTGATCAGGCGGATCACCTGAGGTCAGGAGTTCAAGGCCAGCCTGACTAACATGGCGAAACCCTGTCTCTACTAAAAATACAAAAATTAGCCAGACATGGTGGCACATGCCTGTAATCCCAGCTACTCAGGAGGCTGAGGCAGGAGAATTGCTTGAACCCAGGAGGCAGAGGATGCAGTGAGTCAAGACCACACCATTGCACTCCAGCCTGGGCAACAGAGCAAGACTCCATCTCAAATAAAATGTATAAACAAAATAAATATAGGAGAATTTTGGTAGACGTACTTAAATCTAAGGATAAAGCAATTTAATTTATGATGGGCAAATGCCAAACATAACAAATGGAAAAACAACCCAAATAAAGCTGCTGTATTATATCAGGCAGCAGAAAATATCAACAGGAATGTTTTCTAATGATAACACTTTCAACAACACAACAAGATTTGATACTAAGCTTGTCTGCACTCTTAAAACAGATCTTCTTATAAGGTAGAAACCATAAGAAATTAGATAATTTATAGTGGAAATAACACAAAATTTAAAATAAGAATAAACATAAATTTGTAAAATTCTTGTGACAGAAACATTAGAATACTGAAAAAAGATAAAAATATGTAAAAACAAATGGTGAAGTTTCTCATATAACATATAAGAATATATGTTAAAGTTATGTAAGAAACTGAGATTTCCAGTTTCAAAAAGAAAAACAGATTCAGATATAATAGCATGTAAGAAGTTAAGAAAATACCCTGAAATGTTAAATTAAATTGGAAATGTGACTATGTGCTAAGGATATTTTACTAAAAATAACTCCAGCTCTTCGCCGAAAGACTCTACAAGACATAAACTTTAGAAGTAATCAGAACCACTCGTATCTAATCACTATTTCTAAATACACTTTTCCAACACAGGAACTACAAAACAATTGAAGAAGTCCTAAGACAGAGGACAGAGTTATCCTAGAACGTCTTGTGCCAGAAAACAGGACGGTACAAAAGACCGAGGAGAGTATGTTTAAAGCACAGAAGAGTTAAAGTTGCTTCTCTCGGCCAAATAGGGGATACATGGACATCAAAAATGAATACCCACTGTATTTTATTATGCCACATTGAATCCATAAAAGGCCATGTGTTTATGGCGATGTGAGGCTGGGGTGGGCGGAGAAGGCACGCCATTTGACACCGTGATTGGTGACAACTAAATGTTTCTCATGCACCTTAGGTAGAACTGTCGTAGTTCATCCCCAGTTCATGAGGAAAAAATTTCTCTTTTTGGAATTGAACTAGTCCATAAATGTGGAAGAAGCCAGAAAACACCCTCTTTCAACTTGGAAGAGAACGATTGACTCAGTCAGCAATGATCAATTATTAACAGACACTAAAGTTATTTTCTGAACACTTGTTCAGAAATTTCCACAGTTCCAAAGGTTAGTCCTACTTGTGAATTGGAAAGGAACACAAAACAAAACAAAAAATACCGTTATAATTAAGCTTCCCAATCGTCCCCAAGTTATCAGATTTCGCCCCATAAATAATGAGGTTACATCATACACCTTAATGCAGTTCATCTCCACGTACACCACGTTGCCTGTTTTCCTAGTGATGAAAGAAAAGCTTCAGCTGAATTAAATTTAAGTAGTTTGAGCAATGACTGATCCACAAATAGGGCAGCCCCCAGAATCACAACAGATTCACAGAGAATCCAGGGATGCCTTGTGGTCAGAACAAATTTATAGATAAAAAAGGTAAAGTGATGTACAGGAATCACAAGTGAGTTACAGAAACAGTGTGACTGGCTGCAAGTTTGTCTTTGCCCTGGTTGAACGCATTTTTAACATTCAGCAGTGTACGAGTGTTGAAGTATAGCCGCTGGGCTGGCAGACACTCAGCTACTGTGACAGGTGCACACTACTAAGTTAGGTTTTCAATTTTGTCTGAGAATTAAGCCAGGTTACAGTTCATCTACAAGGACTCAAATATAGAAATACGGAGTCCTTCTCAGGCCATATTTAGTTTGCTTTGACACTAGATTTCTAGACTGCCTTAACCAAGTGCCAAAGACTAGGATGCTTCAAGTACGTCAGGATTTAAGACATCAGCAGGGCCATGCTTCCTCTGAAACCTGTAGGGCAGGTCTTCACTGTCGCTCCAGGCTTCGGTGAGGAGCTGGCATTGTCAGTCCCTGGTTAGCTGGTTACCCCTCATCTCTGCCTTTGTCATCGGGATGTTCTCTTGAGTAGATCTGTCTTCACAGTTTTTTACAAGGACACCAGGGGCCACCATACTCCAATATGACCTCATTTTAACTAACGACATAAGCAGTGATCCCATTTACAACTAAGGTCATAATCTAAGGAGGTGAGTGCATCTTTTGTGGAGAGGCACAATTCAACCAGCAACCGATTCTTGCTGAACTGTTTCAACTTGATTCTAAGCAGATAATCCAACGTCTAGTTTACAGGAAATTCTGGGGTTACAGAACTATCTGCCAAAACAACGTAGGCACACTCAGCCTTTAGATGGTCTCAACACAATACTCCTGTGTTTTTCAAATTTCAATGTTTTGCAAAACAATAATAAATATAAATAAAAACTGTAGGGAATTTTCTAGATTTAAAGAGGCGAAAGAGAAATTAAATCTAAATGAATTGAATGAAATTTGATCAGATTCTTTTCCAAGACAAAAGCCATTATAAACCATATTTTTTTATAATTGGAAAATTTAAATATGGTCTTAGTGCTATAAATTATGAAGGAATTATTGTTAGTATTCAAAGCATAAAAATGGTATTGGGGTTACTGTAGGGTACTATTTTACTTTTATGCATAGTTTGTAATGTATATAATTTGCTTTCAATAAATGAGCAGAAATGTATATATATGTGTGTATGTATGTGTGTGTGTGTGTGTGTGTGTCTGTGTGTGTGTGTGTCTGTGTGTGTGTGTCTGTGTGTGTGTGTCTGTGTGTGTGTGTGTCTCTGTGTGTGTGTGTGTGTGTCTGTGTGTGTGTGTGTGTGTCTGTCTGTGTGTGTGTGTGTCTGTGTGTGTGTGTGTGTCTGTGTGTGTGTGTCTGTGTGTGTGTGTGTGTCTGTCTGTGTGTGTGTGTGTGTCTGTGTGTGTGTGTATGTATGTGTGTGTGTGTGTGTGTGTGTGTATATATATATATGCATAAATATAGTAAAGAGGTAAACGATACTGAGCAACGAAGACAGTCCGCAGGTGTCCATTCTGCATGTTGTTCTTCGGGAAGACAGTCCACATGTGTGCATTCTGCATGTTATTCTTCCTAGAAGACAGTTCACATGTGTCCATTCTGCGTGTTATTCTTCCGGGAAGTCAGTCCACATGTGTCCGTTCTGCATGTTATTCTTCCAGGAAGACAGTCCACATGTGTCCCTTCTGTGTGTTATTCTATCGGGAAGACAGTCTGCATGTGTTTGTTCTGCGTGTTATTCTTCCAGGAAGACAGTCCGCATGTGTCCGTTCTGCGTGTTATATTTCCGGGAAGACAGTCCGCATGTGTTCATTCTGCATGCTATATTTCTGAAAAGACAGTCCACATGTGTCTGTTCTGCATGTTATTCTTCCGGGAAGACAGTCCACATGTGTCCGTTCTGCATGTTATTCTTTCAGAAAGACAGTCCGCATGTGTCCATTCTGCATGTTGTTCTTCTGGGAGGACAGTCCGCATGTGTCCGTTCTTTGTGTTATTCTTCCAGGAAGACAGTCCACATGTGTCCCCTCTGTGTGTTATTCTATTGGGAAGACAGTCTGCATGTGTTTGTTCTGTGTGTTATTCTTCCAGGAAGAGAGTCCACATGTGTTCATTCTACATGTTGTTCTTCCAGGAAGACAGTCCACATATGTCCGTTCTGCGAGTTGTTCTGGGAAGACATTCCGCAGGAGTCCATTCTGTGTGTTATTCTTCTGGAAGACAGTCCGCATGTGTCTGCTCTGCATATTGTTCTTCTGGAAAGACAGTCCGCATGTGTCCGTTCTTTGTGTTATTCTTCCAGGGAGACAGTCCACATGTGTCCATTCTGCATCTTATTCTTCCAGGATCACAGTCCACATGTGTTCGTTCTGCATATTATTTTTCCAGGTAGACAGTCTGCATGTGTCTGTTGTGCATGTTGTTTTTCTGGGAGGACAATCCATATGTTTTCCTTCTGTGTGTTGTTCTTCCGGGAAGACAGTCCGCATGTGTCCCTTCTGTGTGTTATTCTTCTTGGAAGACATTTCACATGTGCCTGTTCTGCATGTTATTCTTCCAGGAAGACGGTCCTCATGTGTCCTTTGTGTGTGTTGTTCTTTGGGAAGACAGTCCTCATGTGTCCCTTCTGCGTGTTATTCTTTTGGGAAGGCAGTCTGCAAGTGTCCCTTCTGCGTGTTATTCTTTTGGGAAGGCAGTCTGCAGGTGTCCCTTCTGCGTGTTATTCTTTTGGGAAGGCAGTCTGCAGGTGTCCATTCTGTGTGTTATTCTTCTGGGAAGTCAGTCCTCATGTGTACGTTCTGTGTGTTATTCTTCCAGGAAGACAGTCCGCATGTGTTCGTTCTGCATATATTCTTCCAGGTAGACAGTCCACATGTGTCCGTTGTGCGTGTTGTTCTTTGGGAAGACAATCCGCATGTTTTTCTTCTGTGTGTTGTTCTTCTGGGAAGACAGTCCACATGTGTCCCTTCTGCATGTTATTCTTCTGAAGAGACATTCCACATGTGGCTGTTCTGTGAGTTACTCTTCCTTTAAAACACTCCACATGTGTGCATTCTGCATGTTATTCATCTGTGAAGACAGTCCGCATGTGTCTGTTCTGCGTGTTATTCTTCCAGGAAGACAGTCCGCATGTGTCCGTTCTGCCTGTTGTTCTTCCAGGAAAACAGTCCGCATGCATCCGTTCTTTGTGTTATTCTTCTGGGAAGACAGTCCACATGTGTCCGTTCTGTGTGTTGTTCTTCTGGGAAGACAGTCCACATGTGTCCGTTCTGTGTGTTGTTCTTCTGGGAAGACAGTCCACATGTGTCCATTCTCCGTGGTGTTCTTTCGAGAAGACAGTTCGCATGTGTCCATTCTGCGTGTTGTTCTTCTGGGAAGACAGTCCACATGTGTCCGTTCTGCATGTTATTCTTCCAGGAATACAGTCCGCATGTGTGCAGATCCCCTCTCCTGTGCTGTCCTGAGTGCTTAGCTGCCCTCGTGACTCCCAAAAATTTTTGCCCCCAGAATCAGAGATTACACTTGTAAATGTAGAAAGATATTACTGGAGGGTTTATTTCTCTCTTTAAGAGATACAAAATATATTTATTTTTAAAAAATTATGTTAAATGTTTCTATATCAAAAGTTAAAACTGATCGCTATATTTTAAACTTCTGCTATGTGATAGATCCTGTCTTTTAAAATTTATTGTTTATTTAATTCTAACAATTTTAAACAAGATTGATGTAAGTTTTCATGTAAGAAAAGCCCAAAACAGAATTTAACGAATGTGCCACTGTTCACCTGTCTGGACATGGCAGATATAGCTGTGAAATCCTGACTTCTCTGATCTTTCCAGTGTTCTTTTAATTCTGCCAGCCTTTATCTTTATTCTCACCACTTGTTATTTCCATTCTTCTTTCTTCCTCTATTGCCCTTCAGATAATAGAACACTGTCCCCAAGTCTTTCCTCATTAACTTTCAGGATGAGGGTCATTTGTACATACTTTTATTTTTTGATACCTCTACAGACATACATGTTACTTCCCCTAAGCACTGCAGAGGCAAACAGAAATGATGATACATGCAGGGGACACTATCTAAATCTCAAACAATTCCATTTCTGTTTTATTATATGGAAATTGCTTTTATGGGAATAAATGATGCCTTAAACATATGGATGAAGGATGACTACTGCAAGTCAATCCCTCTGGTTTATTCAGTAGACACTTTCCTAACCAAGACTCTCAACTCCTAAGAACGTGGTCAAAGTGTATGTAACCAGTCTTGGATAGAAAGTGGGGGCCAATCTCTGACATCCCAAAGATTAGAGAAATTATGTGTTGATGGTATTCCAAGGAAAGACAAGAACTTGAGCCAGAATTCAAAACTTCTAGCTCCGAGAAGTAGAAGCCTTGGTCATGAATAAGCAGGTTTTGCTTCTCTTAGCACATGACATTCGAATTTGTTTTACCAACAGATGCTTTTCAATATTGTCTCTTTATATGACATATTAATAAGTATTGTAGAGGATAAGGGAATGGCCCTACTCTTAAATAATGTTAATTGTTTGTTGTTACTAAGGTTCCATAACATTTTGCTCAGAGTTCTAGAGTCAGCCAGACTACAGGTATGAATCACAGCATAAACTTTAGCATGTTTCTAATCTCTGCAAGCCTTTGCATGCTGCACAGGAATAGTAGTATCACTTATGTCATTGAGTTGACATGGAGATTACATACCAGAATGCACACAAAGCACATGTATAGCAGTGATATGAATAACAAATAAGAAGGTAGTGAAGAAGGCTATGATGAAGACTATGATGATGGAAGTATACATGGTGAGTAGGAGGTGAAGGCTAAAATGGCAGTCAAGCGTACATCCTCTGCCAGTTTCAGCATCCCTTTCTGTGCTGTGTTCACAATGCAATGACTGTGATGATAGGCCGGTGAGGAGATATTGTTGAGATGAAAGAAGAGGAGGCTATGAAACCAAGTATAAAAAGTGTGTCCAAATCAAATGTGGAGTCAGGAAAGGATTTCTAACTGAAGTGATGTTGGAGCTAAATTTCAAGGATGGGTATGAATCCTCTTAGGTACATATATGTTATGAGAAGGTATGCCAGGACAGCAGAGGAAGGAACGCATGCCTATGCCTGAAGGAGAGTCATTGGAAAACACAGTCTACAAGTGACCTAAGAAGATGCTACATGGTGGATACCCTTGAGATCTGGAGTAGTGCCTTCTTGCTCAGCTAAGTAGGAATTACCAACTATTCTGAGATTTGTGAGACAATAAAAGAAAGACACATATCAAGAATGTGAATTACAGAATGGTTTACTTTTATTTTGATTTGTTTTCATAGTCTAAGGAAATTTATGTCAAGCATTGTTCCTGTCATATTTGAATACCCTCTAACATCATTGATATTGATGCATCTTTTTCCTGCCTCAGTTTTGTTGATGATAATGGATAAATAGATACAGAGTAGTAGGCTACCATGAGTGTTGTTTTAAAACACACAGCAAAAATAGCCATCAGAATAATGATCTCATTGTCCCCTTGAAGCAGCCATAAAGGCAGCAGCCTGTCTTGCAGACAGCATTGCCGCACAGGAATGGTTTATAGTGAGTGATAAGGTGAGAAGCTCCAAGCCATGGGGCTTTGAAAATAGGCATCACCCTTTGCTTTGGCAGAAAATAGCCAAATTAAAGGACTAGAAAGAGAATCGTTACAGTTGAGCGGTCCTGTAACAAGAAGACGGTGGCTTTTCAATTCATTTTGTAATCAAGGGTCCTAAGTGCAGTCACCTCTTTTGTTTTCAAGATATGAAGGTCTCCCTCAGCTGACAAACCACCTAGAGCATCATAATCAAATAAGAAACCCTTGCAGGCTAGAGAGAGGCTCAAAAAGTGAAGTCAGGTGGGCATTTTGATAAGCTATCCTTTTACAACAGCTAGAGAAACACGTCATCCCCAGGCAAGTCTCAGCCACATGCTGCTGGGAATTCTCTCAAGATCTTATGTAAAAATAGCTACACTCCTCAAAGTAAAATCGACAGCAACTTCTTTGTAAAGGTAGCATGTATTCAAACAGCAGGCCGGTTTTTAAAGTTTCTACACCACGAATAGCCTTGGTGGGTATTGGTACCAAGGTTCTTGAAGATGTTGAACGTTTGACTAAGTGACATTTTAACTGTCACATTTTTTCTGTATTGATGTCCAATTTGAAGCCAATATTTTGTATCACACATCCTACTTGCTTGCCTAAAAGATGAAATATGAGAAATTACATGGGTGAATGGATTGTTATTTTTTTACTAAGATAAAATCATTCCAAAAACCAGATGTGTTGAGATAAGCTCTGTTTTACCTGTGAACACCCAGCTGTCTGAGGATTTGGCTCACATTCTGTATAGGATGACTTTATTTGCTCAAAAACTCTTAATCTTTGCAAGGCTCATCATGAGCAGGTAAAGATGGTTTATCCCTGCTTTCGTGATAGCAAAAAGATGGCTCAAAAATCTGTTGTGCTCAATGGATCTGGTGACTTTAAAAAATGATGAAAATCTTCAGTTACATGTAGACCGAGCCACATGTAATGGTTAATTTTCTGTGTTGACTGGGACATGGTACCCAGATATTTGGTCAAACATTATTCTAAGTGTTTCTGGGGGGGGGTGTGTTTTTAGATGAAGGTACTATTTAAATCAGTGGACTTTTAGTAAAACAGGCTGCCCTCCACGTGTGGGTGGGCCTCCTTCTATCAATTGAAGACCTTATTAGAGCTAAGAGTGATTCCCCCCAACAAGGAAATTTGACCAAGCAGATGGCCTTTGGGCTCAAACTGCAACATCACCTCCTCCCTGGGACTCCAGCTTGTGTTCTGATCCTGACTTGCCAGCCCCACCATCCCATGAGGCAGTTCCTTAAAAGTCCTCTCAATAGGTAGATGATAGACAGATGAGCAACACACCCTACTGGAGGGTTCTCAGGCACCACACACCCTATTTAGCTAAAGGAATAGACAGAGAAGTACTTTTACAAATGTATTTAGAAGGTGCTCTCCTCTGCTGAATGTTAGTGGCTGCCCTTCTTTTCGCACAGACAACATGAACGTTTTGTTCCCTCCCTTCTCCTGTCCTCAGAGGCTAAAGCATTTGGTGCCTGATCATCAGAGAAAACACAAACCACGCAGGAGCATCAGCTGCAGCTGAAGGCTCACCGGCATGTCTCTGGAAAGCTCTTTGAAGTGGGAGCTGTGTGCTGGAACCAAGCAGCTATAGCCTGCAGTTACCAAGAATTTCTTTTAAAAGTAAAGTCTCTTAATTCTCCTGCACACAGCCCAGTGAATCAGGGCCTGAGGATAACACAAAGTATTTTGTTTTCAAAACACCCAGCCTCCCTTCCTGTAGTCACATCCCCACCGACATGAAAGGCTCCACACACAAGTCAGGAATGCCCGAGGATATAGCTAATTCCAGAAATTCCAGCAAAATTCTACGATCCTGTATTTCCCCAACCTCTTAGCCTGGGAGACTGTCTTATTCCTTTCAAATAAATAAGGAAAGCCTATATTTAAAAGTTCATTTTAAAAATGAATCTAGAAAGTTCAGTCTTCTTATTATAAGCACTTATTCAAGAGTACTGTGGCCATACATTAGAGAGATGGCTCCTGAGAGCCCTGAACCATCAGAGAAAAGAACGGAATCTATGCTTGAACCAGCCACACTGGCTCTGCCTATTCAGGTTGGACTCTGCTGGCCCATATGGACCTATCTAATAAACAGCGTATATGGAGGAGAGAACATCTGCTTGGCTTCCAGCGGCCACGGGTGCAAATCCGTTCCCACAATTCATAAGCTGCAGGATAGAGTCAATTAGATCAAGGACTTCAGAGTCTTTGGGCCACTGACTTCTAATTTGTTAAGTGGGAATAATAACTCGTACCTCAGGGGTTGTGTGTAAGAATTAAATGAGAGTGTGTGTAACACTCGTGAATTGAATAGATAGTCACAGAAGATTAGAATCCTCCTTCTTTATTAGCTGGGACTGATGGCCTTTGATAATAGACAATGCAATCAATAGTGTAATTTCCTGTTTATCAGGGAAAATTAATGTATGCAGTGACCTAGAGAAGGATATAAGGCAGACGTATTATCATTAACAAAAAGAAACACAGATTTTCTAAGTGATGAAAGTCAGACAGCTAATGAATTACAAAGGCTGGCCTTGAAAATGCATATGAATGGGTTACGTGCCCATGATTCTTCCTGTATAATGCGCTATCTTAAACCAACCCTGAAAGCACTTAGTACTTTATGAGGTAGACTGTAGTTGCTTCAAAAGGGCTGATGATTAATAATTAATGTTTGCCTCGGGTTCACATTCGTGACCCTCTCAACAATTCTCAAAGAAGGCATGATTGCTATAATACCCTTGCTTTCCTACCCTGTGGCCATGACCTTCCAGTCCCCGCCACTTTCAGTTAGTATCAGAAGCCATGTGCTTCCAAGAGGGCTGGAAGTAACCCCATCACCAAGGTGAATCTTGATTAGTATCAATCTATGGTGGTAATTCCATTCACTTGCCTGTGGTTGTTTAAGAAATGAGCATATGGTACAATTCCGGTCAAAAGCGAACAAGAGAAGATTCTTCTGACAATGAAGGAGGAATGTTCTGGGAACATTTTTCTGCTGCTGAAAGAAACACACAAGAAGGAGACAATCCTCTCTTCTCGTCCTTTGTGTGTTGCTGTGGGAGAGTTGGTTCCCAGCTACAGACATTTTATAGCAATGAGGGGACACACTGGAGGGAAAAGAGCTAAAACATTGAGGATGGCAGAGGAAGAAGACAAGGAGGACTCTGAAAATGTTATTCAGCCACTGAACTCACCCACCCTACAATCAAATTCAGAATTTTAGTTAGGTAAGGCAATATTACTTATAACAAAATTCTTACCCTTTTAAGCCACTTCCGGTTTCTGCCTCAGTTAAAGCATTCCCTTCTATCACCTAAACTATTCAACATTTATTCCACAAACATTCAGTAAGTCAAACTGTATGTCAGATATTGTAGCAGACATCATCTAAAATGAAGTAGAAAAATCTATATGGGCTAGGCACGGTGGTTCAGGCCTTTAATTTCAGCACTTTGGGAGGCCGAGGTGGGGGCTATCACTTGAGGTCAGGAGTTTGAAACAAGCCTGGTCAACATTCCGAAACCCCTTCTCTACTGAAAATATAGAAATTAACCAGACATGGTGGCAGGCACCTGTAATCCCAGCTACTCGGGAGGCTGAAGCAGGAGAATCACTTGAACCCGAGAGGCGGAGGTTGAATTGAGTTGAGATTGCGTCACTGCACTCCAGCCTAGTGGATAGAGTGAGACTCTAGAGAAGTACTGAGAAGGTAAAAATCACTAGAACCTAGTGAACATTTTGCTCTGAGGCAGGGAGGAGTTGTTTGGGGTACGTCCTAGGTTTGGGGTTGGAAGATCGGGCCTATGGTTGTGCCAATAATGAGTTCCCTTTCCATCATTCATTAGTCCAGTGGCCCTCGGCAAGTTATGTGAACTAGCTGTGCCTCAGTACCCTTATCTTAAAAGTAGAAATAATAACAGTACATATTTAATAGAGTTTTTAAAAAATTAAATGAGTTGTGCTTGTTTCGGCAGCACATATACTAAAATTGGAATGATACAGAGAAGATTAGCATGGCCACTGCACAAGGATGACATGCAAATTCGTGAAGCGTTCCATATTTTTGGACATAGGAGTAGGCAAGGACTTCATGACCAAAACACCAAAAGCATTGGCAGCAAAAGCCAAAATAGACAAATGGGACCTAATCAAACTCCACAGCTTCTGCACGGCAAAAGAAAGTCACTAGAGTGAATTGGCAACCAACAGAATGGGAAAAAATTTTTGCAGTTTACCCATCTGACAAAGAGCTGATATCCAGAATTTACAAAGAACTCAAACAGATTTACAGGAAAAAGACAAACAAGCCAAGTCAAAAATGGGCAAAGGATATGAACAGACACTTTACAAAAGAAGACATACATGAGGCCAACAAACATATGAAAAAAATGCTCATCATCACTGGTCATTAGAGAGATGCAAATCAAAACCACATTGAGATACCATCTCATGCCAGTTAGAATGGCGATCACTAAAAAATCTGGAGAGGGATAGCCTGGGAAGAAATGCCAAATGTGGGTTAAGGGGAGGAAGGCAGCAAAACACACTGCCATGTGTGTACCTATGCAACTATCTTGCACGTTCTGCACATGTACCCCAAAACCTAAAATGCAATAAAAATAAAAAAAAATAAAATCTGGAGACAACAGATGCTGGAGAGGATGTGGAGAAATAGGAACACTCTTACACTGTTGGTGGGAGTGTAAATTAGTTCAACCATTGTGGAAGACAGTGTGGCAATTCCTCAAGGACCTAGAAATAGAAATTCCATTTGACCCAGCAATCCCATTACTGGGTATATATCCAAAGGAGTATAAATCGTTCTACTATAAGGACACATGCACACGAATGTTCATTGCAGCACTGTTTACCATAGCAAAGAACTGGAACCAACCAAAATGCCCATCGATGATAGACTGGACTGGGAAAATGTGGCACATATACACCATGAAATATTATGCAGCAATCAAAAATGATGAGTTTGTGTCCTTTGTAGGGACATGGATGAATCTGGAGAACATCATTCTCAACAAACTGACACAAGAACAGAAAATGAAATACCGCATATACTCACTCATAGGTGGGTGAGAAAAATGAGAACACATGGACACAGAGAGGCGGTCTACTATACACTGGGGTCTATTGGGGGGAATGGGGGAGGGACAGCGGCGGGGGGAGCTAAGGAGGGATAGCATGGGGAGAAATGCCAGATGTGGGTGAAGGGGAGGAAGGCAGCAAAACACACTGCTATGTGCGTACCTATGCAACTATCTTGCACGTTTTGCACATGTACCCCAAAACCTAAAATGCAATAAAAAAATAATAAAATTAAATGAGTTAATATTTATTAAAGTGAAGAAAAAAGAGTGAGACTCTGACTTTCACCACTTAGAAAATCTGTGGGTTTTTGCTTCATTTATTTTATGGTGTAATTACTGTGTACAGAGGACATTGCAATGGATTTTTGGTTGGTTCCCTATCTCTTACCATTACCATCTTCAACTGGCTCCCCAATCCCCCACTCCCCTTGATTGAATTATCTTTCAACAATGTAGATTCTTTCACATCACTCACATGATTTAAAATTCACTCCCTGTGGTAGTAGTGATTCGCACTGGCGTTTCTCAATCTTTTCAAGGCTCATTGTGAGCAGGTAAAGATGGTTTATCCCTGCTTTTGTGACAGCAAAAAGATGGCTCAAAAGACCTGTTGTGCTCAAAGGATCTGGTGACTTTAAAAAATGATGAAAGTGGCCGGGCGCGGTGGCTCAAGCCTGTAATCCCAGCACTTTGGGAGGCCGAGGCGGGTGGATCACGAGGTCAACAGATCGAGACCATCCTGGTCAACATGGTGAAACCCCGTCTCTACTAAAAATACAAAAAATTAGCTGGGCATGGTGGCGCGTGCCTGTAATCCCAGCTACTCAGGAGGCTGAGGCAGGAGAATTGCTTGAACCCAGGAGGCGGAGGTTGCGGTGAGCCGAGATCGTGCCATTGCACTCCAGCCTGGGTAACAAGAGCGAAACTCCACCTCAAAAAAAAAAAAAAAAAAAAAAAAAAAAAAAAAAAAAAAAAAAAAAAAAATGATGAAAGTCTTCAGTTACATGTAGACTAAGCCACATGTAATGGTTAATTTTCTGTGTCAACTTGACTGGGACATGGTGCCCAAATATTTGGTCAAATATTATTCTAAATGTTTCTGGGAGGGAAAACTTGCTAAAACACACATTAGTGGACACACCTCCTGACTCTCAGATTCAGTAGGTCTAAGGCAGAGCCTGAGAATGTGAATTTTGAGTATATTCATAAGTGCTGCTTCTGCTGCTGCTGGCGTGGAAATCACCTTTGCTCACCACTGATCTATAAGATCTGGTATGCATCAATTGGAAAGCACACTTGTCTCTGTGCTTCGGGTGAAGATTTTGCACCTTGTCAAATATTTATCCTGGCTAGCATATGCTTTCCCATCTTAGTCAAAACCTGAACACTGGCTATGTCTAGGATATTTTACTTAGTGTAGCTATCCCCCATATACATATATGCATATTTGGCATTAATACACACTTCTCTATATTTTCTTCTTACTTTTCACACACTTTACATACTTTCACATTAATGATATATTGTAGTTAGGGACCCACAGCCTGAGTTTCAGGTAACAAAGCATCTGGCTTACTTACAACATTAAAATATGGACATTTCTTTAGGATATGTAGCATACAGAATCTACTTTTGCAGGTTGGCATGTGGGCACAATATGTCACACTCACTCCAGCTCAATGTGAAAAGATTGGTGAATATAATGTATGGGGCTGAAGAGTGCATTCACTTTAAATTCCACCTGAAGGTATAAGTGAAATGTTAGAACAAAGTTTAGTCATACATTTTTAAGTTCAAAATGGACCACCAAATTGTTGACTCTAGCGTAAATCAAATCACTGACCAAAAACGAAAAGGATTTATACAAAGTGGTGTTAAAAAACCATTTCACTTAATGCAAATATGTTGCTTTTACTTAAAGCATTACATTCTTTCTAGCAAAGCGTTTTTAGTTTTAAAGGTCACTTGAAAGAATTTCATTTCCTCATTTTGAATCAGTCATCTCACTTTCTTATTCTTAAACTGTCCCATAAGAATGTGGAATTTGTTAACAAGATAACATCATTTTAATTCACAGTTCCTTTTTTCTTTAAGGTATTAAGAGTCTCCAAAAGCTAATGAAGTTGATGAATCTTATTAACACAAATTACATGATTAAAAAATAAATGCATATATCTGTCTTAAGTGTTATAATTCAATGACTTATTGATTTTAACTTCTGGGATAATATCATTATATAAAACTTTTCTAATGCACAAAAGCTCCTATAATGAAGAATTAACACTGTGGCCCTTCCCTCCAAACAAAGAAAACAAAAGGAGAAACAAACGTAAGACAGCCAGTACAATAATTCCAACCCTGGCCTACTTCCTCTTCTCTACATTTATCTCATAGTATGCTTCATCCTAGGACTTCCCTCACCTATTTGATGTAAAAACGTTTAAACTCTCTATGCCAAATGTTTAAACTCTCTCTCTAAGCTAGAGAGAGATCCAAGATGGCCGACCACTAGCAGCTCAGGCTTGTAGCTCCCAGTGAAAGCGCAAAGAATGAGAGGATGCCACACTCTCAGATGAATTCTTGTTGCTCAAGGACCAGGAGATTCCCAGCAGAGGAGCCCCACGGGTCCCCAGCACGACTCTTGCAGCTGGCACTGCAGTTTTGCTGATGCCCCGGAGCAGCAGTTCTTGGTGCAGAGTAAACGGGACTGGTTCTCCTTTTGGCCAACGACGTTTGGAGCTGATTGAAGAAGGGATTCAGGAGGGAAGCCAGACGGGAGACTCCCAGACAGAAAAGCACCAAGAATCTTGATGCCACTGTTTTAGCTAGCACAGTAGATTGCTCACATTTCGGCTCTCGGAATTAACAAGTTGGACGTCCACTAAGATACCTAATTTGAAAGTTGGTAATTACAAAGACGACAGGTGGATAAATTTACAATGATGGGAAGAAACTAGCATAAAAATGCTGAGAATACTCAAAATCAGAATGCCTCTCCCTCTACAGAGGATCACAGTTCCTCATCAACAGGGGAACAAGGCCTGATGGAAAACGAATGCATTCCATTAACAGAATCAGGCTTCAGAAGAGGAATAATAAGAAACTTCTGTGAGTTAAAAGAACATGTTCTAGCCCAATGTAAAGAAACGAAGAACTTTGAAAAAAGATTTGACAAAATCCTAATGAGAATAGACAATTTAGAGAGGAATAAAAGTGAATTAATGGAACTAAAGAATACTATACGAGAACCCAAGAAGTATGCACAGGTTTTAACACTCGAATTGATCAAGCAGAAGAAAGGATATCAGAGGTCGAAGACCAACTTAATGAAATGAAACGAGAAGGCAAGATTAGAGAAGAAAAAGTAAAAAGGAATGAGCAAAGTCTCCAAGAAATATGGGACAATGTGAAAAGACCTAATTCATGTTTGATAGGTGTACCTGAATGTCATGAAGAGAATGAATCCAAGCTGGAAAATGTTCTTCAGGATATTATTCAGGAAAACTTCCTTAACCTAGTAAAGTGGGACAATACTCATCTCCAGGTAAAACAGAGAACACAAAGATATTTCTCAAGTAGAGCAACCCCAAGACACATAATTGTTAGATTCACCAGGGTTGAAACAAAGGAGAAAATTCTAAGGGCAGCTAGAGAGAAAGGTCAGATTACACATAAAGGGAAGCCTATGAGACTTACAGCAGATCTCTCAGCAGAAACCCTACAAGCTAGAATAGAGTGGGGGTTAATATTCAATATTCTCAAAGAAAAGAATTTTCAACCCAGAATCTCATATCCAGCCAAACTAAGCTTTATAAATGAAGGAAAAATAAACTTTTTCATGAACAAGCAAACACTCAGAGATTTCATCACCACCAGATCAGCTTTACAAGAGCTTCTGAAAGAAGCACTACACACAGAAAGGAACAACCAGTATCAGTCATCCCCAAAACTTACCAAAAGATAAAGAATATCTCCATAATGAAGTATTTATATCAACTAATGGGCAAAATAGCTAGCCAGCATTAAATGACAATATTAAAATCACAAATATCAATATTAATCCTACATTTAAATGGATTAAATGCCCCAATCAAAGACACAGACACCCAAACTGAATAAAAAGTCAAAACACATCGGCACTCTGTATGCAGATCCATCTCATAAGCAAGGACACACAAAGACTCAAAACAAAATGTTGGAGGAAGATTCACCAAGCAAATGGAGAGGAAAGAAAAACAAAATAAACAAACAGAAAAACAGGAGTTGTAACTTTCGTCTCTGACAAAATAGACTACAATAGTAACCAAGACTAAAAGAAACAAAGGACATTACATAATGATAAAAAGATCAATGCAGCAATAGGAGTCAATGATCATAAATATATATGTACCCAATATAGGGGCACCCAGATATATAAGACAAGTTTTCAATGACTTATAAAGAGACTTGGACTCCCACACTAATAGCAGGAGACTTTGACACCACATTTTTAATATTCGACGGATCAACGAGATAGAAAATTAACAGAGACATTTATGACTTGAACTCAGACCTCGAACAAGTAGACTCAGTGAATATTTATAGAATTTTTCACTCCAGGTCCACAGAACATACATTTTTTTTAGTATCACATTACACATATTTTGAAAGTGACCACACAAATGAAAGCAAATCACTCTTCAGCACTTGCACAGCATTTCACAGATTTAAATAAAATATTGGTTGGCTGTTTGTTTGTTATTTTCTTTCCTTATTCCTTCCTGTCTCCGCTGTTAAGCATAATCATCAGCATAAAAGAGGTTTTTAATACCTATTTCAAGATTGCATTCCAGCCTGGGAAATAGAGCAAGAATCCTGTTCTCTCTTCCCCTTTTCTCTTTCTCTTTCTTTCTTTAAAATAAATAAATAAATAAATAAATAAAATAAACTCTCCGTGCCACAATTTTCTTACACAGTAAAAAAAAAAGAAACAAACATATCCTATATGCTTATTCTGAAGATAAAATGATGCAATTGACTAAAGTCATGCATGTATGTATATGTGTGCATATATGCATATGTGTATACATGTTCATGCATATGCATACATATACACGTGTATATACCCATGTGCACACACATGCATGCATGTACAGACATACACACATGTACATATTTACATATGTGCACATATGTGCATATGTACATATATGTGTGCTTGTGCGGATGTGCATATATGTGCATGTATATACATGCACGTACATGCACACATATGTGTATGCATGCGCACACAATGTATGCATGTACACACATATATGCACATATCTGTACACACATGCACGTATTTACATGCATGTGCATATGCATATACGTGTAGGTATACAGGTGTATGCATGTACATATATGTGCATGTGTACATACATGTATGCATACGCATATCTATGCATATATGTATATATGCATTTATACACATGCATGTGTATTGCATACATGTATGCATATATGCATCCATGTATATGTACGTGTGCATATATGTGTGTATGAACATGTATATGTATATATACATATATACAGACATATATGTATGTATGTATATATACATATACATGTTCATATACAGACATATACATATGTATGTATATATACAGACATATATATGTATATATACATATAGTGTGTGCATATCTATATATGCATATAGTTTGCAAGAATGAATCGGAACAAAAATGGCAAGATGGTATAATTCTGTAAAACTACCTTATGTGTAAATAGGTAAAATTATAACCTCGAATAATTTGAATAAATTATATTTTGTTCATTACAACACTAGACACTGACATGTAAAAATATATCAATAAATATAATGAATAAATGAATGAGTTTTGTACCTTTTAAGTATTTTCAATGTTTTCATTCACATCTACATGTAGCCAAATCCTTAAATCTTGAGCCCTAGAGCCAGGATGGCCACGGCAGTCATTATCAGGTGCTCACTGCCGAAGAATTCTGAATCAAAGCACTTCAGTGTCCCAGTACCAGGAACATATTAGGCGCTCAGGCTTATTAGTGGGAATTTATATATGTTTACCAACTCGCATCCTGTCTAACCTCCGAAGCCTGATGCTTGGCCTATCTTCTCTACAAAACAAACCTGTAGCCCTCTCTCTTCTTACTGAGCTTTTCCTTTCCCAAACACATACAAGTTGTACAACTCCTCCTTTTGGCGTTTGGATACCATCTCCAAGTGAAAATTTAAGTTTTTAGGACAAAGAACAGATCACAAGCTTTTATATCCTTCAATGATTCTAAGAACTCAGGTCTGGCCAGTAGTAAATCTAGCAAAACTTCAGTAAGTTCTGGCTCAACTTGAAATCTTGTTTCCAGATAATTCATAGCCTAGCTATGAGTTATCAGTGAAGAGTGTTTTATTTAGCATGAGGTATTTGCATTCCACTTGTTAAAACCACTTTATTGCTGGCCTTCTTGAGTATTGCGTTAATACCCTCTTAATGCCCTATTGGTAGAAGTCCATTCCAATGTGTTCTAATGTAATTTAAGTAATGGAGATTTCATCTACTAATGTCATAAATACTATCTTGCTGCCATGTTAGGGCTTTGTACTGTTACTCAAAAGAAGTAGATGACAAACTAGCTTTCGTTCTGCTTTTGTAATTTAATTATGCACACTCTTGAAATTAGTTCTTACGTCTTATTAATTTGCTCATTCGATGTCAATTCATTGATTAATTCTCATTGCTATGGCCATCCATGTTTCTATGTTCTCTATGAATTTATTTTAGAAACCTGATATAAACGCCTACCTCTGTGTGTGTGCCTCCCACTTGTCACTGTTGTGCACTGATTTTTCCTAGGAGTTATCCTATTTTGTGCCGTGTGCAGCCACTTCCCAAGTAGCTCAATAGCTGTTGAAGGATTGGGCCAGGCTTCTTACTTGCCTGAATAAGGACTATTGTGCCTGGCTTGATGTTTTAGAAATAAAATATTGCACATTAATATTTGCTAAAAGATTATAAATGATCATTTATTATTTGCTTATTAAAATCATGCTATAATTTGGAGATGGCATTAACTTAGGCCTCAGGTACAGTACACTCTCACAGCCTTTTCAGTTTTAGTGTCTGAGTATCGAATCTTTTGACAAGTTTCTGAGTACCGTATATGGTTTTTGTTCTCCTATTTTCTTATTTAATATTTATTTAGATTAATGCTCAGATATTTTAAAAAATATTCTAATTTTACATATGTTATGACCTTTCTATCTGCAAACCAGGTCTCACCCCTGTTGCAGAGATGGGCATAGTGAGAGGTATTGCTCAGGTCCGGCCAAAAGTACCCTTTAATCCATAGTAGGAATGAAATAATGGGCAGTTAGATCTTTTAAATTTAGCAAAAGAAGAGATTAAAGTAAACTTTGCTGTTGTATGAAAGAGTGAATTCTTGAATGCACTATTTGTCAACACAAAATGAACTCTTAAGTCTCCAAGACTTGCTTCGTCTCTTCTCCTGTCTGGTCTGCCTACTCCCCTGATATATTTTTGGCAAATACCTTCTTATCCTTCCAGGCTACCTGAAATGTCACTGTTTCTCTGTAGATTTCTGAAATCATTTAGTGCCTCAGCAGATCCTTATTGAATAAACAGGTATTTTAATCCATTGATGAGATTCTTATATACCACTTTCTACTTCCCTTTTGGTTATTCTAACACTTCATTCTATGTCAGTGTAAGGTATTTTTTAGAGAGAGAAACACTTGGTTTTTAAGTGCTCGAGATTGGTTTCTGACACTTGCCTTAGATACTCAGAGCCATAATTTTGCCTGCTGATTCAGATGATTTAAAGGAGGAGAAATAAAGGAATACAGATAAAAACAAAGTCATATCTATCCTTTACCCACCAAACACTTTATCCAAACTTAAAGCTCTCAAATTATTTTTTCCTACATCTATAAAATCCATGTACATATTTCTGAAAGTTTTCAAAGATAATCACAGGTACATATTAGGTTAGTGCAAAAGTAATTGAGGTTTTTGCCATTACTTTTAATGGTGCAAATGTAATTGCAGTTTTATTCATTAAAAATAATGGCTAAGCTACAATTACATTTGCACCAACTTAGTAGGATACTGTCATCATTTTTAATTGTAATGTGTGTTCATTTTTCAAAAGAAGATACACAAGTGGCCAAACAAGAAACAGTGCTCAGAGTAATGCAAACTAAAACCAAATGAGATACCATCTTACATTACCAAGAATGACTTCTGTAATAAAGTGTAATAACAGCAGATTTTGGTGAGGCTGGGGAGAAAAGGGAACACTTATATACAATTATCAGGAACGTAAATTAGCACAACCTTTATGAAAAATATGAATATTTCTTTAAAAACACAAAGTAGCTGGGCGCAGTGGCTCAAGCCTGTAATCCCAGCACTTTGGGAGGCCGAGGCGGGTGGATCACAAGGTCAAGAGATCGAGACCATCCTGGTCAACATAGTGAAACCCTGTCTCTACTAAAAATACAAAAACTTAGCTGGGCATGGTGGTGCGTGCCTGTAATCCCAGCTACTCAGGAGACTGAGGCAGAAGAATTGCCTGAACCCAGGAGGCGGAGGTTGCGGTGAGCCGAGATTGCGCCATTGCACTCCAGCCTGGGTAACAAGAGCAAAACTCCGTCTCAAAAAAAAAAAAAAAACACAAAGTAAAACTATCATTTGATCCAACAATTCCACTATAAACATACACCCAAAGGGAAACTATTTTATCAAACATTATATCAAAAAAGAAACCTGTACTTGTATGTTCATCACAGCACTATTCACAAGAGCAGGATATGGAATCAACTTAAGTGTCCATCAGTGGATGACTGGATAAAGAAAATGTTTTATACATATAAACATTTATACGGTTTATATAAATTTATATAAACGTTTATATGTATAAAAGTTTATATAAACATTTATATGTATAAACATTTATATGTATAAAACATTCATATAAATACACATATAAAGCATATATGCCCGTGTATGTGTATGTGTATATCCATGAGATATTTAGCCATGAAGAAATAATAGAATCCTGTCTCTTGCAGCGACATGGATATAACTGGAGGACATCATATTTAGCAAAATAACTCACAGAAAATCATATACCACATGTCCTCACTAATAAATGGGAGCTAAACCATAGGTACACATAGACATACAGAGTGGAATAACAAATGCTGGATACTACAAAGGTGGGAGGGTGGGGGTGAGGGTGAAAATATTACCAACTGGGTGAGTAAAATGTACACTATTTGAGTGACAGATACACTGAAAGCCTGGACTCTACCACCATACAATATGTGCATGCAACAAAACAGCACTTTTGCCCCTACATATATTTGTAAAATAAATAAATCAGTAAAAATTAAAAATAGAATGTCCTGTCTATGGATAAAACTCAAATAAGAAATCATAATTTTATCTGTACTTGTCATTAAAGACAAGACAGTCCAACTTTGTAAAATGACAAAAATCAGAGTATTACGCATTTACCAATCAAGAAATATTTGGTGAAAATTCAGTAACCCACTGTTTTAACTGTTATAACAAAAGGAGATATTTTTGAAATAATAATTACGCGGCTGGAAATCACAATGTAATTCTTGACATAGCTCTTTTCCTGACTGATATATTGCTCAAATCCTTTAACCTCTGTGAATTTAGTTTTTTTTAGTCTATGTAACTGACTTGCCAATGTACAGATTTTATAAATATTCAGTGAGCTTCTTTCTTCACTAGTCATTTCAGAGTCCGCTACAGGGGATATCAACATGAGTCAAACAGAGACCTGAATCCTCATATTTGAGAGGGAGATAAAATCTGCACAAAAGTTAGTAGAAAACAAGATGGTAGCAGTGACGCCACAGATGAGAACAGAGAGCATGCTGGGAAAGAGAGAGAGAAAAAGTAGAATCTCTTTTTCTAGGGCAGAGGGAGATCAAGTTTTGAAGATGAGATATTGAAAACAGATCACGTTAGACTAGATAATCTTCAAAATTTCTTGGAACTCCTACATTCATTTCTGTTAACTTTGGGAAAATATTAAATCAAGATTGCCCTTTAGGCAGGCCTGAGAGGAAGGGTCTAACTAAGCTGAGATAGCTTGTCTTCAATAATGACAATCATTCTTTAATTTTCATCCTCTCTCAATTGTGCAGTTTGTCTATTGAAAAAGACTTTCATCACAAAAACATTTGCATATGCTTACAATTCCCAAACATAACAAGGTTAAATAATTATTTATTATTCTTTCAAACCATAAAGTGGAGCCCACAAGCAAGACTGAAATAGCATATTCACTTTGCAGGCACAACTGTTGTTCATGTAGACAGAATGGGCAATTTGCTAATTTGCAAAAGAATATGGGGAATACCTTCATGCAGTTCTATTCTTCAGGGAATCTTTAAACATATCAGATTCTTAAAGGAGTTCATTAACATTCTCTATCTCTTCTCGTAAAGCTGTAAGCTCTACTTTCAGACATATCTAATGAAAATATTTTTAACATTAGCATGAAGAAAACAAATTATGACAGGGTATTCAGTTTTAATTGTACCCTCCCAGAATGTACTTACATCTACCAGATCATTGGCATTTAATGTAAATTAAAAAGCGATGTGTTGGAAAAAGGAAAGCCAAAAAGACGGGCTGGAACTGACATTATGCAGATGTCTCAGAACAAGCCAGCAGAAGTGCAGATGGGTGCCCTGCAAAGGACTATCGTGTAGTAAGTGGTTGTAAAAATCTGGTTAAGTCACATGTAGAAAATTAAAAATACCTTTTTGAAAGGCTAATTATTTATACAACATTTTCACACATTTCTTTTTGAAATGAGATGGAGTTTTGCTCTTGTCACCCAGGCTGGAGTCCAATGGCATGATCTTGGCTTTCTGCAACCTCCACCTCCTGGGTTCATGCAATTCTCTTGCCTCAGCCTCCCGAGTAGTTGGGATTATAGGCACGTGCCACCACACCTGGCTAATTTTTGTATTTTCAATAGAGAAAGGGTTTCACCATGTTGGCCAGGCTGGCCTCTAACTCCTGACCTCAAGTGATCCACCCGCCTCAGCCTCCCAAAGTGCTAGGATTACAGGTGAGCCATTGTGCCTGGCCTATAATGCCTTTTGTATTGAGCTATATCTTTCCTGAAATTATTTTTACTATTAACTGCAATACTTAATGGAGGCTTAAGACAAAGACAAATAGATAAGCATATTTTGTTCAGTTGAAAGGGTTACGTCAGTTAAAGCTGGAAGCTGAAAAGTAACTCTTTCACCCCTGAATGTCTATTCAAGCAACGTGGTATTCAGCCATGCTGCACGTGTGCATAAATATGCAATATATTCTTCCATGTGGTCTCAAATGTGCTTAACGCTTTTTCATTCTTTAGATGTGAATTGACTTTCTACTCTTCTCACACCCCCTTGACGCCCCTGTTCTTCAAGGCCAAACTCTGAGGAAGGTGCTGCTTGCTCATCTCACATTGTTAGACTCCAGATTCTGTTCCATGCCAGCTGTGACTCAAACGTAAGCATGACCTTGGAGAGACTCCCAACACCTTCTGCCCTGACTCAGCGGCCTTTGAAAGACCACCAGTCCTTTAACCTCTCAGCACCTTTGGTGCTGGTGGTTGATTCTAACCTTCCTTGGGAAATCCTCTTCTTCTTCTTGCTGGACACTGTGTGTCCTGGTGTCCTTTCCTAGGAACACTCATTCCCTGGCCTTTTTCTTACTCTTTCTACCTTCCTGTGTTAATAGATCTCACAAAGGTCTGTCCTGTACTACTTCTTCTCTTATGCTTAATTCCATTCCCTTCTGCAGTCAAAGAGTTTTATTATTTCTTTCCTAAACTTTTGCAACAACCGCCTTGTGGATAAAAATGCAGAAACTTAGGAAAATCTCATACTTGGGCAAAAAGCTGAGGTTATTTGAAAGAACTGATTATTCTTTCATGTAGTCATTCATTCCACAGACTCATAGTAAGTGTACTTGTCACGTGTAAAGAAGAAAGCTAGTTTGTCTTTACTTTCTCATCTAAAATCAAAATGGATAACGGAGATACAGGATTAGTCTTCAAAGCTAAGCCTAGCTGTGTGCATTCGGAACGGGACTGATAGGAAGGAGCCCTGGTTTTAGGTGCAGATCTAGAATCTGCAATGCATGGAAATGTGCATTGTGCATTTTTGAGACTCAGACTCATTTTTCTTTAAATGGAAATGAAGCTCACTATTGCTTTTGTTCTTCTCTAATGCTAAATTATCATCATACTAAAACAAGGGAGAAAGAGAGAGAGAAAATATAACAATTCAGAAAAAAAGTAACATTTTTATTTATACTTAAAAGAAAATAAAGTCCTAATAATGACAATATATTAGGTTATTACAGTATACCAATAAGATAAGTAAGTCGTATCAATGCTATAAGGTATAAGGGAGCATTATTGGGAATTCTTTGTTATAAAATACATGGATTATATGTGAAGCAATACAGTGCTATTAAAAGTAGACATAAATTAGTTAAAAATATATATGGCCAACTTCAAGGTGATCACTGACTTTTATTTAAAGAAGTATAATTGATATTCTAAGAGAAAGTTAAACGGGATCATAAAATACTCAATTGAAACCAAGAAAATGAGAAGTGACAAAAGAAACAAAGAACAAATGGAAAACAGATGGCAACATGGTGGCTCTTAATCCAGCAGGAGTCACTTTCAATCATGGGCTAAACATGTCAATTAAAAGACAGACATTTTTAGAGTGGATAAAAATGTAGAACCCAACTACATGTTGTCAATAAGAAACTGACTTTTAATATAAAGACTCAAGTAGGTTAACAATACAGGAGAAAAAAACTTAAATTATGCCAACATGGAACAAGAGTAAGCCTGAGAATGTATGGTAATGTCAACAGAACAGACTCCAGAACAAGGAGAAATATTGGGGGTACCGAGGGACATTATATAATAATAAAAGCCTCAACTTTCCAAGAGGACATCAAAATATTAAACATGTAAAACGCTAATAACAGAGGACAAAAATAGGTGAGGCAAAAAACAGACAACTTTTAGGACAAGTAAACAATTGCAGACTTTAACCTCTTTCTACTGCAGTTGATAACAAGCAGGCAGAAAATTAGTAAGGATCAGGTTGACTCAAACAGTACTATGAAGCACATGAACTAATTGATATTTATGGGGTACTATACCCAACAAGAGCAAAGCACACATTCTTCTCAGGCTCCCATGGAAATTCAGGGAACAATGAAGGGTAAGCATGAGTACCTTACCTCCCCATCAAGGTAAGCACAAGTCTGGGCCATGTAATTTACCTGCACAAATCATAAAACAGAGTTCTTATGCCAAGGGCGGTGTAAGACCCAGATGAAATTAAACTGGAAATCAGTAACAGAAAGAGAGCTGAAGTATCTCCAAATATTTCTACGTTAAGCAACACATTTCTAAATAACAGATGAGTCAAATAAGTCACAAAATGAATTCTAAAATATTCTTAAACAAACAAAAACAAAACACAACATCAAAAATGAGGATTCAGCACAAGCAGAGATCAGAGGAAAGTTTATAGCACGATATGTAAAATCATAAAGGAAAAAAGACCTCCAATTAAAGTCTCCACTTTAGGGAACTAAAAGAAAAAGAGTAACTTAAGGCTAAACCAAGGAGAAGAAAAAAAAAAAAACATATCATAGCAACAAAAAGCCAAATTTATGACATAAAATTAATAGTGAAAATTAATAAAATAAAAATCTGGTTCTTTAAAAGTCCAACAGAATTGGTAACTTTTGTTAGGCTAAATAAAAAGAGGAAAGAGAAAGAAGACACAAATTGCCAATATTACAAAAGAAATAGGAGTCACTGATGTTTATTCCATTGGTATTCAAAGGAAAAGAAATACTGTGAACAACTATATGCCTGAATTTGATAACTTAGATAAAATGAATTAATTCCTTAAAAGACACAACCACCAGAACTCAAACAGAAAAAAATAATAATCAAAATGAATCTAAATCTATTTAAAAATTTAAATTGACAATAATCTTTCAAAAAAAGCACCAGAACCATAGGTTTTCTCTACTGAGTTATGCTGAAACTTTAAGAAAGAAATGATGCCTATTCTCCACAATCTCATCAAGAAAATAGAAACAGAACAATTTTTAGCTCATTCTGTAAGACCAGCATTATCCTAATGGCAAACTCGGGTAAATGCACTCAAGGAAAGAAAAGCTACAAACTATCTCCAATGAACAAAGATGCAAAAATCTTAAACAAGATTTTGGCTGATTTTTCTGACATATATAACAAAAATTATACATTACAGCACACTTGACTGTAACCCTGGTTTGCAAAACATATTCAATATTTGAAAATCAACAGAACAAAAAGAGATACATTATATGATCATATTAATCAATGTAGGGAAAATTATTTGACAATACTCAATGACACTCATTCACGATTTACAAAATACTCTTATCAAACTAGAAATAGGAAAGAAAGTTTTTAACTTGATAAAGAACATCTAATAAAAAATAAAAAGTTTAGTTAACATCATACTTAATAGAGAGAAACCAGATTCTTTCTCCTTAATTTTGGGAACACGGTGAGGATGTTCTCTCTCACCATTTGTATGCAACATTGTACTGTAAATTCTACCTAGTGCAATAAGATAAGAAACAGAAAGGAAGTACTAAAAAAAAATCAAAACCCAAACTTTTGGGCTATATATCCATATATCTATATATATCTATATAGCCCAAAAGTTTGGGTTTTGACTTATTCAGTAAGAACCGTCAATGTTCTTACCCGTTAATGGCCAAAGCTAGAAAAATCTGAGCAATGAATTAATTTAAGTAGTAATGAAGTATAACTTGGAGTATAAAATAAATATCCATGTGTCAATACTAATATAAATACATCATTGAACAAATGAATAACTGGGAGAGAAGAAACACATTTTCCAGATAGAACATTTCCAAATAATTTATGCAGCTACTTCACCATTAATTAGTTGGACCAGTTGGTGTAACGCTCCATTCTTTAAGTGCTGACTGTGTAAAGTGACTTCCTTCCAAATAGTACAGTATGGAAACAAAGGGGAAATAACTTTATATTGGAGAACCCTGACAAACACTACCTCAGCCAGATGATCAAGACCCATATCGACAATGACAAGTCATGCTGACAGTACGCAGCATTAATACTTCATGATGAAAAAGACTGCTGTGGTTTTTCTCCCTCTAACCCATAATCTAGTCTAATCATGAGAAGAACATCAGCTAAATCCCAAGAGAGACATTCTACACAACACCTGATTAGTACTCTTTACATTATCAACATTACTAAAAAAATGGAAAGAAGTATGAGCCTCTTCTTTGGATAGGAACCAAAATAATTAAGAATATATTCACATTTCAAACAGACTGTCTGAAAGAAGATGCTAGTATTAGCCAGAGAAATGATGGGAGGCACCAGAGGTAAGTAAAGAGAGGCTTCCAGGGAGTTTACCCAGCTGGGGAGATGCTCAGAGAGTGGAAGAGGCTCCTAGATACGGAGAAATAGTAAGAGAGAAACCCCCAGGGCTCCACACTCAAACAGGCTTTTACAACCCTGGCTACAGAGGAAACCACCGACCCACTAGGGCCTTGAGCCTGATACATGGGGCTCCTTAAAGATTACACAGAGATGTTGCTCTAGAAAGGGAAACCACACAGAATCTCACAGTCACTAAAGACTAGAGTAGCTTTAGCAGGCACCATTTTGAGAATCTAGATAATGGTGGCACCCACAAACGAGGCTTCTGCTCTGCTCCAAGGAGGCAGAGAGGAGACCAGGAACTGCAATGCATCCCCAAGAGAACTCCTACTGCCCGCAACAGGCTGCTGTTGATGCTGAGTCGTGACCAGACCACACTCCCCACAGATTCTTCCCTATGCTGCCTGCCTAGGAGAGTTACTTCCCTCTCTACTGTCAGGATCAAGCTGACATTTTTGAGACTCTAATGCTGAGCTGCACCCCACCCTCAGGGTGAGTTCAGACTGAGGCAGCTGCAATGCCATCTAGTCAAGGAGAGGCAGGGAATCTTATGCATATCCACAACAATACCCAGTGCCCTGCAACAGCCTGCTGTGAGCCTGACATGCAATCAGACTGCACTCCCCACAGGGTCTTGCCTGATTTCCCTGGCCAGAACTTCCAATACTATGTTGAATAGGAGTGGTGAGAGAGGACATCCTTGTCTTGTGCCAGTTTTGTTTTGTTTTTTAAGACATAGTTTCACTGTGTCACCAGGCACCAGGCTGGAGTGCAGTGGCACAATCTCGGCTCACTGCAAACCTGCCACCTCCACCTCCCAGGTTCAAGCAATTCTCCTGTCTCAGCCTCCCAAGTAGCTGGGACTAAGGTGTATGCCACCCCACCAAGCTTATTTTTGTATTTTTAGTAGAGATGGGGTTTCACCATGTTGGCTAGGATGGTCTCGATCTCTTAACCTCGTGATCCACCTGCCTCGGCCTCTCAAAGTGCTGGGATTACAGGCTTGAGCCACCAGGCCCGGCCCTTGTGCCAGTTTTAAAAGGGAATGCTTCCATTTTTTGCACATTCAGTATGATGTTGGCTGTGGGTTTGCCATAAATAGCTTTTATTATTTTGAGATACATTCCATTGATACCTAGTTTATTGAGCATTTTTAGCATAAAGGGCTGTTGAATTTTGTCGAAGGCCTTCTGCATGTATAATAGATAATAATAGACAATCATGAGGTTTTTGACTTTGTTTCTGTTGATGTGATGGATTACGTTTATAGATTTGCAGATATTGAACCAGCCTTGCATCCCAGGGATGAAGCCAACTTGATCATGATGGATAAGCTTTTTGATGTGCTGTTGGATTCGGTTTGCTAGGGAGGTAGGGAAGGGATTACAGTGGGTGGAGGGATTGGGGAGGGGTAACATTAGGAGAAATACCTAATGTAGATGATGGGGGGAGGGATGCAGCAAACTACCATAGCACATGCATACCTATGTAACAAACCTGTACGATCTGCACGTGTACCCCAGAGCTTAAAGTATATTAAATAAAATTAAATTAAGGAAAGACCTGTAACTATAAAACTAATAAAATAAAATCTAGGAAAACTCTTCTAGACATTAGACTAGGCAAAGAGTTTATGATGAAGACCTCAAAAGTACAGGCAACTGAAACAAAATAGACAAGTGAACTTAGTTAAACTAAAAATCTTCACAGAAAAAGAAATAATTAACAAAGTGAGTAGACAACCTGAAGAGTGGGAGAAAATGTTCGCCAGCAATAGAATTGACAGGAGACTAATATCTAGAATTTGCAAGGAACTCAAACCACTCAATTATTAAATAATTTCATTATATAGTGAGCTAAGGACATGAACAGATATTTTTGAAGTGAAGAAAAATAAAGTGAATAAGCATATGAAAAAATGTTCAACATCACTTGTCATCAGAGAAATGCAAATTAAAACTATTAGGCTGGTGCAAAAGTAACTATGTTTTTTGTCATTCTTTTTAATGACAAGGAGATACTTTAAGACAAGGAGATATTATCTTATGTCAATCAGAAAGGCTATTAATAAATAACCAAAAAAATTACAGGTGTTGAGTATGCAGAAAAAAAAAAAACAGAAGGCTTATACGTTTTTGGTGAGAATGTAAATTAGTACAATCTCTATGAAAAACAGTTTGGAGATTTCTCAAAGAACTAAAAATATGATTCAGCAATTTCACTGCTGGATATGTATCTGAAATAAATCATTATATCAAAAAGATACCTCCACTCACATGTTTACCACAGCACAATTCACAATAGCAAATATATGGAATCAACCTAAGTGTCCATCAATAGAGGATTAAAGAAAATATGGTGTACATAAACAATGCAATACTACGCAGTAATAAAAGTCAATGAAATCATGTCTTTGCAGCAACATGGATGAAACTGGGGGTTGTAGTCTTAAGCGAAACAACTCAGACACAAAAAGATAAGCACTGCATATTCTTTCTTGTAAGTGGATCTAAATAATGTGGACACATGAAATCAGTGTGGAGTGATGTAACATGAAACTCAGAAGGGTGAGAGGGATGGGAGAGCGGTGAATGAAGGGAGGTGACTTGGTTGGTACAATGTGTGTTTCTCCGGTGGTAAGGGCACTGAAGGTCCTGATTTCACCATGATGCAATATAACAATTCAGCAAAATTGCACTTGTACTCCAATATATACAAATAAAAACGTATAAAGATATTGAAGAATAAAGGGCTTTGGGACCAAAATAAAAAGAGAAGCTATAAACCAGGTAAGGATATCTGCAATCAAAGAAACACCGACAAAGTAGTGTCAAAGGCGTAAAAAGACTTCCTATAAATAAATAAGGAAATGGCAAACGATCAAATATGAAAATGACGAAGGTAAGTGAATAAGTCCTTCACAATGTAGAAAAGCTATACTGTCAATAAATAGCCAAGATAATAAAAATCAAATCACAATTAAAAATAAATGTACCCCATATTATGAGGAAAAAATGAGGTCTAACAATACCAAGGATAAGCAGATAGCTACCACTGGGTTCATTTATATGCTGCTGATGGCGTGGAATGATCACAAACACTTAAGAAAATACTTTGGTAGTATATCACACAGCTATAAACTCTACAACCTAGCAATCCCACGAAAGGGGTATAACTAGGACAAATTCCTGCACCTTTTGCCTGCATTCATGAAAATGTTCACGTCATTTCTAGGTTGTAACAGTAAAAAACAGAAAATAACCAAAATGCCACAAAAATTCTTATAAAAATATGGGCAACAATAAAGAAGAAGATATAATAATGTCAACTTCAGTATTTTTCCTATGTGTAAATACAATTTAATGGGATAATACTATACATATAATTTTGTATCCTATTCTTTTGAATTTATACATGGGCTGATTTTTTTAAGGCTGAGAACATACTGAAAGTATGAGAAACTGTGATGGCCAAGAAAAGCCTAAAGCAACATAATGAATAAATGTAAGGTGGTATACTAGCTGGGATTCTAGGAAAAAGTGCATTAAGTAAAAGGAACTTTGATAAAGCATGAACTCTAGTTAATAACAATGTATAAATTCTGGCTCATTAATGTGTCAAATATACCATACTAATTCCAGTTGTTAATAATAGAGGTTATTGAGTACTGGGTCTATGGGGAAATCTCTATATCATATTTTAATTTTTAAGTAAACCTATAGATCTCCTAAAATCAAACTTTTATTGGAATAAAGACATCTGTAAACAATATCTGTGGGATCGAACGCCACAGAGTAGAGAACCCGGATGCAGAAACACAGCCACATAAATATGGTCACTTAGTTTATCTGATGACATTCAGAGCACTGGGGAAAGGTTTGTCATTAATAAATAACATTGTATCAATTGCCTTACTTACATTCCCCAAAATCATCTTGACCTCTATGATTTATTCCAGTGATATAGTAAATGTAAATATGCAAATTAAAATAATATAGCTTTTATAAGATGTATATCATTTTATATCTTATAAAAGCTATATTATTTTAATTTACAAGGACACCTAAGAAGAGGCAAAGATCTCTTACATAGAAAACAAAAAGTGGCAACCATAAAGAAAAGATTGACTGTGGAATGCATTTAGATTAACAACTTTTGTTTATCAAAATTTGCCAGGAGAAGTGTAAAAGGACAAGTCAGAGCGTCAGAATATATTTGCACTCTATATAATGAGCAAGCATCTCAAATCTAGCATACTTAAACAACTCCTAGAAATTAGTAACAGAAATTCAGACAACTCAATAGAAAAGTGAGCCCAAGGGATGAGATCACATTTCAGAAAAGAGAATATCTGAATGGTCAAGAAGGAAAAGAAAGGTGCTTAACCTCTTCAGTCATCAGGGAAATGCAAATTGAAAACACTACGAGGTATCACAGACATAAACCAGAATGGCTAAAATTAGACTAATAATGCCAACTATTGGTAAAGAATGTGGACCAACTGGAACTTTCACACATTGCTGGTGGGAATATAAATTGGTACAAACTCTTTGGGACACTGGAAATATTTGCTAATACTGAACATATACATTCAGTCATCCAGTATTTCTACATCTGAGTTACATACCCAACAGAATTGGAGTGTGTGTGTGTGTGTGTGTGTGTGTGTGTGTGTGTCCAAGACATGTACAAGAATTCTTATAGAGCATTACTCAGAAGAACCCCAAATGGAAAACCACGGGCTTGTCCAGAACAGTATAATGCATACATTGTAGTACATTTGTAACCTTTAGGAATGGTATGTAGCTACATACAGCATGGGTGAAAATCACAAACTATGTTGAAGGAAAAAAGTCAGCCACAAAGAATACCCACTCTAAATTCTTACTTGCATAAGCTTTAAAAACAGGCAAAATTTATCTATGGTGTTTGAAGTCAGAATAGTGGTTGCTTGGGATTGGAATGGTCTGTAGTGACAACGAGGTCCCTAAGGGGACATTAATTCTGGGGCATTAATACTGTTCTAGCTCCTTACCTGCTCATTGGTTACACAGACGAGAAATGCCTGAAATTCCAAGAGCTCCACTCTTCTGATGTGTGGATGTTTCTTTGTGTGTCATGTTTTGTTTTTAAAGTTTATTAAAAATAAGTTTAAAAACTCATCTAATTTTCGCCATCCCAGTTGTAATGATATTCACACTCATGACATGCTGTAAAAGCCTTACATGCTCTACTTACTGCCTCTCACATGGTCTCTTTTTTGCCAACGAGTTTCTGAATGCCCTAAAGCCCCCTTCCCCTCTCATTCTTAGCCCACCACTCTGGAAACCCTCACTATGATGCCTTCATCATTACAGGACTCAGCACTGACTGAAAACATGTTCCATGCTCATTTGCTCATGGTCTGTATTCCTCTGTATAGCGTAGGTTACGTGAGAGCCATGTCTGCATCCTCCTGATTCTGCCTAGTGGAAGTTCCTGGACCACGGGTAGGGAGGAAGCAATGCATTTAAAAGCACGGAGGACTGAAAGTGACTGGAACACAGAGGAGCCAGGAACCAGTGCCAATTAGGCAAAATGGAGATAGCCTCACAGATGAAGAGGCAAGTGAGCCAAGCCTTGAGGGATGAGTAAAATGTTGTCATTAGGAAAGTTGCAAAAGGGCAACACTCAGGGGAGAATCAGATGCAAAAAGCTGGCACCTGTGTAGAGAAGGGAACTCCCAACCTGTGTGAAGCTGGTTCCTGTGCAGTCATCAGACCACAAGAGGTTATGAAAGAGACCTGAGCTTGGACATCCTTAGCTCAGAGAGGGTATATTAATGGATATTCCTCCTAGGGTAAAATATTTACACAGATAATCAGGCACATGAATGGAAAATTGTCAAATGTGATTTTAAAGCTATGGCTTTTTTAACTGTTAAGGAAGATAAATCTAAAATCTCTACTAGACACTCAAAAACACTTGAAAGAGACCCTGAAAATCTTTCTCATTTGATTCATTTTACGACAAAATGAAGAAGAGAGCCCTCCAATACCACTGCTTCTTTCTCACCCCAGAGACACAGGGACGGTTGTCTCATGTTCTGTGCCCTTAAGCACACTACCATTTCTCTCTAGTTCTTGATATTTGTGAGAAGACAGCTTTAAGGCATTTATAAATAAATCTCAGTAGTTTAGAAAGTAGCCTACTTTTTTATTTGAGAAAGTAGCGCTGGCTGCTTCTGTTTAATGTTCACATGCACTTTTAGAGAAAAGTCATAAAAATATTACCATTTTCTGTGCTTTAGAAGTCCTGAGAAAATCTAAAGATATTTAAAATCCATGACTCAAATATGTCTATGTAAGTTTCCAAGTGTGAGTAACACATTAAAAGCTATTTTTATGTGAAGGACCCAAGGGTAAATATATGGAGTCTTTATAATTCTAGGGCAACACTGTTGATCTAGAATTATAAGACTCTAGACATATGTTATGTCCCTTGTTAGTTTCAGCATGTAAAAAAAATCTATATGAATTGTATACTTTGATAAAATAATGCTAATTTTCATTCTATTAATAAATAATAACTTGTAATTTTTAAAAAGTAATATCTTGTAATGGGCCTTGATTTCTTTGGAAATCTATTAAAAGAAATGCAGACACTAGATTTTTACTAATTCCATTCTACCTTTCTGTGTGAGGAGAATACCTTAAACATTGCATGAAGCTGGCTGTTTGAGCAGAACTGTGAACACTTCCTTCCACCCCAAGTATCTTTCCTTGGCCAGATTATGTTACAGAATACAGTTTAGTTAGCATCACAGTACTTCCTAAATAAATCTCTTACTGCACAGGCTATAGAATGACAGATCACTAAGCATATCACTTTCTGTGATTTTCGGTGAATCATATTTTGACAATCTAGTTTTGATCTCTAGTTTGACTAACAGAAAACAGAAACAGAGGCGAGAAGCATGATAATCATTAAAGACTAAGCAGAGGTCACTTCGACCTGATATCTGGCTATATTTTACCAAGATACGGATTTTCTTTAAAGCTGAATAAAGGTTATAAACCTGATCAAGAAACAATGAAATAATTCCTCAAGGTTTCATACCATGTATGACAATAGTCAATGAATCATAACTTTTTTATTTACTCTAATATAGCTGCACTCTTTAAAAGATCGATGTAATGGAATTATGCATAATCTCTACACACACACGCACACACACTCACACATATACATACACATACACACACACATAAACATGCATACAGTCTAGGTGCAGTGGCTCATGCCTGTAATTCCAAAACACGCAGGCAGATTGTTTTATTTCAGGAGTTCAAGACCAGCCTAGGAAACATTGCAAAACTCCACCTCTACAAAAGATTAAAAAATTAGCCAGACATGGTGGCACATGCTTGTGGTCCCAGCTACTCGGGAGGCTGAGGTTGGAGAATCACCAGAGCCTGGGGAGGTAAAGAGGTCAAGGCTGTAGTGAGCCGTGATCATGCACTCCAGCTTGAGTGGCAGAACAAGACCCTGTCTCAAATATGCATAAATATACACATATATATTCCCATATATACATAGGTATATACATATACATGCATTTATAGACATAAATCACATAGAATAATAAAATAATATCACATGCACGTGTATTAGAATTAATCTATCTCAAGACATTCCTAGGCAGAACTCTGCAGAGTTGTAGCCCAAGGAGCCACGTGACCTGTCACATTGGGATTGGGGCTCAGGTCCCCTCATGGAGAAGGACTGAGCCTTTAGAGGGAAGCCATGTGCCAGCTCCACCCAAAAGAAGGGCTGTGTTTGTCACAGAGTAATCATCCTCAGACTGGGCAAAATGCTAGTCACAGCATGTTCCAGTGTAAATGTCTCTAGTACAAATCCAGGAAGCAGAATTGCAGTAAAACAGGACTGTCTAAAAGCAATTTAAATAGATAAAACTATGGAGCTAGAATAGAGGTAAAATCTGTAAAATTAAAAAATATTCCCACTTTTTATTTGTAAGAAACATTTGCTAGGGTCCTACTACACGTAAGGCATAGTGTTAAGTGCTGGATATAGAAAAATTAATGCTAGAAAACTATAGCAAGTACCTAGACACCATCTCCCCCAACAACGTTTTACGTGGTATTTCTAGAAGAGACCAGATGGTCATGCCTAAAATCACATCTCTTGAACTCCAGCATCTTTCCACAACTTTGTACAAACCAGCTTGTCTGCATGAAATAAGAAAACGCTTACTTTAGATATCAAAATTTATACTACAAGGTAATATGCAGATATCATTGCTATTTTAGCAGGAAACTTAGCTTACCACTGACTGGATTTCCAAGGATACATCTCACTTAAAAATAAAATATATTTTGCAAAAATGAGACATCAGTTTCACTCACTGAAGAAACTCACCACTTCCATTGGTAAAGGGAACCATGTCTTCAAGCTAAGTGATATGCATGTGTCCCAAACTGATTACTGAAACAACCCTATTAATACAAGTCTATGCAATTTTAGCACCATTTCTATACAGTATGGTGTTGACAGTGCTTCTAGTTAAACAAGTTGGTTTAATAGCCTAGGAACAAGGACAGTCCTGCATGTATAAAAATATGATATGAGAAGTGATACGTAAATAAACTGACCCCAAATCGTTGCATCAATGCACAGTTATCGAACACCTATTATATGACAGGCGTTTTGTCAGATACTGGGCTTGGACATCTCTGTCCTCATAAAACTTAGGTACTAGCAGGGGAGAGAAATATTAAGCAAAATATTCCACAATTTCATTACAATAGTAAAATACGCAAGAAAGGGAAGAACAGGCAGAGGCAGGAGAATTGTGAGGTGGCAGGTTTTTCCTGAGGAAATGAATCTCAGGCTAGGATGAGGATGGGTAGGAAAGAGGTTCATTGGATTAGAAAGGACATGAGAGTAGAGAGTGTGGCAAGCGGGAGGCTGGCCAGGTAGGCAAGAGTCAGGCCAGACAGCCCTGTCTACAACATGAGAAGGGTCCTTAGGAAGATGCGTGTGTCCGTTGTGCCAGCACATTCCCAAGGCCACTAAGGATCAGAATTCAGCCAGCACTGATTCCACCTCGCATGCTATTCCCAGAGCCCCGACCTTCAAAAGAAGTGTTAAATGCTTTCGTTTTTTGTAATATCTCTGGTTTTCTGCTTAAAGTTGCTCTCTTCATAGTAATTTTTTTGCTTGTTTGTTTTGAGACAGAGTCTCACTCTGTTGCCCAGGCTGGAGCGCAGTGGCGTGATCACAGTTCATTCCAGCCTCTGCCTCCTGAGTACTGGGATCACAGGCATGTGTGATTTCGGCTCACTGCAATCTCCACCTCTCGGGTTCAAGTGATGTTCTTGCTTCAACCTCCTGAGTAGCTGGGATAATAGGCACCTGCCACCATGCCCAGCTATTTTTTGTGTTTTTAGTAGAGACACGGTTTCATTATGTTGACCAGGCTGGTCTCAAACTCCTGACCTTGGGTGATCCACTCACCTCAGCCTCCCAAAGTACTGGGAATACAGGTGTGAACCATCATACCTGGCCTCTTCATAGTAATTTAGTATGATGAAGTAAAAGATGGAACTAATTTGTCATAAGATAAATTTTTAAATTGTATGGTCGTCTTTCTCTTCTCCTTCATAATCAAGGGAAAGTTATTAGAATAATGTCATCTACAGGATAATGATACATATATTTCTTTTAGGAGAATGCATAAAATATATTAGTTCAGAAGATTTTATGTGAATTATATCTTAGGAAATGCAAGAAATTCTAAAAATTTAATGTGGAAGAGTTTCTTTTTGGTAAAAATCACTTTCTCAATGACACCCTATGACACATAATTCTGTTTATAATGTACAAAATGAGATACAGAGATGTAACAAAAGTCACATTTTATGAGGATTACAACATCCTCAGTGATAGGAACAGGAGCCCTGTAGGAGAAGTTTCTGGAGAGTCATGTGCATCAGTTGGATGGCCTGTCTGGAAGCACCTTAAAGGTGCACCTGTCTCAGGAAGAGCCTGAGTTGTGGTCACGTTTTTTGCCTGGCCCTTGAGCACCCTGGGTCTGTGTCTGGGCAAAGGCAGCAATGCCATGTGGTCCAGTGACTGCAACAGCCACAGTGCTCTCCCCTGGACACTGCCATTTCGTCCCCTTGGGGACCTCTCTGTGGACAAAGTGGAGGCCTCAGGGGATGGAGTGCCCTCCCAGGAGATGGAGCACCCTTGCAGGAGGCAGAGCACTCTCACAGGGGATGGAGCACCCTCGCAGGGGTCGGAGCACCCTCGCAGGGATCAGAGCACCCTAGCAGTGTATGGTGCACCCTTGCAGGAGATGGACCACCCTCATAGAGGTGGAGCACCCCCACAGGGGACAGAACACCCTCTCAGGGAATGGAGCACACTCGCAGGATATGGAGCACCCTCACAGGGGATGGAGCACCCTCACAAAGAGATGCAGCATCCTCACAGAGGATGGAGCACACTTGCAGGGCAGAGAGCACCCTGGCAGGGAATGGAGTGCCTTCACAGGGGATGGAGAAGCCTTGCAGGGCATAGAACACCCTTGCAGGGGATAGAGCACCCTCACAAGGAATGGAGCACCCTCACAAGAGATGGAGCATCCTCAAAGGGGATGGAGCATTCTTGCAGAGGATGGAGTGCCCTCGCAGGAGAGAACCCAGAGTCAAGGCATAAAGAAGCCAAAGAGCAGATGAAAAGTCAGGGAGGACTGAGCTATACGTAGAGACAACTGGAGAAGTGAGACCTGTGGATTCCCCAGATCCTCTAGTGTGTTCATGAAGAACAAGAGTCAACCCCCTCGTAGCAACATCAAAGGCCTGAGCAACACACCCACATTGTCCACCGGCCTGGCCACCCTGCTCACAGACCAGGTCCTGTTACATGCTTCTTTTCATATGCCAAGCCCCATTATTTGTAAAAACTTGAGTATGTCTTTGTATTTCTAAGCTGAGCTGAATAATATAATCCAGATTTAACTGTCAAAATCATCACAAAAAAATAAAGCCTAAGAATGGGGAAATGAGTCTCACATTTCATCCAGTATCTAGAATGGTCTTAAAAGAAAACAGCCCTTATAATGTAACTAAAGTAAACGCACCTGTCTGATACCTTGCTTCTGGACAGGAGAGATGATCACAAATAACAGATTTCTGTGGATGTGCTTTGCTAATTCTGAGGAATGGCAACAGAGCTGGCAGTGCGAAATGAGACAGATGTCAGAGAATGGTAAGAACCATAGCATGTGGATTTAAAACTGACCCTGGTTAGACACTGGCATTAAGGAATAACTCAGAAATAAATAGGAAGATGTATGCACAGTAATGCATATCCTAATGTGATCAATACAGTCTCCACACTGGAAATGAAGAACTAAAACAGCTGTAATAAAAATATTTCTCACCCACGAGCTATGAGGTCAGTTAGATACTTCCTAAGCACATTAAAGGCATGATGTATCTTGTTCTCATATCCACTCTGTGGGATAAATATTATCACTATATCTATTTTATAGATTAAAACTGAGGCAAAAGTTTTTAACTAGTTACTTGAAGTCCACGGCTATATTAACAAGGTTTCTCCAGAAAAACAGAACAGATGATAGATAGATAGATAGATAGATAGATAGATAGATAGATAGATAGATAGATAGATAGATATGTTTCTGTGTGTTTGTGTGTATAGAGAGAAAAGAAAGAGAGACAGAGACAAAGATAAAGGAGAGACAGAAAGACAGTGAGACACATACAGAAAGATTTATTTTAAGAAATTGGCTCACATGATTGTGGGTGCTGGCAAGTCCAAAATCTGCAGAGCAGACCCGCAGGCTGAGCCCCCAAGGCAGAATCCCTCTTACTTAGACAGATAGTATTTTTCTCCTAAGGCCTTCAACTCATTGGCTGAAGCTCACCGACATTAAGGAGGGCCATCTGCTTTACTCACAGTCTACTGATATGAATGTTAACTGCATCTAAGACATACCTTCACATCAACATTTAGTCTGGAGTTTTACCAAACAACTGGACACCATAGTCTAGCCAAGTTGACACATGTTAAATTTCACCATCACAACAGCAACCAAGTGTTGGTTTCAGAATATAATCCAGTAGACTGCAGAGGCTGTGAGCTGCCACCACATGGCCCTGCCTCTCAGAGCATGCGTTAGCAGGGCAGCTTGCTGAATTTAGCTGATCCCAAGTAAGCAATGCTTTGCCACCTCATAGAATTATGCATAATATTTAACTACATAGAAAAAAAAAACTTGAAGAAAAATGTTAAGTAAAAATGCCGGGCATAAAATTATTTTTTAAAATCTCAAATTATTAATCCATCTGTAAATTATAAAAATTCTAGGCCAGGTGTGGTGGCTCAGGGCTGTAATCCCAGCACTTTGGAAGGTCGAGACAGGTGGATCTCTTGCACCCAGGAGTTTAAGACAGTCTGGGTAATGCAGTGAAAACCCATCTCTACAGAAAATACAAAAATTAGCCAGGCATGGTGGCATGCATCTGTAGTTTCAGCTACTTCTGAGGCTGAGGTGGAAAGACAGCTATAGCTTGAGTCTGAGATGTCAAGGCTGCAGTGATCCAAGATCATACCACTGCATTCCAGCCTGGGCACCAGAGCAAGACCTCATCTCAAATATATATATACACACACACACACACACACACACACACACACACATATATATATGTATATAGATATAGATATATGTGTGTGTGTGTGTGTGTGTATATATATATATATATGTGTATATATATATACATATATATATATGTATATATATATATATATATACATATATATATATATAAAGAAACTACTTAATATACAGGTTGAGTATCTCGTATCCAAAATCCCTGGGACCAGATGTACAGTTCAGATGTTTTCAGACTTGTGAATATTTGCATCATAGCAGTTAAGCATCCCAAATCTGAACACCTGAAATCTGAAATTCTTCAATGAGCAGCATCTCCTTTAAGTGTTATATTCAGCCTCAAGAAGCGTTGGGTTTTAGAGCACTTCAGATTTTGGCTTTTCAGCTCAGGGATACTCTATTTGTGTGAACAGTGACTAGATAGCTATAAAATGTTGAGATTATACATTTTGTTTTTATTTTCCCAATTCTGTTTGCAAATATATATGACTTCTATTATCAAACTATACACATACATGAGTTATGCATGCATAGACACATATAGACTTACACTCATACACCAAGAGGACTTTTTCTTGTTACTTGGGGTTTTAAACTTTTATTTTGAGGTAGAATATGGTGGCTCAGGTCTGTAATCCCAGAACTTTGGGAGGTCAAGGCATTCAAGACAAGCTCGACCAACATGGGGAAACACTGTCTCTACTAAAAATATAAAAACTAGCCAGGCATGGTGGCACATGCCTGTAATTCCAGCTACTTGGGAGACTGAGGCAAGAGAATTGCTAGAACCCAGGAGACACAGGTTGCAATGAGCCAAGATATCACCACTGTGACAAGTCAAAAAAAAAATCACCACAAACTTTTATTTTGATAAAATTTCAAAGTTACAGAAAAGGTACAAGAATAGAATAAGAAACGTCTAAACATCCTTTATGCATATTCCCCAATATTTGATACTTCTTTTAATTAACTTCCATCTCTTTCTCTCTCATTATAGATATATATTTTATGTATCTATACACACATAAACACATATACACACATAGAGATGCATATGTGTACATATATAGACACAGTTACAAGTATGTATATTTCTGAACTATTTGAGAGTCACTTTATCCATTCTCACCCTGTATCTCTAATTACCTCTAACAATGCAGTATTTTCTAACAAGGTATTCGTTCTCATTTATAATCACAAATTTTATCATTAAAACCAGGAATTTAATATTGATGCAATAATAGAATTCAATTCAGTCTGTCTAAATGTTATCAATTTTCCCAGCAGTGCCCTTTTAACAACTTTTCCCTGGTCTAGGATTCACTGGCTGTTCCTCCTTATTTCCTCCTTAATCTAGAGCCACTCCTGGCAGAGGTGTTTTCAGGTTAACACAGCAGCACATGTGTATTATGAGGACCCCTTCCAAGTGACCACTTGAAAAGGAAATCACGCCTGTGTCCTAATGATGCTGCTTTGTATTTTTAAGTTTCTGGAATTTTTCTCTGAAATTATCAGTTGCAGACATCTTATTAGCTACATATGATGACCCTTTATCATTGCTTAAAACTCAGCCCTGTTTTCTTCAGCTGTCCGTCATCATGAACTTTTTCAGCAGACTTTGCTTGAAGACTATTTCCAGAAATTACAACCACACTTAATGGTGAAAGTAATTTTAATATGTGACCCCTTTAAAAAGCAAAAATCACACATTCTAATTAGATGTACAGAAGAGGAGAAAACTATTCCCCAAATCAGACCAGAACTACCTTCCTCGGATACAATTCCGGAGGTGATTCCTTCCTGCACTGAGCTATGACCTCTGCAACTGCATTTTTAACAGTCTCATGCAAGTTTCTATAGATGGGGTTACAGGAAATTAACAACCAAATTATAGAAAGTCTAGAATTACCAGAAAAGTCATCTTAAAAAATTCTTTTAATTTCAAATAATATTCTAAGTGTTGCTAACTTTGTCTAAAATTTTCCAGTAATCCACAAAGCACACTTCTTTTCTTCTTCACTTTTGGAGATTATTTTGCTGTCTTTGTTTCTTTTGCTTTATCTCCTCATTTATGGTCAACTAATGTTCTCTTCCATGAAGTGTATGATGATTTGTAAGATAACAAAATGTTTTTGATCAAAGTATCCTATAGACATATTATTAAATTAATTACATTACAAGAGACAACTGTGTTTTTGCAGTTGACTCACTGAGTCTTCTGCACAGGGTACTCCAGGCTGGTTACAAGCATTGTTCTGAAGGACCCCCCCGTATACACTATCTGGAAGCTGTCTTGAGACATGAGGATTTTTAAATACCTGGACACATCTACAGCCCATTATACAAATAAATTCTATGATGTTGGAGCAGCAATTTCCTTTGGCTTTACCAGGAAATACTTGCTCCTATACTCTTTGTGTACCATGTAGGTTAGAATCTTACTAATTTTCCAGACACAGAAAAAATAATTTAAGCCATGTGTTCGACAAATGTTTTCCAGATTCATAATCCTAGACCCGAGTCTCCGTTTTATCGCTTCTGCAGACTCTCCAGGCTCTATGACAGGTGATGGAAAAACATGTGAAAAATATAACGAATGCGTGGCAAATCCAAGAGCAAATCAGAGGAGGTAAAGAAACGCCAGCGCTCGGCATGGCACAGCTGCCATTTGCTTTCTCTCTGTCAAGTTAGGGTTCTGGAAGTCATTGCAAAACAATAAACGTTTTGGCATGCTGCTAATAAATTCTCTTTTATCTACTACTCTGGTTGTTCATGGTCTAGTTTTCCTTTCAGTGACAGTGCATCATCCTTTCTAGATTGAATCAATCCAGCATGATCCAGAAGGCGTTCTTTCTTCTTCATGCTCATCTGTTATTCTGATGAGGGCAACAAAAGGCCCTGTGGTTTGGCCACCAGAGGGCAACGCTTACAGTGTGGCTGGAGGAAGGACCTGCCCCCTCTTCCTTTTTCTCCTCCCCTTCTTTTTACCCCTCATCTCTTCCTTTTTTTAAGCTCTCACTTCCTCTCTCCCTTGTTGTCATTTCTCTATTATTGTGGATAGATCTGGTACATGTCAAGTGATTATCTGAGAATTGTGATTGTAAGTTTTAAGCAAGGTCAATTAAAATGGTTTTGAAAGTTTTCTTCAACGATGTTCAGCTCTTTGGTGTAAGAAGATAATTAAGCAGGCTCTGCATTGGAAGGTGGATACAATAATCAAAGAAAGGAGTGAGGGAGTTAAAAATGCTTTCGTAGTAGCTGGTTATGTCCAAACCACGAGCTCTCAATCAAGGGCACAGTGCCAATGTAAAGATGGCAAAATGAGAGGATGAATGATTTGGAGACTGATGAATAACTGGAGAAACCCAGCTGGAAGAGTGGGACATAAGTGAGAACACAGGATTCTTCTCTTTGTGATATTTGTTGAGTTCAGGGGTACATGTGCAGGTTTGTTACACAGGTAAACGTGCACCATCTTGGCTTGCTGCACAGATGATCTCGTCACCTAGGTATGAAGCCTGGCATCCATTAGCTGTTCTTTCTGATGTTCTACCTCCTCCCCTCTCTGCCCTCCAACAAGCCCCGGTGTATATTGTCCCCAAGCATGTGTCTATGTGTTCTCATCGAGAATGCAGGATTCTTCAAGTGAACATTTCAGAAATGGTCCAGCTACTGGTCACTCTCTACTGAAAGTGAGTTGCTGAGGTTGGATAAAGGTTGACTATGAGAACAAGAACCACAGAAGCTCTGGTGTTGAGTGACTCATCATATAAGTACAGAAGTCACCAAGTTAATTTGATTTTGTCTGTGTCCCATATGGTTGCAGATTTTTTCCATTTCATAAAGCTGCCAGGACTTCCCAGCTTGTCAAGCATTACACTTGCAGTGAGGGTGCTCCCTACCCACAGGACGAAGCTCCATCTTCTAAACCTCCTGATCATAGAGGTGAATGTTCTTATTTGCACAGATGTGATGTATGGGTTAGTAGTGTTTGTTTGTTTGTTTGTTTGATCATGTTTCAGTTTTATACACTTGTCTTTTGCACAAATTTTCAATAGAACGTTATGTGTAAAATCAGAAAGATGCCTAAATTAATGCATGGCCCTTCCAGTCATAAAGTTGTGTATCTCACGTTAGCAAATCAAATTCATGATTGCAAGGCTGTTTTTAGTCTGTAGTACTTAGATACACCTTGCCATTTTTTTTTTTTTTTTTTTTTTTTTTTTTTTTTGAGACGGAGTTTCACTCTTGTTACCCAGTCTGGAGTGCAATGTCGCGATCTCAGCTCACCGCAACCTCCGCCTCCTGGGTTCAGGCAATTCTCCTGCCTCAGCCTCCTGAGTAGCTGGGATTACAGGCACGCGCCACCATGCCCAGCTAATACCTTGCCATTTTTTAATCATATTTTGAAAGGCTTTATTTTTAGAGCAGTTTTAGGCTCATAGTAAAATTGAGCAGGAAGTACAGAGAGTTTCCATATGGTCTGATGTGGTTTTGCTGTGTATATACTCAAATCTTATCTTGCACTGTAGCTCCCCCAATTCTCACATGCCATGGGAGGGACCCAGTGGGAGGTAATTGAATCATGGGGTAGATGTTTCCCAGGCTGTTCTCGTGACAGTGAGTAAGTCTCAGGAGATCTGTCAGTTTTATAAACAGGAGTTTCCCTGCACAAGCTTTCTCTTGCCTGATGCTAAGACAGACACCCCTTGCTCTTTTGCTATGATTATGAGACTTCCCCAGCCATGTGGGAGTGAGTCGATTAAACATTTTCCTTGATAAGTAACCCAATCTCAGATATGTCTTTTGTAGCAGAGTGAGAACAGACTAATAAATGCTCCCTGAACCCTCCACAATCAACATCCTTCACTAGAGTGGTGCATCTGTTACAATGGCTAAGACAATATTGATATCTTATTATTCACTAAAGTGCATACTTCACATTAAAGTTCATTCTTGGTGTTTTACCTTCTGTGGGATTTGGAAAATATATAATGCCATGTATCCACCAGTATACTATTGTGCAGAATAGTTTCACTGCCCTAAGAATCATCTATGTTCTACCTGTTAATTACTGCTTAGCTAATTATATTTTGCTATAAAATAAAGAAAGTAGCCAATGTTTATTGAGAGATCAATATAATGTCTTACATTCAAAGTGCAGAATACTTTCACATAAGACCTCATTGTCTTTGTGGTAAACATGGAGCCATGCCACCATGCCTCTCAGATTCCCCCATCAAAGATGCACCTTCCCAGCTGTCTGCTCCATCAGGCTTGGCCTCAGCTGTCAAGAGCATCCTCACTCAATGACACACAGTTCTCAGTGGTCACTCACATCCAGTAACTGGTCACAGAGTTCCATAATGGTCAAAACTATTCAGGACAACTGTGACAAGCAATTTCCACTCCAGAAACTCCATGTGAGATTAGCTAACTTCTTACTTGAAGGGACATCTAACTTCTCTCTGCTCAATTGTGTCTCTTCTGCCCAGTGATCACCTCCAGTAAAAATCCAAAACACCCATATCAGCCTCAAAGTGGTCCTCTAGAGGATTCAACCTGTGATGCCTTTCAAGGCAGGAAATTGTGTCTTATTTTTCAGACCTAGTAACAAAAATACAGGCTTCAGAAAATTCAAATCAAAGATCAAGGTACCCACGTTGGTGGAAGCAGGAATCTGATATTCTTAAAACATCTTCCAAGGAAACCTACCTAGAGATCTCAGAGATAAAGAGGCATCACCAACATGCTGATCTTAAATCCCACTCATTTCTGCAGGGATTAGTAGAGCTTGAGAACACTGCAGAAGGTGAAAGAGAAAAAAGGAGCAATGAAGGAGAGTGAACACATTGCATATGGCCACACCGAGCCTCAAACACTGAAAAGCTGCTCTGTGCTCATTGCTCTTGTTTGTCCCATAACTTCTACATTCTTAAGTTTTCAAAACATTCCTTGAGAAGAAAAAGCAACACATTCAATATCTAAATTCTTACTATTTATTTGTTATTTATTTCTCTTTTAACTGGAGGGTCTCACTCTGTCACCCAGGCTGGAGTGCAGTGGCATGATCATAACTCATTGCAGCGTGGAAATCCTGGATTTCAATGATCTTCCAGCCTCAGCCTTCCAAGTAGCTGGAATTAAGCGCATGAGCCACCACATATCAGAAATTAAATTGCTGCTATTTCTAAGACTGATAACTAATCCAAGGAAAAAAGGGTTGTTTTCTAGATAAATATTAATATTGTGTCCAAGGACCTGGAATACAGCAATTTATTACTGGCTGATACTTGCCAGAAATAGACATTGAAAATACAGTTAGTGAGGAAAAGCAAATCAGCCAGCATGGTACATCTTGCGGTTTTCTGTCATATAACTTCCCAAAGGTGACCATGCTGGGGCCACAAATCCAAGGGGGTTTTCTGGGCAGGTATCACAGAAACCTGTTGAGTTTTAGAGAGCAATTCAGGACCCAGGTAATTCACAGCATCTCCTGCTTTAATTATCATGGTTAAAAGGCTACTCCTGAGATTGAAGGATGCATAGATTCCAGAAGGATATCATTAGGCTATCACTGTTTCACTTGAAATAAGTAATGCAGATCCATGAATTGTTGCATTAGTCATAAATACATAAAGATCCATTTATATGCTCACAAGACTTTATAGTCTGCAAAACAGTTGTAATGACAATAGCTTAAGCGCAGCTATGAGCAAAACTCTATAAAAATAGACCACATAGGCCGGGCGCGGTGGCTAAAGCCTGTAATCACTTTGGGAGGCCAAGACGGGTGGATCACGAGGTCAAGAGATCGAGACCATCCTGGTCAACATGGTGAAACCCCGTCTCTACTAAAAATACAAAAAATTAGCTGGGCATGGTGGCGCGTGCCTGTAATCCCAGCTACTCAGGAGGCTGAGGCAGGAGAATTGCCTGAACCCAGGAGGCGGAGGTTGCGGTGAGCCGAGATCGCGGCATTGCACTCCAGCCTGGGTAACAAGAGCAAAACTTCATCTCAAAAAAAAAAAAAAAAAAAAAATAGACCGAACCATTAGATGGACACATGCCCAAATAAATAACTTAAATCACATCAAGCTATTCAACTCAAGAATCTGAATTCCAGAATTACCAGGCTTTGAAAGATTAGAATATTTTCAATATTCTAGTATTCCCTATTGAAAAATGTAAGTATTCCTCAATGACTCAAGACCCTACGTCACTATATTTGCTTGTATGGATAGTGTATCACTATGGAATGTACTGAAGCCTCACACATGTGTATGTGCACACACACACAGCAATTCGGTAAATAAGACAGAAAGAAGATGCTTCAGAATTGGGAAAAAATCTAACCCCTATTGAACAGTGTTGCCAGGAATCTAGGTCAGGAAGTCTTGGTATCGGGAACTTGGAATCTACATCAGGAACGTGATCAGATAAATGTTGGTACTCGAGATGCAGAAGGATGCAAGTGGATAGAAGCAGAAGAGCAAGTGGGAATCCAGGCACCGGCACAAACACACTTGGACGGGGTTGTGGTTGCAGCAGGGTTTTTACTTTCTTAGATGTTGCAAATATGTTGGTAACTCTATAAAGAATGATTAGCAAAAGTTACAAGTGATTCTCATGGTCTCATCTCACCCACTGGACATGCAGTGAATGCTAATAGTGTGCTAGTCCAGCAAGCATGCTCCTGCTTCTCTTACTCAATGCCCCTCTTACAAAAAGAAACACAGCAAAGATGAATGGAATTCTGTTTCCATGGTTAATTGTCAAGAGCTCCGATCATTTTCCTAGTACGAGGTATTTTTTATTTTTATATTTCAGTAAATGTTAAAGAAAAAGAGCTCGACTTCATGTAAGTAGAAACAATATTTATTTATACTATATACACACACCATGTATAATATGTAGATAGCATATAAATATATATATATATGTTTATATAGATAGTACATATATACATTAATATACTATATATACATGTATATTCTGGCTTAACAAGTCATGCACTTCCAGCCCAATCCCCACCCTACCCCAAGAAGTTCTTCACCAAGTATATTCTACTAAGGACCACTGTCTGTATGCTTATTTTGCTTTGTATGTATATGTGGGAGGGGGAATCGGATAATAGACTGACTTTGGTTAGCCCAAGATGGCCAAGGAGGGTTCTGTTTTCCATGAATACACTATTCATCTGTGGTTTTCTCTCAATGTCTAATACTACTTAGAATCATCCTAAGGGTGATGATCATGACCGTAGAAGATGAGACGTTCCCTCTGGTCATTCTTTTGCAGGTTTTAACATGTCATTTGCCTTCCCCTTTGCAGTAGGGGTATATTATATGAGGGATCTATAGTGAAACGTTTCACAAAAGATGAGCCTGCAAGCTTCTCACGTGTAAACTGTTTTTATAAGGTATTCTTTTACACAGGTCACATTATTCTAAAAGAGATGCTTGTTAGAAAGAGGGAAATGTGAAAGACACTTGATGCATACTTTAAAAGCATGCTTTTCTTCGGATGCTTGTATCTTCAGGAAGCACAGTCTCATATGAGCAAGAGAAAGTGACATTGAATTCAGAAGTAGGCAGAGAGAGGTCAGAGCCCTCTATATTTACAAGAATTGATAGCTTTAACTTTCACTGATTCTGGACCAGACCAAAAAAGTGGACATCGCAATTCACATACCAATTTGCCTGACCTGTCCTCCTAGTGTTGGCTGCAGGGGCTGCAGTAGAGGCTCATGAATCCAGAAAAACCCTGGTTGTCCTCTTTTCACTGTCTCTTTAAATAGCATGGCCTGCCAGAGCTGCATGAATGACTAACCTCTTTGAGGTAGGAGAAATAATAAGCACATTCAGGAAGCTCTAGATAAGCAGGTTAGGAAAAGTATTGTTTCTCTCTTAGAAGAGATGATTTGCTCACCAGTCCAGAAACAAAGTTCCAATAGCACCTGTTTACATGAATAGTTTGCAACACAAAAGTGACACTTGTGCCCAGGTGCAAGTCACAGGAAGGCAGAAATGCTCTCTGGGACTCACAGGCAACTGATGGCAGCATATTTAGAAAATAAAACACACACACACACACACACACACACACACACACACACACACACACAACTCCCTCTGCTGCTTCTGTTTTTTTTTTTTTTTTCATAGTAGGAAAAAATCACTGGAATAAAGGGATTTTCAAAGTAAGGAATGAAAATTAGAAAGAATGAGAAATCTTGGCATTGCAAAGAAGAGGATGAAATAGGTTGTATCTTAACACTTTTTATAAGGAAAACTTTGTATGATTTAAGATAGTAGTAAGCCTTTGGCAACGGGACAAACAGGGAAGAGTAATACAAGTATCAAGACATTCAGTGTAATGTTGTGTGTTTACAGCTCCTCCAAGAGACCTGAGCAAGCCCACTGATATGACCAGGTTGGCTGACCCTTTGGGGCAGTGGAAGCAATTTCTCCCCAGTTAGTACATGAGGCCATTCTGAGTTCTGCACATCATTGTCTTAAACACAAGTGGTTAAATATTCTGTGATCATCCCAGTTTCAAAATACCATGCTCGTACTTCTCAGGTTGGGAAATCTGTGCAAGATGTTAAACTAGTTGTATTTTCTTTTCTTTTTTTTTTTTTTTTTGAGACGGAGTTTTGCTCTTGTTACCCAGGCTGGAGTGCAATGGCACTATCTCGGCTCACCGCAACCTCCGCCTCCTGGGTTCAGACAATTCTCCTGCCTCAGCCTCCCGAATAGCTGGGATTACAGGCACGCGCCACCGTGCCCAGCTAATTTTCTGTATCTTTAGTAGAGACGGGGTTTCACCATGTTGACCAGAATGGTCTCGATCTCTTGACCTCGTGATCCACCTGCCTCGGCCTCCCAAAGTGCTGGGATTACAGGCTTGAGCCACCGCGCCCGGCCTGTATTTTCTTTTCATCTTTGGAAGCTCATCTTCAGTGGAAACTGCTTCATCATCATTTCACATTAAGCCTGAGGGAAGTTTACAGGGGGTCCAGGGTGAAATACCATCTGATGGCCTTATTCTTTTTTTAATTATTGAGTTGGTAGAGAATTGATTTAACACTGTGGTTTATTTTATTTTTATTTTATTATTTTTTTTAATTTATTGTACTTTAGATACCGGGGTACATGTGTAGATCATGCAAGATTGTTGCATAGGTACATCCATGGCAAGGTGGTTTGTTTCCACCATCCCCTCATCACCTATACCTGACATTTCTACCCACTTTATCCCTCCCCCACCCTGCCTCCCACTATCCCTCCCATAGTATCCCCTCAACGGACCCCAGTATGTGATGCTCCCCTCTTTGTGTCTAAGTGTTATTGTTCAACACCCACCTGTGAGTGAAAACATGCAGTGTTTGATTTTCTGTTCTTGTGTCAGTTTGCTGAGAATGATGGTTTTCAGGTTCATCCATATCCCTAAAAAGGAGACATCATTTTTTAAGGATGGATAGTATTCCATGGTGTACATGTGCCACATTTTCTTTGTCTAGTCTATCATTGATGGGCATTTGGGTTGGTTCCAAGGCTTTGTTGTGTAAACAGTGCTGTGCTGAACATGTGTGTGCATATGTCTTTATAGTAGAATGATTTATAGTTCCTTGGGTATATACCCAGTAATGGGATTGCTGGGTCAAATGGAATTTCTATTTCTAGGTCCTTGAGCAATTGCCACATTGTCTTCCACAATGGTTGAACTAATTTACACTCCCACCAACAGTGTAAAAGTGATTCCACTTCTCCACATCCTCTCCAGCATCAGTTGTCTCCAGATTTTTTAATGATCACCATTCTAACTGGCATGAGATGGTATCTCAATGTGGTTTTGATTTGCATTTCTCCAGTGACCAGTGATGATGGACATTTTTTCATATGTTTGCTGGCTTCATATATATCTTCTTTTGAAAAGTGTCTGTTCATATCCTTTGCCCACTTTTGGATGGGTTTATTTGTTTTTTTATTGTAAATCTGTTTCATTTCTTTGTAGATTCTAAATATAAGCCTTTTGTCAGATAGGTAGATTGCGAAAAAATTTTTCCCATTCTGTTGGTTGCTGGTCTGATCTAATGATTGTTTCTTTTGCTGTGCAGAAGTTCTTTAGTCTAATTAGATCCCATTTTTCTATTTTGGCTTTTTTTGCCATTGCTTTTGGTGTTTTAGTCATGAAGTCCTTGCCTATGTCTATGTCCTGAATGGTTTTGCCTAGGTTTTCTTCCAGGATTTTTATGCTGTTAGGTCTTATGTTTAAGTCCTTAATCCATTTTGAGTAAATTTTAGTGTAAGGTGTCAGAAACTGGTCCAGTTTCTACTTTCTGCACCTTGCTGGCCAATTTTCCCAACACCATTTATTAAACAGGGGATCCTTTCCCCATTACTTGGTTTTGTCAGGTTTGTCAAAGATCAGATGGTTGTAGATGTGTGGTGTTGCTCTAGAGGCCTCTGTTCTGTTCCATTGGTCTATGTCTCTGTTTCGATACCAGTACCATGCTGTTTTGATTACTGTTGCTTTGTAGTATAGCTTGAATTCTGGCAGTGTGATGCCACAAGCTTTATTCTTTTGGCTTAGAATTGTCTTGGCTATGTGGGCTCTTTTTTGGTTCCATATGAAGTTTAAAGTGTTTTTTTTTTTTCCAGTTCTGTGAAGAATGTCATTGGTAGTTTGATGGGGATAGCATTAAATCTATAAATTACTTTGGGCAGTATGGCCATTTTCATAATATTGATTCTTCCTAACCATGAGCATGGAAAATTTTCCATCTGTTTGTGTCTTCTCTTATTTCCTTGAGCACTGGTTTATAGTTCTCCCTGCAGAGGTCCTTTACCTCTTTTGTTAGTTGCATTCCTAGATATTTTATTCTTCTTGTAGCAATTGTGAATGGGAGTTTGCACTTGACTTGGCTCTCTGTCTGTTACTGGTGTATAGGAATTCTTGTCATTTCTGCACATTTATTTTGTATCCTGAGACTTTGCTGAAGTTGCTTATCAGTTTAAGGAGAGTTTGGGCTGAGACAATGAGGTCTTCTAAATATACAATCATGTCACCTACAAATAGAGACAATTTGATTTCCTCCTTTCCTAATTGAATACCCTTCATTTCTGTTTCTTGCCTGATTGCTCTGGCTAAAACTTCCAATACTATGTTGAATAAGAGTGGAGAGAGAAGGCATCCTTGTCTAATGCCAGATTTCCAAGGGAATGCTTCCAGTTTTTGCCCATTCAGTATGATATTGGCAGTGGGTTTGTCATAAATAGCTTTTATTATTTTGTGATAGGTTCCATTGATACCTAGTTAATTGAGGATTTTTAGCCTAAAGCGTTTTTGAATTTTGTCAAAGGCCTTCTCTGCATCTATTTAGATAATCATGTGGTTTCTGTCTTTGGTTTTATTTATGTGATGGATTACATTTCTGGACTTGCTTATGTTGAATCAGCCTTGCATCCCTGGGATGAAGTCTACTTGATCATGATAGATAAGATTTTTGATGTGCTGTTGCAATTGCTTTGCCAGTATTTTATCAAAAATTTTTGCATCTATGTTCATCATGGAGATTGGCCTGAAGTTTTCTTTTTTTGTTGAGTCTTTGCTGGGTTTTGGTATCAGGATGACATTGGCATCATAAAATGAGTTGGGGAGGATTCCCTCTTTCTGTATTGTTTGGAATAGTTTCAGAATGATTGGTACCAGCTCCTCTTTGTACATCTGGTAGAATTCGGCTGTGAACTCGTCTGGACCTGGGCTTTGTTTGGTTAGCAGGCTGTTAATTGCTAAGTCAATTTTAGCCCTTGTTAGTGGTCTATTCAGGCTTTCAACTCCTTCCTAGTTTAGTTTTGGTAGGCTGCAAGTGTCCATGAATTTATCAATTTCTTCCAGGTTTACTGGTTTATGTGCATAGTGTTGTATGTAGTAATCTCTGATGGTAGTTTGTATTTCTGTGGGATCGGTGGTGATATCCCCTTGATTATTTTATATTGCATCTATTTGATTCTTCTGTCTTTTCTTTTTTATTAATATGGCTAGCAGTCTGTCTATTTTGTTGATCTTTAAAAAAAAAACTGCTGCTGGATTTATTGCTTTTTGAAGGGTTTCTTTTTTGTCTCTATCTCCTTCATTTCTGCTCTGATCTTAGTTATTTCTTGTCTTCTGCTAGCTTTTGAGATTTTTTTTTTTTACCTTGCTTCTCTAGCTCTTTCAATTTTGATGATAGGGTGTCAATTTTAGATCTTTCCTCATTTCTCATGTGGGCATTTATTGCTATAAATTTCCCACTAGACAGCGCTTTAAATGTCTTCCAGAGATTCTGGCACATTGTGTCCTCATTCTCATTGGTTTTGAAGAACATCTTTATTTCTGCCTACATTTCATTGTTTATCCAGTCAACATTCAGGAGCCAATTGTTCAGTTTCCATGAAGTAGTGCAGTTTTGAGTTAGTTTCTTAACCCTGAGATCTAATTTTATTGCACTGTGGTCTGAGAGACTGTTTGTTATGATTTCCATTTTTTTTTTTTTTTTTGCATTTGCTGAGGAGAGTGATTTACTTCCAATTATGTGGTCAGTTGTAGAGGAAGTGCAATGTGGTGCTGAGAGGAAAGTATACTCTGTAGTTGTGGGGTGGAGAGTACTGTAGATGTCTATTAGGTCTGCTTGACCCAGTTCTGTGTTCGAGTCCTATGTATCTTTGTTGATTTTCCGTGTCATTGATCTGTCTAATGTTCACAGTAGCTTGTTAAATTATCTCACTATTATTCTGCAGGAGTCTAAGTCTCTTTGTAGGTCCTTTAGAACTTGCTTTATGTATCTGGGCACTCCTGTATTTAGGATAGTTAGCTCTTCTTGTTGTATTGATCCTTTCACTGTTATGTAGTGTCCTTATTTGTCTCTTCTGATCTTTGTTGGTTTAAAGTCAATTTTATCTGAGACTAAAATTGCAACCCCTGCTTTTTTTTGCTCTCCATTTGCTTGGTAGATCATCTTCCATTCCTTTATTTTGAGTCTATGTGTGTCTTTGCATGTGAGATAGGTCTCCTGAATGCAGCACACTGATGGATTTTGTCTTTTTACCCAGTTTGCCAGTCTGTGTCTTTTGATTGTGGCATTTAGGTCATTAACATTTAAGGTTAATATTGTTATTTGTGAATTTGATCCTGACATTTTGTTACTGGTTGTTTGTTTTGCCCATTGGTCAACGCAGTTTCCTCATTGCATAGTTGGTCTTTTCCATTTGGTTTGCTTTTGCAGTGGCTACTACGGGATGATTTTTCTGTGTTTAGTGCTTCCTTCAAGAGCTCTTGTAGGGCAGGTCTGGTGGTGACAAAATCTCTCAGAAATTGCTTGTCCGTAAAGGATTTTATTTCTCCTTTGCTTATGAAGCTTAGTTTGGCTGGATATGAGATTCTGGGCTGAAAGTTCTTTTCTTTAAGGGTGTTGAATATTGATCTCCACTCTCTTCTGGGTTGTAGGTTTTCTGTCGAGAGATTTTCTGTGAGTCTTATGGTCTTTCCTTTGTGGATGACCCAAACTTTCTCTCTGGCTGCCCTTAGCATTTTTTCCTTCACTTCAACCCTGGTGAATCTGACAATTATGTGCCTTGGGGTTTCTCTTCTTGAGGAATATCTCTATGGTGTTCTTTGTATTTCCTGTATTTGAATGTTGGCCTGCTTTGCTAGGTTGAGGAAGTTCTCCTGGATAATATTTTGAAGAGTGTTTTCCAGCTTGGATTCATTTTCCCCATCTTTTTCAGGTACACCAATCAAGCATAGATTAGGTCTTTTCACATAATCCCATATTTCTTGGAGGATTTGTCCATTTCTTTTCACTCTTTTTTCTCTTTTCTTGCTTTCTCTTTTTATTTCATTGAGTTGATCGTCCATCTCTGATATCCTTTCTTCTCCTTGATCAACTTTGCTATTGAAACTTGTGTATGCTTCACAAAGTTCTTGTGCTGTGTTTTTCAGCTCCCTCAAGTAGTTTATGTTCTTCTCTAGGCTAGTTATTCTAGTTAGCATTTCATCTAAACTTTTTTCAAGTTTCTTAGTTTCTTTGCATTGGGTTAAAACATGTTACTTTAGCTCAGAAAATTTTGTTATTACCCATCTTCTAAAGCCTGCCATTACTCCTATGGAACAAGGAATAAGAAACCTTAAAGAATAGAATATGCCTTGAGATAGCTCAACTCCACAGGACTCTTAATATAGTTTTGAAAACCAAGGCTTTACAAAGTTCAGCAGCATTCCCAGGGTTGTTCAGTGAGCAGCAGGGACAGTCTCCTGGTGAGGCCTCACCAGACGCACTGCTTCCTCCCAGCATGCATGCCAGTTGCCATGCAGTGGGCCATTCCCAACAGCAGAACATAAATGCCATCCCTGCCACTGGCAAGTAACTGCCTACTCATGAAAAGAATGTGTCACAGATTATCTAATATTTTAACTAATTATTAGTTTTTAATATAAATTTGATGTACATTTTATTTTAATTTGAATAAGTTGACATATTAATGAGTAAATGAATAAAAACTTTCTTAATTAAAGTGTCACTTTAAGATCCTAGATATATTCTTAATATGGTTAAGAAAACTGAACTATCAGGCCAAGCACAGTGACTTACGTATGTAGTCCTACCACTCTGGGAGGCTAAGATGGAAGGATCACTTAAGCCTAGGAGTTGCAGACCAACTTGGACGATATGGCAAAAATGCATCTCTACCATAAAAATACAAAAATTAGCCAGTCATGGTGGCATGCACCTGTGGTCCCAGCTACTCAAGAGAATGAGATGGGAGGATCATTTTTGATGGGGTGAAGACTATGGTGAGCTGTGATTGTGTCACTGCACTCCACCTGGAAGCAGAGTTAGACCCTGTCTCAAAAAAAAAAAAAAAAATTACTGCGCAGACTCATATAAGAAAGAAATTTAGAAATTGAAACACATGGTTACCCTCTCATTGTCTACCTGTTTCTGAATGAAATAGCACTGTCACAGAGTGATTGATGGGAATAAAAAAGAAGGTGAGGTGTGAATTCAGTGTTTGCACTGGATCTTGCAATATTAGGGAAAATATAAAAAAACAGAGAAAAAGTCAAATATTACAGCCTTTCAAAGAGCAAATATGTGAAAATGTAAAACAAGACATAAAAATAACAATGCATTTAATAATAGATATCAACACTATGGAAAATTTAAAACATAATTTTAAATGTGTACCAAATATTAACTTGGAATAATGTACTAGTTTATTTTCATGCTGCTATAAGGACTTGAGACTGTCAGTTATACCTCTACCATTTATAAATTACCCAGTCTGACTGGGTAATTCATAAATTGGAGAGGTATGATTGATTCACAGTTCCACATGGCTGGGGAGGCCTCACAATCATGGGTGAAAGTGAATGGGGAGCAAAGTCAATTCTTACATGGTGGCAGGCAAGAGAGCTTGTGCAGGGCAGGGGAACTTCCATTTACAAAACCACCAGATTTAGTGAGACTTATTTACTATCATGAGAGTAGTGTGGCACAAACCACTCCCATGATTCAATTATCTCCACCTGACCCCATCCTTGAGGCTTGGAGATTATTATAATTCACGGTGGGATATGGGTGAGGACACAGCTAAACCATATCAGATAATTGTTACTTAGATAAAAGCGTAATGAGTTCATAAAATATGATACATTTATTCCCACTTCCCTATCCAACCCAATGCCACTGTAATTTTTTCTGAAATTAAAACCTGTTAGTTTGAGGTACATATTGAATTTATTTACTTAATAAAATGAAATCTTAAAGTTTTCACTTTTAGATTCAACTTCATTATATGAAGTTGTACTTCACATAATGTCAACGCCTAAAGTCCAGGGGCTGAATGTATAATAATGTGTTTCTAAGTCTCCTTGTACTAGGCAATAGAGAACATTGAGGGTCGGGGGAGATTTCAAGCAGGAGTAACAAAAATGGCCTTTGTTTCTTCCCAAGGCCATGCTTTGGTTCTACAATAATATGACAATATTTTCATAAATGAGGAAGACAGCATATTTTCAAATATTTAGATTTTTCATCACCAGTCTCCAGAACACCAGATCATCACATCCTAGACCTGACAAGGTGCCCACTATCCCACTATTCTCAAAATGGTTTTGCTCTTGGGCTGTCCACGTCAATTCTGAGGATATACCATCTATCATCTATCATTGCTTGTTACATTTGGTTCTAAGTATTCCAGCTGTGATGTCCTGTATATGGTTTTCTGTATATTTGTTTTGATTTAAGTATGCAGAGCTCATGGAAATCTGCATCAATGTCTTTCATCACAGAAAGGTAAAATTCTCGTCCGGCAAAATTGTGTATTTAGAAAGTTAAAGGAAATCCACAAAAAAGATCACTACCTAATTATTTAATCTTTCAGTCAACAGAGTCTTTTTCTCTTCTTGCTGTTCTGTTTATTTTCCTTTTTGGATAGTAAATATGCCTTTGGCAAGTTGGAAAAAGACATATGATGAAGTTTAACCCAGTTTGGTGATTGCACTCAAAAATCCTGGCTAAGAGACTGTCAACCAGCCTATTCTAGAAGAGAGTTAATTCTCCACATTTACACCTTGGCTTCCAGTTCCAGACAGTGCCTCTGTTCAGGGCTTTATGATAACGCCAAGCAATTTACTCTTGTTCCTGTCCTGAGTCCCACCCACTTCTATGTCCCCCATGTTGTCTGCCCCTGGATTACAGTCTGAGGGGAGGGTCAGGCTGAAATAGACAGTGTGTTTAAATTTATTGGAAAGGAGCAAATTTAATTCTACGTATAAAAGAAAATCGAACTAAAAGGGGAGCCGTCATTGGCACCAAGGAGCAGTATAACATGTACAATCTGAGAGGTAAGACATCAGACCGTTGGTTCTTTACTGGGGTGATTTCCTTCCCGAGGGGCATATGGCAACATCTAGAGATGTTTCCAGTTGTCACAGCTGGATGTGGATGTGATTGGTGTCTGGTAGGTAGACACCAGGGCGGCTGGGAAACATCTTAGAATGCACAGACCAGGTCTCCACAACACAGTATGATCTAGCCTAGAACGACAACAGGGTCAGCATTGAGAGCCCCTGACGTAGCAGAGACTAAATCTGAGCTGAAACACTGTGAGGGGTAATGCTAGAACGTGGCAGAGACAACTGAAAAATGGAAAGTGACTGTGGACAAGGCAAGCAGGCTGAGACGTCTTTCTAATTTCATGCTTTAATTTTCTTACTTTTCAGAATTTATTATGGAAATTATGCCTTCTTACATCATTTTTAAGGAATTTCAGGGAAAAAAACATTCTTTCTGAGATATAGAGCTTTCTATAACTACCTTTAATTGTTTCATTTAGATTTTTCCATATCTGGTACATGAATCACTAATATCATCTAAGATGAGTTTAAGTATTACACAAATGGATATTCTATTTCATTTTAGTAGATAAAGAATGACAAATGGTAGGAAAAAAACATGTTTATCACCTTAAACTTGATTTTTCTGGCAATATAAAAATTTCCATTCAGAGTCAAAAATTTAAAGTAAAACATATTAGATCTAATTAAAGTAAATATTCTGTGCACCTAACATGTTACCCAGAGCCGCATGTGCTCAGTGAGTACTTGCAATGTGGACAGAGGCATGCAGAAATAAAAATATTTTCAGTATGCTGTATTAAATAAATGTCCTAAAAAAGGTAATTGTTTATGTGTTTAAATTTTGTATGTAGCTACTAGGAAACTTAAAATTACATAACTGGCTTCAATTGCATTTTCATTGACAAGCACTGCTCCATACAATTTCAATAGAACACTCATCATGAAGACGACACCTGAAAACCCCATGTTCAGGAATCACTGGTCTAAGTTCAATCATGTTGCAACACACGTCGTACAATCTCTGTCACCAGATGACCAGCCGTGCAATGGAAAATGGATTCCTGGGGCTCTCCCACTCACTCAGTAATCCGGGATCACACAGGAAGCAGTCAGCAGCCTGGAAATGAGGCATAATTGGTCATTATTGATTGATTCTCAAAGAGCCAGTTACTTGATTTCACTTCCAGCCCTGCTGAGATCTGTCCCAGTGACCGAGGTTTCCCGAGCTCCTCCAGCCCATCATTTGCAGGAGCTAATTTTCCCACCACCATCCAGAAAGTACCCTACCAAGACAGCCCATAAGGTCTGAGCCTTAGTTCAGAAACTCGTCAGCCAAATGCTGTCAATTCCCCTTGAGTATTTTCTCTTATTGGTACGCTTTGGCCCTTGACTAAATGACTTCACATTTTTGGACCCATCTATTTGGGTTTTGAGCTGTGGTTTGTGGTTTTCTAACCCAGCTGGCTCATTCTGATTATTGGTTCTCTGAGATACAGAAATGAACAGAGGTAGATGACAGCTCTAGTGTCATTAAACTTAAAAAAAAAAAATAGAACCAGCTACAGTGGCTTATGTCTGTAGTTCCAGGTATTGAAGAGGCTGAGGTAGGAAGATGGCTTGAACCTGGGAGTGAGCTGTGATTGTACCACTGAACTCCACCCCAGAAACAGAGTGAGAGTGAGATACTTTCTCAAATAAAGAAAAAAAAAGGTAAATGTATAAATGAGCAGTTACATGGTTGGACAGCGATACTGCAGATCAAGCAAACTTCTAAAAATAATCAAATTGAGAAGGTTTTCTTCAGTACATTCAATGGATGATCATCCTTTGCTTTTTTTTTTTTCAAATTGTTGATATTTAGAAACTGATTTTATAGAATCCTTCACTGAATAAATGACCTAATAACATTTTTACTCTAAATTGGTGGTAATATGGCTTGATTGATTGATTTAAAAGAAACTTGAAAAGCTAGAGGGCAGGATAATTGTGAATGTCATGTTTTTTTCTGTACAAAATCCAACATGGCAAGTCACATTCATGTAAGTTAGAGTTCATCAACCACTTAATAGACTTAGTCCTTAGTCCACTTTGCATCTCCATACAGGAAGGTCACCTTCAATACTGAACTTCAGGTTCGGGATCCCTAGCAACATGCCGAGGATTATCCCATCCAAGTAACTCATTTCTCCCATGCCTTACAGAGAAGACGCTACAAATTATTAAAAGGAGCACTTTTCATTAAGTAATAGTAAAAGAAGCAGCTTTGCAGAAAAATTAGTGTAGACAAATAAATTGGTGTTTTTAACAAAAGAATTACCAGCTGGGCATAAAAGAAAATTCAAACACCTATTTTCTCTTTCCATTTATAGGAAAAGCACCATTTACACGAGGAATAGCATTCTTGTTTTTATGTCAAATTAATCAGTTCACAATACAGGCCTTAATCACTACTAGATGCATGTTTCAAAAACTAAATATTTGTATCCACAACAATATTGTTGTTTTTAGAACTTAAGCAAAGCAAGTTGAGAATTGCTAGTATTTGCCTTTACTACGGTGTGGTTGCAAATTCTAGCTCTCTGTAATCTTGTAAAAAAACGTTGATTTGTCTTTGAACCTACCCTAATTTTATCAAACAAACATAAGCGAACACATCATATGATATTACTGTGGGAGGAAATATGGCCATTACCAGAAATTAATAACTAGAAAGTTCTTACTGCTTTGTCTAGTTCTATTACAAATTCACTTCAAATTTGGCTGAACGTTTATCATGATGTCTTAATAATAACCTTAGTTACTTTTCCACCTGGAAATGTGTTTCTCACCTTTTGTCAGACATAAAATACACTAACATTTTTTCTCAATAATTCCTGATGAGTGTTTATAACATTGTAGTTTTCAATTTTCATTGATTTTGGATTCTTATAGCACAAGCTCCTATTTTGTATCATAAATTCATGCGTGAATCTTCAGTCCTGTGTCTGGGGTTAAAACCACCTATTCATTAGAGCAGGCCAAGTTGATTTAATGATATTTTATGGTTTTTGCACAGTTTCTGCAGCCTTATCTGCTGACCCTCCTGTAAACAGAAAGTCAACTTCAGAGCGTACACACATTTGCATTACGTCACTCAGCTTTTATTTTTTCTTCCTTAGAAGGACCTGTTTACTCTTATGCTATAAATTTTAACCAGCTTAAAGTGAATAACTGCAATTAAAACATACACACAGCAAACACCCCATTACCATGATTGTCCACACCCCGACAGCTGAAAAGAAGTCTTTTCTTTTTCACACAAAATTTTTAGTTTGTTAATAAGCTTCTTGTGAAAAATCCACAACGGCCATAGATAACATCATTGCAGCACCTTTTACTCCAGCTGTGATCCAATCTCCAGCTCACTTTTTGTGAGCACCAGCACTGGCCCTTGAGCCCCCTGACTTCCTGCATTCTGTTCCTGCGTTCCTTTCGTTGCTCTCTTGAGGTCTTTTTCTTCTCACACAGGCCATGTCTTGCAAGTCTATGTTTGGGTTCATTTTTCTTGGCATAACCCAGGGAATCATGCCAAAGCCAGCTGTCTTGCCACCACCAACATGAGTTCTGAATCCAAATACAAAGATGATATCCAGTGTGGTCTTGTACATTTTGGCTAGTTTTTCCTGAATTTCTGTCTTAGGCACTGTTGCCTTCCCGGGGTGAAGGACATCAATGACCATTTGTTTCCTCTGAAGTAGTCGGTTGGTCATGAACTTTCTAGTGCGGATAGTTACTGTGTCGTTTATGATGGCGGCCTATCCTTAGACTTTTTTTTTAAGAAGTCTTAATGATGAAATTCAGAGGCAAGTGTCACAGACCTTGCAGCTTCCCATTGCTTGGATTAATTGACTCTATTCTCCTTCACCCCATCTTTCCATTTGCATGGCCAGAGGAGACATGTGCCTCTCCCCAGAATATACCAGTCCCTTAAACCAGAGGACTTGCATGCCATCCCCATGTATCTGATCCAAGCATCACAAGGCATGCAGCTGCCAGTGTGGAAGCCTGGCTGTGTCAGGGACTGATGGGAATTTCATCTGTTACCTCCCAGGTGCCCTCATGCACCTCTGGGTTCATGTAGCATTTATTGTAGGTGTTCCCATTTCTCTTCTGTGATCTTCACACCATAGGTACAACACTAAACACACTGTCTGCAAGAAAAAGCTTTCCAGGTAGTTTTAAATACAAGTCAGTAGAAAAGAGCTACTAGGGGAAGGGATAGGAAGAGAATAGCAAAGTCTTTTCCTGGGAATCCAGAGACAGAAACTAGAAGGCACCAGCAGAGTAGCGGCTCTCACCCCTCCTTCAGATGAGAACTGTGAAAATTAATATAGTCTTGTCTTTTCCCCAGGGAGGCCTGGGTTTTGCTCACTAAGTTTTCCTCCATCTGCCTGCTCACCATTGGTGTAAAGGTTGCTGCACGTGATGCTCCCAGGCTCATCTTTACATACGTGCTTAGGAGGTTTATCTGGGGTGTAGACTGGGGAAGTCAATTTGTACAAAAGCAAAAACTCAAGGGTATGTGGTCTTTAAATTGGTGAAGGGGATGTATAAAGAATAAGCCCCAGAAATTTTCAAAATTTGTCTTGTGATACCAGGACAATGCACATTTACTCACATTCCAGCTACCTTTAAGGACAAAACCTGTGTATGATGTCTGCTGCTGTTAGATGTCCCATATCTCACTGGTAACATTTTTCCCTCTCTAGTATCTTAACTACTGCAAATGCACAACGGTAGCCTCTTCCCTGGCAGGGGTGACAAGGGAATTGGCTCATTAGCAGGGAACACAGGTTTGTCTTCAATAAAGTATTTCTTTCTCTCCACATCTTTTTCAATTAAAGGGGAGCAGGGGAAATAAAGCAAAGCTTCAGTTAGACTTCAGGTGTTTCTAATAATGGTGGCACTGAAGCATAAATATAAAACTGTAGACGGAACTGATTCTAAAACACTCCCGGCAAAATCATAGAACGCCAGGTGGAACTGTACAGCACAGTGAAAGCAGGTGTTTGGCTGTCTTGTCCCTGTTGTATACACACTGTTCACACAGCCACGTGTAGGTATTTATAAACACAGACAAACAGTGTCTTCAGCCATTTAGATGTCACATTTTATAAATTTCAGTAGTGAGCATTCAACACTGGGACTGAATGGAAGGGAATGAAGTCAGGGCCAATGTCATCTTTGGATTCAGATGCCCGGTGCAGCACAGCTGCTTGCAATGAAGTTCCCTGCTGCTCCCAGACCCCTGAGCAAAGTGAAGACCACTCATGATGGCGACGGGGCAGCCTTTCAACTCTTGGTATCAATTGAATATTGATTTCCCTTGTTGCCTTTTGCAAGAAACTTCTGCATCAGGAACTACAACTGGGCAGCTCACTCAGAGCCCAGCTTTGCAATTCAGTGCCCTAACCAGGAAAAACTATCTTCCATCATCTTGGGTTTTCCTCAAAGTTAAAATCAGTGCCAAAGCTTTACTTGAGCCCAAGTTCACCCCTACATTCCAAATAACAGCTATCCTTTTCCCCTCATGTGAATCACCGCAACACAAGCCCAGGATCTTGTATGAATATTTCAGCAGTTAAAGTGTTGCTGGCAGCAAAACATGCAATTCATAAGCAGGAGCCTGAGAATCCCTCCTGAAGCAGAGAAGGAAGAATGCATTTCGTCTCTGTCCAAAAATAAAGGAAATACAATCTCTTACTCTAGAAAGTTGACTCGAATTTTGAATATCATAGGATGTTGGGAATGTAAGTGGCTGTTATTCCAAAAGGTGGTTCTCCACATGGACACAGAGAGGGTGTCTACTACACACTGGGGTCTATTGGGGGGAATGGGGGAGGGACAGCGGGGGGGGACTGGAGAGGGATAGCCTGGGGAGAAATGCCAAGTGTGGGTGAAGGGGAGGAAGGCAGCAAAACACACTGCCATGTGTGTACCTATGCAACTATCTTGCACGTTCTGCACATGTACCCCAAAACCTATAATGCAATAAATTTTTTTTTTTAAAAAAAAGGTGGTTCTCTGTGCTGTGAGTCATTCTCCAAAATACAGGAAAAAAAATCTTTACAATAAAGGTAATTTAAGTGAATTTTCAATTAATGCTTACTCTGAAAGAACACTGTCATGTATCTAAAGCAACAGTAGAATGACATAGTCCCCCAAATGTATGCTTGGAATTTCTCGTACAGAAAATGTACATATGGTCTAGGCAGAACTCCCTAATTTTCTCAGCAATTAGATGCAGAGACATCCAATTATTTGTCAGCCAGTGGATATAATTCTGTTAGTCAGGGACAATGTGGAGATAACAAGAAAAATACCAGTCTTCGGGACTGATTTTTTGTACTGAAATATTTTAATTGTATTTTACTCCTTTTTGCATATGCTATAGCTATTTTGATTCACTTTTTATGTAAATTATGTTATATAAATACATACATGTATATATATAACTATATATAAAATTTATGAATGTTAAAATATTAATCTTTAAGTTTGTTGTTGAAGTGTGCTGGAAGTATAATTCTTAATTTTTTTAAGTTGTTTTTATTATTTTAAAATTCTGTAGATTTATTGGAAAAGCGTAGAAATACACAATTAAATAAATAATATTAAAACATACTAATTCTTACCAGGTTACTTATAATTTATACTCTTTTTATATAAATATACTTAATTCTCACATCACTCATTGACATAATAGCTTTTTTTTTTTTGTCTCCACTTACTTAAAGATGAGAAAACTAAAACACAGAACGGCCAGTGACTTGTCCGTCTGGTCTCTGGCCCCTCACATTCTAGTGGGTGCCAGGGATAGTCTGAACATGGATTTTTTTTTTTTTTTTTTTTTTTTTTTTTTTTTTTGAGACGGAGTTTCGCTCTTGTTACCCAAGCTGGAGTGCAATGGTGCAATCTCGGCTCACCGCCACCTCTGCCTCCTGGGTTCAGGCAATTCTTCTCCCTCAGCTTACTGAGTAGCTGGGATTACAGGCACGCGCCACCATGCCCAGCTAATTTTTTGTATTTTTTAGTAGAGATGGGGTTACACAGTGTCGACCAGGATGGTCTTGATCTCTTGACCTCGTGATCCACCCATCTTGGCCTCCCAAAGTGCTGGGATTACAGGCTTGAGCCACTGCGCCTGGCCTGAACATGGATTCTGTTTTCTACTTAACCACTACTAAATATCTGTGTTTAAAAGAAATGAATAAATAAATATATCACCTGTAGTTTTCTCACACCAACAAAAACCATTTGTAACTTTCTGCTAGGACAAAAATCAGAACCACTTATATACTTACCAGTGAAGTCTGGGCGTGGTGACTTATGCCTATAATCTCATCTCTTTGGGAGGTCAAGGCAGGTGGATCACCTGAGGTCAGGATTTCGAGACTAGTCTAGCCAACATGGTGAAACCCCATCTCTACTAAAAATACAAAAATTAGCTAGGCATGGTGGCAGGCACCTGTAATCCCAGCAACTCAGGAGGCTGAGGCAGGAGAATTTCTTGAACCCAGGAGGTGGAGGTTGCAGTGAGTGGAGATCGCTCCACTGTACTCCAGCCTGGGCAACAGAGCAAGACTCCATACACACACACACACACACACACACACATATGCCTATACATCAGTGAATAACTTGTTAAATAATTTTGTCAATGAAACCTATAAATCTATAAATCAAGATACTACAAAATTATGTAAAAATGAATCATATTGATATGTATTTATATATAAATACGTTAAAGTTATAGTGAGAAAATTGCAGAGTTTAGAACAAGGTGACAAAAAGGCTGCCCAACTGCCAAATTCAACCTGAAGCTCACTTTATTGTGACCCTTAGTCTAATAATTGTTTTTCCACTTTTAAAACCTTGTTAAAAGAAAAGAGAGGAAAATGTGACAGGGACTTACTATGACCACCAAAGCCTAAAATTTGCTAACTTTAGAGGAAAAGTGTGTTGACTTCTGATTTCATGGGTTGAATTAGCTTCCATTGCATTTAAGCAAAACAGAACATGTATGTACCTGCACATACACAGAGAGGGACACCCATTAATTCAACAATCTGAACTTGATAGAGTACCATCCCAATAGTTTATCTCATCCACCAACTGTAACTACAGCTTATCAAGTCTCCTTCTTCCTTGCATAGAATCTATGGTTTTTCAGTGTGAAAACATCCCATCTTGGGTAGGTCTTCCCAACCTTTGGGTTCACAAATAACCTTGGGACTAAAGGGAAGGGACCGTCATCTGCTCGTTTTCTTCTACCCTCTCAGTCCAATAATAAAACCAAACAAAAAGTCTTCAATCCTTCCTCTTCTGAGTCTAGTCCTCTGGAGTTGTGACTTGGATATGACTTAAGAGAGATGACAAAAACTTCCTCATAGCCAACTAATATGACCCAATGAAATGTCCTGATAAACCTCCATGTGCCGTCTTTGCAGAAACCACACGTAGAAGTACTTGGCCTGCCTCTGACGGCCCTTGCTGTAGGTGGCCTCCTTGGAAACAGTGATTTTACATAAGTGGTACATGTGGTTTGCGGAGATGGAAAGGTGTTCGGTTTTAACCTTGCTCTTTTTGCCACCAAGGACTCCTTCCTAAGAGGAGTTATATTCCTTTTGATTCCTGCCTAGGAACTCAAAACCCCCCTGCAGTAGCCCATGGCTTCTCTCACTTCCGTTTTCCTTTGTGATCCAGGTATTTTATTGAAAAATGAAAACAAGGGTGGGTCCATTGACATTCCAGTACAATGTAAGATCAAAGACAAGAGAAAGTAGGTACTGAAGGTGGGGATGGAAAGGGTTTGGAAGACTAAAAACTAACATCTGCTTAATAAATGTTAGAAGAAAAGTATGCCAGAAAAAGAAGAGGATCTGTTGGAAAAATGCAAAAGAAAACCTAATAATTTTGATTGTCAATGCTGATTAAATATTTTTAAATTAACCTTAAACTTACTTACTAGAAAATAATATTTTTGAAAAAAAACCTTTGCATCATTTAAAAATGTATTCAGCACTGAGATGTTGGTCATAAGTACAGTGACTCTACGCCTTGATATGCCTGGGTTAGCCCCAGTTCAAACACGATATGCCAGAATCTTCCAGTATCTTATCCACTTTAGAATTTAATATTCAGAAAATTTTTAAAAATAGTCTTCTGGCTACACATGTACGGTCACCTAATTCTAGGCAAAAGAAAGACTTGATTACCCCTATCACATTTTGATAAAACCAGGATGAGAGCAAGGCAGGAAGTTTTGGCAATGAAAAGTTCACAACATGAGTTCTGAAACTAATCTGAGTTGTAGTCAGTGGACAGAAAAGGAGATTAGTTTTTAGTAGAAAATATTACAAGACTAGAGTCAACGTGGACAGTGAAAACTCAAGCATGAGAATTTACATATCCTGTTGTGATAAATTACTGAGACATTTTCTTCCCGACAAGTGGAGTTAAAAAAATTATGAAAGAAATACGGATGGTTATACTTCTGGAGTGATGTTTTCCATTTCGATTTGGTGACTGCTTGTATCAAAATCATCTGATGTGTTTAAAATGAATGAGTCTCAGAGCAGAGCCATTGGATCAGAATCATCTATAAGTGAATGGACCCAGAAATCTACAGTTTTAACAAGCCACCTGTGTGACGCTGTGTGAACATTGGCATCTGCTATGCCACAGGGACGCTTTAAAATTTTCTGGAGAGGATAGAAATATCAAATCACTATTATGATCACAACTTCTAAAAATTTATCAGAGTTCTGTATTGGGTTAAAAAAAGAAAAATTAAACAGGGGATTGTGTTTTCAAGGAGGTAGAGTGATGAATTTTATACACTCATAAGTCTTTTTAGTACCATTACGAAGAACTTCAAAACATGTTGAAAATTAAAAGTGTCCCATCAATTTATTCATGTTAATATACATTTTGAAAACATAAATCTATTTATATCTGTCAGTATCTTGTTTCCAATATTAAATAATAGAACTCTCAAAGTACATTTTTTGTCTATAACATGTTTAGTTTTTAACATGTATGCAAAAAAAAAGACAAAGCATCAATATTTTTTTCTCCCTACCAGCATTGATCACCAGAGATTTTAGGGGAAAATAAAAGCTGCTAAATATAGTCTTGTCTTTTGTCTATTATCTGTTTACATTTTTAGGGAAAGAAATCACTGCATATTTTATAAGTTAATGTAAATCTAATTTCTGGCCAGGCGCAGTGGCTCACGCCTGTAGTCCCACCACTTTGGGAGGCTGAGGCAGGCGGATCACGAGGTTAGGGGTTCGAGACCAGCCTGGCCAGCATGGTGAAAATTCATCTCTACTAAAAATATAAAAAATTTAGCTGGGCATTGTGGCAGTCGCCTATAATCCCAGCTACTTGGGAGGCTGAGGCAGGAGAGTTGCTTGAACTGGGAGGCGGAGGTTACAGTGAGCACCCCAGCTTGGGCAATGGGGCACTCACTCTCAACAACAAAAGAAAATCTTTTCCAATCTCAAATATAATTCTATGGGTATCTATTAAAAATGTGTGCTAACATGTGTTCAAGAAAAGCCTCTAGAAAATTTAGAGCTAAGAATAATTATAGTTAAAAAAATATGTCTACATTTCTCAAAGAGTTAAACATAGCAATTTCACCTCTGGGTATATAGTGCAAATAACTGAAAGCAGGTATTTAAACAGATATTTGTGTCAGTGTTTTTAGCAACATTATTTATAATAACCAAAAGATTGAGACAACTCAAATATCCATCAGTGTATAAATGAATAAGCAAAATGTGGTATATACATGCATTGTAATATTACATAACCTTAAAGAGTATTCTGACACATGCCACAACATATATAAACCTTAAACATTATGCTAAGTAAAACTAGCTTGACAGAAAAGGACAAATCACTTCTAATTCCCGTTATTGCAGATACCTAGAGTTGTCAGATTCATAGAGGCAGAGAGTAGAACGGTGGTCGTCAGAAGCTAGGAAGAGGTGAGAGTAGGAATTATTTTTTAAAAGGTACAGAGTTTCAGCTGGGAAAACTAAATGAAAGTTCAGTGATGGGTAGTGAGGATGATTGTGTAACAATGCGGATGTACTTTATTCCAATAAACCGCATACCTAAAAATCATTAATTTTAATTCCAGAAAGTGTCCCATCGCTTTATTAATCAATTAATCAAATTGAAATTAAAATGGTAAATTTTAATCATTTTTAGGTAAACAGTTTATTGGAATAAAGTATGTATATATTACCACAATAAGAGTAATATTATTCTCCCCAAATATATCTAAGATCAGTAATATGTTTCCAAATCTCTTTCAACATGTTATTGAAGCTCTCTTGCCCCTCCGGACTGTGAAAATGTGTCTTAGCCTCCAATTCTAGGCACTGGAGAAGTTCTCATTGCTTCCATTGCCCCAGAGCTCAGCAAACTCCCCTAGAGAGCAGCTGCTGGTAGAGCATGTATCTCTAGAACTTCCCCTTTCCCTTGTTCATGCAAATGTGTGATCTCATCTCTTCTTCAATATCTTTTCTCTTAAAAACAAAAACTTATTTTAGGCTCAGGGGTACCCATGCAGGTACTAACCCCCAGTGGCTCAGAATGTGACCTTATGTAGGCATAGAGACATTGCAAATATAATTAAGTAAGATGACATTTTTTTTTTTTAATTTTTATTGCATTATAGGTTTGGGGGTACATGTGCAGAATGTGCAAGATAGTTGCATAGGTACACACATGGCAGTGTGCTTTGCTGCTTTCCTCCCCTTCACCCACACTTGGTATTCATCCCCAGGCTATCCCCCCCAGTCCCCCCCCCGCTGTCCCTCCCCCATTTCCCCGCAACAGTCCCCAGTGTATAGTAGACCGCCTCTCTGTGTCCATGTGTTCTCATTTTTCTCACCCACCTATGAGTGAGTATATGCGGTATTTCTTTTTCTGTTCTTGTGTCAGTTTGCTGAGAATGATGTTCTCCAGATTCATCCATGTCCTTACAAAGGACACAAACTCATCATTTTTGATTGCTGCATAATATTCCATGGTGTATATGTGCCACATTTTCCCAGTCCAGTCTATCATCGTTGGGCATTTGGGTTGGTTCCAGGTCTTTGCTATTGTAAACAGTGCTGCAATGAACATTCGTGTGCATGTGTCCTTATAGTAGAACGATTTATAGTCCTTTGGATAGATACCCAGTAATGGGATGGCTGGGTCAAATGGAATTTCTATTTCTAGGTCCTTGAGGAATCACCACACTGTCTTCCACAATGGTTGAACTAATTTACACTCCCACCAACAGTGTAAGAGTGTTCCTATTTCTCCACATCCTCTCCAGCAGTAAGATGACATTTTAATGGAGTAGAGTGAGCCCTTAAACTACTGGGATCAGTGTCCAGGTAAGAAGAGAAGAGACACAGATATACAGAGAGACACACAAAGAGGAAGGCCGTGTGAAGACAGAGACTGGGATTGGAGTGATGCTGCCCGGGAACAGGAAGCACACAGAGCTCCAGCAACCTGAGGAGGTAGGAAGGTGGGAAGGATCTTCCCCCATGGGCCTTTGATGTTGGACTTCTGGCCTCCAGAACTGGGGAGGGTTAAACCGATGTTGTTATGTAGGTAAACTCTGTCAGGGGGGTTTGATGTACAGATTATTTTGTCACCCAGGCACTAAGTGCAGTACCCAATCCTTCATCCAAAGTCTTCCTAAGCATGCTAGATCTTTCTTAAGATTTGCAGGAGGAAATTGCAATACACAGAGATGATGGGTACAGGAAGTTACATCAGAGCATTTAACTCAGACAACTGTGTGTTCAGCCCTCTGATTCTGTACGGCCATTTCTGGCCTCATCTCTGGCACAGATTTCTCTCTGTTCAGCCTTGCCTACATGCAGAGGGCCTCCCCTTCTTCCTCTCTCATTCCTGCTCTTCTCTTCCTTTTCAGGACAAACCCAACAAATTACTCTTCCTGCCTCTGCATCTAATCTCTTCCTTCCTGCCGGCATCTGTGCCTGGCAGGACCTCCGCACACAGCAGCGGGGATTCACCAAGGTGAATCCCCAGAAAGGTGCTAATGTCATCACATTTTCTATACAAATTTATATATCAATTATTAGTGTCACAGGGGGCACAAACTCTCATGTAAAAATTATAATGAATATTGGCTTTTAAATATGGAGAAACATATTTACATGTAGGTATGTTTTTGTCTTTAAATAAATGTCAACATTTCCATCAAACAAATTAATCCACTCTGCTAAAACTGGACTGTGGGAAAATTAAAAAAGAAAACTTGATTTCTATCTGCTTTTTTCTTGTATGGAACTTTACATCACCCTACAATATAGTTTAAAGATTTTGTAGCCTCTCCTGTCAAACTGTGTATAGAGGTTCCTTCCCAATCTAAGCTTGAAGAAAGAGGGCAGTGGTGGCAGCACCTCGTTAGAGCTGGAAACCGGGGTTAGGAGGTAGCCTTGCCCCTACACATTTGTGGGTACTTAACGTTTTGCATATGGACTTAGGAGTTCCCTGGGAAAAAGTAATTATGTCTGTCCTAAGGTTGTCAGAACAAAATTCCACAAACTGAGTGGTTTAAAACAATATCTGTTTAACCCTCCCCAGTTCTGGAGGCCAGAAGTCCAACATCAAAGGCTCCTGGGGGAAGATCCTTCCCAGCTTCCTACCTCCTCAGGTTGGTGGAGCTCTGCGTGCTTCCTCTCCCCTGGGCAGCACCACTCCAATCCCAGTCTCTGCCTTCACACGGCCTTCCTCTTTGTGCGTCTCTCTGTATATCTGTGTCTCTTCTCTTCTTACCTGGACACTGGTCCCAGTAGTTTAAGCGCCGATCCTACTCCATTATGATGTCATCGTAACTAATTATATTTGCAATGTCTCCATGAATCGTAACTAATTATATTTGCAATGTCTCTATGAATCGTAACTAATTATATTTGCAATGTCTCTGAATAAGGCCACATTCTGAGCCACTGGGAGTTAGAACATATCTTTTTGGGGGAACACGATTTAAGCCATAACAGTATTCATAGCTAGGCTTCTGATAGAAAGACAGGCCCAGAAGACTGGGGTGCCAGACCGGGGGAGGAAGGCAAGGCTGGAGGAAGCGCCCAAGCCTCTGAGTCACTCCCAAAGATAGTCCCTGAGCTTGAGAACATCGTGGGCTACGTCTGATCATTCAGAAAAATAGGCACCCAAATTTATTTTAAGCTGCACATTCTGCTAGGAGTAGATAACTGGAGATGAGAAAGCAGTGTTTGGGAAAAACTCCTGCTTCATAACACGAAAGGTTTGGAGATGATATCTCCTTACAAAAGAGAAAAAAACTAAAGAAAAAGAAAAGAATAATAAAGTTAATGGTGGCATGTCAAGAAACAGAGGGAGCCCAGCAATGGTGTGGCTTTGTGACACCAAAGCCTCCCAGGCAGCCAAGTGGCATTAAAGCCAGGGCTGGGTGAGGGGAAACCTCTGGGCACATCTGCAGGGATTAGGTGAGCCGGCTTTGCCACAAGCCAAGAGCTGGACTCCTCAGTGAGTCATGAAGGCAGCCATAGATGTCACTCAATAAGATGCAGTTTCCAGTAACCCAACAGGAGGATAGTGTGTTTTGGTTCAGATGTTGATGGAAATTAAATACATCTCAATTACAGGCTGAAAAAGTTTCAAATACTCAAGTTTCTTGAGTACTTGAATTTAAAATTTCTTCTAATACTTCGTAGTTTTTTTAATATAAAAGAAAGGAAATAATGAAAATCAGATCAACTAATGAAGATAATTTGCCAGAATACATAGATTTTTAGGATGATAATAATAATTAACATCATCTTACGGTTGATGAGTCACTTCAACATATGCTGTCTCATTGAATTTTGGAAGGGGAAAGGGCAAAATTTATCATCAGACATATGTATATTTTAATAGGTAGTGTTTATTGAGTATGAAATAAAAGACACTCCTATAAGCATTTTGTATGCATTAATTCATTTAATCCTCACAGTATTTTTATTAGGTAGATATTATGTTTATTACTTTTTTATCATCATGATTATTGTTGTCAAACATAAGAGCAAATCAAAGCAGAGACATGGCAAACACTTGCCCCAGATCACAAATCTGCTCAGATGTTCTTAGAATCCTGCCTGGCCAATGAGAAGACCTGTTCAGAGAGGAGCATTGACCCATAGTGACCCCAACTTGCACAGGCTTCTCCTCACCCCACGAGAAAGCCTGTACAATTATGTTCGTAAGACTTTAAAAGCTTGAGTTTATAAAAATCAACATATGTAAGTGTATAAAATGTTGTTAATCGAGTGTGCATAAACAAAACCATACGAACTTGCAAGCACTTAGGTGAGCATGGAGTAGACAGTAAGCACGGTCGGCATAGTTACATGTGCATCTAACACAAATGCTGTTATGCCTGGAGAACTTTGCTCTGATAATAGATATACAACTGATTCATAGCGTTGTAATGGTTGCACCATAATTTACTCAATAACTGTCACTAATAAATAGGCATGTTGTTTTGGGCCAGCGGAAACAGTGTTGTAGTTACATCACTGTAGTGAGCCACACGTGTTAGCATTTTTGTTTTTTCAGTCTGTGGGATTGCTGAGACAGAGATAACGTTTCTTTTTAGTAGCTTCTAGCAGATTTCATTCTAAAAAAGGAAGTAGCAGTTTATTACCTCACACTATGCATGCATAAAAGGAGTGCCCCCTTTTCCAGACCATACCCAGCACTGAATGTTATAGATATTTTTAATTTTTCATCTATTATGTTAAATTTTAATTATTGTTTTTCTGATATAAGATACTTTGAATACATTTTAAATATAGATTGGCAATTCTTATTTCTCATGTGACTTTTATAACCTAAGCATATATACACATAGATATATATATACATACACATATATATGCACACACATACACACCACACTGGTTTGATTTTCTTTTGTTAAATGATTTGTGGAAAGTTGCTTCAAATTTAAGATTATAAGAATGACATTTTAATATTTCTTATATTAGGAAAAATTAAGTCAAATAGTTGAATAATGCTATATACCTTTGCATAATCTTAATTTTGTCTATATTTTTGTGTTTCTCTGTGTTGATATATATACGTGGTAAAATATATTAACTCACTGCTTCTCAATTAAATGTTCATATCAATCATGTGGGTATTTTGTTCAATTGCAAATGTTAATTCAGTAGTGTTTTAGCCTGTCTTATGTTGCTATAATAAAATATCTGAAACTGAGTAGTTGAGTAAGGATGAAATACTTCTTACAGGTCTGGAGGTGGGGAGGTCCAAGATGGAGGCCTGGCAGGTGTGATATTTGGGGAGGGCCTGGGCTCTGCTTTCAAGAAGATGCCTTATCATTCCTCTTCCCTTGATCTCCTCCAACTAATTAGAATGAAGTATGCTCACAATTGTTTCAAATTACAAACTCCAGAACACATACATTACCTCCCATTCACCTAAATAAGAGCTCAGAACTGTGGAGAGCTTATGGTGTTGCCCACAAATCCCTCTTGGTTTTGAGCACTGTGGGGGCCAGGCTTCCTCATCCACATCTGCATCAACTCTTTCCAGACTGTTCCACAACGTACCTGCCCTGTGCCACTCAACGTCAGGGATTTGCGTGGCATCAGATTGGATAAAACAATTTTAGTTCTAATATAAAGATGACAATAAAAGACCTGTGTGGCATATCTTTTTTTCACTAGTATTTCTGTAAAGCCAAGTATTTGACTTAGTTATTATACCTGGTGCATCGTTGTAAGGGACAGTGTTTCCTGTAAGAATATACTTGCATTTACTTGGTGTTTACTAAGAGGTCTTCTGGTGTGAAAAAGAAGAGACATGTCTAATGGAATGCAGAAGCCCAACTGTGGTAGTCAGCTATTGGACTTCTGGGAGAGAACACTGCACAGAGGTGAAAACCCCAGGTAAACTGAGCCTCGTTTAGCCGAAGAGCCTATCAGTTGAGGCAGATGTTGTTTCTGCAGTTAGAGTTAGGGCTGTTACTGAAGCCCATTCTAGCAGAGTTACTCTAAATATGGAGACCAGAGCCTGGTGCATGAGTTCCAAGTGTTTTTTTTTTTTTTTTTTTACCTGTTTGTGTCATATCAGGAGGCCCAGTTTAACCTGCTGGGAGCTCCTCTTACAAAGCACATCAAAAAACCAAGAAGGTCATCCTCCTTTTCTCTTCCATGTAACTGCTGAACTGCCAAGGCCTGAGTCGCTGGCAGGTGCCTGGGCAGGGATCTCAGAGGAGATTCAGGCTCCAGAGTGACCAGTGTGAAGGGTGGTGTGCCCATCAGAGCTGAGCTGGCTGAAGCACAGCAAACACAACATCGCTTTTTATGTGGCAAAAATGATCTCTATGGACAGGACAGAGTCAGCAAGTGGTAGATAGCAGGGACAAAACTGGTCTGTCATATTCCTTCCAAGTTAATGCTCTTTCTTTGAAAATTGGATTGCATCAAAGCAGTTTCTGGGCCTTCGCCTGTCAGGTGAGTGCTAAAGAGGTGGTAAGGTGGGTGAGTATTGCCCACTGCTTCCCAAGGGTCATCCTAAGCCACAAAACCAACAATGAACCAAATAGTCTCACTTCACAAAGAAAACCCTTCGTCGCTTTATTTTTCCTTCAGTAACCAAGCAGTTGGTATTGCAGACCCTACTGAGGGAGGGGCCTGTGTCCCTGGCATGACACACTAGGTTGTTAGTAGTGGGCTCCTCACAGAATGTGGAGTCTGTGAGTTTAGGTGTGGACAGCTCTCTCACCTCCACATCAGCAGTGACCATCACAATTACCACCGACGGCTGCAGCTTCCTCCTCCTGACCCCTGCAGGACAAGCACATCTCTCCTCTCCCAGAGGTGGGGCCCGTGTCCCTCAAGGAGAGTTGCTGTTCCACCTGTGCTGATGAGGCAGCGAGCCAAAGTGGAGACTCAACAAACCCAAAACAGCTGTTTCACATGCAGTGGTTCAGGCTCTGAGGGATGAACATGGCTTTGACCCAGTCCTCTGTGGCTCAGTGTCTGTGTATCTCAGGGCTGTCCTGGCCCACCCATGGACTCATCCCAAAACAGAGCAGATTTCTATTCTCTCCTCTGCTGGGAATGCCCACAGAACATTCTGGGAAATGTCTTAAACAAATGCACGCATCATAGACTTTAAATTGGAATCATTTTTGTTCTTTTTTTTAAAAATTTTTATGTGTTCTATTTTTTTTTCTAGTTTGCAAAAGCACTATATTTGTTTTAAGTAAAAATGTAAAGGGCTGTGGAAGACTCTCCTGGTTGCCTCCCCTGCAGTCTTCCCCTCCCCACACTCTCGTTTTCCCACTGCCAAGTTCTGCTTCCCACGGCAGACTCTGCAAAAATCCATCCTCATTTTCTCAGCCTTTCTTGGACAAAGTGGTCTGAAAGCTAAAAGGAATACTGCTGAGGGGGGTTGGCTTTTGTCAAAGCCTTGAGAGGCGGAAAGAGAAAGACAGGCAGAGAAAGAGTGAGAGCGCCCTCTCTGCCATTGGACGTCATTACACAGGACAGTGTATTAGGATTCTCCAAAGAAATGGGACCAGGAGGGTACATAGATTTATAAGAGGAGATTTATTAAGGAAATTGAGTCTTATGATTATGGAAGCTGAGAAATCCCACAGTCTGTCATCTGTGACCTAGAGAACCATGAAAGCTGCTGGTGTAGTTCCCTCTGGGTCTGAAAATAGGGAGGGAAGGTCTAAGTCTTAGAATTTGAAGGCCAGAGAACCAGATGCCCTAGTGTCCAAAGGTGGGAAAACACGGATATCAAAGCTCCAGCAGGGAGAGGAAATGCACCCTTCCTTTCCTTCCTGATTGATTTGGCCCTTCAACAGATTGGATGACGCCCAACTGCTTTGGCAAGGGTGATTTTATTCAGTCTACTGACTCAGTGCTAACCTCTTCCTGAAACACTCTTACAGACACAGCCACGAATTATGTTTTACTTACTACTTGGGCACCCCTTAGACCACTCAAGTTGACACATGAGATTAACCATCACAGATGGGATGTCTGGAGAGGGTGGTCACTTTGAAACCCTGAGAACTGTGAGGAAAGAACTTGATTATGAAAGTCAACATACAGAAAAGGTCAGAACAAAGTTCTTTGTCATGAATGTTGTTAGGGTTAGGCTCTTTCTATTTAGGTAGCCTGTTACTTGCAACCGAAAGCCTTCTAACTGATGCATGGGTTCATTGTAACTAATGACATATTGCAAAGATTAAAAAGAAAAGTACTTTGGGAGGCCGAGGCGGGTGGATCACAAGGTCAAGAGATCGAGACCATCCTGGTCAACATTGTGAAACCCTGTCTCTACTAAAAATACAAAAAAAAATAGCTGGGCATGGTGGCGCGTGCCTGTAATCCCAGCTACTCAGGAGGCTGAGGCAGGAGAATTGCCTGAACCCAGGAGGCGGAGGTTGCGGTGAACCGAGATCACGCCATTGCTCTCCAGCCTGGGTAACAAGAGCAAAACTCCGTCTTAAAAAAAAAAAAAAAAAGAAAAGAAAAGTAAAAAGAAAACTCTACTCAAACCCCCAATCCTGTTTCCCAGAGACTGATATTATATTCTTCTGCATAGAATTTAATAGCTGTCCCTATTTTCCTTTAAACATATATATTCATATATACATGGATATATGGACTTGTCTCATTGTTCTTATGAAACAGTACTATTCTATACACATTATTCTGTCATTTTCTTTCTCAGATCATATGGCTATGCCTCAAGGTCACAAATGCAGAGATAATCACTTTCAAATACCTTCATACAATTCCATCACAGAAATTTAATGGAGATGAACATGTCTTCAAGCATTTCCACACTGACGGACAGTAAGGCTGCTGTAGGTTAGGGCTCTGCAAATATTGCCTTAACAAATATCATTATGCAGATATTCTTTTATCCAATAATATCTATAGGAGAGTTTCCCAAGAATGGCATTGCAGAATCAAAAGTGTGCATTTTCCATTTTAATATTTATTGACTTTAAGGAGACTGTACTCAACAGAAGGAAGCCTCATGATCTTCCTGGATTATATAGATGTATCTGTGAGTACCAGGGGCAGAATCGATCTCTTCCTTATATGGTTTTCAGTGTCTCCTTGCAAACACTAGCATTTAAGAACCATTGCAATGACCATACCTATTGCTATCAGTCATCATCATTCATTACCTTTTTTGAATCAACCATAGGAATAAGTTTACTTTTAAGACTTACAATAACCCTATTGATAGCTCTATATTTTAAAATGTCCAGTGTCACATAGCTAGTAAGAAGTAAACCCAGCATTTCAGACCGACTCTATCCCGTGTCAGCGCTCATTCTTCCTTGATGATTTGCATGTGCTCATATGCAAATGATACACCATAGCTCTAAAGCCACAGTTTTTCCCTCCCTCAAGAAAGGCCACCTCTCACAACAAATACTAAAGATAGATCGATGTCTTAAGAGGCATGGACTGAAAACTGTAAGAAATGTAGTTTCACAGAATGAAAGAACATTGGATTCAAAGATAGGAATCAAAGTTTAATTCCAGGCTCATCAGCAAGTAGTTATTGAAAACTGCCAATCTTTCCTTTCATATACGTGTGTAATTATGTACATATAGAAATGCGCATAATTATGTCCTTATTTGGAAGATGTAATTTGGAAAATGTATGTAATTATACTTTTCTGACAACCTCCTGAGGTTGCTATGAGGAAAAATTGAGATAACACATTTAGAAGTACATTGCAAATTATAGGGCTAAATTAAAAGAGGATATATTACTTCTATTATTCCCTCTTAAATTAATTTATTTCTAAATTCAGTACACAGAAATAATCTTCAAACAAATTATCTGATATATTAATATGATACTATTGAGCTAGCATCTTATTGTGTTATTATATATGTTGGTTTTCAGTCAATCACAACTCTTCTGGTCTGAAATTCTCTCAAAATAATTGTCTCGTTGAACTTTCTAGAAGTACTTCAGAGGGATATGTTGGACTCTTCGCATAACAATACTGTTTCATAGAATGCAATAGTGAATTCTATCTGTAAATTTATTAAAACAATCTTCTGAAAGGCACTTTCTGAAGGACTAGACTAATAATAACATAGCGTACAAAATGTTAATGGATTGGCCCGATGCAAGAACAACATAAATACTTGGAAGCACACACGAAGTCATCTCCTGTGCACAGAAGTAATGCAAATTAACACATTTCATGAAATACAAATTGACCTTTTTCAATGTGACACAGACAGAAAATATATTCTTTGAGATCAGCTCTCTCCGCAAAATATTTGGTGAAAAGATAGATGTTAAGGCAATTTTGGAGTCATCCTAAACCTCAGTGTTCTTCTTTGAATTATATGATACAATGGCTACTTCACTCTGGTGAAAGGGATTAGTAAAATTTGATATACTTTTATTATTATTATTTTAGCTGCTGTCCCAGAACAGGAGTTTAGCAAATAGTATCCTTATTCTCTTATTCCCTCTATGTAATGTACAACTCATAAATTATTATGTACTACTTGTTATTATCAGCATGATATGCTTATGATCTACAATCTAGGAAAGCATTATAAGACCTTGAACACCTGTTTCTGATTTAGCTAGAAGTTGTGAACAAATTTTCTCTGTTTAATATTTTATTTTTGACTTAGGAAAATTACTAGCTTCACTTTAAGATTAAATGAAAGACTGAGAATCTCAGCAGGAACAGACTTAGGTAATGAAAAAAGACGAAAAATCTTACATTTAACTCCAGTGTTCTTGTATTTCTTAAATATTACAAGATTTGATATAAAAAATTCAACATTAAAACCTATAAACCTAAAGGCTGGGCGCGGTGGCTCACGTCTATAATCCCAGCACTTTGGGAGGCCGAGGCCGGTGAATCACGAGGTCAAGAGATTGAGACCATCCTGGTCAACAAGGTGAAACGCCGTCTCTACTAAAAATACAAAAATTAGCTGGGCATGGTAGTGTGCTTGTAATCCCAGCTACTTGGGAGGCTGAGGCAGGAGAATTGCTTGAACCCAGGAGGTGGAGGTTGCGGTGAGCCAAGATCTCACCATTGCACTCCAGCCTGGGTAACAAGAGAGAAACTCTGTCTCAAAAAAAAAAAAACTATAAACCTTTTGAAAGAATTAGCTGCTAAAATAGCCAGATGTATTGATTTTTATTTGCTTTTTCCAAGAGGTTGTCATGATTTATTCTTATTTACTATGCTGGGTATTGTGCTTTCCCATGGAGAGTGATCAAAACAGCCTGATTTGCATATTTTCAAAACTACCTGGACCAAACTAATGTGATTTTAATTTACTAACAGTTTAAATTATTCTATGTTAAATAAAGTTTTTAAAACTAAATACAAAGGAGAACGAGTTCAAAGAAGTCAGCTGGCCTTGGTGATCATGCAAGCCTCACCCTCCACACTTCTCCATCTGCCCACGTGCCTAAATACTACTTCTTCCCAATATTCCTCACCTCCGTACTCTTTCTCTCACAGATGCTAAAAATCTCACCAAGATTATGAAAAGTTGATATTATATCTCTGCAACCCTGGTGTAGCAATTAAATGTTTGACAAAATTAAATGTTTTGATTTATAAGTGATTATAGATGACTGAAAGAATCAAATTAAAATTTTTTTAGTTAAATTATTCCTTTTGAAAAAGTTAATGTTAAACCTTGTAAAACCAGGTGTGCAAAATAGATTTAAAAAACTTAAGTATCTACATGGATTGCCTGAGGTAGAATGACCAGGTCATGTTTCTGTGTGACTTTCATACAACATCCTGACTGAAAGCTCTCAACGTTTTATTTCCTGTGACTGAAATGATCAGTGCTTGATAACGGAAACACACTTTGATTCTAATGGTGCTGATATTGCTATTTCTGGAGTTAACTATAAACGCCAATCACTAAGAAGCCACAGACTGAAACTTGCCATCAATTAAAAAAATAACAAAAAAAGCAACAAAAAATAAACTTTCTTCAGGAGCCCTGGAAACGTTTTTAAAAATACTGAAATGGAGCAATTGGGTTACCAGAGATTATTTTGGAAGTTTTGTGCCCTCTTTTTAATTTATTTTTATTTTTGTGGAACTTTTGTATCCTTTCTGGTTCTTTCAATTACGTAGGAATAAATTAAAATGTACCCCATGTTAAAAACTTAATCAAATTGTGGCTTATTGATAAAGCACATCTAGATTTGTTTTCACTATATTTTATGAATAACAATAAAGATATCCTTGAAGTTAGAAATAGAGAAACTGCTTTGCTTATTGAAATTCATAATATTGATGATTGAAAAGTATTTTTTTGTTTGGTTGGTTTTTGAAGCAGAGTCTCCCTCTGTAGCCCAGGCTGGAGTGCAGTGGCATGATCTCAGCTCACTTCAACCTCTGCCTCCTAGATTCAAGTGATTCTACCACCTCAGGCTTTCTAGTAGCTGGGATTACAGGCACCCACCACCACACTCAGCTAATTTTTGTATTTTTAGTACAGACAGAGTTTCACCCTGTTGACCAGGCTGGTCTCAAACTCCTGACCTCAAGTGATCCACCTGCCTTGGCCTCCCAAAATGCTGGAATTCCAGGCATGAGTCACCACACCCGGCAAAAGTTTTGAGTCATAGTTTATTGTCTGTTTAATAATTGATTCTAACAATTTGATGGTAGTTATGTAGAAAAAGGAAGAGAATTAACTTTCAGTGATTTGATCCTTTCAACAGAGATCATTATGATTTATAATTGACATAACTGCACATGGGAACCCAGTGCTTCTCCCTTTTCTATTTTTGCTGGAAAGACTGTTGCCTTAGGTTTTATGCAGTGACACCTGAGTCTACTACCTGTCCTCATGGTGGCTCTGTGAATTAGGGATGACAAAGTCATCCACATTTGAATGGATGAGATGGAGGTGCAGATGATTTGCACAGGGCTAAGTAGCTAATTAGCAATGGTGATGGGATGAAAACTATGCATACTGCCTCACTGAGTTCAAGATCTTCTCACTCGAAAGATCATCATGCTTTGGCTTCTCAGAGGATACAGCAGCTCTGGCATGAGGGAGATATCTGTTTGCTAGCAAAACAAATATGCATTGTAATAACATGATAAATTCTAAAATAATTTATACTTTTTTACAGCACGGGCATTGATATGAAATGTAAGAATACCTAAATAAAACAAAACAAGATTTCGTTGCATTAAAAGTGGTATATACGAATAGGATTGATCACCAAAAATATGATCAGATTTAGTATTCGACACAGAAATGGAGACAGCAAGGTTAAATGTGCAGATTAGTCAGAGCAGTGTTCAGGCAGAGGTAGTGCCTGAGTAGAGGGATTACATAACAAGGCTCAGGCAGCCCCTCTGTCTGACATCTTACCCAGTTCCTTCCGATCACACACCTAACACGTAATATGCAGACATCCTGAAAGACTCCATGACCTGAAAAAGTCACAAAGCTGCTGGAAGACAAACTCAGAATCACAAACGTGAGTTGTAATGTAATAGAGATTTTAACCATGATTATTTACTTAGACCAATAAGATAACATAGCTTTTTGTGAATCAACATGATTTCTTACTTGATTTTACTTAAGTTATATAAAGATCATTATTCAAATTGAGAAGATTTTTAGTCTTTAGTATTACTTCAAATAATAATTCAGAATTTTTCTTCAATTTATAGAAATTTATATAAATTTTTCTTCAATTTATACGAATCTTCCCTGTAGCTATCTATAACCTGTAAACCAAATTATTACATCCTATATGACATCATGGATTCTTTTTTTTTTTTTTAACATTTTGCTTGTAAGGTCTTTTTTCTTCCACAGTCTGTGCTCAGGCATTTCTGAAATGAAAAGTGAAGATGTTTTAACATTTTAAAAATATATACCTTACGCACTTCCTAAAGGGCTTCTTGACTACCAAAAAAGGCAATATTGCTTAAGACAATGCATGTGAAATCCTGAGACATTTTCCTCCTTGCTGGAAGAATTCACTTTTCACGTTTTAAGTCCATGACAGCAGTGTTTGCTGAATGCCTGTTGTGTGAAAGGCACTCTAGGAGCTGTGGGAGACTACAGTGATAAATCAGGGAAAATCCCTGTCCTCAAAAAGCTCTCACTTGGCATGAAAATTCCGTGAGTGCTATCGTGTAACTGGATGTTCAAGTTTAGAAGAGGAAGAGATGACTTTCTGGCTTTGGTGCTCTGTGAAGTCTTCATCAGGAAAGACACATTTAAACTAGGAATGGAAAGGTTTCAAGTACCACATTAACAGGTGACAGTAAAGGCTCTTAATCATGTTACACCCCGAACTTAGCACAGTGTTTCACAATATAGCGCACACTTGACAATTATTTCTGAAATAAGTGAAAGAAGAAATAAGTGAATAAACATAGAGGTGTATATTGAAAAAAGACAAAGTAATGGATTCTGGTTTTCTAAAGCATTGGTATTTTCACTGTCGCCTAAAAAGCAAAAAAAAAAAAATTATAAAATGAAACACCTATATGCTACATGGACTCTGACTTTTGTATGTTTTTCTCACAGAGAAAACATTTGTTTTGTGTTTTTTTATTGAGTCAAAAAGGATTAAAACTTGTCTTCCATTCTTAAAAATGTTCAGTGATAAATAGTTCTCCTTAAGTCCATCCATTACTAAAATCTCAGAGAACTGAAATCAGTGTGACACTTTCATTCATTCATTGTTTACCAGCTTTGTCTCTGGTTACATAATGTACAGATTATACATGCCACTTTCTTCTTCGAGCTTGAGTTCACTAGGAGAGACAGACAAACACAACCAAATCGTAACAGTTGTGACAATAGCAAAACTCAGTCCTAGACACTCTAGAGAAAAAAAAATGAAGGGAAACTGCACAACCCTGGGAGATAATAGTAGAAGCTTTTCAGAAGTGTAAAACGTACAGATTCAAATTATAAGTAGCTATTAAATTGTTAAAAGCCAATAAAAGGGAATTCTAAGCAGAAAGGATATATGTACAAAGTCTCAGTTATAATACAGAATAAAGGAATTGAAGACAGGATGGAAAGTTTAGGAAGATGGGGTTAGGGGAAATGAGGCCTTGTGAATCATGTTATCCTCAGCAATTCTATTTGAAATTGAAACTGAAATAAAACTTTATATTAATAAAAGTAAATCTATATTATTTTGCTTTAAAGCAGCAATTAGTAGATTTTTTTTTGTAAAGATCCAGATAATAAATACTTTAGGTTTTCCTGTTCACCTATGATCTGAATTTCATTCCTTCTTTATTATTTTATTACTGTTAGTATGTCTTACAACCCTTAAAATACATGAAAATCATCTTACTTTCCATAGAAAACAGGCTAAGAACCAATTTGGTTTGCAGACAGTAGGGTGGTAAGTCCTGCTTTGGAGGATCATAGCTATATGGTGTTTCTAAAATGCTGAGGTTTTTGCTAGGTGTCTCTAGAACTTGCCTCTCTCCCTCTTTTCTCTCCCTCCATCTATTCCCGCCCCTTAGTCTTGGAACACACACTGCTCCTTATGGCATATGTGATCATTGCTTTTCCTGAGCTACTAAAACTAATGACCACTATATTTTATCCTTGTTTATACATCCAAGCAAACTGAAATTTTTATACGAATACTTTTTCCAAAAGTAACAATGTTCATCTTGATATTTTGTGATTTAACTCCCCAAATCACGAGGGGTCCTGGAAATTCTTTATTGCCTTCTACAATGCTGTCTCATCTTTCTGGTTTCATCTTTGCCCTAAGGAAGGCACTTGGCCAATTTCTATCTTCCATTGCTCCTCTGTCATCAGGAGACCTATGAACACATCTTTATATTCTCCAATTTTTTGTAGTCCTTCCCACTCCCTCAAGTGTTAGCTTATGACTAAATAAATGTGTGACAGAAGTTGTTAGCCATATAGGCTTGGAGTTCTTACAGATGTCCAATATTGTCTTCTAGCTACATGACTGGAGTAAGCTGAAGTTGTTAGCCATATAAGCTTGGAATTCTTACAGGTCTCCAATATTGTCTTCTAGCTACATGACTGGAGTAAGCTGAAAAATCTTTCCTGGCTGCCATCATTCCATGTATAAAATTGGGATAGTCATAGTGGACTTCTGGATAAGTGATGGGAATTTATCCAGAATTCAGGATTCTGCTGGGAATTTCAGGTCCCAGGTGGAAGCACAGAGGCACAAGAAGAAAGAAAGAACAAAAAAGTAAGTAAGTCTGTGGGTAGAAGCTAAACATTTTTTTTTAATCTTTAGTGCTATGTTATAGTGAAAATCATAATGTCTTATTAAGCTGAACATCCACTCCTATTAAATGCATATGAGCATGTAAGGAAGAAATTAGACTACATGGGGTTAAAGTGTTTTTATATCAAGAAATTTCCTGGCAGAGGTAAAGTATCTGCTTTCAATAACATTAACAACATTAATATTAGATGCGATAAATTGAAAATGAAATCTTTAGAGTGATCTCTAAGAAAACAAAATGCATAAATAACATACTGAGACAGACAAAGTAAACACATTAAGAAACACTACAGCAATCAAAAAAGGTAGAGGAGAAAATGAGAAACACAAAATATTTGTGACAAGGTTCTACTCAAATATATCAGTAATTGTATGAAACAAAAAATAAACTAGACAATTTAATTAAAAGATAGATAATTTTAACACAGTCAAAAAGAGCAACCCCACCCCCAAAGTAGCTGCTAACACAAGACAGATCTTAACATATAGAATTCAGAAAGCTAAAAGTAAAAAGTAAAGAATGAAGATATGACATAAAATTATGCAATTTCTAAGAGAAATACTTAAATGTGAAGACATAGATTGAAAGTAAAGGAATACAGAAAGCATATTAGGTTACACTAACCAAAGGAAGTGAAAATGATGTTAGTGTCAGACAAAGCAGACTTCAGAACAACAGAAATTACTGGAGAAATGAGAAGCGTTGTTTAATTATTTAGGAGTTAACTTTCTAAAAATACACAGTAACAGAACGTCAAAACATTTGAGGAAAAAAACTGATAAAACTGCAAGGAGAAATAGACAAATCCATTGTTACAGATGGTGATTCCAGCATTTCTGTACCAATAATCGATCGATTCAGCAGGCAGAAAATCAGTATGACTATGATTGACCTGAACAGCACTTATAGAAACAACGGGAGAATACACAGTTTTCCTGGGCTACCATGAGCCATCCATATATTGAGCCTTAAAACACATGTTAACAAATTTAAAGGATTAAAAATCATACAAAGTATGCTGTCAGCCCAAGTGTGGAACTGAATTAGAAATCAGAATAAAAACATTTAAAAGTACTCAGATATCTGAAACAATGATGGAATACTTATGAATATGACATGGATTGAAAAACAGCTCTCAAAACATTAAGTACATATTTATGTGTATAAAATAAATTAAAATGGAAATATTAAATCAAGTTATATGGAATGCAATGAAAGCAGTGCTTAGAAGAAAATGTATAGCTTAAAGTTTGAGTCCATATATTCTTTTTTAAAATGTAAAACCTGCAGGCTTCTACTTTTGGAAATCAGAGAAAGAAAAGCAATGCAAGTCTGATGCACAGAGAAAATTTTTTTAAAAATACAGCAGAAATTAATGAAATTGAAATAAATTAATAAATAAAATCAATTAAACCAAAAGCTGATTCTTGAAGTAAATTAATAAAACTGACGAACATTCAAGGAAAAAATAAGAAAAAGATAAAAATTAATAATATACATCACTGCCAATATTCTATAAACATTAAAAATGTAATAATATGCTATTATGAAAAACTGTACGAACACCAATTGAAAACATAAATCAAATATTTTGAAATATACACACTATCAAAACTCACATCTAAAACATGACAAAATTAGAATGAGGCTATATTTATTAATGAAATTAAATCAATAATTAATAGCCTTCCAAAATGGGAAGCACCAGGCCCAGATGATTTCACTGGTGAATTCTGCCAATAAAAAAAAAAAGATATCAATTCCCTACAATGTCTTTCAGAAGACTGAAGCACAGAGAATACTTCCCAACTCATTTTAAGAGGCCAGTATTACCTAGTACCAAAATAAAAAGCAAAAATATTACAAAAAAGAAAAAATACAAATGCACATCTGTTAGGAATGTAGATACAAAAATCCTCAAATAATATTAGCAAATAGAATACAATAATGTATAAAAATGATATAACCTAGTGGGATTTATTCCAGATATTCCAAACTGGTTTAACATTCAAAAATTAATTAATGCAGTACATCAGATAAACGGGCTAAATGAGAAAAATCATATAATCATATCAACAGATGCAAATAAAGCATTTGGTAAGTCCTACACCTATTCACAATAAAAAATCTCTCAGCCAACTTAGAAAATACCACTACATTGATAAAGAACATCTAAAAAACCCAATGGCATACTTAAGATTAAAAAAAAAAAAAAAAAAAAAAAAAAAAAAACTTGATTTTTTTTTTTAGAATGGGAACAGGGAAAGGATGCTCCATCTCACCACTTCTATTCAGCGTTGTGCTGGAAATCCCATCCCAATTAATGCATGAAGACATGAGAAGGAAATGACAGGTACAAAGATTGAGACCACAGAGACAAACATTAACTATAGTGTCTATGGCTGCAGGCTTATGTGATACGGCCCTAAAGGAAAGGAAATCATCCTGAGATCCTACATCTCAATCGTGGATGGTGAAGCTGAAGACCATAACCAGGGGACCATGTAAATGAAAGCTATTGGAACCCAAAAGGACTGAGTCCGTGAAGCTCTCCTACACAATGGCCACCACGGCAGCCCTTGACTGAATGCCTCTGGACTTTTATCTAGGTTACATCCCTATTATTTTAGGTCTCTATCAGCTATAGAAAAACTTAATGCTAAACAAAAACGTGGAAGAGAGGTTTAGTATTTTTGAAGTAGCCTGCACTTGTTTCAGACATTCTTATACCCTACTTCCAATCTCTTCACTCCATCTCTAGTTACTCCCAAAGCTTCAGCTGCAGATAAAACAAAATGCATAAATAACATGGTGAGAGAGACAAAGTAAACACATTAAGAAACACTATGGCAATCAAAAAAGGTAGAGGAGAAAATGAGAAACACAAAATATCTGTGACAAAGGTCTCCTCAAATATATCAGTAATTGTATGAAACAAAAGTTACTCGCAACCTTCACTGTCTTTGCACAGAACGTAACCGGAGAGTGTCCACATCTGAGCACCCTTGGTGCATGGTGATAGCTGTCTGCCTGGTCTTCTCTGATCTTGTAGCATAATCTGCAACTCAGAAATAGCCATCTTTACCCAACGTGAACAGGAGCCATCAGACACTGTTTCTTACCTTTCCTTGCCTGGACAGTTCTGAGATACTTCATTAAACTTATCAGAAGCTTGCACAAATCTGAGCCCCATTTCCTTAAGGTGAGAGCAAACCCCACACGCACTGTGGTGGTGGTGTTCCCATCTTCCCTGAGTATTTACAGTGGCCTTCGTCTCTGCTGGATGGGAACACTTCTCAAATAACCTGACTCCACAGATGTCTTTAACTTCATTTCTGTCCATTTCAGCCTCATGCTGTGCTTCTTTCTCTTCACGCCTCAGGGTTTCCAGTGCCTCAAGGAAGATGCCTCACCGGGTAAAACCCACGAAGGCTGCTGGTAATAAATGACACAGGACCTGAAAGTGCAGAGAAGTTAATGCCTTGTCCCACCCTTGACCAAGGGGAATAGAAGATACAGAATAGATGTTTTCACTTCTTTTCCTTTAACAGTTCTGAGGTTTATTTCCTAAATCTGCTAAGAAAGTCCCATAGAATTGAGTGTCATTGCCTGTAATATGGACTGACTTGAGAGCAAACCCTTGTGCATTTTCCCTCCTTCCATCTTTCACTCTCTGTCCATGTCTTGTCTCCTGGGACCACTGTCTAAACAAACCACCTGCCTGCAAGCGCTATTATATATCAAGCTCTGCTTAAAGGAGAACCTATAGAAAGTCAGTGTTTGGTATGTGTGGGCTTATTTCACACACACACACACACACACACACACACACACACACACACACACACCTGACTATTCCAACATTAATAATTTTCACTAAGTTGAAAATGATGTTTATCGACATTTTACATAGTGCCAACTCCTAGTTCTACCATTGTGAGATAGAAATGATACCATTTTTTTTAAGCATAGAGCTTACAACTTGAAAGTCACTATTGAAACTTCTCTGAACTCATCGTAGCATGTCCAATTATTTGATCTTATCAATTTTTAATTACATAGCATAATCAGTTTTTTACTTGCTAGTTAGGTTGCCACCACCATTGTGAAACTATGCATAGATGATGCAACTCTAAAATGCAGTGATGGTTCCCAGCCAGTCCACACTACTCCTCTTTAACTCTATCTTCCTTCATTGAACAAACATTTCTGAGCATAAACTATGCCAGTTGCTTTTATCTATATTAACTTGTTTAATTTTTGTGAAATGAAAATAGATATTATTATCTTTGTTCTGAGCCTCTGAACATTCAAGCTCCTCCTTCCACTGTTGAATAAACTCAGACCCAGAAAGCTTAAGTGACTTCCTCGGAATGGCATAGTTAACTTAGATAGCGAATGGAGTTTTATCTCCTTTCTTCTAGTCAGAGTTTATAACGTAAGACCTGTATTTCTCATATTTATCTTAATTTCATATTTTTCTCTGGTAACTCTTCAGCCTACCTTCCTGGAATACTCACAATGTAGTGAATATATAATGATATTAGTTTATAATTTTTTTCTTTTTTTTTGTTATTTAAATTTTTTATTTTCAAGTGAAAATTGAATTTCAGCATTTTACTTCTGAGAGAACATCCTGATGGTTTATATACTTTAAAACACAGTAGAAAAAAACATTGTATTTTTTTTCTAACAGAGTATTTTAAGAGTTATTTTGTTTTGTACAATGGGGAACACATAGGGTATTTTTTTTTTAATTTTTATTGCATTATAGGTTTTGGGGTACATATGCAGAACGTGCAAGATAGTTGCATAGGTACACACATGGCAGTGTGTTTTGCTGCCTTCCTCCCCTTCACCCACACTTGGCATTTCTCCCCAGGCTGTCACTCCCCAGCACCCGCCCCCGTTGTCCCTCCCCCATTTCCCACAATAGACCCCAGTGTGTAGTAGACCCCCTCCCTGTGTCCATGTGTTCTCATTTTTCTCACCCACCTATGAGTGAGAATATGTGGTATTTCTTTTTCTGTTCTTGTGTCAGTTTGCTGAGAATGATGTTCTCCAGATTCATCCATGTCCTTACAAAGGACACAAACTCATCATTTTTGATTGCTGCATAATATTCCATGGTGTATATGTGCCACATTTTCCCAGTCCAGTCTATCATTGATGGGCATTTGGGTTGGTTCCAGTTCTTTGTTATTGTAAACAGTGCTGCAATGAACATTCGTGTGCATGTGTCCTTATAGTAGAACGATTTATAGTCCTTTGGATATATACCCAGTAATGGGATGGCTGGGTCAAATGGAATTTCTATTTCTAGGTCCTTGAGGAATCGCCATACTGTCTTCCACAATGGTTGAACTAATTTACACTCCCACCAACAGTGTAAGAGTGTTCCTATTTCTCCACATCCTCTCCAGCATCTGCTGTCTCCAGATTTTTTAATGATCGCCATTCTAACTGGCGTGAGATGGTATCTCAATGTGGTTTTGATTTGCATCTCTCTAATGACCAGTGATGATGAGCATTTTTTCATGTGTTTGTTGGCCTCATGTATGTCTTCTTTTGTAAAGTTTCTGTTCATATCCTTTGCCCATTTTTGAATGGGCTTGTTTGTTTTTTTCCTGTAAATCTGTTTGAGTTCTTTGTAAATTCTGGATATCAGCCCTTTGTCAGATGCGTAAACTGCAAAGATTTTTTTCCATTCTCATGGTTGCCTATTCACTCTAGTGACTTTTTCTTTTGCCATGCAGAAGCTGTGGCATTTGATTAGGTCCCATTCGTCTATTTTGGCTTTTGTTGCCAATGCTTTTGGTGTTTTGGTCATGAAGTCCTTGCCTACTCCTATGTCCTGAATGGTTTTGCCTAGATTGTCTTCTAGGGTTTTTATGGTGTCAGGTCTTATGTTTAAGTCTTTAATCCATCTGGAGTTAATTTTAGTGTAAGGTGTCAGGAAGGGGTCCAGTTTCTGCTTTCTGCACATGGCTAGCCAGTTTTCCCAACACCATTTATTAAACAGGGAATCCTTTCCCCATTTCTTGTTTTTGTCTGGTTTATCAAAGATTATATGGTTGTAGATATGTTGTGTTGCCTCCGATGCCTCTGTTCTGTTCCATTGGTCTATATCTCTGTTTTGGTACCAGTACCATGCTGTTTTGATTACTGTAGCCTGGTAGTATAATTTGAAGTCTGGTAGTGTGATGCCTCCCGCTGTGTTCTTTTTCCTTAGAATTGACTTGGCTATGCGGGCTCTCTTTTGGTTCCATATGAAGTTCATGGTGGTTTTTTCCAGTTCTGTGAAGAAATTCAATGGTAGTTTGATGGGGATAGCATTGGTTGTGTAAATTACTTTGGGCAGTATAGCCATTTTCACGATATTGATTCTTCCTAACCACCAACATGGAATGTTTCTCCATCTGTTTGTGTCCTCTCTTATTTTGTTGAGCAGTGGTTTGTAGTTTTCCTTAAAGAGGTCCCTTATGTTCCTTGTGAGTTGTATTCCTAGGTATTTTATTTTCTTTGTAGCAATTGTGAATGGCAGTTCATTCTTGATTTGGTTCTCTTTAAGTCTGTTATTGGTGTATAGGAATGCTTGTGATTTTTGCACATTGATTTTATATTCTGAGACTTTGCTGAAGTTGCTTATCAGTTTCAGGAGCTTTTGGGCTGAGGTGATGTGGTCTTCTAGGTATACTATCATGTCGTCTGCAAATAGAGACAATTTGGCTTCCTCCTTTCCTATTTGAATACCCTTTATTTCTTTTTCTTGCCTGATTGCTCTGGCTAGGACTTCCAGTACTATGTTGAATAGGAGTGGTGAGAGAGGGCATCCTTGTCTAGTGCCGGATTTCAAAGGGAATGCTTCCAGTTTTTGCCCATTAAGTATGATATTGGCTGTTGGTTTGTCGTAAATAGCTTTTATTACTTTGAGATATGTTCCATCAATACCAAGTTTATTGAGGGTTTTTAGCATAAAGGGCTGTTGAATTTTGTCAAATGCCCTCTCTGCGTCAATTGAGATAATCATGTGGTTTTTGTTTTTGCTTCTGTTTATGTGGTGAATTACATTTATAGACTTGCGTATGTTGAACCAGCCTTGCATCCCCGGGATGAATCCTACTTGATCATGATGGATAAGTTTTTTAATGTGCTGTTGCAATCGATTTGCCAGTATTTTATTGAAGATTTTTGCATCTATGTTCATCATGGATATTGGCCTGAAGTTTTCTTTTCTTGTTGAGTCTCTGCCAGGTTTTGGTATCAGGATGATGTTGGTCTCATAAAATAATTTGGGAAGGGTTCCCTCTTTTTGAATTATTTGGAATAGTTTCAGAAGGAATGGTACCAGATTCTCTTTGTGTGTCTGGTAGAATTCGGCTGTGAACCCATCTGGACCTGGGCTTTTTTTGTGTGGTAGGCTCTTAATTGCTGCCTCAACTTCAGACCTTGTTATTGGTCTATTCATAGTTTCAGCTTCCTCCTGATTTAGGCTTGGGAGGACACAGGCATCCAGGAATTTATCCATTTCTTCCTGGTTTACTAGTTTGTGTGCATAGAGTTGTTTGTAGTATTCCCTGATGATGGTTTGAATTTCTGTGGCATCTGTGGTGATTTCCCCTTTATCGTTTTTTATTGCATCTATTTGGTTGTTCTCTCTTTTCTTTTTTATCAGTCTGGCTAGTGGTCTGTCTATTTTGTTGATCTTTTCAAAAAACCATCTCTTGGATTTATTGATTTTTTGAAGGGTTTTTCTTGTCTTTATCTCCTTCAGTTCTGCTCTGATCTTAGTTATTTCTTGTCTTCGGCTAGGTTTTGAGCTTTTTTGATCTTGCTCCTCTAGTTCTTTCAATTTTGATGATAGGGTGTCAATTTTGGATCTCTCCACTCTTCTCATGTGGGCACTTATTGCTATATATTTTCCTCTACAGACTGCTATAAATGTGTCCCAGAGATTCTGGTACATTGTGTCTTCATTCTTGTTGGTTTCAAATAACTTCTTTATTTCTGCCTTCATTTCATTGTTTATCCAATCAACATTCAAGAGCCAGTTGTTCAGTTTCCATGAAGCTGTGTGGTTCTGAGTTAGTTTCTGAATTCTGAGTTCCAACTTGATTGCACTATGGTCTGAGAGACTGTTTGTTATGATTTCAGTTGTTTTACATTTGCTGAGGATTGCTTTACTTCCAATTATGTGGTCAATTTTGGAGTAGTGTGATGTGGTGCTGAGAAGAATGTATATTCTGAGGATTTGGGGTGGAGAGTTCTGTAAATGTCTATCAGGTTTGCTTGTTCCATGTCTGTGTTCAAGTTCTGGATATCCTTGTTAATTTTCTGTCTGGTTGATCTGTCTGATATTGACAGTGGAGTGTTAAAGTCTCCCACTATTATTGTGTGGGAGTCTAAGTCTCTTTGTAAGTCATTAAGAACTTGCCTTATATATCTGGGTGCTCCTGCATTGAGTCCAAATATATTTAGAATCATTAGCTCTTCTTGTTGTATTGATCCTTTTACCATTATGTAATGACCTTATTTGTCCCTTTTGATCTTTGTTGCTTTAAAGTCTATTTTATCAGAGACGAGAGTTGCAACTCCTGCTTTTTTTTTGCTCTCCATTTGCTTGGTAAATCTTCCTCCATCCCTTGATTTTGAGCCTTTGTGTATCCTTGCATATGAGGTGGGTTTCCTGGATACAGCACACTGATGGGTTTTGTTTTTTTTATCCAATTTGCCAGTCTGTGTCTTTTGATTGGTGCATTTAGCCCATTTACATTTAGGGTTAATATTGTTATGTGTGAATTTGATACTGCCATTTTGATGCTAGCTGGCTGTTTTGCCCATTGGTTCATGTAGATTCTTCATTTTGTTGATGCACTTTAGCATTTGGTATGCTTTTAGGATGGCTGGTATTGGTTGTTTCTTTCTATGTATAGTGCCTCTTTCAGGAGCTCTTGTAAAGCAGGCCTAGTGGTGACAAAATCTCTGAGTACTTGCTTGTTCATGAAGGATTTTATTTTTCCTTCACTTATGAAGCTCTGTTTGGCTGGATATGAAATTCTGGGTTGAAATTTCTTTTCTTTAAGGATGTTGAATATTGGCCCCCACTCTCTTCTGGCTTGTAGAGTCTCTGCCGAGAGATCTACTGTGAGTCTGATGGGCTTCCCTTTGTGGGTGACCCGACCTTTCTCTCTGGCTACCCTTAGTATTTTCTCCTTCATTTCAACCCTGGTGAATCTGAAGATTATGTGCTTTGGGGTTGCTCTTCTTGCGGAGTATCTTTGTGGTGTTCTCTGTATTTCCTGGAGTTGAGTATTGACCTGTCTTGCTAGGTTGGGAAAATTTTCCTGGATAATATCCTGAAGAGTGTTTTCCAGCTTGGATTCATTCTCTTGATCACATTCTGGTACAGCTATCAAACATAGGTTAGGTCTCTTCACATAGTCCCACATTTCTTGGAGATTTTGTTCATTCCTTTTTGTGCTTTTTTCTTTAATCTTGGTTTCTTGTTTTATTTCATTGAGTTGATCTTCGACCTCTGATATCCTTTCTTCTCCTTGGTCAATTCGGCTGTTGAAACTTGTGCATGCTTCACGAAGTTCTCATGTTGTGTTTTTCAGCTCCTTCAATTCATTCATATCCTCTCTAAGTTGTCCATTCTTGTTACCATTTTCTCAAATCTTTTTTCAAATCTTTTTTCAAGGTTCTTACTTTCTTTGCACAGATTTAGAACATGTTCTTTTAGCTCCCTGAAGTTTCTCATTATCCACTTTCTGAAGTCTGATTCCGTCATTTCGTCACACTCATTCTCCGTCCAGCTTTGTTTCTTTGCTGGTGAGGAGTTTTGGTCCTTTGTAGGAGGTGAGGTGTTTTGGTTTCGGGTGTTTTCCTCCTTTTTGCGCTGGTTTCTTCCCATCTTTATGGATTTATCCACCTGTCGTCTTAGTAGTTGCTGATTTTTCAGTTGGGTCTCTGAGTGGGCACCCAGATTGTTGATGATGAAGTATTTCTGTTACTTAGTTTTCCCTCTAATGGTCTAGCCCCTCTGCTGTATGAGTGCTGAGGTCCACTCCAGGCCCTGCTTGTCTGGGGTACACCTGTAGCAGCTGCAGAACAGTGAGGGTTGCTACCAGTTTCTTCTTCTGCTGTCTTTGTTCCAGAATGATGCCCGCCAAATGTCAGTCTGATTAGTCCTTTTTTGGGGTGACTCTTTGGATATACAGGGGTCAGGGAGCTGCTTGAGGAGACAGTCTGTGCTTTATAGGAGCTCCAGTGCTGAGCTGTGAGCTCCGTTGTTCATTCAGGGATGTTGGAAGGATATGTTTATGTCTGCTGCGACAGAACTCATAAAACCCCCCTTTTTTCCCCTTAGATGCTCTGTCTCAGGGAGTTGGGGCTTTCTTTATGAGTATCTGTTGCACTTTCCTGCCCCACTAGGAGGCAGTTTATTCACTATTTGCCTGCCGGGGCTCCACCCTGCTAGCATGGGTCCGCCCTGCTGCCATGGGCTCTGTTTTGCTGTGGTTCGCCCTCTTGGTGGAGTCTCTCTGTTATGGCAGGTTGCCTCAGCAACGGCAGGCTGCGTCAGCCCTGGGTGGTACTTCAGTAGGGGCGGATTGCGTCCGTAGTGGCGGACACCCCTCCCCCACCAGGCTTCACCATCCTAGATGCTGGCAGCAAAATTCTCAGCCCCGAGCACCTCCAGTCACCGTCCTGCTTGTCCCTGTGAGGGTGGGACCCGCCAAGCTCGATCACTCAGCTCCCTGCCTCAGAGTCCGTCCTCTCTCTCTCTTCCTCTCCCCAAGCTGAATGGTCGACTTTCTCACTGGCGCCCAGTAGCCTGCCAATAGGGCACTGGGTTCCATGCAATCTCCCATGCCACTGCCCACTGCACTGGCTCAGATCACATTTCCCAGGAATATCCTGGTCTGGCTCATTGTCCAAGTCCCATTCAATCAGATGGACATGCCAATCTGCCCTTCCAAATCTCAGGTTGCCGGTTGAACAGGGCACCCAGACCAGTGAGTTTTGTGCCGTGTGCCATGTGCCACTGCACTGTGGCGCCGGCCCAGCCCAACCGGCCGTGCAAGCCAGCTGCGCGAGCGTCCTGTGTCTCTCCCACACCTGGGACTTTCAACGTTCTGTGGGCAAAAAAGGACCGTCTGAGAATGCAGCTAAAACTCACCCTCTGCGCCTTCACTGAGAGCTGCAATCCTGGGTCGCCTCTACGACGCCATCTTGTGAAAATCCTATAAATTTTTTCTATCTTCCTCCTAGCTGCCTGCTTTTCTCCCCCACTCTTCTGTCCTTTCTTCCTTTCATCTATTCATTCCTCAACTGCAGGGAATATGGCAATGAATAGTGTGCAATCCTTGCCCTTGGAAACATAGAATCTTTCACAATGAACAGACTTATTACTATTAAACTGTGTTTGTATTACATTCTGCACGCACTAAGCAGAGATAGAAGCTAGTATGGGGGACCCAGTGACTATCCATCACTTGCGCATCAGTGAATTTAAAAAAATTTGCTGATGCACAAGTGATAGACAGAGAATTATGGCCAGAAGAAGCAGATGGGAGAAACCCTGAGATGGATGGAGGTTGCTCCTTGTAAAGCAGAGGCCCTGTGAGCACAGAGCTGGGAGGGAGCAGGGAGCCAAGAGAGGAAACTGAGAGGGACCCTGGGATTCAACTGAGCAGGATTTTGCAGAAGCTGTTAAGATTTTTTAAATTAATCTCCAAGGAAATGAAAGCCACTGAAGCTCTTAGGCAGCAGAGTGGTGTGACTTGACCTGAATTTATATCTTTGTGTTGTCTGAAGAATGAGGAGGTGAAGAAGAGAGTTCAGGAGGCTTTTGTGTCAGACCAAGGGAGCCCAGGAGACCTCCCAAGAATGAGGAGCAACAGCTGGAGGCAGGTGTGACCCAGAAGAGGGTCTAGGTGTGGGGTGGACCCAGGTATTGTCAACACTGATATCATGTCCACAGCCTTCTCCATAGTTGAGACTGCCCAGGACAGGGCTAGAGAATGAGGAAAATTGCTTATTTCAGTACTTTCAACCCTTAATTAGGATTGAGAGACGAGATTAGTATAGGTGACAGGAGAAGAAGAAAAAAAGAACCAAGGAAAAAATCAAACTGAATTCCAAATCTGAAATCCGGGAATGGCTGGCCAGCTGGAGCTGGTCTGGCACTGGCATGTCTGGCTAGAATGACTCGAACGCATTTCACCCTCTGTCTTTCTGGTAAACTTTAATTCACCCTTCAAGGACTGCGCCATGAATCAGCTCTGAGAACACCTCCCCAAGTTAACTCAAGGCAAACCGTTCTTCCCACTGCGTTTGCACATCTGCTGAAGCAATCACTGCTCCCTGTTACGTTTCCTTGTGCTGCGTCCACTGTATGCGGACTGTGAGTTCTCTGAGGCCAGGTCAGGGTGTCTTATTCATTCCTGTATGCCCAATCATTAAATTAGTCATTCGATGAACATATATTGATTCAGCAGTTATTAAAGTTCACATCCAGACTTTGTCTTTTGGGCATAATATCTATTCACTCCTGAAATCTGAATTCTAAAATTTCTTGTTCTCATGGTTAATGGCATGTAACACAAGATTGCCACAGAAAAGGATAAACAAAGACAATTCTATCTGAACTTTGTATCCTTTTAATTTATTTCTCTCAGATAAATGTGGCCAGGTTATCCCTTTCTTTTCTCTGAAACTAAATGGAAGTTCAATGTGGATTTTCTCCTAATCATGTAATAGTACACATGTAAGAATTGTTCAGAAGGCAACTGTTAATTGACTAAATAATTCTCATTAACTACTTTTAATAAATAGTTAATTGTTAATTGACTGTTAATTGACTAAATAATTCTCATTAACTATTTTTAATAAACCAAACACTTTTGCACTAGTTCTACGTTTAACATGGGGCCCGAAAAATATAAAGTTAAAGTATCTTTGTAAAATTAAATTTTGAAAATAAATCCAAATTGGGGAAAATTTCCAGACAAGTAAACTGATTTAACTATGAAAACACTTCCTTAGAGTGAAAAATTCAGTTTCCAAGATATTTTCAGACTTTAAAATAGACTTCTCAAAGCAAGAGCTGACGAACCATCTCCCTAACTAGCAGGGGCATGTGTGACCATGCTAACCGGCGGTCTCTTTGGTTTAGTGGCCTCTGCTGCACCGAAGTCAAATCGGCAAGATGACGAGGATGATACTGCTTTCCCTGGGTCTATGAAGGAATCAGAAGAATGAAGTGTCTGTGTGAGTGAGACAAGATGAGGATTGGAGAGGATGGAAACAGAAACCCAAATTACCAAAGGAAAAGGGAGAGTTGCTCTCATTTCTTTAATAGAATTCCTCCTACTTAAAACAACAACGACAACAACAACAAAACACAACAACTCAATTCACTGGTTTTAAGGTTGGAATTGTAAAGGGTGAAAGTGGACAGATTGCAAAATACCACCCGAACCCACAACTTGACAGATGTCCACTCTCCAACAAAGTCATGGTGCCCAAATTATCTCCAGATTCCAGGGCACATCACAGGTAATAAAACAGAGTAATGACTCAAGCTCCGTTATTTATTCATCTTACACAGAGTCTGAAAAGCCATAAAACCCCACACGGATGGATGTAAATCGTCTCAGACAATTAGTTCCAATTGTCTGATAGCAAATTTGAATTCTCTTCAGTTTAATAATCAGAAAGCCTTGGAACTCAGACTGAAGTCGAGTCGAGGGAAGAAACCCTGGTGTGGCTTTACATACGGATGTGTGATGACCACACCACGCCAGTAGAACAGTGGTAGGAATCTGTTTAAATCTTCAGCCCAGGACCTCGAACTACAAACGAATGCTACAAATCAAATATAAATGTGCAGCTCTTACATGCACTATTGGATGGTAATAAAATTCTTGCTTTAAGTAAGCAAAAGGGCTGTTTTATTCTCGGGTGTCTTACTCAGGATTCTTCCAATAAGTGAAAGCTGCTTGGAGAAAAAGCTAGTGGCAGAAGTTTATAACAAAATGCAAAAATTAAAGGTTTGTGTCTATGTATGAAATACCCTCAGATGGGAAAGCTTCATTGTCATCCTAAGTGCAGATAATTTCCCCATTTTTGTATTGGCCAAAACTAATAAATGCATAAAATGTATACAGACTCATTTATGAGTAGCCTGTGTAATCGTAGAATCTTAAATAAGAAAAAAAATAGATCAGGTTTGTCCTAAGGTTCTATTTTATCACTATGGTAAATTGTGTCTTAAAAAAGTTTTAGTTGCCCAGGGTGACACCGCTAGTATGTGGCAATGCTAGTTTAGAAGATGTTAGACCTACATCTCCTAAATTCCTCGTTACTCTCCTTCCACCTATCACCACTCACTGGTTGTTAAAATAAAATAAAATAAAATCCATGAGCCCTGGATTCGATTTACTGTATGTAGTTTAAAAAAAAAAAAAAAAGAACATGGAGAAATAATCTCTACTCATAAAAAATACAGCATCCTAGGGCTACAAGGGCCCAAAGAGGTCATCCACCCAACCCTGTGCATATCCATATATATATATATATATATGTATACATGCTCTTCTGTGCCTCCTACACAGATAGACACATTCTCAAACAAATACATGAGGCTAAAGCAGCCTTTGTTCCTTTCCATCCTCCATGAACCCTTTATTCTGAGTTTCCTAAATGATGGAAAATTCATTTCTTCCTATGACAGCCTGGTTCCATTCTGGAAGCTAAGACCATTACAAAATTCATTTCACTGGGTAAAATCTATTTCCCACTGGTTCAGGCACCAACAGTTAGGGCCCATGGGAAGATGGCCACCCTGTCCCCTCTGAAAGCCTTCCCAAAAGTGAAGCCTGCTCTCAGGAATCCCTGAAGATTCTCTTCTCCAGGGCAGACTTCCCCAGTGCCCCAGCGATTATTGCAGATGCCTATTCTTCTCTGAAAACACCCCTGCTTCTTTGTATTCTGACTCTGTGGCACCCAGGAAGGAGTGCAAAAGTCCAGAAGAGTGTGACCATTAGAAAGCAGAGAGGAACAATTATTTTTATCAATGAAGTTACTAGATTGTGGAGTTTGCTTGGTGCAATAGTCATATAGAATTTTTTAAAATGCCTATTTGAACTCTGACAGGACTCTGTTGTTTTAGAAATACACACACACACACACACACACACACACACACACACACACACACACCCCTCTGCTGTTTATCTGGGCCCACCATTTTTCAATCCATTCACCTTCACAACGACTGCTATGACCATCACCACCAGTACTGCCACTGCCTTTGGGCCATCACTACCCCAGTCAGGGAGTGGCTACCCTTTGGCAGGCATGGTGATAGGGACTTTTCTCTTGTCTTCTTAAATTATCCAAAAAAACTGCTTCCCCTGCAGGATTAATGACATCTCAAAATGAAAATCTGACCTCTGCACTCATCTAATTCATGGTAAGTGTGAACAGTGTCAAAGCCTTTCAAACTTTCTCTATAAAAATATATGCTAAGTTCATAGAGATGCAGGCATTTTTTCCTTCTAGTTATACAATATTTAATGCATTATATATACAATAAATGGTTGCAAGATCCCATTTTCCTTTCCCTTTGGCAACTGATGCATTGTGAGGGGCTGCGATTGCTGAGATGCTTTTCTGTGCCTTTGTAGAGGAACTGAACAGCTACAAACATAGTTCTGATGTTGTATCTTACTTGTAGCTGGAATGAACCTGGCAGGAAACTTTAGGAGGAGGAAAATAGGACAACCTTAGCAGGAGACTCTCACTGTTACCCCACCTACCTTTCCCCTGGCAGGGGGTTTGCTTTCCCTGCCTCTATTATGGTGAGCACAGGCAGCCATGTGAAGCCAGAGCAGGCGAAGTGAGGAGCTGGGGCTCACACTCAAGTCAGGGCAGTGATAGAAGCTGGGACGATGTAAGGAGGGAATGGTCAGCAGGACTAGGATGGATCTCTTAGATGATTATTCAGGTCAAGAGGAAACTCCAAGATTATCTCCAGAAGGAGGAGAGCACTCGAGAACATGAGCACAGAGCTCATGTACCATATGCAAGAAAGATGTAACAATCGAGAGGTAAGTGAATGAACTGTGCCAACAGCAACAATAGCAGACACAGTTGAGTCAACTTTTTGGAAGTAATACTTATGACAGTGTTGGAGGGGTGTGTGTGTGTGTGTGTGTGTGTGTGTGTGTGTGTGTGTGTGTAGATAAATAACGTGCATTACCATGTGCTAAATCAGGAGTAAGACAGGAATATACAAAATTTGGACACCTGTCTCTACAGAGATACCTGTAAAGCTAAATTGTCTAAAGTAAACTATTTAGCTAAATGTGAATTTACTTTGCTCATACTGTAATTTAATTATTCGTTGATAATTGCTTTGCCTCTGAAATGCCAATCTGAGAACTCTTCTTTGTAATTGTCTGCAATAATGGTACCTGAAGCCAGGTGAGCCTTGCTGACCATCACATTTCCCTGTCCAGAGCCAATCACAGACTGCAGCAGGGCTGGCCCTCTGCACATCAGTCGTGGGTTGCAGCCCACAGCATATTGTCAACAGGCCACCATGCAGGACACTGAGTGTGCACAGGCACCTGGCTGGCTGTCACACACCTGCCACGGCAACTTGCCAGTAACAGAATTAGCCTACAGTGGACCTCACTGTCAAAGCAACATTGTGTATTGTGAGCTGTAAAATGGGTAGTAGTTTCTTCAAAATGTAAAAACTTAAATAAACCCAACAAAACTCTGATTAAGTACTTTTGAAATTATTTGCAGTCACAGAATTGTTTCAAGTGGCCGTCCTCTCTCTGAACACCCAACACAAACACGAAAATTATTTATCCTACCAGAAAAAAATAGTCAATGACATGACATTATATTGTCTTAGGTACTTGATGTTGTTAGTTACTTCTTTTAACAAAATGATTTTCTTATCGGATTAAATTTCTTGTCTTCTCCAAGCATGAGATACAATATATTCTATATATGTCAAACAAATAAGTTATTAAATGAATAAGCAGCATTCTAATGTTTTTATAAATGACTTGTCTTGACTGAACACTCTGAATTTCATTTAAAACTTTCTTAAAACAGCAGCCAGCAATTAGATTGCATTTAGAGTATCAGCTTCTTGAAGAAAGGGACTACATTTTTATGATCTCAGTAATAGGTTAAGTAACAGGTTAAGTAAATAATGTTGGATAGATGAATGGATGGAAGCATAGATGAATGGATGGGCAGGTAGATGAATGGATGGATGGAAGCATAGATAAGTGGATGGATAGATAGATAGATAGATAGATAGATAGATAGATAGATAGATAGATAGATAGATAGAATATAGATAGAAGGATGGGTAGATGAATGGATGGATGGAAGCATAGATAAGTGGATGTAGATAGATAGATTGATAGATCTGTAGAATATAGATAGAAGGATGGATAGATGAATGGATGGATGGAAGCTTAGATAAATGGGTGGATAGATAGATTAGATAGATAGATAGATAGATAGATAGATAGATAGATAGATAGATAGATAGATAGATAGATAGAATATAGATAGATAGAAAGATGGATAGATGAATGGATGGATGGATGGATGTATAGATGAAAGAGAAACCTGGAAAATTCTGTGTCCAGTGTACACAGTGAAGTGTTTATTTAAATTCCACCACATCTTGTCTAGACATATTCCCTAGTATCTGCAGCTACCATTCGAATACCTCACTAACCAATAAAAATTCATCCTATTAAAAAGATAGTGTGGAGGAACATAAAGAGTTGAATGATTCAATAGGCTTATTCTGAATTAAAGCATCCCTATTTGTATATAAGTGTATATAAATGTAAACAAATAAAAATAAGTGTAATTATAGAATGTCACCTTTGAAAAGGTGTTAAGGAACCTTTTATTTATGTGAACAACAGCACTGAAGACAGAGGTGTGTTATATTTACGGTCCCTGCTACAAACTGAATGTTTGTATCCCCTGAAACTCTATATTTTGAAACATTTCCCAAGTAAGAAATGGAGCCTTTTTGGGGAGTGGTCATTAGCTCATGATGGCCCTTCTTGCATGGGATTAGGTCCTTTATAAAAGAGGCCCCAAAGAGCCATCATGCCCCTGGCAGGCACCCTTTATGAAGAAATGGGCCCTCGTGAGGCACCAAATCTGCTGCTGCCTTGATTTTGGACTTCTCTGCCTTCAGAACTGTGAAAAATATATTTCTTTTTTATTGCATTTTAGGTTTTGGGGTACATGTGCAGACATGGATGAATCTGGAAAAATAGATTTCTGTTGTTTCTAAGCTGCCTACTCTGTGGTATTTTGTGATAACAGAGCAAGATAGGCCCCTAGGCCATTGGTATCATTGTAGGACCAAGCACATCATTGATTCAGTTCACCTTAGTTTTCTTAATTTTGTTTTTAGTTAGAAGTTTTCTCTAATTCTTTAGAAATGGTTTTTCTCAGGAAGTTTAACCATGTAGTTCTTTGTGTTGAACAGTAACTTTCTACTGTACTATGGAACTTGTGTGAGAAGATAAGAGTACCTGTTTACAAATTCTGAGTCTTGAGAAGATAGTAAAAGAGTAGGTGACTTTAGACTTCTCCAAACAGAGTCTATGTTGTGATGCAGAGAGGCATGAGTTTAAGCTCAAGGGCCCCCAAGGTATGCGACCTCTGGCCAGATCTATATTCATGTTTGTTTATCTCATTTGCAAGTTAGGCACAATACGACTTCATCCAAAATGTCTTGAGGAATAAGAAAATGACACAATTACCACGAAAACGCTTTGTACATAATTAAAATACAAAGAAGAACTCGGCACTTGATTTGCATACCACCAAAGACTATGCCGGAGGCAAAACTCAATTTCAAACACTTACCCGACTTGACCTTCATCATGAATGTCCCCTGTTCTTGTAAAGGGCAGTTTTTAAAGACCCCATTTTCTACAGGTTTTCAAAGCAGAGTCCACCATGTGACACAGATGTGGATTAATAGCATCCTATTTAGAGAACTCATAGTGAATACTATTTGGTGTCAAAGTAGTAATTAAATACAGCAAAAAAGCAAATCAGGTCCTCTGAATGTTAATCTCATTATCACCCTCTCAGAGCTGCTTGCCAAAAAGTTAACAGCCGTTAAAGCTCTGCTGCTCAGCCAATCAGAATATTAAATTAGTCAGTGTGGCCCTGACACAAATATTGCCAGTGAAGCTAATCCTTTGCTTCGCACATATCAACAAGGATACAAGAAGGCTCTGGGAAAGGCTGCAATATATTTTACGCCATTTAATTTTTTGTGTCTTTTTATAAGTAACATAATATGCCTCTGCTCTTAATTCTATATGTTACTTGACTCAAAAATGATCGACAAGTTCCTTTTTTTTAAAAAAAAAAAAAACTATTTTCATTGATAAAAGGAGTTATTATTACATAGACTTTCGTATAAACTGAAAATAAAACAAGGGTTAAAATCTTAAAGTGAAACAAGTGTCCACATTCAGGAAAGGTCCCATTATTGCAAATAGGATTCACGGTTGACAAACGTAATCTTTGAAGGTAATGAATGCTAACCAGATTTCCTCTGTATTCAAACTTCCGTATTTGTCTTCTGTAGTCACCTATAACTACAGTGTGTACCTGAGCAAGATGGAAGTAATGAAGCCATCTTCTAGCTCCTGGCTAATGAAACACATTGCATTCTTGGAAAGAAAATAAATGCCCAAGTGAACAAAACATTGTTTGGCAGAGTCCCTTGCCCCACCTCTGCTATGATGGTCACAGCTGTGTCATAGTCTTGTCAACATGAATCACAACTGAAGGATAAGACCTAGATGCTCACCCTGCATCACTCCCACATGCTTAGTTCCATTTATTTAATCCACATTAACTCAATGTCGGTTAGAACAGAATAGTTTTCAGTTCAGCAAGCCATGGAACCCTAAAATGAATGAATTTTTTGCCTTCACAGAATTTTCTTTCTATGAGCCTTGTACATGACTGCCCACAAACTAGCATTTTAAGAATACCATATGGACAAATAATTGCTGCTTCCAGTCTGTAGTAAAAGCCTGAAAAATAAACTGAAGTAAAACCAGACTCACAACTCTTTGATTCTATCACTATTCGTTGGCTAAATGTGCGCATTTCTGTTAATTGTGATTCTGAAGATAGAGAGGGCTTCTTTGAGGTGACAGACAAACAGCAGGGTATCATGAATATGGATGGTGCGTCTGAGAAAATAAATTAACAGGGGCCAGCTACTCTGGTGACCCGCTTAGATTGTCAGCGATAAGTGTGACAGTGAGGGTCTGTACTGCATGAATTTGCATGACAGAATTTCCTACCAATCAACTCATTTACTTCATGCATTTGGATTATTTTAAGCACTAAACTGTAGTGAGATAATTAATCACGAATTCACCAATACTGACATTAAGAAACAAGCAATGCATTATTGCTGATTACCACTTAAAACTCCTGATGTTACATCTCAGAAGGTGCAAAAGCAGTGCGTTTAACAGGTGAATTCTCTTAGTTCCCATTGATCTGGGTGTTTTTCCAAAGATGACAAGTTGGTGAAATTCTTTTCCTCAGCCTTCACCATTTTACTTCAGTCTAGAATCATATTTAATTTTTCAAAAGTCTGTTCATTTATAAATGAGACATATTAATTAAGTTTGAACCAACAGATAGAAGTTGTCCTGATGAATAAGATAAAAATGTAGTCAGTAATTAACTAGTTATTTTAATTACCCAGTTATTTTGGGTCAACCTGGTTCTGGGCCTGAAGCATCTGCATAATTTACGTATATATTTCCAAACATAGTATTTCTGGGGTTTAGTAATACAAATTATTCTGTCATTAGATTTCTATAACAATAAAAATGGGTGTCTTATTTATCAATACATTTTCTATGTATAACTTTCTCTTTGACTATTGGTCAGCAGCTGTTGATCTGTGGGCTACTGAGGACAAACACTGTATTTTCTGCATTTCTATTTTCGGCATCTGGCACAACTCCCACAATATAGTAAGCATTTAACAAATATTGTTTCTCTTGGCTGTATAGAGTCAAGAAAATTGAGATACAGAAAATTATTCAACCCACACACCATCTATTTGTCTACAAAGAGTATGGAAACAGAAATAAAAAGTTTGCATAGACGTTGAGTTTATGAGTGCGATGCAGGCTGAGCATCCAGCTCTTATCCTTCAGGTGTGATTCATGTTATCAAGAACATGACGCAGCTGTGACTATCATAGCAGAGGTGGGGCAAGGGACTCTGCCAAACAATATTTTGTTCACTTGGGCAGTTTTATGACAACAGCCCCCAAGCAAGTTACTTAATTTCTTGAAGCTTAATTTTTCTTATCTTCCAAATCTCTTGAGATCTCTTCTCATCTGTAGCATAATGAGATTAATATTTGCTCCAAAGGACAGATAATATATTAATAGTAAAACGCTAGCATAGTGATTGACACATATTAAATAAAGAATACATAGTAGCTATTATTAGTAGATCAGTAGGTATGGGAAAAATGAAAGAATTTGAAAGACATAGATGGAGACAAATGCTTGTTTTATAAAATATGAGGAATGCAACACAGGACAGGATCAGCAATGACTTGACATCCAAGGTTCAGTTTGACCCCAGAAAACAGTGACTTTTGCCAACCAAGATGAAGACACGGGGAAGGAAAGAAGTTGATTTTGTTTGAAATTGGTATAATTTGAGGTGTTTAGAAATACGCAGTTGGCAATACCCATTAGACCACTGCATGTATATCTGCAGTGTGAGAAAGAGTTCTAGCCTAAAGATACATAGTTGAGAGAAAGAAAGAAGGTGAGAACAGTCCATTTAAAATATTAAAAGAGAGGACTGGTGAGAAACAGGAGTCCAAATGTGGAAAGCAGCAAGGATTTATAGGCACCACGTATGTGACAAGAGCTGTGTAGATTTTCTTTGGCTTGGGAGCAAACCAGATCAAAGAGATGCAAGGAACTGAGTTTCTGTCTTTCTAAAACACTTTATATCTATTTTAGCTAAGGCTTCATTTTTAGCTAAAATGTAATGAAACATGACATAGTGCATGTGTCATAGCAATAAATATGTGAGAATCAGAGGCTATATCATATGGTTTAATAAATGCAATTCTTATGGAAGTGGTTTCTAGCTGCAGCAAAGAAAATCCACGAAATCCTTTGCAGATACTATTTTCGGTAGATTGGATTAGTGTGCTCAGTCATCACCTGCTCTCTGCTCTGTGAGCTTGCATTACACTGCACTGGTGAAGTCTGTTTCTTCATGCCATTGATGTTAGTTTGTGGCTTATGCAATATTAGCAGATGTTTTCTTGAACAGAAGCTTTAAAGATGCATGATTGGTTTGGCTTTACCTTCCTAACACCTGTGGTCGGCCATTGGCTGAGCATACCCACAAAGCTGCCGGACCAAGGAGAACATAGGCATATGTGGCAGACACGAACCCAGCACATAACCTAGGACCAAGACCAGCCCACCTCATGCAAGACCAGAAGAGCAACAGTGGAATCACAGAGCCAGAGCAAGACAGTGAATATTTGTTATGGTAAATCACAGAGATTCTGAGGTTTGATACTATGCTGAAAAAATTATTAATACAGTGTTAATGACATCAGGGTAAAATAGGCAGTGTAACGATTGACTAAATGCTATGGAGAGGAGATACATCTAAATTGCACTTACGTAAGCAACTTGGTAAAGCAGGTTGTGACAACGAAATTACTGATGGGAAATGCAGATCGTCCTGCTCCATTTTTAAATGCAATTCATAATTTACATGTCACCTTAAAGAAAGTAAGGAACAATAACTTATATGCACAAATACTCTTCCTTTTCTTGGCCGTTTATGTCATCTTTACATAAAATTCACATATTATGAAATGTTTTAAGCAAATATATCAGTTCTGTAGTTTACTTAGCTCGTTTTGAGTTTTTTTCCCCAAATTTTGCACAGTGGTTTTTTTTTTTTTTAATATTGTTATTTGACTTCAGAAGTTTTGCAAATTCCCTTTATCCAGAAATCTGTCCCACTTAGGTGTTCTTTCTGTGATGAAAAGAAAGAAGAAAGAGTTTTTAATTGTTATCATTACTTATTTTTAAAGAGAGTATCGTGTTAGTTTTCCTTTATCTCCTATACACACAATTTATTTTCCAAAGGTTGTTGTACCTCACTCTAGTTGTATGAGTGACACTCATTTAGGTGTAGTCAAATGGATCAAATATATTTCATCCCATTCTTCTTTTAGTACAATAATCAAAGAAACAATCCGTGCAAATATTAAAGTTAAAAGGAGAGAAGGGCCGGGAGCAGTGGCTCACGCCTGTAATCCCAGCACTCTACTAAAAATACAAAAAAATTAGCTGGGCATGGTGGCACGTGCCTGCAATCCCAGCTACTCAGGAGGCTGAGGCAGGAGAATTGCCTGAACCCAGGAGGTGGAGGTTGCAGTGAGCCGAGGTTGCACCATTGCACTCCAGCCTGGGCAACAAGAGTGAAACTCCATCTCAAAAAATAAATAAATAAATAAAAATTAATAAAAGGAGAGAAAAACCTTGCACTTAAATGCTGAAGATAGATTCTGTTTAAATGTAGAAGTGATGTTAAAGTGTTGATCATGCTCTGATTCCTTTGCCGGAAACATCTTTCTTCCTCCCTCTCCCACCCAACACACAAATACACACACTGTGACTCACTAAGTGGCTGTCTGGTTAAATCTTATGCTTTAAAATTCCAGCTAATGAATGCTCTTGGGCTACCTCCCACTCACACCTCTGCTGAGTTGTATCTGTCCTAGTCTTCCCTTAGGAAACAGTACATACCTCCACTTCATACTAATCACAACATGTTAAAACGATGACTTCTTCACATATTTCTTTTCAGGTAGCATTACGTCAAAATTTAGAGATTACCCATCTTCAGGACACAGTGTCTAGAGTGTGCCTGAGTCCCATAAATATCCAGCCAAACCGAAACATTGAGGAATCAGGTGGCAGGTATATCGGTCTTGGCTCTGTCATCAGCTCACTGAAGGATACAGCAAATCCCTCCCTCCCATCTCTAAACCTTATTTGTTCTAATTTATCCTGTGCAACTTTAGAGGCCACCTTTTTGAGTCATGGGATGCACTCTTCCAGCACAACATTCTGAGACTGGTTAATCTAACCAAAAAATTCTATTTTTGTTTAAAAAACATAAAAACAAGACTTCATTTTAGAGTAATATATTAAGAGAAACTGCTGTATTAAGAAAAAAAAAATGCTAAAACCAGAGTAGAGCAGAAAAGCTTAAATAAAAACCAAGGCAAAAAATCTTCATCCCTTCTCACTGGCCAATGAGTGGCATTTCCATAGACCACCAAGTCTTTCTCAACTGTGGTTTAAATGTGCTGTGAAGACATGCTGTTTACCTGGAGAATACATTCTCCCACCCATGCTGTGTATTTGTATACTGATACAGTCCTTTCAGAGAGATGTTTCAACACAAAGAAATGACAAGATACCAAGGTTAGTTTACAGAGACAATATAGGCAAAAATAGTGGACCATAAACAAACCTTCTAAGACACCACAACAGAAAAGGATTAAAGGAAGCTGTGATGTGAACATACCAGTCACAATGTGAGAAAAGGGGACCATTCTGTGAGGATGCTTAACAATCACTTTACCTGCAATGAGATGCATAGCAGATTTCAATTAACAGGAGCCGGGCGTGGTGGCTCACACTTGTAATCCCAGCACTTTGAGAGGCCGAAGCAGATGGATCACTTGAGGTCAGGCATTCAAAACCAGTCTGGCCAACATGGTGAAACCAATCAAGATACACAGTTTTTTTTAATGTTTCCTTAGCTTGATTCTTCTAAACACATAATTTCTATTTCAGCAGTACAAAGGCACGTTTTAAAATCTGTAATATAAAGAATAAAAAAATGGCTTTATATTTTTGTCATTTATTAAATTTCACCAGAAATGCTGATGGAAATATATCTTTAAGACCATTTTATAAAACATACAAAAAAATGATTGTGAAGAATTTTACTTGCATGATCATAGTTCACCACATTTCATTGCACATTTTTGCAATGCCAGTTCACAAAAAAATATGTTCATTGTAGATTTTGTTATGTTCTATGCCAATGAGTCTGTCATTTTACAACCTTTCTGTTCGTTTTTTGGGTGGATTATGATGTAAGTTTTTCTCTCTTTCTTTCTTTCTTGTAGAAAATAGGTGCAATAATGATCAAAGTTTTGATGTCTTGAGCTCCATCTTAGGGGATTATTTTACGTTTAAACTTAACATTTCATGTACTAACATTTGGAGAGCCACATACTTTACAACAAAATTAAGTGTTTATAAAACATTAATTGCTAACAATTGTTAGCAAACTATTCAGTGGTAATGTTCATTTTGAAAATATGTACCATATAACATTATGAAAATATTTAACTCCTTGTAACAAGTTCCATTATGAAAATCTTATTCCTCGGTGAGGTTATCTTGCTGCACTCTGTAGCACATTTGTTTAATCTACACTATAAAATTTCCTGCTGCAGAGCAACAGGAAGCTTTTCAGTGATCTCCACTGTACATGTAAATTACAAATGTAGCTGTAAAACTTATTCCATGTATTAAAGGTTAAATTACTTTATAATTTAAAAAAATTAGCTGGGCCTGGTGGCATGCCCCTGTAACCCCAGTTACTCAGGAGGCTCAGGCAGAAGAATCGCTTGAACCCACGAGGTGGAGGTTACAATGAGCCAAGATGGCATCATTGCACTCCAGCCTGGGCAACAGAGTGAGACTCTGTCTCAATAAATAAGTAAATAAATAAATAAACAACCTAATAGAATAAAAGCAGCATCTATCAGAATGCCTACTTCACAATATCTGAGGCAGCCATTTCACAGAAAGCTAATCCACTGACTATTTCCTCTTTGTAGCTAAATTCTGGTCACAGTGATGTCATATTTACCTGAAAGATACAATTTATCCTACCTGAACTCTCCTCTGTGCAATGCTGTGGGGTTGGAGAAGTCAAATGGTTTAGGGAGGTTCCCTTGTTATTGTCTTATGTTACCATATGCTTCTAATTTGTTAAAGTAAAATATGTGATAACACTTGGAAAGCCCTTGCAGGATGCACTGAGCCCCAGTGGCATGAAGGCTTTCAGATGAGATGAAAGCAGCCATCAGTGTATCTCTGTTTCACTAACTATGGCTGTGGGTGGTCTTGGAATGTTGTCAAGCTCAGGAAAACTGTCCGAGTTCAGGAAGTGTCCAGGAATAGCCATCAGAACAGAGTGTATGAGCTCTCCTCCTGCTCCTGACCCAGCAACTTCTTCCTTGGGGAATACAAGCCACAGATGGCCATGAGTCCACACAACCACCTGGAAGAGCACAGGGCAGTGCCTCGCTCCCATTTGCAAATGATGCTCTAAAAATCCTACTTGCTACTTAAAAAAAAATCAGTTTTTTGAGGGTACATGTGGTTTTTGGTTGCATGGTAAAGTTCTTTAGTGGTGGTATCAGATATATTGATGTACGTGTCACCAGAGCAGCGTACCCTGCACCCAATATGTAGTCTTTTATCCTTCACCTCCCTCCTGCATTTCCTGCAAGTCTCCAAAGTTCATTGTATCATTCTTACACCTTTGCATCCTCATAGCTTCGCTCCCACTTATAAGTGAGAACATAACTATATTTGTTTTTTCCATTCCTGACAGATATCACTTAGGATAACGGCTAACAGTTCTATCCAAGTTGCTGTAATGGCTGAGTAGTATTCCATAATGTGTGCGTGCACATGTATGTGTGTGTGTGTGTGTGTGTGTGTATGACGTATGCATTATATATATGATACATACATATGTGTGTATATATATATCATATATTCTTTATCCACTCATTGGTTGATGGGCGTTTAGGTTGGTTCCACATTTTTCCAATTATAGATTTTGCTGTGATAAACATGTGCACACATGTGTCTTTATTCTAATATTACTTGAGTAGAGTATTTCTGGTCAAGTACATTCTTTGGTGTGGAATTTGAGGTAGGACCTCTCTGAGGCTGGCTCTTCCTCAGGGCACATTTCCCCTTGCCCTGAGGACCATTGTGGGACATGGGCTTCCCTCCTCCACTGGGTAGTGATGAAAAATACCCCTTGGGTTAAAGGCACCTATGTATAAAGCAAATAATTAAGGTCCTCTGCTCAAATCCCATCCACAATTCTTGTTCATAGAGGAATAAAATATCTACCTGATTTCAGCTGCTTCACTTATCTGTTTCACGACTAACAACATAATGAAACATTAGAGTTGATAAGGTTCTAAAAAGTAATATAGTTTCGCCTCTTCTCATGTAATACCCAAATCCTTTCTACAGTATCACCAAATATTTTCCAGTCTCTGCCAGAATGCTTGCCACCTTCCAACGCAGTTTCAGAAAAGCCCATCCTTATGTTTAAACACAAACGTTTCCCAGTGTTTGTGACTATTTCCACAGTCCTCAGGCTCATTCACAATGAGTTGGAGAAGATAATTATGCATCCTGGGGTCTTTTTTCCTAAGCTAAACATCCTCTAGGTTTCATATTGTTAACATGGCATGTTAATTTTTCAAGGAATGTGCTTTTTAATCCCTATTTTTAATATCATGTAATACTTTTTCAGATCTTCAACTTATCATACCATCTATATTTGTGTGGGGGTGATTTGAGTTCACCATATGTTCTGAGGAACTTAGATAAACTATCCAGTCTATTGAATGTGGGTGTTTCTGTTAAGTAAAGGGGAGGAAGTTGCAGCTGTTTCTACTCTGTACACTTTTCCTTGCTTTGAATTAGGATTTTAGAAACAGAAGTAGTATTATATCCTCTAAGTTTTAGGTTTGATTTTACCCACCCTGTGATGTACGGAATTATTTTTAAGACTCTTTATGCACAATTTTAGGGCTTCTTTTTTTCTTGTCCCACTAACCCACTCCTCTCCAGCTGATGGTTATGGTATTACAAGTTTGGAAGAGATCTTAAGAGATGGTCCAGCTACTCTTTGCCAGACGAAATTAGTGTGAATCATGTAACTGAGTTGCTTTTAGAATAGCCACAGCAAAATGGCTTAAAAAAATAGTTTCATGGCATGTTATCTAGATTCAACCAACAAATTTCTCAAAAAATATATGGCATGCTGGAGGCAGGTCCTGTCAATTTGGGAGAGCAGCTTGTTGATGGTAATTTTTAACTACTCAGAAATTTTGTGAGCCAGCTCGTAAATAGTTGGTAGGTTTAAATCAGTCATTACGGTAGGTTTCTATCAGTCACAGAAAGCAGCAGATGCAACCACTCAGGGCCTTTTTTCGTCCACTGGGGAGCCCGGCTACCAACGCACCCAGGTTCTTGACATAGCTTTCAATTGTTATAACATCATCTCTCTTCAATAGAAAATTCATTCTCCTACGCTGAGATATCCTTTGTAGGCAATGAATTCATGTATTTATTTATACTAAATAGTCTCTTCTATATACCATCTTTGGAAAAATTGAGACAATGATCATTTAAGTTGTGTTTTATAGGGTTCAATTCTTTCCCAGAACCCTAATTAAGAAAAGCTGGCCATGCATGGTGGCTCACACTTGTATTCCCAGCACTTTGGGTGGCTGAGGCGGGTGAATCATGAGATCAGGAGTTTTAGACCAGCCTGGTCAAGATCGTGAAACACCATCTCTACTAAAAATACAAAAATTAGCCATGCACAGTGGCAGATGCCCATAATTTCAGCTACTTAGGAGGCTAAGGAAGAATTGCTTGAACCCAGGAGGCAGAGGTTGCAGTGAACCATGATCATGCCACTACACTCTAGGCTGAGTGACAGAGCAAGACTCCATCTCAAAAAATAAATAAATAAATAAGAAACAAAAAGAAAAAAATAAAAGCTGATGGTAGGTCAAACAGAGACAAGAAGCCAGTAGTGTTCAATATTGGTGCACATTAAAACATCTGGGGAACAAAAACAAACATAAACAGATATTTATAAACCAATAAAATTATTATTTCTGGGGGTAGTTATGGACATCCAAATTCCTTGGTGATTTTGAGGACTGCTGCCAAAACACTTTGGAAGTGATGGCAAACCTCAATATTTTCTCAAAAGATAAGGTGGATGGATGGATGTTGATTCAACATGTTGAGCAAGCACTTACCATGTAATCAGCATTACTGATCAATTTCTGTCGCAATTCTTTGCAGTAGATACGTCACTACTTCTAGTTTATAGATGAGAAGCATGAGATTCATGGTGGTTAAATGATTTCTACAAGGAAACAAAATAAATAATAGCTCTTAGATATGATATCAAGCTGGGACTTAAAAAAATCTAAGGCACTTGCATTTATTATTTGCGGTCTCTCAATAGGATTGAAACTTCTTCCAAGATGCTGGAAATTTCATATCAATTTGGTCTTCCCAAGAAAGAAGCCCAGGCTCCCTTAACTATAGGGCATAATAGAATGACACAGAAGCTGTCACTCACACTCTCCTGTGTGAATTCAGAGCACACACAAGCCATGCGAGAAAAAAACTGGTCCTTCTGCAAAATCCTGGCAGAGGTTGTCAGTTTCCAAGGGTGCCATGCTGAGCTTATGACATCCAAGCCTAACTGCAGTGTGTGACAGGAAGCTGGGGCAGGGATGTTTCCAGGAGAGGAACCCCTCTGGAGTAGTGAACATTGTGAATTCAAATTCTGGGTCTCCTGGAGATTCCAAGTATTAGTTGACATTCTTTAATAAACTTAAAATTTTTGTTTTAACAAGCTAAAGTGAATTGTGTTCTTTCAAACTGAGTATTCTAAATAAAACATCAATAGTAATTCCTGAATGTCGTATTTTTCCTCTCCATCAACAATTTCTGAATAACTTTTTTTCTTTTTGTACCACCATAATTATTGTTTGCATTTGTTTTTGCCTAAAATCACTTTTAACCTCATACTGTTTCACAGAATACACTGTAAAATTTATTTTGGGATTTCTATAACCCAGAGAGGATTAGGGAAATCAACATTTCTGACCCTTAAAATTTATTATTATTTTTTTTATCACAAGGAGGGGTAGTCTAAGACATAAGCTCTGATATAATCTATTCGTCCCTGATACATAGATGAATATAAAACTCTAATATAATCTATTCAGCCCTCTTTAACAGCTCATCATACAATACTTTCAATTATTCATACAACCTATTCAACAAGAAGGCACCAAGACCCAATTCCATGAACCTGTGACAGATGTGCAGGTACAAAGAAGAGTCAAGGTAGCCCCTTTTCTCTCACAACACAGCTCAGGTAAGGGTAAGAATTGGCCAAGACACAATGCCATGACATCAGCATGTATTAAGAAAGCCCTGTGGGCAACTAAAAGATGTGGAAAGAATTAATATTTCTAAGGGAGAGTGAGAAGAGAGCGTAAGATAGGATCCCTGTCATCGCAAATATGTTACGGGGATAGAGTAATAACAGGAGGGTAGAAGATATCAGAATAATGGGAGTGGCACTTTTTCTTCACCATCCTTTCCTCTATGTATCTGAATGGAGCCTCTGGTAGGAACAGCATGCCTGGAAAACACCAACTTCCTCCCTGCTTTCTTAGCCATCTTGTTACACATGTGTTTATATGAAAGATACCTGTTTGCATCTTCTGCCTACGAATATCTCTTAGGACAACACCTCTCCCCTATAATGTCTTTATTCTTATTTCTCTAATATTCCCACAAGCATATAACCTTCCTCTCTAATTTTTGCCAAAGCTTATTTATACATCATGAAGTGTACTAGGTGCCATTAGTTATATAAAATACTAAATGAAATCATACTTATTATTATAAATTATTCTACAATTTTATACTAGAAGTGTTTTTGTTCAGTAATCTAATTTCTTTTTTTTCTTCCATAAGTTATTGGGGTACAGGTGGTATCTGGCTACACGAGTAAGCTCTTTAGTGGTGATTTGTGATATTTTGGTGCACTCATCACCCAAGTAGTATATACTATACCATATTTATAGTTTTTATCCCTTGCCCCCCTTCCAATCTTCCCCCAAAGTCCCCAAAGTCCACTGTGTCATTCTTCTGCCTTTGTGTCCTCATAGCTCAGCTCTCACATATCAGTGAAAAAATACGGGGTTTGGGTTTCCATTCCTGAAGTACTTCACTTAGAATAATAGTCTCCAGTCTCATCCAGGTCACTGCAAATGCTGTTAATTCATTTCTTTTTATGGCTGAGTATGATTTCAACTGTGATTTCACTGTATATATTATATATATAGTGTTTTTTGATATATACAGTGTATATATATACAGTGTGTGTATGTATATATATATATATATATATATATATATATTCACTGTATATATATATACAGTGAAATCAGTTTCTCTATCTACTCCTTGATTGATGGGCACTTGGGCTAGTTCCACTATTTTGTAATTGTGAATTGTGCTGCTGTAAACATGAGTGCAAGTATCTTTTTTGAATAATGACTTATTTTCTTCTGGGTAGATATCCAGTAGTTGGGCTGCTGGATCAAATAGTAGTTCTACTTTTGGTTCTTTAAGGAGTCTCCACACTGTTTTCTGCAGGGGCTGTACTAGTTTGGATTCCCATCAGAGTGTAGAAGTGTTCTCTGATCACAGCATCCATGCCAACATCACTGGTTTTTGATTTTCTGATTGCAGCCATTCTTGCATGAGTAAGGTGGTATTAATTTACATTTCCCTGGTCATTAGTGATGTTGAACATTTTTTCATATGTTTGTTGGCAATTTGTATATCTTCTTTGGAGAATTGTCTATTCATGTTGTTAGCCCAGTTTTTGATGAGACTGTTTTTTTTTTTCTTGCTTATTTAATTTCTTTTTAGATTCTGGATATTACTCCTTTGTCAGATGTTTAGATTGTGAAGATTTTCTCCGGCTCTGGGGTTGTCCGTTTACTCTTCTGACTGTTCTTTTTGCTGTGCAAAAGTGCTTTAGTTTAATTAGACCCCAGCTATTTGTCTTTGCTTTTATTGCATTTCCTTTAGGGTTCTTGGTCATAAAATCCTTGCCTAAGCTAATGCCTAGAAGGGTTTTTCCAATATTATTTTCTAGAATTTTTATAGATTCAGCTCTTTTTTTTAAATGCTTGAAATGTTCATTACATTCTTTATTATTATCCTAAATACAAATGTATAGATATTAATGAAAATGGGAGAAAAGTAACTACTCCAAACACGAAGACTAATCACATATTTTGTGACAGGTCCAAATAATAAAATGTCATAGCAACTTGACAATATATATTTTAAAAGAACATTATTTAATAGCATCAGAAAGTGTCACGCTAAAATGTTATAGAAAGAGGCGGGACACCAAAAATGTGTTGGTAGGATGATCCTGAATCATCTTCCAAGAAAACTTATATTATTTTTGAGAAGAATCACTGAAATCCAGCCTTTCAGGTGTGGTGGCTCATGCCTATCTGGCCAGTGTCTTGGGTGGCCAAGGGCGGGAAGATCACATGAGACTAGGAGTTCGTGAGTATACTGGGTAACATAGGGAGACCTATTATCATCTGTTTCCATCTGCTACAGTGAACGTCAGGGAGGGTGAGAACTTCTATTTTGTGCATTATCTTGGCTCCCTTGGCTGGATTTAACATTACTTAACGAAAATTGCTACTGCAGCTGAACCAAAACTCCATCAAAGCTGTTCCAGTGGATTTAGCGGAGACATTTCTTTCCACAAAACACGAGATGGTTGAGAAAATCAGATAATTCAGCAAAGATCCTATTTGGATGACTAACAGGCAAAAAGGAAACCAACATTTATTTAATCCCTTCTATGTGCCTGGAGGTGACCCAGGAACTTTGCTATGAGCCACTTTACATCACCAAGATGTCTTAAGTTTAAGTCCTTAATCCAGCTTGAGTTGATTTTTGTATAAGAAGCAAGAGATGAGGATCCAGTTATCTAGTGATCTAATTTCTAGTATCAAGTATCTCATGTAATTTCACAAAGGAGGAGCTAAGGCCCTGGTTGGTAGAACTGAAATTATACTTCAAAGTTGGCATGTGACAAGTCCCAAGAGCTTAAGTGTAATTCAGTGAGCTAGAGACTCAGGAAAGCTGATGTTGTAAGCTCCAGTGCAAAGGCCAGCAGGCTCCAGACCCAGAAAAGATGACTTTTCAGTTGGAGTCTGAGGCAGGAAAAAGCTGATGTCCCAATTCAAAGCAGAATAGGAGGACTTCTCTGTTATTTGGGGGAAGATTGGCATTTTTGTCTTGTTCAGGCCTTCAAATGACCAGATGCATTCCACCCACATTAGAGAGGCAATCTGGTTAAAGCAAACTACCAAGTCAAATATTCACCTCACTCAAAAACACCTTCATAGAAACACCTAGAATAATGTCTGATTAAATGTCTGAGCAACCTGTGGCCCAGGGGAGTTGACACATGAAATTAACCACCAAAGTGACTTTTTTTAGCCTCATTATTTCTCATCTTATTATTGCAGTCAAACCTTAATTGGCCTCTCTGACATGCCCTTTCTTCCATTCTACCCACATATAACTGGAGTAATCTTTCTGCACCACAGATTTTATCATGTACCTGTCCTGCTTAGCATCATTCAGTGGCTTCCCATGGCATTCAGCATGGAATCATTAGGAACTTAGCATAAAACATAAAACATTTCGTGACTTGATCCTTCACATCTTCTCCAGCTCCTTCTCCTTCCCCATATCCTAATGCATACTACATTGCAACAGGGCCATGGCACTCACTGACTCGTCCTTCCATTCTCCCAAATGTACGTTGTTCCGTGTCTCGTATCACGTATGGTTAATTCCTTAGGAAAAAAAAATTTGCCTTGTGGGGTTGTGGGCTTGTAAGAAAGGCAGCTGAGGAAGCAGATACTTAGGACAGAAGTAAGTTTCCATGACAGAGTTCAGGACTCAGTCAAATGCCTTGACAGTCCACAGGCAAAGCACCTAACACCATCTGCAAATGCAGAGAAAGTCTCAGCAGAGATGCCATCCAAGCCAAAATTCAAGGATGGGCTTGATTTATGTGGTCAGTACGGGGTAATTCTAACACAAATTAAGTTCTGTGACTTGGATTAATTACTTACCTGATACAGTTTGAAATTTTGTCCCCTCCAAATCTCATGTTGAAGTGTATTTAATCTCAGTGTTGGAGGTGGAAACTGGTGAGGGGTATATGGGTCATGGGGGCAGATTCTCCATGAAGGTTTTAGTGCCCTCCCTGTAGTAATGAGTTCACACTGCATCTGCTTATTTAAAAGAGTCTGTCACCTCTACCTCCCTCTGTTGCTCCTTCTCTCACCCTGTGATGTGCTGACTTCCCTCAATCTACTGTCATGGTTGGAAGTTCCCTGAGGTCTCACCAGACAGAGATGCCAGCACCATGCTTCTCATACAATCTGCAGAACCATGAGTCAAACAAAAATAAAAACAAAAACTGTATTTTTAATAAATTACCCAGCCTTGGGTATTCCTTTACAGACATGCAAATTGATGCTACCCTTCTCTTAAATCTTGGTTTTCTTTTTATAAAATAATCAGAATAACAATTGCACCTGTATTAAAGGCATTCTCCTAAAGTTTGGTGATTAAACAAGGTAATCACTGCCTGGTGTGTAGTAAGTTTTCAGCATCTGCTGTCTTTATTAGCAGCAGGAGCAGCAGCAGTGTATTAGCAGCAGCCACAGTTGAGCACCACCATCTCTCCACGCCGCCATGTCTCCCAGGCCCATAGCACAGCACGCTCCTCCATGCCAGTGTGCCTTTGTACACATTAACTCCTTTTCTTTCCTCCTTCCTCCATCTAGACAAATTCTTATTAATTCCTCATGGACCCGTACCAACATCACCTTCCAAAAAGCTTTTATGTGACCTCTTCTTTTCCAATACAATTAGAAAACCTTCCCATGGCTCTCAGAGTCCACTGTGAATAACTTTCTCAGGCAGTGTTTCACATGGTTCTCGGAAACTGGTGAGGGTCAAAACTACATTTAATCTTTGAATCTGCAGTATAGGGCCTAGCCTAGCCCATAGCATGTGTTTAGTAGATAGCTGTTGAATTAACTGGAGTTTGGTTCACTCTGAAGAGTTGATATCAATAATGCATATTTAGAGGAAAGAGATATACAAACACACATGCTTACACACTTACATAAAAATGTATACCAAAATAGACACAGACACACAAAACACATACACAAACACACACACTTTGGTTAAAGAATATTTATTAGTTATCTATATATGCAATCCATAAAACCAAACTAATACAATTTCTAACACACTTTAAAAGTCTAAAAGTATGTGCTCCAAGTAAACTCTCATTATAGCAGCATTGAATGAATATGCATCAGGAGAAATAAAAGCTGATACCAAAGAAAAAGCTACAACATCAGAAGAAAATGGGAGTGGAAAAAAAACTGGCAAATATATGGGTAAATGTAAACAAACATTGACTTTCCATAATTAAAATGACAATTACTAATTTTGTGGATTAAAAAGACAATGGAATTAAAATACTGTACAGAATAACATTTAACACAGACAAATCAATACTATATTTAATGAATTATATGAAAAAATAATTAAAGTAAAAAGCAATAATATTAAATGATGCTAAAAACATGTAGAAAATTCAAAACTATATTTTAAAGTAATTCATGAGTCAAAAAAGAAATAATGGAATATTTAAATAAGGAAAGTACAGGGAATGCTACATATCAGATTTGTGGGAAAGACTGAAGAAGTTCATAGGGGAAAATTTGTAATTATGGATGTTTTCATTACTTAAAAAATGGCTGAAAATTGATGAGTTAAGACCCAACTTCAAGCAGTTGGACTCAGAACACTAAGCTTAAACCAAATAAAATTTAAAAAATTTAAAAATAAAGTTATGCAATAACAAACATAAAGATGCATGTAGCCTATAACTTATTAACTTCACTCCAAACACATAACAAATAGAATTCTTTCTCAAGCTGAAAGCCAAGTTCAATCTATATCCTTATCAATATCCAGATCTATATCCTGTTTAGATGATTGATCCTATGTGAAGAAAATCCTAAAGACTTCACCCAAACCCACTAGAACTAATAAATGAATGTAGTAAAGTAGAAGACACAAAACCAACATACAAAAATCAATCTTAGTTTTAGGCTGCAATGCAGTAGTGTGATCTCAGCTCATTTCAACCTCCACCTCTGGAGTTTAAGTGATTCTCCTGCCTCAGCCTCCCAAGTAGCTGGAGTTACAGGTGGTTGCCACCACCTGTGGTTAATTTTTGTATTTTTAGTAGAGACAGGGTTTCACCATGTTGTCCAGGCTGGTCTGAAACTCCTGACCTCAAGTGATCCACTGGCCTTGGTTTCCCAAAGTGCTGGGATTACAGGTATGAGCCACCACTCCCTGCCTAGTTGCATTCTTTACACAGAAAAAAAATAATCTATTTGAAGAAGATACAATAAAACAATATCATACACAATATCGTCATAAAGAATAAAATACTTAAGAATATATTTCACCAAGAAAGTGAAAAATCTGTATACTAAAAACTATAAAACATTAATTAAAGAATTGAAAGATGAATGAAATGGTATTTCATATTTATGAATTTGAAGAATTAATATTATTAAAATGTCTGTACTACCCAAATAATACACAGATTCATTGTAATCGCTATCAAAATTTGAAAATTTTATACGAAAATAGAAAAGAAAAAATTTAAATGTACATGGAATAAAAAAATACCCCAAATAACCAAAGAAATCTGGAGAAAGCAAAACAAAGTTGTAGGCCTCCTACTTTCTGATTTCAAATTATATTAAAAAGCTATGTTAATCAAAACAGTGTGGTACTGACATAAAAGAAACATATAGACCCATGGAACAGAATAGAGAGCCCAGAAATAAACTCTAGAAGGTATAGTCAACTAATTTTGGCAAGCCTACCAAGAAGACACAACAGTGAAAAGACAGTCTTCTCAAGAAATGCTATTAGGAAAACTGGAAACTGGATATTTATAGGCAAAGAATACAATTGAACCCTTATTTTATAGCACACACAAAAATCAACTCCAGAATGCAGACCTAATCTAATAAAACTTTTAGATTAAAACATAGGGGAAAATGTCCTTAATTATGATTTTTTGGGGGGTATATCACCAAAACCTCAGGCAGCAAAAAAGAAAATAAGTAGAACCACAGCACACTAAAAAGCTTCTCCAAAGCAAAGGAAGAAAATAGTAAACAAAAAGACAGCCTATGGATTGAGAGAAAAAAATTGCAAATGATGAATCTAATAAAGGACTAATAACCAAAATACAAAAGGATTTCCCAAAACTTAATAGGAAAAAACAACAATCTTATTAAAAATACAGTTTAATTTAAATTTTAAAAATAGTGACTGATCTTTTTGGTCTTTTCAAAAGAGAATAAAAAGGCATTTTAATCTACATAGAGCACTGCTGCTATACAAACAAAGCAAAATGCATCACTTCAAATGCCTTTTCTTTGATATAAAAGTTTTAGTAACTACTTAGAGGAAAACGTTTTACCATTACAATATATGCCAGCCATATGATTTAGCACTTAAATTATTATAAAATGTCGAGTCCTACTGAGATAGTTCAAGTTCATGGATATGGCCCTATCACAATGTTGTTCATCTTGAAGTCTCAGTCTCACAAGGCCCTTCATTATTTCTATTCACCACATGGGAAAGCTTATATTAATAAGTGGAGACTGATTTACTTCCTACAGAAAATACAAGTTCTGTCTTTTTGCTCCAGTTTTTTCTCAAATAGAATTAATCATTTTAGATACTCTATTGTACTATATTGAGAATTGTGTCTTTTAGTTTCTCAGATTATGCAGGAAATGGTCATTCTTTTATGAAACAACAAATATGAAAGCATATTTACCCTTTTGTTTCATTTTAAAAATATAATATAGTTAAGTTTGAGATAGCAAACATATTGAAGCCATTAGAAGCTAAATTACCCAAATGCTTTTCAAATAAACTGCTCAGAAGACTTTGATCTTGCTAGCTGACTGCACAATGACAGCAAGGGAGCTCAGCTCTTCTGATTGCTTTGAGGAAGTCTGTGCCATTCCGTCACATGCTCAGGTGCCTGGGAGCCAGATTGAGAGCAGAAGACAATTAAGAAGCCCTGCAAGAAATACTCAAGCTACTTTATAAACCCAACATTCAGTGACACCCACACAAAAGTGGGCTTTCTACCATTTGGATGACGGCTTTAGCTTAGTATGCCGAATCAGACAGCTTCTATTTATTACTGCCAAATTATTTTATTCCAAAAATAAAAAGTATATTTCACAAAAACATTGTGAATAACCTTAAAACCCAGATCACACAAATGTTCCTGGGGAAGGCAAGTCTAAGGCACTCACTAGTCTTTCCTTCCTGACATGCCCTGGCTCCTGGGCTCCCTCAGGGTCCCCAGGCTGGCCCTAAGCTGCCCAGGGCCCCCATATCCATCCTCCAGAAAAATCATCCTAGGCAGTCCCTGAACCTTTCACTCCCTTTCACTTCCTGCTTCTCATCCCCATCAAAAAATAGTGGACCTTTTCTCTCAGTCTCTCAGAGTCCTCTTAGAATGTCTGGGACTCCAACAAATCATGTCAAACCCACAGCTAATGACAACATAGCAATCTGTAGGATAAATTCATGGGGAGGATGGCAGACCCTGGGGCAGGAGGGGAGAAAGAGATTGCAATGAATGGGCTCCATAAAGAGCAGCAGGTAGCAAACCCACACCTGCCTCTGGGAGCATATGGACATGGACATTCTGCAGAGTCCATGACTAAAGCTTGCAGCACTCTTGCAAAAGAGCTGCAGATCAACACAGCCTCACACGGGCTGCGGTCCGTGCTGCAGTTTATCATTTGCCTGCAATATCATGTCATGAGATGCACACTAACATCTGACAGAGAGTCAGAGCAGCGCTGCTCATAATGGCACGCACTTCCAGTGGGCACCGCGTCACATGAGGATATTCGGTTGCTGGTCTTTTATGAAACAAATGTAAACGGTGTTGGGAGAGAGTGACAGCAGTGCTATAATTCAGCCGTCTGCTGTTTTATCACAGCTCTCAGTAGCTCTCTAATGAATATTTCTGTATGCATGTTTCTGACTGATAATCAAACTCAGAACAAGTCCTAATTGGGTTTTCCAGTGCATGGAAAAGGGCCTCTATTCGCTTGGCAGATGTCCCACTAATGTTAAATTAAAAGTACAAACACAGAAAGCTAAAAAAAAAAAAAAAAAAAAAAAGTCTACTTTGATTGGGGCTTAAACATATACAGAGAACAGAATTTTATGGACGTTCACATCTTCAGACAGCATTTAAATGTGTCCTGTCCAAAAAAGGAAAAGTCGGCAAAACACCTGGCCCGAGGGCCTCTTATTTGAGGACTAGGAAGATATTTGCTGTGGCGTTTCAACTGGTGCATAGAGACCTGGGAAGATGAAAGATAATCAGAAATTTGAAGGGAAAAATTACTTGTTACATTTAACTGAAATATTGTGTAGCTGCATTAGTTGCTACTTTTTATTTTTATTTTATGTATTATTATTATTATTTTGAGATGGAGTTTTGCTGCTGTTACCCAGGCTGGAGTGCAATGGCGCAATCTCAGCTCACCGCAACCTCCGCCTCCTGGGATCAGGCAATTCTCCTACCTCAGCCTCCTGAGTAGCTGGGATTACAGGCACGCGCCACCATGCCCAGCTAATTTTTTGTATTTTTAGTAGAGACGGGGTTTCACCATGTTGACCAGGATGGTCTCCATCTCTTGACCTCGTGATCCACCTGCCTCGGCCTCCCAAAGTGCTGGGATTATAGGCGTGAGCCACTGCGCCCAGCTTAGTTGCTACTCTTTAAATCACTCACACTATCCATCAACTTGTCACTCCCAGTAGCGCCTCTGCTCTCCACTCCAGGACTTTAAAGGTGTTAAACATTAAGTATTAAGGAAGAAAAACTTAAAAATTATCTTCTCTCCTGGGCCTTTATTGTGCCTTTAATGTAACATCATGGTAAAACCTATCATGCTTTTAACACATTTGTTTGCCTGCCTGCCTTCTGTGGAAGAAAAGCAGGAAATATGTTCATTGTCTTTATATTTCATTTTTAACTGGCCAATAGCGCATCCTCACAAAATGTTTGCTAAAAATTGAATTAACAATTAAAACACACTTAAATGTGTGTTTATATCTATTTTATTCAATGTTTTAATGTCTGATAACACTGACATGTCTTATTTTATTAACATCATTAATTCTCATCGTAAGAAAATCTTCAATGACTTGGTTTCATGTTCCTATCTCATGAATGCGGAATCTGAAGTCCAGTGAACATGGATCATTTGTGCAGAGTCACAAAGCATGGAACTAGAATTCCACATTTCTCCCTGACTGCCGAGCGCCTGTGAGGAGGATGAACCATATCTCTGGTTTATTCTCTAGTTGGCAAGTCAATCAAACTGTAAGACGTGTCTATTATGTGGCCAAGCCCATCTGCAGACAGAGACTGGAAGCTCATGCTTTCCTTTCAAACTGAGGTCGGTCATAACACGGGTAAAAGTGTGGGAAGTCAGTATGGCAAACACATTTACTTTTATTGTTTAATCAAAAACATTTTTGACTTTTTTGTTTACTGGAAGACATTTCATTTCCTCTTTAAACCTCCCATTTAAAAGAATCTTTATTTCACCATCTTAGTCTGTTTTGTGCTGCTGTAACAGAATGTCACAGAGCAAGTAGTTAATAAAGAACAGAAATCTATTCCACATGGACCAGCAGGCTGGGCAGTGCAAGATCAAGGAGCTGGCACCAGGCAGGGGCCCTCTGCTGCATCATCTCATGGTGGAGGGCAAACGGGTGAAAAAGCACTCAGAGAGCAAAAACAGGCAAGAGGCAGCCAAACTCACTTTTATCTGGAATTGCCTCCTGCAATAACAACGTTAGTTCATCGATGAGGCAGAGCCCTGGAAGCCTAATCTGCTCTTAAGGGTCCCACCCCTCAGCACTATCACACTGGAGATGAAGTTTCCCACACATGGACTTTGTCAGACACATTTAAACGATGGCATTCATCTTTATCCCAAACACTTGCAAAGCAAACACCCCTCAAGCAGGCATCCAAGGCTCTCCTGCTCCATCCCATCTTCCCCAGCTGCCTTTCCATTTTATCCATAGATATCTGCAGGTCTTGAGCCAAACCAGAGGCAGAGACATTGGGTTTGTGGAACTCCTCCCTAGCTCCCTGTCCTCTGAGCCACCGCTCACATGGTGTCTGCTCCACAAAGCCTCTGACCATGTCCTCAGCCCTTTCTGTGGACGCTGCATCCATTCCTTCCCACCAGTGCCTCCTCACTCCAAGAAACCTTTCTGGAACCTGAAGCTGAGCAGAGCCTTGCCTGCTTCTGAGTCTTTTTGTTCTGGTTTTGAATCACTCTTAGGATGATTTCCTTCTGGGATACTTGCATTTCTTTTTAAACTGGGGAATATTTCTTCATCTCTGCCAATAAATTGTTAGATCTTTACCGACTGAAAGAGTCTTATATATTTATTTATCAGGAGTGTTTATTTGAATTATTTAAAAAATGTTGTTATAAGGGCATTGATCCATGTAAAACCTGAACCAACCTGAACGAATAATGAGACCCCAGAACTGAGTCCTGCCAGCTGACCCCAAACCTGCCCCTCAGCCTCGGAGGGTCTAGCGTGGTGGACTTCCACAGCAAATCATCGACTACATACAGATACTCGTGATCAACTATATACAAAGCAATCTACTGTGGCTTGACGTGGCTGCCAGAGGTGAAAGATTACGTGGGACTTGCTCTGGTCTTCAACTGTGTCCTCATTTTATATTTTACAATTTATATTGGCACAGGAGCTGGTGCCTGTTCTTCCATTTTAAAAAATCCCCTTAATGAAACAGTGCCTTCTAATGTGCTTAAGGCCAGTGGTGGACAGACAGGTCGTGAGAGGATGATAAGCTAATGGTGACACTGTTCAGAAGGCCCCGGCCCAAGGTCCACTCTGAGGGACACTCCCATCATGTGGATGCCTCTGCAGAGTCAGGGGCAGAGCTCCAAGGTGCACCCCATCCTCACCTGCACGTGGTGGGGGACATAGCTGGCACAACCTCCTGGGAGTGGAACTGAAGACTTTCTTGAAGCTGTTCATGCCAGCTCATGGAGCTCATGGAGCTCTTCATGCCAAGTGTGAGTCGGGTATTATTTGAGCTGCATCAACCAGGCCAGGGGCGTGCAGGTGAGATTGGTCCAACTGTTCTCATTCAACGTGCCCCTCCATGTCCACACACATGATTAGGCCTCTGTTCAACACAGCATGAAAAGAGAATCTAGAACTCTTTCAGCAGGAACACATTTCTTCACAAATAAACATACTGTTTTTCCTTGAAGGGCAGATGACGAAGGTAATAATAAAGAAGTAAATAAGACACAGGAGAGTCGCGAGGGCAGTGGCTTGGTGGGAAAAATTTCCTGGACACCGTGCACTATTTGCCTTCCTGCTGAAGCTTGGAAAATGACTCGGGTGTCAAGGGTCCTATGATGGTCAGCTCTGTGTGTCAACTTGACTGGACCATGGGATGCCCAGATAGCTGGTAAGACATTATTACTAAGGGTTCCTGTGAGGGTGTTTCTGCAAGAGATTATATTTTAATCAGTAAATGGAGTAAAGACGATTGACCTCGCCACTGTAAGTATGTATCATGAAGTCCATTAAGGGCTGGAAGAGAATAAAAAGATGGGCAGGGTGCGGTGGCCCAAGCCTGTAATCTCATCACTTGGGAGGCCAAGGCCAGCAGATCACGAGGTCAGGAGATCAAGACCATCCTGGCCAACATGATGAAATCCCGTTTCTACTAAAATAGAAGAAATAAGCCTGGCGTGGTGGTGTGTGCCTGTAGTTCTAGCTACTCTGTAGGCTGAGGCAGGGGAATGGCTTGAACCTGGGTGGCAGAGGTTGCGGTGAGCTGCAATAGTGCCACAGAACTCCAGTTGGCAACAGAGCAAGACTTCATAAAGAAGAAGAAGAAGAAGAAGAAGAAGAAGAAGAAGAAGAAGAAGAAGAAGAAGAAGAAGAAGAAGAAGAAGAAGAAGAAGAAGAAGAAAAAGAAAAAAAAAGGTGTAGAAGAGTAAATTCTCTCCCTGAGCGGGGACATCCATCTTCTCCTGACCTTGGGCTTCAGTGTTCCTGATTCTCAGAACTCTGGGTATAGACAAAAACTCTACCACTGGCTTTCTTGGGCCTCCAGTTTGCAGATGGCAGATCTCAGGACTTTTCAGCCTCTGTAAGTGCACAATTCCATCCCTTATAGTAGGTCTCTTTCTCTATCTCTATGTATTTGTAGACCCTGTTGGTTTGCTTTCTCTGGTGAGCTCTAATACAGACCCCTCTTAACACTGTTTTGTTTAATTTGGGCAATTCACATTATACCTCAGTCCTGAGTTTCTATAATTGGAAATAGATATCATATCTGGTATCGTACAAAGCTTTCTGAGTGATAAATTTAAATTTAAATAATTTTTATTATTGCTTCTAACAGAAACAGAATAATGTCATGTCTTTATATCAAATAGTTTTAAAATCCTTTAAAAGGATATATATATATATATATATATATATATGCAATATGCCAGCTTTAATTAAAATTTTCCCCATACTTTAAAAAGAATTTCAGAATCAAATGGTGTATATATGAAAATTAATTAAAACATCTTTTCTATTTCGTGGAATAGATGTCTTTATCCAGAATATTTATAACATTTCTCAGTAAGAGGGACAAGTTATATTCCAAATCAGCCCCACTATGAACACGGTTAATTATTAGGAATTTATAGAACCGCTCTAATTCTTGTCAGCTTCAAGAGTGACTGCACAATACATCTCAGTGTGAGGTGCAGACTAAAAGCCGAAACCAGCTTCTCATTGATTTCTCTGTAGTTAGAAGATGCATTTGCAGTCTTCATCAATGTCCTCAATATCTAGATCTAACTATTCACTTCCAGCATGAATTTTAGATACAGCTCACATCCTTTACGCTGCTGTGTTTCTGAATATGCATGTCTTTTTCTGAAATCAGAGTCGTTGGTCCCAGCTGTAGTGCTGGCAAGAGCTTGGGTGACTGGACTAAATCGGTTTGGAAGCTGCTTAACTGCTACGTTTACCCCAGCTGAGAGCATTTTCTTATCAGCTTCTCCCACCCACATCTAATTCATACTGATCCATTTCAGGAGATAAACCTTGCATACATTGATCTACCCTGTGAATGAGACTCTTTGATGAAAGTGTATTCAAATTTGCTAACATTACATGCAAGAAAGAAAACCTGCAGAGAAGTTAGCTCAAAGAGGAACATAAGCCTCTAGAATGGCAGAGAGAAAATAACATATTGTCAGCAAAACATGGAGAAGGAGTTCATTTTCTGCCTGACGGATGGATTATACAGTGTTCTGTCTCTGATGCGAGGCTTGAGTCCTGAAGACACAAATCTACTCAGCCTTGACAAGTGCCAGGAAAGTTAGCTTTCTCCGGCCCATCAACATACACTGCATATTCATCAGTGGCCAGGATCTCTCAGTGCCTGACCTTGCTGGTCATGAAAGACAAAATTTCCTAATTACAGTGTTTTTATTGAGAACCAGGTCAGTAGAGGGAACTGGCTGTCCCTCAGGACAGAGAAGTCAACACTTAGGCTGTAACTTAATCTTTCCTTCTACACCCATGTATAGAGACACATCAAATTATGAACTTTAGGGAGTTTGCATTTGTGTAAAGTCCATATAGCTTCTGAAAAAATAACTTAAGTACCTGGATTTCAGAAGTCCTTAAAGGTTTCTTGATATAGGAGGAATGATAATTGTCCGTCCTTATCTTTTTCCCTACAACTGCCCAAACTCACATGATTGCATCAGTGAGAAAGCTACTCCTGAATAGCAGGTGCCAGACTAAGGCAGCCTGGCTGATGCCCAGGGAAATCCCCTTTTCCCATTGTATCTCCTTGAACTATGGACTGCGCCATGGTGCCTACTTCAGGTCTTTATCTTGCAACTGACACAGACTGAGGCTCATCTGTTCCAGGCAATGCACCCTATGAGAGAGCAAATTAGTGGAGGGTCTCAAATCTATATGTTCTCCAGGCTGTAACCCTCATGTGTTCAACACCTACAGTCTGCCTACCTTGCCTTGTTTGGACAGCTTCCTGGGGGGAGGTTCTCTTCACACTGGCTGTGATTCCTCCCACTTTCCCTCCAATCAACTTCTCGTTCTGATCTCACAGGTAAGAGGGAAGGTAAAGTGTCCCAGGCAAGAAAAAGATTCTGTCTGCTTCCTACTGGAGGAATTCACATTTCATCCCAATAAAAAGAGTACTGGTAAGGAATACTTGAAAGATGATCAGTGACGTTAGAAAATGAGAAATTTGTAGCTTAGCTCTCACTTATGAGTGAGAACATACGATGTTCGGTTTTCTTTTTTTTTTTTATTTTAAATTTTTATTGCATTTTAGGTTTTGGGGTACATGTGTGGAACGTGCAAGATAGTTGCATAGGTACACACATGGCAGTGTGTTTTGCTGCCTTCCTCCCCTTCACCCACACTTGGCATTTCTCCCCAGGCTATTCCTCCCCAGCTCCCCCCCCCGCTGTCCCTCCCCCATTTCCCCCAATAGACCCCTGTGTGTAGTAGACCCCCTCCCTGTGTCCATGTGTTCTCATTTTTCTCACCTGCCTATGAGTGAGAATATGCGGTATTTCGTTTTCTGTTCTTTTGTCAGTTTGCTGAGAATGATGTTCTCCAGATTCATCCATGTCCTTACAAAGGACAACAACTCATCATTTTTGATTGCTGCATAATATTCTATGGTGTATATGTGCCATATTTTCCCAGTCCAGTCTATCATCGATGGGCATTTGGGTTGGTTCCAGGTCTTTGCTATTGCAAACAGTGCTGCAATAAACATTCATGTGCATGTGTCCTTATAGTAGAACGATTTATAGTCCTTTGGATATATACCCAGTAAAGGCATTGCTGGGTCAAATGGAATTACTATTTCTAGGTCCTTGAGGAATTGCCACACTGTCTTCCACAATGGTTGAGCTAATTTACACTCCCACCAACAGTGTAAGAGTGTTCCTATTTCTCCACATCCTCTCCAGCATCTGTTGTCTCCAGATTTTTTAATGATTGCCATTCTAACTGGCATGAAATGGTATCTCAATCTGGTTTTGATTTGCATCTCTCTAATGACCAGTGATGATGAGCATTTTTTCATGTGTTTGTTGGCCTCATGTATGTCTTCTTTTGTAAAGTGTCTGTTCATATCCTTTGCCCATTTTTGGATGGGCTTGTTTGTTTTTTTTCCTGTAAATCTGTTTGAGTTTTTTGCAAATTCTGGATATCAGCCCTTTGTCAGATGGGTAAACTGCAAAGATTTTTTCCCATTCTGATGGTTGCCGATTCACTCTAGTGACTGTTTCTTTTGCCGTGCAAAAGCTGTGGAGTTTGATTAGGTCCCATTGGTCTATTTTGGCTTTTGTTGACATTGCTTTTGGTGTTTTGGTCATGAAGTCCTTGCCTACTCCTATTTCCTGAAAGGTTTTGCCTAGATTTTCTTCTAGGGATTTTATGGTGCCAGGTCTTATGTTTAAGTCTTTAATGCATGTGGAGTTAATTTTAGTGTAAGATGTCAGGAAGGGGTCCAGTTTCTGCTTTCTGCACATGGCTAGCCAGTTTTCCCAACACCATTTATTAAACAGGGAATCCTTTCCCCATTGTTTGTTTTTGTCTGGTTTATCAAAGATTATATGGTTGTAGATATGTTGTGTTGCCTCCGATGCCTCTGTTCTGTTCTATTGGTCTATATCTCTGTTTTGGTACCAGTACCATGCTGGTTTGATTACTGTAGCCTTGTAATATAGTTTGAAGTCTGGTAGTGTGATGCCTCCAGCTGTGTTCTTTTTGCTTAGAATTGACTTGGCTATGTGGGCTCTCTTTTGGTTCTATATGAAGTTCCTGGTGGTTTTTTCCAGTTCTGTGAAGAAATTCAATGGTAGTTTGATGGGGATAGCATTGATTGTGTAAATTACTTTGGGCAGTATAGCCATTTTCACGATATTGATTCTTCCTAACCATGAACATGGAATATTTCTCCATCTGTTTGTGTCCTCTCTTATTTCGTTGAGCAGTGGTTTGTAGTTTTCCTTAAAGAGGTGCCTTATGTTCTTTGTGAGTTGTATTCCTAGGTATTTTATTTTCTTTGTAGCAATTGTGAATGGCAGTTCATTCTTGATTTGGTTTTCTCAGCACATTAAAAAACTTATCCATCATGATCAAGTAGGATTCATCCCGGGGATGCAAGGCTGGTTCAACATACGCAAGTCTATAAATGTAATTCACCACATAAACAGAAGCAAAAACAAAAACCACATGATTATCTCAATTGACGCAGAGAAGGCATTTGACAAAATTCAACAGCGCTTTGTGCTTAAAACCCTCAATAAACTTGGTATTGATGGAAAATATCTCAAAGTAATAAAAGCTATTTACGACAAACCAACAGACAATATCATACTTAATGGGCAAAAACTGGAAACATTCCCTTTGAAATCCGGCACTAGACAAGGATGCCCTCTCTCACCACTCCTATTCAACATAGTACTGGAAGTTCTAGCCAGAGCAATCAGGCAAGAAAAAGAAATAAAGTGTATTCAAATAGGAAAGGTGGAAGCCAAATTGTCTCTATTTGCAGACGCATGATAGTATACCTAGAAGACCCCATCGTCTCAGCCCAAAAACTCCTGAAACTGATAAGCAACTTCAGCAAAGTCTCAGGATATAAAATCAATGTGCAAAAATCACAAGCATTCCTATACTCCAATAACAGACTTTATGATGTTTGGTTTTCTATTCCAAGTTACTTCACTTAGGACAGGACCTGCAAATGTCCTCTTGTATAGAAATGCAAATGATCCTGTGGCTTAACTTTCAACAATTCTCAAGTTTCATTGAAAAAAATGCCACTACTTCTCCCCAGGAAGTCTCTGTTAAGTCCTTGGTGCTTATTACCTTGACTCAAAGTTCTGTCTTTTTGTTCTAGTTTCACCTTCAGGCCCAGAGGACTCCTGAGCTTTCACAGTGATAATTCAGCTTTTCTTCAGTTCCACTTTAAATCACTGTGTTTAAGCTACATGCATGTTTCCATGCAGTAAGGGTTCATATTATAAAATCTTTCATATGGTTTGGCTGTGTCCCCTCCACATCTCATCTGGAATTCACACCTGTTGCAGGAGAGACCTGGTGGGACATAAATGAATCATGGGGGCGGGCCTTTCCTGTGCTGTTCTTGTGACAGTGAATAAGTCTCCCAAGAACTGATGGTTTTAAAAATGAAAATATCCTTGCACAAGCCCTCTTCTCTCATATGTTGCCAAGTGAGATGTGTCTTTTATCTTCCGCCGTGATTGTGCAGCATCCTTAGCCACATGGAAATGTGAGTGCATTAAACTTCTTTCTTTTGTTAATTGCCCTGTATAAGGTAAGTCTTTATCAGCAGCATGGGAAGAGATTAATACAGTCTTTAATATAGAATCTTGGAAAGTGTTATTTGGGGTTCAGGAGGAGAATACTAACACTTAGAACACAAACTCATTTCTGTGTTTTGGAAATTCTCTAGTTTTAGAATCCTAAGATCAACACAAAAGTTAATGACACTTCATCCTTGACACTTGAACAATTTCTATTCTAGAGGAGCACCCCAGGGCTGTGTCTGGCTGCCATGTTCGTGCTGGTTGGTGCTCAGCCTGTTCCAGCATGTTCTGTACCCTGCATGGGATAGTGTCCAACATCAAGATGGTATTCAAGTTCCAAGCCTTGGAAAACAGAGCTTACAAATTCAAGTTGATTCACTGAATACAAGAAAATCCTTACCCTTTTGCACCCCCCACCATTACGAATAAGAATTGGCAAGTTTTATATATTTTAATCCAGTTTTCGAAGTGTCATCTTCTCAAGGAAGTCTGAAAAGAAAATGTGGGTTCTCTGAACCTCAGTATCAATCCACACCATTACTGAAATTAAAGGCACATCGAAGTAAGACAAAATGAATTTAACTTTAGAGTAACTTGATGCATCTCTGAGTTGGTAAATTCAAGATGCTGACACCTCAAAATTAAACTCTGGTACAGCGTAGCCTTCATCAGCATCAGTTGCATCAATGACTTGTTTCTTCTTTTGAAGAAAAAAACCACTTGATTAGGGACAAAATTTACTTTGCTGGGAAGTAGAGTACTTAATATATTCAAATATGTATTCCAAGGTTATGCTATCATTTGTCATTTAAATTAGCAACTTCCAAAACATCACAGTCTTGCAGTAGAATCTCAGAGGAAAAGACAGCAAAGGAAATCAGAATTCATTGGAAATGAGGGAACAAATTTATTCTTGACTGACTTTGAACAGGTCATGGAATTTTGGAATCTCAGAGCCAGACAGAATCTTAGAAATCATATGTTTAGATGATGTGATCTTATCAGCCCAGGAATCTGTTATCCTCTCCTAGTCAGGAACCCTCATGGCATGACAATGTTAACTTATGAAGCAAACAGAATTTATTAAGTGATAATTTGGCTTTAAAATTCTTTTTTAAAAGGAGCTAGCTGCCAACTTGAGCTCCTTCTGAGCCTATGGTCTACATGGTGATGAGCCTGGGAGACTCAGTCCAGGGACCAGATCCAGGAGAGCTCCGCTCCTGTTCCCTCCCCGGGTGGCCCTGTAGCCTCCCCCAGTCACACCCTGTCCACACAGTACAAGCAGGAGATTTGCTAGCAGCAATCTTCAGGGAGTCACTTCACCTCTCTTGGCCTCAAACTCCCTATTTGTAAAATGGCGACTCCCATGAGATTTCTATTTCATTTATGTAAAAAGTATTTAATAGATAGTAGAGAACCACCAGACACAGTCTTTCTCTTGCTGATCTGCAAAAATTCTAGGCAAAAGCAAAGATAACGTGCTGTTTCCTTTTTTTTTTTTTTTTTTTTTTTTTTTTGCAATCTTAGTCAACTTCAGCTATTTCTCAGGCCTCTTGAAATATTGAAAAGAGCATGAAAATGAACTTTATTTCACCTGCAAGCCCTTAGATTGCAAGGCTGGGGACAGATCAGGTCTAATCTGATTCATTCAATAAGGAATATGAAACTCAAAGAAGACAAATGAGCCTCCCAAGCTACAAACTCCAGGGTGCAGTCAGTGGGACCATAACCTTGGTGTTCTGGCTCCTGATCCACAGCCCTGTCTGGAACAACACAACAGCAGGCATTATATTCCCTGCTTGCTTTTCAGACCAGGAATCATGCATTCCCAGTGTTCTTAAAGGTAACCAGAAAGAGGAAAGAAGGAAATGTTCACCATAAGAAAATATATTCAGCAATTCTGGCATTTAGTATGGAGTTTGGCACATTATGTCTGAAAGTGTGTCATGCACAGCCCTGGAAATATCAAGGATTCAAGGGAGATTGCTTTAATAATACTTCCTTCTTTTTCGTCAGCCTTCTGAAAACTGTTGTGGTCAAAGGGTGGATTACCCAAATTTGATTCAACTCACCTAGGCCTCCTGGCAGATTTCATTCCAGCTACTGCTCTAACTTCAGCCCCAGGAACACACGTACAGGCCAGCAACCAGCCATCCCACCAAACAGACGCGTTCATGTTTGGCCTCCTCTGATTCATGAGTTCAGGCTGCTTTAATTTCCTGTGATCTCATTATACAATATTGAATATTCAGTGCCCATTTTAACATTTGGGGTTTTGAGGGTTTTTGGGGGTGGGGTTTAGCTTGCTTTTCCTGGAGTTAGTTTCTCCATTTGATGTGAGATTCATGATCCTGTGGATGCTTGCGAGTAATCAGAGTTTACTAGACAGAAGCACAGAGCTTTACAAGCAGAAGGTCTTTCTTTACTGTTTTCTGAGAAATCAACAATACCATAGTGTGGAAGGCCAATTACCACCCTATATAAGGTAAAACTTTTCATCCAGGACAGCTTAACTATTGAGGTAAATAAATCATTGAGAATTTCTGTCTTACAAGACCAAAGCATTTCAGACCTCAGATAGCATCACAGACAAAAGACCTCAATAAAATTTGAATGAATGAATGAATGACATTTAACAAATAAAGTAGTTTTATTCTTTCTGTGCTACCTAATTCTTGCTCCCCCCCCCCAAAAAAATGATTTGAAGCAATGAGAAGTGTATTGCCTTTTAAAAAGGAAAGGATAAAGACATGAACTAAATAAGGTATCAAGCTCTAGTCCCCTTGCTGAAAATAAAGTACAGAATAAAGGGCCCTGCTGCCTGCAGCATGGTGGGAAACTCTTCCCATCTCTGCCTGGTCCAGGGTAGGGGCAGCATGCTGCAGGCCTCCGAGAGTAGCTTCAGAGCCACAGGAACTGGAGCTAAGCTAGACCCTGCCTCCAAGTTGGGGTGATTCCCATGGTGAGCTCCTCAACGCCATGTTCTGGCAAAGCACCGTTAGCCACATTTCTGTGTAGATTAATCTACCTTAATGAGAAATGTCATCTTCAAAGTGGAAAGGAATCCATTTCTGCAAATGGATTTCTCTTCCTCAGAAGGAGAAATACTAAAATCCACAATGCTGTTTTGTCCAGCTGTTAACAGTGACCCTAAAAATTGTCTCACCATCATACAGGTTACTTTGGGGAAATTGTCTGTGGTTAAATTAATCAAATTATGGATTCAGCTATGATTGGGAGATCACAGCCTAACAGAAAAAGAAAAATTGCAAAGCAACCTGGATGCAGTGGCTCACACCTGCAATCCCAGCACTTGGAGAGGCTGAGGCAGGAGGACTACTTGAGTACAAGAATTCAAGACCAGCCTGGACAACACAGAGAAACCCTATCTCTATGAAATATTTAAAAACTAGCCAGGTGTGCTGACATACACCTGTAGTCCCAGTTACTCATGAGGCTGAGGTGGGAGGATCACTTGAGCTCAGCAGATCCACCCTGGGTGAGAGTGAGCTCCTACCTCAAAAGAATTTTTAAAAATAGAAAAAAAAAAAAAAAAAAAGGAAGGCTTTAGAAAAACCTGAATTTCTAGAGCACATTACAACTTTTAGGTAATGTGTGTTACATTGGGCTCTCCACATATTAAATGGATAATGCTGGGCAGATATTATTTTCCGATTTGGCAGCTGGCATTCCAAGACACAGAGGAGGAATCGCTGGCTCGACACTTTACAACCCGGAGGCAACACGGTGCTGTTCCGCGTGCAGACTCCAGAGTCCTGGAGACCTGGCCTGTGCGTCCGGCTCTCTCTTTCACTGACTGTATCCCACACACCCTGACACAGGTTACCCGTCTCTGAGATTCAGTTTCATCACAGCAGTCATTGTAATAATATCTAACTTGCCAGGCTGATTTGAGAATTAGGGCAATGTATATAAAGCGCCTTTCACAACATTCACACTTGACAAACAGATATTTTTATTATTATTATGCCCAAACTAGAATGACAATATGAATCTCTATGTTCCTAACTTGACCGTTCTCCTAATCAGCAGGTTGTCTACCTGTTAAATCAAACCTTCTCTTGCATACCAATTCTAATTAGACCTATGTGCATAGCTGGCTATGTAAGTAGAGCAAAAGCTGCCGTTATATCCGTGTGTGTACAGGAATAGTGAGGGCTATGTTTCATAGAGTTCCTTTTTACACTAGGCATTTTACACGCATTAGACTGCTTAATCCCCACACAATCTTCTACCATGAATATCATCATCTCTGTACATAATTAAACTGAAGATATGGCATCGCCCAACACCACCAAGCCAGTAAAAACCAAAGTCCACTGTTAGGGACAATGTTTATCCTGTTCACAGATTCTATCATAGGTCACGCATTTAGCCTGGTACCTACTGAGTGCTCCATATTTATAGAAGAAATTGATAAACTGCAATTTAATGACTGACTCATCCTGCTGTTGTTATGACAGACTGTCTCTTTCATTAACCACCGACTTCAGCAGCTCTCAGCCCTATTGTAATTCAGACCACTGGAATTAGAACCTCTGTGGAATCAGGACATGCATATTTTCCCATGCAAGAAAAGATGATGATCCTCCAGACCTATATGAAGAAGGAAACTTCCTTTGAAGGAGTATCAAAAGGATCAGCAGAAGATTCAACGTATCCAACTAGTAGCAAGCAGTTAGAAGTTTTATTATCCTTTTATTTCCAATAATGAGAACCAGGTTTCTTAGAATGCTGATAAAACCATTACCTTAGACAGACTTTCTACAACATGATAATTCTCCTTATGTTTAATAATAAGTAAGAATTACTATTTGTCTTCCTGGGAGGCAATGTCTTTTTTACCTCTGCCGCTATTAGATTTTAATTGAACAGAGTCAATAAGTTACATTAATCATGAGTTTCTACCCTTTAGAATGTCTGAAAAAAAAAAAAAGCAAAAACAAGGACATGTTTGCCCTTCATTAATTAAAACAATAAAATTTCTCCAAATCCAAAACTGGGCAGCATTCGCCTGGGGAAAGCTGACAATATCAGAGAAGCAGAAATCAGTTCAAGGGCAAGAGCTCTGAAAGGGGTAAGTCTCTAAAGAGTTTTAAGATGGGCATCTACCACAGGTTCCCAAATGCAGGTGCAAAACCTCTGCCCTGGTGTTCTCACCTCTAAGCAGCTGTCTGGATTCCAGAATCTCCTGAGGAAAGAGGTACCACCTGTCCTGAAATTTAAGGGCACTTCTAAAGTCGTATAAGATTTCACCTGGACAAGAGACAAAGAAAACAAGCATTATTTTAGCTCAAACACTGTGGACCGCCAAAGGATGTGGCTCTTTGGAAATAGAAAGTAAAACCTACAGTAAGAAATTATAAATTCAGAAGTATTACAAAATAATCATGTTTTCTCAAATTCTAAAATCTACTACTGCTGGATCAAGTATTTTTATGTAATAAGAATCATATTGCATGCATAAAGATAATGATAAATTACCTTCATCAAGTTCTACATTTAGATATTAAAAATCAGATATTAGTTATCACTCTGGTAATCCTGTATGTGATCTTGAAAGAAAAAATCACCATTTCTGTATCTCATGTATAAAATTGCTGTATATTTCCAATGATTTATTCTACCACTAGGAAAGCACAATTCTGGAAAGTCTATACAATAATCTACTGTAAGTACTCCAGAAGAGAAAAAGAAATCCCTAATGTTATGGAAAATTTGGATATCAGGCTATGAGAACATACACACACACACACACACACACACACACACACACACACACACTGCTGTATTAAAAGTAAACAAATCTATCTCACGATGAGAGCAAAAGTTACATTTCAAACCAGGCTTCGTTCCAGTAATTTTTCTTTTAACTCCAAGGAGACCACAAGTTGCCCTTTTGTGCATATGTACATTATTCACAGCACATATGACAGCTTAAGAAAGATGTTTCTTCGTTCCTTCAGCAATCTATTTTAAAAGATATCTTATTATTGCAAAAGCACATTTAGTCATTATAATAGCTTTTTAAAAATCAGATACTTTATGTAGGCAACATAGTAAAAATATAGCTCAATTCCAGTGGTGGTACAAAGATACTTTAAAATATTTTCCACTATAAAAGCAATGAGAAAAATAGGGGGAAGAGTCAATATCAACGTATTTAGATGTTTGGAATTTAACAAAAGAGTTACCCAAACCAAAGGACATTTATTCAATAAAAATTCTGTGTTTCTTCACATACTTTTCTGTTTTGTTTTGTTTTCAGTCCTCTCTGGGACTCTCATTACCTGGACTGTTGTTCTATATAGAATTGCAGGTTGACAAGATTTTCCCTCCCCCACTTTACAGGTGCTCCCCACTGTTTTTCCTCTTACATTGTTTCTAATGGGAAATCTGTTGTCACCTTGACTTTGTTTTTAGTTTCTACTGCAACTTTGTTCCTCTCGTGTTTTAAGACAATGTTTTTCTCACTGATTTTGACCAATTTGGTGATACTGTGCCCCAGTGAGGTTTTCTTTCTAAGTCTTATCCTGAGGTAACTTGACTTTCTTAGCTCTGTGGGTACACAACTGTCATAAATTTAAAAATATTCTGTCGCCAATGATTCAAATATATTTTTCTGACTTTCTCCTCCTACCTCTCCTTCAGTGACACCAATTATGTATCTGTTAGGCTACTTGGAGTTTGCCCAAGGCTCATAGGAACAAATTTCATTTTTTAAAATCTCCTTTTGTTTCGTTTTAGATAATGTCTTTGTCTCTGTCTTCTCATCCTCTAGCTTTTTTGTCTGAATTGTCAGCCCAGCAATCCCAGCCCATGTATTTTTTGTTTCAAACATTGTAGTTTTTCTCTCTAGATGTTCAATTTTGTTCTTTTTATATCTGCTACTTCTACTTAACTTTTTAAAAGTGTGAAATACAGTCGTAATAACTCTTGTGTCTCTGTCACCTAATTTTAACATCTGTGTCAGCGCTGGGTCCTGCTTCATTTATTTCTTCAGTATGTGTCATACTTTTCAGCTCCTTTGCATGCCTGGTAATTTTTGATGAAATATCAAAGGTTAAGTAACTTTCATGCACACCATTTATACATGACAGAGCTGGAATCTGTGCCAGCATCTAATGGACTTGGTCTTTCTCTTAAACCATTACTGCTTCCGAATTGGGGTGAAGTGAAGTGAGGTGGGAGGGAATGTATAAGTTGTAACTCCCTTCTAGCTAGAATATTTTGTTAACTTGCTTTGGTAACAAAAACAGTATTGCAGCATTTTATCATTTATTTTCTTTTTCAGGGTGAAGCAAGGGTCTCTGGTGCAGCAATTAGCTATGTTTTCTAAATGTGTATTTTAATTTGAAACATGGGATAAGCATTAAGGAGTAATAGGGCTAATGTCTGACTTTTCAGAATACCATGAATAAAAATTTTAAAGTATGGGAGACAACAGATGGGTCTACATCACTATAAAAGATAGATTTTTCACATTTACCAGACAAAGTAAAATGTATTTTAATAGTAAGAAAATGAATGGCCATTAAGACTATAGATTCTGGGCAGTTTTGCAGAATATGCATTATCTGATTTATTCCTGTATGAAAGTGGTGAGTGATAATTACTGGGATAAAGCCAAAAAAAAATTCATCACATAAAATTTTGGCTTTAAATTTTGTTTCTTATCAGAAATGGGACTCTAAAAGATCTCAACCACTTTTTCTAAAAATTCTTCCTATGAAGTTTATGCCCTTCATGAAGGCTTGTATTGCAGAGCTCAGCACTGCAATTCAGTTACACTGCCCTGAATTTGAGATAACAAAATGCTAATAGGACAACTGTGGAATTCTTCACATGTTCTTGTAAATTTGTTCCCAGTGTGTATTACTTTTAAAAAGTAATAGTTATATCAATATTCACCAGAAGAAACATGGGTTTAGGAGTTGAAAGAATACTTTGCAATCTCAGTTTTCTCACTTTTTAATTTTGTCCAAATTACCTCCGTTATGAGTATTTCCATCTCTACACAATGCGGGAAATAATACTGTAACAGAATGATTTCGGCTACCCCCATCACTGCCCCACCATCTGTGTGTTTGTTTTCCCTCAGTTTAGATTCCCTTGTCATGACAAACTCTCTATGACATATCTATCATTCACAGATACATACTAGAACAAGACTATTTCTTCATGTGACTTTCATTTAATAATAAGAAAACATATTTCCTGAGAAGTGTTAAACAACCAACCATCACATCTCCTTTTCCAGGAATTGATCACTTGTCCTTCTCTGAACCAATTATGATAGACATGGAATGGCATATCATTTGCCAAATAGTGGATCCCTGACGAGACGAGCTTTGGGTAGGGTGCTCTTCCTCTGAAGCACATGGACTGTGTAGCAAAAGGAAGAATAAGGAACTCTTTAAAATTCTTTCTTAAAGAACCACTATACCATTTATTTTTTTATTTTTATTTTTTTTTAATTTTTATTGCATTATAGGTTTTGGGGTACATGTGCAGAACGTGCAAGATAATTGCATAGGTACACACATGGCAGTGTGTTTTGCTGCCTTCCTCCCCCTTACCCACACTTGGTATTCATCCCCAGGCTATCCCCCCCAGCCCCCCCCCACTGTCCCTCCCCCATTTCCCCCAACAGTCCCCAGTGTATAGTAGACTGCCTCTCTGTGTCTATGTGTTCTCATTTTTCTCACCCGCCTATGAGTGAATATATGCAGTATTTCTTTTTCTGTTCTTGTGTCAGTTTGCTGAGAATGATGTTCTCCAGATTCATCCATGTCCCTACAAAGGACACAAACTCATCATTTTTGATTGCTGCATAATATTCCATGGTGTATATGTGCCACATTTTCCCAGTCCAGTCTATCATCGATGGGCATTTGGGTTGGTTCCAGGTCTTTGCTATTGTAAACAGTGCTGCAATGAACATTCGTGTGCATGTGTCCTTATAGTAGAACGATTCACAGTCTTTTGGATAGATACCCAGTAATGGGATTGCTGGGTCAAATGGAATTTCTATTTCTAGGTCCCTGAGGAATCGCCACACTGTCTTCCACAATGGTTGAACTAATTTACACTCCCACCAACAGTGTAAGAGTGTTCCTATTTCTCCACATCCTCTCCAGCATCTGCTGTCTCCAGATTTTTTAATGATCGCCATTCTAACTGGTGTGAGATGATATCTCAATGTGGTTTTGATTTGCATCTCTCTAATGACCAATGATGATGAGCACTTTTTCATATGTTTGTTGGCCTCATGTATGTCTTCTTTTGTAAAGTTTCTGTTCATATCCTTTTTGGCTATACTGCCCAAAGTAATTTACACATTCAATGCTATCCCCATCAAACTACCATTGAATTTCTTCATAGAACTGGAAAAAACCACCATGAATTTCATTTGGAACCAAAAAAGGGCCCGCATAGCCAAGTCAATTCTAAGCAAAAAGAACACAGCGGGAGGCATCACACTACCAGACTTCAAACTATACTACAAGGCTACAGTAATCAAAACAGCATGGTACTGGTACCAAAACAGAGATATAGACCAATGGAACAGAACAGAAACATCGGAGGCAACACAACATATCTACAACCATATCATCTTTGATAAACCAGACAAAAACAGGCAATGGGGAAAGGATTCCCTATTTAATAAATGGTGTTGGGAAAACTGGCTAGCCATGTGCAGAAAGCAGAAACTGGACCCCTTCCTGACACCTTACACTAAAATTAACTCCAGATGGATTAAAGACTTAAATGTAAGACCTGACACCATAAAAACCCTAGAAGAAAATCTAGGCAAAACCGTTCAGGACATAGGAGTAGGCAAGGACTTCATGAACAAAACACCAAAAGCATTGGCAACAAAAGCCAAAATAGACAAATGGGACCTAATCAAACTCCACAGCTTCTGCACGGCAAAAGAAACAGTCACTAGAGTGAATCGACAACCATCAGAATGGGAAAAAATCTTTGCAGTTTACGCATCGGACAAAGGGCTGATATCCAGAATTTACAAAGAACTCAAACAGATTTACAGAAAAAAAACAAACAAGCCCATTCAAAAATGGGCAAAGGATATGAACACTATACCATTTAAATTGAATATAAATAAAATACCTAGAACAGAAGCTGGAATATGAAAGGGGCTTATAATTTCTTGAGATCTACTAGACGGCATCAGGCCTACAGCTGAGGATACTGTATTTTCTCCTTAAAATTTCTCAGAGGAGGGCAGATCTTATGTTTTGTGTTCTTACCAGTGTAATAATAACAATGGGAAGAATATAGTACTCCTCCTTTCTCTGTATTTTTGCTTTCTGCAGGTTCAGCTACCCATGGCCAACTGTGATATGAAAATATTAAATGAAAAATTCCAAAATTAAACCATTCGTAAGTTTTAAATTACATGTCATTCTGAGTAGTGTGATGAAATCTCATTCCATCCCCCTCTGTTCCAGCCGGGACACGGGCGTTCCCTTTGTCCAGCGTACCCTTGCTGCAAATGCTATCCACCGTTAGTCACTGACATTCTCTGCTCCTGATATCCAACTATCAACATCGTCATGGCTCAATGACACAGGATCACCCAAAGCACATGATCCTCCTTCTGATACACGTCAGAAGGTCAGCAGTAGTCTAACGCTACATCACAATCCTACATCATTCACTTCCTGTCATCTCATATGGGCATTCTGTCACCTCACATCATCACAAGAAGGGCAAGTGCAGTACAATGAGATATTTTGAAAAAGAGGAAAAAAGAGATCACATTCACATAACTTCTATATCAGTTTATTGTCAGAATTGTTCTATTTTATTTTTATTATTAGCTATTTTTGTTAACATCTTACTGTGCCTAATCAAGAAATTAAACTTTATTATAGTAATATTTGTATCTGAAAAAAAAGGCATACATAAGTCTTGGTACTGTCCACAGTTTCAGGCATCCACTGAGGGTCATGAAATGAATTCCCCGTGGATAAGGGAAACTACCATAATAGTGGGCATGAGCAGAAACGGTGGGAAGTGATGGATATTTTTATGGCTTTGATGGTGGTGATGGCTTCACAATTATATACTCACGTTCAACCTCATTGAGTCGTATAAATTAAATATGCGTAACCTTTTACATATCAATCATATCTCCATAAAGTGGTTTGGAAACAGATAAATAATAATTATCATTATTCTAACATCAGTGTCAGTAAACATTTTCTGAAGCAATATGTGACTGTGGGAAGGATCATTTGATTTTGAAAGGTGGATCAACTCCAAAAGGCTACTAGCAGGTGGAATCATAAAGTAGAAGAGCTGTGCAAAATTAGATTTTAAAAATCTATTTGACCAGGCGCAGTGGCTCACGCTTATAATCCTAGCACTTTGGGAGGCCAAGGCAGGTGGACCACTTGAGGTCAGGAGTTCAAGACCAGCCTGGCCACATGGTGAAGCCCTGTCTCTACCAAAAATACACAGTTAGCCAGAGATGGTGGTGGCACATGCCTGTGATCCCAGCTACTTGGGAGACTGAGACGGAGAATGGCTTGAACCTGGGAGGTGGAGGTTGCAGTGAGCTGATATCACGCCATTGCTCGGCAGCCTGGGCAACAGAGCAAAATTCTGTCTTAAAAAAATATAAAAACCACAACTATTTATTAAACATAAAATATATATGTAAGAGAGAGAGAGTGTGTGTGTGTGTGTGTGTGAGTGAGTGTGTGTGAGAGTGTGTGTGTGTATCTTCTTATTTGATGTAGGGGAAGGGAAACTTAGACAAAAAGTGTAAAGCTTGGGGAATGGTGGTGCAGGACCAAGAAGGTCGGGCTAACAAAAGACACACCCAAAACCAATTTCAAAAAACTTATTTTATATCAACCATGTGCCAACTTGATGCTGTGTCTTGTGAAGAAGACAGAAGTAAATATGATAGATACGAGTTCTAGAGATAAAATGTGAGTTCTATTGACATATAATAAATGAATAAATAACAGCATGCAAACCAATGTATTATAATGAGGATAAAGATTGTAAAAATTTCTCTGGAAAGATATAGCTGCAACTGTATTTAATCCCTTGGGACACAATAGGAAAATATTTTCATATGAAATGGAATTTCAGTAATACCTGTGGGCAAAAGCGGTATTTCTGAGAGGATAAAGAGCCTTCCAAGAAGAGGGAATAGCATATGGAAAGGCCCAGAGTTAATGGAGATGAAACATTTTAAAAAATAAGCACACACTGCTAGGAGACTGACACAGGATCACTTCGAAGAAGAGGTAAGGACCGTAATCTGGAGAACTACTGGAGAACTGTGATGGAGATTTAGATTTTCCCCAGAGGCCAATGGAAAGCCATGATAAAATTTTAAGCCAAAAGTGACACATTTATATATCAAAATGCAAAAGTACTTGCTTATGTTATAAACACAAAAATATGGGTAAAAGTGGGGCAGATGACACAGGTAGTGTGTTTGCTAAATTGTAGGTATGACTGATTACAGGATTATATTTTTGACACTGAAATGGCAATCAGGAGGCAGTCAAGGAGTTAAGTTGACTTAAAAGGTAGAATTAAAAGTACTTCATTATTTATTCAGTATTAAAGCGAGGGAGGTATAAAAGGCAAGTGTGACTCTCTGGTTTCTTGCATCTATAATTGGGAGAAAAATACACCATTTACTTATATGGGGAGAAATGTCAAAGAAAAATTTGGAAAAGTGGAGATCAATAAAGGTCATCATCTATTCATATGAGTGAGTCATTTTGTTATGCACTTTACATGAATTATTTCTGAAGGGTACTTCTACTGTGTACAGGACTCTGGGTTGACTATTATTTTCGTTTAGTGTTTGCATAAGACTCTGCCACTTCATTCTGGCCTTCATGGTTTTTGAATAGAATTTCACTGTCATTCTTTCCCAGTCCAGTTTATCATCGATGGGCATTTGGGTTGGTTCCAGTTCTTTGCTATTGTAAACAGTGCTGCAATGAACATTCGTGTGCATGTGTCCTTATAGTAGAACAATTTATATTCCTTTGGATATATACCCAGTAATGGGATTGCTGGGTCAAATGGAATTTCTATTTCTAGGTCCTTGAGGAATCGCCACACTGTCTTCCACAATGGTTGAACTAATTTACACTCCCACCAACAGTGTAAGAGTCATCCTATTTCTCCACATCCTCTCCAGCATCTGTTGTCTCCAGATTTTTTAATGATCGCCATTCTAACTGGCGTGAGATGGTATCTCAATGTGGTTTTGATTTGCATCTCTCTAATGACCAGTGATGATGAGCATTTTTTCATGTTTGTTGGCCTCATGTATGTCTTCTTTTGTAAAGTGTCTGTTCATGTCCTTTGCCCATTTTTGAATGGGCTTGTTTGTTTTTTTCCTGTAAATCTGTTTGAGTTCTTTGTAAATTCTGCAGCAATCAAAAATGACGAGTTTATGTCATTTGTAAGGACATGGATGAATCTGGAGAACATCATTCTCAGCAAACTGACATAAGAACAGAAAAGGAAATACCACATATTCTCACTTATAGGCGGGTGAGAAAAATGAGAACACATGGACACAGGGAGAGGGGTACTACACACTGGGGTCTATTGGGGGGAATAGGGGAGGGACAGCGGCAGGGGAGCTGGGGAGGGATAGCCTGGGGAGAAATGCCAAATGTGGGTTAAGGGGAGGAAGGCAGCAAAACACACTGCCATGTGTGTACCTATGCAACTATCTTGCACGTTCTGCATGTGTACCCCAAAACCTAAAATGCAATAAAAATTTAAAAAATAAAATAAATTCCAAATAAAATAAATAAATAATTTCACTGTCATTCAAATTGTTTTTCCTCTTATAGGTAGTACTGTTTTTGTCTCAGTGTTTTCAAGATTTTTGTTTTTTATTTTACTTTAGATTTCAAAAGTTTGACTATGATGTCTTGATGGGTATTTATTTGGTTTTCCCTGTTTGGAATTTCCTCACCTGCTATAGGTCTATATCTTTGGGAAATTGAAGAATTTGGCAGCTGTTATTTTTACCGAGTAAGTTTTCAGCCCTGCTAGCTTTCTGCTTTTTTCTCGGGACTCTGACAAACAAAGGCTCTATTTTTGTGTAGTTCCACACATCTTTGAGGCTCCATTTAAGTTTTCCTAAGTCTCCTTTCTCCCTTTTTCTGATTCAGTAATTTAAATTAATTTACCTTAAAGTTCATTGATTTGTTCCTGTCTTCAGTCCATTGTATTCTTGAGCCTATACATTGAGGTGTTTTTGTGTTGCTTTGTTTCATTTTCATATTAATAATTGTATTTTTTGGAGTCTGTAATTTCCATTTACTTCTTCTTTATATCTTCTATTACTTTTATGACACTTCTCATTTTTTTTCACATTTCAAGTGTGTTTTTTATTGCTCGTTAAAACAAGGTTATGCTACACTCCACTGCTTGTTAAAATATTTTTATGCTACTTCAAAATGTGTTTGTCAGATAACTCTAATATCTGTTTGATTTTTGTCTTACTAGGCTACCTTATATCTAGTTCTTTAGGAGAAAGCTCTTTTTGTGGCTTTTCTCTGTACCTGTTGGTGTTTTCAAGTTACTGATTTCTTCAGATTCTTGAGATATATAAAGCAAAAAGAAAACCCAGGAAATTGACCACCACGTTGTCATTTGAGCCCCTAGTTTTCCAGCCAGTTTGCTTCTCTTCACCTTTTATTTTCTTCTTGTGTTGTTTTGTGTGTGTATATATATATATATGTGTGTATATATATATATGTGTGTGTGTGTATATATATATAATTTGTGTATATATATTTGTGTATATATATGTGTGTATATATATATTTGTGTATATATGTGTGTATATATATATATAATTTGTATATATATATTTGTGTATCTATATATGTGTGTATATATATGATTTGTGTATATATATTTGTGTATATATATGTGTGTATATATATAATATGTGTATATATATTTGTGTATATATATGTGTATATATATATAATTTGTATATATATACATATATTTTATATATGTATAAAATATTCCATATATATGAAATATAATCATTGATTATACTGATATATAATAAATGATATCTGTAATCAACAAGCATTGATTACATTTCAATTATATACATATACTATATATGCAATATGTGTGTATAGTTACAATTATCTATCTATATAATCTATATGTGTGTGTATATACAATTATATATATATGCATAGGTGTGTGTGTGTGTGTGTGTATATATATATATATATGTATGTATATAGGTACTTATATACTTCCAGGACAGGTTTGTAAGATTTTTTTCAGCTGAGTGATTTTCTGTTATTTATTTATTTATTTATTTTTAATGTTATTTTTTCATTGTACTTTAGCTTCTGGGGTACATGTTATTTATTTATTTATTTATTTTTAATGTTATTTTTTCATTGTACTTTAGCTTCTGGAGTACATGTTTTTTATTTATTTATTTATTTTTAATGTTATTTTTTCATTGTACTTTAGCTTCTGGGGTACATGTTATTTATTTATTTATTTTTAATGTTATTTTTTCATTGTACTTTAGCTTCTGGGGTACATGTTATTTATTTATTTATTTATTTTTAATGTTATTTTTTCATTGTACTTTAGCTTCTGGGGTACACGTGCAGATCATGCAGGGTTGTTGTATTATCTAATAATATTTTTTTTGGCCTTCATTGATGAAGGTTATTTTTGCCTCAGAGTAGCATTACCAGCTGGCAGCAAATTTTAGCCTACTGAAGATATTATTTGACTATTTTCTGGTTTTCACTGTATTTGTTTAGAAAACATTTTTTTTTAATCTAACTCTAACTTCCTTGAAGGTAAATCTGCCTTTCCCTCTGACTACTTTTAAACGTTTCTCATTAACTTTGGTTTCCTGCCATTTTGCTATGGTCATTCTAAGTGTGGATTTTTAAAAATTCATTTTGGTAAGGATTTGGGAGTCTAATTTAATGAGTAATTTTCAGTCTTTTACTTTTTTGAACAATTATTAACCAATATTTCTTTTCATATTATCTCTGTCACTTGAAGTCTCTACTACCATTTGGTGGTTCCAGACCAGAGGTCCACTCGGTTATCTGCGAGATGCAACTAGATAGTCTCTCTGGGGAAAAGTGAAATTCTAGCTCTCAAATGATGCCTGCACATAATGTTGAAAATTCAATTACAACACTATCATTTGAGGTTTCAGTTAAATCTCTGTTAGACCTTCTCACTTGTCCTATACATTCTTTACTCTCTCTTCTAATATTTTTGGTATTTTTGTGGGACTGGGATTCATTCTCAAAATTTTATCTTACTTTCATTGCAGACACCATATGTGACTGTGTCTAAACTGGTGTTAAATTGTTTGTTGAGCCCTTAACTTTGTGAATTATATATTTTTTTAATAATTCTGTGTATTTTTAAATTCTTTTTGAAATGTTTCCTAACCTTTAAAAACATTTCTTATTGCCTGCGAATATTTTCAAGTGTGTCTTTTATTTACCTAAACACAGTGAATGCACTTATTTTGTACCCTGCAGCTAAGCATTCTAACATGTCAAATCTTGATGTGAAGTTTCTTCTGACTTCTGTTTTCTAATGCTTTGTCATAGCATATTGCTTCCTTGCATGCTAGTTAACTTTGATTTTTGTTGTAATTGAATATTCAAAATTATATGCAGGCATAATTTGAGAGCTAGAATAATTTCACCTTTCTCCAGAGAGAATATCTAGTTGCATCTCGCAGGTAACCGAGTGTACTTCTGGTCTGGAACCAGCTTAATTTCAGTTCAGACTTAAACTTCCGTGGACGTTGAACTCTGCCTGGTTGATGATTTGACTCAAGCGTGGTTTCTCTCACCTGTAAAGTGAATTGAGATTATGGGAGAAGTGGTATTGGGAGATCCATATTTTGACTCTTGACCTGCTATTCTACATTTCAAAAAATGCAGCTCCCTTTCACAGCTCTTTCTTTCCAGCTCTCTAAATGCCCTCAAGACCAAAGTACCTTTAAGTTTCAAACATTTATTTCTGGGTTTTTGGTCTTTTCTTACTTTTTGCTGTGTAAATACTTACTATTTGATTAACTCTTAGATATACTGTTATAATTGTTTTTATTTCAGTTTCATCCTCTTGTAGGAAGATCAGTCTGAACCATCCGCCCCACTATTTTCAGATACAGTCATCTTGGTGGCTCTGTAATTCCTACTCCACTCTGGAGTCTTAATTTAGGTCTTCATAATTTTCCCATCAGATATATTAAAATGGCTTCATAATTTATTCTTTTCAACCAATCTGTCCTTTTTTAAAGCAGCATTATGTGTTAGGGGCTGTATTACGATTGTTTACCATCTCATGGCTACTTCGAGGTAGAAACCAGCTTTATTTAAGAAACGATAGAGCTTATTCTTGGAGATGCTATTAGCTTTCTGAAGTGATGTCAGTGGAGCAGGGGCTAGAGTCCTTGTTGTCTGACCCTGTTTCCCTGTTCCTGCCTCCACGGCTGATGGCTTTTGTTGCCACTCTGCTGCCTTCAAGTCTATCCATCTGCGGCACCTATTGAGAGCTGGGAGACAGGACCTGTACCTTTCTTTTCTCTGTCTGGGTCACCAGCACTGATCCTCACTTGGAATAAGAGATTAGACAAGATGTAGTGGGTAATCATGTCCTCATGTTCACGTTCATGACTCTGCTCGGCATCTGGACTCTGGATCTAATTCTGACTCTTAGTCAGACAGAGTAGGAAGAATGGCTTTCAGTTCTAGACAAGAAGAAACTCTGGGTCACAGGGAACACCCCACTCCCAGATGCTGCAATGTACACAGCGTGCACAGTGTAAATGTGTTTCCTACTCAGATAGTGGCATGGATGCTTTCTTTTCTCAACAAGTTTCAGTCATTTCAAGGTTGTCTCATAAACCGTCATGAGAAATAGCACATTTGGGGTTAAGCATCAAAAACAACACACTCATCGTTTTTACTGAGGCTTATTTCATTTCATAGACCTTCTTCCAAATTTAATTATCTAAGCCTATTTTCTCTACTGCTTCCTATGTAGACCAAACTGGTATTTTCTTTCAATGCATGGGGAAATAATTTTAATAAGTGAGGGCAACAAAGGAAAAAAAATCCTACATTTTGTGTTGCAAAGCAGCTGAAAATGCTTACTATTAGCACGAGGAAGTTTCTTGCAGAGACAACACCTGATATGGTTTGGCTGTGTCCCCACCCAAATTTCATCTTGAATTGTAGCTCCCATAATCCCAAGGGATCTGGTGGGAGGTAACTGAATCATGGAGGCAGTGACTCTGATGGTATTCTCATGATATCGAGTCAGTTCTCATGCAGTCTGATTGGTTTTTTAAGGGGCTTTTCCCCCTTTTGCCTGGCACTTCTCCTTCTTTCCACCATGTGAAGGAGGACATGTTTGCTTCCCCTTCCAACATGATCATCAAGTTTCCTGAGGCCTCTGAAGCCATCCTGAACTGTGAGTCAATTAATTCTCTTTCCTCTATGAATTACTCACTCTCAGTATGTTTTTATTAGCAGTGTGAGAATGGACTAATACACCACCTCAGCTCGCCTGGGTGGTCTGATGGCCTGGGGAGGGTCCTCTGGATGGGCCTGTGAGTCTTTCTTCATGGCATCTCTTTTGTTCTCAGTGCCTCTCCTCACAGTCTTGACCATATATGTCTTTGTTGCACGTTGGGAAAAATGAACTCAACTTTCCCAAGTTGGTCCACTTCCTCTTTTCTGTTAGTGTCTCATACAGAAATGCCAGGAATAAGAAAACCTGCAGCGTTTTGTACTCTTAAATGCAGACTTGATCTCTAAAAGTACAGATAGGCATTCACTACCTCCAGGGATAATCAAGTTCACAGAGAGCTGGTTTCTGGACCATGAATGTTTGTGAAGGGTGAGTTTTATAGTGACAAAGCATTTAAGCTATTGATGAAGGAATAATTCTCAAGGGAATCATTAATGCTTAAGTAAGTTCATTCCTTAAAGCAAATCATGCCTGTACATTCTTTTACTCTAGCAAATCTTAAAATTCCATCCATCAAGGCAGACTAATATGTGAGAAGTGAATTTATTTGCTAGCTTACCCAAGGTCAGTTTCATATGAATATGATTATAGATTTGTCAGTACAGGAAGGAGCTGCCTTCAGCACTGGAAAATTTGATGGAAAGGTGTTAATTTTTAAATCCAATGATTTGGCCTGGTGAACTTGCCCACTGAGTTACAAATGGGATCCAGTAAGTTGGGCAATTGTCTCTCCCTATTACGCAAAGTCGTAACATTAAGGGGTATCAGACGATATTGATTTTATATTCACAAGAAGGGAGGTAAATGATGAAGTTAAAAGTCTTTGGGTAGAGTCCATGTTTATGAAAAAAAACTGGACCATCCTTTACATACGTTTTTCAGGAGTATTTGTTGAGCACTGCACTTGATGGAACACCTCACATTTTAAACCACACTCCCACTTCTCTTAACAAAATCTTTCTTATAAAGAACCATGAAATTTTTATACTAAAACATTCCTAGAAGAAATTGTCAACGACTTATAGTTTTACTAATATTTTAATTCCAGACATAGAGATCTGATGCCCAAGATGGGCACCAGTAAATTTTAGGATTTTGCTGTAATTTTTTACTTATCTATGCTATCAAATATGTCCATCTACCAGGGTGGAAAGTATTTCCCAGGTGTAATCTTGAGTAAATTTCTTGACTATAAAATGAAGATAGGTCCTCGAAGGCAGAGGCTACGACTTGGTTGGTTTTGTATCTCATTGTCTAGAAGAATGCAGACATTTTAAAAAATTATTATTCAGAGAATAAATGGTTGGCTGATTGAATGTCTGGCTCACTAAGTAAATAAAAAGCAACTATTTATCAAAATGCATTACATCATAAAGTCTCATGGTGTGCCCTCTCATTCATTCCTATTATTAATCAATGTTGGAAAACATTGCCTGATTTACAAATGAGTAAAGAAGCCCACTATAGTTCATACTTATAGGTAAATGTGATGGTCAAGAGCTCTCTCTCCTGGCCACGTGCCATTATTAGAGATAAGTGGGGACAAGTCAACACTTACAACAATATCACAGCTACCCTGATGGAGTTCTGAAGCCATGTGGTTAAGATCCCCATCTCCCATGTTTATTGGGTTTGAAAAACCTTTTCTCCACTTCTCTTTTTTTTTTTTTTTTTTTTTTTTTTGAGACGGAGTTTCACTTTTGTTACCCAGGCTGAAGTGCAATGGCGCAATCTTGGCTCACTGCAACCTCCGCCTCCTGGGTTCGGGCAATTCTCCTGCCTCAGCCTCCTGAGTAGCTGGGATTACAGGCACGCACCACCACGCCCAGCTAATTTTTTGTATTTTTAGTAGAGACGGGGTTTCACCATGTTGACCAGGATGGTCTCAATCTCTTGACCTCGTGATCCACCCGCCTCGGCCTCCCAAAGTGCTGGGATTACAGGCTTGAGCCACCAAGCCTGGCCCCATCCACTTCTTCTCAAATTCTCAATCTCTTATAGTCATTTATATTTTCTCTAAAAATGGGGAAAATAACAAGGATGTTGTGAGTTTCAGTGAGATACTGAATGTGATGTGTTTAGCATAATGTCCCCTAAAGTTCAGCTGTCCATGCAACATTTGCAAGAACAATAAGGCATGCAGAACAGAAGTTCAGAATTGGGCCTGGGAGGAAAGAAGGAGGTAATATTCATTGTTCGTCGACTACACAACCAGCCCGTAGAGCAAAGCATGTCCATATCTGATTTTATGTAGGTCCCACCAAGAAGGTTATTTTGAAGTAAATCGTGGAGAGTAGTGAGAGCTTGCTTGAATAGCCAGGGGGTAATTAGGGCAGCAGGAATAGCCTAAAGGCTTGGACTCAGTTGTGAGGACTCCTGGGCAGCGAGTGGAATAGCAGGGAGCCCCGGGAGCTGACTGCACCTCAAGGTGCAGGAGGAAAGGAGAGAGACAAGACTGGCTGAGGGGCATGGCCAGTGAGGAAACGCCCTGCAGCACATGTCAATGTGGTGTACATTTCATCTGTGATGGCCTCAGATACCAAAGCCCACCAGAGCAGGGCCTCAGAATGGGAAGTGGAGGAAGAGAGGGTGATGGAGGATGCTGAGAGAAAGCAGTTCCAAATTCATGTCGTCCCCCAAAAGGGCCATGGCACTGAGAAAACTTTGCTTTTGGTACTGGAATGGCAGGGTATGGGGGTTAGGGTGACGTGGGGAAAAGCCATTCAGTAGACAACTTCTATGCCTGGAGAAGATGGCATATTGACACTCAGTGTGAAACAACTTTCAAGGTTTTTTTCATTCGTATTAGAGTGTAAAAATGTGCATGCCTCAGAGACACCTATAATCATAGTTTCTATTTTTCACTTTTAATTTATCAGCTTCAGCAGTGGCCTGTGAAACAATATTTAGAGAGTAATGTTAAGTCCATCTGCAATCAGGATGAGTATAATTCACTCCTGCTCCTTCAACTCTGCACCCGAGGGCTCAAAGATGGGGTTCCTTGAGGGGTTGTCTCCAGGTCCCCACAGAGCAGCTCCCAAAACAGCTGCCATAGGTCCTGAGAGCTTCTTCACTCTCATCAGAGACCCTGAGATGGATGCCGGGCTGAGATGGATGCCAGGCTGAAAGCTTTGACTGGGGGAGAAACCAAGACCCCTGTGGAATATAACTTGACCGCTGGCCATGGTGTGGGTCAGTCTTGCGAACATTTATGTAACGAACTCTGGAGAGCAGCTGGGGCCGGGGGTCCTGCTATGGGAGAGACTCCCTGATCCAGTCCCCTAGAGGGATAGTGAAGACACTGAGTCAAAGAAAATCTGCTAGGCTTATTAAAACAATGGGACTGGGATAATACAATTCCAGAGTGCTTTTGCAAATATGTCCACCTGTTAGATCTCTAGTACATCACACACAGAGAGACACACAGATATTAAACCAAGGCAAGGGCCAGTAGCAGGACCCCAGAGAGAAAGATTCAGTAAGCAACTGATCAGAACATGAAGAGAAGGGAAAGAAGACAGTGATGGAATGAAAGGGAGAAAATTCACCAACAGGATGTGTCCCTGCCTCTAAAATCTGCAATGGGAACCTCTACTGAGGGGGTGATGGAGAAGCACAGCAGCTGCCCCCAGCCAATGATGGCACAACCCACTGGGAGCCAGCATTCCAAGCTGCCTGCCCAGGAGCAAAGCAAGGATGGGAACCAACACAGCCTAGCATGGACAGGCAGAGCTGGGGCCAGGGCTTCTGCTGGCGGAGACACTCCCTGATCCTAGAGGCAATAATGGAGACATCAAATCAGAGACAAACTGCTAGGCTTATTCATAGACAGGGTAGGATATTAAGATTCCAGAGTGCTTCTGCAAAAATATCAATTTGCTATGACTCTAGCAAATCACATGAACACAAAGACACACATATCTGAAGAAATCACATATATTTGTGTAAAACTAGCTGCAACCTATGATTGGGTGACAAGCAAGGGACATTAGAATATTAGGCACCATGAAATATGTCTTTACAAAGAATCTTCCAAATGTAGGAAAATTGTTGTTATATAATATTAAGTGAATACAAATAGAGCAATTATGTGCATAGAATCTCATATACATATGTATAATAAAGTGTATACATGCATACACACTCACACATATATGTATACTAAAGTGTATACATGTATATACACACTCACACATATATGTATACTAAAGTGTATACATGCATACACACACTCACACATATATGTATGTATACACTTATTTTTCCACTATGTATTGGACACAGACCCCTTTAATAAAATAATAATCTAAAATAATTGAAACATCTACAAAAGATATCCGAGCCCAGACACTGAGGGGCTTGGGGAAGGGACACTTTTCAAGGGTTCCTTCTGCAGTGCGTACCTGCTCATACACTTTCACATCAAGCCTACACGCAGTAGTTAGAAAAAACAACACACCCACTACGAGCAGGACAGGAATCCGGCTGAATTAACCCACGAGGTTCCCAGACGCTCCTCCTGCTGACAGCTCATTTCTTGTTTCTTGTGAGAGAATGGAAGGCCATGCCTTTTGGGGACCCCAGACGCTCCCTTTGCTCTGTCCACCCTCTTTCCATCTTCCCCAGCTAAGTCCTAGGTCCCAAGGTCCTGGTTAGAAATGGCTTCAGTGCAGGCCTGCAAGGCCTCAGGCCTGTGCAACCTCACTCATTGCAATTGATGGCAAGGTGTCTCCATCATCTGATATTTTTCCTTTGGCTTTTTTCTTTTCTGAAGAAATTTGCTGTCTAATTACTGAAATGAAGTTATGAAAGGCTTTGCTGATATGGAGAGGCAGGGCCTCGGCATTGGTTTTAAAGTACAGGGTACAGGATATTGTGTTTGGGGGCTTTTTTTTTTTTTTTTTTTTTGGCTTGTTCCTTGATTATTTTCCCCAAGTGTGTCCAATCAAGTCGAATTGACCTCGTGTCAGGAATGAGTTCCTGCCTTCAAAGTGTTAGATGAGCTGGTGGAAGCAGTCCACATGCTGGAAGCTGGCCTTGTCAGTGACCGAACACCAGGAAGCAGTGACCCATCCTCACATCTTGCACCACATGGCGCAAAACCCTGGCTATGTTCAGAGCTTGCGCAGAAGCTACTGGTGACTTGACCTGCTAGGAACACCCCAGCAACAGCCCCAAGGAGTTTCTGGAAGTCGAGTGTGGAGGCACCTGCAGGAGAGTGGGAATCTGCAAGGACCACGGGGTGGGGGCTCCCCTTTCCAGCCTGCCTTCCCAGGAACCCCTGCAGGCTCTTCTGGTGAGGAGCTGAAGAAGAGCTACATATTTTATTTTAAATTAGCAATGTTTTCTTACAGTGTGTATGTAACACTGTGTGAGTGTGTAGACATTTTTCTTCAAGTTTTCTTTATTCTCCAAACTTTCCATAACGGTATAAATTCAAGAGTAGAAAAAAATAAGTTTATGACATGTGGAATAAGACTCACATGTTACCATTTCTTCACACAAAGTCCATAGGTTAACTACAACTACCGTAAACAGAAAAAAAAAGAAAGTTTTGCCTCAAAATTGGCTTATTTGGAATTAAAGTCTGTGAATTTCTTATTTCTTGTCTTTAAATCACCTATGATGTCTTTATTTCCAACCAGCTCTTATCCTGAACGTTTTAAAGTAGAGCTATCAGTGCATGTGAAGTGTGACCACTACCTGAAAGCCATTTTCCGTGTGCATTAGTAGAGCCTGGGTGAAGAAGAAAAGGGAGTCCCAGGGAGGCAGGCTCACTGTGAGTGGGCTTTCCGCCGTACAGCCAGAGCCGAGGGGCATCAACAAGTGATCACTACAGAAAGCAAACAGCATCCTTATCTGTATCTCTAAAAGTCCCTTTTCTGCGGGAAGAGCAGTCACTGGCTCAATATGAACTAGTGTTTGCCACTTGGCCAGCCAATTCCCATGAAGCTGTTGGACCGGGCCGTCCCTCCGGCCGTCTGAGGCCACGTCCCTGCCATCCAGTACAGCCCGCTTGTTGGATGCGACACCCCCGCCTACACCGTGCTTGCTCACACCCTCATTAGGTCGGAAAATGTGGTTGTTTGCAAGGACCATTTTTGTTGCTGCCCCTGAGCCAGATTCTTCAGACTGTATTTTATTTCACATGAGTCCCCGTGTGCAGAAGCAGTCCTTGCTTGTTTTGCCCTGTGTACTGTGTAAATAAGAGAATGGCCCACAAATTCCAGCCAACAAAAAAAAAATGTTGGCCAATTAAAATGCTTACCACTTGATTGAAATGGTTCAATTATGAGAAAACCAACTGTAAGTTCACACGGAAAAAAAGATTCCATGTAAAATGGCCTCAGGTTGAACATTCCACTAACACATGTTTGAAGTAAATAATAAATAAACAGAATCTCTACTTCAAAAAACTAGAAATAGGGATGAGAAGGAAACAGATAAATGACCCCTTTGTAGAAATGATGCTTCTCCTCTTTTACGTTGACTAGTTGACAACTGTAAGGATCTCTTTTTTCCCCCTTCCAGAGGGAAGAAAAGATTCGAGTTGGCTCTGATCCCATTAGCACAACTAGCTGGAGATAAGCCATCTGTCACCGCTGCTGCTGGCTTCAACTGCCACTCTAATTGACAATGAACCCAAAGACCTGTAATAATTGTGGCTTCTCAGTGACTTCGACAGGTAATGCCTTCCTTTTAGCATCCATCAAATCCCATCTGTGCCTGCTTGGTGCTTCTCTCCTGGGATGCTGCTCTCTGGGAACCTGCAGAGCTCTGCCCAGACCAAGGGCTCGCCTTGTTAGACAGGCTTTGCTGGGGCCTGGGGATGGCAGACCCACAGTGAAAATGAAAACCTCCTACAACTTGTAAGATTTTAATCCCATCGTCAGGCATTGGCGACATCTGTCATTCAGCCCAAGCTGTTTTGGGGAGATTTGCACCAACTGCTTCTGCTTGTCATACTTAAAAAAAATACTTGTTTCCATGATTATTTGTTGTTGTTGTTGCTGTTTGTTTGGGCCAGTGTGTTTTGTTAAATTTACCTTAGGATGTTTTTTTCTTTTTCTTTTTAATATCTGGCTTCTTTAAAGCAAAGAAGAGCATGCACATGTGAGATTACCCTGGAAAGAATGATGGGGTCAGGAAAGATGGTGCAGGCTACAGTGTATTTCATCAGCGGGAACTGCATGCTGACATGTAGTGTGAGCAAATACTGCAAAACACAACCTGAATCTCACACACTGGGCTTCATTCCAGGAGCCGCTTCTTTTGCAATTGATTTTACAGCTTGAAAACAGTCCTGTGTCCTTGGGAAGTGGCACGGTCAACCCCAGGGCTAAGCAATGATGGTCCCTGCTGACGTTTCCTTCCAAGCTTCTTGGTGAGACAGGAGTGACATGGTGTGAAGGTCCTTGCCAGGACACCCATCCTCTGTGACAATGGCCTGCATCCCTGCTGGCCTAAGGGCTGCTGTAGTTGGCCTGTGGCTTCTGGATCCTGGAGGGGGAGCCTTCTGCCATGCCTTCATTCATCCCAGCTGCCTTCCTTGGAAAGAAAAAACAAAATCAAAAACCCACAAAATCTGATTGCCTGTAATGTCCCCTCCAGACTACACTTTGTTCTGTGTGCCTGAAACATTTGTTAACAAAAATCTCGAGCTGTGGGTTCTCTACTTGTGTCACAGCAGAGAGAATTTAGGGGAAGGATGTCTCCGAGAGCTGGCAGGCTGGCAGGCTCCACCAGATGAGTGTACAAAAACAAAGAAACTAAAAACCAAGCATGGGTTTGGGCCATGGTTCTCCAGTAGTGCCCACGGTAACATACCTGGGAAGCCTGTAGGAGGCACAGTGTCAGCCTCACCTGGACCTATTCAGAGACCCTGGGAGCAGGCACAAGGAAACTGCTCTTCACAAGCACCCTGGGGATGTCCCATGCAGCTAAGCCCTGCAGAGGAGGTTTTGGAATCAGGGCTATAAGGCATTCAGGTTAGAGGTTCAAAAGAAGAGAAAGCCTCAGGGATCCTGGGAGGAGAGCAGAGAAGCCAGTGGGCAGGGTCCCACGTGCTCCAGACAGAGGAAGGGAATTGGAGATGAGCATTGGTGGAGATGCGACCTACGTGAAGTTAGGGATACTGTGGCGTTCTAGTCTAAGCCATTGGCCAGGTGGAAACCAGCCTGGCGGGCAGAGAATACTAAAGAAAGACAGTGTTCCTAGGGCTGAATAAATGAACATGAGAAACGGAATATCAGCTCTTAGGAAGTGAGGGGCAGATTCAGTAAGGCGCGTTGTACACCTCTACAAAGATTTAGACATTTTCCTGAATTCAACCTGGGGGAATATAACAAGTTCCTATATTATTACAAAGAAGCCTTTTTCAAGACCTCAAAATTTAGCAAAAAACAAACAAACAAACAAAAAAGCCAACAGAAAATGGAAAACAGCAGTCATAGAAGCTGATTAGTCACATTAGGTCAAGCTAAATGTGAACATGAGAAAAATACAACTCACCTCTGACTAAAGGCCAGGTTTTAGTTTGGCTATTTTTATTTTAAAAAATAATAAGTAGGAGAAGTAAAATTTTAGACTTAGAAAAACCCTTTAAGGTTATATGGTAAACTTTGTATTTCTCATTGATTGGCTTGTTGTTTGTAATCAATATTCAGGAAAGTGACATGATTCACTTAAGGTCAAACATCAAATTGAGCTTGGCCAGAAACCAGGGCTCCTGGTCGGGGACGTCTCTTTCCAGTGAAGCTGGCTCTACTGTTTGTTCATTTTTTTTCCTCTGGTTGCAAATAATCTGTAAATTAAACTCACCATCAATCTTTGCACCAATGAATGGTCTTCACCTTTTGCAGTGCTACCTCCAGTTGCCAGCTCTGTCCTCAAAGGCTGAATTCCAGCCTTTGGATGGAGAGACCACCCCCATGACCTCCTCTTTCCACTAGAACACTCCTCTTCAAAATTGTCTTTTCTAAGTCTTGATAAATTAACTACCAATATCTTGGAGCTGAAACACCATCTTGGAACATTTTGGAATCATTTCCTCTTGTTACTATTCTTTCAGGTTGCACCCCCTTGCTTCACGCTGTTTAGTTTTCACTCCCGGGTATTCCCACTCTTGGAGTATGTTTAAGTTACCACCCTCTCCTGCAGCCAGACCCTGCCAAGCTGAAAGTGTCTTTGGCCCTGACCATGTGTTTTCCCTCGTTAAGCCAATCCTTCCATCTCCTTAATCATTAACCTTATGGTCTGAACCTTTTCCAATTTGTCTACATCTTCAGAAAGGCAAAAGGAACCCAGTGCTCTAAAAATAAACCAAGCTTTCTGTCTCTTAAACTTTGTGTAATCTACACAATTAAATACTGATTTGTTTGTAGTTTTATTTTGTCTTCTGTTCTCTCTGATGCCTACTTTCCTTAGACCCCTTTACCTTTTCACTTGTACGCATGCATACATTTAAATTTCTCATCTATTCATGTAACAGAAACGCCTGAATAGAGCTTATATAAGTAACTCGTTCTCTAGACAGTCTATCAGGGGATGAAAGCAAAACACATTTTTTCTACCAGCTCCAGTCTCTCAGTGGGTCAAACATTTGCCTCGTGGTGTTCTTGCTTCACGATGCACAAACGAAGGGGACATTGTCCAGCTGCGCTTGTGTGACGTTGCTCTGAGCAAGATCTGGGACCAATGGCTACAGCTCGCAGATAAATGAGCCTGAGTGCAAACAGTGCAGACTGAGGGAGGAAACAGAGACAAAACACACAGTATATTAGGTTCTTCAACAGATACACACACAAAGTATAAGAGAAAACCCAAGGAGACCCCTAATTCAGTCCTGAGGAGTCAAAGAGGAGTTCCCTGTTGAAGTCAAATAGTGATGTGTATGAGCCTGCATATGTAAAGAGAAGAGAATGATAAAAAGAAAGATGAGGCAGATCAGGAGAGACAATGAGGCCCTGCAAGGAAAGGGTTCCTTGTTTAAGGACACAAGGCGCCTGAGGCTATGCAATGTGTCGTGTTTTTTCACAGCTTGCAAATCTTCCTGATATCAATGAAAGATTGCCAGATGGATCAAGTCAATTGTCCTTTCTGGTTCCCAAGTTTTTCTTGACCTCATTAAGCATGTCAATTTTTACTTAACTCAAAAGCACCGCCGTAGCAAACATTTTTAAAAATATATTTAGACCCTGAGATCAAAAGTATAATTAATGGTTCTTTCCTGTTTCTTTGCCTTCTAATCTACAAAATGAAAAATAACCCGATTCTAAAAGGTGGAACTGGTTCTCCAGCTGAGAAACTGACCTCTTTTCAGCCTCTCAATCCTCCCGCAGAGTATATAACCCGGCTGTGTCTCAGCTTCGGTGGGAGAAACTTGTGAAGACCCTTAACTGCCTTTTCTCAGGCAAGCTCCCGCTGAAGCATTGTCTCATGCGGCTTCTTGTACCTGGTGCCTTCATGCACATGTCCACATCTCTCAGGTAACAAGTTTAATAACTTCAGCAGTCATTCCACCTTAAAGTGAAGCCATTCAAACTCAGACTTGTTTCTTTTTGCCGCAGTGTCAAGCGCCAGTAACAAGAAACGGTGTCACCTAAGTGAAAGTCTGAATCACCCCACCTCAGGCTGACCAGGGAAAACAGATCCACTGGAGTCTATTTTGGGTGCTTCCGGGATGAAGTGTGGGCCAGCTGCAAGCTTTCTCTTAATTTAGTTATCTTTTCCCACACTTACTCATCTGCAAACTCCTCCTCTAAATCCAAGTCTCCTTTGTTTCTCAGCACTGGAAACTGATGTCTCTGAAATGTGCCGATGTCCAAGGTGCTTCCTCAAGCACCATTGCAGGGTTGCTGGCCCCAGGTGCAGTTTGCCCTGGAACTCAAGAAGCAGTGTCCACTGACATCCGTTTACCGTTTTAAATTGTGTACCAGCCTGTATAAATATGGCTTCAGGTTGTACCCTTTGTCTTGTTACATATTTTCACAACATAGAAATATTGTGAATATGTTCCCATGCTTTTAATATTCTTTATTATAATACTAATGATATAATATTCCATATTCTATCATGTGCCTGCATTATAATTTATTTAAAAAACTCCTTATTGTGCTTCATTCCATTCAGTTGTTTTCAATGCCTCACGGGTGCACTGAACATTTTAGTGTATAAATTTTTGCCTTTGTATCTAAATAATTGTTTACAAAATAACTTTAATAATTCGTGTTTTGATACAGATTTCGTAGGATGAGTCATCAGGAAGACCATTGAGGAATATTTTAATATAAGAAGGCATTGTTGGATATCTGTGAATTGCAAAACACCGTTGAGAAACAAACAACACACAGAATGTGAGCTTGCCTTTAGGAATGTATAACCTAATTAGGGAAATACATACATTTCCATGTATATGATATGTACACATACATGTACACACATATATATTATTTGCCTCATGTATGTCATATATGTGTATTCGTGTGTATAGATACATGCATTTTTTTGTTAGAATAACTACATCAATGTGAACCAAAAAACTCACCAGTCTGAGCCTGTTTCTTTTTTTTTTTTTTTTTTTGAGATGGAGTTTCACTCTCGTTAACCAGGCTACAGTCTCCGCCTCCTGGGTTCAGGCAATTCTCCTGCCTCAGCCTCCTTAGTAGCTGGGATTATAGGCACGCGCCACCATGCCCAGCTAATTTTTTGTATTTTTAGTAGAGACGGGGTTTCACCAGGTCTCGATCTCTTGACCTCGTGATCCACCCGCCTACTTCTGAGCAAGACTAGGCACCTCTCTCCTATGTAATTCATATGACAACCACGTACACTATCACGTGTTTATTTTATCGAATGCTATTCTTTCATCTGTTCTCAATGCTCTGAATTCCTTTGCTCACCAGAAAAACTGTATTTGTCTCCCTAAAGCTATCTCTTGATACTGGGTAAAGATTTTGTTTACCAAGTAACTTCAAGTTAAGGCAGGGGTTTACATTCTTTTGGGTTCTGGTATGGTGTGGCTGTGTCCCCAGCCAAATCTCATCTTGAATTGTAGCTCCCATAATTCCCATGTGTTGTGGGAGGGACTCAGTGAGATCAAATCATAAGGGTGGGTCTCTTCCATACTGTTCTCCTGATAGTGAATAAGTCTCACAAGAGCTGATGGTTTCATAAAGGGGCAGTTCCCCTGCACATGCTCTCTTGCCTGCCACCATGTAAAATGTGCCCTTGTTCCTCTATCTTCCATGATGATCGTGAGGCCTCCCCAGCCATGTGGAACTGTGAGTCTATTAAACTTCTTTCCTTTATAAAGTGCCTAGTCTTTGGTATGTCTTTATTAGTAGCATGAGCCTACAATCCTTGCACTTTGAGAGGCTGAGGTGGGTGGATCACCTGAGGTCAGGAGTTCAAGACCAGCCTGGCCATCATGGTGAAGCCCTATCTTAAAAAAAAAAAAAAAGTAAAATATTAGCAGCATGAGAGCAGACAACACAGATTCCCTCGGCCACACTAGAAGAAGAATTGTTTTGAGTCACACATAAACTAATCTAACAAAGCCAGGAGTAGTGGCTCATACCTGTAATTCCAGCACTTTGGGAGGCCAAGGCAGGTGGATCACTTGAGGTCAGGAGTTTGAGACCAGCCTGGCCAACACGGCAAAACCCTGTCTGTACTAAAAATACAAAAATTAGCCAGGTATAGTGATGTGTGCCTATAATGTCAGGTGCTCAGGAGGCTGAAGCAGGAGAATCACTTGAACTCAGGAGGTGGAGGTTGCAGTGAGCTGAGCTGAGATTGCACCACTGCACTCCAGCCTGGGCTACAGAGTGAGACTCTGTCTCAAGAAGTAAGTAAATAAACAAACAAACAAATAAATAAAATATACTAACACTAGTGATAACTGATGACCTAAAAGAAAAAGTGTGTGCATAAATCTCACGACATTTTAAGCAAGTGTACGAATTTGTGTTGGACCACATTCAAAGCTGTCCTGGGCCACCTGTGGCACAAGGGCCTTGGGTTGCACAGGCTTGAAGGGATTTTAATGTTAAGGAGCCCGTGAATAAATTCAGCAGGGATCAATGAATTTGAATGGAAAATAAAACTTTCTTATGTTCGCTAGCTTTAGACTGAAATGCAGCAGTGATTACAGCCAACAGAACCCAAGATGTACAGGTTCTGGAGACACAGTCCACAGTATGGATAAGAGATATGTTCATACCCTGTTACAACTGTTACCCATATCTAAAATAATAATTTCATCTCCAAAATGTTTGCGGTTATTTAAGCAACGACTAAATTTTATTCATGAATTAGATAATTCTTTACTTAAAAGCAGTTTACGCATCTGACAGAGGGCTGATATCCAGAATTTACAAAGAACTCAAACAGATTTACAGGAAAAAAACAAACAAGCCCATTCAAAAATGGGCAAAGGATATGAAGAGAAACTTTACAAAAGCAGACATACATGAGGCCAACAAACATATGAAAAAGTGCTCATCGTCATTGGTCATTAGAGAGATGCAAATCAAAACCACATTGAGATATCATCTCACACCAGTTAGAATGGCGATCATTAAAAAATCTGGAGACAGCAGATGCTGGAGAGGATGTGGAGAAATAGGAACACTCTTACACTGTTGGTGGGAATGTAAATTAGTTCAACCATTGTGGAAGACAGTGTGGCGATTCCTCAGGGACCTAGAAATAGAAATTCCGTTTGACCCAGCAATCCCATTACTGAGTATCTATCCAAAGGACTATAAATCGTTCTACTATAAGGACACATGCACACGAATGTTCATTGCAGCACTATTTACAATAGCAAAGACCTGGAACCAACCCAAATGCCCAATGATGATAGACTGGACTGGGAAAATGTGGCACATATACACCATGGAATATTATGCAGCAATCAAAAATGATGAGTTTGTGTCCTTTGTAGGGACATGGATGAATCTGGAGAACATCATTCTCAGCAAACTGACACAAGGACAGAAAACGAAATACCGCATATACTCACTCATAGGTGGGTGAGAAAAATGAGAACACATGGACACAGAGAGGCGGTCTACTATACACTGGGGACTGTTGGGGGGAATGGGGGAGGGATGGTGGGGGGGCTGGGGGGGATAGCCTGGGGATGAATACCAAGTGTGGGTGAAGGGGAGGAAAGCAGCAAAGCACACTGCCATGTGTGTACCTATGCAACTATCTTGCTCGTTCTGCACATGTACCCCCAAACCTATAATGCAATAAAAATTTAAAAAAAAAAAAAAGCTCATGTATTCATTTGTTATTAATTTCTTTTTAAAATATTATGATACTAGTATTTTAATATAATTGGGTTATTCAGAGATCCTATTGTGTGTGTGTATGTATGTATGTGTATATATGTATGTATGTGTATATATGTATATATGTATGTGTCTCTGTTCATGTGTGTGTCTGTGTATTTATGTGTGATACGTGTATGTGTGTGTGTGTATTTGTGTGTGTTCCTGTGTATGTGTTTATGTATGCGTATATAAGAGTGTGTGTGTGTGTGTGTGTGTGTGTGTGTGTCTTTTTGTCTAGCCTAAGAAACTTAAGTTTACCAGTTGCCTTCGTAAATCCAAGGCACACAAGGCTACGAGGAGCTGGACCATAAGTAGCCTTGCTTACGCCACCTCCTGTGTCCCTTTCTCACCGTGACAGGCCTCTAGTGCTACCCAGAGCAAGCTTTGGCTTTACTGTGGCTGTGACTGTCTTCCCTGCCAGATTCTAATATTCTTAAAGCAGAGACACGTCTCCATTTTATATCTCTGGCTCACAGTTCAGAGTGAAACATGAATTAATCATTTAATAAATGTTTATTGAACTAAGCCAAATGGAAGCAACTCTTTAAGAAAGGCTTTGAAGTGAATGGGATTTATCACGGGCCTTGAAAACAGGCAGGATTTGCCCTGGCACGGAGCAGAGAAAGCAAGCTGGAAATCGCTCTGAGAAGACTCTAGTGAAGGCATGAATGAGGTCTGGGGGGATGGGCTGGGCCAGCAATGTGTGTCCTCCAATCCTGTAATTTTGGCCAAGGGTGATAAAAGGAAATTGGCCCATTGTGAATGCACATGGATGTGGATTGGCACCTCAGTCCCCACATTTGCAGCTAACTTCAAAATTCCTTTTCAGCTTTGTATTTTTTTTGAAATGACAAATAAGTAATGTCAGTAATATATTTTTAAAAATCAGAAAACTGCCCATCATTTTCACCTACAAAAGCACTACTGAAATAGGCTCTGTGAATAATTGTTGTCATGAAAATTGTTAGTCTTAAGCAATTATGAGGGAAACGCTGAGTTAAGATATTGAAACAAGATTCTTTACACTGAAATTCTGTCTTTACACTAAGGTTTATTGTACAACACTATGAGAGGGAGAATGTACACAGCCTCACTCAGATTCACCTGGATTGGGAAAATGTTTAACCCTGGGCCTCTCTCCAGGCTAGTGTTTCTTAGAATACATTTTACGCAATATCTACCTATACCTACCTTTTCTCTATTGCAACATACAAAATATAGAAGCATACATTTATTTATAGAGTGGTGGTCAGTGTGGAGCCCTGGGCAATGAGAATGGGTTACAAGCACTCTGAGCTGTCTCTGCTCAATTTAAATCATGCAAGTGTAGTTTCTCCTTAAGGTCACCTATCAATATTTCCTAATGTGTCTTATAATTTTTAAACAAAATTATGGAAATGAAATGGCTAGTCATTAGGGAAATACAGTAGTTACTGCTTGCAGAAGAGCGTTTGAGTTCTGGTTATTCATAGGTTATTAGTGAGAGAGGGCCCCAGGTCACCACAGTGGAGGCAGTAGCAAAGTTTTGCTAGAAGCTTCTCATCAGGATTACTTGATCTTTGAAGAGATGGAGATGGGAAGGAAAAGGTGAGCTCTTAGTACCAGGCACAGAGATCAGATTGCTGGTTATTAAGAAGATTATCTTCTAACTCCCCCTTTTCCTGGAATGTAATTATAAGTCACTTACTAAATAATTGTTGTTGTTTTAACATGGCAATAATGTTATTTGCCATGTGTGAAAAGAATATTTAAAATATTTTTTAAAACAATGTACATGAAAATATGTTTAAATCACTTTAAAAATATATCTACCATGGCACCATCCTTGCTATTGAGAAATGACTTTTACCTTCTTACTTAAAAGGAAATATCAGAAGCAGAAGTACATTTAAATATGATTATTTGGAAGCTTCATCCATTTTTCAAAGAATATATACAGTAACACTAAATAAAATTAAAAGCATAGCTTATAAACTCTTCGCTAAGAACAGTGTAGCAAGTAATATCAGAGTGGCTGTGGTTCCAGCTGGACGAATCTAATCGGTTGTGAAGAGGTGACAGTAAGCTTGGACCAAGAGCACCCAAGAGAAAATAGGTTTAAGAGATTTTAATAGATTTCATTAAAAAAAATGTCAATTAGCCTTCAGGTCAGTGACAAATGTTTTTCTTACCCCTGTATTTCTATTAACAGAAACAAAACAAAGTCCAGGGAAGCAGGAGAGGCCTACCTTATCCACTACCCGCATGCCTCACACTTGCTGACCCCATGCACGATCCCACAATCCCACACCACACACGCAGACACAGAGGCCCAGCAGTTACACATTTTACCATAACTCTCTTAGACTTCCTCACTCTACACCTCACTCTCTTCCGCCTTCTTTCTCAGTACTCTTTCTGCCATTTATGCTCCCACCTAACTCTGAGTGAACATATGACTCTGTTTCCTCCAGGCCTGTGCTCCATGCTCCATTCTGATCTAAGGCTCAGCATTGCCGATAAACTTCCAGTGGGTCTGGGTTTGATTCTGGCTTCTCTGCAAAGCAGCCATGTGACTTCAAACAATTCTCGCCAACTCTGAATTTCACTTTCATGATCTCTAAAGTTGGCACAATAATTAACTTCAAGGATTGTTGTTGAATTCAACGAAATGATTTCTAGCTGCTTGATAAATGGGATCTATTCTATTATTACTCCTCCCCCACCTCTGGCTGTACTTTTTCATTTCCTCCCCAAGGTGTCCATCACCTCCCTGCCTGTGAACACAGACCCAGCTTCTGGAGTCTTCGCCCAGCCACACCCACCCAGTCCCTCCCTACAGTGTCATCAGCTCCTAGATTACTCACCACACACTAAGGGGAGCCTCGTCTGACCCCCTGACAATTTACATCTTTAGGTTATCTTCTTGGACCTCCATGCATTTCTTGTGGATTTTTTCACAGATGTCCTTTTACATACACTTAATCCCACTGTGCTGCAAATTCCATGACAGGAGTCTCTCTTTCTCTCTCTCTCTCTCTCTCTCTCTCTCTCTCTCTCTCTCTCTCTCTCTCTCTCTCTCTCTCTCTCTCTCCCCCTCTCTCTCTGTCATCCCCATTGCCAAGCAGTGCCTTGTAGATGGTAAGCACACACAACTGGTTAAATAAAGGAATATTTCAGGTCTGCGATTCCATGAAAAGTGCTCTGAGGAATGTCCTTCCCAACCCATCTCCAGGAAAGAAAGAAATCTCCGTAGCCTCCCTAAGCCACACCTTCCACTGCGTGCTCATCAAACAGGAGAAGTTCCTATGTCCCCCTCATAGGCCACGCAATGGGGTGTGGCTCACTTCTTCAGAGCCTCACTGCTCACAGCTCCTAGGGGTAACAGACCCACGGGCAGGTCTTGGGGAGCGTAGGCTCCAACCCCACGGCAGCGTCTAGTGGTGAATGCTTCCAGCTCCTGAAGCCCCAGCAGGTGGGTTACAGTGTGCTTTTTTAGTTTTCCCGTCTGTAGGTGACTTGTATTCATCAGCTCAATTGGACCCTCTGCCTTATGGCAAGGACAGAGGTCTTTATCCAGGGGTTCTTACCTGGGTGTACTGGAAAAATCGGATCACACGTGGGCTTGGAGAACAAGTGCAAGTGCGAGGTTTTATTGAATGGCGAAAGCAGCTCTCAGCAGATGAATGGGAACCAGAAGAGAGGTGGTCTTCCTTGGAGTCCGCTCCCACTGAGCATCCGGACTCTCTGCTGACTGCTCTCAGCCAAACTCCCCATTGTCCCTCCATAGATGGCCTGCTGGCACCTGCTGGCGTCTGCAGGCGAGTTCTCCCACCCGTCTGCTTCTCTCCATGTCCAGCGCTTGCATGTCTGCCCACTAGGATCTCAGGATTTCTATAGGCACAGGACAGGGTTGTGGTGGGCCAGGGTGGTCTTGGAAAATGCAGAAGTTGGGCATGAAAGCAGAAATACCTGTCATCACCTAAGTCCGTGGCACAGGCCTGGGGAAGAGCCATAGGCAGGCCCACCACTTTTTCTCCCAGCACTTCCCTGCCCCTCTCCCATATCAGTCAGGGCCTGGAGTGCTGTTAGAATCGTGTTGAGTGAAGTTATGTATGTGGAAAGAAAAAGAAACAGGAGTATTTACAGGATATATTCAGTCTTCGAGTATGTGGACTACATACAGAAACAATGTTAGACAAGTCGCACAAATCAGATTTTCTTTTAGTAGTTGCATTAGTCAGGGTTCTCCAGTGGGATATGTGTATAGACCACAGGGAATTCATTAGGGAGAACTGTCTTGCATGATTACACAGTGAAGTTCCACGATAGGACCTCTGTAAGCTGGGGAAGAGAAAAGCCGATAGGGAGAACTGTCTTGCATGATTACACAGTGAAGTCCCACGATAGGACCTCTGTAAACTGGGGAAGAGAAAAGCCGATAGGGACTCAGTCTTAGTCTGAAAGCCTCTAAACCAGGCAAGCCAACTGTGTAGCCTTCATTCTGTGGCCAAAGGCCCAAGAGGCCAGCAAGCCATTGGTGCAAGTGTCAGAGTCCAAGGGCTGAAGAACCTGGAGTCTGATGCCCAGGGTCAGGAGGATCAGACAGAAGCATACAGCCTGGGAGAAAGATGAAAGCCAGAAGGCTCAGCAAGCTGCTCAGCTCAGCTTCCTTTGTCTGCTTTTTTCCAGCCACACTGGTAACTGACTAGATGGTGCCCACCCTCACTGCGGGTGGGGCTTCCTTTCCCAGTTCACCCACTCAAATGTCCATCTCCTCTGGCAGAACCCTCTCAGACACACTCATCTAGGCATCCTTCAATCCAATCAAGTTGGCACCTAATATGAAAAACCATAATAGCTCTGGTGACAAACTGGGCTTTTGATAACAGTGGCTCAGGGTGGAGCTGTCTAAATCAGGGGCGCTCTACAAAAGGAATGAATGAGTCATGGCATGGCAAAAGGCCACACATTTTAAGAAAGACGTATGTCAAAATAGGGTAGAGAAGCAAAGCGGCTGACGTCAGCAGAAGGCAAAGGAGCTGAAGGTGAAATAACAAGAGTCACTCAGGCCAGAAAACCCAGACACAAACACATGGGGGAGATAGTCACTCTGAAACCCACACAGAGGATGTCACGGCAAGGCTTCCCCTTGTCTTCTGGCCAGGACCACACATATCCATTCCCAGCTTGGTGTCTCACAAGCCTGGACACTTGGGTAGGTAATGAAGTTGCAGATTCCTACTTAACTGAGTTTCCGATGGCTGCAACAAAAGTTTTCTATAGTTTCTCAAATCGTTGCATTTTCCTTTGCTTAGATTCAACACTTTTCATGGATAAGAATACAGAAATTCAGAGAGGTTAAATGATTTGAACACTGTTTATAACTTCAACAAATACAGCATGTGTTGAGTGCATACTAGATACATGCTAGATAGGTCAGTCTACATTCAGTTTGTTCTGTTTATCACTGCAGCTCCAGGATCTAGAGTTAGGGTTAGACCTCTTGCATTTAAATGACCAGTTTATCTCAGAGCTCTTAAGGAGCAGAGTGAAATTCAGCTGAGGACCCTGACATCAGACTAAACGGGCATTTTCACACACACCATCCCCAGTTCCACTGTGCATCTTTCCTTAAACAGGCAATGTTCTTAGTATTTGTTTTCAGAAATCTTTATTTCTGCAGGTATTCTGGAGCATTCAAGTGGAAAAATATTTATTCCGTCCATATGAAATTATCAAGATTAGTGTTTAGAAAGTGAATAGATCCTGAGTTTGCTCTCTGTTCCCCCATCCACAGGTCTAGTTTCACTCGTATAACATATGAAATGCACAATAGCTGTAATGTGAGTCAAATTGTGTTGCTCAGAGCAAAAGAAATTCCAGAAAGGCATTGTCTAAATGCTGTAATAGCAGGAGTGTATCTTACTATTTTCTGAAAGTCTTATTGATGGAAAATAGTTTGTCTCTGCAATGGATGCCTAAACTAGCTGAAGTTTATATTAAGAAGTCCCTCAGTTTTGCTGAAAAAATATTCATTTAATTCTTCTGGGTATTAAAAATTTTCAGTAAAAATTAATTTTTTTAATTACAAACCAATTATAACTATCAGTTGTTCCCAGCATCCAAATGCTGACTCAGGGTAGGTCACTATCTTGTGGAGATTAGCTGTGCACTTAAAAGGTTATTGATTGAGCTCTTGAACGAAGCCTTAGGTAAAAATAGGTCTTTGAAAATGTAGATTGAAAATTGAATCCAGGCCATCGATTAAAGAACCCACTAGAAATAAAATTAAGGTTCTGCTTGGTCTACTGATTTTTGACCAGACCTATGTGAAGCACTGATATTTCTGTCCTAAGATTTCTCCATAGAAATAAAGATACTCTTGGGCACAGTCTGCCCTGTTTATATGAGAATGTACAGTAAATTGGCTCATTTTCTATAGTAGAATTGGGGATAATTCTCAAGTGTCTATGTAATAATGTTACAGATATCTAATATGTAACTAGGTAAAATTAGTCAAAATCAGCTCATTTAAATGAGTAAATCTGATTTCAGGCTACATATTAATAACTGCAGGTGGGTGACAAGATTAATATTGTGTCTGAAATATTCTTAAGGTTGAAATTGGCATCAAAAATAGGCAGTATTTGTGTAACTTAGGTAGCCTTGACTGCTGCCAAATGATAGAAATTGAAATAAGCTCACATTCCAGAAATTTAGTGGTTAACTTATTTTGTACAGAGCAGTGTCCACTGTTTCTATTACCATGTAGAAGAAACAATCTACAGAAAGTGCTTTTCCATGTCTCATGATTTCTTTGCCCTAAAACATTAATTATTTAATAAATATTTTAATCCTTGGAAGGTTGGATTTATTCATTTTCCTAGCCTGGGATTAATAATTTTTAATGGATGTATTCATTGCATAATGTATTGGAGATTTTTCCACATTCAAAAAATGTTTTATCCCTTAGAATTGACTTTAACCCGAATCTAACCTAATTAATTTAGTACAATTGCCTCAAATGACAGGGAAGTTACTTATGTCCTGTAACACCAGTTGCAAATGATGGAACTGAATCTAAGAACACAGACTGAGCATGACATCAGAGGATAAGGTGAGCCAGAGGCTGGAGGACATGATGCTTCCTTGTCCTCTTGTATCCCCCTGGTTGGGAGGAGCAGGGGGGACAAAGAAGCCAGGGGACAGCAGAGATGGGAGAAGCATTCTCCCTGCGGCTGCTCCAGCAACTGGCAAAGAGGCTAAAATCCAAGGTCAAGTGCAGCACTCTGGGTGTTTCCCAGAGGAAAAGACCTGAAATCACTCAATCTGGAAGCCAAAGACAGCATTTAATTTTTGTCACAGGCCATTGATCCCAGTCAGGAAGAGGAATGGAGATGGCAACTAGGAATGAATGGTCAGAGGCAAATGGACCAGAGACAATCTCCTTCTGTGTCTACTTCAAAAATCATGTTGTTTTCCGTCAAAAATGCCCCTCAAGCGGCCAGAACTGCCCAGTCCTTTGTGACAGGTGTGTGTGTGTGTGCACGCGCATGTGTATGTGTCTGTGTGTGTGTGTGTGTGTAGGGCAGGAGCAGTAGTAGCTTAATAAAAACAGACAGCTGCAAAAAGGCAACGTACAAATTAATTCTTGTAGAGAAAATGTATTTTCCTTTAAGTATTAAATATGCATTTTCTATTCCCATCTCTTTGGACTGAATATTGTATATGAAATTTTTAGACTCAATAATGTGATGTGTTGCCAGGAGTGGGTCTCAGGGTGAATCTATATTTTATGATATAGAAAAATATGCTATTTTAGTTATCTTTATATCAGGTTTGAGAGTTGTGACATTTGTCTCAAATAATAATATATTTAAGTACATTCTTTGTATCTGGAATAGATTCCAGTATTCTGAGAGACCAAGAACGAACACCTAATAGAAAATAAAAGCAAAGAGAATCCTTCTAAGGTAAAGCAATATATCAACATAATGTATTTCTAAGCAAATGGATTACCAAAAATAGAGCAATGAGTTTTAAATAATGCTTCCAAGTAACCGATGTAGTTATGGATGCTCAGTGGAGTGACGAGCTCCATGAAGGGTCCTTGGTCCTGCTGATGTGCTCTGGCCCTCCCAGCCCCTGCTGTCACCCAAACAGCTGCCACTGAAACTGTGGAGATTCTGCATCTTCCAGGACCTGAGTTCACTCCAGAGCTAATGCAAGGCAGGGGCTGTGACATCCTTTTTCTGAGTCATAAGCAGCAGAGGACAGTGTGCCAAGAGTAAAGACATTGAGGACAATTCAAAGGGAGACTCAGCATCTCAATTGGAGCAGGGCAGCATCCTGGGGTGGGAGAGGTTTCTCCACTCCATCCCCTCAGATACCCTCCGAGTTGGCAAGGATGGGGTTGGCTTCAGTCAGGGTAGGACAAGTTTGTATTTTCTGAGTTGAGTGCCCATGGCAATTTTAGAAAATATGGCCTTCCTATTTTAAAGCCCCATCAAGATGACTCCTGTTCTTGCTACAGTACGTGGAGGCATGGGTGCCACAGAATCACTCACTGCCCATTACAGCCCAGGGACCACCGGGCTGCTCTAAGCTTGATTGCTCTTTAAGATGAGAGAACACTCAGGCTCAGAGGGGACATGATCTCTCTGCAAGGCCATGGACGACCAGACACAGCCACCATCTCTACCGTGGCCTCCTTGCACTGTCCATGTTGTCCTCCATGTGGACAGTTTTGTGCGCAAACAATGACCATCGCCAACACTTAGGAAGTGCTATGAAGATGGCCTCCTTGGCAGTTCCGAGGGTGTTCGGTCAATTTACTCACGGAAACCATTAGCTGTCCATGATGCCATGCCAGCGCTACCTCCACATTGCAGACCAGCCTTGGCCACTGCATGCAGAAAGTCAGCAGGGACAACGGTTAAGCAGGCACGTCCAGAGCTCTGCCCAAGTCTTCCCTTTTAGGATGTATTATTTCTTGCCTTGCCCTGCTAGTCACAGGAGGATCAAGGCCATGCCCTCTCACGTTCAAGGAGCTCATGAGGCACACCCACTGCACCACTGCCCACGGGCTTCTGCTGTGACACACAGCACACTCACATCGCGACATGATGGCAATGCAGACATGGAAATCAGAGGAAACGGCGAGGAAATACGAAAAGGTTAAGACCAAGGAAGGGTAAAGGAGAATCCTGATATGCAGGGAGCCTACACTAGGATGAAGATTTCACCATGAATGTGCCTCTCAGCTTCCTTAAAGCCCAATGCGTGGTGGTGAATCTCACCGATCATTGATGAATAACTTTATGAGCTGCCGCAGAGGCGGGACCTTTCTGTGCAGCGAGATCACCACACAGATGTGTGCATCCTCCCTTCCTCACAGGATTTCCCACCCAGTTTCTTCACCATCAGTATTCCTTATCATTATCACCACTGCTATTAATATTATTGTACGGAAATCTTTTGTGGCATTTCCATTGGCTATATTAATTCCTCAATGAATATTTATCGAGTTTTTACTATGTTCCAGGATTGGCATACACAGACATTAATAGGACACAGTCCCTGCTGTTAGAAGCCTATTGGACAAGATAGGTACATACACCAAATACATGTAAAATAACATGGATGGACAGTGATGGAAGTATGTATTCTGTAACTCCTGGGGAGGCAGGGCATGTATGGAAACACTTCATACAAGTGAAAACTGAATCTAGTTTTCTGTTTTGTTTTGTTTTGTTTAATTGATATAGAGTCTCACTCTGTCAACCAGGCTGGAGTGCGGTGGCACAATCTCTGCTCATTGCAACCTCCGCTTCCCAGGTTCAAGTGATCCTCCTGCCTCAGCCTCCCTAGTAGCTGGAACTAGTGACATGTGCCATGATGCCCAGCTAATTTTTGTATTTTTAGTAGAGACGGGGTCTCACCACATTGGCCACGCTGTTCTCAAACTCCTAAACCCAAGTGATCCTCCTGCTGCAGCTGAGATTACAGGCGTGAGCCACTGTGCTTGGCCTGAATCTAGTTTTAAAAGTGGGTTATTAGCTTATTAGAATTGGGTTGTTGGCCAGGTATGGTGGCTTATGACTATAATCCCAGCACTTTGGGAGACCAGGGCGGACAGACCATTTGAGGCCAAGAGTCAAGACCAGTCTGGCCAACATGGTGAAACCCTATCTCTACCAAAAATATAGTAGATTAGCTGAGCATGGTGGTACACCTGTAATGAGCTGGGCATGGTGGTGCACCTGGGGTCCCAGCTACTTGGGAGGCTGAGGCATGAGAATTGCTTGAACATGGAAGACAAAGGTGGTAGTGAGCTGAGATCGTACCAGTGCACTTCAGTCTGAGGGTCAGAGTGAGGCAAAAAAAAAAAAGAGAGAGAGAGAGAAGTTGATTGTTTTGAAAAGAAAATGGGAAAACATCCAGGAAGCAGGGAATTAGAGCGAGAAACAGCAGAATGTGTGACTCAGCAATCTCATTACTGTGTATATATCCAAAGGATTTATAAATTGTTCTATTATAAAGACACACGCACATGTATGTTCATTGCGGCACTGTTTACAATAGCAAAGACCTGGAACCAACCCAAATAACCATCACTGATAGACTGGACTAGGAAAATGTGGCACATATACACCATGGAGTACTATGCAGCCATAAAAAGCGATGAGTTCATGTCCTTTGTAGGGACATGGATGAACCTGAAAACAGTCACTCTCAGCAAACTGACACAAGAACAGAAAATCAAACACCGCATGTTCTCACTCACAGGTGGGTGTTGAACAATGAGAACATATGGACACAGGGAGGGGAGCATCACTCACTGGGGTCTGTTGGCGGGACTAGGGGAAGGACAGCAGGGGGTAGTGAGGTTGGGGAGGGATAACATGGGGAGAAATGCCAGATATAGGTGATGCGGGAATGGAAGCAGCACACCAGATTGCCATGTGTGTACCTATGCAACAACCCTGCATGACCTGCACATGTACCCCAGAACCTAAAGTGCAATTATGTATATATAGAAAAGAATTACACAGTCCCTAGCTCAGCGTTTCTAGACCCTAATCATGAGGCAGAAGAGCAGCTGTTGTCACTGCTGTGACACACACAGGGCCAGACCATGGAAAGTCTGCCATGCCACGCTAACTTAGACCTAATCTTTTGATAATGAGGTGCTAGTGAAGGCCTTTAGGTTTTGTGGCACTTACTTTCAGACGTACCTGCCCATTTCACTCAAGTGGAATGCCAGGAACATGGAGGCACCATATAATGTCAGATCTTGATGGGACCTGAACCCCCATGTGTGACCTGAGACAGCCTCAGGTTGGGTCTGACATCTCCACTAGCAAGGAGCCTTTGTGTCCAGCCCGCAGACCTTTGGCCCAAGCAAATGTTGCCATCATGGGCATAACACCCGGATTTCCGAAAGCTCTATCAGTCACTGCATGGGAGCTTATTCTGCCCGGAGATGCTGCCTCCAGGAGGCATGTTATTACAACGCAAGCCAGATATGAATATTTAACCTATCTGATGCTAAATGATTTAACAGGTGCCTCTGCAGTATCTGAAGAAATATGTTCCTTCGGGGCCTAATAAAAATAAGCATTGCTTCCACGCTAGTATGCAATAATAGAAATAAGGACTTCCATTCATACTGGGTTGGTGTCATCTGCATCAGGGATACCTCTTGGCAGAATCTGGAAAGGAATGAAAAATTATCGTCAAAATAAACCAAAACAAGAACAAGCACAACCTCCCCCCTGCCACCCACCCCACACAGCCAAGTGTTAATGCTTGCGCTGAGGTGGTGAAATCACCTATTACTGTAGGGTTCATGGCCCAGATGTTCCTGAGTAGGACCATTTATAGGATTCCTTTTAGTGCATGATATATTAGCATCCCATTTTAATGAATTCCATAAATAAAAGATGATGAAATGCCAGTGTTGTGCAAACGGTGTGGGGTTAGCTTTATCTTACAATCTGGATGCAAGATTCTCATAGCCAGCTTGCTTTTCTCTCCTCGGCTTTATATTCTGAAATAATGTACTTGCATTTAGTCCTATAAGAACATTGTACACTTTCATTATAAAAATGATAGCATTGAATCTATTTTTTCACATGTCCTAAGTTTCATCTGTCATGCCAGAGAAATCGATCAGCTCAGGTAAGAGTAGCTGCCTCAGGTTTGTAAGATATAATGCACTGTTTTCCTATTTTAGTTAGCTGTATTCCAGGTAACTGATCACAGGAAACTGTCATCAGAATAATCAACTCTATAAAAGAAAGCGTGTTTGTACCTTTCTGGGGAAGCATTCAATTAAGTGATTTTTATTACAGATGCATACTTAGTCATGTTTATTTATTTATTTATTTTTGGTCTTTTTTTAAAATTTTTATTGCATTATAGGTTTTGGGGTACATGTGCAGAACATGCAAGATAGTTGCATAGGTACACACATGGCAGTGTGTTTTGCTGCCTTCCTCCCCTTCACCCACACTTGGCATTTATCCCCAGGCTATCCCTCCCCAGATCCCCACCCTGCTGTCCCTCCCCCATTCCCCCCAATAGACCCCAGTGTGTAGTAGTTCCCTCCCTGTGTCCATGTGTTCTCATTTTTCTCACCCGCCTATGAGTGAGAATATGCGGTATTTCCTTTTCTGTTCTTGTGTCAGTTTGCTGAGAATGATGTTCTCCAGATTCATCCATGTCCTTACAAAGGACACAAACTCATCATTTTTGATGGCTGCATAATATTCCATGGCATATATGTGCCACATTTTCCCAGTGCAGCCTATCATCGATGGGCATTTGGGTTGGTTCCAGGTCTTTGCTATTGTAAACAGTGCTGCAATGAACATTCATGTGCATGTGTTCTTATAGCAGAACGATTTATAGTCCTTTGGATATATACCCAGTAAAGGGATTGCTGGGTCAAATGGAATTTCTATAATTTGGCTATTTGAAAATTCTTTACAAACAGAAAGAAATTCAGTTATACAAATGATCAGAGAATGGTGTGGTACCTTAGTTCCTCATAGCTTCAGGAATTTCATAAATCAGGACCACAAGACACCAGTATCCTCAGGACAGCAGGGCCTTACGTTAAACTGCTCCAAGAATAGGTTGATCCTGTGGTAGGCAACTTCCGAAGATGTCCCCAGAGACTCTGCACTATGTAGGATCCCCTCCCCTTTGAGGGTAGGCTGGACCTGGTGCTCCCTTCTAATGGTTAGAATATAGCAAAGGTGCTGGGAAGTCCCTTCTCAGGTGGAACTGGTGGCTTGCTTGTCCTCTCATCTGCCAGCTGTCATGCTGTGAGCTGCAATTATGCAAGAGACCCATGTGTCAGGGAGTGAAGGCCTCAGTCCAACAGCAAGAGCGCCTGCATTTGGCCAACAGCCAGTGAGAGAGCTTAGAAGCCGAGCTGGCCCTAGGTGGACCTGTGGAGGCTTGCAGCCCCAGCTGACGCTGATTCTCACCCAGGACACCCAGCCATGATGCACCACATTATCTGACCACAGAAATCGTGAGATAATAAATGCAGACTCTTTCAAGCCACTGATTTGTTAAGTTGCAATAGATAACTTAGTCACTGAAAATTACTCTGAAGAACTTCCAAGCACACTGTTTGAAGGTCATCCTGAAAAATACATTTTATTAGCAATACACATGATGAGGACGGAAAAAGCTTATTGCAATGAAGGTTGAAGAAGTTGGCTCAGAAGCAAGAGTAAAAGGGTGGTTCTCAGGGGCTGAGTTGGGTGGGGTAGGTGTTGGTCAGGCCTTCAGCTGGATAGCAGGAATAAGTTCAGGGGGTCGACTCTACGGCACTGTGACATAGTTATTGATAATATATTGTGTTCTTGAAAATAGCTAAAAGAATAGATTTTGTGTTCCTCCCACAAAATAATGGTAAGTATGCAAGGTTATGCATATATTATTTAGTTCAATTTACCCATTTCACAATGTATACCTGTTTTAAAACATCATTAGCTGGGTGTGACGGTGCCTGCCTATAATCCCAGCTACTTGGGAGGCTGCGGCAGGAGAATCGCTTGAACCCTGGAAATGGAGGTTTCAGTGAGCAGAGATAGCACCACTGGACTCCAGCCTGGGCAACAGAATGAAACTCCATCTCAAAATAATAATAATAAGAAGAAGAAGAAAGAAAGAAAGAAAGAAAGAAAGAAAGAAAGAAAGAAAGAAAGAAAGAAAGAAAGAAAGAAAGAAAGAAAGAAACCATCATGGTGTACATGATATATGCAATTATTTGTCAAGTAAAAATAAACTAACAAAATAAAGCTAAATTAGAGGACTTTAAGTGTTCAATAAAATGGACATGCTAAAAGAGTATTGAAAAGTTTACTCTAAGATCCTAGACTCTAGATTAGAGGGTCTGCAAATTATGGCCCTTGGTCCAAATCTGGCCCATCACACTGTTTTTATAAATAAAGTTGCACTGAAACACAGACACGACCATTTATTCTCATATTTTCTGTGGATGCTTTTTCTCAAAAACTGTGGAAGATAAGTATTTGCAACAGAGGTTATATGTACTGCAAAGTGTAAAATATTTACTATAATGCTGTCTTATCCTCAAAAAACAAAACAAAAATCACACAAACTTTGCTGAGCTCTGCTTGCTCTAGCTTAAACTTACTTAAAAGGAACTTCATGTATTCCAAATGAGTATCATCAAATGTGCAAGGAAGAGTAAAAGAAATTCAAGCTCTGAGAACACACATTATGAAACATTTGAGTGTGAAGTGTTGTTAGTGTTTACACACTCTCATTGTGACTTGGCTGTGGGAGCCGTGAGACCATTTTGTTTAAAATAAATGGTGCCCCTCCAGCTGCTGAAACCAGCTCCGTTCTGGTTGTAACTTTATTCAGGAATTCTAAACGTTTTAACAAAGTACTGCTTTGTTTTATCTTATATTTCCAATTAAATTGCCATTTCCTAGGAAGAAGAATTTTGAAGCCAAAATGGAGCCTACAGCTCATTCAGTCTGGCATCTTCCCTTTACAGATGAGAAAACTGGAATCTGGAGGCATTGTATGGCCTGCCTGACATGCCCACTCCTTACAGTCAGAGGCTGACACAGAAGTTCTTTCTTCCCCCTTTTAATTTTCCACCTTGCTCCTTTTAGAGTCTGGTCTGGTATGCTACAGTTTGCAATGCACATGCTTAATAACTTCTTAAGGGATTTTGCAGTACCTGCTGTGGTGGTTGCTGATACTGGTCGCTAAACCACCACGGGCTTTTTGCTGCCCAGCACCCCTCATTTCAGGTTGAGCCCTTAAGACCAGAGTCAGGCCAGTGTGAAGCAAAAGTGACAAAAGCCACTTTCAGGTTTAGCCTTCTTCACTACACTGGTTCCCCAAGGCGTGACAGCCAAAGGAAGCTTTATGGGACTCTTCTGCTGAGAAAATGCCCAGAGAACAAGCGCTACCCTTCATCAGACTGTGGTGTGAATAAGAAATAAAGCTGTGGTCTATTGAGCTGCTGATGGCTCAAAATTTGTTTGTTATTGTTAACATGCTGGCTATTCCTGTGATTATCTAGGGATCAGCAATTTGACAACCATTTCAACTAGAATAAAAAAAGAGAATGAAGAAATAAACCAAATGAAAACTCTCCGCAGTAAAAATAAATGCTACGAAATTCCTCAAGGTCATTAAGCTTATCCATAGAACAATTTGTCTGCTCCAAAGACAAGTTCCACACACTTGATGCTCAAGTGTTACTAGCCCGCACAAGTGCCGCAAAGAGATTGATTTTAATATATTGTGTTTATGCGTTTATCCTCGATAGCACATAGTAGCCAACAAAGGAATATTTCTAAGCAAATAAACTTGGCGATCTGATTTTCCAGCCAGTATCATATTAAAAGATACAGAGCAGCAAGAAAATACGTAGGTATCAGAATCACAGGAGCAGAAAATGAAATTAAATAATAAGAGCTCCACCTATGAAAACACCCTATATATGGCATTTCCCCCAGACTGATATAATGGTCAGTGCTATAGAAATCACTCTTGAGTCTTTTGTTCAACAACCCACTCAATTATTTCCATCCTTTTGTTTGTGTCTGGATGTGTGTCTACTGGATCACAGGAACTATGCTCATTTTAGGGAGAAAAAGTCAAAAAAGGAAAAAAATCTTAAGTCTGTTTCATGAAGGAAAGAGAAAAATGCATAAGAGTTTAACCTTAGGGCTTATTTCTTCTCCACCTTCTGCCACTCTGTCCCCAGAAAGGGGTCTCTTCGGGGGTAGAGGATACAACAAAATCAAAGACAAGTCGATGGTCTTCTCTAATCAACTCCACAGAAGAATGTGTGGGAAAAAGGCGGGTGAAATATCTCCTGTGATCCCAAAATTATAGGCTGTGCCTTGGAGCATGAACTGCAGCTGAACCTGGAGCAATGCTCCTGCTCTAATATGTGTAAAACATTGAACTCCGACATCAAGGAAGAAAGCCAGTGTAAGTATTAGCCGATTTATTTCCAAGGATGAATGGCAATTATGTTTAAGTAATTTTTCTGCTTTCATTACTCTTTAGACACTGAGACTCTGCTAGCTGAACCATTGTAAATCCTAAGCCAGTCATGAATTCATTTACTTATCCATTCAACAAATGTTTGTTGATTACCTACTATACATCAAGCACTACTCTGCATGTTAGGAATCTAGTTGAAAGCAGCACAGTTGATGTGGAGGTTCCATTTTTAATGTGAAAACATACAAAATAATAAGAAAAGAAATAAACAAGATCGTTTCGGCTGAGCCTTTGAAAAGAAAGGAAAGGTGCATTGAGTTGGACCTGTGGATTGATAGAGACAAGCTCAACTAGGGGTTGTGGTCAGGGAAAGAGAAGAAACTGGAGAGGTAGAAAGGGGTAAGCTCCTGCAGGTCCCTGAAGGTCTAGGAAGGGGTCTGGGTGTTGTCCAAAGTCAAAGGGGAGTTGCTGGAGGGTGGAGAGAGAGGCAGCCCATATGAAATAAAGTGATTATGTTTGTATATTTTATTAGTCTGTTCTTGCACTACTCTGAAGAGCTCCCTGAGACTAAGCAATTTATGAAGAAAGAGGTTTAATGGGCTCACAGTTCACAGGTTTAACAGGAGGCATGACAGGGAAGCCTCAGGAAACTTGCAATCGTGGTGGAAGGGGAAGCAAGGACCATCATCATATGGTGGCAGGAGAGAGCGAAGTGCCATACACTTTTAAAACAATTAGATCTCATGAGAACCCACTATCACAAGAACAGCAAGGGGGAACTCAACCCCCATGATCCAATTCCTTCCAGGCCCCTCCCTGGACATGTGGGAATTACAACTTGAGATGAGATTTGCATGGAAACCCAAACCCAAACTATATCCTATATTAAGAACATTATTCTGATTTGCGGACGGCAGATGTGAAACAGGAAGACAGGTTGGGAGGTGACTGCAGTAATTTAGGCTAGAAATAATGACATTTTGGACTAAAACATTGCAGGAAAGATGGTGAGAAGCACATGAGGGAGCAGGCGCTTGGAGGTAGAGACAGCTCGTCTGCGGAGGGTTTGGCTACAGATATTGAAGAAATGGAGGAAAAAAGGATGATTTCTAAGTTCGATGAGGCTCCTAATAAGCAAGGCTAGTGTTGGTGTGCATATATATATATTCTTTATTTTTTTCTTGTTTTTGACTTTCTATTTCTCTGTTTACTAGCATGTTTGTAAAATTTGTTCCAAATCCCTGTTCTTGAGTTATTTCACCAAAATATGGAATTAAAGCATATCAAACTCACATGTCACTATCACTTCCACCATCTGAAACTATAATGGAAATGTGTGTCTATTTATTCATGCTGTTTTTCCATAATTAAATGGACATCTGAAAATGAGTAATTGTTAGTTTTTCCTCAAGAATAACTTTGGTGTGGTTATGTGATGATGTTCTTGGAAGATCAGGGAGTCAGACAAATATAGAAAAATGACTGAGCAAACACTTGGTCAACACAAAGCCTTGTCTCAGAGAAAATATTCACTACAGACTATGGAAAGTTTTTTCAAAATACTCACAAAGTCTTTTGCCTTTCAAGGCCCAGCTTTCATACCTCTGGAAAAGAAGAGCAAAGCATTTGTCTTTAGCCCAATTCCAAAGGATACTTGAATCCTTAACGTACTCTCCAGAATGTTCTGGGGAGCTATGCAATTGATGCTTTTTATTGTGTGCAAGCAGAGGTTTTGTAAAAGTGTCATGGGCCTATGGAACAGGCTCTCTGGAGAGTTTATCAGAAGCTCAGAGTTGTTCAGATTGAACGTTTCTCAGTGGAAAGGATTTCCCACACGCTCTCTCCCCTGCAGTCCCAGATCTGCTGGAAAGACGGAAGGTCAGAATGAGCAGAACAACTTGTGTTTCATAGATCAACATGGGAAGTTATGCACAATTTGACCATCCAAATAAATCATACCCTACACCTTTCAGCATGGAGGTTGATGACTATTTTTTATTCCATGCAAGGAAGAAAAAGGCTAAGATATTCCATCTTCTCAGTGGGCTTATGAAAGTAAGACTGTATGTCTACCCAGTGGCAATCCCCTCATTAAAATGAGCAGTCTGGAGCCATTATCTTCACAGCAATGTATTAATACAACTGCATTAAATATACCGGGTGTTTTTTGTAAATGGTTGATGAGGTTCATTTGGGATTATGAATATCATAGTTATTGCTGTTTTATGTGTAATACTCAAACTGATGGCCAATTCTTCCAGTGGCAACTCATTGTGAGGACCATTAAAAAGGATTTTCTTGTTTTACCTCTAAAATAGGTTGAAATGTGACCTAATTTTTATGTGTATTACAAATGAAATACTTATTTATTTAATAAGTACTGAAACCTTAGTGAGTATGTAGAAAAATCTGCTCTGTGTCTGATGTTGTAATTGGAGTCATTGTGATTGAAACAGCAAAGTTATTTCCATATATGTCCTGTTGGGGACTTCTAGTCCTGATCTAGCCATCAGATTAGATAGCAGTGCTGACAGTTGCGTAGGAGGTTTATTCAATGTGCTAAAGTGATGGCTCTTATAACTGTGACTGATCCAGAGATAGTCCCCATAAAAGGGAATAGGACTATACCAAGCTGGTTCTGGAAAATCAAGGTGAGAGACTATGAGCCAGAAAGTGGTTAAGCTGGAGAGGCTGAGCAGAGAGAACTGATGAACCAGTGAGACCAGAGACACACAAGGCAGAGATGAATGAGAAGAACAAGCCAAGGGCTGTTATCCTTAGTATATAGATAGTTATTAAAAATTTATGGAAGTCAAGGCCATAATAAGATACCACTTCACACTCATTAGGATGGCTATTACTAAAAACAAAAAATAAAACAAAGTAAGCGTTGGCAAGAATATGGAGAAAATTGAGAATTTTTGCATTACTGGTATGAATGTAAAGTGATACAGCTACTATGGCACACAATATGGTGGTTCCTGGAAAAATTAAACAAATTTACCATACGATTCAGCAATTTCATATCTGAATATATACCCAGGGGAATTGAAAACAAGTAATCAAACAGATATTTTTATACTTATGTTTCTAGCAACATTATTCAGAGCAGCCAAATGTTGGAAGCATCCCAACTGGATAAATGGATGGATAGATGAACAGGTGAGCAAAATGTGGTATGTGCATACAATGGAGTATTATTTACCCTTAAGAAGGAAGTGAATTCTGACAATCCTGCAACATGAATACACCTTGAAGCCTTTGTGCTAAGTGAGACAAGCTCATTCGAAAAGAACAAATACTGGGAAGCCCACTCACATGAGGTACCTGTAGTAGTCAAATTCATAGAGACAGAGAATTGAATGATGGCTGCTGGGGGTTGGGGATGTGAAGAGAAATGGGGAATTATTGTTAAAAATACACAAACTTTCAGTTAGGGATGATGAGAAAGTTTTGGGGATGGCGATGGCTGCACAACAGAATGAATGTTCTTAACAACAAAGAACTGCGTGCTTAAAAATTGTTAGAATGGAACATTTTATATGTGTTTTACTACTAATAAAAAAAAATCATGAAAAAGAAAAACAGATAAATATCCTTACAGGAAGAAGAGAAGCTGACATAAAGAGCCAAATCAAATGCCTGAAACACTCTGTCCTCCTCAAAACTGAGTTCTCCCCGCCGGGCGCGGTGGCTCAAGCCTGTAATCCCAGCACTTTGGGAGGCCAGGGTGGGTGGATCACGAGGTCAAGAGATCGAGACCATCCTGGTCAACATGGTGAAACCCCGTCTCTACTAAAAATACAAAAAATTAGCTGGGCACGGTGGCGTGTGCCTGTAATTCCAGCTACTCAGGAGGCTGAGGCAGGAGAATTGCTTGAACCCAGGAGGTGGAGGTTGCGGTGAGCTGAGATCACGCCATTGCACTCCAGCCTGGATAACAAGAGCGAAACTCCGTCTCAAAAAAAAAAAAAAAAGAAAAAAGAAAACTGAGTTCTCCCCAAAATTTAGTCCTCCCCAAAGCTCAGTCTTCTAGGATGTGCTGGTCTGTTTGGCTAACTTTTAACCAATTTCTGAATCTCATCGAATCTTAATGCATGTATCTATAATATGGTGGTGATGATTCTTCTATTCCAGTGCCACCATGAGAATTAAGTGTGATAAAGCACAGCAGAAAGTTGACTCCTGACACTGACAGGACTGTTTTCAGTTCTTTGTCTCCCTCTCAGCTCTGGCAACAGGGAATTTTCCTCTTTGTGTTCCTATCTTCCAAGTGTCCCTGACTTCCTGTGTTTCTGCTCTCCTTCCTCTGGCTGTGTTGCTTTCAAGTCACCCTACACCTTATGCAAAGGCTGCCTGTGCTTAAGCCCAAGTCCTCCATGTTGGATTTTCTGTAGATTCGCTGAGCACCTTCTTACCTGTGTACCTTACATAAGGACTAAGTCATGCTTACACAGAGAGGTGCACGTATTTAACATTTGTTTATTGACTGGAGTCCGTCTCAGTCCTCCGATTGTGTTGCCAGTCTCAGCGCCTCATCTACTCTTTAGTACACTTTGTTATACTTTACTCTTATTTTTTTTTAAATATTATTAATTTTTAACGTGAGAGTGACAATTTTGAACTTATGTCCTGCCTATTAATAAAAGCATAAGAAAACCAATTTTAATAGAAGTAAAACTCAGAAAACACAAATATTCAGCACAATTCTTTCTCATCTTTACTATTCTAGAAATAGTAACTTATAATTGTAGAAATTTAAGTTTAAAAATAAACTGCCAGATACTTTACCAATATTTTTCAAGAGGAAGGCCATTTACATTTAGGGCAATCACTACTTCCAATGTAGAATTATGTACACACTGAGACATGTGAGATTCTGGCCCCCTGAAAACTAAATCTCCTAATCAGCATCATCATACTTTATATAGAATAGACCCTTTTGGCAGGAGTCCCTCTTTTTCTGTCTTAAAGTTTGTAACTCAATATTATGTCTGGGAAATACATATACACACATATATATACATGTGTATGTGTGTATATATTATATATACATATATGTAATATACACACATATATGTGCGTATATATGCATCCTATATTATATATGTATATTATATAGAAAACCATATACATATGTATACATATATGTATATGTATTTCTATATATGTATATACATGTATATATTTAGATACATGTATATATTACATACATATATACATGTGTGTATGCATTACATATATACATATATACAGAAATACATATACATATACAAATACATATACATATATGTATTTGTATATATGTATATATAATATACATATATGTGTGTACATATATAATATATAACATAACATGTATATATGTATATAATGTATGTGTATTTATACATTATACATATATAATGTATACATATGTATGTACATGATGTATATATTTATAATATAGAAATACATATATACACATATATGTATGTTATATGTGTTATATATAATATGTAATATATAAGTATTATATATGTATATAATATATATATAAATACATATCTGTATTTATATATTAAATAAATATACATGTATAATTAAATATATATGTATTCATGTATATTTAATTGTACATGTATATTTATTTAATATATCAATACATATATGTATTGATATATATATTATATACATATATAATACTTATATATTACATATTATATATAACACATATATACATACATATATGTGTATATATGTATATGTATTTCTATATTATAAATATATACATCATGTACATATATATGATGTACATGATGTATATATTTATGATGTACATATATATGATGTACATATATACATCATGTTCATATATTATATATTATATATTATATGTTCATATATTATATGTTCATATATTATATATTATATATTATATATTATATATGTTCATATATTATATATGAATATATAATATATAATATATAATATATAATATACATATATATGAATATATAATATATAATACATATGTATATAACATATAATATAGATTATATATTATATAAAATACATGTGCATAATATATAATATATATTATATATAATATAAATGCATATGTATATAATATATAATATATAATACATATATACATGCATGTATATGTGTGTATACATACATATATATCATCAGTAAGTTACAATCCTAGGGTTTTACTTTTAAAAACAAACTATATATTCATATATTTTATACATTTATACTTGTGTATATTATATATTTTTGTACATGTGTATATATGATATACATATATTATCTATATACATGTGTGTATTTGTATATAGATACATACATAAACACATATGTTAAAGATAATATAAAAATATAAATAATATTTAAATATATATAGTTATTAAAATGTGCTATATAATATATCTTTTTCCAGAATTATGTTGTCCTATATCTCCCCAAACAAATGAATCAAGGGCATTAGTGTCATTGGAAAAGCATAGAAACATCCTAACAAAGAAGTTATTCTATAACCTTCTACATTAAACTTGATCTATTGTTAGTTCACTTGTATGAGTGTGATGGTTAATACTGAGTGTCAACTTTATTGGATTGAAGGATGCAAAGTATTGATCCTGGGTGTGTCTGTGAGGGTATTGCCAAAGGTAATTTACACTTGAGTCAGTAGGCTGGGAAAGGCAGACCCACCCTCACTCTGGGTGGGCACAATCTAATCAGGTGCCAGCAGGACCAGAATGAAAGCAGGCAGAAGAACGTGGCACAATCAGATATAGCCTCCCAACCTATATCTTTCTCCTGTGCTGGATGCTTCCTGCCCTCAAACATCCAACTCCAAGTTCTTCAGCTTTGGGACTCAGACTGGCTTCCTTGCTCCTCAGCTTGCAGATGGCCTATCGCAGGACCCTGTGATTGTGTGAGTTAATACTCCGCAATAAACTCCCTTTTTATATACATCTATCCTATTAGTTCTGTCTCACTAGAGAATCCTGACTGATTCAACAGGACACCTGAGAGCCATTACGCACCAGATTTGAGAACCATCAGCAAGAGCACAGGCTCCTGAGGGCAGAGCTGGGCTCAGCTCTAGGGCCTGACTCCCACCCACATGGCCATTCCTCTCTGATGCTTGCCTGGCTGCTACCACGCGAAATGAGATGTTTGAGCATAAGAGAAAATACTCCTTCTTTTTGTGATTATGCCAAAGTACCCATCTGTGGAGACAATAGTGGTAACAGCTTTGAACCCTGTCCCAGTTAGTCTCTATATTCCTAAGAGCCAGGAACCACGTCTATTTTATTTTTGCAGTTCATCAGCCCAGCAACCAGAACACGTAGTAGATCTGATGATGTGTTGGTTGCTTTCACCATATCTGCAGGTAAATACGGAGCTCAGAAGTTCCGTTCACGAGCCAGGGGCGTTTCTGTCTGAGTGTTTGATGCTTGTTTATGAAAGACTTGGAGTCACTGGGGACAATCAGAGGAGGAGATATTGACCCACAGCAGAGAGAATGAGGAAGTAGAGAAGGAGCAAGTGGCTAGGGAGGCATCGGGAGGAGACGGGAGTGCCCACGAAACACAAATGCAGTCGGCAGGGTGGTGGCAGCTAGAGAGGAGGAGGAGAAGGAACAGCTGACCTCGATTCACCCCCTGGAACTCTTCTAACTGTAACACTCCACAAAACCATGTGCCACATCCAAATTTACCTCACCAGCCAATGCAAAGATAAGTAAACTTAAAAAGAACACTTATCCCAAAGAAATCGTTGCTGTTAACATCTTGTCTAGCCACAGCTTTTAAACCTTGGCTCATAGGCTTTTAACTGAGGAAGAATCATGGTAGGAGAAACTTTAAAGGAGAATAAAATATTAGAAGCCATGCCTCCTACAGCCTGGACATAAATGTTTATTGGGGTAGCAGGAATTATTCAATATGCTTTGGCTCACTGAGTATGAAGTAGTAGAAGCAGAGTGAAGAGTATCTGTGACTTCAGCTTGAAGAATGATATACTACCTACCGACTCACCTTTTTAGTTAATTAGAAGTGCCAAATAGCACATCTCATTCTTAGAAAAGAGAGACTCCTGTTTGAAAACACTTTCTACGCCGCAAAGTACAATACAGAGGAAAGTAGCTGTTATTGTTGTTTTATCCCCTTCAGACCAGCCACTGCAGCTATGATGCCGGGAGCAGGGCTGCTAACCGAGACATAAGCTAATGTATATGGAGCATTTCTTAAAAGCCGAATGTTTTCGTAAACGCCACTTGACCAGTTATCCTAGCTTCTTACTGAAACATCATGAATGGTTACATTTCTCAGAGCTGTCATGAAGCAGAGCCACCTCATAGAACGTCCATATTGGAAGACATCAGCTGTGAAGCTGTGTGTTATTACATTCGAATGACCATGGAGAAGGGCATTTTCGATTGAGATTGTGTGAATGGGATTTAAACCAGCTAACTACAGACTTTATCCCAAATAGCCGTCAACATCAAAGCTGTTAAAGCAAACTCCTTTCCATAAAAATGTGTTTTTAAAAAAAGAAGGTTAGAGCCACAAAGCAATTGGAAGAAGAAAATGTATTATTATGGCCTAAACTGGAATTTAGAATCCAGTTGCTTAAAGAAGGGAACGATTGTGTTACATTATGCTGAGGTAGGAAAAAACAAAATCAAGGACTCGCAGTTCTCAGGGGGAAGTACAAAGAAGATGTTTCCAACATGGCTCAATAACCTCAGTCAGAGGCACTAGGCAGCGTTGTCCATGGGAATTTGCTGAATGATGGGTCCGTTATTCTCCAGTACGGCAGCTCACAGACACATTTGGCCACTGAGCCTCTGAAATGTGACTGGTGTGACCAAGGAACTGGTCATAACCTTAATTTTATTTCAATGCAATTAATTTGAATTTCAATAGCTACATGTGACTGTGGAGCCCACACTGGACAGCACAGGTTAGTGGTTTCAAAAGCATTAACAGACAGAAAATAACTCCATTCGGCTGGATATCCATTCATTCACTCAACCAAGCAAGATTCACTGGGCACACCTGCTACTGGGTTAGGCACTAGGATGTGGAGATTAAAAAAACAGTCTCTGCCTTCAGAATTTTAAAGTCTCGTAGGGAAGAAAAGCAAGTACAATAAAATTATTGCCATAATAAAATGTCAATATTGAATTACAGATGTGCCTAGGTCTCTATAGTAATAAAGAAGAGCTAAGCAGGTAGTAGGGTGCTGAGGCCATGCAGGTAAACTGGTTACTGCCTAGGTTGTGTTAGTGTTAACTACTACTGTGTTAGTAGTCGTTGACAAGCAAAGGCAAAGTACATTAGAGAGTAAATGCTTGAAGACATAAAGATGCATGATAATATAGTGCAACTGGCAAACCTTAGGTACAGTAAAAGCCTTCACCTGAGCTGCATCCTCCCGACCAGCCAGTTACCTGTGGATCTCTGGTGCCCGTGAGGTCCTGAGGCAAGTTGCATGCTGACCTCTGCCAGCAGTCTGCTTGAGGGCACTCACAGTTCTCCTCACTGTTCAAGTATTGACTTCACAAAGAGGCAGTAGATAAGGTGGCAGTGCTGAGAGACTTCCTTGTGTTCACGAGTATGACCGGCATTCTTACTGTTCTGGAATGTAATTAAATATTAAGGAAACCAGTTAAGTATTAAAATTTAAAAGAAGAAAGATGCACATTAAGTATGAGCAAAACCACTGTAAAAGTCTGAAGAACATCCCACAACACTTGAAGAATTATGCAGTTACACTGCTTTGCATTCCATTTTAAAGCAAAATATATGGAAATTACGTATAAGGCATTATGTTTGTGGTTTTCTGTAAGAAAAATGATGCATAACTCCAGCTGGCCCACCTATGCTCAAAGAAACGTTCTTTGCCCTATGTCAGAACTTTGGCAAATGAGTGTAAATCTGTACTTTTATGTTATAATAAGATATATGATATGTCATGGTCTTGAAGAATCTATGGAATTATATGCTTCATAGCCTTTCATGGGACAGAAGTTCTTTTTTTCCATCTCATGGGACCTAGAGATGATGGCATTTAACTTATAATTGCAATGAAAACCCTGAATAACCCTATAAGAAGCAGGGAGTGATCATGGCTGACAGCCAGCTGCTATGGATGAGGGTGAAAATGTGAAGAAATAGAAAGATGGCAAGACTTGTTGATTGACTAATTATGGAGCCTGAATTAAAGGGATGAATTAGGGATGTGTAGATTATGCCACGCTTTACAAATCATTGAATCGCTGAATACATTTCAAATATTGAGGTAAATGGTATTTATTATTTGTGACATCATGTAAGAATAGGAACAGGGTCATTTGAACATAAAAATAAATATTTTATGTTTATATAAGGTAGACGACTCTTGTGGCAGGATTCCCTCTTTGTTTGTCTTCAAGTGTTTAACTCAATATTATTGAGGGACTATGTTAACTTCTCTTCCTGAGTCCACAAGGGGTGTGGTTTCAAAGGCAAGAACTTCCCAGGGACATGCCCCACCTGCCTTCATTCAAGTCCCCATCCGGGGACTAGAGTTCTTTGTCTAACTTCCACACATGTGGGCTAGGTAGACTGCCCAGAGAGCCTCCTTTGTTTAGAAAGCCCACCAAAAGCCTTGAAAGGAGGGGCTGTATTGAGAGCCAGGCAGCCAATCCAGAATCAGAGTTGAAGACTAATTACTCCAGAGGAAGTTTGAAAAAGCTCCTCTTACTGGATGAGGACTTGAATTGGGTGGGAGTAACTCTGGGGTTAAATTCCCCTCTACTCCCTTACCTATACAGATTTCCCTCTCTGGGATCCCCTCCCACAGCAGTGTAGGAGCCTTCTCTCTCTCTCTCTCTCTCTCTCTCTCTCTCTGTCTCTCTTTACCTATGCAGACTCCATCTCTGGATCCCCTCCCATGACAGTGTGGAGCTATCTCTCACTCTCTCTTTTTCTTTTTCTCTCTCTGTGACTAATAAATCACTTTTCTGCAAAGCTCTTTGGGTCCAATATTGACTTGAACAATATTACCATGCCACCTGAGTCTCTTCCCCATTTTTGGGTGAATGAGAGCCCAAGAACCTGGAAAAAACACATCCAATCGAGGAACAGTGAGTGTCTTTGAAATGCCCCCACAGGCCTACTCCTGTACCCTGGTTACATTATGACAGGAGAAATATATAATTATATATAATATATAAGATACATAATTATATATACATATATATAAATATATATGTATAAGATATATCATATATAAATATATATATTCTCCTATCATAACACTGAGTTCAAAACTTTGAGTCAGAAATAGAGAAATATATATTATATATATGTTTATATTTATGTTTTAGATATGATATATACATACTATACAAATAATATGTTAAAATATATTGCTATTTAAATGTTATGTAATCTATTTTTTCCCAATCATGTTACACTACAGTTTCCCAGACACATGGCTCAGGACCCCTGTGTCATTAGAAGAGGATTAAAAACACCCTAGAGCAAATAATTTATTATATAACTTTGTGTATTAAATTTGATCTACTAAGAGTAAGGAGGGAATAGGCCTGAAAATCAAATCTTGCTAAACCAAAACAACCTTAGTTTCTTCTGAATTTCTAATGCTTGTAGAAATATTGAGCACAATATCCATTTACATTCATTTTCCAAATTTCTGAGGTCATCTGACTTGAGTCATGGAAGAGGAGAACACATGGAAGAGGGTAGGAAGTGAAGAATGCATCGTCCATCAGCAGTGCCTGGGTTCTGCCATCCACCCACCCCTCTATACACTGCTCAGCACCTGAAAGGAGGGATTGGAAGTGACCGGAAAAGTGAAAGTGGGGGAATCCCAGAGCGAGGGAAGGGAACTGACTCCACACTGCCCAGGGCCATGGCCATGCACCTGGCAAGACCATGGAGAATCATTCTAGGATAGGTGGGCACAGAGGCATAAAAAGACAGCAGAGGTGTCAGGTTCTAACTGAGGTCTGAGGGGAGCTGGTGGATGAATGGTGGGTAGCTGGAAATACACTCGAGGAATCAAAGACAGTTTCAACATGGGCAAGGGTAGGTCATGGAATCATGCATGCATCAGCAAGCCTCCCTCTACTGAAAAAACCAATAGTGATGCATGACAGGGCCAGGCACAGTGGCTCAGGCCTGTAATCCCACAGGAGGCCAAGGTGGGAGGATCATTTGAGCCCAGGAGTTCAAGACGAGCCTGGGCAACATGGCAAAACCCTGTCACTACAATACAAAAGAATTAGCTAGGTGTGGTGGTGTGAGCCTATAGTCCCACCTACTCAGGAGACTGAGGTGAGAGGATCACCTGAATCAGGGAGGTTGAAGGTGCAACGAGCCATGATTGCGACACTGTACTCTTCAACTTGGGTGACACAGTGAAACCCTGTCTCAAAAAAATAAAAATAAAAAGACTCATCGCGTGTTAGCTAGTCATGGCATTCAGGAGCACAGCACCCATGAGTCAGCGTCCCCCTACATTATATTCTATAATAATTACGGTAACTTGCAATGTTTTTACTTAACATTTAATAATATGATTTATTATATGATTACATAAGAAGAAAGATGTTATTCATTCATATCAAATCCTCCATTGAGCGGCAGTAATTTCAGACAGACCTGGGTTCAAATTCCAGCTCTTCCCCTTGTTTCAGAGCCTTGGGAATACCTGTAATGCATTTCTGAAATAATGCCCTAGGCCAGTTGGAGATAATAAAAGCACCAACCACATCGGGTTTTGTGAGAATAAAAAGCAATGTCACGTAACTGTTTAGCAATATGACTGATGCATAGTAAGAGGCTAATAAACATTTATCCTTATCATCATGGCTATTATGATGTTGAATCAAATAATAATGTTTAAGATAATTATAAAGTATAAAAACACACACTAGGCTGGGCATGGTGGCTCATGCCTGTAATCCTAGCACTTTGAGAGACTGAGGCAGGCAGATCACCTGAGGTCAGGAATTCGAGACCAGCCTAACCAACATGGTGAAACCCCATCTCTACTAAAAATACAAAAAAAAAAGGGGGCTCCTGTAATCCCAGCTTCTCTGGAGGCTGAGACAGGAGAACCACTTGAACCCAGGAGGCATAGGTTGCAGTGAGCCGAGATTGTGCCATTGCACTCCTGCCTGGGAGACAGAGTGAGACTTCACCTCAAAACACACACACACACACACACACACACACACACACACACACACACACACACTAAAGGTAATAAGGAAAGTCAAATCAATCTAAATACTAGCTTCCAAATATTTGACATATCAGAGAAAACGATGATCTCATTTTCATAAGGGTCTGAAATACCATATTATTCATGTAAATAATTATCATTAATGTTGTTTTAAATTGTATTATATATATACATTTGAAATTGTCAGCTGAGCTTTCAGGATATTCATTAAGTAAGAAAAGAGTTGTCTAGTCACCAAGCCATTGATAGGGCATGTTTCGGAAAAGCAGGGAATTGCCATTAAGAAAGGGAGAATCAAAGGATTTCTCCACCGCCTCCTCCTAAACCAGGGCGCACAGTAGTGAGGGAGCCACTCTCTGCAGCGTTGCTGAAATCTCTCCAACATCCTCGGACCCCAGGGTTTGAGAGATGTACAGACGTCTCAACAAAAGGGAGAACATTTTATTAAAGCAAAACGTATCTTTTGAGAGTCTCCCAGTGCTAAGATCACTGAAACCCAGGCTACCTGAGTTTGACTTTAGGACTTATGACCACTTGGTTACAGGGGTCATAACTTGCAAAGCTTTTATTTAACATTTTACGACCTGATTTACTGTATGACTAGATGTCACTTGGTGACAGAGAACAGAGACTGGGCACAGTGAGTTGTAAGCAGCAGGAAGAATGGCAGCTGCCGAGGGGTGGACAGGCAGCAGCTGCAAGGTGACATCTGAGTGACAAGGAACCCAAAGGAGAAAGGGCCCTGGGAGAGGTGAGACCCAGTAATAACTCAGATCAGGGCTCCGGAAGCCCATGCTGATTGCACAGAGGGCCTCGTCTGTCATCAAGCAGGTTAGGAAGACCCTTCAGGCAATAAAGGGTATCTCTCTATATTCGAAAATTGGTTAAATATAAGAAGGCCTTTTATCTGGAACATAAGAACTGTTTCGAACCTAGAGAACTACAAATCTAAATGATCTTTTTCATGTTATAGAACACATTTCACTGCCATTGAGCTACATGCTGTGGTTCCACCTTACACTTTGCTTTACAGTAAGGCTTCTCAGTCTTGGCACTATTGATATTCTATGCCAGAGCATCCTCAGTTGTGGGGGACTGGTCTGGGCATTGTATGATATTCAACAACATCCCTGGCCTCTACCCACTAGATGCCAGTAGCATCCCATCCCTGTCCAAATATGACAAGCAATGTTTCCAGACATTCTGATGTGTCTTTGATCACAAGTACAGGTTGGTCTCAGTTGAAAACCACTGCTTTACAACAATAATATTCAGTCTTTGTGGAGGAGAGTTTACAAGAGAGCTCATGGAGTTTTGAAAAGCTCCAAGCACAGTTTAACTCTCCTCATTCCAAGAGAATCACTCTTCCGAATACTATGGAAACGGGAAGGCAACCCCTCATACCCAAACTTAGGCAGCATACTTACCCTGGAACTTACTGATTTATTTACTGTTCACCTCAAATACTATGTAACTCCGTGAAGCCAGTGCACTCTGATCATTCACCTGTTTGTCTCTACTAGACTGTGGGGTCTGCAAAAACAGGACTGTGCCTCATTTGTATTCAAGACCCTGAATCCCAAGCAAAGTACTTGGCAAAACCTGTTCTCTCGATACACATTTGTTGGTTGATTAACTAAAATAATGAATAAATGAAACAAAAGAAAACAAGAATATACATCCTTTCTACCCAATAGGAGAGAATTCACATTAAAGGCAAAGATGCATTATCACCTCCAGTGCACAGAGAATTCAGCCCGAAGCAACAAGTTTAGCGCAATGAAATAATGAGGCCAACATCCACTGAAGCTGAAAGGAGAAGCTGGAGATGAGAAGCAGAAACTTTTTCCAAAATAGAATGCAACGTCTCATTCCCTGAGGCACAGGGGTGCACAGTCCGGGAGTAACAAAGCCGAGGGTGCACATTCATTACTTCGGTGCATTTATTTGCATGTTTGATGTGCTCTCAGTAGCCAGGACAGAGCTCATCTTTGTGCTTCCTGTGCCAGGCAATATGTTACTCTGCAGTACATGTCATTCTGATGGATGCTGTTTTCTCTTTGCATCTGGATAGCACTTGAGCCAAAAGGTTACTATCCCCTTGAAAAATGAATGGGACATTCATGTGCATTTTTGTAGATTATCAAATCAATCTCCATGTGCTATCAAAATAGACTGAATTCCAGTGAGAGTATCATCTGCCCAGACCCAAATGCTAGCCTCCTGCCGGAGTCTTTCAATATGTCTTGGCCACCACACACAGCAAGGATAGCTTTTAAAGTACTCTGAACTTTTTAGCCAAGATTAGCAGAATCTAACATCAGTGAATGGTATGTCAACCAAGTATAAACAAGGTGAGCATAGAGCAACCTGCTTACACCTTTCACTCTACAGAAGGTCATGAAGTTATCACGCCAGTTTGAATCATGTGCCCAGCTTCCTATTTTATCAGCAAATGCTGGTATGCCCTCCGATTTCACAATTGACCTCACTCCAGTTAGCTTAAAACTTCCTTTAATGAAGCTGATATTTACGGACTTTATTTAATTTTCACACACTGCAAACGTGAAAATGTAATTTTCACCTCCATTGCCTAAAGTTTTTTACTGGTATTCTTCATAACGAAATCTGCAATTTGCAAATCATACTGCAATATCCATGGTCTGGCTCTGGAGTCTGTGTTGACTAATTCCGTGACTCTATGATACAGAAGGACTCAGCTCCAGTCCTCTGATCTATCAAGCTCTTGTGCAATCTCTCCTTTGCCTTTACGACTGACTGCCTGAAACACTGTCCACCTGCTTGGCTCCTAGAAAAACTCCTGTAGTTCTTCCAATTTTGTTCAAACTTCCCTTTATCCCTTTCCTGCTGCCCCGGCTAATGCTTCTGTTTCCCCACTTTTTTTTTACTCTACCTTCTAATCTTCATTCCAGATGAAATGATAAACTATTATAATCATCTTTTTTTTTTTTTCTGTTTCCTAACATTCAAGAAGCCCTTTGAAGGTCAGAAACATGTCCTTCAGAATGGGTAGGTACCTGGCTCAGTATCTGATAAAGAAAAGGCACTCAGATATGTGGGAAAGAACTGAATCCTTTTTTTTTTTAAACATCCTTTTATCTTAAAAAAAAAAAATAGAACAACATCCTTTTTTTTTTTAAAAAAAAGGCACATTTAGTAAATCAATACAACTTGAGCAAACAAGGATAGAAAGGGAGATGGAGGAAAATAAATGCTCAGAAACAAGGACTGGGAGGGCTGCTACAGTCGGCACTTAGGCTTAATGATAATCCTGCCTGCTGCCAAAGTAAAGCTTTTAAATTATAATTCACACTTGTCAGAGACTGAGACAAAGGTTTGTTTCTTGGAACAAGCAGGGCCTTTTCTAGCCCCAAGTTTGGAAGGAAATTTCTGCCATGTGGCTCCTTGGGGGTGCAGCAAAGAGTGCCCTTCAGTGGGAGACACTGGCTTCCTGCCTTACACACATCACAGTGCTGGAAACTGCAGAGGAGGACAGAGGACTCTCCACCAGTAAGGTTGTCCTTTCCCATGTCATTGTAGACTGGTGGGAGGTTTTTGTTGAGCAGGGAACAGAGATGCCAACTGAAGGCTAACCCAGAAAAGAGAGGTGCTCAGAAGTTTAGACTTCATCCTAGGGACCCCAACGTGTGAAAGACAAAAACATCTGAGGAACTGGAAGTAGATAAAGTTCCTGCAAAAGATACAAAGAAGAAGGGCCAGGCACATTGGCTCACACCTGTAATACCAGTGTGTTGGGAGGCTGAGGCGGGTGGATCACGAGGTCAAGAGATCAAGACCATCTTGGTCAACATGGTGAAATCCTGTCTCTACTAAAAATACAAAAAACTAGCTGGGCATGGTGGCGCATGCCTGTAGTCCCAGCTACTCAGGAGGCTGAGGCAGGAGAATTGCCTGAACCCAGGAGGCGGAGGTTGCGGTGAGTTGAGATTGCGCCATTGCACTCCAGCCTGGGTATCGAGAGCGAAACTCTGTCTCAAAAAAAAAAGAAAAAAAATTAGCCAGGCATGGTGGTGGGCTCCTGTAATCTCGGCTATTCAAGAGGCTGAGGCAGGGAGAATCACTTGAACCCGAGGACAGAGTTGGGGGTGCAGAGGTTGCCATGAGCTGAGATCTCACCACTGCACTCCAGCCTGGATGACAGAGTGAAACTGTGTCTCAATAAAAAAGAAGCAGAAGCAGGAGCAGAAAAAGAAGAGAAGAAGAAGAAGAAAAAGAGGACCTCAAAGAGTTGGAGGAGAACCTGGAAAGAAAAGCAACTTCACATAAACCCAGGAAGGAGGAAAGAGAGTCAAGAACTTGGCAGCAGGCCACAAGGCCCAGTGCTGCCTGAGCTCAAACAGAAAAGGACAGAAGACATCCTTGGACTTAGTCGTGGAACTGTGAGCATTAGCCTTTGGGGAAACAATGCCTTGGACTTAGTCATGGAACTGTGAGCATTAGCTTTTGGGGAAACAATGCCTTGGACTTAGTCGTGGAACTGTGAGCATTAGCCTTTGGGGAAACAATGTCAGTGGGGTGGTGTGGTGAGGCCAGACTATGTGGTAGATCACAAGGGCTTTACCATGGTGCAGATGAGAGGAAGTCCATCAGGCAAAGTAGCCAAAATGTTTTGCAACTGTATTGGCTAACATGACCTGAACACTCTACATGCCAAAGGGTCCCTTCAATGTGGAGTTTTGGTGAACAGATGATAAGAAAAGTAAATGAAGTTTGCTCCTTTAGGACATGATTGTAATCAGAGGGAGTGAATGAGAAAAACAACTCAGAAGAGAGAGAACATGGACTTCACTTGTTCCTAACCCCCATGACTTGTTTCCAGTTAACTTCAGCAAGCAATTCAAGTCTCTCCTATTATTGGAAAATTATTGGAAAGACTTATTACAACTACTATAAGATTAATACATTTATTAACAATGAGGAAGAAGCAAGGAGACATTTTAAGAATGGCCTTTGGAATCCTAATGGGAAATGTTAGGGTTGGAAGCTGCCTTGTTCTTTTTCGTTGCTGTAACAAAATACCTTAGACCAGGTAACTTATAAACAACGTAAATGGATTGCTCACAACTGTGGAGGCTAGAGAGGCAAAGCTTAAGGTGCCAGCTGATTCGTTGCCTGGCGAGGGTTTGCTTTCTGCTTCAAAGGTGGCGCCTTCTTGCTGTGTAGTAAACATGGTCCTTTCAGTCTCTCTTGTAAGAGCACTAATCTCTCATTTGACTCAAAGTCCCCAAATGCCCTACCTCTTCATACTATCACATTAGGATTAAGATTCAACACATGAATTTGGGGGGACACTAACAGTCAGACTATAGAACCCTAAGAAAGAAATATGAGTCATTATCCTTGATTCAACATATTTTATATCCCTAAAATATGCCATGGGCTACAGACCGGGGAGCTGATTTGGAGCTACCATGTAAGGTGCTTATGATGTCATGTGAACCTAGATTCATCTCTGCCATCTTTCACATCCATGTTATTTTTAAATTTTTAAACTTTTATTATTTTATTTTACTATTATTGTTTTTGAGATGGGGTCTTGCCATGTTGCTCAGGCTGTTCTCAAACTCCTGAGCTCAAGCCAACCTCCTGCCTCGGCCTCCCAAAGTGCTGGGATTACAGGTGTGAGTCACCATGCCCACCTAACATTCATTTGGTGATAGAAAATAGAGGGAGGGGAGCTTATATTTTTAAAACTTCCTACCAAAGCCTTTTATACAAATTATCTAATAATCACAATGACATTGAAAGAAAAGGCAAGATATACATAACTCGATTTTTTTCTTACTTTTTTTTTTTATTACATTTTAGCTTTTGGGGTACGTGTGAAGAAAATGCAAGATTGTTGCATAGGTAAGCACCCACGTGGCAGTGTGATTTGCTGCCTTCCTCCCCTTCACCTACATCTGGCATTTCTCCCCATGCTATCTCTCCCCAACTCCCCAGGCCCATTGTCCCTCCCCTATTTCCCCCAATAGACCCCAGTGTGTAGTGCTCCCCTCCCTGCATCCATGTGTTCTCATTGTTCAACACCCACCTATGAGTGAGAACATGCAGTGTTTGATTTTCTGCTCTTGTGTCAGTTTGCTGAGAATGATGGTTTCCAGGTTCATCCATGTCCCTAGAAGGGACACGAACTCATCATTTTTGATGGCTGCATAGTATTCCATGGTGTATATGTGCCACATTTTCTCTGTCCAGTCTACCACTGATGGGCATCTTGGTTGGTTCCAGGTCTTTTCTATTGTAAACAGTGCTGCAATGAACATTCGTGTGCATGTGTCCTTGTAGTAGAACGATTTATAATCCTTTGGATATATACCCAGTAATGGGAAAGTTGGGTCAAATAGAATTTCTATTTCTAGGTCCTTGAGGAATCGCCACACTGTCTTCCACAATGGTTGAACTAATTTACACTCCCACCAACGGTGTAAAAGTGTTCCTATTTTTTTTAAGGGAGATTGTCAAATTAAATAATTTAACCCAGTTTTGAAGCTGGTAAAACAGAGGCAAATGGATTGATGTGTCCCTGTCACAAAGGAGAGCAGGATGTACAGCCAGGAGAGTTTAGCCCATGTTATCTATGACTGCAACCATTACCTCAAAACTTACTTGTTAGTGATGACAAATATTATCATCTGACAGTTTCTTGGGTCAGCAATATCGGAAGAAGCTTGGTCACACGGTTCTGCTTTAGAGTCTCTTAAGAAGCTGCAGATATAGTGTCGGCCAGAGCTATAGATGTTTGGAGGCTTGGAGAGCTGGAGAAGGTGCTTCCACAATGGTGAGCACAGGCTGGAGAAGCAGGCCCTTAGGCAGAATGGCTGCCCCCTCTGGGCACATGATCTGAGAGCTGTAAGGGGAAGCAGAGGTCGCTTTCTGGTGTTGTCTCAGATGTCACACACTTTGCCTTTCTGCCACAGGTAAGGTGGGAGGAATTAGTCTCTAGCTCAGGAAAGGTGGTGTAGCAAACAGTGGTGGACATTTGTTTAAACCGCCACACAGCCCAACTGCCTGGTTCTTGCATCTATGAAAGCAGAAAATACTGAACCAGCCCTGGGTACCAGGTGGGAGGTGGGTATAGTTTACTCAAACTGTTGCTCCCTAGCCTTAGTTCTTATTTTTCCTCTAAGGATCTTTCCACCACCTCTGTACCCCGTAATGTCCTGCCTTCCTGCTACCTGTTCTTAGTCTGTCTAAACATGCTATCCTCGTCTATCACATGGAGTGTTAGGCAGAAGTCCAAGCTTATGTCAACCCCCATGAAAGCATGGTATGTCCATGCACGCCTTGGGTTTCAGGGCACTCCTTAAACAGTGACACTAAATGGCAGAAGCACCTGTCCTGCCCATGTGCAAGGCTACCTAGGAAGCCATAAAGAGTGAACAAACCTATGTTAGGTTTTTAAATTACAGAAAGGTCCTTCTGCAACACATTTCTTTTTATGCAATGTCTATTTGCCTAGCAAATAACACTTTGTAGAGTACATTTAGAATCTAGAACATGAAAATCTTAGCACATGTGCAATGCAAAATCCAATTTCATGTCACCCGCATAACTCATGTTGCCCAAATAATCAAATTTGATATGGAATCATCTAGTCCCTTTATTTAAAAGGCATCACCATTTACTACAAGGTTGTCTTAACATTAATGTGCAAAAGTATTCAATGACTCATTCAACAGTCCACACTTATTAACATGTCTTTTCTTCAAATGGACAATGATGGACACTGTCCCCAGATTTATGAAAGAGAAGGAAAAGGAGAAGGAGGAAGAAGAAAAGAAGAAGTAAAAGGGAGAGAAGGAAGAGGAAGGATGGAAGTGGGGAGGAAAAGGAGGTGGAGGAGAAACAGAAGGAAAAGATGAAACATTTTGAAAAAGGGGAAGTAAGGCAGAGGAGGAGGGAAAATCTAGGGAAGGCAGTCACTGGACAGCATTGCTTTTAAATTGTTCTATTCAAAGGCTGAAAAGCCAATCAGAGACGTCTTATCTCTGGTAAGCCCTCGAGCCGTCCTCAGAATTAATGCCAAATTGGCAAAGAACTTTTCAATTCTACTTCTATTGGCAATGGAGCTGTTCCATTGTTGAGCGCATTCCGATGATGATTGCAAATGCAGAGAAAATGTGTGGACCGGTGTTTAGTGCAATTTCATTGTCCCCGTGATATATTAAGGATAGTAGCTTGCAACATAACACAAAAAAACTACACATAATAACCCAGCACATGCAGAGTGTTCATTAAAGCAGCAAAGGAATGGGTTTGTTAAATTAGAACTGTTTTTATATTTACAATTTCTCCAATAAATTAAAGTTTAGTACACTAATTAGATTGTATATTACGGTACCTGCACGTGCTATTTTCACTCACTTCACAGCTGGCAGATGGCATGAGCAGATGATTCTGCTATTAGGAGCCATGGAATTTTAAAGAGACAAGCGTAATTGTGAGCCTCACTTCTTTGCTGGTCTCCTCGCTGTGTGTGTGAATTGGCCCCGTTAAATGCATCTCAGCCTCAATATTATTGCCACATCCTTATTTTGAAAACTGTTTATGCTTTTTAACATAAAACATATATCACTTGTTATTTTTAAATGTTCACAACCAATTATATTGTGTAGACAAATGCAATCATGCAGTAATCCACTTGCAGGTATTTCCTATGCAGCGATGAACTATCTGTTTCTCATCTCCCTGGCAGGTTACCTGATCTAGCAAAAGTCTCAGGTTCTGGAACTTACTGGAAGACCAGCTTTCTAATGTATCAAATATTTGTTGGAGGACCGAACGCCTGACTTCAGAAGAGAATAAAATGACTGAAGAGATCATGTGGGAGGATATATGGTTGAGTTGATTGTCACTGATGCGAGGAGTAAAAAAATCATTAAAAATGAAGAAGTGAAGGGTGGTTCAACGTGATAATCACTGAGCTGTTCCGGAGCTGTTTTCAACATTGACTGCAATCGCTAATCCTCCTGGGGGAAAATACATCCTCTTGTAATTCGAGTCGTATGCCAGCATCTCACCAGACGTGCCAACCTCTCCCAAGGGCAAAGTAGCCCCACAGTGGCAAGAAAGCCCCACTCCATCCTCACGTCCCCCAAGCAGCCCCAGATGGTCTTAAATCTCTAAAAAGGTAGGATGAGTAACTCAGGGGAATTATGATTCCCAATGTATTCAATTTCATCCTTGACCAAATCTACCCACTCTATGCTGCTGTTCACCAAGGAATCCAGCAGTACTGACAGAGTTAGCTCAAGGTGGCTGCCCTGTGTGTTTGCTTGGCCAACCCTAGCTGAAGTGCCTATGATCACTCCTTGCTGGTCAAAATGTCTTGCACAGGTCTTGTGGTCAGGGAGCGGGTCACGGGCTTGGTTTTGGTGGCCCCCCTGTGCTGGTATATATAAACAATGTCAAATAGTCCTCATTTGGAAATGTTATTGAAAATGATCAGTGTGTATGCCAAAAATTTAAACAATTTTGTTAAAGCACGACTCTTTCAATGTTCTACCTGATAGTCCATGTCTATTAAAATTTTTTAAAACAAATTTTTGTTTTTTGAAAGCTTCAACTCAGACATGCTTAACACGGTCTCTACCATGTTGATTTGCTTAATGACACATTTTTAACTAATTAATTATTAAATGTATCAACATATCATGTTCTATAGTAGGTTTTCCTATTGTAAACTAAAATCCAATATTTACTTACGAGTATTATTAGACTACCTCAATGGTAATCTAAATGAGGAAGTTAAGCATTAACACAAGATAAATCTTCACCATAGCTCTAGAAGGAGTCAGAGTGCTGGGCTCACAGTGCAGATGGAAGTTCTCTCCAGATTGCATCTAAATAACATGGAATCAGATTACCAGACAGAAATGAGTGCGAAGGAGGAGGTATCTGCAGCTCTGGGTCTGCGGGTCCCGGGGTTGCCCAAGGCCTCTGCAAGACACCTGTGAATTCAAAACTTTATTTATTTATTTTAAGAGGGAGTCTCGCTCCATCGCCCAGGCTAGAGTGCAGTGGCGTGATCTTGGCTCACTGCAACCTCCGCCTCCCAGATTCAAGTGATTCTCCTGTCTCAGCCTCCTGAGTAGCTGGGAACACAGGTTCATGACACCACACCTTGCTAATTTTTTGTATTTTTAATAGAGATGGGGTTTCAATGTATTAGCCAGGATGGTCTCGATCTCCTGACTTTGTGATCTACCTGCCTCAGGCTTCCAAAGTGCTGGGATTACAGACATAAGCCACCATGCCTGGCCCAAAACTACTTTAATAATAAAATTGTGATTTTTACTAAAAGTACAAAAATGATGGTGAGTAAAACGGCTGGTTCAAGCCAAATTGAGGCAGTGGAACCGAATTCTACTAATAGCCATCATGTTCTTCCTGCCTCACCTTTGCAGTTAAAAAACAAGTAAATACATAGACACACATACATATAATCCAGTTTCCCTTAATACTCAAGATGAAGCTATAAATATAAATACGAATAAATGTCAACGCTTATATACATATCTTTCTGCTCCTGTGTGCTGTATGTGTTAGGTCTGCATTGAGCACTTCTGCTGCATGCCAGAGCATGACGGTTATCAGGCTCATGTCAGGAAAAAGATCCTGACAAGTGTTTGAGCTTCCAGAGGAATTAGCAGCTCCTTTCATGGGACAATGTTTTTATTTGAAGGGAAGACTGACAGACAAACTGGCTACTCCCACCTGAGGATGTGGTAGATATTTTCTTGAAAATGAATGAGGTGAGCCTGTCATTTTAAGAAAAAGCAACTGTCTGTGTTTATTGCCAGTGATAATATTTCAACTTTCAAGTGAAATTCAGAAACATGGAAAACTTGTATCTGTTCATCTGAACCTGACAGTGCCTCCACACTTAAAGATATTCCTGATGAGATGGATGAGATGAGCAGTGATAATTACTAGTGTGGAATATTTTTGCCATTGGATAATGAAGTATGCAGTCATGTGGAAAATCTGGATAACTCAGTGAACCAACATTTTCTAAGGGGCCAATGCATGATGTTATGAAATCTCACATAGGCGGAAGATCCATTCAAAGTCCGTGGTAGACTACTGCAACGGAGGAAAAAGGTTCACTGATGTGGTTCCAGATTCCTCGCTGCAACTAACCTTTCAGAAATTTATATTCTTCAGGTTTCTTTGTAATATCAGAGAAGAATATACACAAGTATCTTTAAATGCTGTTAAAATACTCCTCACATCTTGCGGAATCTACTTCAACCTAACTACTTGTTGCAACAGATTGTTGGAGGAGATTGGAGGACCCAGCTACATTGTATTCAGCCTGACGAGAAAGAGATTCGCAAACCTAGATGCTGTTCTTCTCACTAAATTTTCATAAAAACATGTGTTAATATGTCGTGGGTTTATAATAAATAAATATTCCAACAGTTCTCAGTTTTAATTCTTAATGCAGTTAATTCCAATAGATATTACCCATGTAAATGAAAACTCTCAAGGGTACAAAGAGGTTCTTGATAGTGGAGAATTTCTCGGTCATGGAACTGCCATAATTGCTGGGTACTGAGGATCCATTCGAGGTACTGATTATGGATTCAGACTGGGCTCAGTAGGGGTTAGCATATTGTTCTCCAGAAACACCCATGTGTGCAGTGTTGGTAGGATATAAAAGCCAAATTTGTTTCTCTAATAGACCCCATTGTCTTTCTTTACCAGCCGCAAAGTTAATTTTAGCTGATTTTATTTTTTCTTAAATTTGGTTGGTTAAGTTGCTGAATGACCAATAAAACTGCAGTCCCAGGCCATAATAGGAGAGACCAAAGGGAGGCAAGACTTTCAGGAGCACAGGCAGGAAAGCCTGGCCTGGGAGGGGCAGGAGAGGCCACCAAGCCCCCACCACTGCCTCAGGCTGTCGCTGCTGAGGCCCTTGCCAAAACTTCCTTGACAACAGAAAAATGGGCCTTCTCTTTTTCTTCTGTAATAGGAAATGCTCTCTGCCTCCTCCTTAGAATCACATACATTGGTAAGAAATCCCCAGTATAGAAAACAGATTCAGATTGTTGATCAAAAAATACATCCTCTCTGGGCACACCTGTAATCCCAGCACTTTGGGAGGCCTAGGCGGGTAGTTCACGAGATCAGGAGATCGAGACCATCTTGGCCAACATGGTGGAGCCCCATCTCTACTAAAATATAAAAAATTACCTAGGCATGGTGGTGCGGGCCTAGCCACTCGGGAGTAGTCCCAGCTACTGGGGAGGCTGAGGCATGGTAATCGCTTGAACCCGGGAGGTTAAGGTTGCAGTGAGCCAAGATCATGCCACCGTACTTCAGCCTGGTGACAGAGCAAGACCTCATCTGTCTCTCTCTCCATGTATATATATGAGGAGATTTGCAGGACGTGAAAATATATATGTATATGTATATTCATGTCCTGCAAATCTCTTTCTCTGTTATTTTCACCTCTTCCCCAAAACCTCTAAATTTCTGTAAGGTCTTGGGGTTTTGAGAATATTCACACCAAAAAGATTTACAGTATTTCTGCTATTTACTCTGAAGTAATAGAATCCAAAACCAACTTCTTGGTTAAAAAAAAAAGAAAAAAGAAAAAGAGGAAGGGAGAAAGGCAGGAAGAATGAAATAAACAATGGCATGCAAAAAGAAATTAACAGCCTAGGCTAGCATTAATTTTTAATATATATATTCAGCTCTTATAGCCACACTGCAGGGTAGACAACCTGTGACTGTGGTCTCAGACATTCGCACTTGGGTTTCATGCTCGTGGAATAGTTATTTGGTTTACTTTAATTTCCAAGTTCCAAAAGAATAGAACAATTTGTTTCCTTTGTTTGTTTTGTAATAAACCATTAGAATGTATGAGAGATCAAGAATAAGCATTCTGAAACCAAATTCTACTCTATTCTCAATCTATATGGAAAAATAGCAAGACAAGTCTGTGCAATTTTTTTTTTTTTTTGAGATGAATCTCACTTTGTTGCCCAGGCTGGAGTGTGCTGGTGTGATCTCAGCTCACTGCAACCTCTGCCTCCCGGGTTCAAGTGATTCTCCTGCCTCAGCCTTGTAAATAGCTGAAAATACAGGCATGTACCACCACGCCTGGCTAAATTTATTTTTGTAATTTTAGTAGAGACAGGGCCTCACCATGTTGGCCATCCTGGTGTTGAACCCCTGACCTCAGGTGATCTGCCCCCTTGGCTGCCCAAAGTGCTGGAATTACAGGCATGAGGTACCACCCCCGGCCCCTGTGCATTTTTTTAAATGGCCAAATTTTATTAAGTTTATTTCTTAAATGGATGGCAAGAATGATTCTGAATGGGCTTAAAACCCCTCTTTAGGTATGGTATGCACTATATTATTTCAAATTACCTAAAAATTCTGTCACAGGGAATGACAAATAAGTCCCCATTTAGTATGCGATGTTTATACTGCTTCTTAACCACTAGGTGTTTTCTGCACAGAAATAATTTCACAGGATTTCCTCATCTCTACAATCACATTGGCTTATCTTTTTAGTATTTAAAGATACATTTTTTAAGGAAATACAGAAAATGGCCAGAAATAAATGACCTAGAGTCATGTCTTCTTTTCCAGCACCAAATCTCTGCTGAAAGATGGATTCTCTGTTGTTAGGCGTGCGTTGCTGTGGAGGGGTCAGCACTGTCGAGGTGTATATTTGGGAAATTGGAGTCCTCCAAACTTACACAGATTCACACGGTGAGTCACGTCTGTGTTTTCCTGACACCTCTCTTGACTCTCAGACTATTCACTAACCCATGCTACCTTCTTTTCAAGATCCATCAGAACAAAGTCTTGAATTTAGTCTACATATATTACATTTGTTAAAAAAAATATGGTGGTGGAAAGCAAGAATTATTGAAGTTGAAGAGCTCCTGTGCAATAGAAGCAGCAAGGGAAGAGCACTGTTATTTTGAAACATGATTTAATATAGTCAGGGGGGAGAGAGAGAGAGAGAGAGAGAGAGAGAGAGAGAGAGATTGAGAGAGAGATTGAGAGAGAGAGAGAGAGAGAGAGAGAGAGAGAGAGAGGAGAGAAGGATTGCCCCCAGGCAATAACAATGTTAGAGCTTGTAGACCCAACGGTGGTGGTTCATTCAACAGACTTACTAGGCAACTTCTGTGTTCCAGAGCTAGCCTGCTGCTGGTACTACAGCAGAGTGGTGATGCAATTATACAACATTAATTTTCATAGATCCAATGAGTTTGAGTTTGGGAAGGAATATTGCAGACTACTGGGTCTAATTATTTTATATTAGAAAAATAAAGATCCAGGTTCTAAACCAATGCCAGAAATAAACCCAACTCTGCTTTTTCTTTGCTACGTGATCTTTTCCTTATGCATCTCCTCTCTCTCTCTCTCCCTCTCTCTCTCTCTCTCTCTCTCTCTCTCTCTCTCACACACACACACACACACACACACACACACGTATCCAGGGTGTGTAAAAAGAGAAGAAGAAAGGTATGTCAGGTAACTGTCTGGGTAAGATGACTGGGTCACAGAAGTTGGGGAACTAAAGAAAGATAGACAACCTGTATTTTTCATGATGCTTATTTTTAGTACTTTAGAAAACAATGCATTGGTATTAATTGGACATTAAAATTAAAAACGAATTTCCACATGTCCAAACTTTCAGAAGTAAGTTCTCTGTGGTATCCTGATAAGCCAAGGTTTGGATTTTCTGTTAAATTATTTTAAGTCAGGCATGAGCCCAGCTTAAGTCACTTAGTGTGGGAAAGAAGTGGAGAGTACACCTGAAAAATGTGTGTTTCGAAGTAACAAACAAATTCGCTTTCTTTTTCGCAGAGTATTAGATGTTTATTTTAACTGTCTACAAGATTTGCCAAAAGGGAAACCGTACTTTTGATACTGCTAAGGTCAGAACAAGTTAGAGCGTAGGGAACGTATTGCTCGTTCGTTTGCTTTTGAAAACGGCTTCTTTTCCAGACATTTCATATCCAGATGTCCTGATTCTCCTGACCCACAAGCCGTGTAGATTATTCGTGCTTTTCTTTGTATCATGTAAATATTTTATCATACACTAAAATTATGGGAAATCGTGGTATTTTTATGATTTCAAACTTAGCATCTGCAGGCTTGACAATGACATGAAATCTGACTGTGTTCTCTCTCAGGCAGGACCAAATGTCATTAAGATTAAAAAAGCCAAGATTCCTGTGTACCGTCCACCGGCCCGGGTTACTTTTGAGGGACTTGACTGGGGAAAGAGCCGGCAGAAAATTCTCAAGGTGGACAACGTTATTTTAGGCAGCGCGTTCCCTGTTTTCCAAACTTCTTTGTAAACCTAAGGAAGCTTGCTGTATATCAGAATGCTATTATGATGGAGACGCTGTCATTTGCTATTATTATAGCTATGAAAATGACGCATTCACAGACAACCCTTTTTAAATAAAAATGCTGTATTTGCACTTTTCAAAAACGTTTTCTCCTAAGAGAACCCACACCAGGCCCTGGAGACAGCCCTGGAGGCCTGGAGCCAACGCCTTCCATTGGGCTGGCGTCAGTCAATGATGGGCGCCGCACCGCCCTCCCCTGTCAGTGAGGCAGCGCCCCCTGGTGGACTGACGAAGGCAGGTTAGGACGGGAGCGCTGTGAGTCCAAGAAGGAAGAGATTTCCTACCCTGCTCTTGGTAGACACCTGTCACTCGCCTCACTGTCATACTTCCCTCTGTAGATGCAAATTATCCTACAGCGCCAGATAGGAATTCTCCGGAATCTTAAATGTTTGGTCTCCAAAGTGAAAACTACGGACTGTTAACTGAAATCCCATGCAATGTAATGTATTGGCTCACCGGCCTGAAAAATCAGCAAACTGTGCACTTTTTGACACAGAGTTTGAGGGAAAAGGAAGAGAGATCATCCTAAAGTTCTTCCAGTCACACAGAACCACCCCCCGAGGCACCCAGCCCCGGCTCTTTGGTTCAGAGACGCTGCATCATATTCCCATGACGGCATGATAGAATTCAGGTCTTCATCGTCATCTGCCAGGAAAGGAGGTTTGATATTTTTACAGACCGATGCCATTTGCGGACTATAAAATGGTGTAGGAATTTCTCCTTTACCTGGCCTAGTCTATGGGTGAAAACACCAAGGCCCAGGGAGGATACAAAGCATTCCCTGAGATCACACAGTAGGATAGAGTGTGGGCCAAGTGTTTACACCCCTGAAACCATAACTCATGGGGTCCCTGCTGGATCTATCCTGCTTTTATTTTCTTTTTAAAACATTCGCAGAAGTTCCTTTGAGAATCTGCAACCCACATTTTTTCATTTACCTCTGAGAAGGATGCTGCAGAATCCACGTCCCCCACGGCAGAGAAGAAGAGTGTGTGCCTTGGCTTTACCACTTGGGGAAGAGCAGCTCAAACACGGCCATTTAAAGAAAATCACTGAAATGATAGGGTCTTTTTCTCACAAAGACGGCCTTTTCTAGACACAAGGTGAGAGCAAAGAAGGCACCAGCAGAGCGCTGGGAACCCAAAGGACCTTGTGAAATCTGAAGGTCACTTCAACCCAGCACCCGAAGCCGTCAGACACTGTCAGGAGGCATCTTGCTGGGGCACGAGGGAGCGTGCTCTGAGGCAGAGGCCCTCTTTGTCTTTGTGACTTGTGCCACCTGAGAAAGGATTAAAAGGGAGGGTCCAAAGGCTTCAGGAGGAATGTGGAGGGTTCCTCCTCCCCAAAGAAACAATCAACCTAATTCTAAGAAACCCCGAGGCTAGGATTTGAGAGAGGGAAAGAGCCGCCTCTGCCACTTACTGTGAAATGTGTTTCCAAGTTAGTTTGCTTTGACTGTGCTAAGCTTTGGACAGGTTTTATCTTACTCTAAGAGAAAAGGTAAAGAGTACAACCAGAAAAGGTTTGTGCTGAGGGAAAGCATGCACTTTGTTCTGAGAGTCTATATTCCATATTCTCGGAAAAGTTATGCATCTGAAAACGCAATGGTATAGTTCCTTTACACAAATGAATGTGGGATACAAGATGGGTTGAATTGAGTAGGATACTGGAGATTTTCTTTAAATCTGTAATGTTATTATAATCCTCGAAAAAAGTATCTTTTTTGTTAATACGAACATAGGAGAAGGTGGTGGCATTCAAGGAGTAGGTGTTTGACAGCATTTTTCAAGTAAGAGCTCAGAGAAGTCATGGAAGGCATTCTTAAAAAATACTTTTGAGGAAACGAAATATCTGGATTATCTTCAAGTATTCACAAGGAGCATTTCATGAAGGAATAGAGTGAGGTGGGAAGGAAAGGAGCAGAACCAGAAGGCCCATATTCAAGACTTGCTGAGCTCAAAGCAGGCCCTGGATGTGGGAGAACCTTGAAGCCCTGGGGGGTATGTGAAGAGGGATCTGTGGGCATCCGCTGCACCCATCTGACAGGAATCAGAACCACCCAGTAAAACATCAATCACACCGGCCTTTCTTCAGTTGCTGATTGGCACCCTATTTAACTTTTCTTTTTCTCTCTCCGGCCTTCTGGAGACTTCTGAGCAACCTGTGATGCAGGCCGGGTCCGTGGTGATGCTTCCATGTCTCCACGTGATCTACAAACACCTCTGCTAAAAGGAATTCCGATTGGCATTCTTCCCTCTGGGGCTGCACGTGCTCCACCTGTCTTTACCTTGCGTGCACACTGTTTGGGAAAGATGCTTTTTCTGATACGTTTAGAATAGAAAGGCATCATAAGAAGGAAGTATTTATGAAATGCTTGAAAGTCCTCTCATACTTTCCATCCAGAAGGACTGAAGTCTTTGTCAAAGCTGAGGTAAAATACATCACAGTCACTGGATCCCAGGCTAGTAGAGTCTGACATTGTCTTATAAGAAACTATGCAGCCCTCCCTATCAGCACAGCAAAGAGTTTTTAAAGAGATCATTTTGCTTACTAAGCCTGATCTACAGTGGCAGAGTATAGAGATACATTTCTTTTTACTCTTCACAAAAGACTGGATTAATGTTGAACTAAAAGTTTATTACTAAAGTTCTCCTTTCACTTCCTTTTCTGATTCTCTGTCTTTTTCATTCTTTCTTGTGTGAAAAGCACAGGGACAAGTTAAGCCTGTGAAATTCAGATCTCTGTCTTCTTTCTTTCTTTCTCTGTCTTTCCTCCCTTTCTTCTTTCCTTCCTCTCCCTCCCTCCCTCCCTTCATTCCTTCCTTTTTTCATTTTCTCTTTTTTCTTTCTCTCTTTCTGTGTGAGAAGCCTAGGGACATTCTAGCTATGGCTGTTGAATTCAGGTCTCTCTCTCTGTCAACACAGGCTGCTTGCACATGTGACATGGCAGAGGCAGTCTGATCAGAGTCCTGTGCTGGTGACACTCAGGTTGCATTAATGAGGGAGACACACACCATGCGTCACAAAACGTTATACAATGAGAGCCATGAGAATCCAATAAATCATGCTGGAAAGCATTTGCCTTTTCAGGATGAGACATGAAGTTCCTGCTGAAAGTGGGTTTCCTCGGGCCCCTGGAGAGCTGGACACAGCAGCGTTCTGAGGCGTCAGTAGCTGAGGCAGGTTCCTCAGCATGTCTTAGGATGACCAGGAGGGAGAGGGAAGGAAAGACCACCAGTGGGAGTGGGCAGGTGAGAAGAGAAAGGAGACATATGGGGAAGAAGGAGAAGGCAAAGGGGCACAGAAAGAAACTGTAAAGAGATGGTGAATCAAACGTATAAAGATTTAGGTCTCTTGGTTCTGAAACAAACAGTTTAATAGAAGCCAGTGGCCCTCACAGAACCTGCCACCTTCACTGATGAAAATGTGAGCCAGGCCAGCTTAAACCCAGATCAGCAATGTGCTCTCCAGGCAGCACTGCAGACCTCAGCGTGGGGACCCTTAGAGATAAAGTTCCTCCGAGGCTCCACCCGTCTCCAGCCCATCGCAGGGCCCAGAGCCCTTCACGAGGCCAGCGCAATGCAGGTCATTCGTCCTTCCTGGCCAGTGTGTGGGTGTGCAGATGCTCCGGCAAAGGGACCTGGTTACCTTCCTTTCATTATTTCATCCTGCTGAGCTCCGACAGAGCGACTGTATAGCTTTTCCTTACGGCATATCCCCATTCTTCAGGTTATGAAAGGAATATAAATTATAGATAATTATAGATAATGATAAAATAATAGATAGTGATAAAATAACGATAATATAATAGATATTATAGTATAATAAGACATGATCATGTGTAATACAATAACATCAGTAATATAAATAAAAGTAAAATACTATATCATGGCATATAATAGAAATATACTATAATAACACGATGTATTGTAATATATAGTAATAAAATAGAGGAGCCAAAGACTCTCCTAGTACATGCTGATGTTATCTATCGCTAACCAAAGGGGCACTGGGCAACAGGTACCCATCGCTCCTACAGCCTCAGGGATGATTCAGACCCAGGATCTAGACGATGCCACCGTTACAGCTTTGGTGATGACGGTGTTCATCAGAATGACCACGCTGTGGGTTATGACCACTGTTACACAGTGCCAAGCTAGGAAGAATGTTAAGAGCCTGGGAATTCGAATGTCGGTTCACATGGTAGCCTGAAGAACATATATTTGGAATCCTTCCAGTTCTCATTCCGTCCATGGGACCGTGCTGGAGCCCATCTGCATGTGCCAGGCAGGCCCCTTTTGATCCACTGCCACCGAGCTTGTCACCCCAGAGCTGGGAGGAATGTGGCTGAGCGGGACCTCTCTGCTTGCTGGAGGCCGATTTTGACGGGAGGCAGGCTGCAGTCGCGTTTCTCTTTCTCTTTGACCCTGCAGGTGCGTGCTTTGTGGGCTGGGCATGGGGCCTGCTTTGCTGTGTTGGGACACGGACCCAGGAAGTGGCTGTAGTGAGGTCACCAGGCAGAGCCCCCACCCAGTGCAGAATGCTATTCTAAAACATCTCTAAGGCAAACCTTATCTTTGCCTCTCAAAACCTTAATGATGGCCAATTCATGAATTCACAAAGAAGTTCATTTTTTTAAACAAAATTCTAGAGTTTGGAAAACTTTTCCTTATGTTAAAACAAAATCTGCCTGTCTATACCTTGTGCCCGAGCTGTAGGCTATCTAAGGTTAGCTTTCTTTCTTTTCTTTCTTTCTTTTTTTTTTTTTTTTTTTTGAGACGAACTCTTGCTCTGTTGCCCAGGCTAGAGTGCAATGGCATGATCTCCACTCACTGCAATCTCCACCTCCTGGGTTCAAGAGATTCTCCTGCCTCAGGTTCCCAAGTAACTGGGACTATAGTCACATGCCACCACACCCAGCTAATTTTTGTATTTTTGGTAGAGACGGAGTTTCACCCATCTCCTGGTCTTGATCTCGTGACCTCATGATCCACCTGCGTTAGCTTCCCAAAATGCTGGGATTACAGGCGTAAGCCACCGTGCCTCGCCACAAGGTTAGCTTTCTAAATTATAGTCCTTCAAATATTTTTACATGGCTGGGCAAGGTGCCTCATGCCTGTAATCACAGCACTTTGGAAGGCCAGGCAGGAGGATCACTTGAGGCCAGGAGTTCAAAACCAGTCTGGTCAACATAGCAAGACCCCATCTCTATTTTTTTTAATTAATTAATTTTTTTTTTTTTTTTTTTTTTTTTTTTTTTTGAGACGGAGTTTCACTCTTGTTACCCAGGCTGGAGTGTGATCTCGGCTAACTGCAATCTCCGCCTCCTGGGTTCAGGCATTTCTCCTGCCTCAACCTCCTGAGTAGCTGAGATTACAGGCACGTGCCACCGTGCCCAGCTAATTTTTTGTATTTTTAGTAGAGACGGGGTTTCACCATGTTGACCAGGATGGTCTCGATCTCTTGATCTCTTGATCTACCTGCCTCAGCCTCCCAAAGTGCTGGGATTACAGGCTTGAGCCACCACGCCTGGCCCTAAAAAAATGTTTTAAAAGAAAGGAAAATATCTGAAAACAATGTAGATCAAATTCACTGGGCATGAGACCTCCCTCAAAGTTTTATACATATCACCGAGACACACGGGGCCATGTCTTCAGCCGGCCCAGCCCAGGTAGAAGGGGCTTGCCCAGGTAGAAGGGCTTCTGCTGGACCTGGACTTTTTGTGCCACATCCCACAGGAGTTCCTGCTCACTGGGAGAAAGTAGTTTCCTCGGTCTTCTTCTAGAAAGGGCAGCCACAGTGCCATATGCACATGTGCACACACCTGCATGCAGGCACACACACAGACGTGCCACACACAGGCCCACACACCTGCACACACACCACACAACTCAAACACATACACAGAGCTTCTATCACCACATTAGAAATCTCACCATTCCCACTTCTTAGGGCTGAATACAACATTAGAGAGTGGTGTCTCGGAAGACTGGTTAAATTGTGCATGTTATTAGAATGGCAAGGAGGCTCTTCAAAACAAAAAAAAAAAAAAAAGAAAGAAAAAGAAAAAAAAGAAAGCAAACAAAGAAAACCACCCCTCTCTAAAATCTAACCATCTACCATCTTACTGGTTTATAACTCTAGAATCTAGAGGAACCATTTGTCAACTCAAAAGCTTTCTGTTGGGCAAAATCCCGAGAGGAAAAGGTATACAGTAGAAATAGTGTTGATTAAGACGAGTTAGTGAGTAACGAAAAGAAACATAAAGGAAAAAGCACTGATTCTGCCAATAATTTCCACCGTAAACCTCAAAAGCCACGAATTTTTCAGAGTCTCAGTTTCCTCTTAATGAAATTAGGGTATTGAACCTGGTGAACTTGACGTCCCCTTCCAGTGCTTAAATGCTCAGTGGTTGTTATTAGCGCCTACAGTTCAGTGGGGGAGATAGAGTCACAAAAGATAAAAAGTAGCCATGAATTCATGTAAGTGCTTAGAAAATGCTTTCTGACTAAGTAAATAAAGAAGAACATGATATGCTTCAAAGTTTTTTTGTAAACGAACCTTCCTTTAATTATAAACCCAAGTAATCCAAGTCCTCCTGTGAAGAATTGTATGCATGCCTAAAATGCTATTCTTTTAGTACTAATTGCCAGTTGTGTAATCACTTTTAAGATTTTCTTTTATGTCTTGGTCATATTTTTATAAATGCCCGCTGTGACAGCAAACCATCATCCCATGTGGATTTCTCTGTGCTGTAAGGAAAAGCCATTCAAAGAGAGATAATGAATGTAAGTTACTCTTTTCTTATTTGACTCCCATTTGTTAATTGAGTCTGCACCAGAATTTCTAAAGTTGTTTATAGCGGTGAGGGCACAGTTGAAACTAGCGTGTACCCCTTACCGAAGCAGCAGCCCCCAGATAGCCTGGAGCTTCATCTCACACCCTGGAGAAGCGAAAAACCTGTCTGCAAAATGGAACTGGAGATTACAAATTTTAACTGAGCGTTTTAATAACTCTGTTGCTCATATTAGGGAAAACCCCACTGATACACAGATTGTGTCAATACTTCTTTTTCTAAAAGTCGTGAACATCTTGACAGTCACAAATGAAAGCGTTAACACAGAGAAGATGTGAAGAACAAATCTCCCGGTTATACAAGTGCTGTCATTCTATTCCCAACACCTGTAAGTATCTTACATCGTGAGCGTTATGAATGCCTTTGAAGGCCCGGCAAATAATTTTCTAAACTCCATGAGAAAGCAGAGTGTCAGGGAGAGGGATCAAGGCTGGAGTCTGGAGCTTACACCTGATTAACACATATGCGCCAAACGACAAATGATGTAACTTAAGGTTAAGAGGCCTAAGCGACTGTTTTACAAATAACCATGTGTGCAGTCGTCAATAAAATTTCAAACAACGTTTACTGCATACTGTGTGGAATAACTACTCAGGTCAAGTTAAAATTAAAATACAGAAACAAAGCAGAGAGAGACAGGAAAACCCCGCCCACTGACTCTTGAGCATTCCTGCGATGGAGCTGAGTAAGGAAAGAGCTCACGTCGCAAAGCAAAGACACATCAGCTCCAACAACAAAAGCCAAACATCTGTCTACAGAAGAAACCTTTCCGGCTGTTGTGAGGGAGCCTGTGTTTGAAGCGGTGAAGAAGATCTGAAACCCCACACTTTTCTCCCCGCAATCAGCCATCACAGCATTAACATTCCAAAAGTGGGCACCTCTAATGATTATTTTTTTAAGTGCACTTTACACATCCTCCCACAGCCCCAGCACTGTGCTGGAAAGATGACCCTTTTCCTGCCTGTCGCCACAGGTACAGAAAGCCCCTTGTCCAGATCCAGGAGAAACAACAGGAGCTGGTGAACTCTCTGCCAGGAGCCATCCCTGGGAGAATGCACCAGGCTTTGTCTTCCTTGGGACAAAGGCCCCTCTCTCCCAGGGGGCTGGGGTGCCACCAAATCAAGGCATGGATTTAGACTCCATGGGATTGGAGTTTATTCAGAAAATTGGTTTTTGGAAGCTTATCTGACATTTCCAGCCAGGAACCCAAAAGTCCATCCTGCCCTTCTGCGGGAAGCCCAAGTTATAGAAGTTACGGAAACAATCCCAGGGGAGAAACATACTTTTTCTAACTTCTGTGACTACAATGTGGGAGGCACTGCTCACTGTACAGGGGCACACGAGAGGATAATGAGGGGTCCCTTTTACCCGTAACCAAAAGAAAAGCATCAGTTAATGAACACATGCATACACAGAGCTCCCTTTGCCTTAAACGTGTTTTTACGAAGAGTATAGTGCTTACATAGATGTATAGAAACTACCTATGAGGTTTTGAAGATAAGTAAAGTCATATATTACTTCCCAAATATGGAAAAATGTGGATGGAATTAAGACCTCAAAACTATCGCTGCAATTCAATTTATCAACTTTCAGGAGAAATAAGGAACACAGAAGGCTTTCTCCTGTAGTAATTTTTTAAAAATGTGTTTTCATTAGTATCTTTACAAGATTCCTACCTTTTTAAGACCATATTCTTTCTTCAGGTATTCATCCTGCAGATATTTGCTCATTTAACATAGGTGTGTCTGCCTATTAAATAATAGGATATATTTTTTCTTAAGGTTTGCTGTGATTAAATGCAAGAGCCACCTCTTTTAAATTAGGTATAAAAACCTGGAGTAGGTGTCGTCAGAAATCACAAATTCTAGGGTATAATGAAATTGAAGTTGGAACGTTACCTCCTAAAAGTTGTTTCTGAAAAAGACAGGACTTCCAAAAGTGTTTCTCCTGTAAATGTTTTCTCTCATAGGCCTGTGTTTGAGGGGTAAGGGAAGTATTTTCACCCTTGCCTCTGGAAATGAACACTGCAACTCCTGAAAGATTCTCTGATGGTTCCTTTCATTTTTCTCTCAGGCAGTATTGACTTGAGCACCTCCTCTGTTCATGCCCGTATTCTATTAATACTTACTACAAAGACACAGATGAAATGAGTAGTTGTTCAAATACAGAGAAACACATGCAGATAAGAGTTTACAGATTTATTTTAACAACTTTACAGAGACTTTTAAACATGTTTTCTCTTTTATTCCTCAAGGTTGCCCTGTAGAACAGGTTAGGAAATATTTTTAAGGTCACTTGACAGATGAAGAAATTCAGGGAAAGCCATTAGGTGCCTTGGGGTCACAGAACGCGTTGTGCAAAGCTTGGAATCCAGATTGGCTGCAGTTGCAGTTCTTTCCAGTCAGTGGGCTGCCTCGAGGTTAAAAAAAAAAAAAAAAGATGGAAAACTGCCTGACTTCTTGAGCCATTAATTAACCCCTTCCCTTTGCAAAGTGTTCCTTCTCCGTCCCCAGCAGTTCAGATGCTTCCTGGAAGAGGCAGGCGCTTCTCTTTTCTATGGTGCTACAAAGTTCTCACAGCAGTGCAGAAGTCCAATTCTCCCATAAAAGCACCAATGCAGAAAGCAAACCTTTAAACAGCTTCCAACCCAAGGTGAAAAAAAAAAATAACCTTGTTCTTACTCCTCCCCGGGTTTCCTCTCCAGCTGAGCTGCTCACTGAAAGCCTGTTCAGTTCTCATTCTATTTCTCCTCATCATTGTTCACCCCCCATGCTTGTGCGTGTGAGCACGTGTGTGTGTACATATACATTAGTATCCTCCCACATCCCAAATACCAAGCCCTTCCTTCCCCTCATTGAAGGACTTTTTTGAATTCTGATTCAAGCAGGAAGCTCACCCAGACCAGGCTGCCCGATGACATTTTCTATTTTTACCCCGACTTTGTTATACCGTTAGACCTTATGATCTATTTCAACTTTCAAAGCCTATTTCAAAATAAATAGAATCCCTCATGTCCCACCATAAAGGTTGTGAGAAATCATAAAATATAGGCAATGGAATTGGGGTAACAAGTTAACATGCAAGATCAGCTAACATTTCAGATGATGTGTGTATGTTTTTGTGTGTCTGTGTGTGTATAAAATGTGTGGTTGTATATATTATGGGTGCATATGTAATTTTATAATACACACATAAAATACCATCACATGCTACATCAGTGTGAGCTGTGTCAACCGCATCAGGCAAGAGTCCCCTCTGACAGTGCACAGCTTACAGGGCAGTCAGTGGATGTGGCTTTATCATTCTTTGTGGTATACTGTGAGGTAAATTGAAAATAACCTTGAAATACACATAATTGACTTGTTAAAAAAAAAAAAAAAAAACTATGTATTGGCCAGGCATGTTGGCTCAGGCCTATAATCCCAGCACTTTGGGAGGCTGAGGTGGGTGGATCATCTGAGGTCAGGAGTTCAAGATCAGACTGGCCAACATGGTGAAACCCTGTCTCAACAAAAACATAAAAACTAGCTGAGCATGATGGCGGGTGCCTGTAATCCCAGCTACTCAGGAGGCTGGAGAGGAAGAATTGCTGAAACTCAGGAGGTGGAGGTTGCAGTGAGCCGAGATGGTGCCACTGCACTCCAGCCTGGGTGACAGAACAAGACTCCGTCTCAAAACTAAATAAATAAATAAAAGTAAGAAAAACTATGTATTAATAACACTAGAGAAGAAACCAACCTACTTAAGGTAATCTGTGCAATTTTGGAAAAAAACTTGTATGCACAAAATCTCAGGGCGACTGACCCACATCCCTGACCGTTTTACTCAGCTGTGAACTTTTCATGCACAGAGAATAAACTGTTTTACTTAAGCCCCAGTATTTTTGGATGTCGTTGTGATACTAGCTCAGCCAGTATCTTAAGTTACATAAAAATCGGTTCCTGGGTGGAAGGTGCTGCTCTAACAGACGTGAAACTAACGTAAGTGACATCAGTGTGCTAGTTACATGGAGATCAGTGTAAACACGAATATGCTGGTGAATCAGTGCTGCTGAAATATGACAAAATATCATCACGTTGATAGAGTACCAAAAAAAATCAAACTGGCATCTAAAGTAACTCAAGATACTGAAAATATAGCCCTAAGAAAGAATTGGGGAAATTCAGAATATAGGTATGGGTTGACTGTTCCTTGCTTCTCTTAGTAATAAGGGTCAAAGAGAGATACGTGCTCAGGTTAAAACAAGGTCATCTTCAAGCAGGGATTAACAAAATGAATAGAGCTCTCTTCATTGATACTTTCCTGCCCAGCAGCCTAAGGGGACTGGGGGTTCAGAAATGTGGGTTTCTAGAGGGTATAAAATGAGCACATTGGTATTTGCCCAAGACCAACTGTGTCTCAGATGTTCATCCAGGATGTGTGGATGCACAGTTAACTTTTGCAATTAATCTTTACTTCCATTTTCTTCACCTTGATAGTAAGGATAATAATATTTATTGTATAAATCATTGTTAAGTTTAAATAATGTCAAGAATCCTGTACCGCCCTTGGAATAGGTAGAATCCCCCCACCCCAAAATGTAACTTTTATTTGTCCCAATATTCTGCTTTCCCAGGCCCTGCCTTTCTCCTGTCACTTCTAGCACGTGTCTGTCCCTGAAATCTAATGCACAATCCGTGGCTCCGCTTCCAGGCGGACCTCACTGGAACCACGTGCCCCTGTACGCACACCATGTATGGCTGCCTGTCACTTATCCCCAGAATCCTTGCCTTATGTCCTCTCTGTCCTCACCGCATACTTTGTCTTCCCACTTTGCGGAATCTTCCAGCCGTCTTGCAGTCCTTGCTGTCTTCCACACATGACCACGTTCGCTGCATTGTTTGCCCAGACTGGAGGACTGTGCCTCTCCCTCCCCTGACCGTTTACAAAAAGAATCACCTGTTCCTCCCAGTGATTCCTGCCCAGTGTCAGTTCCTTGAGCTCTTTTGGTTGGGCTTATCTTCCTTTCCACAAAGTGCTTTTCTGAGACATGGGCCTCAGCTCATGTTAAGGGTTTTCTGCATAAAGAATACTGGTAAGGTCCATCTGGTAACATTGCATATTCAAGGTTCTGCATGATTTGGATGAAACATGAAACAATAAATTCATCTACTGCCTAGAAACATCTGGTCTCTTTTAATAAAATCCTACCACTTGGCTGTCTGGAAAGAAGTCTATTTGTATCCAACATATATCCTGAGAGTTCTTTTATTTTTTTTTCCCCCTCTCCAGCTGCAAAGCCACATGAGAAGTAAACATGCTCTTTCATGTTATTCTCCATTGAAAAGGGTCTGAAAGTACTTCCCAACTTTCTGAATAGACTCAGAATGTTCAAGGAACTTCTCACAGATTTGTCTCAAAAACCCATAATACATGAAACGTGAGACTTTCCTCAAAATATTGCCTTTCAACAAGTGTCAAAGCGAACATAAATCCTACGGACTGTGACCGTGAGTTGTCATGACACTTACGTTTACTTCCTGGTTTTCTCAGTTTCCAAGTTGAATATGCTCAGGTAAAAGGCACCAAGAGTACTCAGCCTTCTTCCTCCTGAGAGCATTTTAAGTATTTGGAGATAGATACAAATTATCACCTAGGACTTCAATGCTACATTTTACTATTTTTATTAAATGTGACAGTTTTCAAAGCGTGTCCAGATACTTTATCTCATTTTGCTCTCTCGATAAAGCTCTAAAAGAAGAATGGAAGACATTATCCTCTCCGCTTAGGAGAAGAGAAAATTGAAGTGCAAAAGTGACTTCTAGCTTAAGAGGTACCGTAAGTGCACTTCTTGACCAGTACCTCTGCGTGAAGCACTCGGCATTAGCAGGTGAAGTATTAGCAGAGATTCCAACAAGACATAGCTTTACCCTATAATCATGCCTCCTGCATTCTCATGAGCCAGAGAGAAAATTCAACAAAAGGCCCTTGGAGCTGGAACTGGCTACCAGCTGAGAAGGGAAGCAGGTCAGCCCCCAGCATGTGAAGGGAACCCTGGGCTTTCCCTTTCATGCTCACACCTTCATGTCAGATGCTGAGAGAAGTTTTTCTTTATCTTAAAAGGAACCTGAAAACTAAAATGACTGGCAACTGCACCTTTCCCAACGGCTTTTAAAAATGTGTCTGGGCATAAACCAATGGAATAGCATAGGGAACCCAGAAAAAAGGCCGCCTGCCTACAACCATCTGATCTTTAACAGACCTGACAACAAGAAGCAAAGGAGAAAGGATTTCCTGTTCAATAATGGTGCTGGGATAACTGAGTGGCCATATGCAGAAAATCGAAGCTGGACCCTTCCTTATACCATATACAAAAACCAACTCAAGATGGATGAAAGACCTAAATGTAAAACCCAAAACTATTAAAACCCTGAACGACAACCTAGGCTGTACCATTCAGGACACAGGCACAGGCAAAGATTTCTTTTCTTTTCTTTTTTTTAAGATGGGGTTTCACCATGATGGCCAGGCTGGTTTTGAACTCCTGACCTTAGGGGATCCACCCACCTCAGCCTCCCTAAGTGCTAGGATTACAGGTGTGAGCCACTGCACCCGGCAGGCAAAGATTTCATGATGAAGACGCCAAAAGCAACTGCAGCAGAAGCAAAAGTTGACAAACAGGATCTGATTACACCAAAGAGCGTCTGCCTAGCAGAGTAAACAGACAACCTACAGAATGGGAGAAAATGTTCCCAAACTATGTATCCCACACAGGCTTAACATCCAGCACCCGTAAGAAACTTACATTTACAAGAAAAAGAAACAACCCATTAAAAACTGGGGAAAGGATATGAACACACAATCTCCAAAAGAAGACATATATGTCGCCGACAATCACATGAAAAAAAGCTCAACGTCACTGATCACTAGACAAATGCAAATCAAAACCACCTTGAGATACCATCTCACACCACACAGAATGGCAATTACTCAAAAGTCAAAAAGCAACAGACACTGGCAAGATTGTGGAGAAAAAGGAATCAGTTTACAGTGTTGCTGGGAGTGTAAATGAGTTCAGCCATTGTGGAGGACAGTGTGGCAACTTCTCAAAGACCTAAAGATAGAAATGTTAATAACATTCAATCCCTCAATCCCATTACTGGGTATATACCCAAAGGAACAGAAACTGTTCTATTATAAAGATATATGGGATTAAAGACTTAAACGTAAGACCTGGCACCATAAAACCCCTAGAAGAAAATCTAGGCAAAACCATTCAGGACATAGGAGTAGGCAAGGACTTCATGACCAAAACACCAAAAGCATTGGCAACAAAGGCCAAAATAGACAAATGGGACCCAATCAAACTCCACAGCTTCTGCACCGCAAAGGAAACAGTCACTAGAGTGAATCGGCAACCAACAGAATGGGAAAAAATCTTTGCAGTTTACCCATCTGACAAAGGGCAGATATCCAGAATTTACAAAGAACTTAAACAGATTTACAGGAAAAAAACAAACAAGCCCATTCAAAAATGGGCAAAGGATATGAACAGACACTTTACAAAAGAAGACATACATGAGGCCAACAAACACATGAAAAAATGCTCATCATCACTGGTCATTAGAGAGATGCAAATCAAAACCACATTGAGATACCATCTCACGCCAGTTAGAATGGTGATCATTAAAAAATCTGGAGACAACAGATGCTGGAGAGGATGTGGAGAAATAGGAACACTTTTACACTGTTGGTGGGAGTGTAAATTAGTTCAACCATTGTGGAAGACAGTGTGGCGATTCCTCAAGGATCTAGAAATAGAAATTCCATTTGACCCAGCAATCCCTTTACTGGGTATATATTCAAAGGACTATAAATCGTTCTACTATAAGGACACATGCACACGAATGTTCATTGCAGCACTGTTTACAATAGCAAAGACCTGGAACCAACCCAAATGCCCATCGATGATAGACTGGACTGGGAACATGTGGCACATATAAGCCATGGAATATTATGCAGCAATAAAAAATGATGAGTTTTTGTCCTTTGTAAGGACATGTATGAATCTGGAGAACATCATTCTCAGCAAACTGACACAAGAACAGAAAAAGAAATACCGCATATTCTCACTCATAGGCAGGTGAGAAAAATGAGAACACATGGACACAGGGAGGGGGTCTACTACACACTGGGGTCTATTGGGGGGAATGGGGGAGGGACAGCGGGGGGAGCTGGGGAGGGATAGCCTGGGGAGAAATGCCAAGTGTGGGTGAAAGGGAGGAAGGCAGCAAAACACACTGCCATGTGTGTACCTATGCAACTATCTTGCACGTTCTGCACATGTACCCCAAAACCTAAAATGCAATAAAAATTAAAAAAAAAAGATATATGCATGCACATGTTCATTGCAGCACTATTCACAATAGCAAAGACATGAAATCAACAGAAATGTCCATCAATGATAGACTGGATAAAGAAAAGGGGGTACAAATACACCACAGAACACTAAGCATCCATTAAAAAAAAAAAAAACCCACATGATTGTGTCCTTTGCAGGGACGTGGATGGAGCTGGAGGCCATGACCCTTAACAAACTAACATAGGAACAAAAAAACAAGTACTACATGTTCTTGCTTATAAGTGGGAGCTAACTGATGAGAACACACGGACATACTGGGGGCACAACACACACTGGAGACTTTAAGAGGGTGGATGGGAGGAGGGAGAGTATAAGGTAAAACAACTAATGGGTACTAGGCTTAATACCTGGGTGATGAAATAATCTGTACAGCAAACCTCCATGACACATGTTTGCCCGTGTAACGAACCTACACTTGTACTCCTGAACTTAAAATCAAAGTTTAAAAAAATGTGTCTGGGAGTAAGGAGGACATAGGAGATTCCTGTGACAAGGAGCTGAGCTAAGATTCCCACTGGCTCAGCGTGATGGATCAGTGACGTCTCAACAGCGCTCTGAAGCACATCATCAAACACAATGTAAGACGTGGTTCCGGACTGGGAGACACAAAGGCCAGATGGAGGCAATGGAATCTCTGTAGACAGGAAAGAATAATCACAAAGAGATAAAAAAAGAGAGAAGTACGATCTACTCTAAGTAAGCCTACAGACCAAACTATCAAAACAAAATAAAAGTGATTTGATGGGGGGAAAAATGAAGTGCACTATCAAATAAGAATTTTATTTTCCATGGAGTTTGTGTTGTAAGAAGACTACGACCTCAACATAAATATGGGGACGATGGGCCAGGCGCAGTGGCTCACGCCTGTACAAATCCTACCACTTTGGGAGGCTGAAGCAGGCAGATCACTTGAGCCCAGGACTTTGAGACTAGCCTGGGCAACATGTCGAAACCCCTTCTCTACAAAAGGTACAAAAATGAGCCAGGCATGGTGGCACATGCTTGCAGTCCCAGCTACCTGGGGGGCTGAGGCTGGAGGATCGCTCGAACCTGGGAGTTTGAGGCTGCAGGGAGCCGAGATCGTGCCACTGCACTCCAGACTGGATTGACAACGTAAGGCCGTGTTTCAGAAAAAAAGATACTCAACTCTTGTTTCAAAACATAAAGATATACACAAAACAGGCCTAAGTTACTAGATTACCCATCACTGTGTCAAAAAGGCAATTACAATTTGGGAAAGAAAAGTGTAGACATTTAAAGTTTTCTAGAAAGTATTAGGTGATGTTTTAGCAGAAATATAGATGTTGCATACGTCGCCTGCTGAGGTCCAGCCACAAGTTGGGAGGCCCTCAGATTCTCTGCTTAGTTATCACAAGGGGGAGGTGATGTGTGTGCTGGCCCCATAGCTCTGGGGAAGAATCCAATTCCTGGCATACTCAGGTTGTTAGTGGCATTCAGTTTCTTGTTGCCAGTGGTCTGAGGTCCTTATTTCCACACTGTTGGCCAGGGCCACGCTGCTCACAGAGGCTGCTGCACCCTCCGTGCCCTCCATGTGACCTGGTCCACCTTCCGAGCCCACAGTGGTCAGGCAAATTCACCTCACACTTTGATATGGTTTGAATCTGTGTCCCTGAACAAATTTCACGTCAAAATGTAATCCCCAGTGTTGGAGGTGGGGCCCAGTGGGGGGAACTGAATCCTGGGGGAGGCTTCTCACGGTTTAGCACCATTTCCTCGGAGGTGGTGTGAGCATAGCGGGTTCTCATGAGGTCTGGTTGCTTAGAAGTGTGTGGCACCTTCCCTCTCTCTCTCTGGCTCCTGTTCCTGCCATGTGAGGTGTGAGTGCTTTCCTTTTGCCTTCCCCCATGATTGTAAGTTTCCTGAGGCCTCCCCAGAAGCAGAAGCCACCATGCTTCCTGTAGAGCCTGCAGAACCATGAGCCAGTTAAACATCTTTCCTTTATAAATGACCCAGTCTCTGATGGTTTCTAATAGCAATGTGAGAATGGACTAGTATATCCTTCAACTCCCTCTGAACTCTTTTTTATTAAAAACCAGCATAACTATCTTTAAAGGGTTTGTGTGATTAGATGAGGCCCCCTCAGATACTGTGTCTTCAGCCATATAAAGTATCCCATAAACATTACATCTCCTTGTAGACAGTCCTCACTCACATGCATGGGAGAGAAGATTTTATAAGGGCCAGGGGTCAGTGTGGGGCGTTCTCAGAATCCTGCCCACTCCACAGGAGCCACGCAGAAGCCCTGAGAGAGTTAGAGATTTCTCAAAATAGAATGTGGGTCTATATGTCACCTGCGAAAGTAGCACAGAGAGACTAAGAGTTTACTGTTTAAATAAGTGCTTTTGAAAGACACTGAAGAGTAAGTCTTCAACTTATTCCTCGAACAATCGAAAAATGTCTCCAACATTCATAAAATAGAAATACCAGAAAAGAATGAAAGGAATATCAGAGGGAGATAAAGAAATAACTATGCATGTTTTAAAGAATTCAAGAAAGATATGTTTAAGTGTACACAAGTACGATAAATAAAAATAAATTACCTCCAAAAACTGTAATTGGACAGATAGCAGACTTTCCATTAGGAATAATAGATCCTAGTACAAGACGGAGAACCATGATCACTGAGCTGAAAGACCTCCTAGAATTGTGAGTGCAATTAAACTACACACAATCATAGTGGCATTTGGAAATGTCTAATTACAGTGGAAGCCAAACAGCCAATAAATGTATCACAGGAAAGGAGAAACTGCGATCAAGTAACTTCTGGTGAAGAGTCAAGAAACAATTTAAATACAAAGCTCGAACTATTTATATTGGCACTGGAGAAGATCCTTTGATATTATAAACTTTGAAAATGTAAAAGTAATGTAACTAACATAAAAGACGAGGAATGGAGTTTGGAATTACTAATAAGACCATTAATGCTTTCACATTCCCATCAGTTCTAAAATTCTAACACGAAGTTTGAAAGTGTAAGTACAAAATACAGATATTTTTCAATATGCGCCAGCTATGGCATTTACCATCTGCTTTCTCTCCTGCCCACACTCACACCCGCACCAAAGGAACTGAAAAAGAATATATTTACATGTTCATATACAAAAGTAAATCAGTACAAAGACTTGGCAGTAAAGAACAATAGTGGACACATAAATTAAATATGCATGTGTTCATTCTTCAAAGGAAACCATTTCTTATTACAAAAGGCTGAAAATAAAACTACACAATAATGCAGTGGAAAGAGATTTTCAATGAGTATTTAAAGTAAGGTCACGAGGAAGGTAAAAATATGTACTAACTTTAACCGTAAGCAAAAAGTACAATGAATTATGGATGTAGTACTATAAGGGTTAGTCTAAAAGAATGGAGGAGCTGTGTAAAGCAGGGTGAAGGTACTATAGAAACCATCAGTGCAGCAGAAGGTAGTAAAAATAGAAAACAAAAATAAGACAGTAGAAATAATCCAAATATGTCAGTCAATAGTAACAATAAATGTAATTGTTCAAAATATTGAAAGACAGATTATCAGACTGGATTTATAAATGCCCAGCTATAAGCTACACAAAATTAAAACACAAAAAAAATCAAATGGTACATTTTGTCTTATAACTAGGCTAATGTAAACTGGTGTAAAACTATTAATGACAGAAAATTTTGAATAAAAATGAATACTATATAATAACAAACATTCTACCATCAAGAATATGTAATATCACAATATTTGTGTCCCTGATCATATAATGTCACACATATAAAGCAAAAAAAAAAAAAGACAAAATTAAAGGTAAATTATAATTACAGAAAAGAACTTTAATACATCTCTACCTGAAAATGAAGAGAAGCCAGCCAACGAAAATTTGTCAGGCCCCAAATTTAGCTCCTGTGTTCTTTTCTGGTAGGTCCTGAACTGCATGATTAAAACGATGAGACAGTGCATTATTTAATATAAATATGCCAACATAAATACACAGTGGATGGAAAGAGTCTGGAAGGAAGGGTGACTTAGAAATACAAAGATAAGAGTTGGCTGAAATACTCTGCTTTACAGAGAGAAAGTGTCCCAGGTTTCCCACAGACAATGAAGGAGCTACAATCTTAGGGAAAGCTGTCACAAAGAGTGAGGATTTTCCCAGCTTCCAGAAACTGAGTTTTTTCCCACTTACTCTTAGCTTTTGTTTCATGTAAATTTGTATAAAGATATTTTCCTCATTGCAAATATTTTATATTAGATAACCTTGTTTCTTTATGTCTCCCTTTAATCAATTACTATCTGGTAGTGATAAAATCTTTAAAAAATTGACTATAAGCTAGGAATTCCCTATGAATTTCAAATAATCCATATCATACACAGCCACCAAGATCTTGGACCACAGGACAATTAAATCAGAAATAATGATAAAAGCACGTAATGACATGACCAACATTAAGGACAGACAATTACATGGAACTTAACACTGATCTGGGCACCCAGTCCTCACTACGTCTCTATGAGGCAGGTGCTATTATTACTCCCATTCCACAGAGGACTCAACTGAAGCCCTGGGCTTAGCTGGCCTGGTATGTCCCAGCCAAGAGGGGCTGGCACTGCAGTTTTCCTCGGCATTCTGGCTCCACAAGACACACTCACACCCAGTAGCATCGCTCCAGCTTCACCACGTGAGACGTGGGTCCCTGCATGAGGCCCAAAGAGCAGATGGACTCAGGGCTTGGGGTTTAATGCTCACTGCTACTGCCTTCTAATTGTTTCTAATTTTGTCTGAATTTGTGTTTCATAGGTGAAGTCAGGTGGGACCACAGAGCTTATGCTGTGGACTTGAGGCCTCAGCCTGTCTCTATCCTCCTTCCTGCACCCATCTCTGGAAGGAGTTCTTGGCCTCCTGATCCTGATCCAGCTCCCTGACTCACTGGACCCTGCCAGTCCCCTCTCTGCCCCTGCTCAGTCATCATTGCTGCACTCTGCCCCTGCCAGGAACCTGCGCACTGACCTCATGGTGACCTCCTTTCCCTGGGCTGGCAGTCACAGTAAGGCAGCATGGTAGGGCAACGTGGGAACACTCTGCTCCAGATACTGAGTCTATTCCAGCACGGAGGCTGCAGTATCTTGAAGATCCCTCATCTGCTGTGGTTGAGGCAGTGGACTCATGGGGAGGGAAATACCTACCTCAATTCTTCAATTTTGATGAGGCACAGAACATGAATTCCCACAGGGGGAAACCAGCAGGCCACCTGCTACCCCATGAGAACCAAACTGGCAAGGTGGAGCCCTCAGGACCTCTGAGAGTCTGCACATGCAGAAAGGTTTTTCCTCTGAGGCAGTACAACATTAAATAGCAAATAAAAAACTCCATGACAGGTCAAGAAAAATAACAGAAAAAAATATTTTATGTGTATGTAATAACTATAAATATAATGGATATATATTGGATTGTGTATATATATATATTATGCTATATATATATATAGCATTTTGGGAGGCCTAGGTGTATGGATTATCTAAAGTCAGGAGTTCGAGACCAGCCTGACCAACATGGTGAAACCTCATCTCTACCATATATAAATATATATATATATAATAATGTATAATATGTATTATATACATATATAATAATGTATAATATATATTATATACATATATAATAATGTATAATATATATTATATACATATATAATAATGTATAATATATATTATATATATATATAATGTATAATATATATTATATATAAAATATGTATATATATATATATATATATAATATATATTAGTACTTCTACTTGCAATTTTTTCTTGGTTTTTAAGTAAGTCACCCTCATTTACATTTTGCACTAATATTTACAAGTTATAGAATCCCTCCTCACTATGTTACACTACAAAGAGCCTTAAAAGACAATGAATTTTTTTCCTTCTATGATTTGAGCACAGATCTTAAATTAAGAGCCACATTGAATGAGTCAAATTCCTCTATCATACATCAGCACTTGAAATATTTGAAGACAAAGAGTACTCTTTCTTGGAATCCTAGCCTCTCCAGATGACACATTCATCTGTATTTCTTAAAATCCTGTCATGTTTATCCTGCTTAAACCACTCATGAACAAACTCTCTTTAGATATGGTTTTTCAATCAGTTTGAGCCATACCCAGGTATTTCAAGATCTACCAACAAAAGAGCCCAAAGTGTACAAAAATCTATGAGAAATATGGAGGGGTGCACAGGTAATTCTTAGGAGTGAGTTCACAGACACCAAGATTTAAAACAAAGAGTGTTTTCAGGCCTGGCCGCAGTGGCTCACGCCTGTAATCCCGGCATTTTGGGAGGCCTAGGTGTATTGATTATCTAAAGTCAGGAGTTCGAGACCAGCCTGACCAACACGGTGAAACCTCATCTCTACTATATATAAAAATTAGCCAGTGTCACAGTGTGCACCTCAAATCCCAGCTACTCAGGAAGCTGAGGCAGAAGAATCACTTGAATCCAGGAGGCGGAGGTTGCAGTGAACTGAGATTGCACCACTACACTCCAGTGTGGGCAACAAGAGTGAAACTCCATTTCAAAAAACAAAAAAAGGAAAAAGAAAGAGTGTTTTCACAGTACATTCTGTCCCCAGATGGAATGGGCCATAGCACAAGGTGATGCTTAGGTAGAGCTGCACAACTGCTGCTTACCAGGAATGCTCTGGGCAAGTGCCACCCATCACCACGAAATTCAATGGCCTTGAACTTTCCTTCCTGCTCTGAGGTCTAGAAATGTATGAAATTACTGTTAAATCACATCTCGATGAATGGAGAGCATTAAACTAGAGTGAGTTACATCAACCTGCCTTTAAACAGCTACCGTATATAATGCTTGAAGACTGCTGTGTCTATATTTCCTTCTGATTATAAAACAGTAGTTCAGAAATGTTGATGAGCAACAGGAAAAAAGGTGTTAATACAATCTCTACAGGTCTAAGTTAAGGAGAGAGCTCATTAGTTATGAACACCGGCCTGGTTCACACAACTAAAGTGTTAGAGGATGACACTTTGCAACCATTAAACACTATTAAATACCAACATTAATATCTTAGTCCCAAATTGATAAATGCTGGAAATAAATACATCTTTTGTGACCCTCCCCACAAAACAGAAATCTTCATTTCATCCTCAAACTGACAGTTCTTAACAAGAAATTAAGACTACACTATACAACAATAATGATGGCTTTTCTGGCAATGTGAGTTTGTAACAAAAGAAAGCTTAGAAAAGAAGTCAGGTCTGCATGTTTCAGATTGCAAAAGTCTGGTTAATGTTGGTTAACACAGAGAAATTTTCTAACAAAGATTCCCTAGAGAACATTTGTAATACAGCCACGGTAAGTGATATCTTTTCAGAACGTGCTAGATACCAAATACACAAATTACAATTATTATAGGATTCTGTAATGCCAGGAGTCTTTTTTTTTAAGTGCTTCAAAGTTTGTTGTGATAAAAGTATACAACATTTTGCTAACTGGAAGCTACTTCCTCAAGAGTCACCCTTCATATGGCATTTCATTACCTAGTATATCCTGGCGTATGTTCCAAGTTTTGATCCGATAATGACTTTGCATCAATTATCATGCAAATTCCATGAACTGAAATGGACAAAGCCCCAGCAGGCGCTGCACAAAGCTGGCTGTGTCAAATGGTTTGCATTAATGCTTAGTGTCATTAGCAGGGTCTCTCCCTCTTCCCGATCCATTCCCAGAACTCTTATTCCTTTTAAATCTTCCTTTGCAGTGATCTCATGCTGATCGAATGATGCTGATTCATAGACAGGATGAGGTAATGCACTCAATATAGTGCAGCATCGTGCTGGCTCACACAAGTGTAAATACTAAGTAGGATTTCAGGACAGCATTTACCTTTACTGTAACAAGAAACTGCAAACTTATATTTGCACAGCGTGCTCGCCGGCAGAATGCCACACTGATAAGGTTGCGCACAGCATGAAGAAATATATGATGTCGTTTCCTCTCTGTACTACAGGACATCACCTAGTTTTATGGCTTTCTCCTCAAGGAAAAAAGGAAAATCACATGTTTAGGTAGTAACTTAAACTTTTTTAAATATAAAAAACAATGTGTCAATCTGCATGATCCAGGCCACTGACTACACAATTTTTGTTGTTAGTTGTTCAGCCTCGTAAGCAAAAAAAGTTTCGGTTTGTGAATAAATACATATTAGAAGTACTTTCGAAACATGTGACTGTAGAGTAAATAGTTAAACTAAACTTGGCAACAGAAGCCAGACACTCAGAGCAGCCAAAAGGTGGTCTTTACACTGGCACTGAGGCCGCATTGTGAATATTCACACTCATGTTCACCCAGCAAATCTCTATCATCACTACAATTTTATGTACACATATATATGTATGTACATGCACACATGTGCATATACATATATACATGTGTGTGAATACATGTGTATATGTGTGTATATACATTTACATATGTGTATACACACATATAAATACCCATTATACTCAGTGTGCTTTCTTAAAAAATATATTGATTTTAATGGAAAGAAGAGAGTCTAGGCAAATGGACAAGATCATAAACTAGCAGGGATTAGAGCTGGAAGGTACCTGAGAAGTTAGCTTCTCCAGCATCCTTGTTTCATGGGTGATGACATTTTAACACAGAGATGATAAAAGAAGGGCAGGTGCATTCATCTGTTCCATAGACCTACAGATACTAATTGTAGGGCACCATTAGTGATAGGATTATGGTGATGCGTGAATACGGCAGACTTCTTGTCTTCAAATAGCTTTCATCATAGTGTAAAACACAAGTGTGTAAACTACAAATTATACAAGAGACAAAAGGAATTAGTGCAGTAAGTGCCATGGGCAACACAGAAAAGAGCAATTAACTTCAAATGGGAGAGAGATGGAGGGTGGCAGTCAAGGTCAGCTGTGACTTACAACATAAGTGTAATGCCAATAAAAGAAGAAGGGGTGGGGCACCGTGGCTCACGCTTGTAATCCCAGCACTTTGGGAGGCTGAGGTGGGTGGATCACGAAGTCAGCAGTTCAAGACCAGTTTGGCCAACATGGAGAAACCTCAACTCTAGTGAAAATGCAAAAATTAGCTGGACATCATGGTACACACCTGTAATCCCAGCTACTTGGGAGATTGAGGCAGGAGAATCGCTTGAATCCAGGAGGTGGAGGTTGCAGTGAGCTCAGATTGTACCACTGCACTCCAACCTGGGTGACAGAGGGAGACTCTGTCGAAGAAGAAGAAGAGGAAGAAGAAGAAGGATGGGGAGGAGGAGGAGGAGGAGGAGAGACTTGTCTTAGGTGCTCATGCCTGTAATCCCAGAACTTTGGGACGCCAAGGCGGGTGGATCGCCTGAGCTCAGGAGTTCGACACTACCCAGGGCAACATGATGAAATCCTGTCTCTACTAAAAATACAAAAAAATTAACCGGATGTGGTGGCACACACCTCTAGTCCCAGCTACCTGGGAGGCTGAGGCAGGAGAATCACTTGAGCCCTAGAGGCGGAGGTTGCAGTGCGCTAAGATCATGACACTGTACTGCAGCTTGGGTTACAGAGTGAGACTTCAGCTTAAAATAAATAAATAAATAAGTAAAAATAAAAAAAAGAAAGTATGAAAGAAAACAAGTATAGACAGAGATGACAGCATTAGCAAACTGAGAGAGAAGCGATGGAATTGGCACTTACAATTGTTTTGATGGAGGGGGTATTGTACACAGATAGGTAAAGTGATCAGGTCTGATAGGCGAGGACACACTGGATCATGAATCTCTTGCCAATGAATTTGATGAGGAAGATTCTTAGGAGCACAGCAACGTAGTCCATGATGCATTTGGAAGCTACTTAATGGTCAAGTGATAATTAAAACAGAAATCTCACTCCAAAGTTTTCCTTTACCCTATCATGCTAAATAAACCTGGGTAGATTGAAGATGTTATGGATACATTTTTTTCCTTTCCATGAATTTTTGCTTAATAAAATGGCTTTATCTGTAAAACAAACAAACAAAAAGCAAATATATGGAGCTCACCACCCTTACAAAGGGAAACAAATTGATAAGGATACTTGATATTTTATGGCACTCCCTAGTTTGCAAAACTGGTTCATACCTTCCATTTTATTTGCCTTTCACAGTTTTTCTGGGAGTAGAACAAGTATTATTATCTCAATTTTTTGGGTGAACAAATTCAGCCCCAACGACCTTTCTGGTGCATTAAGTACATCTGGGACCTGCACCCGGGTTTTCTAACATTCAAGGATTAATGACCTTGTCTTCTGAGACCCAGGGACTAATGCCCAGGTATTCTAGAGCAAGTCTGGTGATTTTATACTGCTTCTTAAAATTTATCTTTTCTTCCTTTTCATTTTTATTTGTTTTCATAAAGATGTTTTTAAAATACTACATTGAAATTGAAAATAAAACTATGTATTCAGAGCCCAGAAGACTCCGGGAACTTTAAAACACGGATCTGATAAAGTCCTACCTCCCTGTATAAAGGGACTCATCCACTGTCTCCCCTCCCTGCACCCTGGCAGCCTGGCCTTCACCCTGTGCTGAAATTGCTCTTTCAGCAGCTAAAGGCTTTCTGAGTGGTCAGATTTGATGGCCTTTTCCCTGTTCTCATCCCCTCTGGTCTCTGAAGGGAAGAAGAACCACTCATTTTTCTCTCCCTTGAGCCTGGCTCCCTTTCTTGGCTTCCAAGGTCATTTCCTCTTTCTTGAGTCTGGCTCCCCTTCCTGGCATACAAGGCAAGGAGTTCCCTGCTCCTGTTTCTACTTCTGACTTCTCTCCACGCCCTGTGGTTGCTTTTGGAGGTAACACCAACTTCTGATGGGGGCCTTCCAGTAGGTTTGATCTTCCTCAAAGAAGACTCCCTCCTAGGGTGAAAAATCTCCCTGGCTAACTCATTTCATCCATTCACTCATGTGTTCATTCCGTGCCTACTAATTTCTGTGTAAATAACTTCTCTGTGAATTTTTTTTTTTTTTAAGAAGGAAAGGAAAAGAGAGGAAGAAAAAGAGGGACAGAGAACAGGAATATTGCTTTATTCTATGAATGGGTATTAATAATGGCCGATCATTATTTTGTGTATTTAAAGTGGAGAATGTATATTTTATGTGTCTAAAGTGGAGAGCTCTACAAGTGTTTATTAAGTTTACTTGTTACTGATCTGAGTTCAGATTCTGGATATCCTTATTAATTTTCTGTCTCGTTGAGTCTTAATCTCTTTATGGGTCTTATGTATCTGGGTGTTAGGATGCATTGATCCTTATACCACTCTATCTTTGTTGGTTTGAAATCTGTTTTATCAAATGCATGACTTACAACTCCTTTTTGTTTATTTATTTATTTTTGTTCTCCATTTGGCTGGTAAATCTGTCTCCAACCCTTTGTTTTGAGTCTTTGTGTATCTTTGGATATGAAATGGGTCTGGATGTAGTATACCGTTAGGTTTTGGCTGTATCTTTTGATTGGGGAATTTAGTCGATTTCAATTTAAGATTACTGCCATTTGATGTTAACTGGCTATTTTATCCATTCGTTGATGTAAATTCTTCTTTATGTTGATGCTCTTTACTTTTTGGTGTATTTTTAGAAAGGCTAATACTGGTTGTTCCTTTCTGTGTGTAACGCTTCTTTCAGAAGTTTTTGTAAAGCAGGCCTGGTGGTAATAAAATCTCTGAGTACTTGCTTGTTCATAAAGGATTTTATTTTTCCTTCAATTGTGAAGCTTAGTTTGGCAGGATATGAAATTCTGGGCTGAAAGTTCTGTTCTTTAAGGATATTAAATATCGGCCCCCACTCTCTTCTGGCTTGTAGGGTTTCTGCTGAGAGATCTGCTGTAAGTCTAATAGGTTTCCCTTTGTGGGTAACCTGACCTTTCTCTCTGGCTGCCCTTAGTATTTTCTCCTTCATTTCAATTCTCTGTGAATTTCTGTGTTGATCAGGAATGAATATGGAAATATTACATTGTTTTTTAAGAACTGACAAAAACTTCCCCCTACAACTTCTAAAAACAAACAACCTCCATGGTTATATTTGAAAGGGTATTAAAATATATTAAAATTAAGTATTTAAAAATATTTACAAAATTCTTATTTATTCTATAGCATCTAAGGCATCCTATTCAAAAATGACAATGCTCCTCCTACACCTGACATTTTCTTAATTTCTTCTTCAATAGCCATTCATAAATATGGATTTTAATGGAAAGAAGGGACTATCTAGGCGAATGAACAAGATCATGAACTTTTAGACATTATAGCTGGAAGATGCCTGAGAAATTACCTTCTCTGGCATCCTTGTTTCACAGACGGTTGTAAACTAGAGATGATAAATGAAGGGCAGGTGCATTCCTCTGCTCCATGCACCTGCATATACTAATTGTAGGACACCATCAGTGATAGGGTTATAGTGATGCATGAATATGGCAGAGTTCTTGCCTTCAAACAGCTTTCATCACAGTATGAAAGACAAGTGTGTAAACTACCAATTACACAAGAGACAAAAGAAATTACCGCAGTAAGTAAAGTGCCATGGGACAACAGGGAAAAGAACAATTAACTTCAAATGGGAGAGAGACAGAAGGGGGCAGTCAAGGTCAGGCTGTAAGTTAGAACCTGAGGGAATGCCAATAATAAGAATAAGAAGACACTTGACATGTTATGCATTACCTGTTTCTATAGTTCTGTTTGTCTCCCTTCATTGGAATATAAACTTCGGGAGGATTTTCATAGCATTGTTATATTAGCAGGGTGCCTAGACTATACCTAGCATGTTATGTGTTCTCAATAAATATTTGCTGGGTGAAAGTCAACATCAGCTTTGGGAGTATCCAACCAGTGGAATTTTCTACTCTCATGAAGACTGATCAGCTTTGTGAAAGAGGCTTCGCTGACCTCACCTATTATTGAAGGAGCCTGATGCAATAGAGGTTTATGAGAATAGATCTTGGCTTATGCACCAGGTTGTGGCTGGGAATCTCTGTAATGTTGAGAGCAGAAATGGTACAGTGGGATCCAGGAATCTCTGACATCTTCATAATCATTCTTAAAAATGATAAAGGCAAACCCAACCCAAATTCTGTTTGCTTTTCCCCCAAGCCAAATCCACATCAAGACGTATTGCGATTTCTCACAGCAGGTGCTTCACAAAGTCTCTATGGCTGATAAAATGTCATGGAGTATTTCCTTCTCTTCTCCAGCTTCTGGTGCTGGATTGGGTCTTAAAATAATCATTCAAGGGCAACACTAATTGACTGTTGTTCTCTCTTGTGAAATATTCGTTTTTTTTCTTTTTTTTTTTTCTTTTTTTTTTTTGGGTGTGTGTGTGTGTGTGTTTGCAAAAGAACCAATGTGTACACAGTTTCCTGAAGGAGTAGCTGAATTGTGAGAAATAAAAATCCCACACAGCTCTACAAGGAAACTTAAGGCTTTGGAAGCTATTTCCTCAGATGGGCACGTATATGTTAGGCTGAGTAGTGTTGTCTACATAGATATAATATCTTTGTAAGAGAATTCCAAATGATCACCATTTGATGTTGGGGTACATAGATATAGATGTCTGATTCAATCATAGATTTAAGCAAAAATGCAATTCCCGATGAGCTGTTGCTTTTTTTAAAGCAGTCTACAAATCAGATATGATAGTACCTTTATCACAAGAACTCTTAGTGTTCAACAGCTGGCCTTCTGCTGTTGTGTCCTGGTGCCAAGGAACTGTCAGAAGAGCAGTGAATGGTGGCCAAGGGCCCTGGATCAGGGCAAGGAGAGCAGCATGGGCTGCTGGCAGCTGGCCAGCCTCGATACTCATGGGCTTACCAAAGGAAGGGCCCTGCTTGATTTATGAGGGTGTTGCTGTGACCTGGGGACCTGAAGACACCAGAAAGCTTCTCCTCCACGTCAAATGCACAGTTACTGTAGATAAGAAACCCCCAGGAGAATGGTCAACCTTTTCTGTGACATTGCAGAGATGTAATGTCTGGGTCTTCTGTGAGTATTAATGCTTTCTTAACCTTGCTAGAAAATAAGAATGAATGGGCTGACTACAGCAGTGCAGGCAGGTTTAGGAAAAGCAGTGGCTGAGTGAGGAAACACATCTCCAGGTAGATACAGAAAAAGAGAATCATGGTATAAAACTTTCTAAGAAGAAGCCAAAGAGATGACTGTAGCACCACTAAAAATAAAATATTGTACTCAGTAATTTTCAGATAGTTCAATATGTATGCTTTTCTTAAACTCCATTGCAGAGATACTATGAATTAAATCACAAATGCTCATCATAGGAAAAAAAAGAACATTTTAAAGAAACCACTCTCCCGTTTTCTTCTTAATAGCTGTACCAGGGTGGAATAATTCAGACTCCTGAATTTTGATTGGAAAGATTTATCCTCCCATCATTCTTTTCCCACTATCCGTTGAAAACAGAACCACATGGAAGCTCTCCTGAGGCTCTAACCTGAACCCTAACCACAACCTTCCTTTTTTTCAGTTTGTTTGTACCTTTTTATCTTTTTGTACGAAGAGGAAATGTTTAAAGAGATAAATGGAGAAGTAATGTGAGAACTGTAAAACCGATGCCAGTAGTGAAAGAGAATGCAAAGTTCACTCCCTTCAGTTAGAGGCCAGGGGTGAGGTTCTCTCTGGGTACTATTGCGAGAGTGTCAGGGCCGAGGAACCACGAGTGTCTGGAGCCAGCCGTGCCCTCACCAGTTCTCTCTGAGCGATGCATAAGAAATGAGGATACCCCTCCCCAGTGCTGGAGGGCAGGGCTTGGCTCAGAGCTAGAGTTGCAAATGAGAACTTCGGCATCTCCAACCATGAGTCTAAGGAAGCCACGGACATAGAAGGCCCTTGTCCATCTTACCAACCTATTTGCCGTAAAAATCAGACAGTGACTTTGGGAGGCCGAGGCGGGTGGATCACAGGGTCAAAAGATCGAGACCATCCTTGTCAACATGGTGAAACCCCGTCTCTACTAAAAATACAAAAAATTAGCTGGGCATGGTGGTGCGTGCCTGTAATCCCAGGTACTCAGGAGGCTGAGGCAGGAGAATTGCCTGAACCCAGGAGACGGAGGTTGCGGTGAGCCGAGATCGCGCCATTGCACTCCAGCCTGGGTAACGAGAGCTAAACTTCGTCTCAAAAAAAAAAAAAAAAATTAGACAGTGAGAATAGTTCTTACCCAACTCGGTCCTCAGGCAACATATTCAATTTTCTAGCATGTGTGCATTGAACTGGAACAGAGAGGTGGGCGTGAGGTTGGAATGGAGGGGATGAGGCAGAAGAGCCTACTGGAGATGAGGTAAAAAAAAAAAAAAAAAGGCCAGGCTAGGAGGTGGTGAGATCATGCAGAATTTTATAGCTTTTGTCATGACTATGAGTCAGATAGAAGCCGCTGGAGGACAGGAGTGATGTAATCCGAATCAGGTTTTGAAAGGATCCCTCCAGCCTCCATGTTGAAACTTTACATAGGCAGATAAGGACAGAAGTGTGGAGGCATTTAGGAAGCTATTCCAATGACCTGGAAGAGAAAAAGCGATGGTGTGGAGCACTAATTCTATTCCCATTCTTTCACAGCTTGTCTACGATTTTGGTGGCTTCCTATGTTTTGCCTTGCATAGTTTTTGCCCCTCTCTCCTTTCTTTTTCTAATAACCACTATTCATCTATCCCTTTGGTTATCCTAACCAGTCTTGATCCAGGATAGAACTTTTCCTCTTGTACTTCTTCTCTGGATATTCTCTGTTAATTATGTAGCTTATTTGCTTGCAAAACCAGCCTCCATTTATTTCTTGTATTTATCAATATTTGGCAGACCACATATACATATCATTACTTTCTAGAGGTAAGACTGCCTCTAGAAGGTGAAATATATAAATAGACAGAAATTCTAATTGTATGTAGGAATTTATAGATATAGGTAGAGAAGTTAGTCTTAAATATTGGTCTCTTTTAATACCAAAAGAACAGTTAAAGTTCTCAGTCTGAAAGTTGTATTTCTTGTGCTTATATACATTTCCTCCTCCAAGCCACTCAACTTATTCTGGGTCTTTCTTTATTCATTCATTCAGTTATTTAATATGCATATTTAGCATGGATTATGCCCCAGACAATACACTAATTTTAAAAGATCAAAGATGAATAGATTCATCCCGTGCCCTCAAGGAGTTTTCAGACAAATGAGGGAGAAGAATACATCTGGAAATTGCAAACTTGTCCAGACGTGGAGAAATGCATATGATGTGTTTGAACAGGTGTAGTCAGGAGATTTCTCAGATAAAACAGAAATGGCCAAGTAATAATGAAAAGGGATTGTGTATTATGTATTATACAGAGCCCAAACAAGGCTGTTTATTGAATGCATTTGAACTTCTGAAAATTGACTTTAAAGTTACCAAATTGTGTCTATCATGGTCTCAACAAAATAGAGCCAAAATTGTTTGCTGAGGCCTTTAGATGAATTTCTTTCTACACATGGAACCTCCTGAAGCTGAACATACCCTGGCTAACGTTATAAATAAGCAACACAGGTGGAAACAGCATTTTTCACTTAATCATAAAACGTTTACTACCTTTACCTCTTCTCAATATTATTTCTAAACCTTCTGCTGTTCCTGCCAAAAGGAAAAATAATACCAATTCATTTACATTCCAAACAAGCCCGTGACTCACTTTCAAATTGTAAGCTGGTTCCTTCCAAGACCTACCACTTCCATCAGGTAAAGAAACCAAAATCCTCTGCATCGTAACAGATGGTAAAGTAAAATGTGAGAAGGACATATAGTTAGTTCAGGTTGCAAATGTAACTTGATGCTCTGTTCTAACAGCCAATAATTCACTGGACTCCCAAGCTAATGAAATCACAGCTCTAGCACCTGAAGTCAACCACCCACTTAAAATTCAAGCCAACAACAACATTCTTGGCAAAAGAAAGAGTGAAGACCTTAGCTCCAGTTTCAGAGTTAATAAGACTTCCAGTCTGGGAGTATCTCACTAAGTCCACCCTCTCTTTAGGAAGAAGATCCTACACAAAAGCATTGGCTTTATTTTTAAAAGACTCCACCTTTTGAGTCTTTTGCAAATATGTTTTTATTCTAGTTGCTGGCCTCTTGTTTACAAGGTAGCCCAACTGTCCCCAAACTCCTGAGTTTATGGATCGTGAATAATGACAATTTACCTGTTTACACCTGACATCCTTGAAAAGAGAATGTTCACCTGCCCAAAGGTGTGATCTTACTCCTTCTGCTCCTAGTTTCTGGCCCTAGAGCTGAAGAAGGCCACAGAGTCTCACATGCAGTTTGAGTTGATGCCAACTTCTCTGCAATCCCCTAGTTCCAGTTGTTGATACTAACCTGTCTTCTTTTGAGTGGCATGTTGCACATTTCACCCTCTTTAGGCTGTGTAAGTTAATATCCTATCTACAGCACCCAGAGCATCATCTCAACCTTCAGTCTTTGCCACCAATCACCAATGCATTCATCCTCCTGATACTCTCTTTCACTGTGATTAGAATTACCAGCATGGCATAGCCTACGTTTGGATTACGTATAAGATGTCACTAAAGCTGCTTTGGTCAGTGAGGAGCTCCATAATCACCTGCTGTAGAAGCACCTGAGCTAATGTCAAAGGTAGAGGTGCAGAAAGGAATCTCATCATCACGTTATTTGAAACCCCATGAAACAGTTTTTCCAGGCAGTCATCTTAACATAGGTTCCTGGTTGCAGAGCCTGAGATAGAGATGCTTGTATAAATGACTTATTCAAGAAGTGCCTGCAGGAGAACAAAGCAGTATTGTGCACATAGCCCCCAAGCTGGGCTGTTTATAAAATGCGTTTAAATTTCTGAAAATTCACTTCAACATTAACAAATTATATTTATCACAATCTTGATAAAGTCAAACCAAAATTGTTCATGGGACTTTTAGATGATTTTCTTTCTGTACATAGAATTTCTAAACCTCCTGGAGCAGCAAAGGAACCTAACAAAGATATAGTTTCTGATGAGTGTAGGCTCATTTTGACTTCATGGGGAGCTCTGGAGCATGAGGGAAACCAGGATTTTTCTATCTTTAGGCAAGAGAGCCTGGATTTGTGCTCAGGTATCAATCAGTGATTGTCTCTGGACCGGCCATTCTATAACTTCCCAGGCCTCTCTGGGCTAGGCTGTCAGCAGTCTCACCTGCTGAGATATGGTCACATTTGGTAGAAGAGAGATCTGGCTCGATCACCAGTAGTTCCTGTTATACCTGCTTTCTGCTGCCTGGAATCTCTAGGTTTTGATGGGGGTAAGTTTATGTGCAATTGTCACTCCAATATATATATATATATATATACACATTTAATTTCTACTTTCATTTGGCAATTAAATTGGAATCATTTTTATTAATCATTTTTCTTGGAAGCTTCATTTTATATTTGTGCAATAAATGTATTTATGCTTCCCCCAGTATATTAGACATGCCCACTTTTGATTAACTGCCATTTTCAGACTGGTTTCAATCTCTTTCCTGTGGAAGAGCCACAGTCCTTCCATACAAATCAAGGGATGTGTGAGCTCTCCTGACTTTGTGTGAGAAGAGCATAAAATCCAGGAGAAGTCAAAAGTGTTTAGCGGTTTCATCCTCCTTGCAGATGTAGAAAGGCCTGACTTCCAATAACATTTCTGTTCCTGCACAAAGTATTTAATTACATGATGAGAACTGGGTACAGTGACTGGACACTCATGATTTATGGTCTGATGTTGTGGGGGCGTCCTTCTAAACTGGCTTGGATCTCTTCTAGTCTTGATTCACTAATAGTGGCCAATGTCTTCCAATTTAATGACCAGTGCCAGTGGAGCTGTTCATCAAAACCTACCTCCTCATCTTCCTGAGCACACAGCTAGGTCCCATTTCCAAGCCCCTCTCTCAGTCAGGTGAGGCTGGGTGGCTGAGTCCTAGACAACAGAATGTGAGTGTTCTGTGTGCCCTTCCAAGCTCAGGTAACAGAAGAAGTGTGTCACTCACAAAAGAGTTGAAGGTGGGTGCTCCTGCCTTTGTGTAATGCAGGGTGCTGCAGTCTTAGTCGGCTAGAAGGGGAAATAGAGCATGAAGCAAGTGTGAATGTGTCTTCTGTTTAGTCAGCAACCACCTATCAGTTGTCAAACCAACAGAATTCACAGAGCACACTCAAATTAGGCCATTTTCAGGAGCATTTGTTTGCAAAGGGACTTATTACACAGCTATGGGCAGGATGGAGGGGACCCAGGAGAGATCGTGTGGGAACATAGCACTAGCAGGGTCCAAGGGCAGGGGCAGGAGATTCTACTGGAAACCAGAGAGACTTGCACACAGCAGGCTCCTCCAGAGGGGAAGGGATGCTCTGTCACCATCACAGCCAGCCCACGACAATCTCACAGGGACATGTCAGGGAATCACACCTTGTCCACATTCTTCTCTCTGATTTCCTGCCGGGCTCCTGTTGCAGCAAAGGGAAACTACAGGGCACGAGACTGAGAGAACTCATGCAGACAGCCTCCTGAGTCCAAGCACAGAGCTGGACAGGGGACCTAGCGGGCAAATGGACTAGACCAACAGAACACACTTTGGGGTCTCTTTGTTGTATCAATTTAATCTGTCCTGACTAATACAGTCCCTAAGTAATGGGGCGAGGAGCCAGATAGCACATCCTGGATGCTGAAAGTTACCAGCTCACATGAATATTCAATGAGAGGAAGTGAATCATCTCATGGACATTTTTTATTGTTAGAAATTCTATCTAATACGGTGTCAAATCTAATTTCTTACATCTTCCATCCACGGGGCATCTATCTTCTCTGCGAGGTTACATAGAATAAATTTAAACCCTCTGGCACATTAGAGTCCTGCAAATACTTGAAAGCATTTACCATATTCCTGCCTAGTCTTGTTTTCCTTCTCTCTGTGTAAGAGTTCCAGACCCCTCAGGCCATGTCCACCATGATCTCTAAACCTTTCAGTATTTTGCTTACCTTCTTCTGTGTGCTCCCTGCCTGGAGGGTGCCTCTCATCCGCCAAACTGCCAGGAGCCAAACAAAGAACTCCAGGGTGACCCACCTAGCTTAAACAGAGAGAACCTTTGCAACTATGTTTTACTTAAATAAGGGAAAACCTACTGGAGCTTTTAAAGTAATCATATCACAGAGTGAATCGTGTGGACTTTCATAACTACCGTATTCTCCAGGCCAGAGGTCAGCAATCTTTTTGTGTTTCCAGTTAGCAATCATGTCAGGCTTTGTGGCCAGATGGTCTCTGAGGCAGCTACTCAATTCTGAGTTCTACGAAGAAAGAAGCCAGGAAATGAGCAAAGAAATGGGCACAGCCAACTCCCAGTAATGATTTACTTACAAATTAGGCCCCTGAGCAGATCTGACCGAGGAACTAGAGTTTTCTGACACCTGCTGTAGGCCCCTGGTTCTCAATCTTTGCTTCACATTGGAACCTCTAGGGAAGATTTTAAATTTTGATTCCAGGTCATGCCTCACAACAATTCAGCCACAGTGACTGGGTAAGGACGACGAGCCCTGCAGGTTCCGGGTGTAGCTTTTTAAAAATCTTTGACATTTGGCACTTCCAGGTTGCTGATTTTTTTCTCTCTAAGCCTGGGATATATGAGACACAAAGAAAACCCAGGCATGGGGCACAGCAACTAATGCCTGCAATCCCACCACTCTGGGAGACTGAGGCAGGAGGATTGCTTGAAGCTAGGGGTTCAAGACCAGCCTGGGCAACATAATAAGACTCCATCTCTACTAAAAATCAAAACAATTAGCCAGGTGTGGTGGTGCGAAACTATAGTCCCAGCAGCTCAGCAGGCTGAGGTGGGACTTCACAGGAGCCCAGGAGAGAGGCTGCAGTGAGTGATGATTAGGCTCCTGCCCTCCCGCCCGGGCAATAGAGTGACTCATTCGCAAAAAGAAAGAAAACTCAGATAAATCACCATCGTATTGTATCCTAGCTGGGCTGCCTTCTTCTCCCCACCTTGCAGAATCTCTATGTGTTAGTTTTCTCTATCGGTCCAGGGTTTTCCTTTTCCTTGGTTGGAGAAATAAAAGAAATACTCCACCTTCCTGCAAGTGATGTCCCACTAAGTCTTTTTTAAAAATGCCATTAGGTTGATTTCCTTCCACCTTCTGCCTGAGCCCTGCAATTTTTAGGTAAGAGTAAGGCAGCACGCCCCTTAGATAGGCAAATCACCCTCAGAAGCACAGGCTCTTTGCACAGGAGACTAGTTCAAGAAACACATTGTATGTGGCTCTTTGCACAGGGGACCAGGAAAAGCGATGCGTAGATTTGCTAAGCTCTTGCCTGGACATTTAGCTTTACTGTGGGGCATGAGTATTAAAATTCATCCCACCTGTGAAGGCTTTCAAGCTTGTCACATGTATGCAGTGGTGTAGAGATGTTTTGCAATGTATGTTTTTCAGTGTCCTGTTGTCTAATCTAGTTGGTCTCCAAACATAGTCTCCAGGCCAGCAGCATCACCGGAAGATTTTTAAGAAATGAAATGTGTAGGCATCACCCAGACCTACAGAACCAGAAACCCTGGGATGGGGCCCAGTCAGGTCTGTCTGTTAGCAGCCCCCATCAGGGATGGAGCTTGAGAATTGCTGCTCTATTCTAACAGTCTAACATGTTAATATAATTTTGATTCATTTTTCTCTCTGGTTCTCAAATTTTTCTGTCCATTACAATCATATGAGAAGTTTCACACCAAGTATGAATGCCCAAATCTCACCTCCTGGGACATTGTAAGCTAATTAGTCTTGGGTGTGGCCTGGGTATCAGAAAGATTAAAAGTTCTCCAGAATGTAGTAAATAGTTACACTCCATTCAGAGGGTGTTTAATAAATTGGAGTATATACCATAAACTCTTTAATTTCCCCCTTAAGAATGAGTATATATCAGTATTCTCCAGATAAACAAAACCAAAACCAAAACGAAGACATATATCATATATATATACATATATATATATACACACACACATATATATATACATATATATATACACACATATATATACATATATATATACATATATACATATGTGTATATATCATATATATACATATGTGTGTATATATATATGTATACGTATATCTTCCACTGGTCTACTGATTTAAATACTAATCTCTTCTAGAAATATCCTCACAGACACAGTCAGACACAATGTTTTTACCAACTTTCTAGGCATCCCCTAGCTCAGTCAAGTTGATGCATAAACTTAACCATAGCAGAAATAAAAGTGATGTCACACTCTGCATTATAATCAGTTAGTAAGTAGTGTCCCTGATGTGATTCTCATTGACCACATCTAGTGGGTCCAGGACTCTGCATTTTTACAATAATACTAAGATGTCTGCTGCAGAGATCTCCTTTTGAAACACACTGACTTGAAATATTTGCCTTAATTCCAAACATATATAATATAGAAAGCCTTTAGTAGAGAGAAAATCATTCACTTTAGGCTTTTTATAGGAGGAGTTTCTGCAGAATCTATAGAGGCTGGGACATGGGCTCCTTTGGGACACCCTCTTAGGACCTGCCTCGCAACTTGCTGCTGAAGCTGCTGGCCTTGTTTCTGGGACCTGTTTATCATGGGATTTTTGGATACAAGATGTTTTCTGAAATTAAACGTTTATTTTCAACCTGGCTACTTTCTGACTGTTCTCTTGGTAACCTCTGGTGCTCCCCTGGGAGCTAGTAATTAGAATTAGTTTGATCTTGCTTCATGTCAAGACCCACTGTCCTCTGCCAACACTGTATTTCGTCTACCTTCCACTTTCCCCACAACATTTCTCACCGGCTACCCCATAGCAAGATAACACTTTAAAAACGTGTCTGTACAGCTAAATAAATCCCAGATGAATTAAGGAGGGAAATGTTAAAAATCAAGAAACCGAAACCTAGATGCCTTAGAAATAATTCTTTAATCTTGAGGTCAGATGATCTGGCAAAGCTCCAGTACCAATAACTGTCCAACCTCCTTGCTTTACTGTGAGCTTGTCAGCTCCTCCAGAAGACTCTGCCTGCTCCTGCCAGGAGCCAGAGAGACAGGGAGGCTGGGCTGCAGGCATCCAGGGAAGGACCCCTGCCCCCAGGACGGGCGCTGGGCTGGGAGACAACATGTTGAGCTCACCCAAGAATGGAGCTCAGGCTCCTGCCTGTGGAGATGATCTGTTGTCCAGATGCCCAGAGACGGGGAACACCTGCAGATCTTGCTGTGTCCTAAACACACTGATGCCCAGTCTGCTTTATTTCTGCAGAAATAAATAAATACATTCACTTCCAAGTCGAGAGTTCCTGGTGCTGAGCTCTCAGAGCTGCGGAGATCCCACAGGTCTTCACTGCTGACTCAGGACTCCACATTCCAGACCAGGGCATCTTCCTGCCTCGGTGTCCTTGCAGCTACTGAGCACTGTCACTGATTGTGTCACTCCTGGTGTCAGCCTGTTGAAAGGCCTGTGACCTTAACAAGTATGTTTCCAGGCAGTGTTCATGGGGCTTGAAGAGGGAGCCAAAAGGAGGTGCATGCATTCCAGCCATCGCTTGTACCTGGAGAAAATGATCTATTTTCTTTAAGTGCAATAAAATAGCATATAATGCAGCTGTTCTGAGAAACTCATCAAGAGAATGTATTTTAAAAAGAAAAGAAAAGAAACTACAACATTCTCAGTAACCTTCAAGAAGTGTGGGCACCAAAGAGAACCCACCGTCAATAACCATCCCGCTCCACACAGGGACTTGGCCAACGCTGCCAATGGGCTCACAGGTAAAGTCAGGGCACACCTGCCAGCCAGGTGCCTGCGTCCCATGGACTCACCTGAACCAGAGAAGAAGTGGGTCCCTCTTCAGGCTGTCCCCAGAACTCCACAAAAGAAAAGCAAAAACAAAATCCTCTTGGGAAGCAAACTTCAGATTCCCTCAGTCATAGCCTAGTAATTTAATACCTATGTTGAGAGAAAAACCTTCCCTCTTGGCTTAAATAAAAGTATCCATGCGTAAACTCAAGGCTAGTTTTGCCCATCCTGTCTTCCTCAGTGGGCCTGGTTTCCTCTCTTACTGCCTGTTGGTGAAAGCCTATTATTAGATCTCCTCTATATCTTTGCTCTGATAAGAAAACGCATGTAATTCTTAACACTTAGTTATAATTTTTCCAGTTTTGCTTCATCTCATTTTTTCCTTATCCTCCCCCAAGTTCTCTGGAGCACATTTGAAGTTGAAAATGTCTTAACTATGCTAAGATTCTTGGAATCATCTGACCAACACTGGCTACTGATTATTCACCTCGCCTGAACACGTACAGTGATGTTTGCTTCTTACATATTGTTCCTCTGCTATATTGCTAGTATTTCTCTTCTAACTCACTATGACCTGTAGACCTTCTGCACCAATTCGACTCATCATTCAGCCCATGGCTGGTTGTGCCTTTTGTTTTTCTACCCTAAGTGCACTAAAGCAATGTCAGAGAACCTTAGCCTTCTTTTCAAAGTTGAATTCATCATGGCAACACTTGGATGGGTGGAAATCAAAAGTAAGTAAATATACTGTGGTGCAAAGTATTTTTATTGTTATAACATATTTTATAGTTATTTTCAAATATAGTTTATTTTTATTTAAAGCATTTGTTTAATTAGTTTATATGAAGATTAAAATTGCATATGTTTAACATCACCAAATCAACATTTGGTGTGGACATGTATTGGGGGAAACGATTCCTTTCATTCTTTCTCTCTCTCTCTCTCTCTCTCTCTCTCTCTCTCTCTCTCTCCCCCGCCCATTGTCTTTCTTATTAAACTCCGGCTGGCATTTTACAGTGAAGTTCTTGTATAATACTGGGCTCTTCACATATTAAGATGTGCCACCTTAATAATAACCTGCATTGCTTTATTTTAAGATGAAAAATTACTATTGTTCTGTAAAGAAATCAGTGTGCACTCTGCTTAACAAACATGCTGCTACCTTCAAAACGTACAGCTGGGGCGTCCTCTTTGTTCTCTCTTCTTGTGAACCATAGCACAGAGCATTTCTGTTCTGGGTCTTAGATGAGAGTAAAAATAACAAACACACCCAGTACTATGACTTCAGAAGATACCAAAGGGAGTGCGAGCCAGGGCAGGTTGGAGAACAGTTGAGCATGGTGACATCAGAATTTTATGTCACTGCTGCTCAGACGTCAACCCTGAAACGTGACTTAAAGGCACAAACTGCCCAGCAGTGTGGTCATCACTGGAGTCTTAAAACACTGAAGGCTTTTCCTACTTCATTGAGGAAATGTTGAAAGACAGAGGCTGTTTCTGTGTAACTGCAGTGAAAAATGTTAAAACTAATCTAGGCACTGATAAATAATAATTTAAGTTCAGATAATGAAACTCTTATATAGTACTTACTGATATAGTTACTTAAACTTTGCTTTATCTTGAATCTTGACTTATAATAGTAATACGAATTAATTATAATATGTAATGATGTTAATGAATGAATTGACCATAATGTTGATGATTCAAATTTGCACCTTTGGGAGTGAATGAAAATGCACCTAATAATTAAGTGAGGTCCATAGGAAGAAACCAGTACCATCATGGTAAAACAACAACATCTGGCCACTCTTTTTCTGTGGAGAATTATATTGCTAAAGAAAGCACAGTTGACTGACTTATGTTCTAAATGCCCCAGGACTGACTTGGCCATGGCTAAGAAAAAACACAGAAGCTTTCCCTTAGTGTATCAGTCCATTTTCATACTGCTATGAAGAAATACCTGAGACTGGGTAATTTATAAAAAAAAAAAAAGAGAGGTTTAATGGGCTCACAGTTCCACATGGCTGGAGAGGCCTCACAGTCATGGTGGAAAGCACGGGAGCAAAGTCAGGTCTTACAAGGTGGCAGGCAAGAGTGTGTGCAGGGAAACAGCCCTTTATAAAACCATCAGATCTTGTGAGATGTATGTGCTATCATGAGAACAGCACAGAAAACACCCATCCCCATGATTCAATTACCTCCCACTGGGTCCTCCCCATGACTCATGGGGATTTGGGAGCTACAATTCAAGATAAGATTTTGGTGGGGACACAGCCAACTATATCACTTACTTCATACCTAATATCCCTTCTTCCACTGCTACAGGGTCATGGAATGAGGGGGATGCTGAGCCAAGGGGCTGCTCTGCAGTCATGAGGGCACAGACCTAGAGGGTGGGAGGTCACTTTAAGGATGACTCAGGCTCTTCCATCCATCAGAGTCTAGTGAGGAGATGTGACTCACAAGATCTGAGCTAAGCCCTGGCATTAGCTGGGTCTCCTCTGAGGTGCTGGACAGTGTTCTGAGCAAGTCCAGTTCTACCAAGCAAATAGAAAGTTGACATCACAGATGAAAATTAAATAATAATCTCTCAATTTGACAATAAATTAGTTTTGAACCTGAATGAACTACTTTTCTTCATATATATATACACACACACACACACACACTCACACACACACACATACATGTATATGATTCCAAGCATTAACATATCTTAGTAGGTTTGAAAAATGAAGCACTCAGAGTTAAAATCTGAGAATCAGAGATGCTACAAATTTTGTCAGGATGTCAGAACTCCAAAAAGATTTTTAGAGTACACGAAAATGAAATAAACCCAAAGACATCAATTTCCTATTATAACTTAGTCTATAGTTCATATTTTGTCTATTTGATGAAAAATTTTTATTAAGCTGGTGGATACTGACTAAATGAGATTTATAAATAAATAAATGAAAATGTATCTGTGGTTCAATCTCACTTTGGCACAAAATGGTGACTTGAGATTCTTTCCAATGTATTTTTATTGCGGCATGTATTTGAATTGGGGTGTGGGAGGTAGGTGAGTATATGAACATACGGATGGGTGCATTTCCTAAATATCTGTTATAATTTATTTTCTTTCTAAAATTTCCTAGAGATTGCCTATGATTATTCAAAGCATAACTCCACACCCTTTTTTCCTAAGCAGATTTTCAGGAAATCGAGGCAACATCATGTGACTACTTCACCATTTTCTTACACCCTATTCATGTTATTCCATGTTGAATTTCTTTAGCTCATGAAGTCTTTCACAGAGGGGGTGTGATTTTCCCATGTTACAGATAAGGTGACAGAATGCTAAGAGGATTGTTCAAGGTTTTGTAGAATTTGGTAGTGTTGCACTCATTTTCCTGCTTTCTGCTAGACCAGTGGTTTTTCCCACTGTGTTCCTGAACAGAAGGGATTCTTCATACTCTGCCAGGAACTGTGGGGAATCTGTGAGGAGGACTGACCTGGTGGAGGAGCAGGTCACAATGCCACTTCCTCCCACATTTCCTTCAATCTGTATGATAGACCACATCTCTTAGGATTTTACTTGAAACAACGCTCTGCTGCTTACAAGATATTCGAAAACAAGTGCCTTACACCATGCTGTTCCCACATTCTAAGCACAAACACACAGACATAGGTGCTGGCGCAGACACACAGGCTGTGCATAAAGGAGGGTGGGTGGAGGTGGCAGGTGGAACCCAGGAACGATGCTTTGCTCATGGTTTGCATCTTCCTTGGGAACTTACCTACTCATCACATCCTGATGCTGCTGCCTCCCTGGCCTCCACCTGCCTCTTCCAGGGAACAATTGTACACTGTGGTTGCAGGACTACATTTTCACTGAATAAGGAAGCAGGAGGAATACGCACGTTTCCCATTTTCTCGGCTGTAGTTTACACCCCACAACCTAAGTATAGGCCCTTGCTCTCAGGTGAGCCGGGTGGAGGTATTTCTAGAACACATTTTACATTTCCCCTTAGCAACTGCAGCAGCTTGAGAGCAGATTAGGTCAGGAGAGATCCAAGGGTCAGAGCAGGTTGTGGTAAAGCAGAAAAAGAGAGAAGGAAATGTTTGAAGGCCCAGTTGACCTGACTTTGACCAAGCGAAGCTGTGGGCCATCTCAGCTCTCAGCCCTGAATCTGACCCTCTGCGTCCCCACCTGGCTTCCTAACCTGTAGGAATCTGCATCCGGATGAGTGTGTTGACCTCTCCTCTAAGAGGCCACATTGCTTCAGGGGTAGGTTCATTCATTCATCAAGCTGACACTCATACGTGATGTATTCTAAAGGAGGGAGAAGCCTGTTTGAATTCGGAAGGTTAGGTTGACCTTCATTTTCGGGAGGGAAGCCACAGCCTCACCAGCCTACAGACAGCAAAGACATAGGTCAAAGATGCTTACTCTTGTTTTCCAGAACAAAATAGTATACAACTCTCCTCAAACACACGCTTCTGAAACTATGCCGCTTCATTCATGACAGAAAGGGGATCCAACCACCCTGGCACATGGGCACCAATGGACAATGAGAGCCACACAGAGGGCTGGGTGTGATGGCATGGGTGATGGCACAGCTGGAGCTCTGAGACTGCAGCCTCCTGTTTCCTCCACGGCCAACAGTCATGCAGTAAGATCCAAGACACACGGGCACGTTGAGTGAAGCCGAGCTGGAAATCGCTGGCTGTTGTGTGCCTCTCCTGGTGGAAATCTCTCTGGAGTGGAAGCTGGGGGAGTGGGGCATAGATGCTGGCAGCTCTATTTCCGTTTCACCACCATAGAGCAAGATATGAGCTCAACGTGGGAAGGCTAGTTGCTAAATCTTTCAATAAATATCCAGTCTAAATTCCAAGACCCCTAAGGATAGTTAACACATTTTCATATATTATCTTTTAAGTATTCTTTGTCTTCTCGCCATGCCATTCCCAACCTATAAGCAATTTTAGCACATGTTTAATAAATATAAATACATAAAATGCAAATTTAGTACTGTACATTGTTGAGTTCTATTAATCTATTTAACAAGAGGGATGGTAAAAATGGTTCCATGTGTGAGAGACACTGAAATCACACAAAAAATAGAAATTATCCAAGTATGTTAGGGCCTGGTGTGGTGTCTCATGCCTGTAATCTCAGCACATGGGGAGGCTGAGCCGGGTGGATCACAAAGTCAGGAGTTCAAGACCATCGTGGCCAACGTAGTGAAACCCTGTCTTTACTAAAAATCCCAAAATTAACCGGGCATGGTGGAGTGTGCCTGTGAGCCCAGCTACTAGGGAAGCCGAGGCAGGAGAATCGCTTGAACCAGGGAGTCAGAGGTTGCAGTGAGCAAAGCTGGTGCCACTGAACTCCAGCCTGACAAAGGAGCAAGATTCTGTCTAAATAAATAAATAAATAAATCAAAAGAATGCAGTGAGATAATTCCTATCTTGGAGGATTGGTTGAGGATATAAGCAAATAAGGTAAGAGTTCAGTGAAGACGCTCCTTTGGGCCTAAAGGATGACCTAATTTCCATGGTTCAACCTCTACAATTGACAATATGCTTTCGATTTTAAACATTGGCGTCATACCTAAGTTCCAGTCAATACATTTTGGCTTTAGACATGCAAACTTTGAATTTGCTTCTATATTTACTGCATGCTTAATTAACTAATATACAGGTATTTAATATACATTGAAAATTTGAAAACTTTCAAAGACAGTTTAAAAATAAGAATTTTCTTAAAATGTGAATGATTTTTGTTTTAGAAAAATATTTTCTGTTGGCTGAGATAATACCTATATAATTATTTTTAAAGAAAATAAACAAAGTACCTTTTAATTGTAAACATTTTAAATATATCTGTCTAGAGGATATGTATATATGTGTAATTTTCAAGAATTAATGGAAAAATGCATTATCTCTTACTTGATTTCTGTCAAAAATTTAAAATATATACCTGGAGCTAAAAGTACCATTTGATGCAGGCTCTCAGTATGGCCATTTGTAAAACTTTTACAGGAAAAATAGAACCACCCATTAAGTGTTGTTTCACAGGAAAAATGAGAAGTGGAGTAAAATATTTTTGGTGATTCTATATTTAAGCTGTTGTTTATGCATGGACACAAAGATGCAGAATTCAAATAAATGTTGTCTTTTTATATATGAATAAACTACTTCCTCCACCCAAATATAAGACATATTCATATAAGACAGATGCTTAGAAATATATTTAGGTAGTTACAGATTTTGTTCCTATGTTTTTCATTTAGTTATTTAATTTTATGGCAAATATTACAGTTTATTTTTAATATAATATCATTGTTTTAATGACAGTTTTACATGCCTAAATAAGATCTACGTAAGTCTTTATGTCTATATGTGGATAAATAGTCCAGAACAGCACTCAGAAATAACAAAAACTTTTCTATTAATTCTTAAAATTTCCAATGCATACAATTACCTAGGTGTCAAGAATAGATCCCAAGAAACTTTTAAATGTGTAATATTGACCTGATTTCAAGACATATAAAAAACTACCTTCTTACTGGCCACAGGTATGGATAACCTGGGCCACAGAGCTTTTCCTGTTTCCTGGACCTTGCCAACATACCTCATAGGCAGCTGGGCATTTACCTAAGAGAGTGTGATGGCTTTTTCAGAGCAGTTATAATTTATTGGGACAAAGAACGTTCCATTGATGCATTTTTCCTTATTCTGCAGTCAGAGAGGTCTAGCAGATCAGGCCAGAGGCACGAAGCCTCATAAAATATCTAAGAAAGGCCTGCCTCCATGCACACACAAATAAGTCTCCCAAATCACATGGGTGAGGCAGTTTTAAATTGTGACATTGGAAAGAAACGAAGAAAACAATTTACAAAATAACAAAATTAAGCAAATAGAAAATTTCCTATGAAAGCAATCAGCAAGTAGAATGCTTGTCCATCCATGGCGTTTTAAAGGTCCTGTAAAGCTTGGGGTTTATGGGGTTTATTAATGACCACAACCTTATCGATGATCCTGATGTGGCGGGGAGAGAGGGAGGGGGCAGGTGGCCTGCAAGCTTAATTATATATGTTCATTCCTTGGTGGAGAAACATTTTCGTGGAACCTGAGACTCACGGAGCTTGATGTTCTGTTCACAAGCACCTGCCTTTCTAAAGCTTTGCATCAATTCAATAATTTTGGACGGACAGAAAAATTATTTAACAAGTCTATTTGTGTAAAAACTACTTGAAATCAGGAATTACCGATTGCTATTTCTCCACTGGTTTGTCCTCAGCACGTTCAGAGTCACCGCGTGAAGCAGTGCTCTCGTCTCTGTTTAGATGCTGACCTGACATCCAATCCGCTCCTTTTGACCTTGAGTTGCTGTTATTTGTCTCTATAACAGGTGAAGCGATAACAAAGATACCTATTACCTACAGGGGAAGAGGAAGCTTCCACTATATCCAAGCATAGACTCTGCCTACGATTTCTGGGCTTTGAGAATGCAGCAAACTAGATTTCTCCAAGGCAGAGATGACCACCCTAACACTGTCTGTCTTTCTTTGTAGAAAATGGCAATGGGAGGTATTCCAGCACCAGCCTCTGGGCGTTCCCAAGTTTGCACTCCTGGCCGCCTTCCCCCGCCCATCTCCTCTACCCTCACTCTGCCTTCCTTCTAGCCCAGCATCTTAAGATAAAAGGAGGATGCCATGCAGTGTAAATGCAGTCAGATTGTCAATGTATCCACACACATTCTCAGTCTCTGTTCAATGTTCCATGACAACAAGGTGAGACGGCAGAGGTTATCCGAACAGCTGCTGCCTAAGCTGGAAATTCCAGGCACTGAGCACCATCTGTCTATACATTCACAGATGTATATAAGGGCCATCTATCAGGCTGGAGCGCCGCAGCTGCCTCCCCGGCAGGCCTGCTTCCTTTCTCGGCGCTGAACAATAAGAGCTAGTTCTTCACTTTGTGTCACACAGAATGGCTGATTTGATTAAGTCCCCAACTCTCATTATGCTAGGTAGGAGTGTAGAATTTCAATGATAATCCATAATGCATGACCAGTTTGTCACCATGGCAACATAAATTCAAGGTTACTAGCTCAGACGTATAATTGGGTGTGCATTGAGTGCTGAGGAAGGCTGTTAAAATTCTTGTCATAGAAAAGTAGCATCCATCATACTGTCTGAAATTGCAAAGTACTCATAATCAGACAGAAAAATCCTTGGAGAAAAAATGTTAATAAAATAACTATTACAGTCTAATAAAATTATTAAGTTTAACCACTTTGGTTTTTAAAGTATTTCAGTTAATAAGAATGAAATAGACACCTCATTAAACATTGGAGACTTGAATTTAACCTCCCCCATTGATATTTGCATTGAAATATGGACCTAAAATTTTTTTGGTCTGATTGATTGATCAAAACAAGCCCTGTATAATAAAATATATCTTTGTGCAGTTTTGTTTCATTTTTGTATTTCAGATTGGATTTTTCTTAGCTTTAAGAATATTTTCTTAATAAAATGCTCTGAGGAAAAACTTAATCTACTTCTTTGCTTTTAAAAGCTCAAAATTTAATTATGCATGTTATTTGCTGTACCTCTCGAAGTAGAGAGAGGGAAACTAAGGTGGTGATGAAAAAAATGCAGGAGTAAAGAGTCTAAAGGAGGTAATATGTTACATTATCAGCCCATCCCACTATGAGTGGGACAAATATTTAGGTGTAATAGAAATTGTACTCAGATGTATGTGACTAATAAAATCCAATACAAAAACAAATGTGTACCCTCCAAAAGGATGTAATCTTGGACCAAAATAATTATGGTAATTATTTGTTTTGGCATCTGCCTTTGCCAGCGAAGTAGAACCAGGAGAAGGGTTATAAATGAGCTCTTCGAAAATGGCTGAGAATTCAGCTCGGAGTGTTATTGGAGGGGCACATCATGGCTCACGGTGGATTTTCCCCCATTTCCTTTGATTGAGTAAAACTGATGCCTCTCTAGATTTTAAGTATGAAATGCTTTGCTCTAGAATACTATTTTTATAATTTTCCCCCAAACATGACAAAATTGAGCTGCATTTCCTTTAGCTACAGGACACAGGAGTGCATGTGTTTTTAAAAGACAAGTCTGCCTTTGTTACTGAGATTCAGCTTGTATTTAATTCTGTTGGCGAAAATTAAGACTCATTGACTTAAAAGATAAGAGAATTCCTGCTAAATAAAAGCAGACTTGGCCACATGACCATGGAGATAATTCTGTGATTTCGCACAGACCGCGTAGGAAGTGATTTAATTGCTGCTTCATCCTTCCCACACCTAGCCCTCTCATCTTGTCTCCACCCTGCTTTCCTCTCCAGCTCCACTGCAGGATATGCACAAAAGCAGGTATTCGCCTTGTATCTTATCTACTGTCCTTACAAAGTAACGAAAACAGCAGGCAAAGGTACAAATAAAATGAATTTTAGGCAGTTGACATCAGTTTGTATACATTGTTTACCTTATAGGATTTCTAATATTGTCCTCAGTTTTCTACAAAGCCGAACAGGATTAGATGATTTTTTATAGCGAATAACACAGATTTAGTCTTTAAGTTAAGATCACATCCCTAGGATCTGTGCAGTTTTTAAACTGGAAAGGAAGAAAAAATTCAAGAATTAAAATCAGATTACCTAATTCAGAATATAGATGTAATGTATTTTTTTTTAATATTGTGTTTAAAAATCCTAATGGTGGTGTTCTTTAGATTTTTTTTTAATTGAAGATATCTTGTGTGGTACAATTTTATTTGAAATACAAAAGGGCTCAGTCTGAAAGAACTTGCTTACAAAAGTCACATCTGGAAGTATATTCAGATCCAAGTGCACACATGAAACTCCAATTAACATTACACATGCTAAGGAAAATATACCCGGGTGGCAGAGGGGGAGGGGCGGAGGAGCCAAAGAAAGAGGTTTGTTTCTCTGATTTAAATACAAGTGACTTTCTGCAGACACCAGCATGTGGTCAAATGAACTCCTATTGTGGAAATGCACTGGCTCTCAAGACAGAATAACATTTGTGATTTGAGTTGAGTGAAGTATAGTCCTGAGCGGGCACAAATTCTGAGCTGGTGTACCTAGACTAAAATGAAATCTCTACAAGCTGATTAGGGAATGAGTAGGATTCTGTTTGGGGAATCTTAAAGGCAATTTGAAATTTTGTTATTTGAGGAGTTTGGCTTTAGTTGATTTAAATATATGTATTTGCATTGATTACTACTGTTATGTACCAATTCAAAACATACTGTTGGATATATTTAATCACTCTTTATGCTATGCATACACATAAGAACCAGAAAGAATGCAATTGAGCTAAAAGCATATGGATCAATACCATGAGTTTCATGAAAACCAATATTGCAATGTTTGCCAGTATTCTTGAAAAAAGGGACAATCTGTAATATTTTCTCTTTATCAAACCCAAAAGAATGAATATATTGCAATGAGTAATATTTAAATGTTAGCCTATGTCCACTGTGCCTCAAAAATTTCATTAATTTTTACATGAAACCTATATTTGCCATTTGAAAATATACTGTAGTTAATTTTTATTTCTAACAAGCTATGATTTGGTATTAGTCAATCATTTTGACTAAAATAATGATGAAATGAGCACCTGATAAATATCTATGAAAAATGATGTATCATACCTCCGAATAAATTGTGAAACAGCGAGATAGAACTTACGTTGAAATTAGGAAGGAATCCTAGTAGGAAGAAGTTCTAATTATCTCAGTGTTGGTTATGTAAAAGATACATATCAGCTGAAAAGAGTAAACAAAGAAATTATTGTTTCTGCAATCAGCTTTATTTACACTTGAGTCAGGCCTTTATTTTCCTCATTATTTTCCCTCTGCATGATAATTTTAGTTTCGGAAGCATTTCATATTCTGATGCCTTTCTCTGCATTGGTTGTGCTGGGGAATGAGAATAAAACACCCCACAACATGGCACTTTCTCATTTTGAGTATTTTAAGCTGAATGACGCTGAGAAAACCTCACAAGCAGGAAGGTCACTCTCTGACCTTCTCCCTCACTCCTCCCCTGAAGACACTCATGTGACAGGTGTCCTGCCCTGTACCATCTATACCTGGAAAGACTGTCACACAGAGGCCAAGAAGAATCTGAACAACCAGGCTTTGCCAGGTTCCCTCCAGGTGGCTACCATTGGATCATCCTTATTGTCCTAGATCTTACCTCTGCATGAATGTCCATAGATATGCACAGTTTTAACTAAAAATATTTTTTTTAGAGACAGAGTCTGAAACTCCTGCCTGTAAGAAATCCTGCCTCAGCCTCACAAGTCGCTAGGATTACAGAGCCTCACAAGAGCTGGATTACACCCAGTTCTTTCCCTGGGTCTTTGTTATGCTTTTCTATTATTATTGCTAAGAAAAGATTTTGCTCCTCACCCAGGTTGGAGTGCAGTGGTGTGATCACAGCTTGCTGCAGCCTTGACAGCCTAGGCTCAAGTGATTCTCCCACCTCAGCCTCCTGAGTAGCGGAGACCACAGATGTGGGCTACCATGCCCATCTAATTTTTTTTTGTATTTTTTTTGTAGAAATGGGGTCTTGGCATGTTGCCCCATGATGGCCTCGAACTCCTGGGCTCAGGCGATCCTGCCGCCTTGGCTTCCCAAAGTGCTGGATTATGGGCGTGAGCCACCACGCCCAGCCTCCTTTATTCAGTATAATCCCTGCAGCCTGATCATCAATCATGGGCAACATGGCAAAACCATGTCACTACAATGCGAAAGTATTAGCTGGGCAGGGTGGAATGTGCCTATAGTCCCAGCTACTCTAGAGACTGAGGTGGGAGGATTGTTTGAGTCCAGAAAGCCTAGATTGTAGTGAGCTGTGATCACCCCACTGCACTCCGGCTTGGGCAACAGAGTAAAACCCCAGCTCAAAGAAAAAAAAGGCCACCCTTTGTAGACTTCATACACTATTCCTTAAGCCATACTTAATCTCCAAATAATGACAATAACAAACTAAAATTTCTGCCAAACATAATGAAACTACAGTTTTAGTTCTGGTGTAAAACCAACATGTACTAATCCTTTCCACAGAAGAAGAAGTAAAGTCTTTATGTGATGTTCACTCTTTTCCTGATATCCCACAACCTGAACACTATGATGTAAAATTAACAGTACTTAAATAGTAATGTAGAGCCAATAATTTTCATATTATATGATAAAGATATAATACAGGAATAAAAAAAGGCACTTGCTTTATACACACATATATACATACAAATGCATTCATAACAGAGCAGGGAGGAATACACATGACAATTTCCATCCTTGTTTCTGTAACTGGTCCTGTGGTCACAGTGGTATTCATAACCACCTTCCACTCCATTCTGCATTCTCTTTGCCTTCAGAAAGCATCTCAGCTGACCATGTTTCTTTACCTGGCAGGGTGACACAGACCTTCATTTCTAAAGGGTCTGGCCCATTTGAAGTCCTGCCTAGATTGGGTTATTGTAATTTCCATTGACCTTAATCGCAGAGCGTGGTAATGAAAAGAGACTCCCAAAGATAGCTCCTGTATTCCAGGCATACTCTTCTTCCTCCCTCGTGGTAAAATGGTGGAATCTTCCTTCGGTAACCTGAGCTAATCACTCCAGCCAGTACCATAACTACTTTCTTAGTCTTTTGACTCAGAGGCATGAGGCGTCCAAAGTAACAAAGTGGTGATCTTAATTTCAATTTCAGTGAATTTGTTTTTATGTCTTCTCATAGAAATGTCTCTCCCTCTAGAACAGCAGAGAAAAAGTCATGGAACCAGGAAGTCAATTGTCCCCATGGATCACCAAGGGTAGTGATGGGTGGTGCCAATTCCATCTCCACTCCTTGATACCTGGGCTCATGAATCTTGGCTGTCTAAGAAAAAAAAATATCATTTATTGGCTGCTGATTCAGAACATGCACAGTCGTCTAGAGAACCTATACAGCTTCAGCCCCACAAAAGACTGAGAACCCTGGGGACTTGTTACCTAGCTGGCACTACAACTGTGTCTCCAAAAGGCCATCCCACCACTCTACCAAGAAAGTTGTTCCAGATTGATGAGGAGCGTGATAAGACCATTGGATTCCATGAACAAGAACTCATGGCCACGCCTCTTGCCTGTGAAGTTCATTCTGTGGTCAGAAGAAATGCTTCATGGAACGTCACAACAGTGAGTAGGATGACCCATTCTGTGGCCAATCGGCCTGTTTCCCCAGCCTGGCCTGTCATCACCCAATAGGCTCGTGAATAAAGTGTCCATAGTGGCAACGATGGAGGTTATGCGTGGGCTGAGCAATAAGGACCTCCACTCATCAAGGCCAACCTGTCTACCATTAAGTGCCCAATCTGCCAGTAGCAAATACCAAAACTGAGGCCCCTGAGGTGGCATCATTTCCCAGGGTGATTAGCCAGTTATGATGGCAGGCTAAGTATGTTGGACAACATCCATCATGAAAGAGGCAACATTTTGTCCGTTCTGCAATGGACATTTGATCTGCATATGGATTGGCCTTTTTTGCATGCAATAGTTCTGCCAAAACTACCACAAGAGTAGTTATAGAATGCCCAATAACACCCGCAACGTCTTAATGTATTTTCCAATGCATCAGCTCAAACTCCAAAATACAGTCTCTTCTAAATTAGACATGGGTGAGAAATAAGGCACTATTCATCCTGAGGCAAATTTTCCTCCAACTGCGAGTCTGCAAAATTAAACAAGTTATCTGTTTTCAAAATGCAATAGGGAAACAGACGTAGGATAGACATTCCTATTCTAAAAGGGAACAAGAGGAAAGAAGAAAGGAGGAACAGTCAGCAGGTAAACCCCAAAACCAACAGGGCACCTTAAGCCTACAGAATAATCATTTTCTCCATTTGCCCCCTTCTGGACACACTGGGGCAGGGATGTGCCACCATGTCCACCATTTTTTTTTTTTTTTTTTTTGTATTTTCTGTAGAAATGGGATCTTGACATGTTGTGAGTCTGTGAAGTAAGTTATCTGTTTTCAAAATACAGTGGTGGAACAGGCATAGGACAGCCATTCCCAGTCCAAAAGGGCACAGCAGGAAAGAAGAAAGGAGGAACAGTTCTCAAGTAAACCCAAGACCAACAGGGCACCTTAAGCCTACAGAATAGGCCCCATTTCCCATTGTTTATCCCAGCCTTTATCCCAGTTCTTCTGGGCATTGCCCTAACAGAGATTCTCTGCAGCAGCTCCACCCCACCGAAAGTCTCTTCCTGGGCACCACGGCTGTCTAAGACATACTTTGAAATTCAGGTGGACGAAGCCATGCCCTCACGGCTTCTGCACTCCGGGCATCTCGGCACCATATGGACACATCAACACTTACTGCTTGCATCTTCTGATGCAGCAGCCTGAGTTGTGCCAGGATGGCCTGAGCCAGCTTGAGGTTTATGTCTTAGTTCTGGAGGCTGGAAAGTCCAAAATCAAGGGACCCACATCTGGTTAGGTCTTTTGTGCTACTGCATCCCATGGTGGAAGGCAGAAGGGCAAGAGATGGTATGTGCACACGAGAGAGACAGGCCAAACTTATCCTTTTACTAGAAACCGATTCTCACTTTCACTGCTCTGCTCCCTTGATTATCTCATTAATCCACTCAAGTGAGCAGAGCCCTCCTGGCCTAATCAACCCAAAGGTCTCAGCTCTCAACATTCTTGCATTGGAGATTAGGTTTCCAACACATGCTTTGGGAGGATACCTTCAAACCATAGCACCATTTCACCTTCAAACCATAGCACCAAGAGAAGACAAGACTCAATACTGAGCTGGACTCTGTCCCCTGGACCCTTCATTAAGTGACCCAACCTCTACCTCTGGTCACCATGCAGGATAAAATTCATCTCCCTCATACTTAAATTCATCATTCTTGTAGTTGAGGAAAATATAATCTTCTCTTCTTGGAATAAAAATTCAGCTCCTTCAAATACTCTTCATCTGACCTGAAATTTGCTTTTTGGGGTCATCGTATTCAAAACAGCAATCTGTGTCCAGAACTGCAGATGTCGTTGCTTAGAATGTCAGATGGAATCTGTTTTAACCCTATCACACACCAAAATTGGTTCTTCTACAGAATAACAGCTAAACAGATACCAGCCATTTGACTTTTTAGTCATACAGAAACAGAAGCTGTAGACCAACTAAACAAATGTGCTTTTTGATTAGTGTAACATTAACTGTATCACATAATGTATTTTTATCCATTTGTCTTCCCTGCTCACCTGTCTGTTACCTGTCAACCAGACACAACATCTCTTCTCCAGCATCTCCGATGACCTTATACGTAACTGTGGTCACTCTTCCTGATCACTGTCTCTTGAAAGAAAGGAGAGGAATTTCTACAAATGGATTTCACTGAAAGTTTCTTCAGGAGTTTATCCATCATCTCTCCTTTGTAGAATTTCCTGACAGCAGCTATGCTTGTTCGAACAATGATCGAAACAAAGATTACAAGCAATATTTGTAATAATGTGGACTATTAATAAAATGTGATCTCTGTAATCAGAAAAAAAAAAGTTACATGTTTTGTTAGGTATATGATATTTTCCAGAAAGCTTTAATACTGTTATCACAGATTAAAACATGATATAGATCATACCACAGATGCTATGAAGACAAGCAGCACCTAATTTCTATCTACAAAGAGTTTCTGAAATTCCAGAAAAGCCAAGCCAAGGTCTACACTTAAATTTACAGACACTTGAACCCCTTGTGCCACGTTAGGCACCAAATCATTCACTTCTTCCTCCTGTCAAGGTGTTTCACATGCTACTGGATTTCTGTTCCATTTTTCTGCTTTGCTCACTTATTGAGTGCGGGATGATGCCTGCTTTACCATGAGTTACTTCACACCCCTTGCAGAACCTGACATATACCAGCATACAGTAAATATTAATGAATGAATGAAAAATGATTGATGTATGAGTTTTTATGGTATTGCATATTTATAATCAAAAGTGTGTCTCTACTCTTTTACCCTGTGCATTTCTCTTTCCTTGATAGGGTATTCTCACAGCCTTGCTGTGAGTAAGCTGACCCCAGGGCACTCCTACACTACCACTTTATGCAGTGCTTTCTACTTCCCACCAGCACTCTGATACCACTTGAAGCTAGAATCTGCCAAGGCTGAAATGGAACAATGGAACCTTTAGCCTTTTCTGGAATCAGGTAGAGAACAGGAAAGCAGGCTCACAGCCAGGCAGGATGGCTTGCCTGCGAGGGCGTTGTGGAGTTCTTGAAAAGTTTCCTGTCAGTCAGTGAGTAATAGCAATTCCTCTTTAGATCAAAAAGAATTGTCTAATACATCAGTGCTCAGGTGCTTTACCTGAAACCACTCCTTTCTCTCTGGTAGCAGAGATGTAAAGTATGAAGCAATGAAAATCAAGGATCTCTTTCTAGTCTTCCCCTGAACCAGGTCACACCCATTGTCAACTGTAGTTCAGATCCTATGCTAAATGATGGATGAACACAGAAGTCCTGGCACTCTAGGAATACATGGTGTAAACCAGTCATTAAAAATTAAAGTGTCTAAATTCTACACTGGAGGTAGCAGAGAGGAAGAATCGAAGAACCAAGCAATTAGACTGGGCAAGGAAGGACACATTAGCAATGATGGGGACCATGTGAAGTGGGGAAGGGATGAAAGAACAAATGCAAAAATATGGAAGTGCAGAGCCTGCCTTGTTCTCAGTGTTCTTAGGATTGAGTTCATTATGACTGGAAAGCAGGGCAGTGGGCAGGGTGGTGGGCTGGGTGATGGAGAGCCTGTGGCTGGACCGGAGAAGATAGGTCAGAGCTCAGGCTGGGAGAACTATCAGGATAGCAGGCTCCACGGCAAGGAGCTGGGAGTCCTGAAGGAGGGTGGACATGTCAGGCAGGACCAAACAGTCATCCTCTGTGCTTCCAGCAGGGCTCCAGAGCCATGTGCATGGATCAATTATCACATATCTGCATTAACCTGTATGTACAAGGTCACCACTCCTCTCAAGAGATGTAGGAGAAAGCTATATTTTTTTGAAAAACCTTATGCAAACACTTTTTACCAAGTAAATTCTGAAATGTTTTTAAAAAATGATATTGTCTAAGACAGTCTCTAAATTTCCTTCAAATTTCAACAATCCCAAAGTATTGGTGGCCTGCCAATAAATGGTAATGATTTCCCTGGCATGCTTCACGACAGTTTTGTCTGCCTTTCTGGTTCTCTACTATGCATTTGTTTTATTAGGTTGCATATTTGAATCTAAGAGCATTATTCTTACAACTGCAAAGGTTGGCATTATTCACTGTGATCAAGAAAATGTATCTAAATAAAACGTTTTCCTCTTGTTTTGCTGCTGAAATATGTACCACTAACTTTTTGTTGTGATAAAAAGTATGTTTACTACTAGAATCTACAATCTGGGTTGTTCTAGTTTATCTGTTAATTAAAAAATTTGGAGCTACCAGATATCTTGTGTTAGTAGTTTCCTAAAGAATTAAACTCCCCAAAGCATATAGTGCCTTGCAAATAATTTTACTATGGAGGAAGTATGAAAAAATATATATACCCTCTGTATTCTGACACCCAGTTGTCAGTTCTCAGTTCAAGGTACAGTTAGTGGGTGCAGAGTGAAATTCAGATTTTCTTTATTGGTTATTAATAATAGCCTACAAAATTAATATCCATACCTTGTACTAATATGGCACCTTTCAAAGCATATTACCTGTTTTATTTTCTCATTTACTCTCACAACATCTCAGTGAGATGAGGAGAAATGGACATTACTGATTAGAAAAGTGAACAAAGAGAGAGAGAGTCACGTTACTAAGATGGTCAGCATCAAAGCTGAGACAGGCCGGGCGTGGTGGCTCACGCCTTTAATCCCAGCACTTTGGGAGGCTTAGGCAGGCAGATCATGAGGTTAAGAGATCGAGACCATCATGGCCAACATGGTAAAACCCCAACTCTACTAAAAATACAAAAAAATTAGCTGAGCGTGGTGGCGTGCGCCTGTAGTCCCAGCTACTCAGGAGGCTGAGGCAGGAGAATCACTTGAACCCAGGAGGTGGAGGATGCAGTGAGCCAAGATCATGCCACTGCACTCCAGCCTGGCGACAGAGTGAGACTCCATGTAAAAACAAAAAAATAAAAATAAAAATAAAAAATAATAAAACAAAACCGAGACTGATCTTAAATAGTACCCCTGCCAATAGCGTCTCGTCCCTGAAGACAATGCTATGCAGGAAAGATGAATTTAGTTACACTGTCGAGATTTCTGGAAAGATTTTGGCCTCCATGAATGATTTTACAGTTCTAAAGTGGCTTCCCTCCTCCATATGAACCACTTACAGCAGAAATCACAGTATTGACATCTCCAAGCCTAAGTCAACCAATGAGTGCCTGCTGTCTTTTCCTATAGAAATACCATCATCTCCCATGGGTTACCCAAGGTTTAAATGTTGTAATTAGACATCAGTTACTCAGTCAGAAGTCACTGGGTGCCCACGAAGCCTACACGTGGGAAGCTTCCTGCAGCCCCCGATGTGTAAAGACTGGTGTTTTCCAGTCCGTGTACTCTGGGCTTCTGAATCTTGACTACCATGGTCAGTAATTGTTTCTACCTTTCTGTAACCATCCGTGAGGTGATTCTACCCTTAACTAGATTTATAATGTGTATTAAAATGGTTAGTTGAAAATGATACTTAACCGTGACTACATAACTGAAGCATAAATGTATAAATGTAATGAGAAATACGCAACTGAAGTGGAGGGTGATTCTTGCACAGGTATAAACAAAGAGTTGTCACTTCTAAGCACAGGTTCTGAGATCCGTATTTCTAGCCTGTTTTGGGCTACAGCTTTCTATTCTCCCATTAAACAATTCTGAGTAATTAAGTGATTTTCTACACAATAACCTGGTTTCTATTTGCTGGCAATCTCCTTGTGTGAGGGCAAGTACCAATTGCACATCATTTTTAATTTCTTTCTAAGCAATTGTTACAAGAATAGATGGTAAAGTGCAGAGTCTTTTGTTTTGATGAATTTCCCAGTTTGCCATTTTAGATTTGCAGGCAGGTCTAGTGAACTGAACGGGTGTGATTTTCCTCCAGTTTAGTAGATGTCCTCATCAGAAATGCCACCGACGTCCCAGATTTTGTTTCTTTTTCCAAAGTAGGGGAATGCATTTTATATGCTTGACATGGTTTGGTTGTGTGTTCCCACCCAAATCTCATCTGGAACTATAATCCCCACGAATTATAGTTCGTAGGGAGGAGGGACCTGGTGGGAGGTGATTGAAGTGGTAGCTCCCCCCATGATAGTGAGGGAGTTCTCATGAGACGTGATGGTTTTAAAGTGGCACTTCCCCGTTGCTCTTTCTCTCCTGCTGTAAGACGTGCCTTGCTTTCCTTTCACCTTCCTGCCATGATTTTATATTTCCTGAGGCCTCCCCAGCCATATGGAATTGTGAGTCAATTAAACTCTTTTCTTTATAACCTACCCAGTCTCAGGTAGTTCTTTATAGCAGTGTGAGAATGGACTAATAGGGTGCTATTTGGGGGAAAGAGAAAAACAAATGTCAGGTTGATGTCTCACTCAAGATCTAGGAAGTGAATTAAAGGGCTGAATATTATCCTGCAAAATATAATATAATAATAGGCTAAAATTTTCAAAACTTCTTAAACAAGAAACAAAATTCAGGACCCATACAGAAAAAAAGCTGACTCCATTGACTACTAAGCTAAAAAATAATAACAAGCTTGGAAATAATAATTTACGACATACAGAACAGATACCACTTTATATACAACATATGTAAAGAGGTTCTACATATAAACAAATAAAAGCCAGAAAAGTTGAGTAAAGGGTACAAATGGGAAATTTATTGAACAAAAAAGATGAACGTATACAAGTATACTCAATCTCATCAGTAGTCAAGGAACGGCAATTTAAAATAATAAGACACAATTTATTTTCCCATCAGATTTGCCAAAATTTAACGTCTTCCTGAAAAATCTGTACTGGAAAGCATTTTAGAAGTAGGTGTTTTGGGGAAAGCTAATTTAGAGCAGCCTTCTTGGAGGGTAGCTTGGTGTCATTGATTAAAAATATCAATATCTATCATTTTTGACCCAAAATTCCTTTCTTAGCACCTGTCTAACAGAAGTACTTGTAGTTATATTCAAAGAAGCACATTTGTAAGGATGTCTAATACATTTATGAAAAAGCAAAAATATGTGAATAACTAAATTTTTTGAAAGACTGTCAAAAATACAGAATATTTACTTTGAAGTACCATTAAACAAATATATTTAGATTTAAATGTACTGACAAAAAATCTCTAGGATACGCATTTCTGCAAATAGAAACACATTGCAAAATCTTATATAGGGTATCGCCAACTTCACGTTTTATACAATAGAAAGAAGGAACTAATGAAGTATAAATCTATATGAATATGTAAAAGCCAAAGGATTTGCTAATAAGATACACAAAATCATTCAAAGCTAAAATCTTTGAGGAGGAAAGTAGGCTAGGGGTTGTAGGAACAGTGGCAGGAAGACTGTGAGGAAACCGAAGCAACAATTTCATGTTTATTTTATGTACTTCTGCATTATTTTACAACTATAAGACCAATGGTAGCATTCTCTGTTGGTAATTACGTAATTTGTTCTTTTTTTTCTGTAGCCTACTGGTTCAGAATACTCACAAGATCCATCAGGGGTAGCAAAACTCAGCCCCATAGAAACAAGCTTCCAGAAACTGAGTGTCTGAGATATCAGTACCGTCTTCTGATATGTGTTTTGAAAGAATCAGACACCACCCTGGACATGGAGAAGAGGCTTAATCCAAGCTATGCAGATAATCCAGCAGTAACCAAGGCACTTGAGTAGATCTTCCTGGTTGAAGAATGAGTTATCAGTTTTGAATGAACAGGAATATCAAGAGAGCTCAACAGAAAGAATCAAACCTCAGAAAAACCTAGCTCAGGAAAATATTTTTTAAAAGAATTACACATAGGGCTGGGGGCGGTGGCTCAAGCCTGTAATCCCAGCACTTTGGGAGGCCCAGGTGGGTGGATCACGAGGTCAAGAGATCGAGACCATCCTGGTCAACATGGTGAAACCCCGTCTCTGCTAAAAATAAAAAAACTTAGCTGGGCATGGTGCTGCGTGCCTGTAATCCCAGCTACTCAGGAGGCTGAGGCAGGAGAATTACCTGAACCCAGGAGGCGGAGGTTGCAGTGAGCCGAGATCGCGCCATTGCACTCCAACCTGGGTAACAAGAGCAAAACTCCGTCTCAAAAAAAAAAAAAAAAAGAATTACACATAATAAAATTTTCTAAAATCTGGCCTTCCTTGGTTGAGTTCAAGAAGTTAATGATACATGTTTAACAGAAGCAGAAAGCCCTAAGAATTAAATGGCAACAAAATGTTAGGAAGGAAGAATGGGTATGATAAGGATGTGTATTGGTCTGTTCTCATGCTCTTAATGAAGAAATACCCAAGACTGGGTAATTTATAAAGGAAAGAGGTTTAATGGGCTCACAGTTCAGCATGGCTGGGGAGGCCTCGCAATCCTGGAGGAGGGCAAAGGTTGAAGCAAAGCATGCCTCACACAGTGGCAGGCAAGAGAGCTTGTGTAGAGGAACTCCGCTTTACAAAACCATCAGCTCTTGTAAGACTTCTTCACTACCAGGAGAACAGCACGGGAAAGACGCCCCTCCATGACTCATTTACCTCCTACCGGGTCCCTCCCATGACACCTGGGGATTATGGGAGCTACCATTCAAGAGGAAATTCGGGTGGGGACACAGCCAAACCACATCAAAAGGTTTACACTGAAACAAAAAATACACCGGGAGAAGTTCACAGGATTCACGTGGCAAGCAATCAGAAGAGACATTCATAATCTCCAGTTCTGAAAATTGCTTCAGCATTTCAAGGAAAGCTTAGAAAGAGAAATTAACTGAAAGAGTTTGCATTTGTCAGAGAGGAACATTATTTTTACATGAAGCTTTGAATCAATCAATTATTAAAAAGAAAGGCAAGTGTAAAATTATTTCCCTCCTAATAAAGATACAGTGAGAGAATACATAGGCATTTTAAATTGCACACGAATCATGGAGCTTGTTTTACTACAACTTCACCAAGTTAAAAGAAAGTTCAGAAGAAACAATTAAATGTTATAGTTTAATACTAAATACATTTATATTTAGTATTAAAGTTACACTTACATGAGGCTGGTTTGTATGAATAGTTAAATCATTTTAGAAATTTTTTCCACAAGAATCAGTTCTATGTGGACTAAAATTTATATTTTGAAATAATATAAATTTTATTTTTAATAAATTTTATAATTTGTTTTTATAAAATTTATTTTTTATATTTGTTTTAGTTTTACCACAATCTTTTCACATCCTATAAAATACTTTTAACAGCTCCAGTAACAGAAATATTTGCAGAAATATCATTTTCAGTATTAAAAAGTATTGAAAATTGTTTAAGATCTTGCAATTGAATGACCTCACTTTCGATTACATCAGTTGAAAATGAAGTTGTTAAAAGTACAAATTTTGATTTTGTAAAAAATAAATTTGGAAATTCGGAAGAAACTGAGCCATAAAAGTCTTATAATCAAGTTGTCAGATAATGAAGCATCATTATTTACTGTATTAAACGCCTATAATTATGACACCAAAAATATCAATTTCTGCAACTTACATGTTTTGATATGCATGTATGCCTATTACCCTATAACATTTTTAAAGTAATAATGTACTTTAAAAGAAAAAGGCTTTATATTGCAAAACCTTTAATAGCTCTTCTCTTTGCTTTTTGAACAAAGGTCTATATGTCTCATTTTGTACCTGACCCCACAAATTGTGTTGCTGGTCCTGGGAAATGCTTTTATGAGATTCAAAGATAAGCATTAATGTTCTTAATTTTAGTCAGTTTCAGGCTGCTATAATGACAAGATATCATAGACTGGGTGGCTTAAACTAAAGACAATGTTTTCTCACAGTTCTGGAGGCTGGAAGTAAAAAATCAAGGCACCAGCGAAGCCAGTGTCTGGGGAGGGCCTGCTCCCTGGTTTGCAGACAGCTCTTCATTCCCTATATTCTCACACTTTAGGGAGAACTACCTCTCTTCTTCTAAGGACCCTAATCCCATCATGGGGGCTCCACACTTATGATCTAACTGCCTCCTAAAGTTCCCACTCCCCAATACCATCACATTAGGCTATCAACATATGAATTTGGGGGACATAAACAATTCACTCCATAGCATTTTTATAAATTAGATACAACCACCACAATAATAATTTTTTTAAAAGATACGAATCATACAGTACAAACACTCAAAGAAAGCAGTTGGGCTTCTCTCACACAATCAGATACATTTTATTGCCAGCACATCACAATAACCCTGTCTTACTCTACTGAATTTAGAGAAGATGACCTCAAAGCCAAACAGCCAGTAAATCACATAGTGGGGGCTCAAAACCAGGTTCTCTGGCTTCTCAAATCTAGAGCATAGCAAATAGGGTCTAACAGCAAAATGAAGGATGCCATTTCTGTCATCTTTCTCAACATTCCACAAGGCTTTGTATCACATCTGAGATATAAGAGGGTTTCAGAGTCAATATTCTTGTAATATCTTTTAAAATGACATTGTACCACATTCTTAAAAGTTTGTAGACTTTAAAAAAAATATATATTTTATTGCATTTTAGGTTTGGGGGTACATGTGAAGAACACGTAAGATTGTTGCATAGGTACATACATGGCAATGTGGTTTGCTGCTTTCCTCCCCATGTCATTTCTCCCCATGTTATCCCTCCCCAACACCCCACCTCCCACTGTCCCTCCCTAGTTCCCCCCCAACAGACCCCAGTGTGTGATGCTCCCCTCCCTGTGTCCACGTGTTCTCATTGTTCAACACCCACCTATGAGTGAGAACATGCAGTGTTTGATTTTCTGTTCTTGTGTCAGTTTGCTGAGAATGTAGATTTTTAATGTACAGGTTAATGGATGCATTAATCCATTTTCACATTTTATAAAAATGTAAGTGAGACTGGGTAATGTATAACAGAAAAAGGTTTAACTGATTCAGTTCTGCATGGCTGGAGAGGCTTCAGGAAACTTACAATCATGGCAGAAGGGGAAGCGGACACCTTTTTCACAAGGCAGTGGGAGAAAGAAGTGAGCAGGGGAAAGCACCACTTATAAAACCATCAGACCTTATAAGAACTTACTCTCAGGAGAACAGCATGGGGGGACCCGCCTCCAAGATCTAATCACCTCCCACTAGGTCCCTCCCTTAACCTGTGGGGATTACAATTTGACATGAGATTTGGGTTGGGACACACGGCCAAACCATATCAATGGAGAACATTGTGTAAAGTAAGGAGGGAGTCACTTATGTACCATTTCTCTTTTTAACAAAATTACTAAGCAGACAAAATTGAAAAAAGAAGTATATCCTAGCATTGTTGATATTCTCCTTTGTGAAATAGGCTGCATTTGCAAGATACACATCTAGATGTTTAGAAAGATTCCTTCATGACCAGTTAAGATGCTTCTACCAACATATAGAGCTCTTTATTAAGACTAGCTCCCCTGTAATGATGAAACTTACAATTACTTCCACTTGCACCGGGAGTACAACTTCCTTAATTGTAAAAATGTAGCTTCTGCAGTTTTGTGTATTATTTTCACAGGATTTAAAGCAGTCAATCAGTCAGTAACTCTACATTAAAGGGCAGGCTTTTGTTTCTATTTTTAAAAATGATTCCTCACAAATAAAATAATTCATAATCTCAAAAGGAACCATAAAGTCATGATCACTATATTAAAATTATACACTCTCATTCCATTATTTTAACACAATTTGCTTCTCCGCAATAGAAAACACTTAGACCAAACAATCTAACTACATCTTGCCAGGGGCCATGTCATCCCATGTCAAGGCAAATTGACAGCTCTCATATGTTCATGGAAAGTATCTCACCCTGAAGCTTATAGGCATGGAAATCGAAGATATTGCAAAGTCCAAATGTTCCCAGTTCCCAGATTCAAACTCATATCTTCTAGTGGAACCTATCTTTGTATTCTGTTGAAAATAGTCCTGTTATTTTAAACTGTGCCCCATAGATATCTCTTGGTGAATGGTAAAGCATTGCCAAAGAACTGTGTTTATTTATGAATAAGCTTCTAGAAAATATGAGGGTCCCACATCAGTAAACTTCCTACCTGCCTCATTCGAAAATCAGTGTGCAAATGCATCCAAAGAACCTTTGCAGAGCTTTCAATAAGCAACTATTCACACATTAGAAGGATCTCAAAATGTTTTCTTTCATAAGAAATGCAATAACAACTGAGTTACAGGTACTTTGGCGCTGTAAAAATTCAAGTTTATTAATATCTGATGTCAGAAAAACTCAAATTGAATCACTTCAGATTGACAAATAATATAAATGTAACAGCACAATGGTAATCTCTCCTTACTCCATGCCTACCTCTGAATCTATATTTACACTTACATCTATAGATGTATATAGAAACGTGGTATATATCACACTGTGTGTAAGTGACAAGTACAATTGGCATTTTTAAGCATCATGAAACATAACTAAGTTTTCACAGTTCCTCTCATTAAGTACTAGAATCAGCAAGAATTTCTATATAGAATATATAATTTTTCTTTCACAAATTATTATTAGAGAGTTTTTAAATATTTCATTGTGAGACACATCCAGGAAAGTAAATAAAATAAGATATATTGTTTAACAAATCATTGTAACCCCCCACATGAACATTACCCACAGCAAAAGCAAGAACTCTGCCAGAACCCCCAATGCCCCTCAACATCCCATCTTGATGTCACCTGTCCATTCCCAGAACCACTATCCTGAGTTAATGACAGTCACTTCCTTTCTTTGCTCATGATCTCATCACTCAAGTCTGTGTCGCCGAATATTCTATTTGAGTTGTGCTTAATTTTGAGCTTTATTTGAATGGAAGTGTACAACACGAATTTTTCCATTCCCTGCTTCTTTTACTCAAAAGTATTTTTAATTACCCGTGTTTCATAGGATGTAGTCCTTGCACTTTTGTACAATGTTTCATTGAGCATTTTGCAAGGTATTTGCCCAATAGACTGATAATGGTTATTTGGATTATCTCCAGTTTTAGCTATTCATAGACATGGCTGCAAGAAGCATCCTTGTAGATTTACCTGGTTGTAAATATGCTTAATTGTCCATGATCAGAAATGGAGTTGCCTAATTATAATATATGGTCCAGAAGTTTTTTCAAAACCATGGTATGTTACCATCACTCTATGTGCTCAGCAATAGAGTTGTTGCTGTTGACGGTTGACAGTTGTAGTTTTTGTGAGTTCAGTGAATATGTGCTATATCCTTCTGGTTTTTACTTGCTTTTTCTCAATTTCCTTTTTTTTTTTTTTGTTATTGTTGTTGTTTGTTTGTTTTTTTTAAATTAATTAATTAATTTATTTTTATTTCATTTTAGGTTTTGGGGTACATGTGCAGAACGTGCAAGATAGTTGCATAGGTACACACATGGCAGTGTGTTTTGCTGCCTTCCTCCCCTTCACCCACATTTGACATTTCTCCCCAGGCTATCCCCCCCCAGCTCCCCCACCCCCGCTGTCCCTCCCCTATTTCCCCCAATAGACCCCAGTGCGTAGTACTCCCTTCCCAATTTTTGATATCATAAAGCATTTTTCCACAGATTTTTCAAACATGTGTATACCCCTTTGAAAGATGACTGGTTAAGTCTCTGCTTATATTTCTTTTGAATTCCTTGTCTTTTAATAATAATAATGACTTGTGGAAATCTCATTAGATATGAAACTTTTTGTCAGATAAATTAGATGCAAATGTAATCTCCCATTTGTGGCTTACTCCACTCCTTTTAAATCCCCGCTAATAAATAAAATCGTTTGCTATTAATTTAGTCCCATCATTCAGACTTTCCCTTTAACCCTTGTGTTTTATTGCGCCTTTTTACGAATGACTTTCTCTATCCTAATAATAATGGTAATAAGGTTTTTCTATATTTATAACTCAAATTTTATTTTATTTCATTTCACCATCTATATTTAGGTTAACAATATCTGTAGTAAATTTGTGTATGAAACAGAGATTCCAATTTGCTTATGTTGCTGTATGGATCCCCTATCAACTGGGTTCCATTTACTGAAAACTGTAATTTCCCATTGATTTTCAAAGCTGTTATCATCATAAATCCTGTCAGGTATGAGGCTCTATTTCTGAGCTCTCTATTATTGCCAATTTGTCTGTCTATCTTCAGGTCAGCTGACACATTGTATCTATTGCTATACCTTTATAAACAGCTTCGATAGTGATATATCACAATCTCTCAGCTTGTCCTTCTTTTAAAATAGGAAAACTATTTTGGTTATATTAATGTTCATAATTGCTATTTTTTTTTTTTTTTTTTTTTGAGACGGAGTTTCGCTCTTGTTACCCAGGCTGGAGTGCAATGGCGCGATCTCAGCTCACCACAACCTCCGCCTCCTGGGTTCAGGCAATTCTTCTGCCTCAGCCTCCTGAGTAGCTGGGATTACAGGCACGCGCCACCATGCCCAGCTAAGTTTTTATATTTTTAGTAGAGACGGGGTTTCACCATGTTGACCAGGATGGTCTCGATCTTTTGACCTCGTGATCCACCTGCCTGGGCCTCCCAAAGTGCTGGGATTACAGGCTTGAGCCACTGTGCCCGGCCTGCTTTAGAATCAATATTTAAAAAACTCCTCGGGTTTTTGTTTGCTGTTGCACTGAATATATGCCTTTCAATGTGGAAAGGATTGAAGACTGTTGTGTTTTCCAATAAAGCAACATAGTGTATTTCTCCATGAGTGGTCTTTAATGTAGGTAACAAAGGTTGATATTTTTACACAGCTGTCTTACATATTTTGTTAAATTTGTCTCTAGTCTCATGAATTTTTGCACCTTTATTACAAGTAGTATTTTTAACCTCTATTTTATTTGTTATTGGCATAGAGAAATAAAGTTTTCAAAATTGATTTAGATTGATTTTATTTTCATCGACTTTGGCAAGCTCTCACTAATTCTTACAGTTTTTTTATATAGATCTTTTTGGAGACTTTCCATCAGAGCATGTACACATAATTACAGTTCTGTTTCTTCTTTTTAACTTATTTTTTCCTTCCCAATTCTTATACTTGTTCTTTTTTAAACTTAATACACTATATAACTTCTAATTTTTAATATCTTTTTTAGGAACTCCACACAATACTGAAAAGAAATACATGATAGAGACATCCTCTCCCTCAATCAAAACCTAAGAGCAACTCCCTAACATTTTGCTATTAAGATGTTTGTTGTTTTGGTGAACATTTTTTATCAGCATAAAGTTATATTCTATTCTTAAGTGCTTTCATTATGAATGTATTTTAATTTTCTCACATATGTATATATTACATTTATTGAATTATCAATGTCCCTTAATAACCATTTTTAGTTAAAATACACTGGTTTTCTTAAGAGAAATTATTCTTGCATTCAGGTTTAAAATCAATGAGATCATAATTTATATTATTTGAAGCTGGAGAATACTTTGTTTCGAGTGCTTTATCTCTGAGAGAGTAGCTTATAATTTTGTCTAACTTCTTTAAAAGATTAATTAGTTAATAAAGTCAGGAACATATGTATGATTCTAATTTTATTCTGTTAAATATTTGGAAAAATCTTGGGGGTTAAATTATATGGATCTAACACTTTCTTAGTGAATATGTTTTTTTGCTTGTTTTAGAAATTTAATTTTTTATATTAAAAATCACATTACGATGGGAAAAGACAATTTTGGTGAATTTTATTTTTCTGTAATATTTCATTCATTTCAAGTAAATTTTCTATTCTATTGGCTTACAGTTGCTCATAGTATTACTTTATTAACTATTTAATATAAGGATGGATCCATTTTATCCATGAAATTTATTATCTGCACCTTCTTTCTTTGATCAGTCTCACCAAGGTCTATCAATTTATTTATTTTGAAAAAAACAACATTTGGATTTGTTGATCTTCTCTGTGTCTGTTTTTCATTTTATTAACTTTATTCTGATTTTTATCAATTTTTTCCTTTGATTTTTAATTTATATTGTCAGTATCTTTTTTTTTGTTTTGTGAGATAGATACTCAGTTTATTAATTTGTAGGGTTCAGAATACATTTACATAAATGTTTTTCTTTAAGTACTGCTTTATTAATACCCTAAGAATCCTGATATATAGTATTTTCACTATGATTTACTTCAAAATATTTTATTTCTGTCTTAATTTCTACTTTGGTTGATGGGATTCATAGACATATTTCTCGATTTCCAAACATGAGGGTATTTTGTAGTTTTCTTTGTTTGCTTTTTGTTTATTTCTACCCTAGCTGAATAGTTGTCAAAAAGCATACTCTGTTACTGTAACACTTTGGAATGTGTTGAGAGTTTCTTTATGGACAAGAGCATGTTCAAATTTAGAAAAGTGTTCCAAGTAAGCTCACAAAAAGTACATGTTCCACAACTGAGTTCAAATTTTTTTTCTTCATTGCTCCGTTCCTCTCATCCTCTTACTTTTTTTCTTCTGGTTTCTTCCTTCTTTCTTCCTTTTTTATTTTCTTTCTTTCTCTTTGCCTCTCACTTCCTCTCTCTTTTTCTCCATCAGGTGAACTTTGCTAATCTCTTTCTTTAAATTTCTCTATCCTTAATATGCTTTTATCCACTGGCTCTTTTAATTATTGAGGGTGGTATTGCAAAATTTTCCACAATAATTGTGGGTTATTCCATTGTCTCTTATAATTGTGTAAATTTTATTTTTTTCTTATTGAGGCCATAAAATTGCATGAAATCTATAAATTGTTACATCTTCCTAGAAAATGGAAACTTTTGTCATCTGAACCTTTCCTCTTTACCCCTTTATCTCTGGTAATGCTTTGCCTTAACGTCAATTTTGTCTGGTAATAACATAGTTTTGTAGATTTCATTTGGGTGGTATTTCCTTTATAGGTCTTCTTTTCTGTCCTTTTGTTTGTTTGTTTGTTTTGTGTTTTTGTTTTTTGTTTTGAGTTGGAGTTTCGCTGTTGTTACCCAGGCTGGAGTGCAATGGCACGATCTCGGCTCACCATAACCTCCGTCTCCTGGGTTCAAGCAATTCTGTTTCAGCCTCCCAAATAGCTGGGAGTATAGGTGCGCACCACCATGCCCAGCTAATTTTTGTATTTTTAGAGACGGGGTTTCACCATGTTGACCAGGATGGTCTCGATCTCTTGACCTCATGATCCACCCGCCTCAGCCTCCCAAAGTGCTGGGATTATAGGTGTGAGCCACCACGCCCAGCCTTCTGTCCTTTTTTTTTTTAACCTTATGCTTTAGACACATTTCTTATAATTGACATATAGTTGGATTTTTTTAATTCTGTCAGTTAATTTTTGCTTTTGACTGGAGCCTTTAGTTCTTAGTTCTTTTAACTGAAACATCGTGTTCATTAATGTCTCTCTCTCTCTCTCTCTCTCTCTCTCTCTATATATATATATATATATATATATATATGGTTTATATCATGAAAGGACCAAAATAATAAGACATTCTGAATTGAGCATTCATGCAAATTAGTTTTGTGTAGAATTTTCATGATATTCATTCGCCATTGACTTTCTGTTTGATTAGTCTACAAAAACATATTGAGATAAATGGAAGAATATGAAATCTGTACTGAGAAATTGCTGTTAATATTAGTTGATTTAGGTGGATATATCCACTTATGAAAACCACCTCCACAGAACTGAAAATGTCAGTGTTTTAAACTACTCAGGCTTTTACATTTATGAGATAATAAAGAAATAAAGTTGAATCAATTTAGAATGTGGAAACTAAATTATCTTAGAAACAGTAAATATTTTCATCAAAACATCATCAACTAAATAGCATGATTATAAAAAAGGCAAGAATAGCTATTTCTAGTGATGTATAAATTGAGTAAGATCTCAAAAATGGGAAGTAATTCATCACAGACTCCATATCTTTATGTCAACACCACAAGATCACAAGTATGCAATTGATTATATATATATATATATATATATATACACACACACACACACACACACACACACACATATATGTGTCTATATATGTGTACGTATATATGTGTATATATGTGTACGTATATATGTGTATATATGTGTACGTATATATGTGTGTATATATGTGTATGTATGTACGTACAATGTGTATATACATGTACTTACATATATACATATATATGTATGTGTATATATATGTATGTACATAGATATATATGTGTGTGTATATATATATAGAAAGAGAGAGAGAGACAGAGAGAGAGAGAGACTCACTCTGTCACTCAGGCTGGAGTGCAGTGGCACAGTCTTGGCTCACTGCAACCTCCACCTCCCAGGTTCAAGCAATCCTCCCATCTCCGCCTCCTGAGTAGCTGGGACCACAGGCACACCTTACCACACCCAGATATTTATTTTTGGTATAAACAGGGTTTTGCTGTGTTTTCCAGGCTGGTTTCAAACTCCAGAGCTCAGGCAATCTACCCACCTTGGCCTCCCTAAGCGTTGGGATAAGAGGCGTGAGCCACCGTGCTGGTCTCACAATTGACTATTTACCAACTTTACTAAAGACTTTCAAGTTGTTCAGTGACCCAGCATTTAGAATTTATGCTTAGATTAATTTCTACTCCAGCTGCAAAAAATATAAAATAAAAATAAAGTCTTTAAAGTTTTCTAAAGTAAGTGCTGGAAGCTGGTAGAGATTAAGAAGTTTCACCCTTTGTGTGATCTATTTTTACATTGAAAATACATTAAGATACATTAATAATAATGATGTAGGTAAAGTATGTAGCATGCCCTAAAATTTTCATAGACCTTGTTCAGGTTTTTATAAAAATGAATATGGCATAATCCGAGATGAACAGCAGACAGGAGCATGTCAGGTTTCCTTCTCATTTTGTTTCATGCTGATTACGACATTTCTTCTCTTCCTGAGGCATCTGACCTCTCTTCACCTAGTTCCCTTCCTGTGCTGACATCACCACGGGAGTCTTATAAACAGCTTCATTATGCCACAGGAGAAGCTCTGTGGCTGTGATATTGGATACTCCACAGTTGATAAATACTACAGATAACTTAATACACAACGTTCTTTTATGACCTTTTTCTTTTATGAAATACTGCAGACCAGTATTTCAGGCTCTATGTCAATGCTTCCTTCCCACCTGAAGCTTAACCAAACCACAAATGAAATTTTTTTTTTTAAAGCCCAAGATATATCCCCTAGAAAATATAAACAAAGCTTAACTTTTCAACGGTCAATTTTCCATTCAATATTTTAGCATATTCTAAATGTAGGTATTTCATTGTATTTTCTAAATATTACACAAGATTAATACAACACATTTGTCCAAGCAGCCGACATTCAGCCTCACTTTTTTAAAGTCTCAGGGAGCATGTGTATGTTTTAGGGTGAAAAAAAGGCAGACAACTTTACAATGACATAAATTTAAATAATACTATTACAAAAGCTTTATATTTGTAACCAGAGAGTTGTGGTAAGATTAGGTGGACTTTATGAGGCCTTCAGCAGAATTTTTGCCAGTGTTATCAATGCACATTTTTATTTTGGCCAATATCTGTAAGAAGAGACCTTCTAAAGGTATATTCTCACTCAGAATTTTTGCGTTGCCATTTTCAAATTTAAAAATTATACTTATTGGAAAATGTGTGCGTGTGTGTGCGTGCGCATGCGTGTGTGTGCATGTCCGTGTGTGTGCGTGCACTAATGTGCCCACACAAGGCAGCCTGCACATGTGCGCACTCATATATGTATCTCACTCCCTGCCCCAAGAAGTTGGAAACATTCACAATATAGTACTAATGCCAGATTCACATCTAAAAATATACATTGAATTTAAAGATAATAAATAAAAGCTCCAAGAAGAATTCAAGCCAGATTTGTTTAATTTTATGCCACATAAATATTGAAAATAAAACAGCACTCTCTCCTTCCTAGTCTTGTGTAACATAATCTGGTCTAGAGTTTCAAATTCTCTCTCTAGAAGCACTAATCAGTTACCTAGGCTAGGAGGCAGGCATTATGAAACGAAACCAAAGTGCTTTGCAGACTTTTCATTATCACCATATATCTCTCATTTTGGCAAGAATTTTGCAATCATTTGGACTAAAGGTTTAATGATGCTATCACTAGCAAATTTAACTCAAATGCATTTAATAAAAACAAACAAAAATGAATAATTCCTGAGGTAGAACCTGACCCATAAACAGAGTCAACAGGACAAGGACTTCCCTCAGCTCTCAGCTCAGCTGCCCCGGGGCCAAATTTATTCTAGGCACCATTTGCTTGGAAGGTAGCTATAGCAGTTCTAGCGTGCTGGGTCCTCCTGGTGAACCTGAGGGACAACAGCTCATTTTTTAGTGAGCACAGATTAAATTCAGGTACTGAATGCCTTTGGCCCTAATGGGCTTTTTTTGAGTCTCGTGTTTCTGTCTGAACTTTATGCTTGATTGCAAGACTGAAATGGCTAATTATCCAGTCTAGATCAAATGCTATGTCTTCACAACTTTATATTTATATTTATTGAATGTAAGAAAGAGGTAGCTTCCCCCAAGACGCTGCGGTGTAGGTGTTTGATGGGAAGATGATTGACGCTGGAAGGCAAAAATAACAAACTCTGATTACATCTTGCCTCTTTTATGCAGCTACTTTTTCCCATCCATATGCCTGTAAAAATGTCCGTGCCCTCCTGAAGCATACCACTTCCTAAATTCATCAGAATAGCCCACTAGGCTCAAGGTCCAGGTTAAGGACCTCTCAGCCACATGCAGTTCTTTGAGCCTGATCGAACTCCTCATGCTTGGGTGGTCTACAGACAGTGATAAGAGAAACCATTCCCCACGTGCCCCATATGCAAAAGCAGAGAGAATGAGACTTGCTTCTGAGGCAGCAGAACAACTCCCCTTTGGAGACTCTCCCTGGTGAATGTGCCATAACTGAAAGGACAGCAAGCGTTCTCCAGCTAGCTCTGAAGTTTCTTAATCAGTTAGTCTAGCTGCCCTGGTTTTATTCTTAGGAGAATCACCTTTGTCCGTTGTTCTTCAGGACCATGTGGGAGATCATTTTGGGAGCCAATCTGAAAGAAGTAAAAAGAAATAGGTGGAGTCAATTGTGATACATTTTCAATTTTACCCAAGACATCCAAAATTTTATCATTTCATCGTGTAAACAAATAACAGTTACTAATGAGCTATTCTACATTCTTATTTTTATATTTAGTCTTTGAAACCTTGTGTGCAGTTTTCAATTACAGCATATCTCAATTTGGGCTAACTCATTTCAAGTGTTCAATAGCTACAGTTGGCTAGTGGCTACCCTGTTAGACAACACAAATATAAATAAGGGAGAGCTATAAAGAACTTTAAGAAAAAACATGTGGTAATATTCAATTTTAGTTCCATTTTCCTGGTGGCTGTAGGGAGGATGAATTGAGCTTGGGACACATCTTATTGGATTACTGGAATGATTAAAGTGATATAGGTTTAAAAATCCTTTGACAGGTGGAGGTAGGTGGCTAAAATCAGCAGAAGTTGGTAAGTTTTAATTATAACCTTTAAGAGTAGAGGTTCTCTTCCTTTGCAACATTTTCTTTTCTACTTGCTAAGATGTATTGCACCAAAAAAAAATATATATATATACTGTTTTTTTAATTCCTTTGTTCTATGGCTAAGCCTGTAGTGCAAAGGACCCCAAGAATGAATCTGTGCAATGGTGAATTGAACCATCTCAGTCCACTCAGTCCAGAGCCAGCCGGCAGAGTTTGGAGGGCAGAATCCTGCAGAATTTGGTGTACACAGGGAGTGTGTGGACAAGGCCACATGAGGTAGGAACTGCCCCGAAAGCCGACGCTGAGAATGCTGCTCAGCGCTTACGGAGCAGGGGCCGGTTCGAGCCTCTCTCACCACTTTGCCTGTCCTGGTGCCCAGGAATCCTCTTGTCCTGAAGACTTTCCTTTTCTGTTTGTGAGATTTCCTGAAGCATTCTAGGTTTAACACTTAGTAACTGTGTGACAATGGACGAGTTATTTATTCTCTCTTATACTTAGTTTCCAAATCTGTAATATAAGGTAGTAATGTTGGCCAGATGCCAACCTTGCAGGGGTTTTTAGGAATTGTAAATCAGGCATATACATTTCTGAGCGTGTGGCCTGGCATATAGCAGCTGCTCAATAGTAGTAGTAGTAGCAGTATTAGTAGGAGTCAGTAGCAGTAACAGAAAATTTAAGGAATTAGAAGTGTGTGTAGAACTTTTTCAGAAGGTAATCTCTGAATGAAAAATAATCCATATGCAATTAAAAGCTCAACATTTATTGGAAGAGGAGAAGAAATAGAGAAGTTAAAAACATGTAAACGATAGTACATAATGCAAAAGGAATATTGTGAATGTTGCTTTATAGTATCGAGTCACACATGAAAATGTCAAGAGATTAGTGACCTGGTTTTATAAAGAAATTGGAAGCCATACAAATGAAAATGCAAAACATAACACTAGGCAGAAAATTACAAACCTAGTATTACTTCCCTCCATGCAGAGGACACTATCTTGCTCTCCCCACCCTCTGACAACATCCTCAGATGCCCTCTCTGCCTTCTTTATGACATCAGCACCCCATAAGAGCCTGTGTGTATGTATTTACTGATGGTATTCCAGCCTGTCACACACAGCGTGATGTCACATGGATTAAAGAAACACACTCTGGCCCCTTTCTTTAAATAGGTGTGATGTTTGTAAAAAAAATAAAAAAGTGTATATATATATATATATATATATATATATATATATATATATATATGTCTCTTAGTTTTATTTTCTACTGAGAAAGCTATTGTGAATCCTGGCATGCTGGCAGATTTTAAGAAGCACCTTTCACACTCTTACACAGCATCTACTGAGGCAGAAGTGCTTCCAGGACCCTGGCTGTTTGCTATAGGCACTGTGTTGCTATTTGCCAGGCTTCCAATGAGGTGTCTTTATCCTTGTTGTAACTACATATATATTTAGACAGAATTTTGCTCTTGTCGCACAGGCTAGAGTGCAATGGCATGATCTAAGCTCACCTCAACCTCCAAATTAAATTAAGATTATCACTAAATATATGGATGCTTTTAAACATGACATGATGGGAAGAATCACTAAGCATTGTGTTGTGGCAGAAAGCCCCTCATGAGGGCTTCTGGTCTTCCTGCGAGGTGGAAATGCAGAAGCAGACTCTTAGACAAATGCCCCCAGTTCTGTCTCCCTGAGTATAGTTATGAATATTAAGGCACTGTGTGATCAGGAACAGATTACTTGAGTAATAAGATTGCTCTTTCTCTCTTTCTCTCTCTCTCCTTTTCTCTCACTCTTCTCTTATTTAACACCGTCTGCAGTAACTTCCTCTTTCTTTCCCAGTGAGACTTGAAGGTAACAGATGTACAGTCTTACACATTCTCGTTCAAATGTCTCAAAGTGTCATGTCATTGTGCTGTGGCATAAAAGCCAGCACGCAGCGTGACACGTGGTGTCCTCATGGGTCGTGCTGTTTCTGTAGTTCCCTCTCTCTGAATGTACGGGATCTGTGAGTGAGGTGCAGGGGCTGAAAGTGCTTCCAAAACAAACGGGAAGTTTTATCATTTTAGCTGAAAATGGTTCGCTTTGAGGCCATCCCTGTAGACTCACAGACACACATTGGTTCATTCCTTCCTTGGGAGTTTTCTAAGCCTGGGAGTTTCTAAGTTTTCTCTGGAGTTTGCACGAACAGCAGGCAAGACAACACACAACCTTAAACATCAGTGTTTGAAAGCTAGGAATATTAAAAAATGGAGTCTAATTTTTAAGGAGAATTTTCTGAGGTGCATAATGACCCAAATTCTAATACAGAAATGTTTAAGGTTTTTATATTTACTTACCATGACTATTAAGATAAAGAGCATAAACAGCATAGACACAAAAAATGTGTGTCTACTGTGGAAAAGCATTGCATAAGATGAATCTAATTAACCTATATCTGGATTCACAGTAGAAAGATCAGGTGCTTTGGAATGAGAGAAATGACATCAGATTTTGGCAATTTACTTAGACTCTCTTGGTCTCTGCATCTGTAAAATGGAGATAATACGTTCAATCTTCCAAGACCTTGAAAATCAGTGATGACTAAGAAGGTAGATCCAGGTTTCCTAAGGTGCAGTGTAGCAGATACTGCTTTAACAGAGCTGATGAGTGGACGTGGCACACAGATGAACTTTCTCAATTTTACACATGTAGCTAGTTGTGCATGGATTTCTTCACCTCACATTTATGACAAGTGGTACTGGTTCCCTCTTTTTGTTTTAGCGTAATAAGATTTCCTTTTTAATTTGCTCATTTAAATGAAAAAAAGTGAGTCTATCACACAACAGAAGGGAGGTGCAAAGATAAAGCAAACAGCTTACCAAAGCCATGTCTGATGCCCTGACAGTTGATAAATATGGGTGCTTGTGGTAATAGAACTCAGACCCTCATGCCAGGTATATGGTGGCTGCCTTCATCATTATTGAGATTGGTACACGGGAAATACAGTTGGCCTTTAGCGGTGGACAGGCTGCAAGGTGAATCCCTCTCACACTGCCACGAGGGCAGGGTGAAGAGCCACCGTGCAGTCTGCCCCAGTGGCAGGGGTCCCGTGGGTAGCCAGCAGCCTCCTGCTCTCAAATCCTTTCTGTCCTAGGTCACAACGTTTCCCCAAGGTCAGAGAAGATGCACAATTTGAAGGAGAATTGACCAACCGAGCAGAATGTTTGTCATGGTGTACAGGAAGGCGGCAGTTTAGGAAGACTATGCCATATTGTTAAACCTTAAGCCATTGACACCCTGGGCTTTAAAGTCCTCGTTTTGTTTGTTTCTTTCATTTTCTGTCGGTGAGGCAAGATTTTGCATCCCTAAGCCTCCATTTTCTTTTCTGCACTATCAGGCTAAAAGGCACTCATCTAATGGGGTTACTATAAGAATTAAATGAAAAGGTGCATGTAGGGTGCTCGCAATGTGGTAGAGTTAGCTCAATAAATGATGACCAAAATCAGGCTCTTTAACGTCTTAGTGGGTAACTCTCATTAACAATTCAAATATATGGACCAAAATGTAAATTGCAGCTCCCAGAAAGGAGTTACTGTGTGAGTGCAGACTTGACCTCTAGTGACACATGGCTTAGCTTGATTGCACAGGTGTGCATGATACGCACATACTACGTGAGTGTACATACATGGACACAATATCTGTTTACAGTGCACATACCAAATACACACACATAACGTGTGTGCATGATACGCATCCACAGTCAGTGCACACACACCAGCCTGGTATCTTTCAAGAGCTGGTAAATCACCTTGCCCAAGAGCCTCTCCTATCGCACCTAAGGACCCAAAATGTGGAAAAAACAAGTGATTTCCCAGGGTGCTATTACCAACTGATGTTTGGCTGTCCTCTAAGTTCATCTAAATACGTCCACTGTTTGTTCTGGCCTCAGTGTGCAAGTTATAAAAATGTTAGTTACAGATTTATTAAACTCATGAAATCTACTTTCTGCAGCTATTCATCCATAAATACTATTTTTTAATCTTAGAGTGCTAGAGAAAAAGCTCAGAGACCACAATGGAGAACGAGACAGCCTCAGATCAAAGATGACTTTGTAAGCTATAAGAAGGGATTTGACTTTATCTTGAGGACTGGGGAAGCCTCTGAAAGGTTTTATATAAGGGGTGATCTAGTGATCTTTGTGTTTTGAGAGGGAGGGGCCCCCGGTTGGAGAGAGGAGGCTGTACTAGAATGGAACAAGACGGAAGCAGAGGGCTGGTTAGGAGCTGGTTTCTGTTTTCCAGATGACCGGTGGTGGTGAATCAAAGAAGTGCGGTAGAGAAGGAGAAAACTGGACAGATTAGAAAGACCTTTGCAAACAGAATCAACAGGGCCTGGTAGTTAAGTCAGTGTGGGAGTTGAGGGGGTGGGAGGATGCCTCTGCCAGGTCTAAGAATCCTGACAGCACTGATTTACCAAATCCTTTCAAAAGTTCTTCAAGGTGGGCAGCATCACCCCCATTTTTTGTGGGTGGTTAGGATTCTAATAAGTGTAGAAGAGCCATTCTGTGGATCCAGCTTAATTAAATCTAGGTGTAGGAATACCTTATACTTGTTCAATTTCATTCAGTTTAATTCATGTCAACATTAATGCAAAACAGAGAGAAATACTGAGATGAAAAGACATCATTTATTTTTCATAGAGTTAATGAGCTGATAAAGACAAAAATCACACTTGCGACTTTCAGAAGCTTAGCGTCTTAGAGCAGCCGTAAACAGTTTCTCCAAACATCCTTCAACTGTCTGTACAAGCAATTTCAGATCTACATGTGACAATATGCTTCTAGAACTGGTGTGAAATCATGATAGTAATAAGAAAATTTAAGTAAATTCCTCAAAATACAAAGCTAGAGTCTAAATTTTCTCTATTCTTTTTATCCACAAACGTACATGCAAAATACATGTGAACTTTTTAATCTCTGAATTTTCAAAAATAACCCACCATGCTGTGTGCGTCAAGAAACTGCAACGGAGATATCTCTGTGAGTTCAAGTCCTTAAAGAGTTACTTCTTCATTGCTTTTAGGTGACCTAAATGAATTAACTAGCCCTTAAAATGTAAGTGTCGCTATCAACAAGCCAATAACTAAACAAATTATCAAGTAAGTGCCAAGTAAGCTTAATTGTCAGATTTTTAAGTGAAAAGAAAACCCTTATTATGAGTATAGACCACTTTAGCAATTTTTATGTACTCCGTATTATGAAATTCATACTCACCAAGACCTACCATTTTCCTTAATAAACCCCAACATGAGGAACTGGGGTAGATGTGTATTTGCAGATTTTACCCATCTCGTTTTATTATATTGTACTTTCGAGCTAAATAAGTCTTGTTTGTGCTCCAAGCCCACTTACATGGTACCAAAGTCAGCTTAATGATGAATGATATTGTACTGACACTCCAGTATCATTCGTAAGCACCTGTTTTAATTCAAAACAAGCAGGGAGCCTATATTACACTCACAGTTCTGAGGAGTACAATGACATTCAGTGACTATTGAAATAAACCAAAATATCATATTTGCTGTACTTCAATGATACAATGCATTACTGATCTTTTACGGATGTTATATACATAACAGCCCATCCTTATAATTAGCCACAGAGAGATTCCTCTTCAGAGTCTCACTTCACACTGCCATGCACTTCTAACCTAAAACATAAATACCTTATTTTAAACATGGTAGCATTCAAGTACTTCATTTGAATGTAGAATTGAATAAATATAAGCGATGTACATCAGCAGGAAAACTTCAGACTTCCAAATAGGCCTTCGCTTTGTGCTTTTTAACGAAAGCACCCCTGCCATTAGGCGGTAGGCTGTACAATCTAGGCAAACCTACCCATCCTGTTTGGAAATATCTCAGTTCCCTGACATTGGTCACATAACTTTGTTTTGGTAATGATGAAAGTCCCTTAACTGTCAGCTAGTCCTGCCAGGAGGAAGATAGTTCCAATCATAACTAACATTAAAAACCCAGGGTAGAATTTCTTAGCTGGTTTCATTGCCTTCTATCTTATTTTGATTTAAAACTTAAGGAGATGTGCTTTTTCAGCTTGCAAGCATTTTGCCCTGTTTTTTTCAGGCTTACCTTCGGCATTGGAAAATCAGGTGTCTTGTGTCAGAGAGAGTGAATTCTTACAGGAATACGTAGTCTGTGTTAGGTTACATAACTCTGCTTACTTTTCATCGTATTTTCTTTTTTCCCTTTTTTGTTTGATTCAAAATAAGGTTTTCATAACTTACTCATGATTCCGTACCCTTAAATTCTATATTAAGAACAAGAAGATAATGTTTTCAAATCATCTGAACACCTCTAAAGAAAATTACTGCCTGAATTGTCCTTAATATTATTTTCAGGAGTACTTCCTGGAATCAAAAGTGATCTTTCTGAACATAATCTTTATGAATTTTGACAATAATCCTTTAATAGAAGAGTTTTTTTTTCTTGTATCAAATCAGTATCCACAAGTATTAGCAAATCCAAGTACAGTTTACACTGCTTTTCTCCCTAACTTCAGTGTCATAATTGTTAACTTACATCAAAATTTAAAGACCAGAAAATAACAGAGGTCTATTATGCCTAATGGCTCAGAAGTCAAGACAACTAGAGAGGTCCAGTGAAATCTACCTGTGGATGATATAGACAGGTAGGGAGACAGAGAGATCAGAGAGATGGATAATTAAATAGGTAGACTGATGGATTGATGGGGATGGAGGTACACATACGGATGGGATGGATAATGCAATAGAGATATAGAGACACTGCATAAGTTGACTGAAACACAGAAGAGAGCCTACTGAAGCCTTATATTAAATTAACACCTAGAAGGAAAATAGTCTTGAACTTTTTTAATTACTAGAAGATAAAAATAAACGGGAAAACTAAATTCTAGTGCATAGAGAAGCACACTTGGGTGATAAAACTAAAGAAAAGTAAGGAGGTGATGTCCATAAAAGTTGGAAAAGGGCCTTAGTCACATTTAGTGTGTGTGGGATGTGTGTGTGTGTAGTCTGTGTGTGTGGTGTATATGTGTAGGCTGTTTGTGTGGAGTATGGCCTGTGTAGAATGTGTGCATGTATGTGTATCTGTGTGTGTGGTGAATGTGAGTGTTTGTTGTCTCTGTGTTGTATGTATGTGTGTGTGTATGTGTGTGTGTGTATGTAGTCTGCATTGGGAGGTATGGTTTGTGTGTGGGATGTATGTGTGTGTAGTCTGTGTGTGTGTGTTTAGTCTGTGTGTGTGTGATGTGTGAAGTCTATGTGTATGTGACATGTGTATGGTGTGTGAAGTCTATGTGTGTGTGGTGTATATGTGTAGGCTGTTTGTGTGGAGTATGGCCTGTGTAGTATGTGTGCATGTATGTGTATCTGTGTGTGTGGTGAATGTGAGTGTTTGTTGTCTGTGTGTGGTGTATATGTGTAGGCTGTTTGTATGGAGTATGGCCTGTGCAGTATGTGTGCATGTATGTGTATCTGTGTGTGTGGTGAATATGTGTTTGTTGTCTCTGTGTTATATGTGTGGTGTGTATGTAGTCTGCATTGGGAGGTATGGTTTGTGTGTGTGGTGTGTGTATAGTCTATGCATGTGTGTGTAGTCTATGTGTGTGATGTGTGTGTATGTGTGTAGTCTTTGCGTGTGTATTTTCTGTGGTGTGTATGTGTGTGTGTGTTTTTGTCCGGGGGGTGTGTGTAGTCTGTGTGTGTGTGTTTAGTGTCAGTGTGTTGTGTGTCTAGTGTGTGTGTTTCTTTTGTTTGTTTTTATTGTACTTTAGGTTATGGGGTACATGTGCAGATCACACAGGATTGTTGCATAGGTACATATATGGTTTGCTGCTTTCCTCCCCCCATCACCTATATCTGGTGTTTCTCCCCACATTATCCCTCCCCACCCTCCCCACCCCCCACTTTCCAACCATGAGCATGGAATGTTTTTCCATCTGTTCGCATCCTCCCCTAGTCTCCCCGAACTGACTGCAGTGTGTGATGCTCCCCTCCCTGTGTCCACATGTTCTAATTGTTCAACATCCGCCTATGAGTGATATCATGCACTGTTTGATTTTCTGTTCTTGTGTCAGTTTGCTGAGAATGATGGTTTCCAGATTCATCCACGTCTCAATGAAGGACATGAACTCATCTGTTTTTATGACTGTGTAGTATTCCATGGTGTTTATGTGTCACATTATCTTTATCCAGTCTATTGTTGATGGACATTTAGGTTGGTTCCAGGTCTTTGCTATTGTAAACAGTGCCACAATGAACATACATGTGCATGTGTCTTTATAATAGAACAATTTATAATTCTTTGGGTATATACCCCGTAATGGGATTGCTGGATCAAATGGAATTTCTATTTCTAGGTCCTTGAGGAATCACCACACTGTCTTCCACAATGGTTGAACTAATTTACACTCCCACCAACAGTGTAAAAGTGTTCCTATTCCTCCACATCCTCTCCAGCATCTGTTGTCTCCAGATTTTTTAATAATCGCCATTCTAACTGGTGTGAGATGGTATCTCAATGTGGTTTTCATTTGCATTTCTCTAATGACCAGTGACGATGAGCATTTTTTCATGTTTGTTGTCCTCATAGATGTCTTTTTTTGGAAAGTGTCTGTTCATATCCTTTGCCCACTTTTGAATAGAATTGTTTGTTTTCTTCTTGTAAATCTGTTTTAGTTATTTGTAGATTCTGGATATTAGCCTCTGTCAGATGGATAGATTGTAAAAATTTTTCCCATTCTGTTGGTTGCCTGTTCGATCTAATCACTGTTTCCTTTGCTGTACAGAAGCTGTGGAGTTTAATTACATCCAATTTGTCTATTTCGGTTTTTGTTGCTATTGCTTTTGGTGTTTTAGCCATGAAGTCCTTGTCTATGTCTAGGTCCTGAATCGTTTTTCCTAGGTTTTCTCCTAGGGTTTTTATGGTGTTAGGTCTTATGTTTAGATCTTTACTCCATCTGTAGTTAATTTTAGTGTAAGGTGTCAGGAAGGGGTCCAGTTTCTGCTTTCTGCACATGGCTAGCCAGTTTTCCCAACACCATTTATTAAACAGGGAATCCTTTCCCCATTGCTTGTTTTTCTCAGGTTTGTCAAAGATCAGATGATTGTAGACATGTGGTGTTGCTTCTGAGGCATCTGTTCTATTCCATTGGTCTATGTCTCTGTTTTGGTACCAGTACTATGCTGTTTTGATTACTGTGGCCTTGTAGTATAGTTTGAAGTCAGGCAGCATGATGATTACAGCTTTGTTCTTTCTGTTTAGAATTGTTTTGGCTATGTAGGCAGTCTTTTGGTTCCATATGAAGTTTGAAGTGTTGTTTTTTCCAGTTCTGTGCAGAAGGTCATTGGAAGCTTGATGGGGATAGCGTTGAATCTATAAATTACTTTGGGCAGTATGGCCATTTTCATGATGTTGATTCTTCCCAGCCACGAGCATGGAATGTTTTTCCATCTGTTTGTGTCCTCTCTAATTTCATTGAGCAGTGGTTTGTAGTTCTCCTTGAAGATGTCCTTTACATCCTTTGTTAGTTGTATTCCTAGGTATTTTATTCTCTTTGTAGCAATTGTGAGTCAGAGTTCAATTTCACTTTTGATTTGGCTCTCTGTCTGTTATTGGTGTATAGAAATGCTTGTGATTTTTGCACATTGATTTTGTATCCTGAGATTTTGCTGAATTTGCTTATCAGTTTCAGGAGATTTTGGGCTGAGACGATGGGGTCTTGTAAATATACAATCATGTCATCTGCAAATAGAGACAATTTGGCTTCCTCCTTTCCTAATTGAATACTCTTTATTTCTTTTTCTTGCCTGATTGCTCTGGCTAGAACTTCCAATACTATATTGAATAGGAGTAGTGAGAGAGGGCATCCTTGTCTTGTGCCAGCTTTCAAAGGGAATGCTTCTGATGTCGACTAGTTAAACAATGAAATGAAAGTGGAAATAAAGATGTTCTTCGAAACCAACAAGAACAAAGACACGACATACCATAATCTGTGGGACACATTTAAAGCAGTGCCTACAGGGAAATTCATAGCAATAAATGCCCATATGAGGAGCAAGGAAAGGTCTAAAATGGACACCCTATCATCAAAATTGAAAGTGCTAGAGGATCAAGATAAAGAAAACTCAAAAGCTAGCAGAAGACAAGAAAGAACTAAGATCAGAGCAGAAATTAAGGAGATAGAGACACACACACAAAAAAAAAAAACCCTTCAAAAAATCAACAAATCCAGGAGCTGGTTTTTTGAAAAGATCAACAAAATAGCTAGACCACTAACCAGATTAATAAAAAAGAAAAGAGAGAAGAATCAAATAGATGCAATAAAAAATGATAAAGGGGACATCACCACCAATTCCACAGAAATACAAACTACTATCAGAGATTACTACAAACAACTCTATGCACACAAACCAGTTAATCTGAAAGAAATGGATCAATTCCTGGACACTTGCACTCTCCCAAGACCAAACCAGGAAGTCAAAACCCTGAATAGACCAATAACAAGGGCTGAAGTTGAGGCAGCAATTAATAGCCTACTAACTAAAAAAAAGCCCAGGTCCAGATGGGTTTACAGCCAAATTCTACCATACATATAAAGAGGAGCTGGTACTGTTCCTTCTGAAACTATTCCAAACAATACAAAAAGAGGGAATCCCCTCCAACTCATTTTATGAGACCAACATCATCCTGATACCAAAACCGGGCAGAGACTCAACTGAAAAAGAAAACTTCAGGCCAACATCCATGATGAACATTGATGCAAAAATCTTCAATAAAATACTGGGAAACAGAATGCAAAAGCAAATAAAAAAGCTTATTCATCATGATCAAGCAGGCTTCATCCCGGGGATGCAAGGCTCATTCAACGTACGAAAATCTATAAACATAATCCATCACATAAACAGAACCAAAGATGAAAACCACATGACTATCTCAATAGATGCAGAGAAGGCCTTCGACAAAATTCAACAGCGCTTTTTGCTAAAAACCCTCAACAAACTAGGTATTGGAACATATCACAAAATAATAAAAGCTATTTATGACGAACCCACAGCCAATATTATACTTAAAGGGTGTGTGATTTTATTGTGTGTAGTATCTGTGTGTGTGGTGTCTGTAGTCTCTGCATGTGTTGCGTATGTGTATATGATGCATGTGGTTTTTGTGTGTAGTCTGTATGTCCATGGTGTGTGTGTGTGTGTGTGTGTGTGTAGCCTCTGTGTGGTTTTGTGTGGAGTCTGTGTGTCTATCGTGTGTGTGTATGTGTATGTAGTCTCTGCGTGTGTGGTTTTTGAGTGTAGCATGTGTGTCTATGGTGTGTGTGGGTGTATAGGTAGTCTCTGTGTGTTTGGTTTTAGTGTGTAGTCTGTGTGTCTATGGGGTGTGTGTGTGTGTGTGTGTAGTCTGTGTGTGTGGTTTTTGAGTGTAACGTGTGTGTATGGTGTGTATGTATATAGTCTCTGTGTGTGGTTTTTAAGTGTAGTCTGTGTGTCTGTGGGGGGTGTGTGTGTGTGTAGTCTCTGTGTGGTTTTTGTGTGTAGTCTGTGTCTATGGTGTGTGTGTATATAGTCTCTGTGTGTGTGGTTTTTGAGTGTAGCATGTGTGTGTATGGTGTGTGTGTATGTGTGTGTGTGTAGTATCTGTGTGTGTGGTTTTTGAGTGCAGCATGTGCGTGTATGGTGTGTGTGTGTGTGTGTAGTCTGTGTGTGTGTGTTTTTTGTGTGTAGTCCGTGTGTTTGTGGGGTGTGTGTGTGTGTGTAGTCTCTGTGTGTGTGGTTTTTGTGTGTAGTCCGTGTGTTTGTGGGGTGTGTGTGTGTGTGTGTAGTCTCTGTGTGTGTGGTTTTTGTGTGTAGTCTGTGTGTTTGTGGGGTGTGTGTGTGTGTGTGTGTAGTCTCTGTGTGTGTGGTTTTTGTGTGTAGTCCGTGTGTTTGCGGGGTGTGTGTGTGTGTGTGTGTGTGTGTGTGTAGTCTCTGTGTGTGTGGTTTTTGTGTGTAGTCCGTGTGTTTGTGGGGTGTGTGTGTGTGTGTGTGTGTGTGTGTATGGAAGGAGGCAGCAGGAAGGAAGGATGGGAACGAGAATCTGGATGGGCTCCAGAGAGTCTGTGTATTTGAGAACCAATATTTAGGCCCATGAGCACAGGATAGCAGAGGGGGCATCAGCCACGGCGTTCAGGACGGCAACTGGAAGCTTATTCCAAGGGGATGTTCTAGCGCAAAAGAGGAGGACCTGGCGGTGGCTAAAAAAAATTACTAAGAAAATGGTGAGAAATCAAAGGTATTTTTAAGAAAAGAACTAAATCACTTATTTACAATGCCTGATACTAATGCATGGGATGATTGGGTTAGATTTTATAAGGAATGTCCAAGGAAATGAAAAGGCCTCCTTTGAAATCACTTCCTGCAAAGCACAAGCAAAGTGCTTGAAGAGCACAGCATGTTGTACCTGGTAACAATGGACTCCTTAATTGCCATTGGTTTTGTAAGAGTTTTCATCAGTCAGGCCCTGTCTCTACTAAAAATACAAAAATTAGCCAGGCACGGTGGTGCACACCTGTAATCCCAGCTACTTGGGAGGGTGAGGCAGGAGAATTGCTTGAATCTAGGAGGCAGAAGTTGCAGTGAGCTGAGATTGCACCACTGCACTCCAGCCTGGATGACAGAGAAAGACTCTGTCCCAAACAAATAAAAAAGACAAGTTTTCATCATTCAATTTTTGTTTACTGGTTAGGTAAAGTTTACCAAACCATGATATCGTTTAATATTTCAAACTCTGGTGACTAAATAAGGGTAGATTTCTATAAGAAATGAGTAGGAAAACACACTACATTTCTGTACATTTTACTGGTTTGTTTTGGCAATACGAAGTAATATGCTGGAATCACTTTGTAATTAACGAAAGTTATGAATGTTAAAACTAAAAAATGTAGGAAGAAGAAAAAATATCCAGTTCATCTTGTTTATGTACATGCAGGTTCCCAACTGCATTCAATGTGCTGGGAAAAGGAGAAAATGAAAAGATTTTGCCGGGTGCGTGGCTCAAGCCTGTAATCCCAGCACTTTGGGAGGTCGAGGCGGGTGAATCACGAGCTCAAGAGATCAAGACCATCCTAGTCAACATGGTGAAACCCCGTCTCTACTAAAAATACAAAAAATTAGCTGGGCACGGTGGCACGTGCCTGTAATCCCAGCTACTAAGGAGGCTGAGTCAGGAGAGTTGCCTGAACCCAGGAAGCAGAGGTTGCGTAAGCTGAGATCGCTCCATTGCACCCCAGCCTGGGTAACAAGAGCGAAACTCTGTCTCAAAAAAAAATAAGAAAAGATTTTGGGTTTCTGCCAGAGCAGTACATGGAACCTCCATACTCCACGTATCGCCATGGCCAGTTTGACTCTCATTCATAATATATTAGTTAATGCAAATGTTGACTTCACCCTGGTTGGACTGAGTATGGTATTAATGATCAGACTTTGAATGTCAAAACTGTCAGTCTCTCCAGCTCCATCACAGTTGCTTGGCATTTTAAGTACAACTTCTGAAAGATCTTGGCTTGCTCAAATTCTTCGTTTTAGGGATTCCCACCTCTCTCCTATTTCAGTATGTGGCTTGTTTCTCAACAATCCATATAAAGGAAATACCCAGGGACTTCCCAACTTCCTCCTCCTGCTTTCCAGCTGGAATTCTGAATCCAATTGTAAGTCTATTAAAATGTATATAAATGACTGAAATCGTAGCTTGCCTTTCCAGAGATCAGACACTTTGCTCTGCTGTGGAACAGTGCCACAGCAGCAGGCTTTGTGGACTCAATGCTTAGACAAATCATTATTTTTAGACCTGGTTTTTACATATTTCATGATTAAAAATATATACATATATCAGTGTACCAAATCGTCCGGTTTTATTTCAGATAAAAGTTCTTGGATTTCAAACTCATGTATTTCCAGCCACATGGGAGGCTAGTCAAGCTACTCTCATTTGCAGAATGGGAATCATGTAGTGGCGACTTTGTCAAAACAGATTAGGGCATTAATACAAGGGAGGCATTTTAAAGTATGGTTATTCAGGCAGACACACTAATTTACAGAATCTTCCTAAATGTTTCTAGGCCAATAGAAATATAACTGTTCACAAAATGCTTTGTCCAAGGTGAATTGTTTCTGAATTTTTAAGACTCTCCATTAATATCAATTTTCTTCTACTTATTAAAAATAACATATTCATATCCAGTTCCAGAGCCTATAGAAGGACTTTTGAAGGTCTAGTTAAGAAAGACATTTTCTTTTCACAAAAAAATTGAAAGGATCAATTTTCCTTTTACAATTGTTACTGCTCAAAACAAGAGAAGATTTTGTAAGTTTCAGTTTAGAGATGCATGCCTAGAAAGAGAGGAACCACGTTAGCTTAGAAGGACAAGGGCAGCCCTCTCAGCAGGAGGGACACAGGAAACCTAGGTGACGTCATGAGTTGCATCAAATGGGAACATTTAAAGTACACCCCAAACGCTTGCTCAGTTGCTGAACTAGCATGACTGACTTTGACATGCCAGATTATCATAGTCTCAATACAAAGAATACTTTTGGTCTAAACCATCGAAGATACATTCTTGTTTGTGGAATGTATTTCAAATTTTTCAGCCTGCTGTTTAATGCTTTCAGAAGCTTTTTTTTTTTTTTTTTTTTTGAGACGGAGTTTCGCTCTTGTTACCCAGGCTGGAGTGCAATGGCGCAATCTCGGCTCACCGCAACCTCCGCCTCCTGGGTTCAGGCAATTCTCCTGCCTCAGCCTCCTGAGTAGCTGGGACTACAGGCATGCACCACCATGCCCAGCTATCTTTAACCAGCCTTTCCTGTATTATTCGTCCAAATCTCATGACAGACTCTATTCCATTCAGATTGTCTTCTGATTGAGCTCTATAGATCTCTACAACTACAGGTGGAGACATGCTTATACATTTCCCTTCTGATTACTAATTTCTAATAAAATTTTCAAATGTCCTTTATACTGCCCTAAAAGTATTCAATATGTCATTTATAAGTATCTTGTGACATTAATCGCTGGAACTTATAATAGTTATTTATACAGGTATCTTACTTTACCAATAGATTGTAAACTCATTAAAACCTCAGATTTATAATTTGGTCTTCATTATACACTATATGTACAGGATTTTGCACATAGTAGATGCCGAATAACTATTTTCTTTATGCAAATGCTTCACCTTACAGTGTCCTTGTGTATCCTCATTGCATCTCTGCAATCTGAAATCATCCCACTCTTCCACGCTGTCTCCTTTGTGGATCCCGTTACTGACTCTCCAAAATTGAAAGTAACCTGGAAATCTGATCTGGGACATTGAAGGCAGTCGAATTACTATGTTTGGGATTAGGGATCTTTTCAGGTCAATAGAGTGAGTAGTTGAAGTAAAAGCAACATTGCAAGGAAAATCAAATAGGAGGTGAAAACAGAAAGTGTAGACAAATTCACAAAACGGAAGAAAGGCAAGACAGAATGTGAAGTGGATTGATGAGTTAAGGAAAGATTTTATTAGCTCATATTTACAGAAGGAGTAATGAGGCATACTGAAGAGGCAGGCTTGAAGAGCAATTAATCAATCAAAATATTCTTGAAAGTTCAAATGAGCTTTGCATTTTAAATCCTTCCTGAAAGCTAACAATGTGTGAATATTGAATAACTAATATGTAAGAGGCGATTGTACATCAAGCACTGTAAACACAGTTGTGAATCTTGCTATGTGAGACACCCAGGGTAGCGTTCAAAACTTACACTGCAGCAAGAGCAGGCGAAAAGGCTCGGTTCAACTCCCATTGGCCCAGACCCTTCCCCTGGGTGTTAGACAGCTTCTAGGCATCCAAGAATAGCTGCTACAAACACTAGCAGAGGGAGCCAGTCTCCAGACGGAGGTCCCCTTAGAGAATCCCTCACTCGGGTTCAGGTGAGCCTCAGAAATGAAAGGCATCATCCATTGGAGCCATTCAGGAATTATAAGACATCACAGGAGAGTTCTACATACAAGTCAGAATGTTATACTGAACCAAATGGCTCAAAAACAGAAGCCCAGAAATAGAAGGCAGCCCTTTTTCCATCTTTTTATCATCTGGACATGAGATTTATTAGTTGACATAACAGAAGAATGAGATGTTCCCAATGAGGTTCCTTGTCAAGCTCTATAATCGAACAATGTTGAAACTGGGAACAGTTGACTGAGTAAATAAGGCTGAAACATCAATAACTATAATTAAACATTTTAGTATCTATAATGTTTCAAGATGAGTATAGCCAAAGCAATCAGAAACTGTTTCAAAAAGTCAGTTTCCCACTGGTCTTCAGTGAATCCACATGGAACACTGATTTCTTTAAGTCCACTTTATTTTCAGCTTTCTGAGAATGCAGGATTTTAAGGGAGGTTGTCCCACCCTCCTTTGAAAACACATTGGGCCATGTGACTGGCTTCTGGCGGAGGGACACACAGGAAAGTGAGAGCAGTGGCTGCTTAGATCATTCTCTGAGTCTTCAGCTTCATTTCCTCTGCTGCGCTGACCTTGGATTCCACAGGATTCGATTGACAGCTACAAGATGAAGGAAGTGTGGCTGATCTAACAAGACACGAGTGAGAAACTTTTATTTTGTCACTGCAACACCACTGGCCCAGTCTAACTTAGACAACATCTTTTTCTTCTATTGCTCAGTTATTGTTGCTGGCCTGGTAGCAATAGCAGTATTGATGTTATTCTAATCAATATGTAATCAATGAGGACAGCGGCCTTAATGTTGCAGGTGATAATCAGTATTATGCCTGAGCAGATAGCTTTGAGAAGGGGTTTCAAAATGGGCTCCTTTGGATCTAGTCATAACGTTAATCACATTTTCTCTAAATATAATAGAGAAATGTGGTCCTGAAATGAGAAAAGAGAACAAGAGAAGCTGGCATTTGGTTAATACTGATAATAGATACACTCTACAGGACATTTTTGTAAAGGTAGTACAGTCCATGAAAAATATTCAAATTGAGATTAGCTATTGACCTCCCAGCTTCGCACATGGCTTCTCCCCTCCTCCAAGGAGCTACTCGCTGGGACTTTGACAATCTCAGGCAGGGTCAGTAAGAGACACAAGCATAACAGCCATTCTCAAAAAGCGTGTAGTCTACAGGAGGACACAGACATTTAAGCAGATGTTTATAATAGAAGAGTGTCTTCATCTTCCTTCAGGCTGGTAAAACAAAATGCCATAAACTGGGTGGCTTGTAAATAATATAAGCTTGGCTCTGGCCAAAGGGCCCACAGGAAAGTGATGGCAGTGGCTGCTTTGCGCATTCTCTGGGCCTTCTGTTTCATTTCTTCTGCTGTGCTGACCTTGGATTTCACATGATTCAATTGACAGCTACAAGATGAAGGAAGCGTGGCTGACCTAACAAGACATGAGTGCGAAAATACAGCTTTTCTAAGAAATTTAGAGACATACAATAAACAGAACCCTGGGATTGAAGCAAGGAGAACTTGATGTATTTATGATTGCAAAGCTTTAACCTCTTGGGGCTTATTCTCCTTCTTTGTAAATTGAAAGTAATATCAGCCCACTTTTTATGACACAGAGTTTTAACAATTAAATAAGAGAAAGTAAAGGAAGGCCTGCAAAAGTTGTACATGTGTAAAATAGTGTTTTAAAATTGCATTTGACCCAGCAATCCCATTATTGGGTATATACCCAAAGGATTATAAATCGTTCTGTCATAAAGGCACATGCACACATATGTTCATTGAGGCATTGTTTACAATAGCAAAGACCTGGAACCAACCCAAATGTCTGTTGATGATAGACTGGACAGGGAAAATGTGGCACATATAAACCATGGAATACTATGCAGCCATGAAAACAATCAGTTTATGTCCTTTGTAGAGACATGAATAAACTTAGAAACAGAAAACCAAACAGCACATGTTTTCACTCAGAGGTGAGTGATGAACAATGAGAACACTTAGGCTCAGGGAAGGGAACAACCCTCACAGGGCTAGATGGGGGTGGTGGTGGAAGGGAGCAACAGTGGAGGGAGTGGTAGGGAGGTGGGGGAGGGATAACACCGGGAGAAATGCCTGATGCAGGCGATGGCCAGGGTGGGGATGGAGACAGCAAACCACCATGGCATGTATGTACCTACGCAACAATCCTGCAGGATGCAGGACGTGCACATGTACACCAGAGCCCAAATACAATAAAAAAAAAAAGAGTAAATAGAATACAAAAAAGTGAGCCCAGTCATTAAAACAAGTTGGTCCCCCAGCCTGTCTTTTTGTGTCTTCAGTGAAGTTATTTGAGTAAAACAAGCAAATGAAGACAAAACCAAAACTGAAAATCAAACACACACATGCACATAAACACTGCACTGAAAATTTAAAAACCCAGATTTTCAAGATAAGCTCTTTATAGTTCTATTTCCTAATCTGTTTAATGGGACTATCACCACTGCGTCCCTCCACAGCATACACTTGTTAAGGGAGTCAAATGATCCGATAAGCGGGAAAGTTTTACAAACTGTGATGCATCCCAAACACTCAACGGCATGTTTTGGAAAACGCTCCTGCATGTGTGAATGCGTGAATGAACAGCCAACCAACCAACATGAGTGATCCATGGAGTAATTTATTTGGACCGAAGAAGTGGTTGTTTTTGGAGTAAGAACAAGTGATACGATCTTTCTTCTGTTGGTGATGCATTTTCTATGTTCCAATTCTGAATAAGCACTTTCAGTTTTTCACCTTTTCTACTTTTCATACTCCCCAATCTCTCTCTCTCTCACACACAAAACAATATAACAAATAGGAATGTGTAGAGCATTCAAGAGGAGTGTGAGGCCCAGTTGGCCTTCGGGATCCTTAGAACGATTCTGTGAAATTTAAATCTTGGGACTCAATGGATCTCGCTATTAGACGTCACTTTTTGCTTTGGTTCCATGTTTCTGACGTTATTGCTACCCCAGAATGAAAATATAAAGCCCTTATAATTTAAAATCATTTGCATTAGGCCAGGCGCTGTGGCTCATGCCTGTAATCCCAGCACTTTGGGAGGCCAAGGTGGGTGGATCACGAGGTCAAGAGATCAAGACCATCCTGGCCATGGTGAAACCCCGTCTCTACTAAAAATACAAAAATTAGCCAGGCGTGGTGGCACGCACCTGTGGTCCCAGCTACTCGGGAAGCTGAGGAGGAAGAATGACTTGAACCCAGGAGGCAGAGGTTGCAGTGAGCCGAGATTGTGCCACTGCACTCCAGCCTGGCGACAGAGCAAGACTCCATCTCAAAAAAAGTCATTTGCATTAAAGGAGTTCATTTGGAGTAAGGTATTTCAGTTGTGTTTAAATTATAAATCTTTCAACTATAAACAACTGCAATTGTAAAATTCAAGAGAAGATGACCAAGCAATATTTAAGACCAGAAGCAGCTCTCTTTCATAACCTCTGTCCTCACCTTTCTTCTCAAACTCTAAAGCATATTTCACGGAGCACTGTCATTAGAAGAACATGCATCTTGGTACTTGCTTTTCAACCATTTCTTTCCTCTGGCTTTTAAATGTTTATATTTTTGAATCAGGCAAATGTTTATATTAATCTCTAAAACATTTACTCCTCATCCTGTCTGCAGTGGAATTAAGACATCTATCTACATCTTTTCATAGTCGTTAGTCATTGATTTATTAGCTGGAACACTTTCTTAAGCTGATATCTTAAATATACACTCTTCCATAGCTGATTTATAACAGGCATTACGGTGTTTAAAGGAAGAACACACAGAGGGCAGGGTTCGGTTTTGTTTGAGGGGGTCCAGTGTTTGGAGTGGGAGTGACCTGCCTTTTGCATCCCCTGTGCCTGTCAGGAGGACAAGGAGGTGATGTTTTCAAGTGGCTGCCAAGGCCAGGTGGACACAATCACAGAGGCGCCTTTTGCTTTGCCTGCTCGGACAGTGCTACCCAGTGCTACCCAACTCTCTCCCACACCTTCCACCTCACACCCATGAGCAGAAAGCTACAAGCAGGAGGCCTATTGCTCACTGCAGATGTTCAGCTGCTCCTGCACTAACTCAGGTTTCTTTTGGTATCTGGTTTTCTCTCTTCTTCGTGGAGTTCTACTATTCATATTCACATTGAACACTCACAGCAATTTTCTGTTCCTGCCTTTCCTAGACCTGGCAATTATTAGCTACATCCTGTCTTTAGGGAACAGGCCTGTGACTGCTGGCAATAAATTAGAAAAGCATCCGTCAGCCTCTAGGGCTCACTCGATTTTACAAAACTACCATTCACTCTTCACAAAGAGTCCTGTGAGGCAATATATCAGGGATAGAGACTGCCCCTCAACCCCTTGCGACTTTTTTCCCTTACATGGCATTAGTCAGACCACTGCCAGCAGTAAGTACAGGCTACAGCTCATTTACAACAGCAAACATGATTGAGCATTAATCTGAAGCAGCTTCTGGAATTCAGTTTCCCAGCTATAAATTTCAGAATTCCCAAGTTCATTGGCTGTAACAAAGGTGCCAGTGTGAACCAGGAATGCCTTGACTCAAAGGGAAGCCACAGGCTGCCCACAAATGATTTTTTTCCATGGGATGCAGAGGTGAGACTGGTTTTTAACGCCTGTGAAAGTAATGGAGTTTCTGCCCAAGCTGGCTTTGAGCAGAATGCTATCAAATTTCAGGGAGGGATAGGTTTAACCTACCCAAGCATAAGTGGTTCCAAACCACTTCTCCTATGGGCATTTGCACAAGTCGGGTACACCATTTCGAGGTGGAGTTAGTACTCAAATTGATGGCAGAGAAGGGGCACGTTTCCATAAGAAAAGTTTGGTTATTTGAATCAATTCCAGAGGCCAGCTATGCTAGAAACCACAAAACTATGTGACCTGAGAAACTGTAGGGTTATTTGAGGTTTCCTACCAGAAAGATAATAAGACCTTAATATTATTAGGCTTAAAACATAAAAAATAATGTTTGTATTTTTCCCAAGCCCATGAAAACAATTGTTTTGAACGTTTCAATGTTCAGGCTTTGGGATTAACCACACCCTTTCTGTTGAGCTCAGTTTTAACAAAGGTACTGAGTACTAATAATATTATTTTAAAGATGATCGGTTCATAATCAAAACTAACTTTTATAATAACATCTCCCATTGATGAACATTCTTAAGAGTATTAAGTGCTGGTGAAGGTGTGATGAAAGGTCCTCTCAGGGACACTTAGTAGAAGTGTCAATTGTCACAGAATTCTTTCTGATATCATGCTGAAAATATGTTTTAAGAGACTAAAAGATTTTCTATATCATGCTAATTCAAAAATCAATCTTGAAGAATTAATGAAAAAAGACAGCTCATAGTTTCATGCACAAAGATTTTCATGTAGCAAATAATGAAAGTCAAACTTGCTTTTTAAGAGCAGGAAATAGGCTAAATGTATTATCGTGCATCCATGTGACAAAATTACATGTAATCATTAAAAGTAGAATTCAAAATTGTTCACTCAATATACAAATGATCAGTGAAAATATTAGAGACTGATAGAGGAAAACATGAAAATTTAGAACATGCTAAATGCAGCATTTTGCATCAGAAAAGAAAGATGAAGTATATTGCTAGAATCTGCTCTACGCATGAAAATAGTATTATCACAGTTTTCCCAGATTATAAACACACAGGCTTTTAAATGTGTGTACACAGACACAGACACACACACACACACACATGCACACCTGCTCATTAATTAGAAAAAATAATTTAATCAGCTGGGTGTGGTGGCTCATGCCTGTAATCCCAGATCTTTGAGAGGCCAAGGCGGGTGGGTCACAAGGTTAGGAGATTGAGACCATCTTGGCTAAAGTGTTGAAACCCTGACTCTACTAAAAATAAAAAAAATTAGCTGGGCATGATGGTGTGTGCCTGTAATCCCAGCTACTCGGGAGACTGAGGCAGGAGAATCACTTGAACCAGGGAGTCGGAGGTTGCAGCAAGCCAAGATCGTGCCACTGCACTCCAACCTAGCGACAGAGTGAGATTGCACCTCAAAAAAAAAAAAAAATTAATACTTTATTGGGAGTGGTAAGGATGGCCTTTAAAGCAAGCAGTAATACCTAATTTTTATAAAGCAATAGAGTGGTAATTTGTGTACATAAAATCTAAAACTGTAGAGCACATATATACATACAGATACATGTGGAGAATTGTCTCTTGGATGTCAAGAGACATTACTAATAAAGTTAAAAATAACACACTGGAGACAATACACTTTAACACAGAGACAATATTTTCAAGATACATAAAAAACAAAACACAATGTAAGTAACAAAAAACGGTGTCTACACATCAATAAGATATATATAAACAGTCCAATAAAAAACCTGCAGGAAATACACACAAAGGTAATGCATGTGAGAAATAGAAATAACTTATAAACACACAAAAAAGAAAAAAAGACTCAACCACACTTTCAGGAAATAGTCATTTTTTTAAGTTACAGATTTTTTCTCTGTCACATGGCATAAAGTAAAATGATTGCTGAAATACATTTATAGGTATAGAAGAGGCATTGTCCTAGATAGTTTGGGGAAGTCTAAACTGGCACAATTTTTAAAAAATATTATGTTAATTCCTTTTAAATTGAACTAAAATGTGAAAACCTCAATACTCTTTGATTGTAAATCTCCATTTGTAAAAGTATGTTCTCCTAAAAGTTTCTGAAAGCATGAAAATATATTTTTTCAAGCATATTTATCACAGTGTTATTTATTTATTTTTGGAGACAGGGTTTTACTCTGTCACCCAGGCTGGAGTGCAGTGATACGTTCGTACTTTACTGTAACCTTAAACTCCTGGGCTCAAGCACTCCTCCCACCTCAGCCTCCTGAGCACTGGGACAAAGGTGTACACCACCATGTCTGGCTAATATTTTTTAATACTTTTTTTGTAGAGAAGGAGTCTTGCTGGTCTAAACTCCTGGCCTCAAGAGATCCTCCTACCTCAACCTTCCAAAGTGCTGGATTGCAGGTGTGAGCCACTGTGCCAAGACCTATGGTGTTATTTCTAGTAAGTCAATGTCCATAAACAAAAAGGCCTAAAAGTAACAAATAGGTCAAATAAATAATGTTATATGTCAGAAGAGCTTAACTACGCAGAAATTGAGAGAAGAATTTGTTATGCCAATGCTGGCTGCATAGCAAATAAACCCTGTCGCTGCAGAGGGTCAACACATGCATGTCTCTCTCCCATGACTGCCCTAGGTTGTCCAGTCGTGCTGGGCAGAAGGCTTTGCTCAGGATGACCAAAGCTCCTCCCGTCTTGCAGGTCCTTCGTCCTTGAGGGTCGCAGAGCCTTTGCATCCAGCAGTGGAAGTGGAAGAAACATGAAGGCACACACCAGGTTGACTGTGCTGGGCCAGGAGGCCCCTCCTCACTTCCACTGGCATCTGGTGGCCAACACCAGCCAGGAAGGCTGGACACTGAGTCTCGGTATGTCCAGGTCTAATGGGAAGGGACGTGTCACTGGCACAGGCCATAAGCTCCCCCATCCTCTGTTCTCTGTGAGAAGAGGAGGAAAAGCACAGCATTGGTCTCCTCCGGTCTCCGGTAAGTATGGCCCTGCTTTCATCCTGCAGGCTTCCTTGCCCCTGGGGAGAGTTTCTTTGGGTTTCAGAAGGTTTCCGGAAACACACTGGCAGAGGTATTAGGTTGCATAAGCCTAGGATTTTCACAGGAGCCCTAGGGAGCAGGTAGACAAGCCCCTAACTGAGACTGAACTTTAAAGCAAACCAGGTGGGTGGCAGACAAATCAAAGTTAATGTAAAAACAATTCCAAATATAAAGAAACTCTTCTGTTTCCGAAATTTTATGAAGGATGTCACTGAGTTTAACAGTGCTACAGGGAACAGAGACCTACGCTGAGATCAGCTTGGGGTAAAAATCTGAATGAATTCACCAGAAGGAAGCCAGGTAGCAACCAGCGTGTGGGTGCTCCACTGCCTGACCAACCAAACGGGAGCGAGGGAAGACGGAGACAAAATCCACCCCGGAAAACGCAGTATGTGGTATGCTCCAAATAAAAATATCCCCCAAAGTCTCCTCAATAAAATGTATCATCTTTGGCGAAATGTTTACTGGTCTTTCCTTTCTTATTTCGGAATTTTGTTTTCTCCTAGTCATCTGAGCAAGGCAGGAGATGCTGGAGACACATTAAATAGTGTTTAATGTTTATTTCTATACGACTTACAGAGCAGCAGATGAGACTCAGCAGAAGTGATCAGCAGTCTACAGCCAGAGACCTGCAGAGGGAGGAAGTGGCCCTCAGTGTGCATTACGGAACGTGAAGATGCCACAGTGAGATGTTCAGAGACACCTGGACAATGGGAACAAATAGACCACACACAGTCATGTATGTAGGGTGCACCTCACTTTATTGTCCTACAGGTGTTTACATAAATGGTGAACCTAAAATTGGATATATTTGGGACACATGGGATCTGAATTTACATTTATTTGATCCTGATATGCATGTCTTACCATGTTTAAATTGGGATACATCTTACAAAGCACCTTCTATTAGATAAGGTGGTGCCTGTGTCTTTTTCTTTCCTTTTTTCCAAAAAAGTGTTACTATAATCATAATGCATCTTGTAATCTATGAAATCTTAGAGCCAAGAAAACATGATGTTAAATACATTCAGAGGAAAAGATTGGAAAATAATACACACCAATATTAATCCTGGTTATCTGTGGGTGAGAGGATTATGAGCAATTTTATGTTTTTCTTTCCCTGTCTCAATTTCATAAAACTTCAATAGGGCTAGGAGAAATTAATAAACGTTATTCAAAGTCTGGATAGTATTCAAAACAAAGGATCCGGCTATTGAAAGAGATTACAGATTATAAATTGCTGACAGTCACTGGATGTACCTACGTCATGGCTCAGGCTCTGCCTAGACATTCCCTGCGGGGCGGGAGGATGAAAAAAAGAGTCCCACTAATTGTGCCACCAAGGAGCACACCGCTAAGGTCCTGCTCATCCTAGTAGTAGCTCAGGCTCTAAGGTAAAGTGCCAAAAGCCATGAAAAGCAGCATGCTACAGAAACAGTAACTGGTGTGGGAATATTTTTAAAAAAAGAATCTCATTCCAGGCTGGACACCCAACGCTGCAGGGTGTTGGTCAGTCAGGCCACCTGCTGCATCAATTCTAGAGGACGTGAGTGACCCCACGGGTTTGCAGAGGTTGTGAAAACTGGGGGAGAAACAAAGTGTGAAGGACCTTATGTTACCCAAAGACATGCTGCATGCTTACTCTAGCAAACTCTCCCACTAGCAGCACACATTCAGCATTATATGTGCCATTTTGCCATTTTACAGAGGAGGAAATTTCCACAACGATTGTCCTAAAATTCTGCAGTCCCCAAATTTACGAGTTAGAAACCTCATCCCCAGTGTTGGGAGGTAGGGCTTTGGGGAGGTGTTTACCTCATGAGGCCAGAACAGAATTAATATTGCTATAAAATGGGCTTGTGGACTGCACACAGTGGCTCACCCCTATAATCCCAGCACTTTGGGAGGCAGAGGTGGGTAGATCACTTGAGGCCAGGAGTTCGAGACCAACCTGGCCAACATGGCAAAACCCCGCTCTTCAGAAAAATTCAAAAATTAGCTGGGCGTGATGGTGCACGTCTGAAATCCCAGCTACTCTGGGAGCTGAGGCAGAGAATCGCTTGAGCCCCGGAGATGGAGGTTGCAGTGAGCTGATACCATGCCACTGCAGTCCAGTCTGAGTGACAGAGAAAGACTCTGTCTCAAAAATAAAAGGGGGGTAGGGGGCTTTTCGGAATAACTTCCCTCTCTTCTCTTCTGCCACGTGAGCAGGATGGCTTTTCCCAGATGCCAACACCTTGACCTTAGACTTCTCCAGAGCTTTGAGAAAGTACACTTCGTCATAATTTACCCAGTCTTACTCTGTCACAGAAGCACGAAATGTTTAAGACAGTGAGCAAAAGAGCTGACATTCAACACAGGCATCAGGCTCCAGTTCCCAGAGCTTTCCACTGCACTTTACTGTTTCCGAGATCTCAACTCACCTTCCTGTTCCCTGCTCCACTTCCAGCCCCACTGTCCCTTCCATCAGAGGGGAGGTTGTTCAAGTCCTAAGAGAGGGCAGAATTAGACTTCCGAAAGAATTAGTCCATCTCAAGGTGTTCAATTTCAGTTCCTTCTGGAGGCGTCAATTTCTTCCCTTTCCTTCCTCATCATCGCCTGAGTCCGCAGGTGAATTTCCCACTGAAGTCCGTGAGAGCTCCATTTGGAAGTCAAGCAACAGAGCATACAGTATTCACATATATGGCATGTAAGAGATCCTCTGAGGGTGACAGTCTCAGTCTGTGTAGGCATTGCCAGTGCTGCAGCAGAAAGCCCAGAGAAATTTAAAGCTGTCCCAGTTGAAAACCAAGAGGAATGAGGCCAACCGCTGGGGCAAAGCAGCGGTGAAACAAGAGCTCAGATGAAGAGAGAACAAGGAGAGGGAATATCACGTGGTGTCTGGTAGACCAGATAACTGTGGAATGATTCACACCCTCCTAGCGCGGGGGATTTACCAACATTGGACTCTGGGCAGGGAGAAGGGCTTTCTTTTAAAAAATAAGCAAACAAATCTAAAAAGCTTGCTAATGGGTTTGTGTTTTAAGAAAGTTAGATATTTTACAAAATAAGAATAAAAATTATTTAATTTTCATAATGGGCATTTATCATTAAACACAGTCCTTCTAAAATCATAAGATCCTTTCTGGAAGGATTCCATAGAGGGTAAAATATTGAAATGCTACAGAAGCTCTGCACAGGTGTTTTCCTTGATTAGGAATTAATTCATTTAACCCACGACATCAAACACCGTGCAGCCATTTCAGAGCTAAGTCCAGGTACAAAGACGACTGGGCAAGAAAAATGCAATGGAAGAGGAAGGTGGACAGAGGATTCAACGAGAACGAAGGAAGCCCATGGCCCTCAGGAAGGAGGCGTGGGAGGGAGCGGCACATCCCAGGCCCGGGAGACAGCAAGTGTTCTCTGAGTCTTGGACAAGGCTGATCTCTCGGTGGTTAAGGAAGAAGCAGAAATCGCTAACTGTGATGCAGTGCACTCAGAAAACCACAGAGCTGAAGAGGGGACTTGGACATAGAGAAGGGAACTGTAGCCTGGACTCTCTGGCACCTGGGGACTGTCAGGAAAGTTTCCTGGAAGAGCTCATACGTCAGATCTGTCTTAGACGAGAAGGAGGCATTTCCTCAGAATTAAGAGGGTGCAAGAGAATATCCAGGATGAGCTGGAGGTGGGAGGCAGCATGGTTTACTTGCAGAGTGGTAAGTCCTTCAGAATTGCTGGAAACAACGTGAGATGCAGGGAGTGGTGAAGGGAAAGACTGGAAGTGTAGGGAGTGGTCTTAGATGGCTTCTGACAGCACAGGATGATGATGGCAGACATCATCCTCCAACAATGAGCAGAGGAACAGGGTGAGTAGCAGGAGGAGTCGGGTACTGATAAGGGGTGTGGGGGAGACGGCTCTCATGTTTATTTATCCTCTCAGTCATCTCTTCATTAAACAAACACTGAGATAAGTTTGGAAAAGCTCTTTGCTACATGCGAGGAAAGTAGTAATAAAATGGGATCTATTCCCAGAAGTTTGGGAGGCTGAAGCAGGTGAATCACGAGGTCAAGAGATCGAGACCATCCTGGTCAACTTGGTGAAACCCCGTCTCTACTAAAAATACAAAAAATTAGTTGGGCATGGTGGCGCATGCCTGTAATCCCAGCTACTCAGGAGGCTGAGGTGGGAGAATTGCCTGAACCCAGGAGGCGGAGGTTGCGGTGAGCCGAGATCGCGCCATTGCACTCCAGCCTGGGGCCTGGGTAACAAGAGCGAAACTCCATCTCAAAAAAAAAAAGGGATCTATTCTCAGCTGAAGGCTGTGGTAGAAGAAGTCAGTATTTGGGGTTCTCTGGGGGCTCATCACTTCTCTTTCTGGACACACCATCCACATCTCCTCCAAGCTGGGAGTTCCTGGCACTTCGGTGCTCCCTGAATCCAAACAGTGTCCTCCACTCTTTCTGCTGCTTTACCTGAGTCTCCCCTCCTAGCCTATGAAACCCCAATGTGTCATCTTATCAGCCTTTAACTTCTCTTCCTCTTGTCATTCCCAGATTCAGATTGAGAAACAAAAATTGCTAATGTGGCATAAGTGAGACAATTTTTTCCTATAATATGTCTGCAATGTAGCAAGAAGAGGAGGCTCCAAAGATAGGAATCTCAGGCCTGTGAGAGTTCACTAAAGAAGATAGAACATGGAAGATAGTCTTAGCAAGTCGAGCTGTTGATGCTCCCGAAATATCCAAGCAATCAGCTCCTCACAGCCAGGTCTCCTACGCCATGGCAAACCGGCAGGCCAGGTGACTGTAGCATAAATATCTTGTGTTCATGCAACGTTTTTTAATGTGACCTTTAAGAAAGCATTTAAATATTTTTTATCTAAAAATGTTACACATAACATTTTTAGTTTCTGAGATAACTGTCCATGCAATTATTCATTTTGTTTATATTAACTTTTAAATCTCAAACATGTTCTTCAAGGTAAAACTGTTATCATGAGAATATTTCATTCAAAGTTTCAATCCCCATCACCAATAAGCAAGTGGTTATTGTGTCTAGAGCTTGGACAAATGGATTGTCCTGAATGTTTCTTGCCGGTTTAATTGTATCACCGGGTAGTTTTGATGTTGATGATGTAAGGTTTTTTTTTTTTTCTATTTACTGATCTTTACTTTTTTTATAGTCCAGCTGAACACCTGACACCCTGTAAATGCTTTTGTATTTTTGAACAAATGGAATTAAACTAGAGCGGGATTCCTGCTCTTAAGGAGATGCTCATTTTTTGGGGGAGAGAGAAAAGTCAATCAACACTCAAGGTGACAGGCCAAAAACATGTGAGGTCAGCAGTGGAAACCTGGGTTTGAGGAGGTGAGGGTCCCAGGGTGGGAAAGTCTGGGAAAAGGCCAGAGAGCAGGTGGCATGGGATACAGCCACTAAAGGTTAGAGAAGCCTTAGAATGACAGCACGTAAAAATGTGCCCATTCATCCTGCTTGAAACAGGCAGACAACAAGGTGATATGGTGCTCAGGAGGAAACAGAAGTCCCAGCTACATTCAGGGAATACAATCCAGAGGTGTTTTTATGGACGATACTTGCAAATAATGTCAGAAACTGGCATGACTGAGGACCTCAACTTCTAGACGATAAGAGTTTAAGGAATAGAAATAAACTATTTTATGTCCAGATCATTTCTTCTGACTTCAGTGTGTAAAGTGTTTCAGATACAAATGAGCCCAGAAGAAGGGAGAGAGTCAGGATGTACATGGCAATCCTGACACAAGAGAATGAAGGCATGTGACTGTAAGAAGGAAAGGAAGAGAAGTTTCTGGCACATACAGGAAACACACACACACACACCCTGCAAAATAAAAACCCTGCAGGACTTTCAGGCACTATGAAAAGTAAAAACCAAGTATACCTCTGCTTTCACACCCATCCTGTATGTGGTCAAATCTTTTCAATTCTTTTTATAAGTCGAGTGCAGTGGTGCATGCCTGTAGGCCCAGCTGTTTGCCCGGCTCAGATGGCAGGATCCTTTGAATCCAGGAGTTTAAGGCTGTAGTGGGCTGTGATCGAACCACTGCACTCCAGCCTGGGTGACAGGGTGAGACCCCCACCTCCTAAAAAAGGAAATATACATATAGTCCTTCTTCCCAGTTCCTTTAAACCTGGCACTCGGGGCTCCGGTCTCCTAGCAGGCGCTAGAGCATTTAGGATGGTTTAAGGAGGAAGGGCCTTAACAGGGTAGAAAGGCAACCGCAAAGGGGAATGTGCAGCCACACTGATCATATCAGAAAGTTCATCTTCATTGTGCAAGGGGAGCCTGCAATCATCTACAGATAACATTTAAAAGCTAAGGATCTTTATTTAATTTGTCCTTCATGATAAGTCATTATGGTGTCCTTTTAGTGCGCAAGTTCTCGAGCAGACATGGCTTTTGCAAAGCATACCTCCTAATGTAGATGACGGGGTGATGGAGGCAGCAAACCACCGTGGCATGTGTATACCTGTGTAGCAAACCTGCACGTCCTGCACATGTACCCCAGAACTTAAAGCATAATAATAAAAAATAATAATAAATAAATAAATATCTGGCAAAACTTCTCAGGGGAAACGGAAAGACAGGTTACCAATATCAGGAAGGAAAAAAGATTACCACTATAAATCCTATGAAGGCTGAAAGAATAATAAAGGAATATTATGAACCACAATGAAAAAGCACACCTCCGTGCCCCATCAGCAGGCTGCTTGTTACTACAGCCACTGCTAGGACAAGGGCCCATTTCAGCTACCCTTCTCCATGAAGCTCAACAACGATTCTAAAAAAAGTTACTAATCTCATTCCAGTTGTGACCTAGGACATTAAGGACACCACATTCTTATCTTCTCATTGTATTACATTTGGTACGGGGAAGGCGTTTGCATCGTTTACATTATTTGGAGATTTGCAGACCATGATTTAAAATGTTGTGAAATTTTCTGCATCTCTATATTTGCAAGCCTTACTATTTGCAAAGGAATATGTCCTTAGTTACGCCAAGTACAAAAATGCAGAAAGAAGGAGAAAAGCCGGCTCACTTTGATCACAAATAACAAAAGTAAGGGCGTTGTGCTCAATCTCACTGACACGCCGCGGCCTCCTCACTGAAAGCCACATTCTTCATTTCAAAAGGCTGAACATGAGGATTCTTCAGGAGGAATCTCCATTAGTTGGGTTTTAGAAATTGAGAAAAGTCCAGTAGAAGAAAAATGTCTGGACGAGTCCTGTGCTATTTTGACCATCACTATTCTACACTTCCCTCTGTGGGGTTGTTGGAGTGCCAGTGGAAGAACTGCTCAAAGTTAAAAACAGTGTCCTCTCTGCCTATCTATCCCTTGAGATCATGGAAAAAAACACATACGCTCTGTTCTTCCTACAATATTGTGATCGGATTTCACATCCTCGAAAGTCTTTTCAAAGGTGAGAAAGACCTCCTTCCTTAGTTATGTGTCTTTACTTCCCCTAAAACCTACCTCCCGCAGGGGCTTCCTGGCATCCACAGTACCAGGTAATTCCTGAGCTGACTGCCTCTTGTGATAATGACTTGTGGGTGATGCTTCTATTTCAGAAAGAAAGGAATTGCTATTTTAAGAGAAGGTTGCAGTTTAACCCCTCTCTCCGGAAGGTCAGAAGCATCCTACTAGAGAGTGAATTGCTTTTTCACTTTCTTAAAAACACTTCAATGAGCCAAGACAAGGCGTGCTATCATTCTGCATAAGAAAATAATAGAGTTTTTGTAGCTATCTGACCAGTTCAAGAGGTAATATTGAGGGTCCCAAAGGAATGTGTGGAAAGCTGAGGGGGAAGATCCGGAAAGAGAGGGGTCCAAGCCCGAGGGTGCTTCCCACCTAGCCACAGCATCTGGAACAGGGAATGGATGATGTATTTTTGGCTTTCAGCTACGTGGTACAACCACTGTGATTTACAGTCTGGATTTCAAATGGTACAAGAAGAAAATTGCTTTTATTTTTCTTCAACTCCTACCTTCAAATTCTCCCCATAACGTCTCTTTTCTCCGCAATGCTTGACAATACCTAAAAAGATTCTACAGCTTCCCAGTCACTTTCAATTATAAGTGTAGTCACATTTTGGGAAACAAGGCTTACTTGAGGTTTTCAAAAAATCCACTTTAGGAGGAATTCCAAAATCCCCTACCCTGGTCGTTCTCCAGCCCCACCTCAGCCCAGCCTCTCTCTGACTTGGGTCCTTTCCAGAGAGGGGTGGGGGATTGTCTGTTCCCTTACTCATTCTCTCTCCATCCCTTTCCTTCCCTGAGTCTCCCAAAGCAGGAATTTGAGGAAGGGGCTTTTTTTTTTTTTTTTTTTTTTTTTTTGCCAATCAATGAGAGCTTGTAAGGCTGCTGAGGTTGGTTGGCCTTGAACTCTTGGCCTCGCCTTCGCAAGCGCCACGACATCCGGCCGGAGCCACTTTGGGCCCCGGAAGGGGCTTTTTTTAAGTGTGAAGTGTTTTCCTCTCAATGCTCTTTCTGTGCGGTCCCTTCTGGCTAACACTGGCATAGACGCCCTCCAAACTTGCTGGAGACGAGGAAAAGGGAAGTAAAAGAAGCAGAGAGAATGAGCAGGATTTTTCCAGTCGATATTCAGTTGTGAGTACTGAAACATTTGTCTCTCAAATAACCTGTGCAATAAAGCGATAATTAATGAATTAGGGGTAATTTTTTTTTCATTTGACAATTGTTACAGTGAAACTGGAAGTTGAATTCTACTTGCAGTAGATCAGAAAATAGCTTTTCCAAGTTTATACTGTCTAACTCTACTTCAGGAGTATTTTTTAAAAGTAGTATGTATTTAAATGTGTTTTTAAATATAAAATCTGAAATATAGATATTAAGACTATAAAATACTTACTTTATAGTATAAAATACAAAATACCTATGAAATACTTAATTTATTAACTACCATCTAAAAATCCCCATGCAAATATAATTCTGAGAAAATGTAATACATAAAAATCTAGTGATTGCTTGATCACCTAAAGAAAGGATGTTGGCTGGGCGCGGTGGCTCAAGCCTGTAATCCCAGCACTTTGGGAGGCTGAGGCAGGTGGATCACGAGGTAAAGAGATCGAGACCATCCTGGTCGACATGGTGAAACCCCGTCTCTACTAAAGATACAAAAAATTAGCTGGGCATAGTGGCACGTGCCTGTAATCCCAGCTACTCAGGAGGCTGAGGCAGGAGAATTGCCTGAACCCAGAAGGCGGAGGTTGCGGTGAGCCGAGATCGCGCCATTGCACTCCAGCCTGGGTAACAAGAGCAAAACTCCGTCTCAAAAAAAAAAAAGAAAGAAAGAAAAGAAAGAAAGAAAGAAAGGATATCTATTCAATATTTAGGTTACATTCAGTAACATAAGACAGCACTGTCCAATAGAAACTTGTTATGAGCTTTCATGGAACTAAGTTTTCTGATAACTGCACTAAAGAAAGCCAAAGAAACAGGTAAAAATTGGTTTAAGAATATACTTTATGTAATCAACTTTATCAAAAGTATTATCCTTTCTGTGCATAAGTAACATACAAATACTAATGCAGTGTTTTATTTTTTGTATGTGTAGTGAGTCTACACAATTCCGTGTGTGCTTTATGGTTGCACAACTTGCAATGTGGGCCAGCTACACGTCAAGGGCTCAGTAGCTATGTGTGGCTTGGGGCTGTCCTGCTGAATGGCAGAGGTAAGGTTTTTGATTCAATCTTGTCTGTATGTCAAAATGTTATTCCACGCTGACGTTGGAGTCAGTGAAAATGAAGTTTGCTTAATCGTGTGGGAAAGCCAAGGATGTTACGTAGACCTTGTTATTCTCAACAGTCAATCCGTTAATAAAAGACCATTCCATCCAAGCTCCACGAACCTGCTTGTGTTTTTCCAAGTGACTCCTCTATCTATGTCATCCCTGTAAATGAACCTGCAAACCAGAGAAAAACCCGCAACTGGACGTGAATTCATTATCTTAATCTCACACATTTGACAAGCTGTTAAAGCCTGCACACAGCAGATCTTGTTATGAATTCACACCTTCGGCTGGTCAGAAAGCCCTCACATTAACCCACACCTTGGCCTGCAAAGGGTGCTTATAAATGTCCTCGCCTATGCACATTTCATTAGGCTGACAGCACATGGAAGGCCATTCAAAGTCTTTAGAATGTGTGATGATGGAACCCTGGTTGAATACAGAGGATTTATTAGTGCTGAAGGTTAAGAAACTTAGTTTCAATGGAGAGAACTCTTTAGATATGCAGTTTCTGTAACTGTTTTTTTTTTTTAGACAGAGTTTCGCTCTTGTTACCCAGGCTGGAGGGCAATGGCGCGATCTCGGTTCACCGCAACCTCCGCCTCCTGGGTTCAGGCAATTCTCCTGCCTCAGCCTCCTGAGTAGCTGAAATTACAGGCATGCGCCACCATGCCCAGCTAATTTTTTTATATTTTAGGTAGAGATGGGGTTTCACCATGTTGACCAGGATGGTCTCGATCTCTTGACCTTGTGATCTACCCGCCTCGGCCTCCCAAAGTGCTGGGATTACAGGCTTGAGCCACCGTGCCGGGCCTCCTGTAACTGTTAATGAGAATAACGTAGTGTAAGATCAAAGCCCTTGCCAATGCAGGTGATGCACAACTGCATCCCCAGCCATTCACCTGCAGTCAGGTCATCCTCATCCAGATTCCCTCCTGGAAGCCACTCTGCTCCAAGCAGTTCCCCATCCTAAAGACACAGAAGCACAAGGCCCACAATTTTTGTGAATGTTGTTGATTGATGTTAAAACTTAATGTTAGTCTTTGAAAGCCCCTTGGAGTGGCAGGGAAACCAACTCTGTAACTTGATTTGTTCATGGAGATGTCCAAAGGAAGAATGGAAAAGAACAAAAGACAGACAGAGGATGCAGAGTCGGACTGGGCTCCAAGACTGCCTTGGGCCCCGTGGGCAGTGAAGCCTGGCCCATCCACAGAGGAAGAGCTGCATCTCTGCATAAAGGCCTGAATAGATCTTATCAGAGTGTTTCATTTGAGGACTTTTAAGACTTCATTACCCACTGCTGGGCCTAAGGAAGGGAATGACGACTTCGAGGAAAGCAATCCCAATGCTTTGGTTGGCTTGTTTTTATTGGCACTAAGGTTACAGAGTTTTTGACACCAGGGATTTCACCGAAGCAGGAAAACGTGATGAATTGTCACAGCAGATTTACAAGGTTGGAAGCAAATGCTTAAGGTCTGAACCAGAACCCTCCCAAATCACATATTGTACTCTGGCTGGGAGATCCCTGTAGGACCACGCAGGGGAGAAATATAGCCCACATGGTAATAACTTTATATTAGCTAGAATAACATTGAGCCTCTTCTATGAAAATTCGAGTATAAAAAAGTGCCTTCTAATAGATTTTTGTATAATCTACTTGCAAATTACACGAGTTCCCAAAGTGGAAAATATAACTCAGAGAAAAGTTCACCTGGTGAACAAGGTTTCAACCGTGACACAAACTTGTATGCCGTAAAAATCATGTTAATTTCTTTTCAAGATGTGAAACTTGCATTTCAGAAGGAAAGCTCTTAACTCATAGAAGGTTTCCTACTGATTAGTATCGCTGGGGAAACATTTACTGCTAAACACATCCTTCCCAGTGCCCTCCTGACTATCCATAAAAACGAAGTGAGAATAGAAAAGTGAAAAATCAGTAAATTAAAATACAATTTAAAAACCTACCATGGATACAAAAGTTTTATGACCATTCCCCAATGTTGATGTCATAGGTTTTTTGAGAGCTTTATATGAAGAACGTACTTTGTATATAATCTTATGTAATCCTTTCCCTCTTACTTGCCAGATGAGAAAACCGAGGCCCCCAAAGAATCGACTTCTCCAAGGTTATAGAAGGCTAAAGACTGACGGAGTGAAGTAGAACCTGTTCTGCTGACCATGAAACTTTGCCCTTTCTAGTTCAATCCTAGAATATACAAATAGAAATGTGAAATGTCGAGCCTGGATTAAGGAGAAGGGCTTTTCATCCCAAATAGCTAAATTGGTGGTCTCTTGCTCTGGCTTTGATCTCAGCCAATTTTCTCTAGACATTTGCTCTTGATCTTGGCAGTGAATAAAAATTATCAAGAGCTTGTTGAAAATACAAATCCCTAGGCTTTACTCCCAGAGATAATTATTTGCTCTGAAGTAGCACGGAGAAATCTGTCTTTTCCATAAGCATTTCTTGTTATTCTGATGTAACCTGCAGCCGGGTGAAGTTTTTGGAATCACTGTTTTAGGTATTGCTTTCCATGCTTTAAAACTGTGGCACATCTGTAAGTTTACCTGGAAACAGCAGGAAAGGTTCAATTTTTTTATTTCAGCTTCTTCTGCTCAAAATATATCAAGAGAATTTCTTTTTTTAATGATGAGCAACAAGAAATTCTATGATGCCTTCACAACACAACACAGTGGAAATGATACGGTTAGATGTAATGGCCATTTTTCTATCCATGTACTGTTTCTGGAAGCCCTTTCTTTACATTGGATTTCATGGGACAGCACATTTAGGGTGCCATTTATGATAGTAATATGATTAGTCAATTAGATTGATTGTGGCCACTGGTAATGACCTTTGTTTCCCCAACTCTATTCCTTATTGAAACTGGCTCTAAAAATAAGGAAACGTATTAACTCACGTAAAATTCTATCCCCAGTTGGGTCCAGGGCATGGTTGACTTGGTTACCCAATGATGTCATCACCAACCCAATTTCTTTCCACAGACTCCCTCTCACCACGGCTAAGCTCATGATCACTGTGGCTGAATGCCCAAATGGCCAGTAGCAGAAAATGGTGCTAAATCTCGAATACCACTCCCTTAGACCGATAACCACTGGGTGACAGGTAGATGACTTTGGGCAGACTTGTGAGAGCCATTTTACTGGCAAATGAGCGAGAGGACCACAGGTCATGTGTCCTGCTGTCAACCAAATGGTGTTCCCCAAAGTTCATATGTTGAAGCCCTAACCCCAAATGGGATAGTATTTGGAGACGGGGTGTTTGGCAGGTAATTACTATTGGGTAAGGACATAGGGTACAGCCCTTACGTTAGAATTAGCTCCCTCATCACGAGAGGAAGAGATACAGAGCTCCCCTGTCCTTTCCATTGTCTGAGGGCCCGGTGAGAAGGCACCATCTCAAACCAGTAGAAAGGCCCTCACCAGATACCAAGTCTTCTGGCACCTTGATCTTGACTTAGGAGTCTCGAGAACTGTGAGAAATACATGTCTATGGTTTAAGCCTCCTAAGTCATTGGTATGTTGCTATGGCAGCCAGAACACACCAAGACATACCCCTCCAGTCTGCTAGAACCGTGCAGTGGTTGCCCAAAGCCTCAATTGGGCGCTGGGGCTCAGGTGGTATTGAGGAAGCAGCCCCAGGATGCAGTGCATGTGCAGAATCAATGAATGAAGCAGAGGTCATGAGTCCCGGTAGCTAGAACTCAGAACACGGCTCCCAGAAGGTGAAAATATAACTAGCCCCTCTCACCATCGCTCTCACTGCCACATTTGTGGATGTGTGTGGACCTTTCCTGTCACTGTTGGCTCATATGGTAGCAGTCCTAATATCCAATAGGAACTCTTAATGCTGCTAAAGAGAAGCTTGTAGTGGTGCTAAATAGAATCGTTTAATGGTGGCAATCTAGAACACCAGTTTGTGAGACCAGATAATCACTGGGAGGCTGATAGATGACTTTGGAGCCCGTGAGATCTCACTGAATGACTGAATGGGAAGCTCTACCTACCTTCTCTCCACTTTGACCTCCTCGGCCTTCTGGACCAGCAGATCAGTAAAGCAATGAGAGAGAGAGAGAGAGAAAGGGAGAGGGAGGGAGAGAGAGAGAGAGAGAGAGAGAGATAGATTTCAGATCAGTTTAAAACTTAATTTAAGGAATTACTTTCCACATTTCTTGAAGTCATCTTGTTTGTCTTTGCATCTTCAGAATGTGTCATTAATTAGTTGAAGGTCCAATTGGTAAACAATGTATTTAACCATGTTTTAAAATACTTTCAGAGAAGGCGGATAAGAAACTTGCAACCTTTACAAAACTGCCTTTGAGGTTGGATGCAGTGGCTCACACCTGTAGTCCCTGCACTTGTGGAGGCCCAGGCGGGTGGATCACCTGAGATCAGAGTTTGAGAACAGCCTGGCTAACCTGGTGAAACTCTGTCTCTACTAAAAATACAAAAAACTAGCTGGGTGTGGCAGCACATATCTGTAGTCCCAGCTACTTGAGAGGCTGAGGCAGGAGAATCGCTTGAACCCGGGAGGCAGAGGTTCCAGTGAGCCAAGATCAATCACACCACTGCACTCCAACCTGGGAGACAGAGTGAAGCTCCATCTCACACACACACACACACACACACACACACACACACACACACACACGCCTTTGAAAAAGGTTATAACTGTCTTCTGAAAAAGATTTTTGAACTATTTTAGAGAGCCAGAATGAGTGAGTGCTCATTTATAATTTTGTTTAAAAGAGTTAAAATGGATTTTTTTTTTCCAGAAGTGTGCTGAATCTCGGGAAGGATGACCAACTTCTGGAAAGAGGAGGCGTCTGAGGAGCAGAATCTTGTGATGAACGCACAGGGGCACACATCCACGAATGAGCCACAATGCCACTAGAGCTGTGCACCCTCCCACAGTAACCTCTAAGATAGACCAATTTGCTCTGTAGCATGGGTGTGTGTGTGTGTGTGTGTGTGCATATTGTCCATGTGTATGACGTGTGTGTATGTGTATTGCATGCATATTCTGGATGTATATGATGCACGTGTGTATTGCACGCCTTTTATGTATGTGCATAATGGGTGTGTGGTGTGTGTATAGATGTGAGCATAATGAAAACACAAAGTGCAGATCCTAAGGGAGGAGTGGCATGGGAGTGGGTGCTTTCTTTGGACAAAGGTGAAAGATTGAGGCTGTTGATGAGTTCAAAAGCCCAGGATTCAGTTTCTTCCATGACAAAATGGCTTGTAAGGACCCCTGTAGGGAATAAAAGATAAAGAAAAAAAAGAGAAGAAAGCAATATATATTACATCTTTATGAAAAGTCAGAAAAATCCATTTCAAAAAAAGAAACTTTCCGTGTATCCACCAAAATAACCAGTCTCGTTTATTGGGAAAAAATACTGGTTTTGAGACCAAGTGGAGCTCCAGACTCAGTTTCCTCATTCATAGTTAACAACATGGATTGCACAAGTTGCCGCGAGGAGTACAGGTGTGCCCAGGGAGGCAGCTGACCCACTGCCGGCCCAAGATCAAGCTGTGTGTTGAACTCCGGCTTGATATCAAACTGCGTGAGAATGGATTTCACCCAGAGCGGATCTGGGTGAACCTCAGGCCCACTCAGTCAGTCATGGAGCTAAACTTACTGCAGGGTACGGTGGTACCTGCAAGCAGCACTGGAAAAGTCAACTCACATAGAATATTATTCGTATCAGGAAGATGACAAGCACAATACGCGTAAATGTGCACCTTTACAAACATGTGTTTGTATATTCCGAATGATGCTGTGCATCTAAATAATGCTAATGCTGGCAGCCATTCTTCAACCCTACATAGTCTGAAGAAAATACATTTACATTTCAGAAAATATAAATTTCACCAGATATGAGTAAGATTATGCTGTGTTGAAATCCCATTTCCTGGGTCTGTGATTATATGCTAGAAAGCGTGTGTGCTTGAAGCGGCCAGACTGGGTGTCAGGAGCCTGTGATTCAAATTTCTGCCCAACCATTAACTGTTTGGTCCGTTGCAAGTTGCTAAGGCTTTCTCAGTCACTGCCTGCCTCTGCAAAATATGCTAACGTCACCTACCGTAAAGGTTGTTACTGTAATTAAATGAGAGAAAATATAAGACGTGTACACATGAAGGAGTGAGTGTATGTGTGTGAGGTGAATCTTACTCTAATTTTTAAAAAATAAGCAGGAAGGAGATGTCATCCTTATCCCTGCCCGCCATGATTTAAATGCATTTCTGGTGTGGAACTCAGACCTTTGACACCACGCTTGCCACCTCACGGGCTTTCTTATCTTGGGCGAGTGATGTTTGACCTCTCTATCTCAGGCTCCTCATGTGAAACTGGGGTAATCGCATCTACCTGCCCTGCATGCTGAAAATGTGCAGACCTGTGCAGCGCACAGGCAGAACTCACAGCCATCCGCCTCATCCCCGAATTCACCCTTGGCGAGGCATCCTGGCTCTTAGGGAAGGCTGAAGCATGTTGCATCGGAGCTTCCGTCGGGGAGAACTGTCAACTTTTGGATTAATGAAATTACAATCAGGGATGGTCGATCATAATTGGCTTTTGGTTTACTCGTCCGAAAAGCCCCATGTGGTTCACATCAACGGTGTCCTCAGTCCCAGTGTCCAATCGCCGTCAATGTGTATTTCTTCTGCATGGAGGCTCTTACCGCAGCATTTGGTTTAAGTGTTAGATTTGTATTTTCTTCATGCATCCAATTGCTCTCAGACCAGTGGAATGCTTTAAGTATATCAAGTAAATAAATCAAATAATTTCCTCACAATGTGTGTCAAGGGCTGTGGGACTGTGTGTCTAATTTACTGCAGATACAGAGGGATTATTTGGATTTGTGAAAAAGCGAAGAATTCCTCTCCTCTGCTTCTTTATAAAGGACAGGACCAGAGCTTCCCAGTGTTAGATTTAACTCTTTCTGCAGCATTCTCCGTTGTGTTTAACTGAATTTCTTTCTTTTTGTTTCATTAAAAATTTTCCTTTTCAGAATAGTTCCAAGCAATGCTAACCTAGACATTTTAATAAGCCCTTACTAAAGAGCAGAACCCAAGAAGCCTACGGGACCCTGGAGGCTATGTGGTCAGACCTCCGCAGTGCCCAGGTCCTGCTGAATCCACACGGGTGGCAGTGCTGTGGCTGGTTCTCCCAACACCCACTCAGCCCCATGTTCTCTGGGTGTTAAGATGGTGTCCTGCTTTATAGACAGATGTACCAGTGGATTTCTTCCCCTGTGTTTTGTCTTATGAGAAAGTCATTATCAGTTGCCAGCACAAGCCCAGCTTGGCTTTCTCTTTCAGCATGGGTCCCACTCAACCTGCAGTCTGAGCTCCAAATCAGCACCGTACCCACACCTACTGCCAGGTTCACACCCGCCCACACCTACCTGCCAGATTCACACCCACCCACATCTACATCTCCCACCCATGCCTACTTGCCAGGTTCACTTCTGCCCATATCTACCTGCCAGGTTCACACACGCTCACATCTACATGTCCCATCGACATCTACTGCCAGGTTCACACCCACCCATACCCACTTGCCATATTCACACCCACCCACATCCACAAGCCCTACCCACACTTACTGCCAGGCTCACACCCACCCATATCTACATCTCCCACCCATGCCTATCTGCCAGGTTCACATCTGCCCACATCCACATGTCCCACCCACACCTACCTGCCAGGTTCGCACTCACCCACACCTACCTGCCAGCTTCACACCCACCCACATCTACATGTCCCACCCACACCTATCTGACAGGTTCACATCTGCCCACACCTTCCTGCCAGGTTCACACCCGCCCATATCCTCCTGCTTGACCCACACCACATACTCCACCTCCACCTGCCTGCCTCGCCCCACCTACCTGCCCTACTCACGGCTGCCTGCCTCTCCACATGTGTGCACACTCATGTGCCCCACCCACATTCACCTGCCCTATCCACACCCACCTACCTTGCCCAACGTAGGGTTCCGGCTACTTCCCTGAGCCCTGTTATATTTCAGAGTTTGTTTTGACCTTCCCACATCTCAGATTTCTGTGATGTCTGGTGGCTCCATCTCCAATCCCACTCAGTTCCCACCTGCAGTCTTCTAGCTTGTGCAAGGTTTAATTCACAATTCCTACTTAGTCATCCAATCCCTAAAATGTTCTCCCTGCACTTTCTAAACTGCTAGGGTCTGGAATTCATTTCCAGAGAGACCACTGGAGGGCCGAGAGAGGAGTCTGGACCACATCTGGAGCCTGGCAGGGCTGCAGAACCTCATTTTTCCAGAATAAGGTCTCCTCCTTACACAGTGGGTCCTGGCAGTCACACCCACACTTCATGATCCCATCCCTCAGCCACGGGGGAGGAACCGAGACTTGGGCTCTGGCCTAGGCCAAGGGATACTTTCCTCCTGAGGACGTGTATAGGACACAGCAGCACCAGGGCCATTGGTGCCTATTAGGACTTAGGGTGTGGGTGTGGGAGGTGTGGGGTGGCCCTGCCTTCGTCGAGGAAAAGTTGGGAGGAAGGAGGCAGAGGGAAAGGGAAAGGGAAGACAGAGACAGGAAGACATAGGGAGGCAGTCGCTCCTTGATTCATTGTAGGCCTCACATCCTGCACCTGCTTCCCTGGGATTCCCCAATACACTTGATAATTAAATTTTATTTTTTAATTGCTTAATCATGTTTGAGTCCAATGGAAATCATGTTGATTAAGATATCTATCATTCTCCTTGTGACCTCCTTCCCTCATTTAACCTGCCACTCAACCATCTTTCTTCCAAATAAGCTGTTTGAGCTCCCTCTTTCTGTCCCCTCCCCACATTCCCTCAAAGGTGAGGGAGTGTCAGAATCCCCAGCCGGGCTCCACCCTCAGAGTTTCTGATTCAGTAGATCTGGACAGAGCAGGAGAATCTGCCCTTTTAACAAGATTCCAGGTGTTATGTACTGAATTGGGTCCCGTCAAAAGACACAATGAAGTCCTAAACCCTGGGACCTGTGAACGTGACCTCATGTGGAAACCAGGTCTCAACAGATACAATCAAATTCAGACGAGATCACAAGAGAGTAGAGTGGGCTCCAATTCAGTGACCAGTGTCTTCATGAGAAGGTAGGATTTGGGGCACAGACTCTTTGGGGGCATCCAGTGATGACAGAGGCAGAGGTTGGAGGGATGTATCTGGAAGCCAAGCAATGCCTAGGATGGCCAGGACCAGCGGCCAGGAAGCCTCAGAAGCAATCAGCCAGGCTGACACCTTGCTTTTGGCCCCTGGCTTCCAGAGCTGTAAAGGAACAGATTTCTGATGTTTGAAGACATTCAGTTTGTGGGGCTTTGTTATGGCAGCCCCCAGAACAGAAACAGCAGCTGCTGCAGCTGCTGATGATTTGGTGGCCCCACTTTTTAAACTGACTGACGGAGCCTACAGAACATCCCCTAGTGGTCTCTTCTTGTCCCGTCTCATGCCCTTCCACCTGATCTCCCTGCTACTGCTGGCATCAGCAGTTTGAAGTGCAGATCAATAATGCCGTATTGTTATTACAGTAGGTAGCTATCCAGGCATGAGTGGGGCAGAAGAGGGCTCCTCCAATGCCACCAGGAATGTCAGGTGACCATCAGGTGATGGTCAGGCAGTTGTCACACTGCTTCTCTAAAAAATAATTGCTTGTCACCTGTGACCAGGAAAGGCAATTTTCCAATAGATAAAAACTATAACTGGTGCTCAGCAGCTTCCAAATAAGATCTCAGAGCTTGGATGAGTGGGCTCGGGCATGTGCATTAAGGGGCAAAATAACCAAGTTTAACTGGTATATGAGCTTCGGGGCATTCCAATGGAAAAGGGGGGCAAGACACTTAAGGTACGCCATCATATAGAACCCTAAGTCCAAGGTCGAATGGGGTACTTGACCTTCCAGATGTCCACTTGGCCCTTTTCCAAGTGTACTTTCTTTTCATTCCTTCTCTGAAGCTATTTTTTTTTTTTTTTTTTGAGTCTCACTGTGTTGCCCAGGCTGGAGTGCAGTGTTGTGATCTTGGCTCACTACAACCTCTGCTTCCCAGGTTCAAGTGATTCTCCCACCTCAGCCTCCTGAGTAGCTGGAATTACAGGCACGTGCCACCATTCTCAGCTTAATTTTTGTGTTTTTAATAGAGACAGGGTTTCATCACGTTGGTCAGGTTGGTCTCAGACACCTGACCTCAGGTAATCTGCCCACCTTGGCCTCCCAAACTGCTGGGATTGCAAGCGTGAGCTGCTGCACCTGGCCTAAAGCTTTTTAATAAACTTTCACTCCTGCTGTAAAATTTGCTTTGGTCTCTTCTTCTGCCTTATGCCCCTTAGTCAAATCCCTTCTTCGGAGGAGGCAAGAAGTGAGGTCGCTGCAGACCCGTATGGATTCACCACCAACAATAATTTCTTTTATCAAAAATAAGCTGAGCCCCTTAGCAAGGCACTAAAGGATCTCGGTGATGTTTCATTTTATACTAGAGTGTGTGTGCACGTGTGTATGTGCGGGCGGGCCCTTATCTCTAACCCTCCATTGGAAGACACACCTGCAAAGCCTCTGGGTCTCCTATTGAGCTTCACAGGACTGTACAAGTTCTTAGCTAAACTCAGCCCAAAACACCCCCCCTGAAAATTCACCTTGTCCGTCATGCTGGGCTGAAGTTCATTTTCTTCATAGAGCCAGTGCTTGGACACTCTTTTAGAGGTAGAACTGGAGAGTGGTCTTGATTGCTCTCAGCAGGAATCCTGGAGGAAGAACTGGATGGATCTTGGTCCTCTGTGAGAAACATACATAAAAGTTTCAACTAGACGTATGTGTGTGGAAGGACCTTGCATAAAGTTGTATCTTTTTATCCTGTTTTGACAGCTTTAATCACTTGATTGTTTTATGTTAATCTTGTGAAGAATAGCACAAATGTCTTTTATTTTATGTAAGAAAATACAATTCCCTAATATCATAAGGCAGTTAACAGCAGAGATAGGATTTGAACACAGAACATCTGATTCCAAATCCTATACATGCTATTACTTTTTTTCCTGCTGTCACCTAAAAATGTGTGTGTCTCCCCAAGATGTTCTGTCTTATTCTTTGTTATTGTTAGTTATTTACACTGTAGGCTTCCAGAACAGTTCTTTTTAAGTTGCTTAACGTATCTGGACCCATATCTAGCTTATATTAGAAAATTAGTGTTTGAGGGAAAAGAAAGAAAGAGAAGGAGAAGAAAAATAAATATTAAAACAGAGGAAAAAATAGAAGGAATACATTTCAATATTATATCAGATTGGATTGAGTGGTAATTTAGCTGGCACAATCCATTTATTTTACAAACTTACGTACTTTGCTACGTAAAATGTGCATGTATTTATACATATATATTTGAACATTACATGTGTATGTGAATGCATATATGTGCTTATCATATATGTATGCTTATACCCTGCCAACTAAGTTCTTCCTTCATCCCGTGAAGGTGCTGGTTTTGAAAACTGTCCTCATATCAACATTTTTGTGAATAAAGGATGAATTATACAGACATGGACCCTTGCAATGCATACACTATTATGCATGATTTTACATTGATGTTTAATCTAGTTTTTCAATATCTTGCAGCCATATGCTGCTCTCGATCTGCATAAGAAACTCTCCCAATGGGAGTTACAAAGATCTAGAATAGTGGGATAGTAATCAGCATTCACTCCGTGTCTTGTTCTATTTTGTGTTATTTTTGAGAAATTGACAAAATTATACATGATATCCTTCTACTGAAAATGGAGGGTTTTGTTTTCCCAAAGCTTGATTCTTCATCGAGCCAGTTAGACACTCTTTTATACACGGGTGGAATGCGCGAGTGGTCTTTATCACTCTCAGAAGGAGTCCTGGAGGAAGAACTGGATGGATCTCCATCCTCTGTGAGAAATATGCATAAAAGGTTCAACTTCATGGATTGAGCACTTACACATCCTCTGAGAATTCACCGCATTCCTCCCTGTATGCTTCCTTGCTTGGCCCATGCTTTTTCCTGCAACTGTTTAGCACATTCTTAAGTTCTGGAGTTAGGCTTTAACTTAATAATGTTTGAACAAGCAGTCAGAAAGAGCCACCACTAGGCAGGGTTTTCTCTATAAAGCCAGCTTCCTGCTGGAGTAACTCAGAGGCCAGGATAGCCAAAAACAAATCCGAGGGGCTTGGCTCCAGGCAGCAGCTTCCACCCCAGTGCCTTCGGCCACTACAGACCCATTGTTCCTCAAGGTAGGAAATGAAGGAGGGCTCCTCTACTTCAGTCAGAGAGGAAATGGGGGGCCTTCGCCTGTGCATATTGTGGGAGGTGCCACCCCCAAATTAGAGTGGTTGAATCTAGCAGTGGGGCACAAAAAGGGAAAACCCAGATAAGTACAGTTCTTGTAAATCAGAGACCTGCCTGTCACGGGTGTCACTGGAGAAGCTGTGGGCTCGGTTCCCTTTAAGGGCTGAGTTTGGGGCTGTTGTTGATGGTGATTTGAAACTCCCTCCCCTGTGGGCTGCTTGTCATCATTGTTCTCTCAACACAGGCACCAGGCTTGGCTTAATTAGCGGTGTGGTGTTGGGGTGGGCCAAATTTTATATCCTGGCACTGGGGGCGGTGTAAAGTTGCAGCCACAATTGTCTGGAGATGCTGATCAAATCCAGATTACATGAGCCTGGGGCACAGTAGTCACAGCTTTTTTTTACCAAAACGGGCTAATAATCAAGTAAATAGGGGAAATGCTCTCGTGCTGATTAGTGAGTTGCATTCCCTCTATCTTTTTTTTTAAGTAAAACTAGATGGTTTCTGAATTTTTTAGGCCTGATTCTGCAGCATGCTTTTTTTTTTTTTTTTTTTTTTTGCTTTTCCCTTCATTTGCATATTTCCTAGGAGACAGGCTCCCATCTAATCACGGATTAGGGTTTAGAAAATCAGTAAATTTTATGCTTTCAGAATATCATTTCCTCTGTGAAAACTGAAGCACTGGTAGGTACTCCTTGTTGTAACTACTGTGTTTTCCACACTCCATGTAAATTAAATTGTATGTAAACACTAACGTTAGAAAGTCCCTTGATGAAAATACATATTGGATTCTAAAATGCACAGACTTTTTTTAATGTTTGTCAAAATACACTGCCTGTAATGCATTTTCTCCCAATAGCTCTGCATCAAAATTCCTCAGAGTAAGATAGATTAAGTGGTCATAAAATGCAAAAAATATGCATATATGTACATTATATATATTTAAATATATATGATAGAGCAAAAAATCTTAGCATAAAACAACCTATTTATTTTTTCTGTGCCTAATAATTCTAATTTTATTTTGCTTTAATATAAAATATATTCTATATTTAATATATTAAATATAATTAAATTATATGCAATTTAATATATTATGTATATTATATACAATATATTTAAATATACAATTTATATTATGTGCAATTTAACATATTATGTATATTATATACAATATATTTAAATAAATACATATTTTAAATATAATTACATATGTATGTATGTATATTTGGCAGAGCAAAGGTTTCTAAATACTTATCCAAAGATATTTTGTGTAGAAAATGGCAAAACAACACAACTCCTTCCGTAACAACCCAGAAAAAGAAGAGAGCCTAGAGTGTCTAGTCCTCTGGGGGATGTAAGTTTGTGAATTATATTAGACAAATCTGGTTCCTCCTGTATAAAAAGACGGACTGGGCTGAGTCCTTTAGCAGACCTTTACCCCCGCCAAGCTAAGACTTCACAAATTGAAGATCTCCTCCATCTACCTTTGATCCACTGTTTGCAGGCAGAATTATCAATTTCAATCAAGACAGAATTGTTAGGCACAGAAAAAAATAAAGGCTAGATCGTCAGACGCCAAGTCATTTTAAAACGTCTATTTAACTTCCCCCATGCATACTGCTGTAATGCTGCATGAAACTGCTTTTTTCCTTCATACAGTTTGAAATCAGGATCCACCAGCCCCAGTTAATTTGTTCATGAATCGAGAATGAACAAGATCTAGATCCTCACTGTGGTTTAATTGGGGTTTAATTAGGTTGGGCGTTCTTTGGTGAAAAGAAAAACAAACATGGGGGAAAAAACACACAGTCTCCATGTCACAAAGGGCTTTGGGGATTTCCCGAGGTTTCTAAAGCCAGGGGTTGCAACTTCTCACACAGCTCAGGCCACACCGCAGGACAAGTGGGCTGTGGGACATTTGCCAACTGTTTACTTTTGCTCATAGTCTCCATTTGTGTGGGGTCGATGGCGTCACTACGAGGATGCCTCTGCCGTCAGGTGCAGCAAGGGAAAGGGTGGATTCGATGTGGGGGCTCAGCCCTGGAGCCACAGCTAGTGTCCTCTAGGCACTGGCCTTTGAGGGTCAACAAGCTCACGGGTTGCGTGAGCTATCTCTTCGAGGGCTGCTTCTCTGCTGGCTGCCAGGTCTGGTTTCTTTGGTCTCTGACCTCAGGGCATCGTTCTGCCATCTCTACTGCAAAGCTAACCAGGACCTGCCATTGCAGTCTCTGTGGAGGATCCCACTTTTCTAAGCAAGCCAAATGCTCCTTGTTTAGTACACAGAGCTAGGGGAAAGCCGTGGAAGTAAAAGCAAAACAAAAAGGACCCAGTTTTCCACTATGATGTAATCCTTGCAGTAGTAGAGACCTCAACGGGCGGGGTTAGAATTACATTTTGGCGACAGACAGGAGCATGAAAACACAGTGGAGCTGTGAAGTGTGACACTGGACCCTGCCGGGCCTCAGAGAGGCACTGGAGCCGGTGCAGGGTCCTGAAGGTCACACACTTGAGGCCTCCGCCCCCGGAAAACACAAGTTAGATCATCTAAAGACCTGGCTCCATCAGTTGAAAAACCGTATAGGTTCCAAATTAACATTTCTAGACATTTCAAAAAGCATTTACTTATTAAGAAAATCATGTTTTTTTCTTTGAGGACGGCAATCTGATGTCCTCTCTCTTGAGGCACGTTCCTGTAGGATATGGATGCCCACACATCGCTACGTGGTCTCTCCTTCACTCTCATCCTCTCGGAGACTCACCTGGCTTCTGGTTTGTGAGCCTTGCAGATGTGGCTCATGCCACTATAGCCAGAAAACTGTGCCTTGCTTAAGATAGCAACATCCGAGGGAAGTTCTATAAAGATGCATCCTCAGGTCACTGCCCTAGGAGCTATGTCGTGACACTGTCTCTTGAGAATGAGGTTCTCACAAAGTCGTACTGGACCCTTAGCACCCAGTACCCATGAGAAATGGAAGGTCAAGGCAGGCCCTTGTTCTACTCCCTCAGGTTACAAAAGCATCCCTGTTGGCAAAGACCTGGTGAGTGATAATGACACATACAGAGAGAGATGGCTGGATAGATGCATTAGCTACATGCATGGGTAGTAGGTAGGTAGGCAGATGATTGATCGTAGATAAATACGTAGATGAGAGAGACATATCTATATAGATGAATATGAATATTAGATATAGATATCCTAAAAATGAAAATGAATTTTAACCATCCAGAAAATGCAAATTGACAGAATCCACTGCCTAACATCGGAAGACTGTAAGGAGCTCAGGCCCCTGCTGGCTACCCAGTAGGTACTTGACAGTAGCCACGGGACCTGGCTTGAGACACCAGGAAGCACCGGTGGGACTAACCCGAAAAGCCTTGCCCAAGTCGGAAGCCCATTCTAGTCGTGTTGAAACAATTGTGCCATTGCTTCAGAACTGGGCCTGACAAGAAGCCTCAAGCTAAGATTTAACTGGCCTGGACAAGGAAGCAGTTTTGCAGCCAAGCAGCACAGATTCTGAAACCCACATGTTAGTTTGCAAGTGTGAAACATGACCCTGAAGGGGAGGCCGGGTGAGGGTGTGCAGGGTTGCTACATTTGGACGCTGGGCCGCCTCGTTTTCTCCGTGCCAGAGAAAGATCTTTAAATCACTTGATTTCAGCACATGGCAGGCTCCATTCAACCGGCCAGACAAGCATCTGTGGTGACTCTTGGGAAATAAAAATCTTGCGACTTGCACTCAAAGTCGGCTCTGCATTTCCTGTGAGGCTGAGAGCCAGGGAGGGGCAAGGAGATGAGGAGACCATTTGTTTCTGCTTCCTCAGAGATGAAAGGTGGCTGCTTGGGAAACTTATCTCTGGGTCTGTGCTCCTCATTCTCCGCCCCATCCTGAAAAATCCCTGCATAGGTCAGTACAGAGGGGCCAGGGCACTGCCGGAAATGGAGTAATATGACCACAACACAAAATCATAGCATCAAAATGCTTAGTATAACATGCAATTGTGTTCAGTGCTACAGGATGATATAACTTTCGAAACAATTTTTGCTTCTTTCTTGGCAATATAGAAGACTCTGTGTGTGTGTGTGTGTGTGTGTGTGTGTGTGTGATGTGTGTGTGTGTGTGTATTCCATTCTACTGGTAGGTTTTTAGGATATTTAAAAAAATCTTTCTGGCTGTGAAAGGGAATACATTTTCCCAATGTATGCTATGTTCAAAATACTAAAATATACCTCCCGGTTGAGATAGATCATTAGTAGACAGAAAAATGACAGAGATAGATGAGTATAGATGTAAAGAGTTTACAAAATTCTAGTGTCACCATTGTTTCACAATGTAGAATTTAAAGGTTAGGGGCATAGCAAATAAGCACCCATGTAAGTATCAGGCTGTGTAAATTCTAACTGGACCCTTTCCCCCCCAGCTACCTGTATCCCTTCTATAGGGGTCTCAGTTTTCAACCCGTAAGTAACAATGGTGGATTATATATCACTAGACTTTCTCATCCTAAAACTCAATGGTAACTATTTGAATTACTGAGAAAGATACTGAAGAAAACAACAGGGGTTTAGAGAAACAGGTCAGAAAGGTTTCTTCAGTGCACAGTAGATTTGGAAAGGAAGATCACATGGGAGGTTGCAATGGGTCATCAAAGGTTGATTAAATATGAAACAGAAGAATCTCTCCACTCTGCATATAAATTTAAATGAAAGTGAAATCATCTAGACAAGCAAAACAATGTTTAACTGTGTCTAACTGTTTATAGAGCTGGAAGCATTGGTTGCAGAGTGGGTTAAACTTCATGGGAGGAATAGATAGTATTTTTCTGGAAGGGCCATGGGGGTGTTTCTAAGCCAACATGTTCTTCCAGAACTTTGTGGTGCTCCATCAAGAGAGAGTCTGTTTTTCTACCTACTGAAATTGGCAGGCCTTTGTGATGCCTAAACAGATAAAACATGGCAGCAATGATGTGCCTTTGACTTCCGAGGCCCGGTGATAGAAGGCAACCAGCTTCTATTTATCTCTCTTTCCTTGCCCACCCTGGGACCCTGACCACCATGTTGTAGGGAGCTCAGGTCACACAAAGAGGCTGCATGAAACTGTTCTAGTCTAAACCCAGCTAAGGTGTCAGCAAGAGCCAGCATCGACCCCTGGCATGGGAGTGTGTGGCCTGCAGATGACTATGACCTTTGAGCCTGCCCATTTGACACCAAGTAGAGCAGAAATGAGCCATCCTTGCAGAGCACTTCCCCATGGTGCAGATGCCGGAAGCTGTGAACTATTGAGGAGATTTGTCACACACCAATAACTGGATCAAGGGGTTAATGCTTCAAACCTAGAAAAAAAAGAAGTTTCATCTCTTGTGGTGAAACAACCAGACTGTTAAATGTTTAACTATTATGTCAAAACTAAGTTAAACTGAAGCGAACAGATCCAGTGTGGATCTCTGTACCTTATTTCAGGCATGAGATGTACTGAGTAATATTTTTTTCCCCAGCAAATGTGCTTACAATAGTGTCCACCTAGCACATAGGAGGTGCTTTATGAGTCTTTGTTAAACAACATTAAAATGAATGTTTCTCTTATGCATAATTGTATGGAAAGAGAAACAAGAACATCTTCAAAAGCAAAGGAAATGTGAAAGGTGCTGCCCAGGAGTTCCAGCTAAGAGGTTTATGGAAGTTTTCTTCTGGATTTCTGCCCCAAGGGCCCAGGATAGCAAAGGCCAGGACTGCTCACCTGATAAAACTGTTGTTAAATAGACTCCAGATCCTGTGGTCAGTGGTGTTTTTGTTGCCCAAATAATAGCGTCATATGTCATAGGTGCATAACAAAGACAGATCTCATAGGTGACTCACAACCCAAGGGTTCCCAAGGAAATGGAGTTTAAATGGGTATAAAATATTTAGGAATCTCTGAGGATCTACTAAACATTTCCCACATCAGCAAACTATGTTTGCGGTGTAGTACTGTTAATGGGAAGTTGGTAATGTCTTGCAGTTGTACAAAAGACATTTTCTTGTTAAGAGCATCAGAACTGGACACCGTGCATGTACCTAGCTTTGTGAAACTGGTCAATTCTAAACTCTAAGATGGATTTGATTCTCTTTGAGTCTCTAGCATGCACTAAACACTGTGGCAGGTGTTGACGTAAGAAACCGAGAAAGCGTTGATTCTCCCCCTTAAGGGGTTACAGCCCAGTAGAGAAAGACAGGTAATAAACAAGGGCAGGAGAGAGTTAGGAAGCAGAAACAATGTGGACCCCCTGGAACCCCTGCTCATCTTCAGGTATTTAAGCCAATTCTAATTTGTGTTGCATGTTATTTTCTGCTCAGTATAGTACTGAATAAAAGTAAGATTCCAGATACCTGAAATTATTCACCATAATCTAAATTGAATATATACAAATATATATAATATATATTATACATATAAACATATATATATATATATATAAATATATATATATATATATATAGAGAGAGAGAGAGAGGTTGACGGAAATAAAGATATATACGTATAGATCTTAATATGTGTCAGCTCTGTGAGTTTGCATACCATAAGTAATCTTTTTAAAAAAATACCTAATGTAGATGACGGGTTGATGGGTGCAGAAAACCACCATGGTGCGTGTATACCTATGTAACAAACCTACACATTTTGCACATGTACCCCAGAATTAAAGTATAAAAAATAAATAAATAGATAAAGAAATAAATGACATGTAGTTATGGGTCAAATTGTGCCCCCTCACCCCCAAAAGATATACTGAAGTCCTAAACTCCATTACTTCAGAACATCGCAGATGTCATTACTTAGGAGTGTATCACACAGAGAAGAGACAGAGCCGGATGGTCAAATAGAAGCTTCCAGCAACCATTCTTCCTGCAGGAACATGAAATTGAACAAAAATCCCACAAAATACACTTAGAATAGCACCTTGACGGGGACCAAAACATGGTGAGCAAGTATAGTACCTGGTTTGAACATCGTATTAAGGAGACACTGAAGAGGGTAAGAAAGTCTTGAGTTGTTTGTACCACTCCTTGCTCATTTCCTGGCAGCAGCCACATTGTGTGGAGAGAGAATCTGTATGCTTCAGGGAGAGACAGTGCAGTGACTGTGGGTCATGCACTGGAACTCAGTGCTGCCCTGTCACAGCAGAAAGCAACCTGGGACAGAGCTCAGCTGGTACCCAAGGAGGAAGCATTTAGACCATCCCCAGCCAAAGGCAAATTGCTCAGTGGGTCGGAACCTAAGCTTTGGCAAGGCTTGCCATTGTGGGCTAAAGTGAAAGGTGGTCTAGGCTACAAGTACTGCAATTCCTGGGCAAGTCCTGGTAATGTGCTAGGCTGAGAGCCAGAAGACTTAGAGTGTACGTGACATTGGGAGATACCAGCTGGGGTGGCCAAAGAAGGGCTGTGTCACTGCTACCCCAACCACAGACTGAAGATAACACCTCCAGGAGAGCCTCTTCCTCTCTGCTTAAAAAGAAGTGGCTGGGTGCAGTGGCTCACGCCTATAATTCCAGCACTTTGGGAGACCAAGGTGGGCGGATCACAAAGTCAGGAGTTCAAGACCAGCTTAGCCAACATGGTGAAACTCCATCTCTACAAAAATACAAAAATTAACTGGGCATGGTAGCATGTGTCTATAATCCCACCCACTTGGGAGGCTGAGGCAGGAGAATCATTAGAACCAGGGAGGCGGAGATTGCGGTGAGCTGAGATTGTGCCATTGCACTCCAGCCTGGGCAACAAGAGTGAGACTTCATCTCAAAAAGGAAAAAGGAAGAAGAAGAAGAAGAAGAAGAAGAAGAAGAAGAAGAAGAAGAAGAAGAAGAAGAAGAAGAAGAAGAAGAAGAAGAAGAAGAAGAAGGAAGAAAGAAGAAAGAAGAAGAAGAAGAAGAAGAGGAGGAGAAGTGAGAGTAAAGATGACATTGTCTCATAACTTAAATCCTAGCTCATCCGTAGAAGAATAAGGCAATCCTGAGGGCGCCCCGCTCCTTCCAGGCACCAGCTCCTGGATGATATTTCTAGACAAACCCTGGGCCAGAAGAGAACCTGATGCCTTGAAGAGAAGAAACTAGTCCTGGCAGAATTCTTCACCTTCTGGCTGAAGGGCAGTTGAACCCTAAACAATCCGCAATGGTGACCAGGCAGTACCCCCCACAGGCCTTGGATGAGACTAAGCTATGTCCCGTTCGGGTGTGACCCAGGGCATCCCCAGCTGTTGTGGCTATGGAGAGAGATCCCTTCTGCTTGAGGTCAAGGGAGGGAAAATCAACGGGGACTTTGTTTTGCAGCTTGAGTATTAGCTTGGCCACAGTGGTATTACAGCACCAAGTGGGCTCCTGGAGTCCCCAGATTCAAGACTAAGCTTCTGGGTGGAATTCCTGGGCCTTCCCTGGGCCAGAGAAATCCCCACTGCCCTGGAGGGAGAGTTTGGGGACTGGCAGCCTTCACCACAAGCTACTGAAGAGCCCCTGAGCCTTGAGTGAACATGGGTGGTAGCCAGGAAGTATATGCCATGGTCCTAGAGTGGTGGTGGCCATGGAGAGGGACTTCTTTAAGGAAAGGGGAAGGAAGAGTGGGAAAGACGTTTTCCTGAGGCTTCAGTATCTGCTCAGTCACAGTAGATTAGACACCAGGTACATTCCTTAGGTTCTCAACTCCAGACTCTAGCTCCCAGCTGACATTTCTGGAGCTGTCCCAGGCTGTAGGAAACTTGCTGCCCTGAAGGGAAGAACACAGCCTGGCTGTATGAGCCACGCATGGACTGTATAGCCCTTGTGCCTCCAGTGAACATAGATGGTAGCCAGGCATTGCTCACTGCAGGCCTTGGGTGAAACCTTGCTGTGCTGATGTTGGCTCAGTCCCAGGGGTGGTGGCCACAGGGGTGTTTGTGTCAGCCCTTTGCAGTTCTAGGCAACTTAGCCCAGAGAGAGAAAGAAAGAGAGAGAGAGAGAGAGAGAGAGAGAGAGAGAGAGAGAGAGAGAGAGAGGCTCCATTTGTTTGGGAGAAAGTAAAGAAAGAGAATAAGAGTTTATGTCTGGTAATCCAGGAAATTCTTTCTGAACTGACCCAGGATTACAAAGGTGGCACCTCTGTGAGTCTGCAAGAGCCATAACTCTACTGGGCTTAGGGTGCTTCCTAAAGCAGATAGGGTTGCAGTGACCAGGGACTTAGATCACAATACCTAAGTCTCCTTACATAACTGGAAAGACTCCCCAAATAGGATGGGCACAAACAAGTCTGGACTGCAAAGACTGAAGTAAATGCCTAACTCTTTCATGGTCACACATTGATAAATGTCCACAAGCATCAGGATCATCCAGTACAACGTGACCTCACCAAACAAACTAAATCACAGAGAAACAGAAATGTGTAATCTTTCAGAGAATTCAAAATAGATATTTTAAGACAGCTCAATGAAATCCAAAAATAACACAGAGAAAAAGTTCTGATTTATATTAGATTAACAAAGAGATTGAAGTGTTTTTTAAAAAATCAAGCAGGAATTCTGGAGCTGAAAACTGCAATTTACATACTGAAGAATGCTTCAGAGTCTCTTAAAAAGCGCAATCGATCATGAAGAAAAAACTGATGAACTTGAAGACAAGCTATGTGAAAACACACAACAGTCAGAGGAGATACACAAAAGAATAAAAATGAATTTAAAAAGCCTACAAGATCTAGAAAGTAGCCTCAAAAGAGCAAATCAAAGAGTTATTTGCCTTAAAGAGAGGGTAGAGAGACAGATTGGGGTAAAAATTTATTCAAAGGGTTAATATCAGAGAACTTCTTAAATCTAGAGAATATATCAACACTCAAGTACAAGAAGTTATAGAATGAACACCAAGCAGATTTAACCTAAAGAAGACTACCTCTAGATATTTTATTATCAAACTCTCAAAGGTCAAGAATAAAGAAAAGACCCTAAAAGCAGCAAAAGAAAAGAAACAAGTATCATACAAAGGCACTGCAGTACATCCAACAGCAGGCTTCTCAGTGGAAACCTCACAGGCCAGGAGAGAGTGAAGGCACAATTTAAAGTGCTGGAGGAGAAAACAAAACAAAAAAATCTTTTATCCTAGAACAGTATACCCATCAAAAGTATCCTTCAGACCTGAAGAGAAATAAAGACAGTCCCAGACAAACACTGAGGGATTATATCCATGCCAGGCCTCTTCCACCCACAAGAAACGCTGAAGGGAGTTCTTTATTCTAAAAGAGGAGGATGTTAATGAGCACGAAGCAATCATCCGAAGGTACAAAACTCATTCGTAATAGTATGCACACAGGGAAACACGGACTAGTATAGCAGTGTCATTGTGGTAATTTGTAAACTACTCTTAAGTAGAAAGACTATAATGAACCTATCAAAAATAATAACTATAACAAGTTTTTAAGACATAGTACAATAAGATAAAGAGAGAAAAAATAAAATGTTAAAAAGGCACGGGGATGAAGCTGAAGCAGAGAGTTTTCATTTGTTTTCTTTTTACATATGTTTATTAATTTATGCAATCAGTTTTTACATTAATCAGTTTAATGGGTTATAAAACAGTATCTGCAAGCTCCACAGTAACCTCAAATCCAAAATTTTGTAATAGAGACACAAAAATAAAAAGCAAAAACTTAAATCAAATGACCAGAGAAAATCACCTTCACTAAAGACAGAAAGGAAGAAAGGAAAGAAGGAAGAAAAGGCCACAAAACAACCAGAAAGCAAATAACAAAATGGTAGGAGTAAGTATTTACTTATCAATCATAATATTTAATGCAAATGGACTAAACTCTCCAATGGAAAGACATAGAGTGGCTGAACTGATAAAAATTCAAGACCTAATAATCTGTTTTCTACAAGAAACACACAGACTAAAAATAAAGGAAGGGAAAAAGGTATTCCATGCCAATGGAAACCAAGAAAAAGAGCAGGAGCAGCTATGCCTATATCAGCCAAGATAGATTTCAAGACAAAAACTGTAAGAAGAGACAAAGAGGGTCACTGTATAATGATAAAGGAATCAGTTCAGCAGGAAGATACAATAATTGTAAATATATATGCACCCAACACTAGAACACCCGGATATATAAAGTAAATATTATTGGAGTTAAAAGAGATAGATAGACTTCAATACAGTAATAGCTGAAGACTTCAATACCCCACGTTCAGCATTGGATAGAGCTCCCAGACAGAGAATCTGCCCTATAGACCAAATGGATCTGGTAGATATTTACAGAACAATTCATCCAACAGCTGCAGAATACAGATTCTTCTGCTTAGTGTACAGATTATTCTCAAGTATTCAGCCATAGGCTAGGGTGCAAACAAATGCTGAAACATTCCAAAAAATTGAAATAATGTAAGTATCTTTTCTAACCACAATGTAATAAAACAGGAAATCAATAACAAGAGGAATTTTGTAAATTATAAAAATACATAGAAATTAAACAAAATACTCCTGAATGATCAGTGGGTCAGTGAAGAAATTAAGAAGAAAATTTAAAGATTTTTTGAAACAAATAAAAATATAAACAGAACAAACCAAAAGTCTATGGGATATAGTGAAAGCAATAAGAGGTAAGTTTATAGTTATAAGCACCTATATGAAAAAGGTAGAAAAACTTCAAATAAGTGACCTAATCATGCATCTTAAAGCATTAAAAAAGCAAGCGCAAACCAAACCCAAAACTAGTAGAAGAAAAAAATAAAGATCAGAGAAGAAATAAATGAAGTTAAAACTAAAAAAAAAAAAAAAGCTTAAGATCAACAAAGAAAACGTGTTTTGTTTTAAAAGATGAAGAGGCCAGGCGCAGTGGCTCACGCCTATAATCCCAGCACTTTGGGAGGCCAAGGCGGGTGGATCACAAGGTCGAGAGATCGAGACCATCCTGGTCAACAAGGTGAAACCCCGTCTCTACTAAACATACAAAAATTAGCTGGGCATGGTGGTGCATGCCTGTAATCCCAGCTACTTGGGAGGCTGAGGCAGGAGAATTGCTTGAACCCAGGAGGTGGAGGTTGCAGTGAGTGGAGATCGTGCCATTGCACTCCAGTCAGAGTAACAACAGTGAAACTCCATCTCAAAAAATAAAAGAGATGAACAAAATTGACAAACCTTTAGTGATTAAGGAAAGAAGAGAAAAGATTGAAAGAAATTAAACCAGACATTACAGTCAACAGCACAGAAATTTAAAGGACCGTTAGAGGCTACCATGAGCAACTATATGCCAATAAATTGGAAAACCCTAGAAGAAATTGGTAAATTCCTAGACACATGCAACCTATCAAGACTGGATCATGAAGAAATCCAAACCCTGAACATGTCAGTAACAAGTAATGAGATTGAAGCCATGATTTAAAAAAAAAAAAGAAAGATAGATAGATAGAAAAAGAAAAAAAAAAAAAAGTCTTTCAGCCTAGGTTCCAAAACTTCACTTCTCAATTTTACAAAGCATTTCAATACAAATTCTTAACAATCCTACTCTAACTATTCCAAAAAATATAGGAAAACGGAATACTTCCAGACTCATTCTACAAGACTGATATGGTTTGGTTCTGTGTCCTCACCTAAATCTCATCTCAAATTGTAATTTCCATAATCCCCACTTACCAAGGGAGAGACCTGGTTGGAGGTGGTTGGATCCTGGGGGCAGTTTCTCTCATGCTGCTTTGGTGATAGTGAGTGAGTTCTCATGAGATCTGATAGTTTTATAAGTGTCTGACAGTTCCTCCTTCACAAACACATCTCTTTCTTGCCTGTTGCATGTAAGACATGCCTGCCTCCTCTTCCACCATGATTCTGAGTTTCCTGAGGCCTCCCCAGCCATGCAAAACTGTGAGTCAATTAAACCTCATTCTTTTATAAATTACTCAGTCTTAGGTATTTCTTTATAGTAGTGTGCGAACAGATGAATACAGAGGCCAGTATTACCTTTATACCAAAACCAGACAAACACACATCAAAAAAAGAAAACCACTGGGCAATATACTTGATGAACACTGATCCAAAAATCCTCAACAAAATACTAACAAACTAAATTCAACAAAACATTTAAAAAATTGTTCATCATGACTGAGATTTGTCCTAGAGACAAATCAACATATGCAAATCAATCAATGTGATACCTCATATCAACAGAACAAATGACAAAACCCACATGATCATTTCAAATGATGCTGAAATTTAATAAAATTTCACATATCTTGATGATAAAAAAACTTCAAAGAAACTGGCTGTAGAAGGTACATACTTCAACATAATAAAAGCCATGTAAGACAGACACACAGCTAGTATGTACTGAATACATAAAAGGAAAGACAGCCTTTCCTCTAAGATCTGGAATATGACAAGGATGCCCACTTTCACTGCTGTTATTCAAAATAGCACTGGAAGTCCTAGCTATAACAATCAGATGAGAGAGATAAATAAGGGGCTTCCAAGTTGGAAAGGAAGAAGTCAATTTATCCTCGTTTGCAAATGATACAATTTTATATTTGGAAAAAACTAAAAACTCTCCCAAAAAGCCAGTTGAACTGATAGGCAAATTCAGCAAAGTTGCATAATGCAAAATCAACATACAAAAACTAGTGTCAATTCTATATTCCAAAAGTGAACAATCTGAAAAAAAAATCAAGAATGTAATCCCATTTATAATAGCTACAAATAAAATAAAATACTTGAGAATAAACTTAACCAAAGAAGTGAAAGATCTCTACAATAAAAACTGTACAACATTGATGCAAGAAATTGAAAACACACAAAAATGAAAAATATTCCATGCTCATGGACGACAAAAATCACTATTGTTAAAATGCCCATACTACCCAAAACAATCTACAGATTCAATGCAATCCCTATAAAAATATCAGTAACATTCTTCACAGAAATAGAAAAACAATTTCTAAAATTTATAAGGACCCACAAAAGACCCAGAATAGCTAAAGCTATCCGGAGCAAAAAGAATAAAACTGAAGGAATCACATTATCTGACTTCAAATCATACTACAGAGCTATAGTAACCAAAACGGCATGGTTTCAAAATGAAAAGAGACCCCTAGACTGATAGAACAGAATAGAGAACCCAGAAATAAAGCCGTACATCTACAGAGCACTCATTTTTGACAAGGGTGCCCAGAGCATCCATTGGGAGAAAGTATAGTCTCTTCAATAAATGCTGGTGGGAAAACTGAATATCTAGATGAAGAAAAATGAAACATCATCCCTCTCTCACCATATACAAAAGTCAAATCAAAATGTATTAAAGCCTTAAACCTAGGACCTCAAACTATGAAATGACTAAAAGAAAACAATGGGGAATCTCTCTAGGACATTGGACTGGTCAACGATTTCTTGAGAAATACCCCGCATACACAGGCAACCAGAGCACAAATGGACAAAGGGGATCATACCAAGTTAAAAAGCTTCTGCAGGGCAAAGGAAACAAGCGGCACAGTGAGGTGACAGCAGCAAGAAGGGAGGCGATACTTGCAAGCTATCCATCTGACAAGAAATCAATAACTAGAATATATAAGGAGCTCAAATGACTCAACAGGAAAAAGTCTAATCATCTGGTTTTAAAAGGGCAAATATCTGAATAGACATTTCTCAAAAGAAGACATACAAAAGGCAACCAGGCATATAGAAAGGTTCTCACCATTACTGATTATCAGAGAAATGCAAATCAAAACCATAATGAGACATCATCCTAACCTAGTAAAAGTGCTTTAATTTATTTGAGCCAGTGTCTCACTTTTCCATCCAGGCTGGAGTGCAGTGGCACAGTTACAGCTCACTGCAGTCTCAGCCTTGGGTGCAAGCAATCCTTCCTCCTCAGCCTCCCGAGTAGCTGGGACTACAGGTGCGCACCACCGCCCATCAGCTGATTGTTATTATTGTTATTACCTTGCAGTGACGGGCTCTCTGTATGTTGCTGGACACACAACTGGGTCTCAAACTCCTGAGCTCAAGAAATCCTCCTGCCTCAACCTCCAAAGGTGCTGGGATTACAGGCCAAAAGACAGGTAACAACAAGTGCTGACAAGGTGTAGAGAAAGGGAACCTTGGTACACTGTTAGTTAGAATGCAAATTATTATAACAACTTTGGAGAAGAGTTTGGAGGTTCCTCAAAAAACTCAACATAGATCTACCATATGATCCACCAATACCCTGCTAGGTATATACTCAAAAGCAAAGAAATCAGATGTCAGAGAGATGTCTGCACTCCTACGCTTATTGCACAGCCAGTATTTGGGAGCGACCTAGTGTCCATCAACAGATGAATAAATAGAGATTGTGTTATGTGTACACAAGGGAGTACTATTCAGCCCCAAAACTGGAGGGCCATTATGTTAAGTGAAATAAGCCAGGCACAGAAACACAAATTTCAGATGTTCTTATTTCTTTTGTGGGAGCTAAACAAATTAAAACAATTTAACTCATAGAGATACAGAGTACAATGATGGTTACTGAGAAAGGCAGTGGGGTGTGAGGGGGAAGAGAGGATGGTAAGTGGGTACAAAAATATAGTTAGATAAAAAGTATAAGATCTGGTATGTAATAACACAACAGGGTGACTACAGTCAACAATAACTTTTTATACATTTTCGAATTGTTTGTAACATAGAGAAAGGGTAAATGTTTGAGGGTGGATACCCAATTTACCCTGATGTGATTATCATGCATTGGATGCCTGTATCAAAATATCTCATGCAGCTGGTAAATGTATACATCTACTATGTACCCACAATTTTCTTTTTTTTAAAAAGAGCATGTCACACTGTAGTAGGGCGGGGCCCTAATTCTGTAAGACTGGTGTCCCTCTAAGAAGACAGCCGTGTGAACTCAGAAGACGGCATGTGAAGATAAAGGCAGAGACTGGACCATGCAGCTGAAAGCCAAGGAACGCCAAGTGTCGCCAGTAACACCCAGAGCCAGGAGGAGGCAGGAAAGGAAAGGACTCCCTGACAGGCTGCAAAGGGAGCAGGACCCTGCGGCACCTTCACGTCAGACTTCTGACCTCCAGAACGGTGATAGAACACATTTCTGTTGTTCCAAGCCACCCAGTGTGTGGTCCTTGGGGATGGCTGTACTTTGGGAGGACATTAACACACACACACAAAGGGACACCATGCAGTGGTGAAGTGAAGAGTTTCTGGAATCAGAATGCCCAAGTCCAAGAATCTCTAGACCTCCTTTGTGTTAGTTCTCTCACAGTGAGCAAATTGCTCAACCTCTTGTACTTTCGTCCCCCCATCTGTAGCAGGTATTGGGGTAAGGACAGCAGTTAGCCTCTGGCTGTCTTTGGAAGAAGAAAGCGTTTTGCGTGATGAGCTCTTACACAGGGCCAGGCACGCAGCCAGCCGGTAGTAGTAGTAATCTCAGTTTTCTCTGCCCATCAGCACTTTAATTGCCTCCCCTGAATTCTTCTCTACTACCCTATAAACATTGTTGGGAGTGGCAAGCAGAACACAGTCCTGCATTCTCTGTGTAAGAACACTCCAAGGTTTATGCAAGAGTAGAATCACATTTTTCTTTCTCCTTTGATACACAAGGTCATGCAACTTTTGTGCCTCTTATCACTGGGAGAGCTAAGTTCTGCCACTCAGGATCTTTGCTGTTTGATAAGCCATTCATGTCATCAATCTTGGCCTCTGGAGCTGGGACCTCGTCTTCACCCAGAATCGTCACATGCTGTGCACATTTGGATGATGCTTCTCCTTGTGAAGATGGAGTTTCCATTGTTTTGCGAATTCACAGCAAGAAATAAGTGACATAAGGACACAGGAGGTGTTGAACGCTGGGTCCAGCCTGTAGAGGCATTCCTACCAGACATTTGGTTCGTTTGATTTTTTAATACAGTGAATGAGGATTCTTACTCTTCGTCTTTCTAGCATTTCAAAATTTACTAAGTGATTTCACATCATCCCATTAGCTCATATGAGGACAGCAGGGCAAACAATATATCCCCAACTGAGAGACGAGAAAAGAGAGGTTTCCAAAGAAGGACATGACCAGATTCCCACAGTCATAAGTGATGGAATCACAAAACAAACTTCAGTCTTCAGAGACCAAGTTCAATTCTAGTATTGTCGCATCCGTCTTTTCTTGTGGAAACGTTTCCTGTCTGTCGTCCTTTTTTCTTTTCAAATGGTTCAGCAAACCAAATGAAATCGCCGGACAGCTGCATAAAATGATAGAAAACAAGCTGTCCATCTTCAAAGTAAGTTGCCCACTGGGAGGATGATTTACTTCATGTGTGATTTCAAATGGCAGGGATGGATGGTATTGATTGTTACATTGCAGTCACTGGGGCTGTCTTGTATTAGGGCAAACCTCTTCAAATTCAAACTCCATAATTCAATAAGGATGAAGATTTTAATGTAAAAAATTGCAAATATTATTTTTAAACTTGTTTTATTCTTCAGTGCCAATAATTAATATAATAAAGAATTTGTAATGATGCATTCAGCTTTCAAGAGCCACTGTGCTCCCAACATTTTCTGCTGCTTTTTATTTGTTCATGTTTTTGCTTCCTTGGAAAATTCTTTTACTGTTCACGTTTGCTTGTCAAAAGTCATAGGAAGCCATCGGAACACTTCACACCCTCCTCCTGGCTGTGGTTGCTCCTGGATCTATGACCCCGCCCTGCGCCCCTGGTGGGCCATCTCTGCTGTGGACCCCATCACAGGTTCCTGTGGCACTGAGCACATTCTTCCCATACCATAGGTTTTCAGCTTTGTTGAAGAACAGGCTGGGCAAGGTTTACTATTTCAGACACATGTTTAAAATGTAGTAATTTCTGAATTTGCCTTGCGGCTTCCTGGACCCTGTGAGCTGCTTAGAGAACAGACCTCTGCCTCACTAATCATGGCTTCTCTATGTGTCCTCTGGTGCTGCCGCCAGTTATGGTGCTGAGAGCGCACCATGAGCTGTGTATACTCCATGTCCTGTCGCCACCTAAGTCCCCAGGGACTCATGTTGGGGGTCTTTGGTGGCATCATATGCTAGGGCCCAGGTGAGTGAAAGATGCCCGAAGACCATAGAAGCCGACAGGGAGCACGGGGTGGCACAGCCAGAGACCACCCACCCCAGGGGAGCTCCCTCCCGCCTCCAATGTTTCCTTCAGGCCTCAGTCCAAGAGTCCTTTTGAGTCTCAAAGGAGGTAGCAAAATTGGATGCCGGAGGCCCAAGGCCAGGCGCTGGTCATGGGCCTTGTCAGCCTGGGTGGAGGCAGAGGGTCCCTGAGAGACAGCACCTGCAGATGCAGGTTCGACTGTGCCTAGCCACCCTTTCCCTCACTTGGCCTTGGCCTCTGTCCTCCCTTTAAAATGACATTTCCTCCCCAGGGCCCTGGAGGCTCTCCTGGGTGCTGGTTTTGATCAGATGCTACCAGTATTTATACTTGAGAAGTGGGTTTCCATCGGGTGGTGTGCAGGGTCCAGACAGAAATGGGAGAGCAAAAGAGAACCCCGAAGGAGGCCTAGAGAGCCTGTGGGGCAGTTCATGCACCCCAATACCCACCCCGGCAGTTCTGAGTGGGTGGTCTCTGAAAACCCACCCCAAGTAGCCGTTTACTAAAGCAGACCGACGCCACCTGCCCTGATGCTGGTTCCTAGCCCATTCACGGAAGGAGCTCATCTCAGGCTCACAGCGGTGGACTTCCCTGGAGCTCACGACCGCATGAGCTTGATGATGTTTTGCTGAGAAGCCCTGTGATGGCTGCAGCCACTTTCCTGGTTGTCCCTCCCTCCTGCCTGGCCTGGGCCCCTAGGGTTTCTGGTCTGCTCCGGATTTCAGCCGTTCTGCTCCTGGCTGCGCCACTGTGCAGTCTGAGCCCGGCCTTGACCACTGCCTATCCTGAGGTGTGGCCATTATTGAGGTTTTAGTCCATTGGCCTGTGACAGGACCACAGACAAGCCCCCAAGTATCTGCCTTGGGAAAGAGGGGACCCCTCCTGCCCACTGTGTCTGCTCGATTTATCTTCACTCCATTCATAGTCCAGTTTTACAGATGAGAACACTGAGACCTGGACCAGTTAGGCTGTGCAGAGAGACAGTGTCAAGCTGAGATTCTAGTTGAAGCCCATTCAGAACAGCAGCGTGATGATGGGTGGGAAGAGAAGGCAGAGAGAAAGACGAATCAGGCTGGGGCCAGGCAGGCCTTTCCTGGGGCTGGGTTAGCCGAGCGCATCCGGGCGCAGCAGCACCCGCCTCACCTAAGACTGGTGTTCTTCCTGCATCTCTGAGTTCGCATGGCTGTCTTCGTAGAAGGACACCAGTCCTACCTGGGATGTCAAGGACTCAAGAAATCTGCCTATCTGTGAATGTGAAAGGAATTAAATCGGCTAATACAACTGTGGCCTAAGGGGAACTGAAATTCAAATGTTTTAGTGAGTAATGGCACCATGACCCTTTTAATTATCTGCCGTGTCCTTTCCTTCTTCCTGCCCCCAACATCCATATCCCTTCCACAATTTCACTCTTACACCTCCTCAGATACACACATCATTTACTTAGTGATAAGACAGGTCGAGACTGTCTTCTAGGCAAAACGCACAGATATTATTTGCAAAGGCTAAAAACGCAGGTGTTCTCAAGCTCGTCTGAATATTTGGAGTAAATCCCTGTTTTGAAATGTAAATGCTTCTGCAGTCTGTTTAGCTTGAGATAAAGCAGTGAACAATGAGTTAATCCTTGTTTTATGCAGTTCATCATCAGAAGACTGTGAAAGAGCCAGCCACCTTTTCAAACATAATGGAGGTCGCTCACAGGTAGATAGCTCCCTGCCCCCACCTCCCCACCCCCAAATCACATGTATGGGATAAATTATGATGGACATAAACAGACCCAGGTTTGTGTGCTTACAGATGCCATATAGAAAGAGGATTGTTTAAAATACTTATTCAATATTAAACACCTCAAGACTTTATACAACTGTTTTGCTATTGTTCAGGCAAAAAGCAGAATTTTTTCTCATTCCAGGGTGAAATTGAACGTATTCATCTCTGAGAAACTTGATTTAATCTTTTGGAGTGGCAGTGGAAAGGAATGTGGAATCTCTTTGATTTTTTTTTTTTCCATAAATAATTGCAAAGAAAAAAATCAAAATGCAATAATCTGCCCAGTAAATCCTATCAACATTCCTCTTTCTTCTCTAATGTCTTTCCAAAAACAAATAAACAAACAAGCAAGCAAACAATTACACCCCCAAATACCAATATTATCTCGGAAGAAAAGGGTGTGCCAGGCTCTGGCGCTGGAAGACTTCATTTTAGGAGACATTCCTGTTCCTGTCGCCATAGCACACGGTTTGTAGCTAAAGCAATTATTAATTACCCAATTATTAATTCTGTCATTTTGCCATGATTCCAGGATAAAACCTTTGGAAAGAGGCGTTTTTATAATTGATTTCTCTCTCATTTTATCTGCTCATGACTTGTTCAGTGTTCGCTTCTGGAGAACCCCCTTTCTCTGCTTTCTCTCCACTGGCTTCTAGTTTCTGTGTTGCTCCATTTGATCCACGCACACCCCAGCTCCGTCGGCGGTGCTTTCTGCACCAATGACTCTCCTGGGCCCTGGACTTTTCCTTTCCCAGTACAGAGACATGTGGTGTCTCTTTCTCTATTTATTATGCTTCTGTGTTCCCAGAGCTCTTCCCCGCACTGCCTGGGTCTCCAGCATTCCTTAACTCAGTGCTGAAACTTCAGCTCAGGAGCTTTCTTCTGTTATATAATCTTCTATGGAAATAGAATAATTAAAGCAAATCTCTTGGGGGAAAAAAATGTACCTGCTACATGGATTTGCAAGGTTGTCACCAAAGGACATTTCTTTGGGTAAAATCCAAACAAAATCATCTTTTTCTCCTATGCTCCTAATGGCCGCCCCCAGCAGCAGCTCACTGCCTTGTTTGTTGAAGACGAGGGCTGGGAAGAAGGAGAAAAGAATTGATTCATGTCTCTAGAATATAGTCTGCAAATACTAATAAGTATTTGTGTAACTTATTACTGAGGAGTTCTGTGGGTCTTTCGGATGCTGCTTAAGAGTTATGTCAATTTGTTTTTTATTTAACATTTAATTCTATTTTTAATCAGGACTGATGCAAGAGAGGCATTATGTATCAGCTTCTGTTGACTGCTTCCTGATGGCATTAAGTATTTCCATCACCAAAATGTACACATCACCAAAGTAGTCACACTAAAATTAAACAAGACTCTAGGATCCCATGTCTCAGACACACACCTGTCATGAATGGATGTCTCAGCAGACCACCGAGTCCTGACACCTTGCTTACAGCTCTTAAAACAAATATCTCTGCAGATATCTGATGGGAATCAAGGTCGCAGCCAGCAGGAGAAAACAAATGCAGACATCAGGATGCATTTTCTTTTTTTTCTTTTCTTTTCTTTTTTTTTTTTTTTTGAGATGGAGTCTCGCACTCTCAGCTGGGTTGCAGTGCAGTGGTGCGATCTCAGTTCACTGCAACCTCTGGCTTCTCAATTCAAGCGATTCTCCTGCCTCAGCCTCCTGAGTAGCTGGGGTTACAGGTCCCTCCCACCATGCCCAGCTACTGTTTTTTTGTATTTTTAGTAGAGATGGTGTTTTACCATGTTAGCCAGGCCGGTCTCAAACTTGAGACCTGGCGATTCGCCCACCTCGGCCTCCCAAAGTGCTGGGATTACAGGTGTGGGCCACCATGCCCAGTCCAGGATGCATTTTCTAAGACAGATGTTGTCTACATGCAAAGCGAGCTCAATCTTTGGGACTAGATGGACTCTATTTCTGGGGAACATTGATGGATTCTCAGGTCACATTGACCACTTTGACTTCTATGGAAATATAATTATATTTGTATTTTTATTATATAAAGCAAATATCTCATTAGGTCATTTCACTGTAAATGGTTAAACATCTGTTTCATCAGATCTCAGGAACTCTGGCTGGCTCACTGCCTATTCAGTAGGGGAATTTCTTAGCAGAAGAGGTCACTGGACAAACTGTGTTCCCTTGGATGTCACCATAGCAAAGATTTTGGTTGGTTTCAAAGGCAAGTCAACAGAAAGTAATATTTATTGGATAATTGGAAAGTGCTGGGCATAATGCTAGGCACTTTTCACAAAGATGGATTTACAGCAAAGGTAACACCCTAAGTCTCAGGGGCTTCCCCCACGACCCTTGAGGGGCACTAGCAATTTTCTACCCAAACTGTTTTATTCATTTCCTTAAATAAGGTGTCCAAAATTAAAATCACTTCAGGTCTTGCAAAAGCTGGATCCACCCTGATTTCTATACCTCACAACAAACTTACAATTTGACAGTGAAGCCTGTCACAGCAAAAATCAAAAAAATAAATTGAGCAACAAGCGAACCATCAAAACATGTTATTTCTTCTAAACCCCATTTGGCACTATTATTTCAGAAAAACATCACTTTCATTAAGTCTCTTCAATTGAACATTGGTTTGTTACTTTATTGTATGTAATATATAGAAGTTTTATAGTTAGGTAAGTGTCATAATCGTAAAGGGCATATAGATGATCTTACATCTGGTACTACATAAACCCATTCTAAGAAAACATATTTACTTTAGCAAGAGGGTTCATGAGAATTTCTCTTGCCAAGGAGAAACTGTCTAAGTACTTAAGTTTGAAATACACTACAGTAGCCTAAAAACCCAGTCAGTGCTCAAGGGACGGAATTCAAACAAGGTAGATGTGGTCAGTTTTATAATGGAGTGATGGACTCACCTCCTGCAATAAAGACCCACCCACTCCTGTCTATAGGCACCCTTCAGTGATCATTACCACCTAGCACCTCCCCGCATTTATTTGCTTGACTGATTGGGTGATTGGCTGGAGCTGATTCCTGGAGTGTAGCTGCCGCATGAGTCACAGCATGAATCCTTGATAAAGCAGGGCTGGGCCAACACCTGTAGGTCTCTATGCTGCAGTGCTTCTCACCTGCCGGCAAAATAAGGCTCAGTTCCTTTGGCCGGAAATCGGCAGCCCTCCAGGATTTCTCGTCTGCCTTCTCTTGCTGTGACTCTAACTGGGCCACTGTTATTCTACAACAGAGGCCTCCTTTTCCACACTGCACCCTGTGCTCTGGTAAAAACAAATTCCTGGGCCATTGTCTCCATGCATCTTACCGTCATGGGTCTCCTGCCTCCATGACATGGCTCTCATCCTACTCTGTCTCAGTCACCTGCTTGTCTTTCCAAGCATCAGCTCTAGCGTCCGCTGCTGGAGGACACCTTTCCTGTCCTTCCTGGTATGCCCTGAATGACACAAATCCCCTTCCAAGGCTGTGCCGACGGGCCTCTCCCCAAGGTCCCCAGTTGATAGACTAAGTATTGCACTAATTTGCAGACAGGACTGGTGATTAATTTTACGTGTCAACTTGACTGGGCTAGAGGCTGCAGGGAAAACATTGTTTCTGGTTGTGTCTGTGACAGTGTTTCCAGAAGAGATGAGCACTTGACTCTGGAGACTGAGTAAAGAAGGAAACAGCAGGCATTCTCAGGCCTTTGGTCTTGGACTGAATCACAATACCAGAATTCCTGATTCTCCATCTTGCCGACAGCATGTCATAAGACTTCGCAGCCTTCATCATCGCAGGAACCTAGTCCCATAATGAATCCTCTGTTGAGATCTATTTCTATTCTACTGGTCCTGCTTTTCCTGGAGAACTCTGACTAACACGAGGGCCATCGCCCTGATTTACTTTACTCCTGTAGTGCACTCCTCAGCATCAAAACTGTTGGTTTTGTTGTTGTTGTTGTATGTTTGTTTGTTTGTTTGTTTTTGAGACAGAATTTCCCTCTTGTTGTGCAGGCTAGAGGGCAACGGTGTGATCTCGGCTTGCCACAACCTCTGCCTGCTTGTTTCAAGCAATTCTCCTGTGTCAGCCCCCCAAGTAGCTGGGATTACAGGCATGTGCCATCATGCTAGGCTAATTTTTTTTATTTTTATTTTTTATTTTTAGTAGAGACAAGGTTTCTTCACGTTTATAGGCTGGTCTCAAACTCCCGACCTCAGGTCGTCCACCTGCCTTGGAGTCCCAAAGTGCGGGGATTACAGGTGTGAGCCACCCCACCCAGACAGTGTTTTCGTTTTATATCATTAGTTAAGTTGTTCCTGGTCTGACTAGAAAATAACAGAACATACTTTAGTATCTTGAAAGTTTTGTTTATGAAACTGATATATGCATTTCTTTAACTTCTGAAGTGTTTCAAAATGTAGATTCATAAAGATGAAAGTCCTCAGAGAGAGGCCTCCAGCATGTAGGAGGACTTCAAAAGTCAGTGAATAAATGAGACTATGAGTTTCCTTGTATTTCACTAGTGCAGGCTGTTAATAGACTCACAGGCAACAGTACAACATTTTTAAATGATGTACTTATTTCTAAATCTATCTGATATCATACTTTTTTTCTATGAGCAAATGCAAATGCAAATAAATGTACTTTTCTCTCTCTAGGGAGAAATAGATTTCTGGACCTTGCTTTTTTTTAAGAGTTCATTTTCATTTCAAACCAAATGTCTTCAAAAGTCAAGTTTTGGCCGGGCGCGGTGGCTCAAGCCTGTAATCCCAGCACTTTGGGAGGCCAAGGCGGGTGGATCACGAGGTCAAGAGATCGAGACCATCCTGGTCAACATGGTGAAACCCCATCTCTACTAAAGATACAAAAAATTATCTGGGCCCGGTGGCGCATGCCTGTAATCCCAGCTACTCGGGAGGCTGAGGCAGGAGAATTGCCTGAACCCAGGAGGTGGAGGTTGTGGTGAGCCGAGATCGCGCCATTGCACTCCAGCCTGGGTAACAAAAGCAAAACTCCGTCTCAAAAAAAAAAAAAAAAGTCAGGTTTTGCTTCATTTTCTTCGTCCTCTTTTTTCTAAGTTAAATGGTTAAGTCTTGACTACAGAGGAACGTGATTCAGTCAGTGCATTGCTGATGACCCAGAATTCCACAAATGTTTCCATATGGGATTCCCATGTTGATAAAACAAAGTGATCAATCTGCAGTATTTTGTAACCAGGGCCAGGAGCAAACACTAAGAAAAGTACATGAGGGAGTTTTTTTTATATAAATCAAGAACTTATTAATTCATTATGCTCCCGATATTCTTTTCTGTTTAACCCTCACCCAGGAGGGAGTATAGAACAGTGATTGCAAGCCAGACCGCTTCTTTTGAATTATAACTTCAATTTTTACTGCTGCTTAGCCTGGCTGTGCCTCATGCTCATCTGTAAAGATCGGGTTAAAATATGCTTCAAACACCATGCTGTTGTACACACACTGAGTGCTCAGAAACCTTAGTCCTGTTGAGACCAGTAGCTGTTATACAAGCACTTTCCTTATTCAACTGTTCTCCAATTTAGAATGCATGAAAATCACCTGGGACGCTTACTGGACGTGCAGAGGCCTGGTCCTCCCAGGGTGAGCCCACTGTTCTGGAACATGGATGGGTAGCAGGTGCCCACAGTGATTCTGCTGGAGAGCCTGCGGTCTGAACACTGAGAAACACAGACCAGTCATACCACTTTCAAACCAACTTTGAAAACTCAAGGCAGACATCATCTTCATTTCCACTTCCTGTTTACTCACTAAGTAAATGCTGTAAACCCAAGCACAGGGTTTCTGCTCCCTGGGAGCCCACGGTGTTGGGACTGTCAGGGTGTGGACAGGGCTTCTGAAGCTTCCCTGGTGGTATAAACATTCCTCCTGTGTCCTCAAGCTCCTACCAGACCTGGATCCTGATCTCATAACCTCAGGATGGTGCTGCATGGACACCTAACACAGTGAAGAGAAGACCACTAGCTCTGTAGTCACCTCTCCTTCTGTCGTTACTCCTCTGTGCAGTAAGAAAGTCAAAAAGGACAGAGAGAGGAGGGAGAGGAGGAAGGAACCATAGAAAGAAGAGAGAAAAGGAAGCGAGCACTCTCAGCCTCCATCCCTCTGTAAACTAAAGATAACAGCTCAGACCTCAAAAGTGTATTATGAGGTTTAAATGGCATGTATAAAGCCTTCAATGGCCCCACTAGGTGCCAGTGCTTTCCTGTGACCCTCTGTCTCCAGAACACCACCCGTCTTTAACTGAGCACTGCTGTTCTTTGACCCCCACTTACAACCTGATAATATACACAGTCATTTATCGCTATTTAAGTGTTGTGCACACTACAGTTTTGTCTTTCCTCTAATCTAGTAGCATCCTGAGATCAAGGACTATGTGTCAACCTGGTTCTGTCTCCCACTACTCAGTCTTAGACTTGTTCATAGCCCCACAGTCCCAACCTGTAACCTCTACTTTCTGTCCCTGCGAATCCTCAGCTGTCCAAAGTGATCAAAGAGGAAGCAATAACCGCAGATTCGTTTCTGACCTAAGAGGCAGGCTTGCTGCAGATGCCAGAGCCTAATCATTGAGGTTCACTGGGAAATAGCTTGCGGTAAACATGGGACAGTTGCCAGGAAAATGTAAAGGACCTTCCAGTAATGGTCAGGGCTTCAGGGTGCCCAGAGCTACAGCCCAGCACGGTCTGCACTTAGTACCTGAGCCTCATCCTGCTTATGGATTGTGTTGACCATGATCCACACTTAACACCACGTCCCATACTGCAAACTAAATCCTCACATTACAGCTGGGAGGGAGGAAATCCTCACATTACAGCTGGGAGGGATGCTCCCAGGTAAGGAACACTGAATGTTTGGGACACTGGAGGCTGATATGGTTTCTCTGTGTCCTCAATCAAATCTCATCTTGAATTGCAGCTCCCATAGTTCCCACATGTCTGAGAGGGACCCAATGGGAGGTAATTGAATCATGGGGATAGGCTTTTCCTGTGCTATTCTTGTGATAGTGAATCAGTCTCATGAAATATGGTGGTTTTTATAAAAGGGAGTTCTTCAGCACACACTCTCTTTGCCTGCTACCACGTAAGATGTGACTTTGCTCCTCCTTCACTCTCCATCATGATTGTGAGGCCCCCCAGCCATGTGGAACTAGGAGTCAATTAAACCTCTTTACTTTATAAATTTCCCAGTCTTGGGTATGTCTTTACTAGCAGTGTGGAAAGTGGACTAATACAGAGGTTTACTGTAAGAGCTCATGTCTTGAAAAGGTAAGAACATGATACACATGGTCATATACATTGAGGACACTTGAATGGTCAATGAAGAATATAGAGCCTAATATTGTGTTTGTATATCTTTGTAGGGCATACCTTAAAATGAATGAAGCACCAGGAGCATGTGCCTTAGAATGAATGACATATACCCTACCTTTGTAGAGCATGCCATTACAGGATATACCTTCAAATAAATTAGGTATATATGTCAGAGGCGTTTGAACCAGAGCAACTCCATCTTGAATAGGGACTGAATGAAACTAAAATGAGGCTGAGACCTAGTGGGCTGCATTCCCAGCAGGTTGGGCATTCTATGTCACAAGATGAGATAGGCTGTCACAAGATACAGATCACAAAGATCTTTCTGATAAAACAGTTTGCAGTAAAGAAACCCACCAAAACCAAGATGGCAATTAAAGTGACCTCTGGTCTTCTACCACTCATTATATGCTAATTATAATGCATTTGCATGCTAAGAGACACTCTCACCAGTGCCATGATAGCTTACAAATGCCATGGCAACATCAGGAAGTTATTCTATATGGTCTAAAAGAAGGAGGAGGAACCCTCAGTTTCAGGAATTGCCCAACCCTCTCCTGCAAAACTCATAAATAATCCACCCCTTATTTGGCATATAGTCAAGTAATAGCCATAAAAATATCCAACCAGCAGCCCTTGGGGCTACTCTGCCCATGGAGTAGCCTTTCTTGTATTCCTTTACTTTCTTAATAAACTTGCTTTTGCTTTACTTTGCAGACTCACCCCAAATTCTTTCTTTTTGTTGTTGTTTTTTTATTTTTTTTATTTCATTTTAGGTTTTGGGGTACATGTGAAGAACATGAAAGATTGCTGCATAGGTACACAAGTGGCAGGTGTGATTTGCTGCCTTACTCCCCTTCACCTATATCTGGCATTTCTCCCCATGCTATCTCTCCCCAACTCCCCACCCCCTGCTGTTCCTCCCCTGTTCCTCCCAACAGACCCCAGTGTGTAGTACTCCCCTCCCTGTGTCCATGTGTTCTCATTGTTCAACATGTACCTATGAGTGAGAACATGTGGTATTTCATTTTCTGTTCTTGTATCAGTTTGCTGAGAATGATGGTCTCCAGGTTCATCCATGTCCCTACAAAGAACAAGAACTCATGGTTTTTGATGGCTGCATAATATTCCATGGTATATATGTGCCACATTTTCCCTGCCCAGTCTATCATCGATGGGCATTTGGGTTGGTTCCAAGTCTTTGCTATTGTAAACAGTGCTGCAATGAACATTCCTGTGCATGTGTCCCTATAGTAGAACTATTTATAGTTCTTTGAATATATACCCAGTAATGGGATTGCTGGGTCAAATGGAATTTCTATTTCTAGGTCCTTGAGGAATCTCCACACTGTCTTCCACAATGGTTGAACTAATTTACACTCCCACCAGCAGTGTAGAAGTGTTCCTATTTCTCCACATCCTCTCCAGCATCTGCTGTCTCCAGATTTTTTAATGATCGCCATTCTAACTGGCGTGAGATGGTATCTCAATGTAGTTTTGATTTGCATTTCTCTAATGACCAGTGATGATGAGCATTTTTTCATGTGTTTGTTGGCCTCATGTATGTCTTCTTTTGTAAAGTGTCTGTTCATATCCTTTGCCCACTTTTGAATGGGCTTGTTTGTTTTTTTCTTGTAAATCTGTTTTAGTTCTTTGTAGATTCTGGATATCAACCCTTTGTCAGATGTGTAAACTGCAAAAATTTTTCCCATTCTCTTGGTTGCCAATTCACTCTAATGACTGTTTCTTTTGCTGTGCAGAAGCTGTGGAGTTTGATTAGGTCCCATTTGTCTATTTTGGCTTTTGTTGCCATGCTTTTGGTGTTTTGGTCATGAAGTCCTTGCCTACTCCTATGTCCTGAATGGTTTTGCCTAGATTTTCTTCTAGGGTTTTTATGGTGTTAGGTCTTATGTTTAAGTCTTTAATCCATCTGGAGTTAATTTTAGTGTAAGGTGTCAGGAAGGGGTCCAGTTTCTGCTTTCTGCATGGCATGATTGTGTATCTAGAAGACCCCATCGTCTCAGCCCAAAATTTCCTGAAACTGATAAGCAAATTCAGCAAAGTCTCAGGATACAAAATCAATGTGAAAAATTACAAGCATTCCTATACACAAATAACAGACTTAAAGAGAGCCAAATCAAGAACGAACTGCCATTCACAATTGCTACAAAGAGAATAAAATACCTAGGAATACAACTAACAAGGAACGTAAAGGACCTCTTCAAGGAGAACTACAAACCACTGCTCAATGAAATAAGAGAGGACACAAACAGATGGAGGAACATTCCATGTTCATGATTAGGAAGAATCAATATCGTGAAAATGGCCATAATGCCCAAAGTAATTTACAGATTCAACGCTGTCCCCATCAAGCTACCAATGACCTTATTCACAGAACTGGAAAAAAAAAACACCTTAAACTTCATATGGAACCAAAAGAGAGCCCACATAGCCAAATCATTTCTAAGCAAAAAGAACACAGCAGGAGGCATCACACTACCGGACTTCAAACTATACTACAAGGCTACAGTAATCAAAACAGCATGGTACTGGTACCAAAACAGAAATATAGATGAATGGAACAGAACAGAGGCCTCGGAGACAACACAACATATCTACAACCATCTGATCTTTGACAAACCTGACAAAAACAAGCAATAGGGAAAGGATTCCCTGTTTAATAAATGGTGTTGGGAAAACTGGCTAGCCAAATTCTTTCTTGAGCGATGTCCCAGAACCCTCTCATGGGGTCTGGATTCAGACTCCTTTCCAATAATGTATATATTAGGAATTACAGCATTTTCTTGAAAAACAAATCCTGCATAAGTGAGAGAAAGGTTTATGAAATATTCTTTGCTAATCTAAGAGCTGTGCATTTAAGGGAAATATGAGGCCATACTTTACAGGTTTTGCTTCACTGGAACCTTCTGGGACTTGCTGGCCACAGGGCTCCAGTGCTAATCTGTCTGCTCCAGGCTCTTTCTGAGCTTCTGCCTCCAGATAGGAAGGTGAGTCGGGAGCTGTACCTCCCTCGTCCTCACTCCCCAGGCTTCTCCGTTTGCATTATCCACCCACAGTATGTAGGATTGCTTAGGATTTTTGTCTACTTCTCTCTCGAACTTCTCTCCCTGCCCATAAGTTAACATCTTGAAGAAAATATCTGTTCTAAAGGAAGGTGCTCTTACAGGGCAGTCCAGAAACTCACTCTTATCCATTAATACCAACCCCCTTTTTATTCCTCCTCCCTCAGAATATTTTATTTACGTTAGCCAAAACAGATTATTGGCAGAGTTTAGAGCACACTACCCAAAATATGGCACCTTGGCATTTGAGAAAACAGCAGAAAAAGGAAGGCCACTCTTCCCTCCACTTCCCATTCTTATGTTGCAGGACGTAAGACCGAGGACAGTCACCCCCTGACCTTGCTCCCTCTTCCTTGAAGACCCTCCTGTGGCAGATGTCCTGCCCTACACACAGACACTGAAAAGAAACAGTAAAAAATCCTTGCTAACCTCCCCATAATAGTTCCATAAGGAAAGCAAGAAAAGTAGCTTTTACCAGTTAGATTTACGAAAAATACAAAATTTAAAGCTTTTCTTATAATTCAGAACTTTTTCTTTTTCTGACTTTACTTTCACCACAAAGTCAGCTTTTATCACTTATTAAGTTTTATCACTTATTAAGTCAGGAGAAAGAGAAAAAGGAGGAAGAGGAGGAGAGAATTAAGGAAATCTTTAATTATAGGTAATCTCAGCCAAAGTGTCAACAAAACTTGTAGGAGATAGATTTTTTAACCATTTGGTTTTCTCTGGGTTTTCACAAGCTAACTTCACCAGGACCTAAGGAGTTTAGGCATTTTTTATGACTGATTTTTGAAAAGCATCAAATGTAAACTTAAATAAATTGGTCACTACAGTTTCTAGCATTACAACTGAGCCGTTGTTTTCCTCTCAGAACTGCATCATGACTGTGGTTTGCCTTCAGAGCTCTCAGTTTATAAAGACACAACTGCCAATGTCTTTAAGAACCTTTTTTTTTTTTTTTTTGGATGACAATGCATTTTTTCGGGTGTGGGCTATAACTTTGAATAAAGCCCCAAGCAGATAAGGAAGCCCACTAAAGCATGATATAGCTTTAAATATTAGATATAAGATATTTTATGTATTACCTATTAAAGATGATATACTTAATATAGAAAAACACACATCAATATATTCATATCCATATTTATATATGTAATGAAGATTAAATAATTTTGTGATATATATTATCAGATCGCTTTGATTCACTGGAAGGAAAAACCACTTCACCTAAAGGAAAACCTCCTTCACAGAGCCTTATGACGACTCCAGATGAAACAGACAGCTTCCACCGACACGCTGAACTCATGCATCTTATCGCTGAGTTTGCATTCGGGGGCTTGTAGACTTTCACATACATTGAATTGCAATTGTAAATCATTCCTTCAGTTTCTTTATGGTTCCACTGAGATTTTCCAGATGTAAATAGGAAGACGAGAAAAGGATTGCCGTAAAGAAATAGAAAATGGCTCCGTCATTTCCACCCTCAATTGTTAATTCATTTTAAAAGTTTATATTTTAATGTCCACTATAAAGTTAATGGATGTTAATTGAGATTCAGTATAAAGACTGTTCTTTTGATTATTTTTTCATTGAGGTGGGCAGATGTGCTCCACACTTGTTATTTGATTTAAGGTGAGGGATCTGAGAAATCCCCCTTTTCTCTCCTTCCGTGGAAGACTTCATTGTAATTCTAATGATAAAAGCGTCCCTGGAAATAAAAGTGCAGGTTTCTTTACCTGGAACCTTATGTTATCAGCCCTAATTCTTAATTCTGAATGGTATTTTAAGCTGTAAATCAAATCTACTTAAGGATTGAAGCAATTTCTGCACCTTTCCCTTCCAAGAGTCTCAGAACAAAACCTAACATTAGTAAATTTTATTATGCCTTTCCATAAAAGTAATGTACATACATTATTGAAAGCTCAAGGAAGAAACATATATATATTATGTATGTACATACTATGTATCACCCAGAAAAATGACTGCTAACATGTTCCTGTATTTCTCTATTGTCATTCATTTTATTTCCTTTCTTTCCAGAAATACAATTTTGCATCCTATTATTGAGAAATAAACCAAAAAGGAGACACTTCAATGTAAGCAGAAGGTTTAAAACCACTATTTGGCTAAGGCGTGAGTGGAAGTGAAACTCACTCGGTGGCCCGTCCAGCCCTTGGCTAATATCCCCTGCCCTCCTTCCTGGGGTTTCTCCACAGGTGTCATGTGCAGCATCTCCACACATGCGCATGTCCATACTTATCTTGCAAAACACTTAATAAAATAAGATCAGGGACAATGATGTCCCCCACTTTGTTTACTCAACACTGGAAGACACTTCGAAACAGCAGAGCGAGTGGACTAGAAATCTGAGGAGGAAGTCGCTTTAGGGTTGGGACTGCTGTTTTCTGCCACCTTTGCTTCCAGAAACAAGGAGCACCCAGCGGGGAGGAGAGCCTTCCATGGGGTGCCCGGGGAGGATGGCCTTCCAGGGGGTGTCCGGGGAGAATGGCCTTCCAGGGGATGCCCGGGGAGGAGGGCCTTCCATGAGGTGCCTGGGGAGGACGGCCTTCCAGGGGGTGCCCAGGGAGGACGGCCTTCCATGAGGTGCTTGGGGAGGAGGGCCTTCCGGGGGTGCCCGGGGAGGAAGGTCTTCCACGAGGTGCCTGGGGAGAAGGGCCTTCCATGGGGTGCCTGAGGAGGAAGGTCTTCCGGGGGTGCCCAGGGAGGATGGCCTTCCATGAGGTGCCTGGGAGGAGGGCCTTCCAGGAGGTGCCCAGAGAAAAGGGCCGTCTAGGGTCCCCGTTCCTCCCTACAGCGGAGCTTTCCAGGGGGCTTCTGCAGTGTGGACGCAGCTCTAGCTGTCCTGTGCACATACCGTTTCTGTGGAAAGCCAGCACTTCAGACGTCCTAGACCGAAAATAAGACCATTGTCACCCCTCCTCGGCCTCTAAAACGCCACTTCATCTGGGGGACAGCACTTTTAGATCCTAGCAGAAGGAGGACAGGGAGACAGTTCGAGAGCAGGAGAGCAGGAGCGAGGGAAAGAGGGAGCCACATGAGCCCTGTGTTGCTCTCTCCTGAAGGCTTGGTGGCCAAAGCAGCTCCAGAGGCCGGCAGGAAGGCGCATGCTCCCTGGGCCTCCCCTCTCCCCTCAACTAAAACACACCCCAGGTGTTTCTTTGCTTGTCCAGGCTTGTGCTGAAAGCCTGAAATCTGAACTCTGAGAGGCCACAGCCCCATCAGCTCATAGGGATCAACATTTGGGCGGGCCTCTCTCAGGCCAGGCATCCACAGCAGAGGCAGAGGGAGCAGCACCTTCAACAGTGAGCAGGAGCACCCAGCGGGGAGGAGGGCCTTCCACAAGGTGCCGGGGAGGAGGGCCTTCCAGGGGGTGTCCAGGAAGGAGGGCCCAGGGAGGAGGGCCTTCCAGGGGTGCCCAGGGAGGAGGGCCTTCCACGAGGTACCGGGGAGGAGGGTCTTCCAGGGGGTGTCCGGGAAGGAGGGCCCAGGGAGGAGGGCCTTCCGGGGGTGCCCAGGGAGGAGGGCCTTCCACGAGGTGCCGAGGAGGAGGGCCTTCCAGGGGTGCCCAGGGAGGAGGGCCTTCCACGAGTTGCGGAGGAGGAGGGCCTTCCAGGGGGTGTCCAGGGAGGAGGGCCTTCCAGGGGGTGTCCGGGGAGGAGGGCCTTCCAAGGGGTCCCCAGAAAGGAGCCCTGGTCCCTGTGCAGTGGCAGAGTCTGGCGAGTCTGCAGGGGAGGTGGAGGAGCCGGTGAGAATCCGGTCTCTGTCTCTGCTGCACCTTCCCTGCTCCGGAGGTTGTGTTCTGACGCGGCTGCTAGAGCCATGTTCATCTCCCAGACTTCACGGACAGCAGCATCTGCTTCATGACACATCATCCGCCTCCCTGCCCTGCTTTTCTCTGAACATAAATGTGCACTTACGTGTGCTGCGGACAAAGAATACAGCTCACGTGTTGTCCATTTTTTTTTTTTTTTTTTTCTGATCTGTAGGATCACCTTCATTAAAATGTCCTTAGGATGCAAGTTATAGAATACCAAAAGGAAACAAACAACTCAGCTCTTTTGCATAAAAGAATAAAAAGCATAAAGAATTTTACACTATTCAGATATCTGTCAATGTGTTGTTACACAGTGTTTCGGTGCTTGAAGCCGATTTACGTGATGTCAGCATTACTATGTGTAGATATAAATCCCCTAGTAATACTAATTTTTTGGTGCAGAAAACATCATAGAAAGTATTGTAATACCCAAAATGCTATAAATTAGTTTAATAAAGATTCAGTTTTAAAGGACACTTGAAAATAACTATGTTACTTTTTTTAATTTTTTTTTCTTATTTTGCTAATTTAATGATAATTTATTTCACTTATCTAGGAAAAATATTTAAAATTATTAAATGTTAATATTTAAAGAAATCAACATTCTCACTTTTCTTATTCTATCTTACATTTAACTTTTCAAAATTTCCCAAAGAGGACTTTCCATTTTAAAGGGAAATGTAATCTCTACATCAAAGTATTCAAGAAAAGCAATTACGTCTGGTACCATTTTATTTAAACCATATCATGAGTTCGTGTATTCAGGCATGTGACACAGTTGTGGACAGATAGATGGCTGGATAGAGAGACACATACATAGATAGGTGATAGATAATGTCAATACATGTATATACAGGCATGTGTGATGCAGAGTGTGCCACAGTGGGCTCCCTAATACCCCAGCCACAGACTGGTACGGGTCCATGCCCCGTTAGGAAATGGACCACACAGTAGGAGGTGAGGGGGGGGTTGGGAGGAGCATGACCACCTGAGCTCCGCCTCCGTCACCTGCGCAGCAGCCTTTGATCCTCACAGGAGTACGAGCCCGATTGTGAACTGTGCATGAGGGAAATCTGGGTTGCGCACTCCTTTTGGGAATTTAACTGATGCCTGATGATGTGAGGTGGGACGGTTCCATCCCAAAACCATGCCCCCTCACTTCCTGTCCAAGGAAAAGTATCTCCCACGAAACTGGTCCCTGGAAGACTGGGGACTGCTGTGTCATAGATTGCACGTGATCAGTAATGGGTATGTGATGTGGCCTGTGTTACCATGTGTGTGATTCCGTGTGTAGGTGTTACATGTGTGTAAAGCAGTGTGTATGGTATCGTGTATGTGATGTACTATGTGTTATATGACATGTGATGCAGTGTGTGTGATGTAATGTTTGTGTGATGCGGCATGTGTCATATGTATGATGAAATGTGTGTGTTTTAGTGTCCACATGATGGAATGTGTATGTGCTATAGAATGTGTGATGCAGTGTGTGTTATCGTGCATGATGTGGTATGTGTGATGTCATGTGTGTAATGCAGTGTGTTTGTACAGTACTATGTGTGATACAGTGTGTATGTAACAGTATATGTTATAGTGTGTGTGATGCAATATGTGATATAGTGTGTGTGAGATGCCGCAGGTGTGTGCTGTACTGTGTCTGATGCAGTGGGTATGTGTTATAGTGTTTGTGATGCAGTAAGTGTGTGTTATAGTGTGTGTGAGATGCAGCGGGTGTGTGCTATAGTGTGTGTGATGCAGTGGGTGTGTGTTATAGTGTGTGTGATGCAGTGTGAGTTATAGTGTGTGTGATGCAGTGTCTGTGACCGAAGAGGAAGAGCAGCCTCTATCCCACACATCTACCCTGTCACAGGCACTCAGATTGAAGGGTACCCTCCGAGATGCCGCCATAGTGGTTCTCTGAGGGTGGAGCCTCACTCACAAGTCAGCCAGCACATTTCTCTCCACCTACACAGTCTCACACCCCAGAGGATCCCTATCCTCCAGCGCTGTGAGATGCGCCATTCCTCCAACACCATGAGATACCCACACCACAGCGGCTTAATAAAGGATTAATACATGTTCTGTTGCAGAAGAAGGTGTTCCTACTCCATCAACCAAGAAGCACTGAATTTATAAAACACGACGTATACCCATCTTTATGTAGGCTGAAAGTATTCCCAGATGGTATTGTTTGACTCCGAAGCCCACGCCCCTCTCAGAAGCACAGATGCTTAGAAACGGAGGTCTCCAGTTGCTGCCGTCATCACACCACATGGATTCTACTTTAATGTCATCTGCGCCAGCCTGACCACACTGAAGGCGCCAGGCTGACAGTGCTTCTGAAAGTCTCATCCACTTGAAGCTGCTTTGATGGGTCACTCTCCAGCTTACAAAAGTTCCATGTCAATTGCTCTCCACAGGATTAAGTCTAAACTTGTCAGCCAGCAACTTAAATCCTTTCAAAATGTTCTAAATGAATAATATGTCAAGTGTCTTGTCTACTGCAACTCAGCCAGGCTGAAATGAAATCCCTTTAAAACACCTCCTCTTCTAATTCCCTCGATTGCTCACCTCTACGCTGTGCCAGCACCCCTCCAGCCCAGCTTCTCCAGCCCAAATCCAGGCAGGTGTTCGCAGGCTTCTCTTGAATCTGGTTTACAGTACCTTCCGCGTGCCTGGATCAGCCATGCACGCTAACGTTCACGTCCACGGCCACCAGCACAACGTGTGTCCTTGCTGTGGCTTCCTCTGGTCCAGTCCTTATTTAGTGTCTACTCTCATAACCAACCACCTTATGTAATCCTCACAATATCCTCAATACCCAGATGAAGATTTCAATGGTAAAACTGAATCTGAAAAATGTTAGTTTGTTCAAAACTATTATGCTGAAGGCCATGTTCCTTTTTCTGAGCGAAGATCTGTGTTAGGGGCTGAGGGTCCCTCCAAAAAGACTGAAATGTGTGACAGCTGTACTCAAGTTGTTTATAATGTAGCTGAGATAATGAGCTAGCTCTGTTACCTGACAGGGAATGATCTCCACACACCAGGGAGGTGGGCTTCCCGGCTAAGCACGAGCCCGATTGTTCCCAACTGCAGGCAGTGCATTTGCTTTGGCTGTGAAAATGGAGAGACGGCAGTCCGACAGCCGGGAACCCTCCTCATTGCTCTACCAGGTAATGCAAAATTATAAAACTGAACTTGCTTTGCCTGATGCATCCATTTCAAGGTCATCAGAGGGATTAAATAACAACAATAAATTTAAAATGAACATGAAAATGATAAAGGTTTATGAATTTAAACGTTTTTTTGAGGCAGAGTCTCGCTCTGTCATCCAGGCTGAAGTGCAGTGGTGTGATCTCGGCTGACTGCAACCTCTGCCTCCTAGGTTCAAGCAATTCTTCTGCTTTGCATCTTGTCTTTCTACCCTTTTCCATGTGCCGCAAGCCTGGACTCTCATTCTCTCTATAACCTGAACAGGAGCCTTCAGCTTCAACTTTCTAAAAGCCCTTAATGGAGTCCTCAGGAGCTCCTTCAATTTCACTGTTTTCCCCCTCAGTATTGTTTGTAACCAAGCCCATAGTCCCCTTTGCTCCCCAGGAGGGAATGCACCTTTCCCAGGCAATGCCAAGCCTTCTCCCACACCTCTCACCACAATGGGTATAATTTAACAATTCATGGATTTCTTTTTTTCTTTCTTTCTTTTCTTTTCTTTTCTTTTTTTTTCTTTTTTTTTTTTTGAGGCAGAGTTTCATTGTTGTTACCCAGGCTGGAGAGCAATTGGGTGATCTCAGCCCAATGTAACCTCCACCTCCCAGGTTCAAGCCATTCTCCTGCCTTAGCCTCCCGAGTAGCTGGGATTACAGGCACCCACCACCACACCTAGCTAAATTTTGTATTTTTAGTACAGACAGCATTTTGTCAATTTGGCCAGGCTGGTCTCGAACTCCTGGCCTCATGTGATCTGCCCACCTCCCTCTCCCAAGGTGCTGGAATTACAGGCATGAGCCATTGTGCCTGGCCCAATCCATGGATTTCTCTCCTATGTTTCCATCCACAACCACTGTCCCTCACTACTTGGGTTTTTCTCTATTGGTCTCACTTTGTTCTAAGTAATAAAAATAAGATAGTTTCCAAATGGCAGTATTATGATCCCAAGTACTATCTCGTATTTCATCATCTTATTTCTAAACCTCTGGACACATTAAGAATTTGGAAGCAGTCCTTCTATTTTCAGACTAGGAATTGATACTGAATAAGTCTCCTCCTGGGATATCCAGAAGAACACAAACACACACAACAGGGGTTAAGAGTGGAGGGGACAAAATTTTAAATTGTTCTTATCATTTTCGACATGATAACATGCAGTTAGTCAGGAATCTTACCATTACCCAGTATGAGGTATAATTTGAGGACTGGAGATCATCAACACATTGACCAAGACAAAGACGAAAGCCTTGTGATGGAGCGAGCATTGAAACTCAGATGTTCTTGTGTTAAGTGTATGTTTTTCTATTCTGTCGCTAGACCAGGAACATGAAGTGGCTGGGGGTGTGTGGCTTTCAGATGGCATTTTAGGTCCTACCTCTATCAGAAAATACATCCAGAAAAGCAGCAGCAGTCAGCTCTTGCAGGCCTTGTAGTGACATTGGCTTTATCTGTGGCTGCTGACATGAGAGGAGCCTGCAGCAGGCCAGGGGCATGAGAGGGAGATCCGTTCAGAGGCAAACAAAATAATCGAGGAGAAATGATACTGCCTTGGACAATGGAGATAGCAGTGAAATTTTAAGAAATTATCTGATGCCAGGTATATTTGAAGGTAGAAGCAGTGGAATTTTCTATGATTGGATATGTGGTGAGAGAAAAAGCAAAAGACAGCAAAGGATAATCCCGAGGTTTTTGTCCTGAATAACTACAGAGATGTTGTTATCATTTACTGAAGATGGACAATAGTAAAAGGATAAAAAAAGGAGTTGTGCATGTGTCATCTTTAAGGTTCCTGTTAGAGCCCACATGGAAAGATCCTGGTAGAAATGGTATATACAAGCCCTGAGGTCGGGAAACAAGTGTGACCTAGACATGAGCGTTTGAGTCATCACAACATGGAAGACATGTAAATCCTTACGGCTCAGTGGGATTTCCTAGAGATAAATACAGAAAGAAGCAAGAGAAAACTCTAAGGCCCATACCCTTTTTAGACAGTGAAATGTAGAGGAAGATCATCAGGAGTCACAGTGGACTGGGGAGAGACGGCTGGTGACCACAAGGAAAACCAGGAGCGTGTGGTGTTCGCAAAGTTGGGGAAGAAAGTGTGTCGGACACCAGGAAGCCGCAGCCTGTGCCGAATGCCGCTGTCGATCAAACAGGATAAAGGTGGGAACGTGGCCAGCAGGGTTAGCAGTAAAGAGGACGTTGGTGACTTCAAGAAAAGCTACTTCCTTAAGAGGTAAGAACAGGAGCCTGATTTCAGTGATGCAAGGTGGAATGGATGAGAGGCGGTGCACACAGACAAAAGCTATATGTGAGGGTTTTGGTGTTAAGTGAAGAAAGGAATGGAGTGGCAGCTGGGAGGGATGTGGCGTCGAGGTTCTTAGAGATCTATCTTTTTTTCTTTTTTAGTTGAGAGAAGTTACAGTATATTTTCACTTGGATGGGCTGATAACAGGAGAGAGTAAAATGGATGATTTTGTAGAAATATAGTAATGCCCATGATTAGAGCAAAAAAGACGGGATCTAATTCTGAAGAAGATTGCCCTCGTCGGGAACATGGGGAGGTCAGTAATAAGAGTAGGAGCTAAGGCAATTACATGGTTTCATTGATGTGTATTATACGGATAGGAAATTCTCCTCTGATTGCTTCTATTTTTCTCAAGGCTGTAGATGGCAAGGCCATTAGCTGAGATTGAGGATAAAGGAGGTGGTACTAGTGGTTTTATGTGAAAGAGAAATAAGCTACTTATCCAGGAAAAGCAAATGTTAAGGAATCAGAAATATGCAAAGGTTGCTAGACAGCACTGACAGCCTAAACCTGATGGTCATAATTATTTTTAATTTTTAAGACAGGGTCTCCTGTCAACCAGGTTGGAGTGCAGTGGCTCCATCACGGCTCACTGCAGCTTCCACCTCCTGTATTCAAGCAATTCTCCTACCTTAACCTGCCGAATAGTTGGGACTACAGGTGTGTGCTACCATGACTAGATATATATATATATATATATATATATATATATATATATATATATATATTTTTTTTTTTTTTTGGTAGACACAAGGTCTTACTATGTTATCCAGGCTGGCCTCAAACTCCTGAGATCAAGCAATCTTTCCACCTCAGTTTCCCAAAATGCTGGGACTACAGGTGCAAGCCACCATGCCCAGCCCATAAATTTAGAAACATGTCAGTATGCTTATGAATTTCTCTACATCCATGTTCAGCTTCCTGGGTATAAAAATAGAACGGGTAGAAAGTTAGACTTCACCAGAGTTTTCATGAGCAAGTCAGATGGCAAGAGAGAAGCAAGAGAGGGCTATGTTGACTATAGACTCTAGTATGGAATCGAGAGAAAGTGAGAACCTGAGGAATGTGAGGGACAGAAAATTCAGTAAGAAGAATTGATGATCTATTGTGTTCATGTTAAATACTGCTTGGATTGCAGGCACTTGAGTGAGTGCGAAGAAGATATAGGAAATTATGGGCATAGAGTAGAATGCTTGAAACTGTGATTATGGAAGGACATAATCAATGGTAATGACAAGATCCAAAATGTGACCTGGAGAGTGGGAGTCTGAAGTGGGAGGGAGGGCAAGATAATTGGAGCAAAGGAGACCAAAGAACTTAGGGTGTTGAAAAGCTCATTTCTGTAGTCAGTGTAATTTCCAAGAACTACAACAAAGTAGTCCTGGAGGGAGGAGCAGGGAGCCAGGAGCCCCAACTAGGAAAAGAGAATCTTCTGAGTATTGTTGGATACTGCAAAAAGCAGAGGTAGTGCTGGTGAGTGTAATCTGACAGCATAAGCATCAGAGTTGGGAGAGGTTAGAGTGGAGAGCAGAATACTCCGGAAAAGGCGACAAAATGCAATGAGTACATTTATCTCACCCCGAGGTCCAGTTGTGCAAAGATATTGTAGAGAAAACAACCGCCTTGAGATGACTGTAGGGTGTGGGGGCAGGTCATTTTAGCCAAAGCAAGAGGGTGAAGGCAACATTCACAGGAGAGTTTGAAGGTGGGGGTATTCTGCTCATGACAGACTTTAGTCTCAGGAGTTACAGGAGGGATAAGGGAAGGATTCGATAGTTCAGGAAGCATGGGGAGGAAGTCATTTTATTTATTTTTCTTTTTTTATTGCATTTTAGGTTTTGGGGTACATGTGAAGAACATGCAAGATTGGTGCATAGGTACACACACGGCAGTGTGATTTGCTGCCTTCCTCCCCTTCACCCACACTTGGCATTTCTCCCCATGCTATCTCTCCCCACCTCCCACCCCCCACTATCCTTCCCCTATTTCCCCCCATAGACCCCAGTGTGTGATGCTTCCCTCCCTGTGTCCATGTGTTCTCATTGTTCAACACCCACCTATGAGTGAGAACATGCAGTGTTTGATTTTCTGTTCTTGTGTCAGTTTGCTGAGAATGATGGTTTCCAGGTTCATCCATGTCCCTACAAAGGACACGAATTCATCATTTTTGATGGCTGCATAATATTCAATGGTGTATATGTGCCCCATTTTCCCTATCCAGTCTATCATCAATGGGCATTTGGGTTGGTTCCAGGTCTTTGCTATTTGTAAACAGTGCTTCAATGAACAGGAAGTCATTTTAAAGATGCACAGAGCTGAACAGCCCATATATCTTGGCCTTGTGTTCATTTTTTACCTTTGGAGGTAACTACAATGGGATTGGTCCTGATGCTGCCTAAGGCTTGCAATCTTTCCTGCTCTGGTGAGGTGGAAGTAGAGAGGAAGGCAGTGTTACCTGAAACAGACCAATCTCTAGGGCCCACTACTCTCTCTTGACATTGGAAGTTCTAAATCACAAAGTTACCAGAGAATGTGGGAAGGGAAAAAAATAGCCATTGATTGCTGAGAATAAAAATATTAAAATCAAAATGAATGCTATTCAGCTAAAAGAGTAAGTATCCCCCAACCAAAGATGAAAAGAAAAAGATATTTAAAAATAAGCAATAATAATAATAATAGATAGTACATCACCCATGAGATAAGAACAAGATGGAGGTGAGCACTAAACATCTCTGCCATTGTAGATCTGTAGAAAATTTAAAGAATTGGCCAGGCTTGGTGGCTCATGCCTGTAATCCCAGCACTTTGGGAGGCCAAAGTGGCTGGATCACCTGAGGTCAGGAATTCGAGACCAGCCTGACTAATGTGGTGAAACTTCATTTCTACTAAAAATACAAAAGATTAGCTGGGCATGGTGGCATGCACCTGTATTAGCAGCTACTTGGGAGGCTGAGGCAGGAAAAACGCTTGAACCCAGGAGGCAGAGGTTGCAGTGAGCCAAGGTCACACCACTGCACTCCAGCCTGGGCAACAAGAGTGAAACTGTATCTCAAAAAGAAAAAAAAAAATACAGGAGGAAAAATAATAATTAAAATCAAGGTTAATATTATCAAAAAATAAAACAAAAATAGAAAAAGTAAATTTAAATGTTTGCAAATTCTTTATTCCTTGTAAAGAATAATAAAACAGATAAATGCCTTTAGTTTGACTAGGAGAAAAAGAGCAAAAGGGGAGAGAGATTAGGAACAGCAAAGGAAGCACTTGTAAGTCCTAGAACAGATGAACGGAATTGTAAGCAAACACAGCACGCAACCCTATGGCAATAAATATGTAACCCTGGAGAAAAGGTATACACTTCTAGGAAAACATAAATTAAAAAAAAAAACTGGATTAAGAAACAGACATTTTGAACAGACCAATTGCCATGGAAAGATTGAGATGATAATAAAAATATGCATTGAAAAGGTCATCATAGAAATGAAACCACGTGTTTGTGAATCATTCGAGAGTTTGAGAAGAGTAGTGATGTGATCCATTACATTGCAAAAGGTGTTGTTGGGGAATACGCTGCAGAGGAGCAAGAGAAAGAGCAGGTAGACCGGTTAAAAGGTGACTTCATTATTGCAGGAGCTGTGGTGTGGGAGTACAGGCAGGAGCTGGGAGGTGGTGAGATGTGATTGAGTTTTGCAGATAGATTGATTGGAGGTGCAGGAATGGAAGAGAGCCCTAGTTAAGGGCTAGAGCAAATGGAAGAACGGCATTATTATCACCTGTGTTTGTTTGCTAGGGCTGCCATGACGAAGTCCTGCCTACTAGGCAGCTTAAATGACGGAATTTATTGCCTTACATTTCCGTAGGTAGAAAGTCCGAGACCAAGATGTCAGCAGTGTTGTCTATTTCTGAGACGTGAGGGGGACTCTGTTCCAGCCTTCTCTAGTTCCCAGTTGTTTTCTGGCAATCTCTGGCATTCCCTGGCTTACAGAAGTTTCCCCTGCATCTCTACCTTCATCTTCTCATGGCATTTCCCTTTGTGCTTGCCTCTGCATCCAAGTTCCTAAGGTCATCAGCCATATTGGATTAGGACCCACCCTATCCCTGTATGACCCTATTTTGACTTAACCAATTATGTCTGAAACAACTCTATACCCAAACTCCACAAGCCACTCTCTGAGGGACTAGAGATGAGCACTTTCATGTATGAATGTTTGGGGAGCACGTAATTCAACTCAGAACACCATTTATAGACCTGAGAAAAATGCTGGAGGAGCAGGTTTGGGCATATGCCTGCTTGAGTTCCAGGTGAAGTTTGAAGGAGAGGTCTAACTAGAAATATGCATTCAGCTGTTCAATATATTTGCGATTAAAGTCATGGTCTGGGAGTATTAATTACAAACGGGTTAATTATAGAAAAGGAAAGCAATCTGAGGATCAAGCTTTAGGGTTCTCCAATATTGAGAAATATTTCTTATTTCTAAATCCATACACTTATTTCTAATCCAACGCTTGCCCTTCAAGACTTTGCTCTTTCCTCTGCCTAGATCCCTCCTTCTCCAGCTTCCTGCATAGGCAGATTTACCCACAATCCCCAGATACCTGCATCACTGGCTGCACCTCTGCCTTCAAGCACTTGCTCCATGGTCCGTGTACGGTGACACACAGAGCAGCTCCTGCCCTCTGTCCTCCCTCAGTCTCTTGCCCTGTGTTCATCTGTGTTTCCCTCCTTGCCTGCCACCCCACAGCCTGGCTGCTCATTTTTTCCTTTCCCACAGGAAGCTCAGCTCCATGAAGCAAGGAAGGTTCCTTGCTTTGCTCACTGCTGCTTTCCAGTGGTTGGTGTGCTAAGCATTCATCATCTCCATCCAGGGCCTAACCTGTGAGCATACCAGTCCCTTCACACTGCCGTCATTTTAAGCTCTCCTTGCTACTATTTCTGGCAGTCTCTGAGGAGAAGTCAAATAGTGAACAGTCTTGAAATCAAGCCTGCTCCGTGATTGCTTCCAGCACACCGGCAGGGCCCCCCAGAGGACTCCTGACACTGGCAATAAAGAGCGGCCGACGTGAGAGTAGCTGTGACTCATGCTTCCAAATGGAAGACGCTTTATGTGCTGCAAAGGCAGCTTTTATGAATATGATCTATTAGAGGTCATTAACCATTCCGGAACATTCTTTATGTTAAAAGTCAGCAGCGTTTTCAAAGCCATCTCTTTAATTATTTTCTCATGTTTGTTTGAGCCCAAATCGTAAAATCTGGACTTTTGCAGTGATCTAGCCATGTTTGTATTTAGTTTACTGTATTTCTGAAAGGAAGGATAGTGAAGATAGGAACACTTTGGATTCTGGAAGTATTAGGATAATTTTTAAAGGTTATTGTATCACAATCCCCCCTTCGCAGAACGTGTTCTGTTGTGATTTTTCACATTAGTTTGATTTTCTTCCCTGTTTTTATCGTCGCTGTTTCAGGTTGATGCATCCAACATTTGATGATGTCCGAGTAGATCATGCCATCCAGATGTCTATCTTGTTTTCCTTTAAAGGTAGTGGGATTGTTTGCACTGAAAATTAATTATGATTTTTGCTACGGTTGTTGTTTTAATGTTGTGCATTAATGAAGACAGGCTTTGACTTAACCGTTCTTGAAAAGGGGAGCAAGACGAGGGGATTTGATGAGGGAGGGGCTGGGATTTCTCTCACTGAGGCTTTGCAAGCTGTCATCACAGTGTGAAGGTGACAGTCTCAATCTCAATCACACTGGGGCCAACTCATTACTGCTCACCCAAAGCAGCTGCTGGTCTCAGATGGGACGGCGAGGGAGGCTGCCAATGCTCCCGAGTGCTAGAGGCCAGCGGGCTCAGCCACCGGACAGCCTCGTGGGAACCTGGCTGCCTCCTGGACATTCCCATCTCACGACTGCTTCTTAGCCCTCATCAGGAAAGGCGAAGCCCCAAGTCTGTTCTTATCTGGCTAGAGCGGCTCTTGAGGATCCCAGCTTCACACCCTTTTTTATTAATTTCCATCTTTTTCCCAAAATAAACGACTCTGGAGCCGAGCTTCAGTTATTTACACATAAGACAGCATCAAGCTGGAATGTCAGGAACGAAAAAGAAAGAGGCCTACAAAGTGGATCAGTATTTATTATCTTTATTTTTATGTCGTCAGCATATCATTAAAGGTCATTCGTAATAGTAGGTAGTTTGTCTTCGTTCACACCTTAAAACAACGGGGCTAGGAGCTGGACCCGCTGCAGGTCTTAAATATTCACTCAACTTATTTCTGTCCGCCAGTGCTGCATATATGACCCTGATTAAATCCAATAAATCTGCACGTATAATAATTAATAAAATATGCCTATTACATCACCAAAATTAGTACTTAATATTAAAATATGCAGGCAACTATCTTGACTTTTGACTTTTGACAAGATAATTACTAATATCCCAGTCTAATTTCACAGAAATATTTCTTTGGACTCCTTTAGATGCCAAATAGTAAATTCTAATTTAAAGTAGACATAAAGCTTTGATTTATAGAACATGAGTCTTAGCATAAAACATAAAATTAGTAAGACAAATTCTGGTACCTATGAGTTCTTAAATCCAAAGTGGCTTCTCTTTTGAAATGAAAGGAACCATCAGTATGGAATAAAAGGAAAGGAACCATCCGTACAGTCAGAGACTTGATAAGACAGATACCCACTGAATGCTCTCCCCTAACGAAGTTAACCAGAGTTATTCTCTATTTTGTATTTATTCCAGGCCAGTTGAGATAATTTCTTTGCTCTGTTCCTGGAGAAGAACCATTAATTATACCACCTTTTACTTGTTGAGGTGTTAATAAAAATCTGTATAATTTGGGCCTAAGCAAAACCAGAATCAACAGCTTATGGTATAAGAGAAAAGAGAAAGTATGTTCAAAATGATACACTGACAATTACACTGTTTTCATAACTTTGTAAGACAGCAAGATTTTCATTTATGAAAACAACCCACAAGATTTATTAAATCTTTACAGATATCCAAGTTTACATAACAGAGAAAAGAGAGGAGTGGAAAGGGAAAAGAGAAGGGAGACATTTTCCTGTTAAAGTTGAATTTATGAATCCAAGAAGAGCCTTGAAATTTCAGTTGATCAATTAATTGGAAGATGATAAGAGTGGGATACTGATTAATTTAACATTCTGCATCATCAGAAAATAAATCAAAACTTTATTGATGTAGACTGGGTGAGGTGGCTCACACCTGTAATCCCAGAACTTCTCAAGGCTGAGGCAGGTGGATGACTTGAGCCCAGGAGTTCCAGGCCAACATGGTGAAGCCCTGTCTCTCCGAAAAATAAAAGAATTAGCCAGATGTGGTAGTGCATGCCTGTAATCCCAGCTACTTGGGAGGCTGTGGCAGTAGAATCACTTCAACCCAGGAGGTGGATGGAGGTTGCAGTGAGCTAAGATGCTCTCCAGCCTGGGTGACAGAGTAAAACGCCATCTCAAAAAACAATGACAACAACAACAACAAAACTTTATTGATGTAAAATTTCTTTTGCTTATGGTCATTGGTGTGCTTTCCATGTTAACAAAAATAGTGCAGATTCTGAATGTCATCAAACATTTCTCCAAACACTGAAGGTTGTGTGGATCTATCGGTTTCTCACTCTTACCCTCAGGAGTCATTGTACAAGACTAGATATTCATGGTAGAAGGTGTACGAGACTAACTGAAATGACCATTGTTGGGTCTAATCACATACACCAAATAATACATGTTTCTCTTTTAAAAAACTAAGACAAAAGTTCAAATAATAAAATAAAAACCATCCAAACATTTTGTCACCTGAGTTAATCAAATATAAGTAACTGGTGCTTATGTGAATACAATCTTTAGTCTTCTTCCCAGTACATGAGAAGTAGAAAGTTTCCTTTTTAAAGTTTCCTTTCTTGTTAAAAAATAAGTGTGCTAATGACTTTGTTAAGATTTATGCTATGTAGCTCTTACACATGCCATGCTTACAGGCACACTGTATATTCTATATCCTTGTACTTTAACCATGAGATCTGTGCTGGACATGCTCACAGGCATGTCCCAGCTCTCTATTGCTTTTACCTGTTTAGAAAAGTTTTAAGTTGTTAGCCAATCAGATTTTAGTTTAGATTGTGAGGTCTGGCTCCAACCAATGGAGATCAGACACAGCAGTAAGGACAACCCCAAATGCGTAAGGGATAAATTTGTCTGTTTTTCCTTTGCTCATTGTACTCTCATGGCTCAATGGCTAGTGAAGGTATGCAGTCAGGGAAGTAAAACTTGCATTGCTGAAAGATCTTTTGTCTCAGTGCTAATTTTTCTTTGCAGCATCAAGCATCTATTTCCAACACAGTACATACTGGCTCATGATCCCAATTTTTTAAGTCCAAATTATGTTTCCATGTTTTCTTGATTCTACAATTGTTTGTTTTTATTTGTGCTTACTGTTGCTTTTAATCATTTGCTATATGATCTCATGTTTTGGATTTTGGTTCTTACCCCATTTCATTTGAGAAAATTACCTGTTTTTATGTATACTAGTGATAAACCAACATTAAGCAAATCAATATTTATTATTTTTATAAAAGCAGATTCTATTAGGATATCCATACATCTCCAACTTCATATCCCAAGTTTGGCAATGAAGTTTTTAAAACTTTTTCCTAGTCTACTATAGGTAAATAATTTTGCAGAGCTATATTTTATGAGAGACTTGATTCCAAAGGGCATGGACAAGATAAAAAGCATTTATAGTCAAAGTTACTTTTGAGAATTCCTAAGAAAACAAACTACTAAATGCCAATAAAGCCTTTCAATAAGATTGACAAGTTCAGCTTTTGGTTTGAAATGTTGAAAAAAGCAGCTGTTTCTGTGGTTCAGTATCAGATGAAGTAAATGCCCTGCTGTTAGGGACCCCAGTGTAACCAAGTGGAAATCTTCAAGCCCTTGAACCACAACGCAGAGAGGGGTTCCCACTCTGGGAACCGCATGGGACCTGATTCCCTCTAAGGGGACTGTGGAAGTACCTTCCATCTCATGGTGGCTGGGACATAGGCTTTGAGTAGGATGGCAGGCTAAATCAATGGCACTGTTTAAGTTCTGCTCCCTCATGTTTTTAGGGGCCCAAGCATATATAGCTACAACTGGCTAATGCACACTTAACGTGACATTCAGCTTACTGCAGTTTTCTTCCATGAGGATAATATTGACAGATTTAGAAAACATACTAATTGTTTACTTGAATTTAATTTCATTTATTTTTAACTTTATTGCCAGGTTTTACACCAAAGCCTTCCTGTTTGTGGGTTATTTATTCCAATTATGTCCTCATGTAACTTCCAGAAAAGAACGGGGGTGAGAACATGAACGACCTGACCCCGCGAATTTGTAAATTTGTTTTTATTTACTTCACATGCAACTAACAACCCAGGTGATATTACCTTTCGCCTTTATTTCCTTTGTGTTTCAGGATATTTTCATCCAATGATTTTTATTTCAGAATTTTTTACATTCTTGAAGATGTGTTGTTTTGATAACATAGTTGTTTCCTGATGTAAATCTTCCAGAACCTCGGTGAGCATATTCTGCTTGTTATGTTTATTTTCCTCATTTTCTACTCCTGAGTGGTTTATTTAACTTTGAAAGGAGGCAATTCATTTTGGCCACCAACTGGCCCCAAAGCAATGTAGGTCAAACGGTGTACTGGCCTTCCTGCCCCCACCTGCCTGGACGTCATGTGTATGCCCCCTTTGCCATTGCCTGGAGCTCTGAGTGACCATGTCTCAGTTGCCTGCTCAGAAATGCAGATGCTTTAGGGGGGCGTAAGGGGTGCCAGGCTCTGGAAGATTTGCCGGTCTCCTCCCTCCTGTCCTGAGTTCTCACCACGCCCCCTGCACTGGGAAGACACAGCCCAGCCTGTCATGGGAGTTTCCCATAGATTTTGCCTATTCCCTCAAGTTAGGCTCACAGGCTGTGGGACAAGTAGAAGTCCTGGGTTTTAAGGGCACTTGGTCTGATGTGACACTGCGAGTCTCTTATGCTTCGGCTACTACTGGTTTTTCAGTTTTGAAGAACAAGGTTTTTGGAAAATGCCCCATTTTTTCCACCATAGATCCTTCAGCTTTCAACATCCCCTCTCCTTGAGTTGGATGTGTTCTTTTTCTTTAATTTAATTTTAATTTTTTTTTTTTTTTTTTTGGAGGAAATGTTTCTCTGTGCCCAGATTGGAGTACAGTGGCATGATCTCAGGTCACTGCAGTCTCTGTCTCCTGGGTTCAAGCAATTCTCCTGCCTCAGACTCCCTAATAGTTGGAATTACTGGTGTGCACCACCATGTCCTGCTAATTTTTGTATTGTTAGTAAAGACAGGGTTTCACCATGTTGGCCAGGCTGGTCTCAAACTCCCGACCTCAGGTGATCCACCCGCTGCAGCCTCCCACAGTTCTGGGATTACAGGCCTGAGCAATTGCATCCCGTGGATATATTTCTCAGAAGGCAGATGGATCCCCTCCACTGTCAGCAAACAGAGCGCTAGCCGCCTTTGGCCTCCGAGTTCCCCCCGGGAGGCTACTGCTGATTTGCTAGGTGCTGTCACCCACAGGAGAGAAAGGAGCTCCACATCGGATCCCCAGGCACATCCCTGGGCCCCTGCATTGCCAGGCTTTGTCCCTGAAAGACACTTTTTCAGAATTTCATTCAATTATTTGTTTATTTTATTACATTGCTCTCTTGAGGCATTGACTTGTGTCTGTATTTCTCCATCTGACAGATTTTGACGAACACTCTTCAGTGTCTGTGTTAGGACACCAACCTTCCCTAGTCTTGCGTTCCTGAGCTTTCTTTGCCATTTTTACATTTTTTTTTTGTAGTTGCTGCTGTTTAGTCACTTTTGGTGAGAGGTGTATTAAAAATTCATACAAAAAATTCCAGTGCTCCTGGAATTCTATCATTTCTTCTTAATAATCTGTTCAATTACCTGAATTTCTAGGGGGTTTATTTGGCCTGAATCCACAGGGTCTATGCAGAAAATGCCCTGAAGACTCTTGGGGGAAAGCCCTCACCTACTTCTCTGCCTTTCCCATGCTCTGTGGGAGTCCCCCCTGACCCAGAATACCCACCTTCACGACTCTCCGAGTTGGAGTAGGAGATCAACACTTCTGTCCCCAGACTGTGGATATGTCAGGTTCTTCTGAGAATTTTGTGCTCAAGTCTGGAGGGTCTGTGAGTTTCTGCAGCTCAGCGACCATCGAGGCAGGTAGTGGATTGGGTGTGAGAACACTGAGAGATCAGTTTCACCTTCTGGTCAACAATCCCAACCTCAACAGATGGAGGTTGTGGGATGCCTTCAGTTCTCCCGAGAAGAAGGGACCAGACACAAAATAATACTCTCTACCCATACTTGTCAAAATTTGTATTTCTGATGAAGTTTTAAAATTCTCTTAAGTAGACTAAAAGTGAGGGTAATTTGGCTGACTGCTCTGGACACCTGTTGACAAGCTCTTTAGCTTTATTACCCATCCACCTCAATGCAAAGTCCTCAGCAGAAATTCCAGGACAACAAGAAAAGTCCGGGTGAATGCCTGAGCACTGGGAACACACTGGCTCTTTCTGATGTTGGAGCTGAATCTTACTGAGTGTCCCTCATGCTGCGTCACTGTTTCTCCAAGTACCAAGTTCTCCCTGTCCAGAGGGACACCCTTGGAACCAAAGCACTGTCACAGTGTGTACTTGTCATCTGATCACGGCACAGTTAAAAGAAGATGGACTTTAAGCCTAAGGGGTTGTGTACAAAGCCCGACAGGATTAGTGTGTCAAAGCTGCTCAGCTGAGCCAAGCCCGGTGTTCACATTTACAGCTTCCATTGCTGAAGGAGTGAGGGACAGCCAGCCACTTCCTCACGCTCCCATCCCCACTTTTGGCTGCAGAGAATGTGGAAGAGGAGGGAGATAAGGAAAGAAAACTCTAGGAACTCCTTTTAGGTCAGGAAGGCTGCAAGGGAGACACTTGGATGGCCAGAGAGGGATGCCCGCCCAGTGCTGGTAACAAAGCATGCTGCTCACAAAGTACTGTCTAGCATGCATTCACTGAAGGACGCTTGAGTATTTTAATTTCATTTTGAATATTCTGTTGCCCACTTAAGATTTCTTATCCTTGTGTCTTGTAAATTCATTTTCCCCCTTATATTCAAATAATCGAGGGCTCTCCACTCACTCCACATTAGAATGCTTTCCAAAACCAGCAACAAGCCGGTGCTATTAAGCTCATTATACTTCACTTGGGTGCTTCTGAAATAAAACTACCTACTAAAACCCACTGTGTGTTCCAAAATATCCCAAGATTAGAATCCCTTATGGATCTAAGCTTGGAACAAAATTATCATTCATGTAATTCAAGAGCCAATTTGGAATCAGAACAGAGCTACCAAAAGATGTTGGAAACTCCAGTATTTCAAGGCTTTAGATCAGAGAAAGCAATCAATTAAGAGGTTTGGAAACTTTCCAGCCCCTGGCCTGAGAGACATCGCTGGGTGAGAAAGGGCCAAGCCCCGCCTGGCCATGGCGCTAAGGTGTGGGACCCTCATAAATTAGCCGGGCTGCACTCCTGCTGTGAAGTCTTCTGGCAGTGAGGTCCTCCCGCTAATGTCTTTTCAACATGGGCCAGATGGAAACCACCTTCTGGGGGAAGCACATCTCCTCAATTCCTTTTCAGCTAGAAATCTGGGTTATCAAGAAGTGTCTTACATATGCTTACCTTTCGAAGGACGTTCTTCTTGCCGGGGAGCAGACGTGGATTTGCATCTGCACGCCTGTGATATCACACTGAAAAATTTACACTTCTTCAGGAGTTCACTTTAATCATATGCACGCTTGGCTTCTTTCCAGGACATGGTTTAATAACTCATGCCAAACAGTGACAGGAAGAAAAGACAGTGACAGCTCTTTTCTTTACATCTGAACATGGGAACAGTCATTTTTAATAAACAGAATTTCATGTGCAGGTCAGTGACCTGTACCCATTTTGCAAAACCATTTATGGTCTCAGAGCAGCGTAAAAAGCTATACAACTTCCATGTCCGTTTTGGTGGATGGCCTTCTGGCATTAGGATAGCGGTGCTTCTATTGTAAACAGTAGAGACACAGGGCTGTTCAGGGATTCCCACCACCCCAGAATCGTGACCTCACAGGCCATGATCAGGGAGACTGCCCTTCAGTGAATGCATGCCAGGTGGTACCTTGTGAGCAGCACATTTCGTTACTAGCGTTGGGTGGGCGTCCCTCTCTGACCATCCGAGTGTCTTCCTTGCAGACTTCCTGACCTGAAAGGAGTTCCCAGAGTTTTCTTTCCTTATCTCCATCCTCCTCCATATGCCCTGCAGCCAAAATGGGGATGGGAGAGCGAGGAAGTGGTGGGCTGCCCCTCACTCCTTCAGCAATGGAAGCTATAAATGTGAGCCAGTGGACACGGGGCGTGGCTCAGCTGAGCAGCTTTGACACACTAAACCTGTCGGGCAGTGCCTCTTGTCCTGTACTTTGTATGAAGGTTTTATACTTTGTATAAAGTTTGTATAAGGGTTTGTGTTATCCCTTAGGTTTATCATCCATCTTTCTTAAACTGCACCAGAATCAGATGAGGATTGTTTCTGATGGTCATTTCTCCTCAATTTCCATTATAATTATGAGGGATCATAACTGGATGTTTCACAATTAAATCTGAGATGTGCTGTTGGAGGCAGGATTATCCAAATCATATTGGGAAAAAAACAGAATGATGATTTGTGTGACAACTCTGTGCTGGACCGCAACCTGGCTTAAGAATGCGCGTGCATGTTCTCTCTCAGGGGCACATCAAAAGGGTCTTAAATGCTTAGTCACACATTCAGGAAATCCTCACCCCTTAGTCAGCTTTAGAAAGGACACTTTGGGGCCCTGTCCCAGAATCCCAGGCTCAGGACCAGCTCTGCTCAAAGCCACTCTGGAGTTTGAGTTGAACATTTTCTAATATCTGATATCAGCTGTGTGGCTCGGTTTCACCAGCTTGAGTTCTCTATCCAACTGCTACCAGCTGGCAGGGGCAGTACTCTGGCCGGCTGGGATCCCAGCATTTCACCCTTGAGTCTGCAACGTCAGATGAGGCTGTGGCTTTCCAAAAACTGCCACCAGGCCCCCCTTCCTCCACCCTGCTCACCGGCCTTAGCCTACGTCCTAAATGGACATTTAATGTCTGATTCTCTTTACCTGAAGCAAGACACGAACACAACAATTTTCCTCTTATGGAAACAGTTTTCAGAAGCATTATCCTGAAGAGCAGCAGTTGTCTTGTGTCTAGATCACCCAGCACAGTGGAGCGTGTCACGTCCACAGGAGGAAGTGCTGCTGGGTTCCTGTGCTGTGTGTGGGTGGCAGATGCACAGCCTGCAGTTAGAGTCCCAGGTCTTTAACCTAATATCTGTTAGTCCTACGATCTATTCAATTAAGTGTCTTTTCAGGTGGTTTCTGATTAAGTGGGGATCTTAATAATTTTAAGGTTGCGGTTTATAATATGTAGCTACTAGCCACATGGGATTATCAAAATTAAAACTTAAACCAAAGTAAACATTTAGGTCCTCAGTAACATCAGCTACAATTCAAGTGGTCAAGAACCACATGCTCAAGAGCTGCACTGCTGTGTACAGGGATAGGACATTTTACCATTTCAGAAAGTTCCATTAGGAAGTACTTATCTAGGCAATAGCAGTAACTCCAAATTGTCCAATGTGACTAACGAAGACGAAAAAGGCCAATAAATACACAGAATAAATTTTAGCAAGAACATTTACAATGTAAAAGATGGATGCAAAAGAGGAGCCCATTTAATTTCAAAATACAGAATGCAGAGGCCCTGGGAAAATGCAGCTAGAGTAGGGAAGGGTTTCCTCAACTCTAAGATGCGTGCACCAGCAATTCAGTAAGATCAGAGAAAAAAGGCAATCGTCTTTTGGGAAGGATTAAAAGAATATGACACAGCCTGTAATCCCAGCGCTTCGGGAGGCCCAAGCAGGCAGATCACTCGAGGTTAAGAGTTTAAGGCCAGCCTGGCCAACATGGCAAAACCCTATCTCTACCAAAAATACAAAAAATTAGCTGGGGTGCTGGCACGCACCTAGAATCCCAGGTACTTGGGAGGCTGAGGCACGAGAATCCCTTGAACCAGGGAGGCGGAGGTTGCAGTGAGCCGAGGTGGCGCCACTGCCACTGCACTCCAGCCTGGGCGACAGAGTGAGACTGTGTCTCAATCGAGTGGGGAATAAAACAAAGGATCTAATATTTATTGCGGGCCTGCTATGCGTCAGTCACTGTGTTCGGTACTGTTGATTTAGTGAAAGTGTGACGTGATCTCTGACCTCAAGCTAGGCACCGGGATAATCACTTTAGGTTTTTAAGTATCATCTTGTTTTATCCTGAGAACAACTTTATGAATAAGATAGGTACTCATGCTCCCATTTTGTGCATAAGGAAACTGAGGATCAGTTGGCCCCTGGTCATATGGCCAGAAGTGAAACTTCAAGAGTGATGCTTTGCCTGTCCTAACACAGAGATGATGTAAGCTTCTGCAGATACCAGCCTGGGCTGCTCATCTTTGGGTTCCCAGCAAGCAGGAAGCAGTTAGTGCCTAATGATGTTGTTCAATGAATGCATAAATAAAACAAAATCCTATGTGTTTAAACCACAAAATAAAGCCGGACATAAATTTCAATATGACTTCCACAAGTCATGAGTGCCATACCCACGAATAAATAAGACATTGTTATCACAGCCTACAAAACTCAGCAACTCAGGCTAACAGTGTCCTGCTGTTCTTATGTTCACCACCCTAGCACATAGTTTAATTAAGACTAAGGGCTAATTTTGCTTTTTGTGGTTGTTGTTGTTTGTGGGTTTTTGATTTGTTTTACGGTGTATTTCTCTTTTTTTCTTTTTTTTTGAGACAGAATCTCCCTCTTTTGCCCAGGCTGGTTGCAGTGGTGCAGTGGTGGGATCTTGGCTCACTACAACCTCCACCTCCTGGGTTCAAGCAATTCTCATGCCTCAGATGGCCTCCCTCTCACCGAGTACTGAATAGCTGGGACTACAAGCGTGAGTCACCACACCCAGTTAATTTTTGCATTTTTTGTAGAGACAGAGTTTCACCATGTTGGCCAAGCTTGTCTAGAACTCCTGACTTCAAGCCTTCCTTCCGCCTCAGTCTCCCTGGAATTACAGGTGCCAGACACCATGACCAGCTGGTTTTTTTTACTTTTTTTTAGACAAGGACTGCTCTGTGTGTCTTCCAGGCTGGAGTGCAGTGGTGCAATCATGGCTTAATACAGTCTCCACCTCCCGGGCTCAAGTGATTCTCCCACCTCAACTTCCCAGGTATCTAGGACTACAGGCACCAAGTCTGGCTAATTTTTTATTTAATTTTTGTAGAGACAGGATCTTACTGTGTTGCTCAGGCTGGTCTCCCATTCCTGGGCTCAAGCAATCCTCCTACCTCAGTCTCTCAGAGTGCTGTGAGCCACACCCAGCCTTTGATGTTAACCTTGAACTAACTCCCCTGACCAGTCCAGCTCCATCTTAGGTCTGTTGGCCTTCCCAGGTCTCATATGTCAAAGATGATACCAATGAGAAGTTTATGCTTTTCAGAACTTTGCTAACTACAACTGTGTAACCTAAGCCATTTCCTACACTTCATGACATGAGGGGAACTCACCCTGGAGCTTCTCCCCTCTTCACATAACTCTGTTCTTCTCTTGAAAATGATGAGGTCTTGAATCCTGCAAAATGTCCTTATTTCCACCTTGTGTATGATGAGTGAAGGGTCTTTTGTGGCCCTTGCTGAGGATGGATTCAGAAGCATATGGCACTTGTCCTACATCATGACACTGTGGAGAGAACACTGGAAGGGTTCCAGATCTTTTGGCTTCCCTGGGCCACATTGGAATAATAATTAATTGCCTTGGGCCACACATAAAATACACTACCACCAATGATAGTTGATGAGCTAAAAAAAAAATCACAAAAAACTCATGTTTTAAGAAAGTTCACAAACTCGTGTTGAGCCTCATTCAAAGCCACCCTGGGCTACAAGCAGTCCACGGTCTGTGGGCTGGACAAGGCTGGCAGAGCCTGGCAAGCTCTGGAACCAGAAGCTTCTCTTTTAAACTGGGACTTAGGTCCGGACGTGGAGCTCACGCCTGTTATCCCGGACTTTGGGAGGCCAAGGCTGGCAGATCGCAAGGTCAAGAGATCAAGACCTTCCTGGTCAACATGGTGAAAATTCCTCTCTACTAAATATACAAAAATTAGCTGTGTATGGTGGCACGTGGCTGTAGTCCCAGCTACTCTGGAGACTGAAGCAGGAGAATCACTTGAACTCAGGAGGCAGAGTTTACAGTGAGCTGAGATTGCTACTGTACCCCAGCCTGGTGACAGAGCAAGACTCTATCTCAAAAAAAAAAAGTTCTCCTCTATGAAACAACCACACTATCTTCCTAAAAGTACTGAGATGAAAGGTTAAGGTAAGCCATGAGAAAGTGAGACATTAGAAACAATTTTACATTAAGAATTAGGTCAATGTATTGATTTACTATTATTTATTTATTTATTAATTTGAGACAGAGTCTCCCTCTGTCACCCAGGCTGGAGTGAAATGGCATGATCACAGCTCACTGCAACCTCCGCCTTCTGGGTTCGACTGATTCTCCTGCTTCAGCCTCCTGAGCAGCACGGATTGCAGGTGTACACCATCACACTCAGCTAATTTTGGGTTTTTAGTAGAGACATGGTTTCACCATGTTGATCAGGCTGGTCTTGAACTCCTGATCTCAGGTGATTCACCTGCCTTGACCTCCCAAAGTGCTGAGATTACAGGAATGAGCCCCTGTGCCTGGCTGGTATACTATTATTTATTATTAGTTAATTACAGGCATGCTTTCATTCCTTCCCTAATACACCGTTAATTCCCAAAATACTGTCTAATTTGTAGTTGGTTTTCACAACATCTTAACACAGTGCCTAAAACTCTATATGTTTTAGGTATGAAATTGATGATATTCTATACATATTTGAATGTTGTGGTAATAGCCAGCATTTATTTCACTTCTTCCTGCTTGCTGTTGGGCCAAGAATGCCAATCATAACCTAATCATCCCACATTTACCCCGAAAACATATTATTTGTTCATAATCTCTGCTGCCCCCCAAAGTCATTTTTAAAATATAAAATTTCTCCATCCAACCCCAATCACAATGGACTGGACTAGAGTGGGCTGACAGGACCCAAGATCTGATGGTGTCTCATGGTCTAATAGGGAAAGAAAAATAGGCAGAGCAGCTCTTTGGAACCTGATGTAAAGAAAAGAACAAAGTGATTGGTTACTGGTTGGGTATTGCAGCTGGAAGGTCACATCAATTCAGGGCTAGAGAGATAATGACTCCCATATGTTTGCCTAAATTATAAGGAAGAATAAACAATGATTGAGGAAGGAAGGATTTTTTGCTGAAAGAGGATAACAGAGTGGATATGCAGAAAGAACCAAGATGCTGTAAAGAGAATGCACGCTGCTCCCTTAAATCAGGTTTCGATTCTAAATCCTGAGAAGGTTCCCACCTTCTCTACCCTAAGAACAAGCGCTGATTTGCTTTTCTGGAGTAGTGACCCTCCTCCAAGCAGGAGAAATTTCAGAGAAAAAGAGAAAAAAAGAAGAGAAGATTTACAAGAAAAAGGAACAATCTACAAAAGACATATGTTGTGCAAAAGCAAAGCAAAGCATCGTTATTTTTCATACCACAAATTCCATCCGTAGCTCTGTGAACACACCGTGTTCCCTCTGAAGTGAAACAAACATCAGCTCCCATTTGAGAGTTACAGGTGGGGAAATGAGATCTTAAATTTCTTGCCCACATTTGCCACATTGGAGAAACCACTAACATTTACCACGTACAAAGAATTTTCATACATATTATCATATTTGATCCTCACAAAGATATCAAGAAATAAATATAATCATCACCATCTAAAAGAAATCTAAATTACATCTCAAAGAGATAAATGAACTTGCTGGATTTTATATCCCTGGGTAAAATGGATATTTAAATGTAGGTCTTCACAAAGAAGTGAACAATAGACACCATGACTTACTTGAGGGTGGAAGTGGGGAGGAGGGAGAGGATAGAAAAAATGACCTGTCAGGTGCCATGCTTATTACCTGGATGACAGCATAATCTGTACACCAAACCTCCACAGCATGTAATTTACCTATATAACAAACCTGCACCTGTATTTCTAAACCTAGACTTCTAAAAGTTGAAAAAAAATCAATGTAAGTTTTCTTATTCTAAATCAGGTGCTCTTTCTGCCAACTCATGCTGATGAGAGGTTTCACAAACATCCTCCTTGAGCCATTCTTCAAATATGAGCCATTCATGTTTTTTAGAAAACCCCACAGTCCCAGACTGTCAGGGGCTAGGGCATTGGAAACATGGAAGGGGTGCCCCAGGTGGCAGGACGTTAGGACAGCTGGCTTCTACCTGGCCTTCTTGTCTGATTCGTGTTGGCTAGGGGCACTCTTAACCACAATGCTTGCACTCTGGGTAGCTGGATGTTCCTTGAAGGTAGAACCTGGAGAGATCTAAGCATCTGTTAACAATCACAGATCCTATCTCCAATATTGTTTGCTGTTCTAGCATTGTGAAATATCATCAATTATTCTAAACAAACCATATGTTCAACTAAAATTGTTAGTCTTTGTTTTATGACCAGAAAAATTCTGACAATTTCATACAAGCACTCTTTTCACACAGTCGCTGCCTCCAAAATGGTATCAGCCTATGTAGAAAGGTAGAACGATGCACATCCACTAGAGAAAAAGGAAAGAAGGTGCCCTTCAGTTCACAGCTTCTCAACGCTACATTCTTGCCAGCAATGGAGAGAAAAAATTCTTTCCGAACTTGAAAAATATGATTGTTTCCCAAATGTTTTTAAAATATGGTTATTCCCTTTGAGAGTCAAAGTTTTATGTTATCCTTATCTATTTCTAATACAAGTTCTAAATATTCCTGGACTGTTTCAGTTTGGAACAAGCTAAAATTGGAGAATATGAGCATGCAGCCAAGATGCTCAAAGTCAGGTAATCACCAAACGAAGAATCCACGGGTTGTCCACAAACAGCATCCTCATCATTTTCAGGAGGGACGTACCCCCACTGTGGGCTGCTTACCACCTGCCTTTTCTTACTGACTTCTTCTTCTTCTTAAAAAAAAAAACAACAACAACAACAAAAAAAAAAACCAAAACAAAAACAAAAACAAAAACAGAGCCTTGTTCTGTTACCTAGTCTGGAATAGAGTGTGCAGTGGTGCGATCTCAGCTCACTGCAACCTCCGCCTCCCAGGTCCAAGCAATTCTCCTGTCTCAGCCTCCCAAGTAGCTGGGACTACAGGTGCCCACCACAACACCAGGCTAATATTTTTCATATTTTTAGTAGAGATGGGGTTTCACCATATTGGTCAGGTTGATCTAAAACTTCTGACCTCAGCTGATCCACCTGCCTCGGCCTCCCACAATGCTGGGATTACAGGTACGAGCCACCATCCCCAGCCCTGGCTTGTCCTTGAACCTGCTCTTCTGTGGCTCTTTGATACCATGAAATTTTGGTTTTATGCTGCTCTTTGGCTGCACCTTCTTAGTCTCCTTTTTTTTTCCCTGCCAAAACATTCTGGATATTCTGGGGTTCCGCCTTCCTTTCCCCTTTTTCTCCACAGCATACTCTTTCTGGTGGTTGTCATTCACTCTGATGACTTCAGTTCCTACCATGACTCACCCACTCAACTCCTTCTAAGACTTTGCCACTTACATCCAGCTCTGTAGCTCGGCCTGTCCACTCTGATGTCTCAAAGGCACTTCAAATTCCCTGTGTTCCAAACACAATGCCAGCTTTCCTCTCCCCAGCCCTGCTCCTCTTCCTGCTCCAATTCCAGGAAGGGATGCAGTGTTCCAGCTACATTCCTTCCTGACCCTTGGGGAAGCCGCTGGACTCCGGACATGCAGAGCAGTGTGGGTGGCACCATCCCTCTGCAGAATGGGGAAGCTGGGCTTGAATCTCCCCTATGCCAAATCCCAGAGATGCACTAGACCCCATCACCACTTTTGTGTTTTCTGTGATGGGAGTAATGGCTTTCAGAAATCCTAAAAACTACTAGTCTATGTGATCTTTCACCTCCTACCATTTTGAAAATATGAATGTGGAAAAAACTGTAATAATGACAACAATAAAGTGAGAAAATGTAAACTCAACACCAATCACCTCTATAAATAAAAGCTTTCTCTCTGTGCTCTGGCTTCTCTTACCTCTGTCTTCACATATTCTGCAAACTAAAGGCGTTGTTCAGCTAACCATATTTTCTTGCTTTCAAAAGGTAGAGGCGGTAGAAACTGATTCAACATCAAGCCTGCTGATTCAGCAAAAGAAAAAAAAAGCCATCAACCACAGCGGACAGCAGTCCCTTTGAAACAGTTTCCTTTAATGAGGTAACCGGCCCCAGAGAGGCATAAGATGGACTGGTAGTGGGGAGGGGACACTATGTAAATGAGGACTCTTTCCCCATGGATGAAAACACCTGATCTGGCAAACTTTCCATCCTCCCTTGACGGTGGCCCATCTAATTTGCATGTAGTCGGAGTGTGAGGACTCTGCTGGTTTTGTCATTTCTGTGCCCTGTGATGTACTGTGGATGGCTCAGAAAACACATTCCATTCCATTTCTTTCAAAGTCCCACCATAATTTGCTTGATTTTTTTCTTGTCTATGCTTAGAAAATAAGGGACCACGTGAGTAGTTTTCAGGAAATGATCGGACCAAATAGGGCATTAAGCAAAATGCATTATTGAAGGTTAGTCTACTGCTTAAGGTATATCCTCTCTCAAATGTGCATTCGCCTATAAAACTAGAGGAGAAGAAAATGCAAGCCATTAAAAGCTGTCCAGATGCATTCTGCCTTTTGAAGCTGGGAGATGTGCAGAGAAAGTTCAGTTCTTAATATTTCAAAACAGCACGACCACCCCAGGGTGATTTCATTGCATGCTTTTCCATTCTGTAGCATGTGCCTCAAATGGGTACTACCTTTGTTTTCTAAATGTATATTTTTCTCCATGACACCTCGCAATTTGAGGCTAGGACCTAATTATTGTAGATTCATTTAGCATGTGTGTTTTTAAATTAGAGTTAACCACAATCCCACTACCGCAAAAAGGCCTTTACATTTACAAGGAGTTTTCCTGAGTTGCTGTTTTCCTTTTGATTCAATGAGACAGTGAGGCCTGTGTTGTTCTAGTAAATTAACCTTTAACAGGACCTCAAATAAAATTTTTTTTCTGTTTTTTTATTTATTTCTCACGTGCTTAAAAATTAACAAATTTTTCTTGATCTGGATTTTTATTATTTTTATACACATTTTTAATTGCACTTTTGGTTCTGGGGTACATGTGCAGATCATGCAGGATTGTTGCATAGGTACATACATGACAATGTGGTTTGCTGTCTCCATTCCCCCATCACCTGTATTTGACATTTCTGCCCATGTTATCCCTCCCCAAACTCCCTAACCCCCAGTGTCCCTTCCTATTTCCCCAACAGAGCCTAGTGTGTGATGTTCCCCTCCCTGTGTCCATGTGTTCTCATCGTTCAACACCTGCCTATGAGTGAGAACATGCGGTGTTTGATTTTCTGTTCTTGTGTCAGTTTGTTGAGAATGATGGTTGATTTTTTTAAAAAAAAAAATATCCCTTGGCTATTTTGTTTTTGTTGTTTTTGGGTTTTTCCCTTAAGGTTTAGTCAAGGGCTGATTAGTGTTTCCCTTCCCCAAACAGGAATCCCTCGGTAAACACACGTGGCATCCTGGTTAATGTGTGCTCACTCACAGACAGTGTGGGAAAGCCTGGTGCGTGAGTGATTAATTGGGGTTCCAAGAAGGGTCTTGGGACGTGATAATTCTTTATGGGAAATCGGATTAGAATTGGGCACTTCTACAATTTTCTGTGAAAATTTCATTTTTCGTTAGATGGCCAAATAATTCCATGTGCAGTCATCCCTAAATTAATCTTGAATTAATTTTTAAATTTCCTGTCTTCTGATATAGAATTTGCCATAAGAGAATTCAGCACAGTCCATCTTTCATTAGACACGGGCAAGGGGTCAGCAGACACCCCTGCCTCACTGAAAATGAGGGCCCCACATCTGGCGCAGGCCGGCGTCTGGAATGGAAATGCACAGCCATGCTCTCTGTTGTCCTGAAGAAAAAGTCGGCTTCAGAATGGCTGCAGGCTGAAACATGAACCAGGGCAACTGAGAGCCGGAATAGGCTGTTTGTGTATGGGGCTGGTTTATTAGCCAATGTGCCAGCCTGGAGCCCACATGAAGTCTACTCTCCGGCTGATCTGTCACACACTTAACAAGCTGTGTGTAATATAGCCCATCTCATGCAGAAGGGGGGATGCATTCCCTCAGGTCCCAGAAAGACCTAATATTTTAGCATGGGGCTTGCTCCGGTTTTGAGGGTCTGCTGCATTACAAGCTGCAGGCTCTTTGAAATCAAAGGAAGAAAGCACACAGACCCATTACATTTTACTCCTGAGCTCTGGGGGGGGAGGACTTGCTGCTCTTTGTACATTTCTCGGTCCACGTCTGGACACAGCCCCATGCGTTTCTTCTTTCATGCTCCACCGAACAACGAACATTCAATAAAAATTCCAGGGCTACCCCAATCGCCGCAGAAGAGGGTGTGAGAGTGAACTTGAGGTGTGCGGTGGGGTCTGGCCCTCAGCACATTTAAACAGAGAGGCTTTCAAAACTCAGCAGAGCACACATCAGAGTGTGTTTAGTTCATCTGGGCTGGTGAGTTCCAGTGATGAAAGCCTGGTGCTAATGGAGGCGAGGTCACCGGTTCAATCCTCATAGGACCCAGTTCATTTACAACAGAAAAAAAAACTACTCAAGAACCAGAGACACATTCTGACCCCAGTCACTGACCACAAGAAGGATGGGGTGAAAACGATGGCTGACCCAGGGCAAAACCATCTGATAAACAATTCAGACTGCACAGCCCCAACCCCCAGCAGGAGAAGCCAGGATTTTATAAAAACCACCTTTACAAAGCCCCGCGGACAAGTTCACAGTGGTCGGTTCCCCAGTATCAGACGCGCTGCTTTAGGTAACCTTTGGGTCCTTTCTGCTTGGGAAATTCCTTCGTCCCCTTTAGTTCACCCCAGAAGGGCTCCAGTGAGTTGCACGGGAGGAGGTTTAGTCTCCCGGGGGGCCGTGGGACGAGGACCTGCCTGCTCTGCCGGTCTGAAGGAGAGACTGTTGAACTTCGCAGACTTCCGGAAAAACAGGCGGTGAGGGAGGTGGAGGGAGGCGAGGAGGGGGCCGCCGTGTTTATTCAAGTGCTCCGGCTGCTGCGGGAGTTTTCTGCTTGTGTTTATATTTTCGGAAGGGGGCTGAATAGCTACCCCCAGACTGGAGCACGACTCCTCTGGCTGCTGGTGTGTTTGTTTCTGAGTCCAGCTTGATTTTTAAAGGTACCCTCCATGGGACAGAACTCTGCTTACAAACTTTAAAACTGGGTGATGCAAAAATTACCCAGCACAGCAGAGGAGTGCAAAGAACCATAGTAAGTTTAAGTGACAGATTCTTTCATCTGTCATTCATACGTACGGATAAGTCAAAGAACGGCAACAGCAGATACTGAGCCTTCACCGTGTGCCCAGCACTTTACATACTCTCTCAGTCCCGCAGAAGACCTAGGAGAACTCTTAGTGCGGCCCTGTTGCTGGTGAGAAAACTGAAGTGCCATATACATAAAGATGAGAGTCAAAACTCCTATTTAAATCCAGGATTCTTGCCTCCGTAAAACGGAGAGTTTCTTGGTTGCTGATTTTTCGCTTCTTTGTTTTGCCTTAAAAGACAGTATAAATATATAGACTTAGCTCTCCATTGTTACTTCTTTATTATAAACGTCGATAAGTACATTGCTGTAAAAACTAGGAGAAAGAGTATACTGATATAAACAATTACTACTCTCTTGTTTTTAAATAAACAAAAGTGATTTTGTTTGTATCCATAAGAGAAAAGGTAAGTTCAATCTGGGCTGGATTCTTAGAAAAGACCCAGAATGGTTTACATAAATGTGTCCTTTGAAATGCATAATGCGTAAGTGCAATAATCAAAGAAAATAGAAAATTAAAATTCCCACATGAAAAGTGATCCAGTCAACTAAAATTACTACAAAGCTAAGGCATCCATCCTTACTTTGAGCAAAGGGATAGTGCCCCCAAAGCCACATATTATTTTATACACCATGGCTCCGTATTCGGGGATTTGGCTCAGCTGGTGGGTGCATGTGAAAATGAAGAACCCAGCCGGCTCCACAGAGAGCAGCCAGGTTAACCCTGGGCTGTGGGCAGAGCTAATAAAAACCAGGCACACAGGCCAAACCCCAGACACACACAAAACCCAGCCTCAATTATTTTAACATTTTCTTTCTTCTATTTATTTTTTGTTTTTGATTTTGTTTTTTCCTTTCTCCTTGTAAGAGTCCTCAGAAATCTTCTTCCAGATCCATTCCAGAGTAAAAGAAGACATTATAAAAATTAAAAAGGACAGTTGAGGTTCAGAGACAAATCTATGTTTGAGGATGTGAACCTAGCCAAAATTGTCATTGCATCTATTGTTCACAATAATCAGAGGAGAAGGAATGGGAAATGCTTGCTTCTAACACCTCTTATCTACCTAAGTAATGTATGTATGTTGTGTCCCTCTTTATCATACGTTGACATGTCTTTTAATATTTCTGAAAGAAACAAAAAACAAAAACAAAGCAAAGGCAAAAAAATTGGCATCAAGCAAAAAAAAAAAAAAAAAAAAAATTAAAAGGGCTATAAAAGGCACGGAGTAGAAAGGGAAAAAAAATGTAACAAAAGCAAGAGGGCAATCTATCGACTTCATGCTTTTCCTTCTAAGTCTACAGAAGTAGGTAAGAGGCAGAGACACCAACAGGGTTTGTGACCCCACACACCTAATATCATTCATGCACAGTTTAGAGAGGTACTGAAAAAAAAGTGTGACTTTGAAATCAGAAACTCCCAAGTTCAAACCAAGCTCCACTGTTTATGAGCTCTGTGCTCTCAGCCAGGTTACATTTCTCTCACCCCTTTCTGTACAAAAAAAAAAAAAAAAAAAAAAAAAGGAACATTCCTTACTTTAAGAATGATTGTGGCAATTAATAGAAGTTTTAAATTTTATGATTCTGGATGGTATTTTACACGTAATATGATGTGAGCTAATATGATATGCAGCCCTCTTGAAAGGGATTAGTGTCTTTATAATAAGGTAGAAGAGAGTTTGCTTCACTCTGGAGTTCGCCATATGATGACACAGCAAGAATGTGGCCTCCTGCCATCCAAGAAGAGAGTCGTCACAAGAACTCAACTGCGGTGGCAGCCTGATCTCACATTTCAGTCTCCAGATCTGTGAGAACATCAACTTCTTCTGTTTAAGTCACTAGTATTCTTCCAGAGCCTTTCAAATGGACTAAGACATAACAGGTACATAATAAATAATAGCTATCATTACGGTTCTTTTTTGGTATTTGGCAATCTGGTAAATAAAAAGCAGAAAGACTCTCATTAGCTTTTTTTTTTTTTTTTTTTTTAAATTTTTATTGCATTATAGGTTTTGGGGTACATGTGCAGAACGTGCAAGATAGTTGCATAGGTACACACATGGCAGTGTGCTTTGCTGCTTTCCTCCCCTTCACCCACACTTGGTATTCATCCCCAGGCCATCCCCCCCAGCCCCCCCTGCTGTCCCTCCCCCATTCCCCGCAACAGTCCCCAGTGTATAGTAGACCGCCTCTCTGTGTCCATGTGTTCTCATTTTTCTCACCCGCCTATGAGTGAGTATATGCAATTTAATTTATCAAGATGAGAAACTGGCTAATGGATACAATGCATGTTATTCAGAAGGTGGATACCACTACACAGTCCTAGGCATGTAATGAAATTGAACATGTTCCCCATACATTTGTACAAATAAAAAGTATATGACAAATCCACCAAGCAGGTGCAGTAATCCATATTTTTAAAATTGTTGTGAGAAGTTTCTGGACATGGTCACTGTCTAGAAAAAAATAACTGATTAGATGAGCCATCATGGCAGGTGAATAGTGGGAAGGGCCTGCACTGAATAGCAGAAAGACGGTACAGATGGAAGGGTACTGGGCCATGAGAAGACGCAAGACCTGGGTTCTGGTCTTACCATTGCTATCCTGTGCAAGTCACTTTACCATCCAAATATCAGCTCCTCCTTTATAAACAAGAGAGCATAATAGATCCTTCCCACTCAGGTCTGATGGATGAAGCTGGGGTTTCCACAAAGCCTCCAAATGTCTACAGTCTTAGGAATGCATGGATCTACTCTTAAGTACTCTCCCACCCAAATCACATTAAAAAAAGGTTCATTTTTTTATTAATTCAATAAATATCTGAATACTACCCTTCTTATGTGCTGAATATTTCTGCCCATCTGCATTCACATGTTGAAGCCCTAACCCCCATGTACTTGGAGGTGATGCCTTTGAGAGATCATTAGGTTTAGATGAGGTCATGAGAGCAGAGCCCCCATAAGGAGTAATATGGTTTGGCTCTGTGTCCCCACTCATATCTCATTTTGAATTGTAATCCCCATGTGTCAACGGAGGGACCTGGTGGAAGGTGCAGGGTCACTTTCCTCCCTGCTGTTCTCATGATAGAGAGGGAATTCTTATGAGATCTGATGGGTTGAAAGTGGCAGTTTCCCCTGTGCTTGCTGTCTCTCCTGCCACTTTCTGAAGAAGGTACTGCTTCTCCTTCACCTTCTGCCATGATGGTAAGTTTTCTGAGGCCTCTCAAGCCATGTGGAACTGTGAGTCAATTAAACCTCTTTTATGTATAACTTCCCCTGTCTCAGGCAGCTCTTTATAGCAGTGTAAAAATAAACTAACAGAAAATTGGTACTGGAGATTTGAGGCACTGCTATAAAGGTATCTAAAAATGTGGAAGAAACTTTGGAACTGGGTAACAGGAAGAGGTTGGAACAGTTTGGAGGGCTCAGAAGAAGGCAGAAAGCTGTGGGAAAGTTTGGAACGTCCTTGAAACTTGTCGAATGGTTTTGACGAAAACGCTGATAGTGATATGGACAATGAAGTCCAGGATGAGGTCGTGTCAGATTGAGATAAGAAAGTAGGGACTGGCAAAAAGGTCACTCTTGCTATGCTTTACAGAGGGACTGGTGGCATTTTGAACATGAACTTGAGAGAGATGACTTAGATTATCTGGTGGAAGAAATTTCTAAGCAGAAGACATTCAAAAGCTGGCTGATACTGAAAGTATTCAATCATATGCATTCACCAAAGGAATATCTGAAGCTGGTTCTTTTATTTAATTGGAAAACAGAGCATAAAAGTTTGGAAAATTTGCACCCTGACTATGCAATAGAAAGGAAAACCGCATTTTCTGGGGAGAAATTCGAGCCAGCTGCAGAAATTTGCTTAAGTAATGAGGAGTCCAATGTGAATCACCAAGACAATGGGGAAAATGTGTTCTGTGCATTTAAGTGCTTTTCATGGCAGCCCCTCCCATCACAGGCCCAGAGGCCTAGGAAAGAAAAAAGGTTTAATTGGCTAAGCCTAGAGCCTTGCTCCTCTGTGTAGCCTCAGGACATGGCTCCCTGCATCCCCGCTGCTTCAGCTTCAGCTGTGGATAAAAGATGCCAATGTATAGCATGGGTCATTGCTTCAGAGGGTGCAAGCCCCAAACTTCGGTGGCTTCCATGTGGTGTTGGGACTGTGGGCACACAGAAAACAAGAGTTGAGCTTTGGGAATCTCCACCTAGATTTCACAGGATGTATGGAAACACCTAGATATCCAGGCAGAAGTCTGCTGCAGGGGTGGAGCGCTAATGGAAAACCTTTACTAGGGCAATGCAGAGAGGAAATGTGGGGTTGGAACTTGCACAGAGTTTCCACTGGGGTACTGCTTAGTGGAGCCATGAGAAGAGGGCCACTGACCTCCAGACTTCAGAATGGTAGATGGAGTGACCGCTTGCACCATGCACCTAGAAAAGTCACAAACACTCAACACCAGCTCATGAAAGCAGCCAGGAGTGCTGTACCCTGAAAAATCACAGGGGCAGAGCTGCCCTAAACCATGGGAGCCCACCCCTTGCCTCAATATTCCTGGATGTGAGACATTAAGACAAAGCCTTAATGTATTTGGAGCTTTAAGATTTAATGAGTGCCCTGCTGGGTTTGGGACTTGCAAGAGGCCTGTGACCCCATTGTTTTGGCCAACTTCTCCCCTTTGCAATGGAAATATTTACTCAATGCCTGTACCCCCATTGTATCTTGGATGTAACTAACTTATTTTTTATTTTATAGGCTCATAGGTGGAAGGAACTTGCCTTGTCTCAGATGAGATTTTGGACTCTGGACTTCTGAGTCAATGCTGGAATGAGTTAAGATTTTGGGGGACTGTGGGGAAGGCATGATTGATTTTGCAATGTGAGAAGAACATGAGATTTTGGAGGGATTAAATAATATGGTTTCGCTCTGGGCTTCCACTGAAATCTCATCTTGAATTGTAATCCCCATGTGTTGAGGGAGGGAGCTGGTGGGAGGTGATTGGATCATGGGGGCTATTTGCCCATGCTGTTCTCACCATAGGGAGGGATATCTTTTGTTTAAAAGTAGCAGTCTCCCCTGTGCTTGCTCTCTCTCCTGTCACCTTGTGAATAAGATACTGCTCCTCCTCCACCTTCTGCCATGATTGTAAGGTTTTTGAATCCTCCAGCCATGCAGAACTGTGAGTCAAGTAAACCTCTTTTATTTATAAATTATCCAGTCTGAGGTAGTTATTTCTAGTAGTTTGAAAATGGACTTATACAATGGGGTTAGTGTCCTTATAAGAAGAGCAAAAGACCCCAGAATTTTCTCTCTCTTCTCCCACAGTGTGAGGACACAGATAATAGACAGCCAGGAACTGGTCCTCATCAGAATAAAATCTGTGAGTGCCTTAATTTTGGACTTCCCAGTTTTCAGAACCATGAGAAAGAAGTGTCTGTTATGTAATCCACCTAGCCTCTGGTATTCTGTCATCACAGTCAGAGCTTACACAGACAACTATGTTCTTGACACTGAACAAGACTCTGTTGTGGGCCTAATGTGGCACAATTGTCTTTATTTGAAGAGTTTATAATATGACAAGAAGACATGAACACACTAACTATAATATTTCATAAAATGGTAAGTTTTACAAAAGGACTAACTTTAAAATATTAATATCAAAACTCTGAGGTAGGAGAGATATTTTTCCTAGTCAAAATAAACCCAAAAGGCATTAAGGAAAAGAGGATATTTGAGCAGGACCTGGAGATATGTACTGATTTCTGACAAACAGAGAGAGATGGAGTGGAGGGCTGGAGACCTAAAGAGTGATAAGGAAAAAGAAGTCATGGCGAAAAATGACTTCCTAGGGGTGACTACTAAACTTATGAAAATTAAAAATATATATTTTTTTGCCAAAAACTCAAAAATTAGCTTTAATTTTGACCACTACTTTGCACTTCTTTAATTTGCAGTGAGGGGCGTTTGATTTTTTAAAGCTATCCTACTTTATATACCAAGGAAAAACATTATTTTTGAAAGAAATAAATGTAACCAATTCTTATGCACCAAGTAAAACTACATTTATTCATGCTTTAATACAATTAATAAGAAACTATACCATAAAGGCTGGATTGATATTGCTCACCAATCTGACAATAGAAATGACTCAAGAGCCCGTGACTAAACTCTGGAGGAGTCACCTCCACTTTGTGCTGTTTACCACGGGTCTGAATATGCAGGAGGCAAATGTGTATCCTGGGACTCATCTTCTGATTTCATCTGGATGATACATTCAAAGCTTGCCAGTAACTAGTTTTAAACAATGATGAGTATTAGAGGACAATAAAAATGTTGACTTCCAATCATGATGTCATTAAATCTCATGGAAATAATTTTCCTTGAACATATATATATATATATATACATATATAAATTATTAATCTATTTTATTTATATATATATATATATATATATATATATATATATATATAGAGAGAGAGAGAGAGAGAGAGAGAGAGAGAGAGAGAAGGTAAATAAATTTGTGTTTGCAAAGTGTATTTCTGAAAACATTTAGGGACTGTGTGGGGAGAAAATATTCCCCAGGTCAAGAATGTTTGAGGTGTTGCACACCCATGGCCACCCTGAGGCTTCATGACATAGTAGCAGGCTAAAGGCTCCGGGGAACCTAGAAAGCTGCTCCTCCTCCTTTTAACAAGTCTATTTGACCATGGCACCTTTATTTGTATCAATACTATGAAGATCACAAAATAAGACGTAGAAAATATTAGAGCAGATAATCTTGAAGGTCACTACATTCCAATTTAAAATAAAGTACCCAGGCCAATTTTCATCAATAAATTCAATAAAGTTTTTCCTGATCATTAGAAAAAATTCTGTGAAATGATGATTTGTGCATTCTATTACTGACTCAGAGTTCCTTAGAAGGTGGCTCAAGATCTGCATATTCAACAAACTTCCCAAGGGATTTTGATGGATTCAAAACCATCTACAAAGCCCTTCTCCCCACAACGAGATAAATTATAAGTTTATAACTTAATATATGCTGCATAAGGGACTTTATCAATTATCCATTCCAATATTTTCTGCTTCATGGAAACGAAGGCCCATGAAATTGAGTTTACTAAAGAGCTGTAGATGGTAGATCCAAGGCAGAAGCCGAGCTGAAACTGACCATATGGGTGATCCTCATCTGCTGATCTTGCCATTACACTACTCCTCCAAAATACACAAAATAAACTAATCATTTTCCTTGCCTTAGCATTGCCAAGGAGCGTGGGCACAGCACAAGTGACAAAGTGGAAAGGTGATGATATAACCTTTTTAACCACGCCCTTTGGGAAGGTGTGTTTAAACTAGAGCATCTTCCTCCAACATGTGGATTTTTTTAAATCTCAGAAAGGGTCAAAGAGAGCCAAAGCACTTGATGAATGAAAACTCTTCCTATTTCAGGATGGGCTGTGTGCTTATATCATCTCACCTTTCATCAAAAGCACCATCTGGTAACCAAAACTTGGCATTTGAGAAAGATCAGAGATGACTAAGAATGAGAATAATCTCATCAGGAGAAGAGCCATTGATCTCCTGTTCCTCTTTTGGAAGTTGGCACCTGCTCAAACTAAAGGAGGGTGTGCACGAGCTATGGCAGTTCCAGAACAGCCTGTTTCATTTTCTGTTGACCCAGTGCATACATACGGCCCTGTTCCTAGTGGACAGGCAACCTTGAGTCTGTCTCCATGTGGTGCCAGTCAATGGCTCCATCGAAAAGTACTCATGTCAGCCAAGTCCTATCAAAGATTCTGCTTATCTAGAGGAGATTTCCACCACAGATCTTACAGATGTCTTATACAACATCTATTTCCATTTCAAATGGATGAAACTGAGGCTGGGAGGGGAGCTAACTGTTCTGAGGGCCTCTAACCAGTCTGTGGTCAATGAGCAAGAGCTCTCTGTCAGTTCACCTCTGAACGGTGTGCCAGGCCCATGCTCAGACCCACACTGAGGTTGTGTAAAAACTAAAAACATTCCCAGAGTTCTCCAACCAAATTTTCTGTTTTAGATGAAGGACAATAACACACGACAAAGTGAAAATCACACTCTTTTTGTGAATGGAGTATTATGTAATTGTAATAGAACTCTTAAGGAAAAGGACAATATAAATGGGGAAACATTTTAAATAAATCACAGTGGGCATGATTCTTCATTGACTGATATATTTTCAACCAAGCAATCACTGAAAACAATGCAGATCTTACCTTCTTTGTGATTCACCAAATTCTAGGCCATGCCATGTAATAGCCGGAAATGACCTAAACCATCTAAAAAAGATCCCACCTCCCAGCAATTAATCCAGAGGCTCCCAAGTGAAAATGGATTGCAAATCGAAAATACTCCCCAAAAGTGGGATGTATTTCTTGCCAGAAGAGCAAGCTGCGGACTCACAAATGACATTTACAGAAGTGCTTATGTGGGGCTTGGGCAATGTACATATGATTTTCATTAGGATTGCTAAAGAGCATTTTCTAAATATTTGAGTGTAAATCACTGCATTTATTATCCATACTTAACATTCAAATGGCCAGAACCAATGGCAGTCTGGAAGATTTCATTTTCTGTAGCAGTATATTAATACAGTCATGCACTGTGGAAGCTGGATAGTCCTGGTACAATTCACAGTGGCTGCATTTGCTGTATAATTGAAAGGATCAAATTACCACCCAAGCCCCGTTCCTAGCACAAGCGGAATCTGTGTTCAGGTTGGCTCTCAGACCACAGTGAGAGGGAGCTGGTCATAAACATTCCAACTGGCTTTCACGTTGCTTGACTTCACCCAGACAACATTCCTACCTCTTGATTTTTCACCTTCTTAGACATAGACCTTTTGAAGCCCATTCTTAATTAGTTTACCTTAAAATATGTCCTCTACAGCAACTCAGACAAAAGAAATATGATACTCGGCTTGTTTAAACAGTATTCAACTCATGTGAAACAAATTATTCACATAAAGCAGGAGATTACAGGCAAAATCTTTACAGTCGGGGGGAAAAGCACAAGTTGACCTTGATTTTTTTCTCTCCATAAATTTAATATAGCTCAAGGAAACACTGATGCATGTGCGCAGGGCTGAGGCCCTGCCCTTTGAAAGTCTCACAGACAGATTTGAAGAAAACCCAATGTCTCTAATCCTATGGCAAAATTTGTGATTGCTCAGACTTTTTCTTATACAAAGACATTTCTTGGATTCTTTGACACTCTGACCAAGAGATCACATTTTCTTATGAATAAATCTGTCATTTTTTTTCTGTTTATTTTATCTTGCCCAGTTGCTTGCATCAATATAAACAACTTTAAACTATAATGTAAATAATAAAGATGTAACTATTTTTATTGTTTATTTGCATTATAGGAATTGAGAGCAAAAGGGATCACTAAACATCACCTATTCCAAATGCATTTGTTTCCAGAACTCCACAAGCAAGGGCAGAGCCTAGGACTCCTGCTCCCTGACTTCATGCCTGAGGATCTTTGCTCCTGAAGTAGCAGAACCTTCAGTGAGTGTTAGGATCTTCTGGGAGGGCTTGGTCAACATGCAAGCTCTGGATCCCGTCACAGAGATTCTCCTTCTGCAGGCTGAGGTCTGTCCAGGAATCAGCATTTTAATAAGCCTAGATTCTAATTTGGATTATCTTAGAAATAAATCAAAGACCAATACACACATTGCTTCTCAATCATGTACAGCTATTTTTTCATAAATGTTTTCTAGTTTTTATTATTAATTTAGAAATATATATATATATATATTCTAAACACTTACATTTAGACATTATTTTTATTGTGGTTAGGTATATGAAAAAAGATAAAAACTGTCATTTTTACCACTTTTAAGTGTACAAATCAATGGCATTAATTCTGATAACCTCTGATGTACTTCCTACCTCTACAAATTTACCCACAGTAGATATTTCATACTAATAGAATCATACAAATTTGTCCTTTTGTGTCTAGATTATTTCATTTAGCATAATGCTTGCAAAATTCATTCACGTAGGAATAGTGAACTTCATTTCTTTCTATGGCTGAATAATTTTTCCATTGTATGGATACATCAAGAGATGTATGATGCATCAGTTAATGGATACATGCATTGTATGGATATATCACAAGAGATGTATGATGCATCAGTTAATGGATACATGTTTTCACTCTTTGGCTCTTAGTGATAGTGCTGCTATGAACATTTGTCCATAAGCATCTGCTTGAGCCCCTGTTTTTAATTCTTTTGTGTACATACCCAGGAACGGAGTTGCTAGGTCATATGAAAGTTTCATGAATAATATTTTGAGAAGCCGCCAACCACCAACCTATTTGCCCCTAAGCATTTATTTTGTGGATCTAATAGAACCTGTACCAGGTTTGACAACAGACCAATACGTACATATGTGATATGACAATGGCACAACAGTGCAATACACATTCATTTCATTTAACATCCAAACTCATTCTATGAAGGTTTGAACTGGCTTCTAAACTGGTATAAAATAAAGTAGATAAACATTAATAACTAGAAAGCATATACTATGATGATATAAATTGTTGTGAAGGATAAAATTCATTTTTGCAGGCCAAAGGAGATGATACAATAAGATTCTGAGTCCTCTGACAACCAATGCAAAAAGGGAAGTAGAAATAATCTCCATCAGTGGTTCTCTAAAAATCTATTCAACTCTTTCATGTAACTGAAAATGACAAATCACATGAGATCCACTTAGAACAACTTTGTTTAAAGTGCAAATAGAGATGTGCTTCTTAGTCCAAATTCAAGGAGCCACAGAAAGGCCTGGATGGCACCCAGAGGGCCTCAAAGCTGGAAATTAGCAAGCTATAAATGTCTCATTCTCCATGGTGAAATCCCCCTTGCATGGTGCTTTTCATCAAGAAAGAAGCTGTTGTTGGCATTTAGGGATGGTATTAACCTCTCAAGCCAACTCTCAAGCTCATTGGAAGTGGTAGAAGTGGTGAGATGGTAGAGATAGTGGAGAGGGTGAAGGTGGTGGAGGAGATAAATGATGGAGAAGTCGGAAAGGGTAGAGGTGATGGAGGTGTTGGAAAGGGTGTAAGTGGTAGAAATGGCAGATGGGGTGGAGAGGCTGAGGGAGCAGGGAACACAAGAGTGGCACTCCTTGATTCGTGCCAAGAACAGGCTACTTGATCACAGCCCTATTTCATCACAGGTGTGCACGGCTAATCCTCAAGTCTTTTTATGTCAACTAATTGCATGTCACTGAAGTCCAAATCAGAGTCCTGCTGTAGGATTACAACATGATGTGGATGAGTGCCACCATGCTTGCTGGCTTGGCCTGATTGGGACCAAAAATTAATACTGATTGCTCGGATGTACCTACCACAAGGATGTCAAGTAAATTTCCATTTGCGTGTTATAGGGCCTGGAGGAATGGAATGACAAAAACATCTGTTTATCTAAATGCAAAACCCTTACTATGTTGGAAAAATACAATTCTGTTCTAACTCACTCTCACAAATGTACTAGAATAAGTATGAAAGCTAAGAAAAGACTTCGAATGTTTAAACAGAGTTTTGATATGAATGTTGTTTGCAGATGTCGCAGTGATCATGATTTGAAATTGTTTTAAAGTGTCGCCAAAATTTGTATACACACACACACACACACACACACACACACACACACACACACACACATATCTGTCTTCTTTTGAAAAATTAGAAGATGTGGCAATGCTGCATTCCCTGTAACAGCACTGCTGGTAAGAGGCGGTGATAGACCTCACCCTGCACTCCTACACACACTCCACCATCTCCACTCTCTCCACCAGCTCCTGGTCTCCCTCACCTTCACTTCCTCCACTTTTTCCATCACCTCCACCACGTACGCCACCTCTTGCATCTTCATCCTCTCCACCCCTTCCACCACCTTCACCACCGATATCATCTCAACCACATCTACCACCTCTACCTGCTGAGTCAGTCACACAGACTCTGGCCAAGTGACAGATGAATGCAGTATGCAGACACAGGCTTGCCACATCTATCACCTCTACCCATGTCCTCCACCTACAGGTTCTTCACCCTTTACAGTCTCTCCACCATCAATATCATCTCTGCCATATCTTCTATCTCCACCACCTCCACCATCTCCACCCTCTTTACCCTCTTCATTTCCATCATCTTTACCTTCTCTACCATCACCACCAACTCCACCACCTCCACCCTCCCCAGCCTCTCCACCATTTATCACCTCTGCCATCTCCAGCACCTCCACTTTCTCTACCATCTCATCATCTCTATCACCTCCACATCTCTGCACTCTCCACCCTCCAACCTCTCCACTATCTCCACTGTCTCCACCACCTCCACTCTCTCCACCCTCATCACCTCCACCTTTCCACCTCTCTATCATCTTACAACCTCCACCAGCTTCACCTTGTTTGGCCTCTTCAACAGCTCCACCTTCTCTATCACCTCCGCTCATTGGCTCTCTGCATCTCCTCATGGAAACGGATTGTGTGGTCTCTGGTCACTATCATTCTACAGAGTGCCACTATTGTTCTTTGTTCAGAGCAAAGTATAACAGAAAAATATTTTGTTCCAAGGAAAGAGCATTTTAAAATTTTTATTTGCTCAATCGTTACTCCATAACAAGTGAAGACTCAAGACATTGGACTCTAGGCTCCTCCTCGAGGGTATCTGATGAAGCTCAGCAGCTGAGGACTCAGGGTGGGGGTGGGGACCACCATCCAGGGACATAGCAGCCATGCCCCAATCTAGTCTAGAGTTCAGCCCAAGGAGTTGGGGAAGATTAGGTGAAATTAGTCAAGGGACAATGAGGAAGACTCAGAAACAACCATTTACGAATATGACAGTATTTGCAGAAGAGCATAGAGAATCCCCCTTCTGCCAGAAAACGCATCTATGGCAGCTTTTCAAGCAGAAACAGAGGGGATGGTTAAGGCAACACAGCCTACAATTTGCATGTAATTAAATCACAACCAAAGAAGTTGTGTGCATACACACACATTCAAATCGGGAAGATGGAAATATGTGGGGCTGAGACTATTAAGACGACAAACTCACTGAGAGCAGGGACAGGGTCTCACATTTTCAAATCTCAGCCCAGGGCATGGCGAGATAACTCTTCACAGGCCTGAGCTGAGTCACAGCTAAATTACAACTATGGAAACTACTGTACAATTAAATAAGAGTTTGAATGTCCTGTAAAGTCAGAGGGAAAGTTGAATAAAAAGAGGAGAGAAAACAAGCTTTATGGGGCACATAACAGCAAGTGTGCAACTCTGAAAGCTGCTCTAAGTTTCCTGTGATACATTGTTACTTGTGGAGGAGGAATTTGAGTCAAGCTCAGTGTGGCTACAAATTCATGTTTGAAACACTGTGTTAAACAGTTCCTATAAGTTTTTTTTTTTTTAAAAAAAAAAAACGAATTACTGCACAATAAAACATTGCCATTTTTTTTTTTTTCAGATCATTACTGAACCCAAAACATGAATTTCTGCCAGGAATTTATAGTGACTACAAAGAAGTTAAGAGTCAAATTAATAGACTGTCAAATAAAAGCATTATAGCATGAGCTGTATGAGGTCAGGAACATTTACTCAGCAGATTAATGCACATCCCTTCATGAACACTGAGAACACATGAGCATGCCAGCCTCATCCTATGTTGGTAAATGTCTAGAGAAACATGGTCATTGAGACATGCACAGGTGTTAGCTACTAAAATATTCTCTCAGATATTTTATGAAAAGGCACTGTCTTGGAAATTCTCTAAATGTGATTAATTATGGACCAATTTTTTAATGTAAATTATTTTAATACACAATCAGATATTTTAAGTCCCCGTCTTTCAAGTAATATATTTGTCCTTTTTCTAAAAACATCACAAATACTCTTTTTGAACCTCTCAGAGACACAGGTTCTTGTAAAAGTGAGTCTAGAGAGAATTCCCAAGAAACAACATTGTCAAATCAAAATTAACTACTGAATCATCAATGTCCTGACCCTTTATGTTGGCCAAATGTTAGGAGGATGAGGGAGGAAGATTTTAGCTGAGCCTGTGAACCCTGCTTTGGTCACACTCTGTCCCCACTAGTCTGTTATATTTTGGTAATTCACAATATTGAAATCCTTCTGGGGAGCTAAAGCCTCTGTTTGTTTGTTTGTTTGAGATGGAGCTTCCCTCTTGCTGCCTAGGTGGGAGTGCAATTGTGTGATCGCAGCTCACTGCAACTTCCACCTCCCATGTTCAAGTAATTCTGCTGCTTCAGTCTCCCAAGTAGCTGAGATTACAGGTGCCTGCTACCACGCCCAGCTAATTTTGTATTTTTAGTAGAGACAGGGTTTCTCCCTGTTGGTCAGTGTGGTCTGGAACTCCTGATCTGAGGTGACCCACCTGTCTTGGCCTCCCACAGTGCTGTGATTACAGGCGGGAGCCACCGTGAGTGGCCTAAAGCACTCGTATAAGGCACTGATGCCTTCTGAGGGGAATAATGCATTCCTATGATAGCCTTGTAATACATGGTAAGGAGTTTCTCAGATTCACTCCTCAAAGAAAGGGAATGTAATACTTAGCTGTCTGTCATGGAGCTGCCTCCCACAGCCTGGGCTGGGAGGATCTCAGTGAGCTCTGGAGAGACATGGGGGACAGAGAGTAGGAAGCAGGGGACACGAGGCCACATGAACGAACATCTGGCCAGACAGGCAGCTGTGGCAGGCTTCTTTCTGCCAGACTCACAGCTTCACACAGCACCTACATTGCCTTTTGTCTCCAGAAAAATGTGAAACACAGAGAGGTCAGTTATTTTCCTGGGCATCTTTGTTCAAGACAGAATTTGGGGTAAGAGCCAGAGAAAGTTGAGGCTAGAATTGCCTTGGGACTGATGCTCTCTTAGATAAGGAGAGAAGCTCCTGACACTGTACTGAGATGCTCAGGTTTATACGTTAAGGTCAATGGCAGTCAGAGCCAGGGGCTCCTGGTCATGTGGAGCAGCTGCTAACCACAGGTGCCCTGCTTCTCAGGCACCTCCCACAGCATCTGGGATCATCCTGTGAGAGATCCTCACTCTTGGAAAGATTTGATTTCTTGACTTTCTCATTGGTTCAAAGAACACCCCTTTCCCGTAGGTAGATTGCTAACATGTAACTGATAGCATTAACCTCAGCTCCAGGGTGCACCGGGGTGCATTCACTCAGGGGAGCCAGGACCCCGTGTTCTGCTGTCCTTGCTGTTCTTTTCATTTTGCATTGGTGGAAAGGCAGGGAATAGGCTTTGTTCATCTCAGAAATTCACTGGAGAAGGAGGCAGAAGCCTAAGCAAGCAGAGGAAGGAGCATGAGGGAGGAGTTCACCCCTTTCAGTGTGGCTGCCCTGATGGGAGAAGGGAAGATGCAGGAATGGGAACTGGGACACAGCATATCTCCCAAAGGGACAAGCAGCACACACGACGTGGCCACGCTGCTCATGACTTTGCTTTCGCTGCTTCTTTTGGCTGAGGATGCTTGCTTTCTGTTGCATACTCATATTGCTTGGCCACATCATTTAGAATCGTTGAAATTGTCTTTTATGCCCACCTGGCTCATTTTTCAGAAGCGACGTCCTTAAAGAACAAAGTAAAACAAAGAAAAGAAAATGGAACAGTTAATTGCTATGTGGAGAAATGCAAATACAATTTATTTTTCCTCTTATCTTGAACCAACAGTGGTTTTTATACTGCTTGGGGTCTACTGTGTGTGATTTTCAGTGTGTGTGTGTGTGTGTGTGTGTGTGTGTACATGTGTGTATGTATATATATATATATACACATATTTTTAAGTGGAGACACCAAAAATATTTTTACATGTTGAAAACATGTTTGGAATTTGCCTCTGTATGGTTATGTACACATTCTTTCAGGCGCACAGTTTGGGTAGAGCAATCTGTTTAATGATGAAAGTGAAATCACTGTCAGAGGTCACCAGTTAAGATGAATTTAACCCAGTGATGTAAGATTTTTCAGACCTCCAAATTTCAACCATAAGTTAATAAAATCAGGCTCTAAAGCAAAACAAAACTTTACTATGAGGTTTTAAGTTTAGAACCTGAAAATGCGCCATGTTTGCAATGAAAAAAAGGAAACTAAACTCTCAAAAAATAAGTTATGTGTAAGGAGTTCATATTCAGGTTAAATGTATCTTTGCTGTCTATAAGAATGTATTTGAGTTCATTAAAAGAGAATGTATTAAATGTAAAGGCTTTGTGATTTCAACAATAAAGAATGTGCACAATTATTAGAAAAGTAGGAGTTTAAAGAACAAAACAACATCTATAAAAATCTAATTGGGTACAATATCTTGATATATTTACTCCAAAAACTCACTTTTCAGTGTAAATAAACTAAATATCCCCCTTGTATTAGTCTATCTTCATGCTGCTGATAAAAACATACCCAAGACTGGACAGTTTACAAAAGAAAAAGTTTTAATTGGACTTATGGTTCCATGTGGCTGAGGAAGCCTCATAATCATGGCAGAAGGCAAGGAGGAGCAAGTCACATCTTACATCTATGGCAGCAGGCAAAGAGAGAGAGAGCTTGTCCTGGAACCCCCATCCCCTTGAAATAACAATCGGATCTCATTAGACTTACTCACTATCATGAAAATAACATGGGAAAGATCTACCCCCATGATTCAGTTACCTCCCACCAGGACCCTCCCACAACATGTGGGAATTCAAGGTTAGATTTTGGATGGAGACACAGACAAACCATATCATTCTGTCCCAGTCCCTCCTAAATCTCATGTCCTCACATTTCAAAACTAATCATGCCTTCCCAACAGTCCCCCAAAGTCTAAGTCGTTTCAGCATTAACTGAAAAATCCACAGTTCAGAGTTTCAGCCCAGAAAAAGCAAGTCCCTTCCATCTATGAACCTGTAAAATCAAAAGCAATTGAGTTACTTCCAGATATGATGGGGGTACAGGCAATGCATAAATACAATCATTCCAGATGAGAGACATCAGACAAAATAAAGGGGCTACAGGCCCCATGCAAGTCAACCCAGCAGGGATGTCAAATCTTAAAGTTCCAAAATGATCTCCTTTGACTCCATGTCTCACATCCAGGTCATGCTGATGTAAGAGGTAGCTTCCCATGGTCTTGGACAGCTCCACCACCATGGCTTTGCAGGGTACAGCTCCCTCCTGGCTGGCATTGAGTGTCTGAGGCTTTTCCAGGCACATGATGCAAGCTATCAGTGAATTTACCATTCTGGTGTCTGGAGGTCAGGGGCCCTGTCACAGCTCCACTAGATGACACCCTAGTAGGAACTCTGTGTGGTGCCTTCAGCCCCACATTTCCCTCCACATTGACCTAGCAGAGGTTCACCATTAGAACTGTGCTCCTACAGCAAACTTCTGCCTGGACATCCACGTGTTCCATACATCCTCTGAAATGTAAGCAGAGGCTTCCAAACCCCCACTGGCAGGCTCAGCACCATGTGGAAGCTGCCAAGGCTTGAGGTCTGCATCTTCTGAAGCCATGGCCTGAGATCTTCACTGCCCCCTTCCAGCCACAGCTGGAGTGGCTAGAATACAAGGCACCAAGTCCTTAGGCTGCACACATGGACCCTGGGCCTGGCCCACATAACCACTTTTTCCTCCTAGGCTTCTGAACCTGTGATGAAAGGGGCTGCTGTGAAGACCTCTGATATGCCTTGGAAACATTTTCCACATTATCTTGGGGATTAACATTTGGCTCCTTGTTACTTATGCAAATGTCTGCAACTGACTTGGATGTCTCCTCAGAAAATGGTATTTTCTTTTCTAACATGATGTCAGGCTAGACATTTTCCAAACTTTTGTGCTGTGCTTCCCTTATAAAACTGAACACCTTTTACAGCACGCAAGCAATACCTTGAATGCTTTGCTGTTTAGAAACTTTTTCTAACAGATATGCTAAATCATCTCTCTTAATTTTAAAGATGCATAAATCTCTAGGGCAGGGGCAAAATGTCACCAGTCTCTCTGCTAAAACATAAAAAGGGTCACCTTTTGTTCCAGTTTCCAACAAGTTCCTCGTCTCCATCTGAGACCACCTCAACGTGGATTTCATTATCAATATCATCATCACCATTTTGGTCAACGCCATTGAACAAGTCTCCAGGGAGTCCCAAACTTCTCCAGATTTTCCTGTCTTCTTCTGAGCCCTGCAAACTGCTCCAACGTCTGCCTGTTACCCAGTTCCAAAGTCTGTTCCACATTTTCAAGTATCTTTTCAGCAGCACCCCATTCTACTGGTACCAATTTACTGTATTAGTCCATTTTCACACCGCTGATAAAGACACACCCAAGACTGGGCAATTCACAAAAGAAAGAGGTTTAATTTACTTACAATTCCACATGGCTGGGGAAGCCTCACAATCATGGTGGGAGGCAAGGAAGAGCAAGTCATTTCTTCCATGAATTGCACCAAGCAAAAAGAGATTTTGCAAGGGAACTCCCCCTTAAAATAACTATGAGATCTTGTGAGACTTTCTAACTAACATGAGAACAGCATGAGAGAGACCTGACCCCAAGATTCAACTGCCTCCCAACCTGTCCCTCCCACAACATGTGAGAATTCAAGATGAGATTTGGGTGGGGACACAGCCAAACTTATCACCTCTTTAGAGAAGTTTGACACTGAAGCAGCAAATGACTTTGCCATTTAATTTCATTTAACTGTACAAAAGACTGAATTCATGAAATCCAACAAGTTGACCTTCAGACTTTATTTAAACATGTTGATAAAGGGATTAAAAATTCATTTAGAGGACAAGAGAAATCTATTTTCCCTATGTATTAAATAAATGAGGGTTGTAAGTGCCTGTCAAATTAGTTTCTAAGTACCTGCTGACTTTCCGCAAACACACTACAAATCTTTCTTTCATTAGAGGCTTTTCACCTAAAAGAAATGCCTGCCTGCAAAACGTAGCAGAACGTTTTGTTGTTGTTGTTGCTGCTGCTGCTTTAGCTGTTGTTGTTTTGAGATGGAATTTCACTCTTGCTGCCAAGGCTGGAGTGCAAAGGTGCAATCTCAGCTCACTGCAACCTCTGCCTCCCGGGTTCAAGCAATTCTCCTGCCTCAGCCTCCAGAGTAGCTGGGATTACAGGCATGCACCGCCAAAATGTAGCAGAATGTTTACAGGTCTACTTTCCCTGTCATAAAATTCACACTTTTCAGTCAGTAATAACAAAAAAAAAAAAAAAAAAGAAAAAGAAAAAGAAAGAAAAGAAGACTATGTAAGTTAACAGATTTTAGCTTAACTTTGAACTGTCTCAAATTTCAATATAAATTGCCTTAATTACTCAGAAGCAGGATTAAGTCTGCACAAAAGAGAACCAGACAAACACACTGATAAGACCCTGTCTCAAAAACACTTTTGATGGTACATCTAATTGAAATTTGAAAGGTGAAATCAAAACACCTTACGTATGAGTTGCTCTCAAATAACAACTCCATTTATCTCTGGATTTTTCTAGTAATGACATAGCTTCAGTTCCAATATTGGCTATGACTTACCATTGGCAAAGTTCTATAAATCTATTCTTGTAGCTTAATTTTGAAAGCCAGTTTTGTATAGCTGAGACAACATTAATATTCAGAGACTGAAACTCCTTGGTGAATGTATTAAACTCTACATAGAAATTCCAGTCACTGCATCATGTATGTTACTACTGAGCTGATTTTTTTTAATTGCATTTTAGGTTTTAGGGTACATGTGAAGAACATGCAAGATTGTTGCATAGGTACACACATGGCAGTGTGATTTGCTTCCTTTCTCCCCATCACCTATCTCTGGCCTTTCTCCCCATGCTATCCCTCCACAACTCCCCACCCCCTACTGTCCATCCCTTCTTTTCCCCCAACAGACCCCAGTGTGTAGTGCTGTCCTCCCTGTGTCCATGTGTTCTCATTGTTCAACACCCGCCTATGAGTGAGAACATGCGGTATTTGATTTCCTGCTCTTGTGTCAGTTTGCTGAGAATGATGGTTTCCAGGTTCATCCATGTCCCTGCAAAGGACACGAACCCCATCGTTTTTGATTGCTGCATAATATTCCATGGTGTATGTGTGCCACATCTTCCCTGTTCAGTCTATCATCAATGGGCATTTGGGTTGGTTCCAGGTCTTTGCTATTGTAAACAGTGCTGCAATAAACATTTGTGTGCATGTGTCTTTATAGTAGAATGATTTATAATCCTTTGGATATATACCCAGTAATGGGATTGCTGAGTCAAATGGAATTTCTATTTCTAGGTCCTTGAGGAATCGCCACACTGTCTTCCACAATGGTTGACCGAATTTACACTCCCACCAGCAGTGTAAAAGTGTTCCTATTTCTCCACATCCTTTCCAGCATCTGCTGTCTCCAGATTTTTAATGATCACCATTCTAACTGGTGTGAGATGGTATCTCAATGTAGTTTTGATTTTCATTTCTCTGATGACCAGTGATGATGAGCATTTTTTCATGTTTGTTGGCCTCATGTATGTCTTCTTTTGTAGTGTCTGTTCATATCCTTTGCCTACTTTTGAATGAGCTTGTTTTTTTTTTTTTTCTTGTAAATCTGTTTTAGCTCTTTTAAGAGAGGACACAAACAGATGGGGAAACATTCCATGTTCATGGTCAGAAAGAATCAATATTGTGAAAATGGCCATAATTCCCAAAGTAATTTACAGATTTAATGCTATCCCCATCAAGCTACCAATGACCTTCTTCACAGAACTGGAAAAAACCACCTTAAACTTCATATGGAACCAAAAGAGAGCCCACATAGCCAAGTCAATTATAAGAAAAAGAACACAGTTGGAGGCATCACACTACGGGACTGCAAACTGTACTACAAGGCTGCAGTAATCAAAACAGCAAGGTACTGGTACCAAAACAGAGATATAGACCAATGGAACAGAACAGAGGCCTTGGAGGCAACACAGCATATATACAACCATCTGATCTTTGACAAACCTGACAAAAACAAACAATGGGGAAAGGATTTCCTGTTTAATAAATGGTGTTGGGAAAAGTGGCTAGCCATGTGCAGAAAGCAGAAACTGGACCCCTTCCTGACATCTTACACTAAACTAACTCCAGATGGATTAAAGACTTAAACATAAGACCTAACAGCCTAAAAACCCTAGAAGAAAATCTAGGCAAAACCATTGAGGACATAAGCGTAGGCAAGAACTTCATGACCAAAACACTGAAAGCATTGGCAACAAAAGCCAAAATAGACAAATGGGACCTAGTCAAACTCCACAGCTTCTGCACGACAAAAGAAACAATCATTAGAGTGAATCGGCAACCAACAGAATGGGAAAAAATTTTTGCAGTTTACCCATCTGACAAAGGGCTGAACTGATTGTTTTAACACATATGAAAGTCTACATAGAAATTCCAATCACTGTATCACCCATGTTACTGTTGGACTGATTGTTTTAACACATATGATTATACACACCCTATTGATTGAGCATGACTTTTTCTCATTATGATGGTTACATCGTGAAAAAAAGAATTCCCTGGAATAATGAAATCTTAGCTGTCTTTTTTACTTCGGTGTTGTTTCCACAAATTTGGCATTAGGAAACTGACAGCCCATCTGACATCTTCAAACAAATGACAAAGGCAGAAACCTCTCGCTTCTCCAGGGGTCATGGATGAGCAGCTTCCTCTCGTGTGATGGACGGTCACAAGGAGGAAGGTGTTTCCAGGAGCAGACTCACAAACACATCTGCATAACTCCAGGGCTTCCAGCACAGCACTCAGCCCTGAACAACACTGGCACTCTCGGTGCTGCTCCAGTGTGATGGTAGCCCCATCGGTATCTGTGCCAAGGAGGTGACTGTGCTTCTGCACGTGTTTTGTTTAGTGAGAGCTGCTGCTGGCTGCGGAGGTGCTGCTGTTGGATGGCTCCCCACTGGTGCTCCACAGAGCTGGGAGTGCCTAAAGCCAGCCAAGGAGGACAGAGCCTGTGGACCTGCTCCATGAATCATGACCCACAGCTGGCCAGCAGAATAAATAGAGAGTAAATAAATAAATGAAGGGCAGAAGGTGGGAGAAAAGCTGGTGAGCATGCCACATGGGGAAATGGAGGGGCAGCAACATCCACAACCCACCAGAAGCCTCAGAGTGCTGGGACAAAGTCCCAGCTCGACTTCATTTTCCAGTCACCACTGCTCCCAAAGGGTCCATCAGAAGTCAGCTATCTCTATTTATTGTATGTATACATATGTGGACCAATACATGTAACCAATAGAGAATATTTGTTTTTTGTTGTTGTTGTTGTTGTTTTGTTTTTTTTTTTTGAGATGGAGTCTTGCTCTGTCCCCTAGGCTGGAATGCAGTGGCATGATCTCAGTTCACTGCGACCTCTGCCTGCCAGGTTCAAGAGCTTCTCCTGCCTCAGCCTCCTGAGTAGATGGGATTACAGTTGTGAGCCACCACTCCCGGCTGATTTGTATTTTTAGTAGAGATAGAGTTTCACCATATTGGCCAGGCTGATCTCAAACTCCTGACCTCAAATGATTTGCCTGTCTCTGCCTCCCAAAAGGCTGGGATTACAGGCATGAGCCACCACACCCAACCTGCCATATATTTGTATATGCTAAATATATATATCCTTGTTTCAGGGAAGCACATGATTTAGTGCTGGCATTCACTATTTGTGATCTGCAGTGGACTTGAGTACACTATTTATATTAGTAACAGGAAGACTCAACGGTCTGGTAAATTTTGGTGCCCGGAAAATTAAGGAGATACGGTGTAACTACATGGAAATTTCATTACCAAGTGCAATTTCTTTATTGCCCTTGGACACATGAAATTTAATCTTAATTATTTGTGACACTTTATAACATGTATCTCTTTGCAAAAATGATGGTACTTAAGAAATGTAAGACCTCTCTGTGTCATTCATCATAAAATGCTTTATCAACAAACAGAGGTAATTATGATGGTTTCCCTAATGTAACCCCACAAATTTAAACACAGGTTTTGAGGCAGCACCACCGCGGTGCTTGGAACAATCACCTTGTTACAACGTTAGCCATCCCCAAGTATTGCTCACACTAGGAGATTTCAAGTTGAAGTAATCATCTCACCATCAAAAGCAACTGTATCCACGAAAGCGATTGCACGGGTCTCCATCCAGTGGGGGAGTTCACCTGACTCCCAGAGTTGATGGCACAAGACAAATCTGCAGAGCGCTTCTCTTTCACAGAGTTTGTTCCAGATTCTAGAGCGTGTGTTCACACAGAGACTTTTTTCTTTCTTTCCAGAGTTGGCTGGGAACCATTGGAGCGTGTGCCTGGAGTGACAAATCCTTCAGGTGGTATTCTCCCTTTCGCCACACTAAGTCTGTGCTGGAAAAAAAAACGCAGGCAAATCAGAAACAAACGTCACAGAAAGGATATGGGAGGGAGGTGGGCAGCCAGGCAGGCAGAAAGAGTGCGTGTCGGGCTCAGGCTGGGAGTCAAGGAGAGGCTCTGGCAGGGCGTCCTCCACGGAGGTGGTGCATTCTGTTTCTGTAACTTTCCTGCTCCACAAAGCACACACTATTTGCTGGAGAACACAATTCCTCTGAGCTGGGGTGCCCAGAACGTCTGAAGCAAACCCTTCAGACAAAGTGTTGTGTGTGTGTGTAAATGAGTGCCTGTGTGTGTAAATGTGGGGGTATGAATGTGTGTGTGTGTGCATGTGTGGTGCATGTGGTACGTTTGTACGATGTAGGGTGTGTCATTTTGTGTGTGTGTGATGTATGATGTGTGTGTGGTGTATGTAGTGTGTGAGTTGTGCGTGGTGTGTGTGTGGTGAAGGATATGTAATGTGTTGGAGGTGTGAGGGGAGTTTTCTGTGTGAGGTGTGTGGGATATGTGTGTTGTGGGGGGATGTTTGACATGTGTGTGGCATGTGTAGTATGTGTGTGTTGTGTGTCTGTGTGAGATGTGCAATGTGTGTGTGTGATATTTTGCATGTGGTGGTGTGTGTGTGGTATGGGTGTGTGGTGTGTGTTTGGGGGGCTAAGAGAGCAGGAAATCACCCCACAAGGACACCAGGAGAGGTGGGCATTGCCAGGGAGAGACTGACACAGGGTCTCCACCTGGGAGAAAGAACCATGGCATAGTGACATTTTTTGCTACATCTCAGTGGGAATGTAAATGAATGCAGTGGGAATTTCCTCCTGGGACTAAGAGGGGCCAGGCTGTTGCAATCGCAGGGGTCCGAAGCCCCCACACAGTGACTGTGCGGGCAGTGCCGCCCTGGGCTGGGGGAATTGTGGCATTTTCCTGTCCCAGCATAGAGCCCATGGCTCCATGCCGGTGCCCAGGCTCTGCCAAAGGTTGCTGCAGAAGCCCTTTGGTCAGGAGCTGGCATCAGGTGGATGCCAGTTACTCAGGCAGTGGCAGTCTTTTCTACCTTCTCCAGGAAAACTAAGTTTATTCATAATGAGTTTTCTATTTAAGTTGTTATTTTAATGAATTTTTCTTACAGGGTTTCATTAATTGTTTCCATGTGAATAAAACAGGTTATACTGCATTAGTTGTGTCTGGTTGAATGTTAAAATATATCTAGCAATGATTTAGCAAACATTCTGGTACTGCCAGGAGAAGGTGATGGCGAGGGCCTGGGTGGACTGCTTGGGTGCAGACAATAATCTGTTTCTGAGTACGGTGCTGGTGTCCTCTGTGGAAAGTCCACGACTATGGTTTGTTTGCTTTCTTTAATATATTTTATGCTTCAGTTAAAAGTTTTGTTAAAAGCAACAAAAAATATCAGCTATGACGTTACACAAAAAAGCACCCTGATATCCAGATATTCCACCACCTGTATGACACTCGGGCACTTAACCATCTGTGCCACACCAGGGTATTCCACCATCTGTGCCACACCCAGGCACTCCACCATCTGTGCCACACTGGGGTATTCCACCACCTGTGCCACACCTCGGTATTCCACCACCTGTGCCACAGACGGGTATTCCACCACCTGTGCCACACTCAGGCACTCCACCACCTGCGCCACACTGGGTATTCCACCACCTGTGCCACACCCGGGTATTCTACCACCTATTGCACACCGGGTATTAGACCACCTGTGCCACACCTGGGTATTCCATCACCTGTGCCACACACGGGCACTCCACCATCTGTGCCACACTGGGGTATTCCACCACCTGTGCCACACTCAGGCACTCCACCACCTGCGCCACACTGGGTATTCCACCACCTGTACCACACCCGGGTATTCCACCAACTGTGCCACACTGGGTATTCCACCACCTGTGCCACACCGGGTATTAGACCACCTGTGCCACACCTGGGTATTCCATCACCTGTGCCACACACGGGCACTCCACCATCTGTGCCACACTCGGGTATTCCACCACCTGTGCCACACTCAGGCACTCCACCACCTGTGCCACACTGGGTATTCCACCACCTGTGCCACACCGGGTATTAGACCACCTGTGCCACACCTGGGTATTCCATCACCTGTGCTACACTGGGTATTCCACCACCCGTACCACACCAGGTACTCCACCACCTGTGCCACACCGGGTATTAGACCACCTGTGCCACACTGGGTATTCCATCACCTGTGCCACACCTGGGCACTCCCCACCTGTGCCACATCCGGGGATTCTACCACCTGTGTCATACCTGGGTATTTCACCACCTGTGCAATGTGAGTTCTCCTTCTCCATCATGAGAGGCTTCTCTGGGGAAGAATCTAGAACACTTCTCACTCTGCAGAGTGAACTAGAGGAAAGAGAAAGAGTAAAGGTGGCTGTGGTCAGTGTACTGGAATAGAAATCTGGGGTGGAAGCAATAAAGGCATTCAGATTTCTTGTATGTGTATAATGAGAGAACACAGTGCAATAAGCCTGTAGGCGGTGTTCATTCTGCCCAAGCTGAGGGCCTCACTCTGTCATTTGCTGCCCCCGAGTCTTGGAGTCTCAGTGTCCTTGTCCACAAAGTGGGGTTGATGGGACATTGATTGAGGCACAGTGAGGACTAAATGTGATCACATGTACAGATGGAGTTATATGCAGGATATTTGCATTTTCAGATCCATTATTTATTTTCCTTCTTGCAAAGCTATTATTTGTTTTAATCTGGAAATCAGGGAACAGATCCCTAGGGTTTGAAATTTTAAAATAATAAAGCCTTGGGGCTAATGAGCTGCTAAGAAAGGTGAGCTGATGAAGGCAGGCAGGAATGTGCCTCCCAGTAGGGTCCCTGAGTTACTCAGAGAAGAGCTTGAGGGAAAGTCTAGGAGGAGTAGGTGAGGGAGGACAGTATGAGGAGGCGCAGATGGACAGTGGGTAAAACCAACTCAATCTGCATTACAAATTGGTTTTCTCAATATGGTCCTGTCATTCTACAGCTCCAAGTTCTGTGATGGCTCTTCCTTGCTCTCAGAAAAGCCAACTCCTACACATCCTTCAAAACATGAATGAGGTTGATGATGGCGTTGATAATAATGATGAAGCTGGTGACAGTGATGTTGATGTTGATGTTGATGCTGGCTAACATTTATTCAGTGCCAGGCAATTTGCTATGTTAAAAACTAATTTAGTGTCTGTAATTCCAGCACTTTGGGAGCCTGAGGTGGGCAGATCACTTGAGGCCAGGAGTTCGAGACCAGCCTGGCCAACATAGCAAAACCCCATCCCTACTGAAAACACAAAAACTATCTGGGCGTGGTGGTGTGTGCCTAAAATCCCAGTTACTCCAGAGGCGGAGGCAAGGGAATCATTTGAACCTGGGAGGCAGAAGTCAATGAGCCATGATTACACCACCACACCCCAGCCTGGGAGACAGAGTGAGACTCTGTCTCAAAAAATAATAACAATAAATAAATACAGTATATCAGCCAGGTGAAGTGGTTCACACCTGTAATCCCAGCACTTTGGGAGGCTGAGAAGGGTGGATTACCTGAGGGCAAAAGTTCAAGAGCAGCCTGGCCAACATAATGAAACCCTGTCTCTACTAAAATTACAAAAATTAGGTGGGTGTGGTGGCACAGACCTATAATCCCAGCCACTTAGGAGGCTGAGACAGAAGATTCACTTGAATCCCAGAGGTGGAGATTCCAGTGAGCCAAGATAGCACCACTGCACTCCAGCCTAGGAAGAGACACCCCATCTTGGAAAAAAAAAAAAAAAAGGAAATACAGCATATCAAATCTAATCTTCTCAACAATCCTAATGAGACAGATACTATTACTTTCATTTTGCAGGATAAGAAGTTATAATTAACTAATTTGCTCCAGGGTGCCCATCCAGGAAGTAATTTGAGGCTAGGTGTACCTGATTTAGCCCTGTTCTCCTAACAGCATACACTGCCTCTCAGAAGTGGTCTTGGGACTGCTCTAGAGCTTTCTCTTTATAAGTCACAGATTCCATCGTTACTTCCTATTTTTGTTGTGCTTCCCTCACTAGTTGGAAGCACTCAGGAAAAAAATGCAGTCTCATCTAACTTTTGCCATTGTGTAAACTCACATTTCTTCTTGTCTCATCCTACACATACCAGTATTCAGGCAGTGGCTAGCATGTTCATGCTCAGCAAGTTTTAATAAATACACAATTTTAAGGTTTAACTTTTTAAAAAATTTTTTTGTTTTTTATTGCATTTTAGGTTTTGGGGTACATGTGCAGAACATGCAAGATAGTTGCACACACATGGCAGTGTGTTTTGCTGCCTTCCTCCCCTTCACCCACATTTGGCATTTCTCCCCGTGCTATCCTTCCCCAGCTCCCCCACCCCGCTGTCCCTCCCCTATTCCCCCCAATAGACTCCAGTGTGTAGTACTCCCTTCCCTGTGTCCATGTGTTCTCATTGTTAAATAGATCCACCTTTATTTTATTTTACTTAGCACCCTCAAATGAACAGACACTTGTGTGTCATGGTATGGATGCATTTTTTAAACAGCCTCTGGTTTAAGAAGACTGGCAAACAGTGACGCACTAGATGGTAAAGTGAATGGAAGCAGAAACGTGGTCTGCTTTGCCTAATTCTGTGTCTAGATGGTGTTTCTAGACACAGAAATTCATTTACTAGATGGTAAAGTGAATGGAAGCAGAAACGTGGTCTGCTTTTCCTAATTCTGTGTCTCCAGATCTTTAGCAGATATTGCCCAAATAATAAATTCTATTATCTAATTAAATGAAAGAAAGAGCAAAGCTAACATCAGTAATTCAGATTCTTTGTTTTAATTTGAACAATTTCTGTGACATTCCTTAAGTCAAATGCACATTCAAATAAGCTTCCAGTATCAAAAATTTTACACATATTTGGTATTTCCACTTATTATTGGGCTACATAAGAACTTAAATATCAAACAGACTTTGCATTTCAATCAAAAGACTGTTCACCAGAATAGAATACCTTTAGAAAAGTTTTCAGTGAGTATCAAAACAAAATTTTATTTATATCTGAATTCGGTAGACATTTCAAGAAGTGTTCATTATCAAAACTTTAATTAATAGAGATTTTAGTGAATACAGAATATCACATGGATGCATGATTTGTCTCATATTTTTAAAACACAAACTCCAGTGCCTTTTATTTATTTTGAGAAGAGGGAATTGAAGAACTCTTTGGCATGGTCTTTATAAAACAATATTGTAAAAATAGCACAGAAATTGTAACTAGCTACCACAAAGGCAAAACTTTACAACTTGTTCTCAGATTGATCATTCGTTATCATCATCTTTAAATAAATCAATTTGATTTTAAACTCTAGGAAATAAGGAGCAAATGGCCAAAATATTATCACAATGAGTGAAAGATCTTAGTTGGTTACGCAGAGAGAAATTTTGTTAAAAATTTATTATTCATAGTTTTAGAAATATAAGGTTGTTCTAACACTGATATTTAAGAGTTTTTTAATTTTTTTGTTCAAAGCCAAATTTGCAAGAAAAATAACGTAATCACAGTTATTGTAAAATATATTATTTTTACAACAATGTTTCTGTAGCCCTCGGCTTGTTTTTGTTTGTTTTTTAATATCAAGAAATATGTTATTTTTTTCACTATGGAAGCAACTAGAAAGCCAAAATACGACCCAAGAGTGTTTATTGTGACCTTAATGATCCACAATGCCTTTTTTAGTGTTTTATTTCAGAAAATGATTTCGAACAGAAATAGATCAGTTTCTCATCAATTATTTTCTGAAAGAAAGCAAAGTGTTTCTAAGGCCACTGGATGAAAGGAAATAGTTTAACCAAATGCAAAATAATCTTCAAATAATAATAAAGTTATAAGAAAGTGAGAAAAAGGCTCCTTTCTCAAATGAAATATCGTGGGAGTCAGGTTTGTCAAAAGCCTTGTTTTCAGAATAAGTTGAGATCAATGCATGGCTGAGATAAATCACAGAAAATTGGAAAAAGGGACAAAAGTGGTGAAACGTGATATTTATTAATTTATTTGTAATGTAACATTCTTTTTCTTTTCTTTCTTTCTTTTTTTTTTTTTTTTTAGATGTAGTTTCACTCTTGTTACCCAGGCTGGAGTGCAATGATGCAATCTCGGCTCACCTCAACCTCCGCCTCCTGGGTTCAGGCAATTCTCCTGCCTCAGCCTCCCAAGTAGCTGGGACTACAGGCACGTGCCACCATGCCCAGCTAATTTTTTGTGTTTTTAGTAGAGATGGGGTTTCACCATATTGACCAGGATGGTCTCGATCTCTTGACCTCATGATCCACCCGCCTCAGCCTCCCAAAGTGCTGGGATTACAGGCGTGAGCCACCGTGCCCGGCCCCATATTTTTTAAGAGGAAAAATAAAAGAAGTGAGAGGGAGAGATTTCTAACAAGGCAGTGTGGTTATTCAACTACAACTTGAATAACAGAGGCTACATATGCGTAAGCTAAACATTGGTCATGCTCTAAAGACCCAGGCTGCTGAGGGCTCTGGAGCTCCAAATGGGGCTACAAAACAAGAAAAGTCATTGTAAAGGAGCCTTTGTCATGACATAAGTGTCATAAATTTGATCTAAAGAAATCAATGAGAAATTAAGAATTAATCTAAAATTAGATTTTGGAAACTCTTGATTGAAATGGAAGTGTTACCCATGTGGTTTAAGACTCCATTATCTTCTGCTACTATTTTACATGAAAATCAGCTTTCCATTTCGGGCCTCCCTGAAATACCATTGTGAAAGCCCAAAAGAAGAAGCAGAGATAGTGCCTGTACAAACAGGCTCAGGTAAGTCAGGGAAACCCATGAAACATGCTGCAAGTAGCACTCAGGCAACGCAAATGTCTGCAGAGCCCTGCCAGCATGAGGAGCCTGGCTAAGGCCATTTTAAGAGTTTGCATCCAGCTCCATCGGCTCAATAGCAACTCAACCCCCAAGCTCCCACCTGCCTGCCAAATTGCAGAATGTCAGCTATGCTTCCCTCTATCTTTTCTTTTTCTTTTTCTTTTTCTTTTTTTTTTTTTAAGACGGAGTTTTGCTCTTGTTATGCAGGCTGGAGTGCAATGGCGCGATCTTGGCTCACCGCAACCTCCGCCTCCTGGGTTCAGGCAATTCTCCGGCCTCAGCCTCCTGAGTAGCTGGGATTACAGGCACGCGCCACCACACCCAGCTAATTGTTTGTATTTTTAGTAGAGATGGGGTTTCACCATGTTGACCAGGATGGTCTCAATCTTTTGACCTCGTGATCCCCCCACCTCAGCCTCCCAAAGTGCTGGGATTACAGGTGTGAGCCACCACGGCCGACGGCTTCCCTCTTTCTTATGACGCCATGGGAGCACCCCAATGATGATGCTGTCTCACAGCCACCTGGCAGTGTAGCCCATATGTCTGCTGTGACGGCCACCCTTGCCTTTCTCTGGCATCACTGTCTGATGTGGCTGTAACTGGAGTGTATCTCATGATCCACCTGTGCTCTGCCCCACCCACTCATGCTATGGCACTCCTCCACTCTTCACTTCCATGCTTGCCTCTTCTCTGTCCTGTGGGAAAACAGTCTTCTGGTCTTGAGTCCTAATCTATGGAGAAGAAGGAAGAGGAGAAAGGGAGGCTCCTAAAAAGAAATTGCTGGCTGGGTGTGGTGGCTCACACCTGTAATCCCAGCACTTTGGGAGGCCAAGGTGGGCAGATCATAAGGTCAAGAGGTCGAGACCATCCGGGCCAACATGGTGAAACCCCATTTTTACTAAAAACAAAAAGAAAATTAGCTGAATGTGGTGGTGTACACCTGTAGTCTCAGCTACTCGGGAGGCTGAGGCCAGAGAATCTCTTGAACCCAGGAGGCAGAAGTTGCCTTGGGCCGAGATTGCGCCACTGCACTCCAGCCGTGGTGACAGAGGGAGACTCTGTCCCCACCCCAACCCCCCAAAAAAACAAAATAAATTGCTTGGACTTTCTTTCAGTTTACAGAATCTGCATTCCTTCCTGGGTATTAGAGGTACCTTCCGGAGGATTAGCAGAGAGTGAATTCAAGAAGCAGGTGTCATACTAGAGTAGAACTCCATTTCCATTTTTTTCCCTGGGCCTCTTGCTTAGTATCAACACTGGCCAACTTCCAGCCATGCTTGAAGTTGGATAAATGGAATTTATTTTTTCCTCTTAGAAATCCTGTTGTTCCTTTCACCACCCATTACAAAATCCTTCCTGCAATCCCATCCCTTCTAATACATCTGAATCTGAAGACACAGTTCAGTTTCTTTTCCATGGGTTCCATGTCTCACTTGGCAGTAACACGACCTAACAGTCAGCACTGGCTCCTTCCAAGCCCCACGGCTGCAGAGACTCAGGGTCCTCTGCTGGCTGCAGTGCTGCTCCACTTCCATGCAAGAAGAGCTACCTCTCTTGGTGAGTTTATCAATGGGAAGATCATTCTTTTCCGCCGAGATTTAGTGGGTGCACATGTGGAACAGTAACGTGCTGTCCTTAAGTAAACAGATCTTTGAAATCAGTTCTGGTCATTAGTTGGGCTAGACTATATTCTCTACTGTCAAAACAAGAAAAAATTCAATAAGTTCTATAATAGAGGTACAGGTGAGAGGAAAGATATGATGTGTTCTGACTACAGGGAACAAAATAGTTATTATGGTAGAGATGTCATTCACCCTGGAGCTTGAAATAGAGGAATTTATGATGAGCAGGAAATGATACTGTGTTCTGTGCTGAGAAAAGAGGTTTAAAGAAAAAAAAAAAAAGCACAGAGACCTGAGAGCAACTGCAGTGCCTGGAAAATTGGCAGCCATCCATTACAGCCAGAGTTTAATGTGCATGGCTGTGGAAACTGGACATGTTGGTAGACGCAGATTTCAGAAGTTTTCAATGCAGTGATGAGGAGTTTGAAGGTTCTTTCAGAAAAGTAACTGGTGACATGCTATAACCTGTGCCCAATTATATTGATGTGTCTTGTATAATACTAATCAACCTTGATGCAGTTCTTCACACTCCAAGGGTCATCTACAGGAACAGTCAATGAGAGATGTACTGCGGGCTTGACATTTGGGCTAATGAGCACAGGTTCCCCACCAGAGACATCCTGTGATGTGAAAGTGCTTGGGAAGATGTGCTGTCGTGCTCTAGCTTATTTTCCTTCTGGCATTTACACTGGATCCTGGAAATACTTTTGACCCCCCTGGTTGGCTGATACTGTGAAAATCATTAGGCTGGACCTGGTGAAAGAAACAGGGGTCGAATATCATGTTCATCATGAAAATGTAAATTTAGAAAGTACTCAAGTTTCTGTCAAGAAAATAGTTGACTCAGAAGAGGTGGAGAGCAGTATGTAGTTGGGGAGATACATGAGAGACTTTGACACCATAGAAGTCATCATAAAGGCCTCTCTGTATCCCGCACTGATTACCTGGCAATTATAGGAAAAGACAAGGGCATGCACGATGTTAGGGGTTTCTCAGAGAGAGGAAGAGTGAATGTCAGTTGGTAATGCGAGACACACCTCTCCAAGCTGCATAATGCTCCATGTCTAAGATCGCATGGCCCTATGTTAAATTCAGCATGCATGTCCCAATCTTACTGTGTTGTAACAAGTTTTAAATTCCTTCCTTCTTACCAATTTCCTTGCAGTTAACATGTCCTCAAGCTTCTGAGTCTTCATAAATGCTCTTTGTTCAGTCTGGTTCCCTAGCATAGTCCTCTTCTTTTTCTGGTAGGTGTCATTCACATGTTATTTCAAAACCTTCAGAAAATCTCCTTTAACTCCCATTACGTGAGATACCGGACTTAACAATCTTCCTAGGATTCCCTGCGTGCACTGCTCACTGGTGATATTTTCATCAATGCTTTGTTTGTATCTCACACTCAACCATGGAGCCACTTGGTTGCATCTCACAGGCAGAGAAAACATTTTATTTTTCTACGACAAAACATTACTATTTCTGCAACATTCAATATGTTTCACTGATTGAACAGTCTATGTGAACGTACATTGAAAGCTTGAAAGTCCCCTAGAAATAAAAGCTCCAGAGGCTGGGAGTCAGAGTCTTAATGGGAGCTGTGTTCTTGTGTGGATCTGCCTAATCCTGACAGGAGTCAGAGGGCCTTGTCCCTGACCTGTTTTTATTCTGCCTGTCGTTTGGGCTGTTCCTGCTGACCTCCTTCCTCTTTCCCTCAGCTCACTCAGGTGCTAGCCTGGATATCCTCCTAGATTAACAGCCATGCCTACAGCTCTAGGGCCAGGAGCAATCGTTGGGAAAACAGGAAGTACACTGAGGCAGCAGAGATACCAGTTCTCTGGTTGCAGTGTTCGGAAGCCCAGCTATGCCTTTTCAACATTAAAGTCCACTTCTTAGCCCCAGTCCTTACTCTAACATGCAGAATTTTAGTCCCAGCTAGGCACTGCCATTTTCCGGAAACCAGCGGCATCAACGGCGGCCCGGTCCATATCGTCAGTGTCACTTTGTGTGGTAGTCATTACAGCTGTTCAACAAATGTTCTCAGAATAGCTCCTTCCTTGCATGTGAGAAATGTACTTTTCTATCCCCTCAATATTAGGTGTCAATATTTATTGATTTGGCCAACAAAATGTAAGCAAAAGTGAAAAGTGCCACTTCCAAGGGGAATTAAGACCCAGTGTGCATCTGCCGTATTTCTGTCCCGCTGATGGAGTGATCACAGAAGCACACATCGCCACGATGGAGCCCCCACCAGCCTGGGGTCCTGATGGCTGCCATGAGTGTAGCTCAACTGTGACCCTCAATGGACACGTAGGTGAGCTAGAAAAAGTCTAGTGTTGCACTAAGGAATTGAAAGCATCAGGTTTGTAACTACAGCATTGTTACTGACTTTTTTTGCCTTAACCTAACTAACATACATGGTCATTTTTCCCTCTGGTTGTGTATTCCATGGCAAAACTTTCCCCTTCGGGAGAACTGAGAGTGAGAAAATTTTATCAAGCTGTAAGAATATTTTGAAAGCAATCTGCTTTCAAATTTAGCAATCTGCCATTGGAGAAATTAAAACTAGTAGAAATACTTGTTAGTCTTTTAACTGTTTCACAATAAGAAATGTTGAATTTCTATCTGCATAGAAATTTCTTCATATTGTAGGAACTAGACCAAATAGTTAGAAATTCAATATTTCTTACTGGGAAACAGTTACAAGACTGAAGAATAAAACTGACATATTGAACATATAGAAATACTGAAGGAAGGTAGGCAGCTTTTTGATTTTGAAGGGAAGGCTACGAAACATATGGAAAAGGTTACCAGACCAGGCTGTTGAAGGTAACAGGATAAGTGACTTCAATAACCACCTCCGTCCTCTTCTGGACAAGGAAGGGATTAAAGGCAGAGTGAAAATGCAGGCGGGTAAAATTAAACTAAAACAGAGAGTGGAGGATGATGGGCCAGATGGCCTTTTCCGCTTCCCAGAACATCTTAGGGAGTATCCCTGACATGCCCACACTATAAACCACAATACAGATACAGTGTTTTTAGAAAAGACCCGTATTCCATTCCTGAGCTTGAACATCTCACAAGCAAATAGTTTTCAGATGTTTCCAAATTAGGAACATCTACAGTTGAAGGGAACATTTGCTCTGCTCTCTGACGTGTGTTTGATCTTTTCTGTTTTATCAATTAGCAGCCCATGTTTTTCTGTTTCCTCACTGCTTAGTTAGATAATCTATAGAAAGAAAATGAACTCGCATCTGTGTGGAGACCGCGTTATGTTCTGAACGAGCTCCAGAGAGCCCAATCTACCCATTTGGATCACCTGGTACTTGTTCTCGGAAGAGGAGTCAGGGAGTGATAACAGGAAGACACAGGCTGTGAGCCCTGCGGAGTTCTCCTTCCTACAAGAGACCAAGTGGTTGTGAATATGGAATTCTGCACATGCGCTGAGTAATACAATGATGGGTGGAAAATGGAAAAATGAGAAAACTTTGTTAAATGAGTAGAGAATTATTTAAAAACTCATAGCCCACTAAGCCCGTTTATAAAAAACAGATTTTTTTTTTTTTTTCTGGCCAGCCTTGGTGTCTCACACCTGTAATCCCAGCACTTTGGGAGGCTGAGGTGGGTGGATCACTTGAGATCAGGAGTTTGAGACCAGCCTGACCAACATGACTAAACCCCATTTCTAGTAAAATTACAAAAATTAGCTGGGTGTGGTGGGCGTGCCTGTAATCCCAGCTACTTGGGAGGTCGAGGAGGGAGGATCACTTGAACCCAGAAGACGGAGGTTGAAGTGAGCCAAGATTTCACCACTGCACTCCAGCCTTGGAGGCAGAATGAGACCACCAAAAAAAAAAAAAAAAAAAAAAAAAGAATGATTTTTCCCTAACATACTTCTGGTTATAGATGAGGGAATGGAATTAATTTTTACTGTTTGTGCCTAAATGAGATTAACACTATACTTACTCTTTTTTTCAAAACAATTAATTCTTTCAACAGTGCTATGAGTTAGATGCTATTTTTTGTTGTTTGACAAGTAAGTAAATTATATTCAGCAAGCATAAGTCCCCACCCTAATTCCCACAGCAGCGGCAGAGACAAAACTGGACCCAGATTGGACCTTGGAGGCAGTGCTGTCTCCACAGCACGATAACTTCGTTTTGTGAAGAAAGAGAGCACCCTTGGGCACTCAGTGAAAAACCAGTGCCAGACTTGTGTGCAGCTTACACAAGGGTCAGAATGTGAAAGTTAAAGAAGATGATTTCACATATGTAAACTTAAAGCGAGATTTTAGCTAACTGCAATCTCCACCTCCCGGGTTCAAGCAATTCTCTGGCCTCAGCCTCCTGAATAGCTGGAATTGCAGGCGCTCCCCACCATGCACAGTTTTTGTTGTTGTTGTTTTGTTTTTTGTTTTCTTTTTTTAGTAGAGACTGGGGTTTCTCCATGTTGGCGAGGCTGGTCTCAAACTCCTGACCTTGTGTTCCACCCGCCTCAGCCTCCCAAAGTGCTTGGTTTACAGGCATAAGCCACCACGCCTGGCCCTCATCTTTATTTTCACTGCGAGAGTTTTAATAAATGCAAATGCCTATATATACACCTGTGCAACCATCCCCCCAGTTCAGATCTAGAAAGTTTTCAAGCCTTCTACCAGTCCATTTCCTCACTTCTCACTCTTCTGACTTCTATAATCACAGATTAGTTTTCTGTGTTCTTGAATTATGCATACATGGAGTCATATGAATGTACTCTTTGTACCTGGGCTTGTACACATGACGAAGTTTTTGAGATTCATCCATACTGGTGCAAATACCAGCAATTCTTTTTTTTTTTTTTTTAATCATTGAGTAGCATTTCATTGTATACATGTACTAATAATTGTTTATCAGTTCTTCTGTTCGTAGACATTTTGGTTTTTCCAAATTTGGGGTTATAATAAAGATGTTATTAATATTTTTGTTTAAATTCTTTTGCATTTACATTCCTTCTGGATAAATGCCTATGAGTGGAACTGCTGGCACTTATAAATAAGTGCCACACAATTTTCCAAAGTTTTTTTTTTAACATTTTAATCTTTCAGTATAGATCATTTTAATCTATAATCAATGTTTCATGATTTTCAGTATAACATTGTTGCATATCTTTTATTAACTTTATTGGCACAAATTTGATGTGTTTGATAATATTATAAATAGGATATTTAAAATTTTATTTTCCAATTTATTTGATTTTTATAGATAAAAGTACCATTCAGTGAAGAAATAGAGCTTTCATATGAAATTGAAGTTGGATTCAGGTTAGTAAATATTTCAAGTGCCAGACGTTCAAGATCTCATTGTTGATCTTTCTAGTTTTAGTTGTTCTAGGGCATGTGAGCTGGTATCTCACTTTCAAGATACAGTTCTCTCTGCTCATTCCTATATTTTGACTTGAGTTTTGGTCATGTAGTTTTGACCATGTAGAAAGTATGAGTCTCACGTACTCTTACCGTGGTTTTAGTTGGTATTCCCTTGAGGGCTAAGAGTAGCAAGCCCCTTTTCTCCTGTGTCCATTTACATGTATCTCCATGAGAAGTATCTGCACACAGCTCAGCCTGTTTTAATTGTGGCTTGCTTCTTTTATTTTTATTTTTGACTTGTAGAAATTCTATACATATTCTGGATACAAGCCCTATGTCACTTATATGTTTTTTTATTCTGTAATTTTCATCTCATAGTAATCTATTTTTTTTAGAGGGAGTCTAATAAACTCCAGGCTAAAGTGCAGTGGTGCAATCTCAGCTCACTGCAGCCTCCACCTCCCAGGTTCAAGCCATTCTTGTGCCTCAGCCTCCCTAGTAGCTGGAATTACAGGTGTGTGCCACTACACCAAACTAAGCCTTTATACATTTAATAGAGATGGGGTTTCACCATGTTGTCCTGACTGGTCTTGAATTCTTGACCTTAAGTGGTCAGCCCGCCATGGCTTCCCATAGTGCTGGGATTACAGGAGTGAGCCACTGTGCCAAGCCCCTAATAGTCTTTTGGTAAGCCAAGGTTTTCAATTTTTATGAAGTCTAAGTTATCCTTTTTTTTTTCTTTTGCGGCTAATGCTCTTAGGCCCTGTATAAGAAATCTTTACCTCACTAAAAGGTAACACAAATTCTTTTTTAAAAAACTAGAAATGTTATATTCTATGTCATTATATAATTATATATAGTGATTATATATAATTATATACTTATAATTGGTGTGAGGCAGAAGTCAAGTTAATTTATTACCTAATTATTTATTTATCCCAGCACCATTTGACACATATAAGTAACAAAATGGATTGAAGACCTGAATTAATACCTAATACTATAAAACTCCTAGTAGAAAGAATAGGGGAAAACCTTCATGATGCTGAATTTTTCAAGAATGTTTTGACTGTGACACCAAAAGCACAGATAACAAAAACAAACAGATAAACTGGAAAACTTTTGTGCATAAAAAAGCACACTTAAGCGAGTACAGCTGGGAGAAAATCTTCATGAATCATACATCTGATAAAAGATTAATATCTGGGATATATAAATAAATCTTACAACTCACCAGCGAAAGTCAAGTAACCCAATTAAAAAATGGATGAAAGACTTGAATAGACATTTCTGTAAAGTTGACCCATAAATGTTCAATAAGTATATGAAAATATGTTTAACTTCATTAATCATCAGAGAAACGTAAATTTAAAGCACAATAAAATACCACCTTACATTCAATAAGGTGGCAGCTATCAAAAAAACAGTAACTGTTGTCAAGGATATGAAAAAAATTGGAATCCTTGTGCAATGTTGGTAAGGTAAAATGGTGCAGCTGCCATGGAAAATGGGATAAAGATTCTTCAATAAATTAAAAATATAGTTCCCATATGATTCAGCAATCCATCTTCTGGGTGTGTATCTCAAAGAACTGAAAGCAGAATCTCAAAGAGATATCTGCACATTGGTTTTCACAGCAGTATTATTCGCAATAGCTAAAAGATGAAAGCAACCCAAATGTCTATAACAGATGAATAGTTTTTTAAAATGTGGTATACACATACAATGAAGTATTTTTCAGCTTTAAAAAGGGTGGAAATTCTGTCATGTGCTACGACATGGATGAACCTGGATGACATTATGCTGAGTGAAATATGCCAGTCACAAAAGACACATACTGTCTTTTTTGCATCTGTTTTTATAATGTGATTTTTTTTCTCATAGTGTTATTGCAATTTTTAGGTGTCAGATTTATTATGGCCTCATAAAATGACTTGGTGAATGTTAGAATATCAACTCTTAGACAGTTTTTTAAAGAGTTTTATTATTTAGTCTCTACACGTTTGATAGAATTTACCAGTAAAAAAATCTAGATTTTCAGTATTCATTGTCAGAAGGTATTTAATTATAAATACGACTTATCCCATGCATATAAATTATTCCAATTTTCCATTTCTTCTTGAGTCAATTTTAGTAAATCATGTTTTCAAGAAATTTGTCCATTATGAATTTATTGGTATAACATTGCTCATGAATATTTCTTTATTATATTTTTATATCTATGCAATCTATAGTATACCCTCAGTCATTCAGGAGATTGGCATTTGTATTTTATCTCTTTTACTCTTGATTGATTTACCTAGCGTTGTACTTAATTTATTAAGTTATTTAAAGAACTACATTTTGGTTTTGATAATTTGTTATATTGTTGCTTAGTATTTCATTAATTTCTAGTTTGCATTGTTAAAAATTTTCCCCTATTTCTCTTTTTCTAGTTCTTCTGTTTTTTTTTCTTTTGTTTTATTTTTTTTATTTTATTTTTTATTTTATTTATTTATTTATTTATTTTTTGCTGTGGAATCTTAGATCATTGATGTTAAATTTTCTTCGTTTCAATAGAAACTTGTAGAGTATAAATTTCCCTCTAAGCTCTACTTTAGGCATATCCCCATACTTTATATGTTTTATTTTTATTTTTCATTTTGAAATTTTTTTTTTTGAGATGGAGTTTTGCTCCCGTTACCCAGGCTGGAGTGCAATGGCGCGTTTTCGGCTCACTGCAACCTCCGCCTCCCGGGTTCAGGCAATTCTCCTGCCTCAGCCTCCTGAGTAGCTGGGATTACAGGCACACGCCACCATGCCCAGCTAATTTTTTGTATTTTTAGTAGAGACGGGGTTTCACCATGTTGACCAGGATGGTCTCAATCTCTTGACCCTGTGATTCACCCGCCTCAGCCTCCCAAAGTGCTGGGATTACAGGCTTGAGCCACCGCACCTGACCTTGAAATATTTTAAAAATATATTTTGAAAACTTTTCTAATTTGTCTTATGATTTGTTTTTCTTTGACCTAAGAGTTATTTTGAAATGTGTTGTTTACTTTCTCAATATTTGTTTTTTTCTATATATAAAATTGCTGTTTATTTATAATTCAAATGTCATGGTAAAATACCATAATTTGTAAGACTTCAGACTTTCAAAATTTATTGAAACTGATTTCATGGCCCAATGTATGATCTATTTTGGTAAATGATTAATGTGCCCTTGAAAAGAATATATACTGCTATTTTTGATGTATTGATCAATTTGGTTAATAATTTCATTGAAATCTTCTATGCCTCTTTCACATTTGGTCAACTTATTGTATACAATACTGAGAAAAATATTGTAAAACCTCTACCTATGATTATTTGTATATTTCTCCTTTAACTTCTTTAGGTTTTCTTCTCATGTGCTTTGAAGGTCTTCTACTAAGTACATATACCTTTAGGATTGTTATGCCTTTCCAGCAATTGATCTTTGCTCATGACAGTGACCTTTAGTTGGAAGTGAGAAAAACATGGCTAGAGAATGCTGATTAATCCTGTATTACTGAAGATCTGTGACTTCCATAAAAATCTCTGAACATTCTCACAAGATGGCCTGCTGATCAATGCACACTTACTCTGCACTATGCTTGGATGACTAGACAGAAGTATGAGAAGAATTGCTGCTACTCTTTTAAAATAGAATCTTTTCATCAGCACTTAGGAAGGCAAGACCAGAATATTGCTTACTGAAATGCTTGCCTCATTAATGAGGGGTCTTTTAAGTTTACTTTTCCTCTTCTAAGAAAGTACTCAGATTTCAGGTGAAAGGAAGCTTAAGACCTACAGCATAGCTCTCAACTATAAAATCTCTGTAAAGGTGAGTTGCAATGTGAATATAAAATAATTTTTTTACTAATAATAAATTTTTCATACTTCAAATGAATATTTAAATATTTACAGCATAAGTAAATACTCATATCATAACATTATCTCCAGTTCTTTGTATGCTATTTGTTTTCTTCAATTGCAGTCAATAAAGTAGAATTACAGTGAGATTGCTGGATGTAGTACAAGTCACTTGGCATAATCAACTTTTCCAAAGCTTTTGATGGATCTGGAATGGTTGAGGAGGATGGAAGGAAGTAAGAGAAACAGTCACTTCAGTGAAAGTGGAAAAATCTCTCAAGAAGTTGAGAAGAAAAAAGGTGTAAGAGCACAACATTTTAACTCCAGCTTTGTCACTAACTTAATCAACAACAAATAACTTCTCTTTCGGCTTTGGTTTCTGTTTCCTAAATCAGGATGTATTAGTGATTAACTTTCCGATTTCATCTATCTCTGGCATTATGTCCACTCTAAGATTCCTCCTTTTCTTGAAATAGTATTATATATCTATTCAAATGTTGATTATTTATTTTTTGGTCTGTTTTCTAGGTTTTTCTTTAAAAACATTAAAAGGCTGTTCATATAACTAGAGCTATTCAGCTTTTTACTAAGTTTATGTATAGTTTAAATGACATTGTACATGTAATTTCGCAATATGCTTTTGTCATTCAACTTTTTATCAGAAAGTACTAACAAATCCCTTACAATCCTCACTTTATAATTGTATAATGTCCATCATATGTCAAAATTATAATTTATTCAAATATCCCATTACTCTAATATTGAGACAATCATCATTTTTTCACTATGATAAATAATACTGAAATGAACACTTTATGCAGAAAGCTCTGCCTGTGTTTTAGCTCTCACTGACAGGTTTTTTTCCAAAAGGAACGTTCAGAAGCACTTCCCCCTGGACCTGGACAGCTTACCATATGATGGCGGTAGGCACTCCACCTCTTTCCCGCTCAGGTTGATGTATGAGTGCTCCCATTCTGCACTGGCACCTGGCACCTGGGTACAAAGAGTCCATACAGCCTGGATGTCCCTCCTTTTCAGGTTCATGAGGGAGCCTTCTTCTAATTGTTGACACTCCTGTTGTCTTTGCCATGATGAACTTTTGCAACAGTTGCCTGATAAAGGCACTAGTCCATGAAGCTAAACAGCCAGTGGGACTCCCTATTGTTAAGGCTTTTCACCCTTACGATTACCTCAGTACCCTTCATTGGTCCTCCCAGAAGTTAGCACTGTGGTGATCCCTGTTGCTATGAGACATTAGCCCTGACAAAATGTTACAGTTCCGCCAGCTGGAGGGCCTTGGCACTCTTCTTACCCTGTAATCCCCCATAAAGTCTATTCCTTTAAATGCTTGTCAAGCAGGCATTGAAACCAAGTTATAGTGTCACTTCATAAGAAGTTGTATAAATTAAATTGAATATGTATATAAATCTTTAGCAAAATATCTGGATCATAAGAACCACTCAAAAAAATCCAACAATTATTGGATTTTCTTCTCCAAACGTATGTAAATTCCCACCCTACCAGAACTAACTAATTTAACAGAGAAGTATCTACGTTGAGTCTCATAGTATTTCAACTCCTCATCTGGTAGATATTCAAACTGAAATGATTAAAGAAGAAAAAAAATAGCATTGATTTTAACTATGTGCCAAACCTTGTGGCAGTTACTTTCTCATTTAAAAGATTCTGTCTTCACAATGTGACTGTGAATGTTGAAAAATCTGCTTGATCTACCAAATCAGATTAGAGCAGAACAAGAAATTTTTTCTTCAGCCTTTGAAGTTCCACATGCACTAAATGTCCCAAACTTCCTTAAAGATTAGAAGGATTTTTTTCAGTGCATCCTAACAAAAAGGCTGCCCAATCTCCTTTCACAAGAGACTGGGAAACTCTAAAGAGGGAAATAAGGTACTGAAGAGGAGACATTGAAGTCTTGGCTAGTTTGAGATGTTATCAAGGTCTTCCAGACTGGTAGCTGAGGAGAAAGTTTTAAAAATTAAACTAATAAATAAAGGAGGAATAGTTATTATAACAAATGGTGCCATGAAACCTTAATATACACATGTAAAATAATTAAATTGGACCCCTAATTCACACATGTTATACCATAAACAAATATTATTGGCAAGTTAAAAACAGACCTAAAGGTGAGAGCTAAAACAATAACACTTTTAGAAGAAATCATTTTAGTAAGTTTATGTGAGCTTGGGTTAGGTAGGGTTTCTTAGATATGACACCGAAAACAGAAGCAATAAAGAAAAAATACATGAGTTGTACTTCATGAAAAATTGAAGACATTTATGTCTCAAAGGGCAGCGTCAAGAAGATGAAAAGACAACCCACAAAATGGAAGAAAATATTTACACATTATGTATCTAATAAGGTATTCATGTCTGGAATACGTAAATATTTAAAGGGCAAAGGATCTAACAGCCATTTTTTTCCATGGAAGTTATACAAATAACCAATAAGCATGTATGATTATGCTCAAAATCATTAATTATTAGGCAAATGCTAGAGAAAGCCACCATGAGTTACCACTCCACACCCACTAAGATGTCTGTATTCACCCAGATAGACAACAATGAGGTATGAAAAATTGAAACCTCCATTCACTGGTTGTAGGAATGAAAAATAGTGCAACCACCTTGGAAAACATTTTGAAAGTTCTTTAAAATGCTAGGGTTACCATATGACCTAGCAATTCCACTTGTAGATATATTCACAAAAGAAATGAAAACATATGTTTACCCAGAAACTTGTACATAAACACTCATAACAGCATTATTCATAGTAACCCTGAAGTGGAAACAACTCATGTGTTTATCAACTGATGAGTGGAAAACAAAATGTGGTATGTCACTGGACATATATTATTTTTTCCTATAATGGAATGGAATTCTGATACATGCTACAATGTAGATGAAGTTTGACAACATTAGGTTAAGTGAAAGAAGCCAGGCACAAAAGTTCAGAACAAGTAAATTCATGTAGATGGAAAGTAGATTAGTGACGGCCACAGGCTGGAGGAGGGGAAGGTGGAATGACGTCTAGTGGGCACAGAGTGTTTTGGGGAGCAATGAACATGTCTGAAAAATACATGGTGGTGATAGTTACACAACGCCATGAATGTATTATTGTATCTTGAAAAAGCCAGTAATAGAAATTCATCTAGGAGACTGAGGTCAACACCGTCGAAGCCAAACCTTAAATCATGTTTAAGAAGAGTTAAGAATGGCAAATGAAACTAAAAAGTGATGAACTGGATACCTCCTGACATCGCTGGGGAGATGAGCAGCCAAGATAGAAGTAAGGCACCAGGGGAGGGTCGTGACATGTGCCTAGAACACCACTGCACTGCCTGTGGCTCCAATCCTGTTGGGACTGGCCCTAGTGTGCATGGGTGCCTTCATCTATATCACTGGTTCTCAGAGTAAAATCCAGGAACCCCTGAGAATCTTTGAGACACTTTTAATTGGTCCATGAGGACAAACATTTTTCCATAATAAAACTAAAGTTTTATTTTTCCCTTTAGGTCCAACTTTTTAATAAATGTGCAGTGGAATTTTCCAGAAGCTCCCTGACATGTGATGACATCATTTTTCTGACAATAAATGGGATGTGTGCTTGTGTATTTTTCTGTTTTAAACGTTTGTCAATTTTAATTTCTTATATAATAAATTTTGGTAGGTATAAACTACAGAAACTTTGGGATCCTTAATAATTCTTAAGAGTTCTTTGTAAATTCTGGATATCAGCCCTTTGTCAGATGGGTAAACTGCAAAGATTTTTTTCCCATTCTGTTGGTTGCTGATTCACTCTAGTGACTGTTTCTTCTGCCGTGCAAAAGCTGTGGAGTTTGATTAGGTCCCATTTGTCTATTTTGGCTTTTGTTGCCAATGCTTTTGGTGTTTTGGTCATGAAGTCCTTGCCTACTCCTATGTCCTGAATCGTTTTGCCTAGATTTTCTTCTAGGGTTTTTATGGTGCCAGGTTTTATGTTTAAGTCTTTAATCCATCTGGAATTAATTTTAGTGTAAGGTGTCAGGAAAGGGTCCAGTTTCTGCTTTCTGCACATGGCTAACCAGTTTTCCCAACACCATTTATTAAACAGGGAATCCTTTCCCCATTGCTTGTTTTTGTCTGGTTTATCAAAGATTATATGGTTGTAGAACTCAAACAGATTTACAGAAAAAAAACAAACAAGCCCATTCAAAAATGGGCAAAGTGTATGAACAGACACTTTACAAAAGAAGACATACATGAGGCCAACAAACATGAAAAAATGCTCATCATCACTGGTCATTAGAGAGATGCAAATCAAAACCACATTGAGATACCATCTCATGCCAGTTAGAATGGCAATTATTAAAAAATCTGGAGACAACAGATGCTGGAGAGGATGCGGAGAAATAGGAACACTCTTACACTGTTGGTGGGAGTGTAAATTAGTTCAACCATTGTGGAAGACAGTGTGGTGATTCCTCAAGGACCTAGAAATAGAAATTCCATTTGACCCAGCAATCCCATTACTGGGTATATATCCAACGGACTATAAATCATTCTACTATAAGGACACATGCACACGAATGTTCATTGCAGCACTGTTTACAATAGCAAAGAACTGGAACCAACACAAATGCCCATCGATAATAGACTGGACTGGGAAAATGTGGCACATATACACCATGGAATATTATGCAGCAATCAAAAATGATGAGTTTGTGTCCTTTGTAAGGACATGGATGAATCTGGAGAACATCATTCTCAGCAAACTGACACAAGAACAGAAAATGAAATACCACATATTCTCACTCATAGGCAGGTGAGAAAAATGAGAACACATGGACACAGGGAGAGGGGTACTACACACTGGGGTCTATTGGGGGGAATAGGGGAGGTACAGCAGCTGGGGAGCTGGAGAGGGATAGCCTGGGGAGAAATGCCAAATGTGGGTGAACGGGAGGAAGGCAGCAAAACACACTGCCATGTGTGTACCTATGCAACTATCTTGCATGTTCTGCACATGTACCCCAAAACCTAAAATGCAACAAAAAATAAAAAAAAAATAATAATTCTTAAGAATGTGATTGAGCCCAGAAATAAAAAAGTTTGAGAACCACTAGTCTATAATCAAAACCAAACCATAGACTTGAGCTGGATACTGTATCCTTCCAGTGATGACCTTGTAGGGATCTACGTGTGGACATCAGTAGGCTGTGTATGGCAGTGGATGCCAGCGGGATCTCTAGACCCTTGGGGCTTGTGACATCACTGAGTCTCCAAAGTTCAATTTCACAAATATTGGAGCCCTACCATTAGTGAGGATAATGGGCATCTGAGACCAGATGGTGAAGATGCAGTGAGGAAGAGAACCAGGCATAGTCAACCTCTGCCTTCTAGGGCTGACACCCATACCATAATCCTGCCTTTCTGGCTTCCTTATTCTTTCTGTCAGGGAAGTCTGAGTTCTGGGTGGCCGTGGCTAGCTAACCTATGCTCTTTCTCACAGCTATCTTCGTAAAGAAGCCTTTAGGCGTTAAAGGGTTAGGTGCCCCTCAGCAGTGCAGGTGGAATGTCACATGCTTATGGGCTTCCTGCAGTTAGCACACCTATCATAATGATGAGTCCACCTCCCCATGACACTGAAACATCATCAAGGGCAGAAACTGCTTCCTGCTCAGAGCGGTGTCCCAGAGGCCAAGGAGCTGGCCTGCTCCAGAGTGAATGCTCAAGCATGCTTTTGAATGAATACATGAAGGAGTAAATTTCTCCCCACAGAACACGATTATTGGGCTCTTAGACATTATAAATGAGTGTGAAAAGGCTTTGATTTCTGCTGCCAACTGGCCAGAGACTGAATAATGAATCATCAGCAATCAATTCAGACTCACCCACCATGGAGATCAAATGAATCCCATGCCCAGGATGACAATAGATGGAGAGCTTGATGAAAGAGTGGCACCACGCAAAGTTCCAATATTTCGCCAACATCACTGACTGGGCTCACCACAGTCTTCTGCAGCCGCCGCCATATGGCCACCTCCTGTCAGCTGTACAAAGGGAAGGGCCAGGCTCCGTGACACAGCGCCTTCACTTTGAGGGTGAAAACAGGGATTTTATGTGTGACTCACAGTGAGTGTCAGAAAATTCTCTTTGTCCCTGGAAAATACCACCTGGGAAATGCAGATGGTGTCCAAGGCTGCATCCAGAAAGGGAAGCCGAAGCACTGGGCTTTTCTGCTACTTGCTGAGCTTGGGGCTGGATAGCCAGCAGCACCATGCTGGAGGATGGTAAGAGAACTGCTTCTTATGGGAGGAATAGTTATATTACCGCTTCAGAAATCCCTGCATGATCAATACGTTCACTAAGTTTTATCATATTTCAAAAGATTCTCCAACAGAAAAGGGAGCAGAGGACATTATGGGAAAGCCACTCCCAAACCGTTTCAAATTTCCCACTTCTCTCTGTTATTTGCAGAGATGTTCTAACCAAAGCAGATGGAAAGGGGTAGACTTAGAATCCTGGTAAAGACATTAAACATAGGTGGGGGGAGTCCCAAATTGTCAGGGATAAACCCATTCCCGTCTTGTCATTGATGAGAGGACTTGGTAGGTGGATGCCTAGCAGATTCAGCAGTAGTTTTGACTTCTTGCTGGTATGAGTTAAGAAACACTGAAAATTATTTTTTCTTCCCAAAGATCTCTTCCATTTCTGCTGGTAGTCTTCTCCCAGAGCTAAAATTCCAGGCATTTCTCATTCTTTCTGATTAAGACCTTGAAGCTATGGTTATAAACTCATTCAGGTCAACAAGCATGCTTAGGTCGTGCCAGACTCTGGCCAGACTCAGACTAAATTAACCTCAAAGTATGTACAAAGTTGTGGGGGTAGAATTGAAGGACATTAATGTACATAATAAATTATAGTAAATGTAAAAGAATGCACACACGGAATGCATCTGAATCACAGAGGTTTGAACTCGCTTTTTTAAACTAATAATTCTTTAGTAGGTATTGTGCTAAGCTGCCTTTGGTATCACATAGTTTCTGTTCCTCAGAACAAACTTATAAGACAGGTCCACAGTATAGACCCCATTTTTTCGATGAGGCCCCGAAAGAGAATCCTCAGAAAGTTTAAGTGACTTGTTGTTTGCACGGTAAATGCCAGTGTGAAGCTTGGAAGTCACATGGGCCTATAGCGACAAGCCTTCTTCTCTATAACCTCATACTGTCCGCCACTGGGCATGCAGAAGGTGCCCTAAAGGCAGTGTTTCTAGCAAAGCTCAGAGGGTAGATGTTTAATAAAGGTTAGGAATAGAAGTACTCCAGGAAGAAGAAACAGGCTATTCAAATCAAAGGTACAAAATTTAGAGGGGAAAATAGAACTTAATAATTATCTATTTGAGCACCTGAGAAGTATAAATATTATCCAGAAGGTTATGAGTTGTGTTGACTTAAGTACATGTCATTGTTAACTCATCTAATTCTTGGAAATGATAGGATGGATTCTTTAGATAAGGATGTTCCCGTCTCCCAGGATTGCAGATATAGGGCAGATCTGACTGATGCTGACAGCATGGCAGGCACCGGTGGAGTTCAGGTGAGGAAAAGTCTCACAAAGTGCAAGTGGACATGCATGCTGCCTACTCAGGAAAATAAAAACTGGGCCATCCACAGATGGCCACGTTAGAAACCCTAAATCACACCATGAAGCAAGAACAACCTTGAAGGTCCTTGAAACACGTGGTGACAATAGGCCCTCTATCCTGGATGTTCAAGCAGTGGGTAGTGGGCTAAGGCCTGGATGCGAGGAAGAGAAGACAATGCTGAGAATAAGAGAGGCACTGTTACCAGGACAGGGGCAGCCTGCAGGAGGTGCTGAATGAGGCTGATGCGTTTTTCATTCCAGGACAAAAATCCCACACTGCTTTGTTTTGTTAATCATCTCTGGGCACCTGAATGCCCTCCACTGACCAGCTCCAGAATGAGGCCAGGGTGCCAGGCTTGGCCCACAAAGACCATGTTCTTAGCCATGTTCTGCCCTGCTCAACAGAGATCTTCATAGCCAGCTCCTCCCACAGAATCAGCTATCATGATTTGGGACATTCCCACCAGATAGAACATTTGTTTTGTTCTCTGTGCATCTTGGTATTTAAAATCTATGAGGAATGACAAAACAGCTCACTGGACTGGTCCTTAACCTGCCAAAACGTAACACAGCCTACGGCAAAATAGCTTATCATTTCCAAATTTAAGGTACATTTTAAAACATTCAATCCATCTCAGGAACTCTGGTTTTGTTGTCATTTGAAAAGACATAAGACTGTGCTCACTTTTATCGTTGCTGAATGAGAAAAGGGGCAGAAAAGTAAGCAAGGAAAATAATGTGACTTTCCCTTGCTGGAGAGGAGGCAGGTGTAAGGGCACAAAGTTTCCCCATGGAATCAGAAAAGTGTGTGTGGAAGAGGAAACGTTTTTCCTCAGGAATGCGGGCCACACATATAAGCAAGAGGACGGAGCTCTGGACAGAGGCACTGACGGAGCCATGAGAGAGCCTCGTGTGCTCAGAGAATCCCAGATGAGTTCAAAGATGAAAGCATGAAGGGCAAGGGGAGATGCTTAAGGGTCCTGCAGGACAGGGAGGCAGAGGCCAAACCACATGATGTATGTCGTACTCATGGATTTCCATTTTGGATGGCACTGAAGAATTTCTGAACCCAAAAATGACAGTGTCACTTCATCTTAACAAAACTTGTAATGTGGCAGAGTGGAGAATGAATGGGAATTATTCTGAGTGTTCAAGAAGCAGCTAGAAGGCTGAAGGTTAAGTTCAGCTTGAAACAGGTTAATGAGAATAGGGGTGGAAATAAAGGGGCAGCTTCAGGAAACAGAGTGGGGCTGTCACACTTAGTGAGCATGTTCAGGAACCTGGTTCAATCTGAACTTCAGATAAACAACAAAAAAAAAGCGTTTCTGGCGTACATATGTTCTATGCAATGTTTGCAACATGAATTAGAGGTAGAAAGTCAGAGGCCAGAGAAAACGAGGAAGAAGTTGACGCTGAAATTGGTCTCCTTCCATTCTAGCCTAATTTTCCATGACACTCTTTTATGTCACTCCAAAAATAAACCGATCTGCCCATCCTTGGTTCTGATTACATTCGTGCTGTAGGTAAAAAGGAGCAAGCTGTGTGTTCTCCATGCGAGGTGACAGTCATCACTGCCTCCAAAGAACATTTCCTGGACACCTACACCCCTGTGGCTCTACCTTGGATGCTGTGCAAGGTCAAGGCCCCCACGCAGCGCATCATCCTCCAGGAACTTGCACTCAGAATCAGCTGGGCCCCTTGCACAGGGCCGCCTCACAGTGCAGAGCCGCGGGCACACACAGGCAGTGGTGGTCTGGGCCAGGCTAGGCAGGAAGGCAGCCTCCATCCCACATGGCCACGAAAGGTGCTGTGCCAGCCACTGCAGGGAACTTGGGCACACCCACATGGGCAGCTGTTCCCAGTTTTCAGGTGATGCTAGGGCAGGGAGGCCTTGCTCTTCATCTGTGGGAAGTTCTCAGGCTGCCTGGACTGAAGCAGAGGCTTCCACTGGAGGCTATTCCTGAAGACCACCCAGAAGTTTGCACAGAAAGCAGCACAACATCTGGCAGGAGCCAGGAACACAGTCACCAGCACAGGCTGAGTGCGGGAGGTGGGCAGAGAGAGTGAGGGCCAAGCACTGTTTTCTTAGATGTGGCCGAGACTCTCGGCTGCTGGAATCACCCATCCTGTGACCATTTGGCAGTGGGATAATCAACAGCAGGAATGTATTTCTATGGCCGTTAGTAGTCACAAAGTGTGACAAGAGTCCATCCTATGAATGCTTCACCCCAGCATCTGCTACAGCGGAGGCTTCTAGCTGCAAGCTCAGGCTAGATGGAGTTTGGTGCTGGTTCTGTTGCCAACGACTTACGTGACCTTGGAGTAGTCCTTCAATCTTTCTTAACTTCTGTTTCCTCCAACATAAAGTGTGGGACATTGTCTTATGTCAGTGGATTTTCATACTGGGTTCTGTGGGGCCAGAGTGTTCCTCTAAGAGGAGAGCAGCAGGCGAGGCTGGATCTCCCGTCACCCACCTCCCCTACTCCACTCCCTGCCCCCCGTCCCCACCTCCCACCAGAGGGGCAACACTTCATAATTGCACAAGTCGGGGCTCCTTGCAGAGTTTTTTTTGTGGGGGGGAAAGTTGTATTGCTGATATATATATATATATATATATATATATATATATATATATATATATATAGAAATGCTAGTCTAAGACATGCGTATCTTTCCAACAGTCTGTGATTCTGAGATGGAATTTATTATCCATCCTGCTTTTCATCCTGTCTGCCACAGCTTTCACATCTTTCAATTCGACATGAAGGAATGAAATGGGGACAAAGATTTCGGGGGATTATGAAATTGAGGGCCATGAATTGCATGGCATTGTCATGTGTGCTGCTTGATGAAAATAAGATTTTGAGGCACTTTTAAGTTATGTGGTGGGTTCTAGGCACTGAAGATTGAGTGTGAGAATCAAGGGGTCCAGACAGAGGAGAAAGACGTTTTCCTGGAATCATCCTGAGAGGAAGACAACCAGAGCATAGGAAGCCCTGGAGGAGTCTGGCTTGGCTAGGAAGAGAAGAGAGGGACCTTTTATAAAAATGGAAGGTGATGTTCAGCGAGAATTATTCATGAATTTAGGCCAGAGGCTGAAAGGTGAAGTAACCACCAACAGCACAGCTAACAAAAGCAACAGCCCATGTTTGCTTGCAAGGTGCAGGTAAGAAAACGCTTCCACATCCAGGAGTTCACGACCTTACAAGGAGACCAAAGAGAAGTAATGTGAACATCAGTGCTCTCACACTTCACATGACTTTATGGGCTTATTTTTTTTTATTATTGCATTTTAGGTTTTGGGGTACCTGTGAAGAACATGCAAGATAGTTGCATAGGTACACACATGGCAGTGTGATTTGCTGCCTTCCTCCCCTTCACCTACATCTGGCATTTCTCCTCATGCTATCTCTCCCCAACTCCCACCCCGGCTGTCCCTTATTGTTGGGTTGTTTCAAAACTCTCTGACTCTCTCCTTTACCATGTGCGAGATGTGCCACAATGCTGTGTCTCTGCACTGTAGTGTCAGGGTGCTGGCATTAGCATCTTTAAGGGTTGTTTTGAGATGTGGTCTGTCTCTTGCTAACATTGTCCCTATGAACACAATAGACCAAGTTTCTCTTTTTATTAACTTTCTCACACCATAGGGTAATTGAGAAACAACACAGGCATGGCTACTACAATTATTACTTTACAGCTGAGAAGAGATAACAGACGCAAATGTGCTTTGCAAAATGATGAGAACGAAATGATTTGCATATCAACATATGTTTGCTAAAACTTAAATTCTGCAGTGTTTGCTTCCACAGGCGTCAGGTCCTGTGGCCTGTGGAAAAGCCAAACACTCAGGAATCATCACTCTTCTCTGCTCTTTTCAAAAAATACCTGGCTCAGCAGGAACTAAAAGGTTTATCACGTTCATGAAGGGGTTTCGTGAGGGACTTGAGGCCTGCTCTGTTTCAGGCAGCAGGCAATGAAAGAGTTTGCTGAAGATTTCTGTGTGCTTTCAAACTAAAATGTTTCTGTTTTTATAATATTTTAACTAATGACTTTAAAATGAATGACACAAGCTTAGGGACTAATAAAGATCAACTGCAGAAGAAACAAGGAAAAAAAAAAAAACAGCTCAAAACTTACATTCTGCTGGAATTCATTTAAGCATAGAATGAAGAATGTCCAGGGGCAAACCACCCAGTAAAACAAACAAAATTCTCCTGAACATTAAAAGACAACTAAAAGCAAAAGAATTCCACTGCAAAAAGAAAAATCTTTTGGGCGGGACGAGCATTCAAAGCATCTGTTTCATTAGGAGCAAAATCATTTCAAAATACTATCAAGAGACCCCTCCCTCAATCGAAGGCCTTGGGTTAGGGGCATCTGCTGACTGCATCTTCTGGGTGCAGAACGAAACATGTCACTGTGCAGAACGTTCCCATCCTGGCTAATGTGATTTTCTTGTCCTGGCTCTGCCTCTCTGCTCAGAACCGTAGCTAGGATGAACTGAATGGGTGTTCAAGGAATGTTTGTTGAATGAACGAACAAACAAAGAGCAACCAAGAATGGTTCTTCCTGTTGGTAATCCTTAGTGTTGCTACAGGAGAGGAGAAGCGTGTTCTGAACTCCTGGACAATTTGCTTCCTCTTTTAAAACCTGACACCGAATCACGGTTATTTCAACAGCATGACTACAAATGCTCTTGGACACGGTATTTCCTGCTGTTGAAAGAAAAAACAAGACGTGTCTGCTCAAGCACAGCCCTACGTTTTCCAAATTTTGTTTACAAATCAAGACATGCAAGATGACAGGTGAGGCGCGTGAGTGGGTAAGTCCTTGAAAGTAGCCACTCTGCCTCAGCCGCATGACCTAGGACACCTGTGTGGACATGTTATGTGTATGTGCTCCATGGAAAAACTGGGTCCTTCTAGGATTCGCATTTTGTCTTTTCCTTAGGAAGACTTAACAAGCTCAACTTCAGCTCATACACAGACAAGGATGGGCCAGCTACAAGCCTCCATCCTCTGCATCACTTTGAAGCCAACGATTTGGATAGACTTAACTTCATCACTTACACACACACACACACACACACACACACACACACACACACACACACAAGTTTTCACCTCAGAATGTAAACACAGTCTGAAGAAATGAAGAAATTACATTGCCCTCACCCTTTAAAAACCTGAGGGAAAGTTTATGAATGCAGATAATGTCAACACCAAGTAGATAAAAAGGAAATACTAAGAGGAAATGTTTTCCTGCTAGAATTGCTCTTATTGCCTGAGAGAAATACTTTTCACAAAATAATGGGTGAGATCGCCTTTTAACAATCTCAGCCCCAAATCACCACGTGTTAGGCTCTTAATCACTGTACTCAAAAATATGTTTGTTCAGAGATGAAAAAGACTAACTACATAGACGTTGTCTAATGGATTAGTCTATATTGTAATGGATTTGGGTTACACAATCACAAGTAACTGCTTTTTAACTATTCACATTTCACATTAAAATTCTTTTGCTCATGGATCATTGCATAAACTCATCCCAATCCCATCATACCTCCACTGCAAATATCAAGTTTCTTCAGTCTAGAACAAGAGCTCTCACACTTATTTGGACAGTAGAGCACTTGAAAGCCATAGTACTCTTTGTAGTACACCATGGAGTGTTCATTCATATTTAATCCTATTATATTGACGTGAGGAATGTTACTGCAGAAATATGCCTGTCTTCCATGCCTGCCACATGATATTTCAGTCATGAGAATTCACATCCAAAAAATAACAGCTAAACCAAGGATAATCATCCAGGTTTTAGTATTTCAATTAATATTTGTAGATTCCTTAAAAATGTTCTTATACATCAGGACTTATTACAACAATGCCTTCAAAATAGAGTGAACCTTAAAATACAAAAAAATCTCTTAACTAATCAATACACAAAAATAAGCATGTGTCTGAGTGCTATGCACACACATGCACATACTAAAAAAGAGAGGGAAATAGAATTAGGAAAATTCTCTTGCAAACTGAGAAAATATAATTCCTTATACACTTTTAGGTACAGCTGGCAGAATATGAGTGTTCCACAAGACAATATTTAGAGAAACATTTCTTAAAAGGGAAGAAAGTTTGCATGAGTATGGTTTTCAAAGTTATAAATGATAGAATATTTCTCAATTTAGGAAGAGGGCACACCTTTGAAAAAACGTTTCCTGTGCAGCCACTCTAGAAATGGCAGTAAATCTCTTTCATGGAACATTTACACTCACCACCCAAAGGTGACCATCGAGCTGGGTGCTGAAGTTTTCATCTGACTGGGAAGAACAGATACTTAGAGAGAAGTAGTTTTATAACAATGCCTGAATTCCAAGTGGAAATGCAGTCCTGAAGAGGGATGACTAAAGCATGAATGTTTTAGTAATAAAGGGGAGCTGATGAGGGAAACTATGAATGCAGATAATGAATTTCATGTATTATCAAAAGATTCCCCTCTACCAAGCTCCGAAAGAGACATCATTGATTAAACTTCAAAGGGTTTGTGGATTTTGTAGGAGCAGGGGAGAGTCAGTGCAGATGGAGGAGACAAGAGCATTGGGCACAGGCTAAAATCAAAGTTGGACATAGTTTGTTTCTGATTCAATGAGTGATCCTTTCGTACTGTCCTTTCTGTCCACGGGTCACAGCCATTTCTGTAGGAGGAAACCTGCTCTCATGGTGTGACTTCATGAGCAAATGAACCTGGAATAAGCATTCACCAGTAAGGACTGTACGATTCTTAATTCAGTATCATGTAGACACAGAATTGAATATCCTCAGACATTAATGCCATAATCAACAATTTTCACAGCTTTTTGGGGTCTGTATCAGTAGGATTTGGGCTTGGGGAGAGACAGTGATAGAAAAATCTGATCACTGGCTTAGGCAAAACAGGGGTGTATTTTGGGGTATGGTTTAATCCAGAGGCTAAACAGGTCATCAGCAGCCAATCTGCTTTATCTCTCAGCCTTACTTTCTCTTGTGTTGACTTTACCCCCAGTTTCTGTGCAAAAGGCAAGGCAGTCAGCCTGCCTAACTGTTCTGAGATACAGGAAGAATCGATAGCAATGACATGCCTTTGCAGTAGCTCCCAAGCAAGTCTTGGAATTCATCGGGTTTGAATGTTCTTAAATCCCATGCTCATTCCTGAATAGGCACTGTGTCCATGAGAGAATTTCTGCCCTGATTGGTCGGGTCTGGGATACATCTGGGGACCCATCTGAGCTACTGTCTGAGAATGAGGCAGTGGTGATTCCCCAAAGGATATCCAGGGTTCTGTAGCCAGAAACAAACAAACAAATAAAAGAGAGTGAATGTTGGGTTGGAGGAAAACAAATTCCCATATATGAGTCGCTTCCTTTTAGATCCTGTCTCCCCGCTGGAGCACCAGGATCCCAGCCTCACTTCCCCTTCGTCATGCTCGTGCTCATGGCCCTAGAGATGGGCCTTGTCTTCGTTTGGCTTCTCTGCAAGGGGTTGTCTTTTTCCGCTCAACTCCACACTCTGTGGCTGCAATTGCTCTTGTAAAATCCAGTGACGTGGGTGTGATCACCTCACGGCTCCTGGCAGACTTGGGGTTTGTCAGTCCACATCACTGGATACCAGGTGCGGGGCTGTGACCTTCCTCACCGAGGCTGGGGAGGCCCGTGCTGCACTGGGTAAAAGTATCGTTCTAGAGCAATGCTGGTAGCAGAAGTGTGAAGATGAGTTGGGACAGAGAGAGCCACGGTGAATGGAAACCAGTTGGATTTGAGGATGAGTGGATCTACATGGAAAGATCAGAAATTAAGAGCCATAAAAGCTAAATTCATTTTAAAAGAAAAATAAAAAATATGGCAAAGTAATATCAGAGGAAAAATCTGTTTGGGAAGGAGTAAATAAATGCGGTATTTACTTGACATGTTGAGTTTATAGGGATAACCGGCTGTCTCACCAGATATCTCTGAAAGACATAGAGGCATCTGTGATTTATTGAACATAGATTCTGTGCCAAGAATTTTACAAGACTTATTGCTAAGCCTCACAATAATCCTGTTAAGTAGATGGTTTTTGCTTTCATTTTACATAAAAATGGAAACAGAAAGATATGTTATCTTGATCATCTTGTGAGGGGCAGAGTTGGAATTTGAGCAAAAGGTCTGTCTCACTTCAAAGTCTAAATTAGACCCAAGTGATCAAATTGCATGGAAGCTGCAAGAGACTAAAATCTACCCAGATCAAACCAAATAAGCGCTGAGTCCAAATCCCTTTCAGCTGCTATTCACTGCTTCTGGTAGTTACTGAATAGGTTTGTGCTGATTGCTTGATTCATGCCTTAGCAAGATGAACGTGGTTGGTGCTTGGGAGCTGCAGGAAAGGTGCAGGAAGCCAGGGCATAGCCTGCCACTGGGAACCTGGTTGGAGAACTAACGGCCACTTGACCTCTGTCTGCATCAAGGTCATTCATCCATACCCCTGTGTCCCCAATATCACTCCCAGTTTTTAATAGAAAGGCTAACAGGCCAGCACTGGCTGAATTGTAGCCCAGTCTCTGCCCAAATTAAATTCATCAGGAACTCCTGTCTTTGTGGACCTGTGAGATATGTTTTAGGTCAGTTCTGAGACAGCATCAAATATTCTTCAAAAATCATTACTGCCAGACAAAAGTCAAAGGCAGGAGCTTTACACAGTTGTTCAAGGGCAGACGTAACTTTTGTTAGGAAGAAACTTAAAAAAACAAAAACAAGATAGCCTTATAATCTCATTGCTGTTCAGAATAAGCAAGTGTTCTCCAACAACTTCCAAGTTCAAATAGCTGGGTAGAACCCAGGGTTCTTCCTCAGAGACTTCAAGAATATAATTCAGAGATAGGGTTAAATTCTGTAAAAATTTGGCCTGAAAGAGATAAAGCAGATTTCAGTAAGACATTACTTTACATGTATATAACATCTCAAATCAATACAGCACAACTGTCGTCAATTTGCTATTTACTAAAATTTGCGAAATATCACCATTTCACAGTTTTATTAGTAAATGGAGACTCGGAGATATCAAATATTTGCCTAAGTCCACATAAAGTTGCAGACTGAACTCAAAGCCAGTGCAGGTACCCCTCTGTCACCAGCCCCTGAATATTCTGTCAAAAGCCAGTCAACTTCTTTTTTTTTTTTTTTATGAGATGGAGTCTTGCTCTGTTGCCCATGCTGGAGGGCAGGGACACAATCTCGGCTCACTGCAACCTCTGCCTCCCAGGTTTTTGTAACTCTCCTGCCTCAGCCTCCCAAGTAGCGGGGACTATAGGCACATGCCGCCATGCCTGGATAACTTTTTGTATTTTAGTAGGGACAGGGTTTCACCATGTTGCCCAGCCTAGTCTCGAACTCCTGAGTTCAGGCAGTCCACGGGCCTCAGCCTTACAAAGGATTGTGATTATAGGCATGAGCCACTGAACTCATCTGAGCCAGTCAACTTCTAACTACTACAGTCTGCATCTTCTGCCTGCTGACTTTCCTGTCCACCAAAGCCTACTCTGTCTGCCCACAAGCACACTAGAAGTAACAGATACTCATCTCCTGGACAGGCTGGTGCTCCTCTAAAGGTTAGCTTTTATATACCCCAGTGCCCTTCCCCTTCACTGTATAAATGCTGAGACTTCTACATCAGCACTCAGATTTCCCCAGCAGGGACAAGGTGAATTAACCACATTCATAACTTGTTTGATAGCAAATCTTTTACGGGCTCTCTTCCCATCCCTGTTTCATTCCTAGAATCACTTCCTAAATACACTTTTCACTCATATCTTTGTTTCAGGTTGGGTTCCTAGAGGAGCCCAAATGAGCAGAGCCTCGTATATCTGATCCAAAACTCCAAGCAAACTTGTTTTCCTACATGCTGTTGAGGTGGGCAAAGGCTGCATGTGGCACTCATTGTCCTAAACAAGAAGAGCAAGGTAGGAAACTTGAGTAGGAAGCCCAAGTAGACACATTAAGTCTGAGGACGCAGAATATGGTTGCACAGCCAAGAACACAACAATAAAGAGGGATGCGTGCTTTGGACAACACTTTAAGGATTTCAGGGCAATATCTAACACTTTCAACCAAGACATCAACTGATTCTAGGATCCTCTGCCTCTCCAGTCAGTAGTTGAGAGACGACAGAGTCTGATACAGTGTATAAAGAATCCTTGGAAGATGGAGGATGGAGCTGCAGGGAGCCCCTCCAGGGACCCCCTCCAGGGACTCTTAGGTTGGGCTGAGGTGGAGCCATATGAATCGCTGCTTTTGTCGGTGAAACAAGACGGAATGCCAGCAGTTTCATATGGTCAACCAGATAGACTGGAAGGCAAAGCATCTGATTTCTAATCTTCCGCGGGCTTTTCAAATCTGATCCTTTTCAAAGCAGTTTGCCATCATAGAAACTGCTATGAAAGGACTTGTGTTAAAATCTTGACTAGCTGTGTAGTGTTGAACATGCCACTTAACCTCTCTAGTCTGACAGCCTTCTCCATAATGATGGGTACATCAAGGCCCATCTTAAGGCATTGTTGAAGTAACTAATGGGATAATCAAAGTGAAACTGTAGGTTCCAGCCATCAACACAGAATGATTGCTCAATAACCATGACCCATCCTGTTACAGAGGGGCCTTCCAACTCTAACCTGCATCCATAGAAAGCAGCAACCCAGATACAGGGGAATTGGAGCACCATAAAGATTACCTGACAATGGTAAAGGTTCACTGTTGATTTGTGATTTTTATATATTAAATGGTTGACATTAAGATAAAATTAAATTATTTGACACCATTTGGAAACTCCGTAGAATAATTTTTATTCTAACATAAAGGAGAAGAAAAAAATTCCTGAATGGCTTAATCTAAAATTTAAAACTGCAATTGTAATATTTCTGGCATAAATAGTCAAAGAAGTTATTTGGGGTGAGGCAGGAGTTTTATCACTCTTAAACTCAAAATGTCAAAGGAGACTAAATATTTGTAATGGAAACTTCTATGAATCTCAGATCTCCTTTGAACTAAGCCTTGTGCACAAAATTTAGATCAGAGGTTCTACCATGTAAGATATAACTTATATATATAGCATGCAGGAGAAGTGCCAAAAAATGGAGAAGATCCCTTTATAAAATCATCAGATCTTGTGAGAACTCACACATTATCATGAGAACAGCATGGAGAAAACCACTCCCGAGATTCAATTGCCTCCACCTGGTCTCTCCCTTGACAAGTAGGAATTATGGGGATTATGAGGATTACAATTTAAAATGAGATTTGGGTGGGGACATAAAGCCTAACCATATCAGGGGGAGGGGTCTCACAATTGAATATTACAGATAATTTTAATATGTTCTGGTGTTGGCCGGGTGCAGTGGCTCAAGCCTGTAATCCCAGCACTTTGGGAGGCCGAGGCGGGTGGATCACGAGGTCAAGAGATTGAGACCATCCTGGTCAACATGGTGAAACACCGTCTCTACTAAAAATACAAAAAAATTAGCTGGGCATGGTGGCACGTGCCTGTAATCCCAGCTACTCAGGAGGCTGAGGCAGGAGAATTGCCGGAACCCAGGAGGCAGAGGTTGCAGTGAGCCGTGATCGCGCCATTGCACTCCAGCCTGGGTAACAAGAGCGAAACTCCGCCTCAAAAAAAAAAAAAATATGTGCTAGTGTCCACATACATGGGCCAATGTGGACTCAGAGGCAATGTCATTGGCCTTCTATTTCAAACATGATTTGAATAGGCTTTTATGCTTTATTTTTGAGACAGAGTCTTGCTCTGTCACCAGGCACCAGGCTGGAGTGCAGTGGCGTGATCTTGGCTCACTGCAACCTCTGCCTCCCGGGTTCAAGCAATTCTTCTGCCTCAGCCTCCCAGATAGCTGGGACTACAGGCATGTGCCACCATGCCCAGCTAATTTTTTTTTTTTTTTTTTTTTTTGTATTTTTAGTAGAGACGAGGTTTCACCATGTTGCCCAGGATGGTCTCGATCTCTTGACCTTGTGATCCACCCGCCTCGCCTCCCAAAGTGCTGGGATTACAGGCTTGAGCCACTGCACCCGGCCCTTTTATGCTTTTATATGCACCCTGTGGGAGTTGGGCATTCTCGTCTTCTTCCTTGTTTTACCCTCAGCGTCTATCTTTCATAGCAATAACTGATGATCATGAAATGTTTGTTGATTGAATGGCTGAAGTATAGACAGATGCAGCTTCTCTCCATGAAAGGCATTCTGCTTGCTCCTTGCCCTGTGTCCAGTGAAAACTCTCATTTCTCTGCATTTCTGGGTCAAATGGTAGTTCTGTTTTCAGTTCTTTGAGAAATCTTTACACTGTTTTCCATAGAGGTTAAACTAATTTACATTCCCACCACCAACAGGGTGTAAGCATTCTCTTTGCTCTGTATCCAAGTCAACATTTGGTTTTATTTTTCTTTCTTTTAATAATAGGCAGTCTGACTGATATAAGATTATCTCTCATTGTGGTTTTAATGAACATTTCTCTAATGACTAGTGATGCTCAACATATTTTCATGTGTTTGTTGGCCACTTGTATTATTATTATTATTATTTTTAAATACCTGTTCATGTCCTTTGCCCAGTTTTTAATGGGGTAGTTTTTTTTCTTCTTGAATTTGTAGAGTTCCTTGTAAATTCTTGAGATTAGTCCTTTGTCAGAGGCATATTTTGCAATTTTCTTTTCTGGCATGGTGAGAAAGAGTTTATTGAGGACCAGAGCAATAGTTAGTTACAGGGACCACTGAAATGGTGTCCTGGGACCACTGAACCACTGTTCAGGGACCACTGAAATGACAGTGGGGAACAGAGATTTCATGCTGGTCATTTTGTAACAGATTTCTTTTGCTGAGATTGTTTCAAGTTTGCTATAGCTTTGTACATTATAAGAACAGTTGTTTTTAAAGAAGTTTTCTCTGATTATTTTTAAATATAGGGTCTTTGGAAAACATTTTCTTTCTCTGCTATTTTTTCCAGTTCTCTGTAATGATGATTATCTCTCTATCTATCTACTGTGAGTGCATTATTTTCTTTGGAATATTACTGTGGGAATTCTTTCATGATGAGGAGGAACCACACATTTGTTTCTATCAGGCATTGTGAACTGTTTTAAACTAAATTTATAGCCTGAGTTTTTGAGATTGTAATTTATACAAGAGCAGCATTTTCCCCATGCTCTTTGTTACTGAAAAATCTTTTTCTTCTATCTTATCCAAAATTTTTGGTTATTTTTATCAAGACTGTGGGTTTAAACAACTGAGCATATTATTTTACTGGATAAATGTGATTGCTTTTTATTACCAATTCTTAATTATCCAAGACCCTAGAAAAAAATGCATTTAACTCTTTGGCCAATTAAAACACAAATTTATTCCAAAAATGGATTATCTGTTCTTATGAAGCTATAATATATTAAAATATATATATAATATATATTTTACTGTAATTACATAAATAACAGTAAAAATGTATCCTCTAACATGGCGGGAAAATTATTCAGGATCTTGCAGTTTTACCAGGTCCTTCCTACTGCCACTGATCAACAATGAGCTGTTGTAGTTTTACCAGGTCCTTCTAACTGCCAGTGATCACCAATGAGCTGTTGCAGCTTTCGCGGGTCCTTCTAAATGCCACTGATCACCAATGAGCTGTTGTAGTTTTCCCAGGTCTTTCTAACTGCCAGTGATCACCAGTGAGCTGTTGCAGTTCTCCCGGGTCTTTCTAAATGCCACTGATCACCAGTGAGCTGTTGCAGTTTTCCCAGGTCTTTCTAACTGCCAGTGATCACCAGTGAGCTGTTGCAGTTTTCCCGGGTCCTTCTACCTGCCAGTGATCACCAGTGAGCTGTTGCAGTTCTCCCGGGTCTTTCTAAATGCCAGTGATCACCAGTGAGCTGTTGCAGTTCTCCCGGGTCCTTCTAAATGCCAGTGATCACCAGTGAGCTGTTGCAGTTCTCCCGGGTCCTTCTAAATGCCAGTGATCACCAGTGAGCTGTTGCAGTTCTCCCGGGTCCTTCTACCTGCCAGTGATCACCAGTGAGCTATTGCAGTTTTCCCGGGTCTTTCTAAATGTCAGTGATCACCAGTGAGCTGTTGCAGTTCTCCGGGGTCCTTCTAACTGCCAGTGATCACCAGTGAGCTGTTGCAGTTTTCCCGGGTCTTTCTAAATGTCAGTGATCACCAGTGAGCTGTTGCAGTTCTCCGGGGTCCTTCTAACTGCCACTGATCACCAGTGAGCTGTTGCAGTTTTCCCGGGTCTTTCTAAATGCCAGTGATCACCAGTGAACTGTTGCAGTTCTCCTGGGTCCTTCTAACTGCCAGTGATCACCAGTGAACTGTTTCAGTTCTCCTGGGTCCTTCTAACTGCCAGTGATCACCAGTGAGCTGTTGCAGTTCTCCCGGGTCCTTCTAAATGCCAGTGATCACCAGTGAGCTGTTGCAGTTCTCCCGGGTCCTTCTAAATGCCAGTGATCACCAGTGAGCTGTTGCAGTTCTCCCGGGTCCTTCTAAATGCCAGTGATCACCAGTGAGCTGTTGCAGTTTTCCTGGGTCTTTCTAAATGCCAGTGATCACCAGTGAGCTGTTGCAGTTCTCCCGGGTCCTTCTACCTGCCAGTGATCACCAGTGAGCTGTTGCAGTTTTCCCGGGTCCTTCTACCTGCCAGTGATCACCAGTGAGCTGTTGCAGTTTTCCAGGGTCCTTCTACCTGCCAGTGATCACCAGTGATCTGTTGCAGTTCACCCGGGTCCTTCTAACTGCCACTGATCACCAGTGAGCTGTTGCAGTTTTCCCGGGTCTTTCTAAATGCCACTGATCACCAGTGAGCTGTTGCAGTTCTCCCCGGTCCTTCTACCTGCCAGTGATCACCAGTGAGCTGTTGCAGTTCTCCCGGCTCCTTCTACCTGCCAGTGATCACCAGTGAGCTGTTGCAGTTCTCCCAGGTCCTTCTAAATGCCAGTGATCACCAGTGAGCTGTTGCAGTTCTCCCGGGTCCTTCTAAATGCCAGTGATCACCAGTGAGCTGTTGCAGTTCTCCCGGGTCTTTCTAAATGCCACTGATCAACAGTAAGCTGTTGCAGTTCTCCCGGGTCCTTCTAAATGCCAGTGATCACCAGTGAGCTGTTGCAGTTTTCCCGGGTCCTTCTAACTGCCAGTGATCACCAGTGAGCTGTTGCAGTTCTCCCAGGTCCTTCTAAATGCCAGTGATCACCAGTGAGCTGTTGCAGTTTTCCTGGGTCTTTCTAAATGCCAGTGATCACCAGTGAGCTGTTGCAGTTCTCCCGGGTCCTTCTACCTGCCAGTGATCACCAGTGAGCTGTTGCAGTTTTCCCGGGTCCTTCTACCTGCCAGTGATCACCAGTGAGCTGTTGCAGTTTTCCAGGGTCCTTCTACCTGCCAGTGATCACCAGTGATCTGTTGCAGTTCACCCGGGTCCTTCTAACTGCCACTGATCACCAGTGAGCTGTTGCAGTTTTCCCGGGTCTTTCTAAATGCCACTGATCACCAGTGAGCTGTTGCAGTTCTCCCCGGTCCTTCTACCTGCCAGTGATCACCAGTGAGCTGTTGCAGTTCTCCCGGCTCCTTCTACCTGCCAGTGATCACCAGTGAGCTGTTGCAGTTCTCCCGGGTCTTTCTAAATGCCAGTGATCACCAGTGAGCTGTTGCAGTTTTCCCGGTTCTTTCTAAATGCCAGTGATCGCCAGTGAGCTGTTGCAGTTCTCCCAGGTCCTTCTAACTGACAGCGATCACCAGTGAGCTGTTGCAGTTCTCCCGGGTCCTTCTAACTGCCAGTGATCACCAGTGAGCTGTTGCAGTTTTTCCGGGTCTTTCTAACTTCCAGTGATCACCAGTGAGCTGTTGCAGTTCTCCCGGGTCTTTCTAAATGCCAGTGATCACCAGTGAGCTGTTGCAGTTTTCCCGGGTCCTTCTAAATGCCAGTGATCACCAGTGAGCTGTTGCAGTTCTCCCGGGTCCTTCTAACTGCCAGTGATCACCAGTGAGCTGTTGCAGTTTTCCCGGGTATTTCTAAATGCCAGTGATCACCAATGAGCTGTTACAGTTATCCCAGGTCCTTCTTACTGCCAGTGATCACCAGTGAGCTGTTGCAGTTCTCCCAGGTCCTTCTAACTGCCACTGATCACCAGTGAGCTGTTGCAGTTTTCCCGGGTCTTTCTAAATGCCAGTGATCACCAGTGAGCTGTTGCAGTTCTCCCAGGTCCTTCTAAATGCCAGTGATCACCAGTGAGCTGTTGCAGTTTTCCCGGGTCTTTCTAAATGCCAGTGATCACCAGTGAGCTGTTGCAGTTCTCCCGGGTCCTTCTACCTGCCAGTGATCACCAGTGAGCTGTTGCAGTTTTCCTGGGTCCTTCTACCTGCCAGTGATCACCAGTGAGCTGTTGCAGTTTTCCCGGGTCCTTCTACCTGCCAGTGATCACCAGTGATCTGTTGCAGTTCTCCCGGGTCCTTCTAACTGCCACTGATCACCAGTGAGCTGTTGCAGTTCTCCCAGGTCCTTCTAACTGACAGCGATCACCAGTGAGCTGTTGCAGTTCTCCCGGGTCCTTCTAACTGCCAGTGATCACCAGTGAGCTGTTGCAGTTTTTCCGGGTCTTTCTAACTGCCAGTGATCACCAGTGAACTGTTTCAGTTCTCCCGGGTCTTTCTAAATGCCAGTGATCACCAGTGAGCTGTTGCAGTTTTCCTGGGTCCTTCTAAATGCCAGTGATCACCAGTGAGCTGTTGCAGTTCTCCCGGGTCCTTCTAACTGCCAGTGATCACCAGTGAGCTGTTGCAGTTTTTCCGGGTATTTCTAAATGCCAGTGATCACCGATGAGCTGTTACAGTTCTCCCAGGTCCTTCTAACTGCCAGTGATCACCAGTGAGCTGTTGCAGTTCTCCCGGGTCCTTCTAACTGCCACTGATCACCAGTGAGCTGTTGCAGTTTTCCCGGGTCTTTCTAAATGCCAGTGATCACCAGTGAGCTGTTGCAGTTTTCCCGGGTCCTTCTAAATGCCAGTGATCACCAGTGAGCTGTTGCAGTTTTCTCAGGTCTTTCTAAATGCCAGTGATCACCAGTGAGCTGTTGCAGTTCTCCCAGGTCCTTCTAACTGCCACTGATCACCAGTGACCTGTTTCAGTTTTCCCGGGTCCTTCTAACTGCCACTGATCACCAGTGAGCTGTTGCAATTTTCCCGGGTCCTTCTAACTGCCAATGAACACCAATGAACTGGACAACTAAAGGTGTTACAAGCGATTGGCTGAAATTTTGATGCATCTTAAATGTATTTTAAAATGTGCCCCCAACTCTTCATTTTACCTGAATGTATTTCAGGTGCATTAGTTAAAGGGAAAACATCATATCATGGGTTAAGTGAGGCTTCATTATGCCAAGCCAAGGTGTTCCGGTAAGTACTTACCCCTCTACATGTCAGCATTCTCACCGGTAACATAATACAAACAGGACTTTGTCAGAGTCCCTCTCAACATTTTGTGGAACATCAGATAAAATAAAGAACATGAATATGCTTTGTAAATCCTGAGTTTCTATACATGTGCAAGTATAAGAACTGGTAAGGTGTAAAATGAACAAGGGAAATAAAATCCTATTTCTATGTGTCAATTTTATGAATTACTGGAAAATTTAAGTGTATAGGTGTCTTCCTGAAGTCATTCACTATAATGCCTTTGGCTGGGTTTACTTGTACTGTACAAAACCAGCTGTTTGCAATGACGAGACTTAGACACTCAACAAAATCTTTTATTTTCACATGACTGAGCCTCTGATTTCAATATGCGTTTTGTGTTTTTCCCAATCTTTTGTGTTATGTACAATTACTTTGTTGAACAGATTTTGTTTTTTTCTGCCCCTTTGGGTTTTTTTTTTTTTAACTGTGAGACAGTTATGTCAATGCATATGTATTTCAGATGGGGCTTGCAAACTTTGTACCTCCAGGAGAAGCCCCCAGAGGGGTCTTAGCTGGCTCCTGAGGGGCACGTTTGCTGTGCTCCCAGCACCTTACCTGGTGCCATGAAGCATAAAGAACACAGACTTGGGCACCCAGTGTCTACTTAAAGTCCCCTCCTTTATGTTGTAACTGTGGGATATTGGGAAGTTGCTGCACCTTTTCGTGGCTCATTTTCTTCACTGAACAACTGAAATAGAAAAATTTCTTCTTCATAGAGCTTAAGGGAGAATCAAATACAACATTGCATATGATGTTCTTTTGTAAATTGTAATGCAAAGTACAAAATTTCAAATGTATTCATCATATGTATATATCTAGCTCTTCACTGTTTCATTTTGTTCAAAATTTTATGTGTTCCAAAAGATTATGGAGGTGATACATACATAAGTAGAGGATTTGTTAAATATAAATATCATGATGAACAAATAAGGCTGAACAGCTCTTACCAACACGTTGTCTCCAGCACCGAAAGGCCTGAATAGGAACCACATGAAAATATTTCTTAAATCAATGAAAGATTATTTAGCAATTAAGAAAAACATGGTGAAGAAAAAAAGTGAGTTTAGAAGGTAAAATCTGTGCTGTGTATACTTAGAAAGTGCTTAGGGTATGTGACTGATTTGATTCTGAATATCTGTATTAGCCAGTGCAGGTGGTATAACAAAATATCAGAGCCTCGACACCACAAACAGCAAATTTCATTTTCTTACAGTTTTGGGGGCAGGAAAGTCCAAGATCTTAGCATTGGGAGGGTTTGGATTTTGGTGAGGGCCGCTTACAGGCTGGGACTGCTTTTTCCTCATGTGATCTTTGTACACACATGGTCAGGGGGAGAGACATCTGACTCTTTCTTTCATTATAAAGCCACCTATTAGACTGGCGTCCCACTCTTGTGACCTAATTTGACCTTAAGTATCTACTGAAGGTCATACCTGTCTCCAGAAACAGTCACATCAGGGATCAGAACTTTTACACATAAGATTTTTGCAGGGGCACTATTGAATCCAAAGCAGTATCTTACGAAGATAACGATATGGTTTGGCTCTGTCTCCACCCAAACCTCGTCTTGAACTGTAGCTCCCGTAATTCCCACCTGTCAGGAAAGAGACCTGGTGGGAGGTGATTTAATCATGGGAGCAGTTACCTCCATGCTGTTCTGGTGAGAGTGAGTGAGTTTTCATGAGACCCAATGGTTTTATACGGGCTTTTCCCTCCTTTTCCCCCACTTCTCTTTCCTGTCACCATATGAAGAAGTGCGTAGTTGCTTCCCCTTCTGCCATGATTGTAAGTTTCCTGAGGCCTCCACAGCCATGCTGAACTGGGAGTTGATTAAACCTCTTTCCTTTGTCAATTACCCAGTCTTGGGTATGTCTTTCTTAGCAGCTTGAGAACATGCAAATACAGATAACATGATTGGTTAGACAATCTGAGAATCTACAATATTTTTCAAAAGAACAAATATTGCATAGTTTTGTCAATAACAGTATTTGGAGAGCAAGGAATTTCATTTCTTTGAGTGTGTTTTTTTCTATTTGTGAAATAGGGATTATAATTTGTGTATTAGCTTATATAACACTGGAAGAACGTATGGTGCCCTAGGCCTTAGCAAACAGTAGCAAAGCCCTTTTGTTACACATGTGAGTTGTCATCAGTAAATACCGCCTTTGCGATGGTGGGGAAGGCAGCGTGCATGACTGTCACTGTGATCCACACACGGGCCCCTGGAGATGTGGAGTGGGTGATGGATCTTCAGTCTCCGTTACAACCTTGTCATTGGACATTTAGTAAAAGGCAGAAAACACGAGCAGCTCCAGAACTGCTGGATCGTGATTGTGCTTCTGTTTTGTATACATCTCTATTGACTTCAAATTACTGCCCACTCAGACCTACGATTCCAACCCCTCTCCCCATTCACCCACAGAATAGCAAGACTGTGATTTAAACTAGAAAGCAAGTAGCTTTTCTTCTTTGTTCTCTTTGAATGATGGCCACAAAGTGTAGAGCTTAAGAAATATGTAGCTCTTGGCATAAAGAGAGCAAAGAAAAACCTTCAATTGTTTATTTTTTTCTTTCTTCTATTCTAAAGTTGCATGTGGTGTCTCCCTAAAAGAAGTTTGCTGATGGCATATTAAATATGTCTAAGACACCTGTGGATATTTGAATATAAATTATTTACATAACTTGTTAATTTCTTTGTTTATGTAAAAGATATGGTGGGTCGATTGGGTAAATAGCCAGCACACTGCAGACAATCTTGGACTTTTTTCTACCTGAATGACTTGTGGCAATGAAAGATTTGTGAAAAGAAGCAAAGAAGAAAAAGCAATTTTGAGTCCAATGTTGAGAATTTTTAAAAAGGACAGGAAGAGGTAAACAATTTGACAGAAAAAGAAGGAGAAAGAAGGAGGAAGAGGAGAAAAGTAAGAAGAAAATAGATAAAATAATCATATTAGATGTTAAAATTAGGAAGAAATATATGAAAACTTAAAGATGATATTGGAATCAATGAAAACAATTATACTAGGGTGAGATGTTTGTCTCTCATGTCTAATCTAACACAGTCCATGTTAGATAGTTACAGCATCATAACTTCTGTCTTTTTTATTCAGAATTATCAGACCTTGAACTAACCTACCTGAACAGGAAGAACTAGTTGATAAATTTCTTTAAGCATCAAAATGTCATCTCAAAAGAATAAATGCACAAAAGAGGAATATTTTCTGCTTGTTCCAATATCTCTTGAGATTGACATGTTTGACTTCTTAGTCACAATCAAATGACTTTCAGTCATGACTCCTAGTTTATTTTTTAAAACTTTCCCAAGAGCATCATCCAAGCTCAAGCCTTCGTTGCAACTGATCTAATCCAGTGCAAAAGCTTCTGGTCTTACACGTAGCATCTGCCTTCAATCTGCTTGCTTCAGTGCCTCTTCTACACTGCTACCCAACTATCTTCCTCAAACATCACATAGTTGTGTTATTCTTCTGCTCAAAAAGTGCTGATGGATCTATTTTGCATATGTAATAGAACACACTTCTTAGCCTGGCATTGAACAAGTTCCATAATCTGGGCTTAGTATGCTTTCTCTGGCTCTACTTCATTCTTAAGATACCTATGCCATACAGATACTGATTTGAACGTGCCCAACCTCTCTTGACTCAGTTATTTTATTTGTCCAATTCCTTTCTTCTAACATGCAGTCACCGGGTTTTGCCTGTGCTGTAAACCCCACCGTAGCTCACGGCTCCATTCAGATTCACCCTCATCCATCAAACTTACTCTTGAAAGTTACATTGAATCCTTTCTGATAGATTATGTTCTTATTTTCTTGACGGCCCTTCTGTTCTGGGTGATATTATTCACCCAGTAGTTCTGGGGTTATCCCCCACAAGTCTTTCCCCATGAGTGTTAGCCGTCTCCCAGACTTAAAGATCCCAAAGCATACATTTTCTCACTCATCTTTACCTGTGATGTGCTACAATCACAGACATTAACAGCTTTCCCATCTAACAAGACTAGGAAACTGAAGCCCATATATTTTAGTCACAAAACTAAGTAGTATGAAGTTCAAAAAGCAATTAGCTCCCAGATACATGCATATGTCATGCGCCACCATTGCCTCTGTTCTACAGTTGTCAGTGTATAAAGTGGGAACAGGAGCTTCATTCTTCATTAGTCCACCAAGGATCCCCTGAATCCATCTGATCACACAGGCGATGGTAGTCAAGGGACCAAAAATAGGAGCATCTGGAAAAGCAACTGATGAATTTAACTCTCTACAGCGCTAGAAAAATAATAAAGAAGGAAAGAAAATCAGCTCACTTACACTAAGTACCTGGCAGAGCATGTATATGAGTTAGAGCTTTGTACTTTATGGACAAAATGAATACTACAGAAAAAGCGTTTATAAATGATAAATCTAGCAATCCAAATAAAATGGCATCTACTTTTGATGTATTACATAAATAACTAGAGTGGTATTTCTTTAATCAGTTACAGGTTTGTTGTATGAAAGGATTTTAAAAGTTTGCTGCATGTCAAGAGCAGGCTTTCTAAATTTGTGACCTATCAATCGCAAGAATCCAAACCATTTGTATTTGTTTCAGATAACTGTAAATATATAGAAATTCATGTTAAAATCAGTAACACGGCATATTTTTGCATGTTTTATTTATCCGGCTTTTTATTATATGTTTTCATGCATTTTTCCTGCTTTTATCAAAATGATGGTAAAAATAAGCTTGTATATGATAAGGAACACATTTCCCCCAATAGTAAGTGGTTTTTTCTTTTGCTGTTTGATAAGATCTTTCAAAGATACTTTTAATTTTCATCATTAAGTTTAATTAAACTTTTTAAGGAGCTAATTCAATATCACATGGCTTTGAGCACAAGTAATCAAACCGTACAAGTTTCCTGACACTATCATCAACTTTCAGTCTTGAGTTAGAATATGCGCTTTCAGTGAGTTGATGTTGATGACAGTGGATGTAACCTACGTTTCAAAATGCTTTCCTGAGGGTAATTGGCTGACTCCTTGCCATCGTTTTAAACTCTCTTATGTGGTTGACAAGAGTATATACAACTAACTGAAGCAACGTAGCTCTGATATTTTACCGTTCTTGAATTATATTATCTTAATTTGCTGCTTCTTTGTAGGAAACTTTTTAACCCACTTAACCTTTCCTGAAGTCAGTTTAGTTAAAAGTAGGCAATTTAATCCTTAAATTCACTCGCCTGAGCTAGATGACTGTGCCACTGAGCAATAGCTTCGAGGGAACCTGTGAGTGGGGCTGTGGGGACGCCTCTGCCCTGTGCCGGGCCCACAGTTCTCAGGAAACCAGCGACTTCGCTTGCTATGCAAATCTCTGACATGCAGACTGAGTGGGAATCCGGAGTCAGTCTACATGTTCAATATTAGTAACACTTAGATATTTGCCTACTCTTTAAGATAATAGAAATAGATATAGAAATTCTCACAATTTGTTTCCAGAACAAAATTGCCTTTTTTTTTTTTTTTTTTTGAGATGAAATCTTGCTCTGCAGCCCAAGCTGGGTGCAAAGACGTGATCTCGACTCACTGCAACTTTCATCTCCCAGGTTCAAGTGATTCTCCTGCTTCTGCCTCCTGAGTAGCTGGGATTATAGGTGTGTGCCACCACGCCAAGCTAATTTTTTGTACTTTTAGTAGAGATGAGTTTTTGCCATGTTGCTCGGGCTGGTCTTGAACTCCTGACCTCATGATTAGCCTGCCTCGGCCTCCCCAAGTGCTGGGATTACAGGCATGAGTCACCACACCTGGCAAAATTGACAAATTTTTATATCCAATTTTGCATACCTTGGGTCTTGTAGACCAGATACGTCCATACTTCTTGGTCCATAGTGAGGGTTTGATGTCCCAGTAACTACTGATGACCTAAAATTCCTTCCATCATTGGAGCATGGTCAGCATCAGCAGTTCATGAAACTGAAAGCCAACATTTTACTGAAGCTTGTCCTGGAACTAACCTGAGAAGAGGTCTTTGGAACTGGTGTCACACAGGAAGAAGTTTCCCAGCATGAGGTCAGACGCACATTTCTCCATGATGTGACTACACACTGTAAACTGTGAGATGGATCCTTTTCCATAGTGAGAAAGGAGACCTCATTGAAAAATCCCAGACTACTATCTTGGAACCCAAATGTATTGGCATAAATCAAATATCAAAGGCTGTTTTTTATTTTTTTCTCTCCCCAAAATGGCTTAGAAAACAAAAAAAAGTATGGATCTGATTGTCTCTTATACAAAGGCAAGTTAGAATTTATAACCTGTGTAAATGCTATAATTAAAACCTTGTTTTTACATGGATTCCTTATGTTAAATTCTTCACTAATTACTGATGTTTTCTTTAATGTGTACATGTGGGGAGCATACGGATATGGTTAACCAGTAATGAGCATATTACGGGTTTCCCTTCGTCTTTGGTCAGTCTACGCTTCTTGACAATAAGGCCTAACTTTGTATAGATCTGGTGCACTATGCAATTTTCTGTAAGCAAATGCATGTAAAGTAAAAATGACACCATTCATATACACATATGAATGGTACAGCTTCTCTTCACATTAGCTCTCCTGGTTACAACCTCTCCCCTTGCGTAGGGACAAGTCAGTGATTAAAGTGGAGAACAACTTCCCCAATACAGGAATCCGGCTTCTGAAAATACTGCATTGGAAAACTTACAATGGAGAAATGGAAGACTTGGGAAAGGGAAGGCTGGGACATGAGAGCTGTAACTCACCCTGAAGACACTCCTAAGTATCAACTTTAATACCTATTAAAATACAACGATAAAAGCAAACTAAAACAGGCCATACAAGGCATTTTGCACATCTTAATGTACTGAGTTCTCTGAAGCCCATTTCCTGTTAATATCTTTTGTCGGGAGAACCTTCTCAGGAACTCCTCTCCTGACTGTTCCAACAATGCTCCTACATTCACTTTGCTTCCTCATGGGTGATATGCCACACCCACTGAGAGACATGTTTCCTTTACTTTTTTTCTTCTGAAGGGGTTTCTTCATAAGATTCCTGGTTGAATTGATGGTGTGAAGGTCTCTCTGCCACCTTTGCTTTTTTTTTTTTTTTTTGAGACAGAGTCTTGCTCTGTACCCCAGGCTGGAGTGTCCTGGTGTGATCGTGGCTCACTACAACCTCAGTTCAAGCGTTTCTTATGCCTCAGCCTCCTGAGTAGCTGGGATTACAGGCGTGCGCCACCATACCCAGCTAATTTTGGTATTTTTAGTAGAGATGGGGTTTCACCATGTTGGTCAGGCTGATCTCCTGACCTCAGGTGATCCACCTGCCTTGGCCTCCCAAAGTGCTGGGATTACAGGTATGAGTCACTATGTCCAGCCTGTCTGCACCTTTGTTGAACAGTATGATCACAGGGACAGAGGATGATTTCCCAATAACCTTCACCCATCCCTTGTAATGCATGTCCAGGCTGCCTCCTGAGATGGCCTAGCCTGGCTCTCAGCGCTCCCCTCCTTTTCCCAAATCCCTTTTGCAGGACCTCTGCCTTTTCTGCCTGCTTTGTGCTTTGTTTCCTTGTATTTTATTTACTTTTGTTTCCTGTTTCTAACCAACTCATTTATTTTTCAAATTATTCCCAACCTATGTCACTTACATATACTGGAGAAAATATCTTCATGGAATTAAAACCACATGGAGTAACATTTCACATGAGTAGAATTCAGGAAGGATTTCAGTAATCCCATCCCAAACACACAGGCAAAGGGAATGGAGATTTCTTCAGCAACATGGTGGCAACAAGACCACGAGAAGATCCAGGCCAGACAAGTGGGCAAACAAGACTGACTCTTGCTTTCCACTGTAACTTTGGGTAATCGCTCTGAAAATTCTATGATTTGCTGAAGCCAGAGATCATCAGTTTTAAAACACAATTTCTACCGCTGGCTCACTACTTCACAAATAATTTTATCCTATAATCTCCTGATGCTAAACAAAGATGGCCTAAATGTAACTGTTATGGTTCCTCCTCCCCGCTCCTGTTGGCTGATGCTTCTCTGCCTCCCATGAGTCTAGTGTCTTAGGGCTTCCTGGCCCCAGCACCAGCACAGCAGGGCCTCTCAATCTTATCTACACTTTTCCCCGACATGGTCAGGAAACCTGTAATCAACAACTGCCTTCTTCCTTACTTGAAAATGTCCCAAATGTTAGATGAAACTCATTTTATTTAGTGGTCAGGATTTCAACCAGACAGGAATAATTCATTCCACCTTATAAATGATGGCTATGCAGTTGACCAATAGATTCCAATAAGGTATTTGCATTTTCAAGGCATAGTTACACATCAAAAAGTATTACTTTCTCTTTAGATATATTTTGGGATAAAAGGGTGCTCTTCTTGCTGCTTCTAAAATCACTTAACATTTGAGATCATGACTGGCAGTTACATAGTGCTTATCATTTTGTCTTATAAAACTTATAATACATATGTTTTTATTATCTCAATTTTCCAGATGAAGACATTGAAGATTGTAGCATTAAAGAATTTTCCAAAGCATGGAAGAGCCTGAACATGAAGCTATATGGCCTTACTTTAGGTTTTATGCCTCTAATATAGCATTGGCCTATAACTATAGAGCTGTTCTGTACTTTTTATATCTTAAGATGAATTGGTAGAAAGCAGTTTATTTAGTGGAAAGAATATGGACTTTATTGGCAAACGAATGAGGACTCAAATTCTGCTACTCTACCTAATAATGTTTCCTTGGAAAAGTCAAATAATGTCTCCAAGTCTCAGGCTCCTAACCTGTGAAATAATGAGAATAATCTTTATACAATGCCTATAGTGGTGTCTGGCACCATTAGCGCTGAAAACGTGTTATCCTTTAACAAAATTGTTGTTATTTGTAGGAGAATAGGGCATGAATGTTAACAGAAATAGTGCTATGAACCAAGACATGAAATAGGAATTCTTCATTTCTTGTTTTATGGCCAGCCTGTGAAGAATATTTATCATCTAACAGGAAGGCGATAGGCCAGGGATATGTTTTGAAGACAGAAGGCAAATATGTCGGATTTCCATGCGGGAATTTTTCTAAAGGAGGAACCAGATTATAATAAAAGATAGGCTTTGCTCTTTTTCTCGGTTTTACTGTTATTCCTTTAATGTTGTGAAAGAAATAACGAGTGGTGGTGAAGTTTTTTGTTCACACAGGCCTTCAATACTGCATTTCAAATACAGCTGGGCAGAACATAGCGGCTCACACCTGTAATCCCAGCATTTTGGGAGGCCAAGGGGTGCAGATCACTTGAGGTCAGGAGTTAGAGACCAGCCTGGCCAACATGTTAAAACTCTGTTTCTACTAAAAATACAAAACTTAGCCAGGCATGGTGGCTTGCGTCTATTAAACCAGCTACTTGGTAGGCTGAGATACAGAAATCACTTGAACCCAGGGGCAGAGGTTGCAGTGAGCCAAGATTGTGCCACTACACTCCAGCCTGGGAAACAGAGAGAGACCCTGTTTAAAAAAAAAAAAAAAAGAAAAGAAAACTGCAGTTGCTGAAAGCTCTTTTACATCAATCATTATATATTGAGCCAGGATTACCAAAAATGGGAAAAGTATAATTTCTGCCCTTGAGGAACTCACAGTCTAGTGGAAAACAGCATTTATTCATCCATTCTTTCATCAAACACCCATTGAGAATGTAACGTACCCTGGGCAAAAGAGCAGTCATTTAACTATGACACAAGATAAAAGTCAGAGACTTTGCCCTTACAGAGTTCACAGCCTAGCCATGGAGATTAAAAATAAAAAGATAAAAATAGAATAAAGGGTAATAGATTTATAGACACCAAAACCCAGTGTGCAGTAAAACTAAAAAAAGAGGGTAAACTAACCTAGTATGAGAGGTAAGGTGGAAGATTAGGGTGAGAAATGATGGTAAGGAAGGCCTCCTGGAAAATTTCAAGATAAATCTTAAGGATAAGTCAGAATTACACAGACGAAGAGTAGAATAGTGCCTGTTACATTGCAATTGTTCTCCAAACACCTGAAATGATTACTAACTGTCTTAGTTTCAGGCACTGCTTCAATCCTCACAGTCCAAGCTCAGTATAGTTAAACCTTCAGTCTCCAGCAGTGCACTTGGTAAAGCATCAAGGAGTTAAATGTATATGTAATTGGAGTGCCAGAAGAAAAGAACTGAGAGAGAGGGGTAGAACAACTCATGCGGGGAAACTCCTACTACATGCAAACAAAGAATACAGCAGACACCTCACCAGAATCTACGAAAGTCAGAAAAAAATGTCCAGGAACTATAGAACTGTTCTTTGAAGTACTAAAAAAAGTTTTTGCCAACCTAGAAGTCTTTAACCAGCAAAAATGTCTTCTGAAAATAAAGAAAAATTAAAGCCTTTCAGAACAGATATTGAGCTAATTCATTATTAGCACACTTGCACTACACAAGTGGTAAAGAAAATTAATTTAGTGAAAGAAATATAATACGAGAAGAAACATTTGATGTATAAAAAAAATTAAGGGCCCCAGAAATATATAAAAATTACTTAAATTTTTTTATTGTTTTATCTTCTTAAAAGATAACTGATTGTTTAAAGTAAAAACAATAAAGTATTATAGGATTAGTGGCACATGTTAAATGTATGTATTTGAGGTAAAATGTATGATAATAGTTGTGCAAAAGACAGAAGAGGAAAATCGACTTACACTGCTGTTCACTTTTTATGCCCTACATAAAGCTGTGATAAGTTAAAGATGTGTATGGTAAACACTAGATGAAATAAAAGTTGAAAAATTAAAATTAAGAAATAAGATGGAGCAAATAGAAAACAAATAGAAAGATAATGGATTTTAGCTTAGTTTTTATAAATAATTATATAAATTTAAATAATCTAACCCCCCAGATTTTTTAAATGGGGGATAAAAAGACAGTAAATATTATGAATTCTTTTTTATCATCATTATTTTATAAAGGGATAGGGCATAGATTTGGACAGAAATAGTAAGTTTTACAATAATAAATATTACCAGACATTACATGAATTACACTTCATGATATCAGAAGGGTTGATTCAACAAGAAGACACAACAATACTAAATGTTGCCTAATAATACAACTTTAAAATACATAAAGAAAAAATGTACAACTGAAAGAAGAAATGGATAAATCCCATTATTGTTGGAGATTATAGATTCTAGCCCTTTTTCTTCAGTAACTAATAGAATGAGATAAGAAACCATCAAATGGATAGAAGACAAATTATACTATTATCAATCAGATTTACCCAATTGACTTTTATTAAACAGTTCACCAAACAGAAATATACAAGATATTGTTATCAACTGCACATTTCACATTCACTAAAATTTATGATAATTTGGGATATAAAAACAAGTCTCAGTACATTTAAAAGGAGAGAAATCATACACAGTATGGTCTCTAAGCACAACTAAATGGAACCAGAAATAAATAATTTCCAAATGTTCTGAAATTTGGAAATTATTTATTTCTAGTTCCATAGAAATTTCCATAGTATTTCTAGACCATACTCTAAGTTTCTAATTTTTAGAAAGTTCTAAAAATTCCTGAGTCAAGGAGGAAGTTACAGATAAACTTAGAAAATGTTTCAAAGAGAGCAAAGATGAAAACAAAAACAGAATATATCATAATTTGTAGGCTGCATATAAAGTAGGCATTAGGGGAAATGTGATAGTATTGCATGCTTATAGTACAAAGGGAGAAATTCTGAAATTTGTAAATTTGGAATCATTCATGATATGTCAAGTCTTCTCATCTTGTTTTCCTTGAGGATTATTTTAGTCTTTAATTGATTATATACTTTATAAGTTCCACAAAATGTACTGGGCACTTATTGGAATTTTGTCAAACTTATAAATATGTTTGAGGAGAATTAACATTATTGTAAAGGTGAGACATTTAGCCTGTGAACATGGTACATATCATCCCTCATTGTGATATTATTATTGTACAAAAGTTTTATATTATTGTATATAAAGACCTTGTACACTATTTTTAAATTTTATACTTTTCTTAAAATATTAAGTTAATTTTTAAAATTATTATTTCTAATATTATTGCTGGTGTAAAGAAATACAATTGCTTTGGACAATGAGTTTTGTATCTAGTAAACTCATTAAATTTGTTTTTTAATTTAAATAATTCATGTACAAATTTTTGGGTTTTCTATTTAAATAATCATATTCAAACTACTGCATTTTAATAGTTTCTCATTATTACATTTACATATTTACTCATCTTATTCCTAAACTCAAAGATAATATAATTTACTGTTTAGCATAGTATGCTATACTTATACATTTAGCGTTGTACAGGAACATTATGAAGTATAATGTTTACTAAAGCTTTTTAATAAAATCTTCCTCAGGCTAAGAACATTTACCTTTTTTACTAGAATATGATATTGATAAAACATATTCTAGAAAAGCATAAAATTTATCAAATATTTAGATTTTTAACTTAAGCAGCATGGAGAGAAATTATTTTCTTATGGTTCAAACACAGAGACTGGAAACACAGATGTTCTTAGAACTCCTATATTGTCTGAATCAACAGTGACGTATATAAGCAAAATTCCACAAAACCACAGCTTTGACTGTCATTATTATTCAGAAGTATCTGGCATTACTTGTGGTGTAACAAATGGACTATTGTTAGGATAGAGAATATCCATATGAAAAAGTGCTTTACATAAAGTAGAAACTTAAATAGTATCTTAATCTGGGTACAATTCATAGAACACTGTGTGCTAAGGCTAATCTAAGGGATTTAGATACAGATTTCATTGATTCCAAGAGAAACATTTGTTTACTTGTTCAAATTTGGTATCTGAAATTGCAATGTATCTTACATTAGATAATCATAATTCAATTTCTTCGTTATTTAATATTAGCTCATTAAAGAGTGTATGTCATCAGCAATGATATCTTAGATTTAGTGAAATTTTGTATAATGTCAGGAAACACTAGACACTATGGAAATACCATAATGTAAAGTCTACAAAAGCAGGAAATTCTGTTTTAGTCCCTCTTACGGGAGTCACTTGATAAATAACTGTTGAATAACTGAATGAATAAGTTGTCCTATGAACTAAATAAACGCAGAGCATTCTAGCACCATTCAGGTGGTGGCAGGCAGTTCATCCTCCGGCCTCATCTCACTTCAGCGGTGAGGTAGACATCACTTGGAAATGCTCAATTTAATCACGTATGTTCATAATGAGGGCTTCTCATTTTTCTGTGAAAATACTAAAATATACTGTCTTTGGGGAGGAAGCAAACAATTTAATAAAATAGAGGAAAAAAAAAAGTTAAGCAAGATTCAAATTCAAAGTCCTGGAAATTATAAGAATAAGCTTCATTTATTAGGGAAAAAAATTAAGTTGTGTAACATTCTATTCCCCAATTATTCCTAGTCAGTAAGACAATAAACCCTTTAAGATGAACTTTGTCAGAAACAAAGGATCACTATTTCCCGAAGAGCTGCAAAATACCATAGGCCAGCAATAGCGCAGGTGATAACTGAGGGCATAAAAGGCATTGAGACAAGTTGTGTTGACATGACCTAAGAAGGGCCAGGCTACTCTCCTGTACCCCTTCCCCCGGCAGCCCCCATTTTGCTTTGACTCCCTCCTTCCCATACACCCCATCCCACACCCACAGCTCTGCTTGGAACTCTCCTAAGTTCCAGACTCAGGTACTTAGCTGCCTCCTAAGCCCTCTACCTGGAGATGCCCAGAATGCTTTGAGTTCAGAAGGCTGACGAGTGAAGTCACAAAGAGCCAAGAGTGCAGGACTGGGGTCAGGCAGCCCCGTTCCTTAGTTACGTGCAGACTTCTTAGTTTGCCTGACACTCTTCATTTTCAGATTTCATTTCTACAAAGTAGCAATGGGCTTCGTAGAACTGCTGATAGAATATTATGAAATGACGTAGGTAATACCTCTCACAAAGAGTCAAACACGTAGTGGACATATAACCAATGTCTGGTACTGGCTTTACCAACCTTTCACAAGCTTGAGGGCAACCTGGATCAGAATCACGGCGTGAAGGACAAGATCCATGTACATGCTCGTTCCTGGATAGCTCTTCAAGGGTCTTCTCTTTTCTCCCACCTGACAAGTTCTCCAGCTTCCCTATTTGGAAGTGGCTGCTTGGCATGAGATAACCCCCTTCTACTCTGTCTCCCAAGAACAATGCCCCCAGGGCGTCCTTCCTCTTACTCCATCTCCCCTTGAGCCTGCAGAATGGATCTCAAGTTTCCTGGAGCAGCCACAGTTCCTGCGCCATCTCCCCTTCTACCCTGAGGGCTGCAAAGCCTCTTCCACCTGTGCATGTGAACTCCAGATCAATAGGTTTCATGCATGTGCCCCATGTTCCTACCTGTGCTCACATGAAGGTGTTTTTCTCTCTTTCTGAAATGCCCCTTTCCTTTGAGCAATTGTGGAAATCCTGCTCATCTTTTATGGCTAGTCTCAGATGCAACCTCCTTCTGGAAGCCTCCCCTGACTGGCCTGTACACACATGGCCCAAACTTGATTTCAGATCACTAAAAGAGAAGAAGAAGAAGGAATGGTGTGAAGGGCATGCACAGACAGCATGCGGCATGGTTGGAAGCTGTGGTCTGATCGGCGTGTCCTGAGACCACAGCCGTTCTTTGAGTCTGGCTGCAGCCCTGAGAACCCAGTGGACCTGCTCAGGCATCCTGCTGCTCTTCAGATCAAGCCCTTTGCTTCTCTGCCTGTCTTGTTTCCTGCTTTTCACTTTCTTGTTCTCACCTAACTGATTTGTAAACAATAAAATAACCAAAGTTAGACAATTCCAGCTACTTAAGATAACTGCGTTTCCAGGGAATCTGCTTTATGTGTAGGCAGGAAAAAAATCAGTAGTCGCAATCCTGGATTTTCTATGTGAATAACTTTGCCTAGACAGCAGCAGCTGTTGAAATATAAATGTGATATTTGAGTTCAAACGGGAGCAGAAATTATACTTAGCGTGGGCCAAAGAAAGGCACTTCCACGACAGGGCTCTTTCATCTGGAGTGGCGCTCCTAATTCTGATTTAGAGAAAAGCAGGTCTGATACTGCAGCGGAGAAGGAGGCCTGGGGCTGGGCATCAGAAAATCGGCTTTCAAACACTTCCTCCAGGTTGTAGCTGAGCAATGTGAGGCTCTTTAGTGAAATGAAAAAATTGTAGGCGTCTTGTCCGGCTCAGAAGCATATTGTCACAGTGCACACACAGACGGCCGAGGCTGAAAACACAGTTCCCCCCAGTGAAACCCATCTTGCCTTGGTGGAAAGAAGTCACAAAATCTGAAGGTGTATCATGAGCAGACAAGGGAGGTTAACTTGTTTTCATGATTTAAAACATTTGGCTTAAACTGTGTCTCTTTCCATTAAAATTTAAATTATGATAGGGAAACAGGAGGGAAATATGCAAGATTCTGGGAAACCTAAAGTTTCTATGTTTATCTTTTCTTTGGTTCCTGACTCTTTAGATTTAACCCGTCAGTTCCCTAGATATAGTTATAAAGAATGGCTGGGGTAAGAAAAAGGAGTTTGGCGCTATTTTTAAAACCCTATGCACAGTCACTTGGAGACCCTTGAATGACGTGAGAAGACAACGCTTGCCATACTCACTGGGTTTGTAAGACAGGACGCTTCTGAAGTGTCATTTCCTCTGTTGCTAGTATTGCCTGCTGTCCTCTTGACCCCTGCCGTGTGGCCACCACTGTATCACATGTCCACACCCTTCCCTGGCTGGGGCCCTGGAAACCCGGGCATACTGAGTGGGACAGCTGGCGGGGGCTGGGGCTGGTGTGGTCACTGACAAAGAATCCTCCTCCGGCCTGTCAGGGGCAGCTCTGCAGCTGTTGGCCCAAATACCTGGCATACCTCCATCTCCAGGCAACTGCTGGGTGTGGGCCGGGATCCCAGCAGCACCCGCTGGAGTAGGCTGCCTCCCACAGTGCCATCGCCCAGGTAGCCAAGAGGAGTCATCCAGGTGTGGGGGAGAGCAGCTGAGAGAAGCAGCGAGGGCAGTGGTTGCGGGAGAGGAGGAAGTTCTGAGGGTTGCCCACAAGGCTCAAAGAGAGAGGCTGTATTTCAAAAACACCAGCACTTTGGGAGGCCGAGGCAGGTGGATCACGATGTCAGGAGTTCGAGACTAGCCTGGCTAACACGGTGAAACCCTATCTCTACTCAAAATTCAAAAATTAGCCGCCTGTAATCCCAGCTACTAGGGAGGCTGAGGCAAGAGAATTGCTTTAACCCAGGAGGCGGAGGTGCGGTGAGCCGAGATCGCACCACTGCATTCCAGCCTGGGCGACAGAGCGAGACTCTGTCTCAAAAAAAAAAAAAAAAAAAAAAATCCCAAAAACAAACCAGCCCTGCTCTACCATCCTGAACCTTGTCATGGTCATTCCTTGAAGAAATAGCTTCCCATGTGGGTCTTGCCTAAATATGGCATGTGGACGTGGGAAAAGCACACACTAGACACGCCTGTGGTTCACTTCAAGCTTCTCTGCTGCTGGTGACTTCGGAAAAGTCCCTTACCCGGTCTGAGCCTCCATCTCCTCCTCCAGAGCAGGGCACTGAGTACCTTCTGCCGGGGAGGCCTGGAAGGATTTTGTTAGGTTTTCCCGATAAACTCACTCAGTGGATGAAAAGGGGATGTGTGTAAAGCTTGTCATATTTATGTTGAATATAAGATTACTGAACTCTCACTGATATATATGCAAAAACCAATCTTAAGGATCTAACAAATCTTTTTTTAGCTATATGCTAACAAAAGAGATTTGTTTTCATGAGTACATACCTAGACAATGAAGCTGTACACACCAGTTCATACTTTAAAAAATGTCTCTTTTTTATTTCACATTTCTTTACATACTAACAAGAATGGTTTTTAAGAGGGAGCTTAATGATCACAACACAGGGACACATAGAAGGGAACAACACACTGGGGCCTATTGGAAGGTGGAGGGTGGGAGCGGGGAGAGAAGCAGGAGAAATAACTAAAGTGTACTAGGCTTAAGACCTGGGTAATGAAATAATCTGCAGTGTAAAAAACTATGACACAAATTTACCAATGTAACAAACCTGCACATCCTGCACATGTACTCCTGAACTTAAATACAACTTTTTTAAAAAGAAAAAAAAGGGGGGTTTTACTGTAGAAAAATACATATATCATAAAATGTATCATTAACCACTTAAGACGTACTCAGTGCAGTGGCGTCCTGCACGTTGGGAGCGGTGTGACTCTTCCACAGCCGTAGACACCAGCCCACCACAGGCCCTTTCATCTTGCAAAATGGAAACCCTGCACCCAACGCACAAGGACTCCTGCTTTCTCCTTCCCTCCCGCCCCTGGCGAGCTCCATTCCACTTCCTCTTGTTATGCATTTGACTATTCCAGGTCCCTCATATTACTTTTAACGGCAAAGCCACACTAACTGACGGCAGCCTGAAATGAGTTGAATCGTGTAATATCTATGTGTTTTGTTTTCGACAGGCTCACTTCACGTAGCATAATGTCCTTTGTTTATTATCAGCAATTACATTTTAAAATTTCTAATTTTAGAAAAAGCAGCATGCTGTTGTCACTGAGAGGTCAGCGGATTCAGAACACATAAATAGATGAGAGAGACCGTAGACAATTAAAAAATAATCACTATTCCGCTGTGCCAAGAAAACTTGCAGGAGTTTCTTTTTCTGATGTGAGCATACCAAATGTCTGAATACATACACATACATGTATTTTGCTCCCCCATCCCTCTTTTCTTTCATTTTTGTCTTTACTTCTTTCCGGGTAAGGACCGATTTTACTGTGAGGTGAAAGGTAAGGTACAACTGTACATTTGAAAGTGACTCATATTCTCTGTGTTCAGCTCAGTAAGCCGCCTCTGCTGCAGGTGGTAGGTGTCTGGGGTCAGTCCTGCATTCTGTCTGCCCATTCCCTGTCTTTAACACAGCTTGTCTCTCCCCTTCCCACAATCCTGCCTAATTCTACTTGCTTTTTGTGACTCATTCATGAAGATTAAGCATGTACAGCTTTGTCAGGTACTATGCCCAGTATTTGACTTATATCTAAATCTCATGCCTTTTTAACAATATCAACAGTACGGTTCTCATATCACAGATAAGAAAATTGAGCCTCAAAGATCTTATGTAACTGGCCTAGCATTTATCTCAATGGGTATCAAGAACTAGATCAAGTGTGTTTGAGCCAAATCCCAAGACTACCCTGCACAAATGTGGCAATTGTCACTGCCTCAGTCATCTGACTGACTTGTTTGTTTGTGTTTCTGAGAAGAGTCTTGATCTATTGCCCAGGCTGGAGTGCAGTCACACTTTCCCGGCTCCCTGCAAACTCTGCCTCCCAGGTTCAAGCAATTCTCCACCCTCAGCCTCCAAAGTAGCTAGGATTATAGGCACACACCACCATGCCTGGCTAAGTTTTGTATTTTTTTTTTTTAGTAGAGATGGGGTTTTAATATATTGGCCAGACTGGTCTCAAACTTCTGACCTGAAGTGATCCGCCTGCCTCAGCCTCCCAAAGTGTGGGGGATAACAGGCGTGAACCACTGCACCCTGCCCTGACTTTTGCTTTCTATTGGGCTTACATGTGCAGTCTCCCACCTTCAGAAGAACTCAGCACTCCCAAGGAACACAGTCTGTGACTTCCAAACTTCTGTCACCTGGCAAAGGCTAGCACGATATTTTGTACAAAGGTTTTGCTTTCTTAATAATGAGTGAATGAAATATGGAAAAGGTTTAACATAAACATATATTCAAGTTAGCATTTTGCCTGAAATTTATACTCAATTACATCTAGGAAATTATCTGTACATTATATGTGTATATATATATATATATATATATATATATATATATATATATATGTAGTGACAAGATGGAGTAATGGCAAAGAAAACTTGGAGAATTTGAAATATGCATGAGGTCATTTCTGAATCAGAAACAGTAGACATAAAGTAGAGGTTGAGATCACTGACAGTAGACTTTCTAGAGTCGGGTAGAGAAGGGATCACTCTTTCCAGAGTGGGGTCCACCAGTGTGTGGCTCTCTCCCTGAGGGCATCCACCTGACCTCCACTCCCTCCTCTGTGCACGGGGGTGCACACAGCACCTCTCCTGGGACTGCTGTGGGAATTAAAAACGGTCGTGTCTGAGCAGCTTTCAGGGTGCCAGTGCCACTCGCTCTTCAGTGCACTTGAGCTACAGGGGAGTGGAGGCCTCAGCACAGGACCTGCCGTTCACTCCAGAGATGTTCGTTGTACCAGGTACCCAGCAGATACTGAATAAATGGTCAATGTTGTCATTATTTTGATAGATATTTTCTTAAATTTGCATTATAATCCTTCCATTTGGATAAGATAGACAACATTGATGGACTGAGGTGTTTTGTCAAAGAATATAAAGAAAGATAACGTGAAGAAAGGCATTTTTGTTAATTGAAAAGGAAGCTTTATGCTTAGATTTGTTAATAAGCGTCTCTTGACAAATTATTTGCTTATTAGGCAACACAGTGATATCATGGAATTATTCTAAAATTCATTCCCTTTTATGTCTTGAGGTTATGAACACATGTAAAGCATCTGACGTGGCATCTGACAAACTCTACGAGTCAACAAATGAACCACAAGAAATAATCATCTATTTTTTTTTTCTCAACATCTCTACAGTTGAGACAGTCTCAGAACTTCTGTCTTCCATTTCAGGATATTACACTTAGGAAATGGAATTCCTTTCTTTCACCAACTCAAATTTCTTCTTCTCTCACAGAAGGTCATCTTACACGAGTGAGACTCCTTTGTTTCCTTTCCCTTGATAACCAGCCTACCTGGAGGTGAAAGCAGTGAACGTATCTCTCCTCATCTTGAAACATCCACTCACTCTTTAATTTTTTTCCAACAAGGAAGGGAGAGGAGGTGACATGAAAACCCACTGTGAGCCTTCTGAATGAGACTAGTATGATTTAAATAACTTGAGTTGGCCAGGCGCAGTGGCTCACACCTGTAATACCAGCACTTTGGGAGGCCAGGGCAGGCGGATCACCTCAGGTCAGGAGTTCAAGATCAGCCTGGCCAACATGGTGAAACCCGTCTCTACTAAAAATTCAAAATTAGCCAGGTATGGTGGCACATGCCTGTAGTCCCAGCTACTCAGGAGGCTGACACAGGAAAATCGCTTGAACTCAGGAAGCACAGGTTACAGTGAGCCAAGATCATGCCGTTGCACTCCAGCCTGGGCAAAAAGAACAAAACTGTGTCTCAAAATAAACAAACAAACAAATAAATAACTTGACTTGGAGGTCATTTTCTTTTCTGTGCCAATTTCCTGAATGCTTTCTTAGTTGTTATGTACAGACTGTCAATATATTACAGGCAATTAATTTCACAGCTAACAAAACTCTCAGCAAGATAGTTCAAGGGACTTTCTCAAAGTCACACTTCAGTTCTACTTCTAAATACCAACCTCTCTGCTACGTCCTAATTCCGAACCCGGAGCCTCCCCGACAGTGGCTAGATTCCCTTCCTTCCTTTTAAAGATTCTGTGGCTCTTTGCTTGTTTTTTTCTTATTATCTTCTCCCATTTCCTTCCAGAAATTGGCAGAAATGTCGAGACTGTTGTTTACTATAAACCCCACCCCTCCAATCCACCCTTTGAGGGATCCTAAGCTTTTATTTCAGTGGAGGTTTTTGAAAGGTAGAGAACAAATGCGTGTATTTATTCTCCAATTCTGAACTGCACCTGAAACAGTCTTTGTAAGGAGCTGATTCTTGAGCTGATAGCTTCTACATGCATTCTTTCTTGTGATTTTTGCTAACATTTGCACTAAAGCAGCACCCTAAGGCAAAAAGTGAATTGTTTTTCTGCATAGTAAATATGAAGACAGACTGACAGACTCTGTGAAAGAATGGTAATGAGCTAAGACCTCAAATGGGCCTTGGAAAAGGCTCATTGACAGCTGCATGTTATGTTAGAAGGTTGCTTGGGGTACTGAAGAGAGCATAGGCTTTGTATAATATAGGGCTGTTTCACAGAGCCTTCAGTCAATCACTTAACCTCTTAAAGCCTGCACTCAAGTGAATAAATATTCTTTTAAATATCATGAATTACTATAAGAAAATACAGCAAATTGCATGATATCAGCCAGTACTTAATAATTTTTTTTCTATAAGGATTTATATTTATACTCTGCTAGACACTGAATATCTACCGGGAAGAGAATGGGGCTTGGTCTCTCTAAGAAGGTGCATTCTTAGAGATATATAAGTAAACAGTATATTTTAGAACAGTGTCAATTACTTGCCTCCACCCTTCCTATGCTGCCCCTGTCATCTCTGGGATGGCACCACCTGAGCCACAGGTAGACTCCTTTAGCTGGAATGAGATTGAGAAAGGCGCTTGTGGAGCATGTGGGCCTGGAATGAGAAAAGAGCAAAGGATGAAGATAAGGGGAGGGGACTGAGAGACACCTTGAAATATCTAACTTGGATTATTTCAACAGAAAATCTGAGTTCATCACAGATCCACAAGACATTAAATACTCTGCATACAAAGCAAGAATATTTAAAAATGTAAACAATCCTCATGAGCATAATAGAAAGACCACTAGACCAGAAGATGTGTTTTAGGATCTAACATTCACTATGTTACTAATTAAGACTTGGGCTTCAAAAATTTTTCCTAGACTTCGGGTCTGTTTCTACCATGAGAATTAAGTTACACAGTTTTCCCCCTAGTTCCAACATGTTATACTTCTTATGAAAGATTATAACATCTTTACATTTTTAATGTTTTATTTTATTTAATTACTTTCTAATTAAAAAAATGTAGACTCAAAAGCTTGCTGTGTTGCCCAGGTTACAGTACAATGGGAAAAATCATAGCTCACGACAGCCCCAAACTTCTGGGCTCAAGTGATACACCTGCCACAGCCTCCGGAGTAGTTGGGACCACTGCTATGCTCTAGGTCTACTGTGCCTGCCCAGTTAACACCATCTACTCTCTTCATGAAGTAAGAAATGAGGTTAACATCTTGGGTGAATATTCACCAGATATGTCAGAATAGTAAAAATATTTAAGACTTCAAATTAAATTTTAAAAGAGGCCAAGAAAATGTTAAAGCACTTAATTTTAGAAAGGCAGGCACAAAAATTGATGGCGCTCAAACAACTCTGAATACATCGAGCCCAAATTTTGAAAGAACTGCCAATTAATTAGTCCAATAATGTTCAAATCCATGCATTTGTAGAATTGGGTTTATGAGAAAATAATTATAATCCATAAAACATAATGGTTTTGTTTCAACCTCACCGATCAGACTCACATTTTATAAGCATAAATACACCAACACAAATGCAGTATAAATATCTGTTGTGATAATAAAAGATACTCAGTAAAAATTTAGCCTAACATTTCTCATGGAATGGGAAGCTATTCAAGTGCATTGTATAAATTGACTCCGTGGGGGTCTCGATAAAGCAGCAAATGAGTTTCTTAATGTTATGAGCTCTTTGAAAACAGTCTGTGAAGGAAAGCTCTATCGTTTGCCAGCAAAGCAATTGAATCAGATACCCATCATTGATAAAGGTAGAAGAACTAATTTGAAATTAGTCAGTTATTCTTTTCAGAATTTCAGGAAAGCCATAAGATATTTAATTTGTTTATCAGATGCCTTATTTCCCAACGCAAGTTACCGGTTTCAGAACATTTTGAGTGGATGCACAACTGCTGGCTTGTTCCAGAAGAAGCTATTCTAGCAAAGCTGGAGGAATTCCACCAGATTGACAGAACGACAGAAGTAAGTCCGTGTCTGATGCACAGCAGGAGCTCTAGGCAAGACTGTGGACTCAAAGCCCTGGTAGAATTGACAGGATTTGGTCTTATGAAGCCGGTGGAAGAATGCGAGCTTGCCTGTAAACATTCGTCTCCACCTCTTAATAAAGCATATCATTTCCAAGAAGCAGGTTCTCCTTCTGTCTTTTAAGCATAAACTGCCTGACTGAGACTCAGTAAAATCATAACGAACATGATACTCATCCTTGGTGTATTTAAGTTTCAAATCAGACTAGTGATGCCGCGGGGACCCATGAACTTTGACAGCTGAGTAGACCTGGGCTTTCCTGATTGCTCTGGGTACTTCGGCTACCTCATGACAAACAAACAAATAAAGTTTATCCTCCCTCCTCTGTCTCTCCTTTTTCTCTAAAAGAATTCTGCCCAGCAGCTTTTTACCCTGGATGTTTTGCCTGGAAGTTTGCCTAGAAATTGAAGCTTGCAGCTGTTAATGATGTTTCCAAGCGAGTGAGAATGTGCTATGCCCCATCTCAGAGCTACCTCCATTTGTATTCCTAAATATGAACAATCCTACAAAAATATGTTGCTGTTACTCAAGGAGAAGTGGTACAAGGAAGAGCATTAGCTGAGGTAGGCAGAGTTGTACAGAGTGAATCCCTAGCAAATCCAATCCACCAGTTTAGAATCTAATACGATGCCAAAACCAGAACAGATTAGGGGGAGAAAAGAGGAATCCAGTATTCCAGAGCATAAACAGGAGATTTATTTCAGGAGACCACCTAGCCAGGCTTCTCCACCAGCTGCCTAACAAGGTCATTGAACCCAGTGTGTAGCTAGATTCTGAGAAAGGGCTAAACAATGTCATTATCAGCCAGTACATCTGGATACACACGGGAAAAGAGGATAATCGAATCGCAGGGACTGTACCCACCGTCATCTGTGCGTCCCCATGCTTGTCTACCCAGTACTGCCAAGCTCCATCTTTAGATCAAATCAGCCCTGCTGCTCAGCTGCCAAGCTCTGCACACAGATGTGCGCATGAGCTCCATGACTGATTTTTAAACGTTCAAACTCAATTTGGCCTTCAGCAGTTGATTCCTTGTTAGTTTCCTATTCCCCGAACTGACTGCACCAACTTTTTGACACTTCTCTTGACATTAACTGAATCACTGACCTTCACATTCTCAATGTAATTTTTAACTTATTTCAGGGATCTTAGACGTTACTAAAGGTGAATTCCTTTCCTCCCTTCAGCTCTTTTCTTCCTCCACCTCGATATTTCTTTTCTTTTCTTTTTTTTTTTTTGAGACGGAGTTTCGCTCTTGTTACCCAGGCTGGAGTGCAATGGCGCGATCTCGGCTCACCGCAACCTCCGCCTCCTGGGTTCAGGCAATTCTCCTGTTTCAGCCTCCCGAGTAGCTGGGATTACAGGCACGCGCTACCATGCCCAGCTAATTTTTTGTATTTTTAATAGAGACGGGGTTTCACCATGTTGACCAGGGTGGTCTCGATCTCTTGACCTCGTGATCCACCCGCCTCGGCCTCCCAAAGTGCTGGGATTACAGGCTTGAGCCACCGCGCCCGGCCCCACCTCGATATTTCATAACTCACCACCTCCCTGTTTCCTCCCTGCTTATCTCGGGGGAGAAACTGTTCCTTTCCATGGCAAACCAATGCCATTCCTGTGTGTGATCTGACTCCATTTCTTATTTCCCTCCCCTTTGGAATTTACCTCCATGGCATATCCAAGTGGGGTGTTTCTAAGTTGGGTATTCATGGATATTCAGTTGTTTTCTCCTCACCATCTTCTTCTCATTCCATGCACATTCCCCTTCCCATCTGGTACAAATCACTTTGGAGGCGTCATACATTTGTACAGACATTTTGGTAGTGTTCTCGTAAAAGGCAGTAGCATTTCTTGAGAAAGTGGTGACTGTTTCTGTCATGCTTACAGCCTCCATACTGGAGAGAAGAGCAGCTGATCTTCCACTTTGGAAGAGCTAACTTTTCACTATTTCCTTTCCCTTTCAATCTGTGTCCCCATTCCATTTGTCAGAATGAATGTCTTCCTTTATGACTTATGCTGGTTTGACTTTTGCCGTATCTCCTACCCTCTCTTCCCTCCCTTGGAGTCTAAGATACCGCTCTTCTATTTCTCTAGTTTCCCTTAATGTTACTTTCAATGCATAATAACAGTTCTTTCTCCTTCTGCTCTATAAAGATTCCATTAACATCTGTGTGAAAAAAAGAAGTTTGTGACCAGGGCATCATTGCTCAAAAGTTCCCCATCCTGGTGTGCTTGTCTCAGGCAGAGCAGCACCAGAGTCTGGCAGAAATGGGGCTGAGGTCTCTTGGCAGGAAGCAGCACCAGAAAAAGAGCTGACATTAGATGCATTCGTCAAGATAGCACCTGTGAGGGAAGATTTTATGTGATAACCTGACTGGCCAAGGGATGCCCAGATGGCTAGTAAGACATTCTGCCTAGGTGTGTCTGTGAGGTGTTTCTGGAAGACCTTGGCATGTGATAGAGTGGACTGAGTCAACCGGATTCACCCTTGCCAATGCAGGTGACATCAGCCAATCTGTGGGAGGCTGGATGACAGCAGAAAGATGGAGGGAGGGTGAATTTGCTGTCTTTGCTTGGAAATCCATCCTCTCCTGCCCTCAGATGTGACTGCTGTTAGTTTTGGGGCCTTCCGACTCAGACTGGGGTTTATGCCTCTGGCTCCCCTGGTGCTCAGGTCTCAGGATTGAGCTGTAACTGCACCCAGCTTTCCTGTTCTCTGGTTCTCAGGCATCAGGTTGTGGAACTTCTCAGACTTCATGATTGTGTGAGCCAATACCTTATAATAAGTCAGACACACACACACACACACACACACACACACACACACACACACACACATACACAATTGGTTCTGTTTATATGAAGAACCTTGACTAACACAGAATCAAAATTCCAGAAGACCAATTAGATCCGGAGTCAGGTTATGGCAGCAAGTGATTAAACCACATCAAGGAGTGAAGGCAGAAGTCCAGAAAATCTCACCGGTCGATGACTGAGAAGTATTGCTTCCACTGCTGTCGAAAAGTAAACTATTTCAAGCACACAAAAATGGGAACCATGTTATAATAAACACCCAACTTCAGAAATATCTGAAAAAATATCATCGGCATCCCTTGAGTGTTCCTCCTCTCAATTCCATTTTCATCTCTCTCAGAGTTTACTATTTTTATTAATTTTTGTTCCTCCTCCTATGAGTGTTTTCAAATTTGAACTAATCTTGAGTATATTTATAAATAACAGGTAATATTTAATACAATTTTAACTTGATATAATGGATTCATACTGTACAACATACATTTCATCTTGCTTCTTAATTGAGCATTATATTTTTGAGGTACATCTTTGGTACTATACGTAGTTCTAGACAATTAATGTTAGCTGCTGTATAACATAACATCGTATGACAAGCCCCTGTTTGTATTTATTCATCATTACTTTGCTGGACATTTTGGCTGCTCCCAGTGACACCATGTAGACAGTCTTTATATGTCTCCTAGCCCAACATGTCTGCCTTTTCTAAGTTTTGTACATGCACTGGTATCATTTTTAGGTCATGGTGTCTGTACACTTTTTGCTTTGTTAGGAATAGTAGACTTATTATTCAAATTAGTTCTACCAATTGACCTTCCTGATAGTAATGTATGAGGGTTCCCTTTGCTACATATTTTCTTCAACTTTTGAAATTATCAAACCTTTACATTTTTCCTCATTTTATAGTTTCGAAAGGACATGTCATTGTTTTACTCTATATTTCTCTCATTTCTTATGAGGCTGAGAATTGCATCATATCTTTTAGCTATTTAAATTCTCCTTTCTATTTGTATTTTTTCTATTTTGGTTACTTACCTTATAGGTCTATAGTGGTTCTTCATATGTTCTGGTTATTAACTTCTTTCATGCTTTCTGAGTTTCAAATCTCTTTATTCAGTCTGTGGCTTGTCTTAGAACTTTGTTTATGATATTCATTTCAATTTTAATAGAGCCAAACTTACCATTTTTTTAAATTTATAGATTGCAATTTTAAAGTCTTGTTTAAAAAAGACTTCCATATCCCAGCAGTCATAAAAATATTTTCCCAGATTTTCTTTAAAATGCTTTAACGCTTTGCCTTTCAAACTTTAAAATCAAGGCTCTTAAAATTTATTATTTCACATATGGATCAATGGTTGTTCCAGCATTCAGCTTTGTGTGTGTATTTTAATTAATGTATTCTCCATCTCCCTTTGTAGCCCTCTACTTCCAGATCTTAAGGATGCGTTTGAAGGTACCCGAGAGTGTGTGTTTCCATCCCTTTTGTCTTTTTATGTACTTCTCAACTTTCCTAATGGCTGAACAAATCTGTATATCCATGCTGGGTTCTTGCCATCTTTTCTCAATGACAGACTTATGTAATCACCTTCTGGCTGCCTATCTTCACTAAAATCCTGCAGACGTCTCAATCCCAAGAAATCGAAATCTATGTTTCCTCCCCTGTTTCATCTCTCAGTTGGTGGTTTTCCAGATTCAGTTTTCATGGGACATGGTAAAGAAGAATTAAACTACCAAATGCCGCTTATTATCTACATGACATGGGCCATGGGCGGTTACCTAAGTAACTCTATGCCTATCTTTTCTCATCTGTAAAATTTGGCGTATTGGTCTGTTCTTACACTGACAATAAAGACAGGCTACAGACTGGGTAATTTATAAAGAAAAGAGATTTAATTGACTCTCAGTTTCAGCATTGCTGAGGAGGCCTCAGGAAACTTACAATCATGGCAGAAAGGGAAGCAAACAGGTCTGTCTTCCCATGGCAGCAGCAAGGAGAAATGCTGAGCAAAAGGGAGAAAATCCACTCATAAAACCATCAGCTCTTGTGAGAACTCACTCACCATCACAAGAACAGCAAGAGGGTTCCCACCTCCATGATTCAATTAGCTCCCACGGGGTCCCTCCCACAAAAAAATGGGAATTATGGGAGTTACAATTTAAGGTGAGATTTGGGTGGGGACACAGCCAAGCCATATCATGGGATAATAAAAATGATTTTTTCGTAGTGTTGTGAGTATTAACAAACCACATAAACGTGTGTGTGTGTGTGTGCATGTGTGTGTGTGTGTTTTAGAATGATTCTTGGCACATAGCCAACACTTTACAAATGTTAGCGAATATAATTCATTATTCCTTCTGTATGCCAAGTAGGCTAGTAGATATTTTGCTCAAAGAGAACCAGAAAATTTTACAAGCCAAGCATACATAATATGGTTCTTATATTGGCAAGGCATGCTTTGCAATAACATCTTCTATTGCTGCTTCTTTCTGATAAAAATATGCCTACTTGGCTGGGGCCAGTAGCTCATGCCTTTACTTCCAGAGCTTTGGAAGTCTGAGGCAGGGGAATCATTTGAGACCAGGAATTTGAGACCTGTCTAGACAACATAGTGACAACCTATCTCTACGAAAAAATAAATAAAACTATTAGCTGGGCATGGTGGCATGAACCTGTGGTTCCACCTACTTGGGAGGCTGAGGCAGGAGGATCACTTAAGACTGGGAGGTCAAGACTGCAGTGAGCTATAATCACACCACTGCACTCCAGCCTGGGCAACAGAGCAAGACCCTGTCTCTTAAGAAAAATACAGCTTCTTAATTCTTGGGGATTCACCATTGCCATACTTGAGCCCCCAGAGACAAGGTCTCCATGTTCCTTATATGTTGTGGATACCTTGGCAAGAAGTAATTGAAGCCCCTTTTCTCAGGAAGCCACCTCTGCAGCTGGGCTGGGCTTTACCTCACTTCCCCTTGCGGTTGTTTCAGCCGAGACGCAGCAGGCCCCATGGCAGGGAGTACTGCAGTAGCAGCACAAAGCTGAAATAGCCCTGCTCCTGCCAATTGAAGTGTGACCCAGAACTGTTTTGCTAAATGAGTGTTGTGATTGTTTCCCCAGCTGTTCCTATTAGGATAATTAATATAATTAACAATAAAGGCTTTAATTATAGATGTTTAATGAGAGATTTATAATTATCACCTAAACCTGAACTAGATTCATGGGAAACTTTTATTGAGTGCTTACTAAATACTTTTTGTATAGTACCTTATTTAACCTCTACAGAAAGCCTTCAAATTTAGGAATGACTGAATTTTAAATGAAGAAGCAAGATTACTACAGTTTTCTGGGGATGGCGTTACAAAGTGTCACACACTGGCAGCTTAAAAAATGGAAACTTATTGACATCTCCAGAGGCCAGAAGCCTGAGATCATGGTGTTGGCAGGGTCAATTTCTTCTGCAGGCTCTAAGGAGTCTATTTCTTTCTTCTCCTCTAGCTTTTGCTCCCTCAGGTGTTCCTTGGGCTGTAGACGGTTGGCTTCCCCTTGTGTCTTCCTAAAATCTTCTGTCCATGTGTGTCTGTGTCTAAATTTACACTTTTTATAAGGACGTGCTCATATCTTCTAACGGCCCATCCTAACAACTTCATCTTAACTTGGTCACCTGCAGAGACCCTATTTCCAAATACAGTCATACTCTGAGATAATATGGGTTAGAACTTCAGCTTCTTTTGGGAAGCCCAACTCAACTCCTGACAATTGCTGTTAGAAAGAGGCAGAGCGGGAACTTGAATGTGAAGCCCCTGTGTGTCTATGACACCCCATTCCTATTTTCTTTCCACATTACTCCAGGCATCCTCTGCCGTCTTGGACCCATCTCCTGCCTAAGTCAGCCCCTTCTTTTGCATCTCTCAGAATTTTTATTCCCTTCATCCTTGTCTTTATTTTCTACTTCGATAGACCTCCCTTTTCCTCTGTCTAAGCACTCGTACATGCTCAAATGTTTCCTATCTTCAACATGTTATAATATCTCTAAATCCAATGTTCCTTCCAGCCTTCAACCAATCTTTCCTGTGCCTCTCAGCTGAGCAGCCTGAAATGAATTCTGCCTTCTCTATCCTTCATGGTCCACACATATCCTCATCTCAGCTGACTGTCCCCAACCCCATCATACCAGCAACACTGTTTTCTCTTGCAGTTTGAGGAACACTTTGGCATCATCATCTCCTGAATCCCCACTATGGACTGAAAGCTGGTTCCCCTTCCTGTGAATCCATATGCTGAAGCCCTGATGTCCAATGGGACGGTATTCCGATGTGGGGACTGTGATGGGTAGTATTGGGTGTCAGTGTGGCTGGATTAAAGGATGCCTAGATAGCTGGTAAAGTAGTTTCTGGAAGTTTCTGGGAGGGTGTTGCCAGAGGAGATTGCTGTTTGAGTCAGGGGACTGGAAGAGGAAGACCCAACGTCTATGTGTGTGGGTACCATCCAGTCGGCTACCATCCAGGCTATAACAAAGCAGATGGAAGAAGGGGACGGAGACGCAGCTTGCCGAGTCTCCTGTCTCTCTTTCTCCTTCCTGTACCAAATGCTTGCTTCCTCTTTTTCTGCCCTTGGACATCAGACTCTGGGTTCCTTGGCTTTTGGACTCTGGGAGTTGAACCAGCAGCTTCCTGGGGCCTGGACTGAGAGCTGAGTTTTCAGCTCCCTAGTTTTGAGGCTTTTGGACTTGGACTGAGTCATGCTACCACTTCTCTTTCCAGCGTGCCGATGGCCTATCGTGGAACTCTACCTTGTCATTGTTGTGAGCCTAATAAACTCCTTTATATATATATGTGTGTGTGTGTGTGTGTGTGTGTGTGTGTGTGTGTGTGTGTGTGTGTGTGTGTGTCTTCTTGGTTCTGTCTTTTGGTTAACCCTGACTAATACAGGGTCTCTGGGAGGTGATTAGGTCATAAGACTGCAATGCTTGTGAATGGGATTAGTGCCCTTTTATGGAGCAGCAAGAGAGAGGTAATTCTTTTTCTTTCCCTCTCTGACATATAAGGACAAAGCAAGAAGGGGAGAAAGTGATCATCCGTAAATTAGGAGCATCCTACCCAGGAAGCCAGTTGGCAGGCACTTTCATCTTAGACTTTCCAGCACTCAGAACTGTTAGAAATAAACGTGCTGTTTAATATACCAAGTCTATGGCAGTTTTGTTATAGCAACCCAGATAAGACAAACCCTCAACGCAGGTTATTGGCTAGACCACTCTCTCTCCTTAACACATGGTCTTCTCTGTGCTTTCATTTAAACGTTGGAGTCCTCAGGAGCACCTTGATTTTCACAGTAACTTGAGTCCCTGAGTACCTTCACTCATGCCAATGGCCTCACTGACCTGCTGCCTTCTGGTGCCCTCCAGCGTGAGCCTCTGAGCTAGATTCTTCCCAGCTCTGCCCTGAGTCTCTCACAGCCGCTTCAGCATCTACAGTGACATGCCTCACAGGTGCCTCAAAACTAGCCCATCCAAAGCGAACCCAAAATTCCCCACTCTCCCCAAGCCTGTTCTCCTTTCACTGTAGGATATTTGGAAAATGGCACTAGCATTTTTTTAAATGTTCAGATTAAAACTCTGAAAGTCAATGGTAACTCTGGAGTCTTCCTCACCTCCTTGCCTCCAGCCCCACCAATGACCAAATTCAATCACTTCTGTCACCAATGCAGGGTGAGGGGGATGGAGCACCCCATAAAGTAGGGATGGAAGATTCTTGAAATAAAACTCCTGTACTTGAACTGTCCTATAACTTCTTTTTTAAATTTAAAAAAAAATTGATAATTGCTTTGTCTTTCAAAATGAGAAACCTTAAATATTCAAACCACTTCACCAAAAACACATCTGGGAGGTGATAGTGTAATCAGAATGAAAAATTAAAAGAAATACTGCTCTCTGGAAGACAACAGATCTTTCTCATATTTCTGCTCTCTTGTCTATGACAGAAATATCACATTGTGGGGGTTCCCCCTCCCACATGACCGTGGCTTTGAAAATACAATTCATGTCTAATTTCTACTTTATAGACTTTAGAAGCTGTTTTAAGATTTTAATGTACAGGACCTTACATTTCATTTTTAAAAAGTGCTTTCTTGGACACCAGATCCTCTTATTGTGTAAGTTACAGAAGCACATCTAGACCATGATTATTTTTAACTGAAATGGAGAGTTGGGAACAAGTCGCTAGGCTGTGTATGTTAAGGTGGGCATGAGACCCCAGCATTTGCTCCGAGAGTTAATAAGAGGCCTCATTAGGGTGAATGCAGTTTGCAATCAGGGAGTTTGGAGCAGGAACTAAAGGAGACAGAAAACCCTGAAAATACAGAACCACATTGTAAAAACCTAGACACGCTGCCTGTGATCTTTCATGGAATTGACATCTACAGCAAATAGCAACAACTTCACCTCATTCTTTTCCTGCCCTTAACTAGGAACAGACCTGGCCTTCCCGGAGCCCCAGTAAGACAGGGTGGGGAGGGGCAGAGATGGTGGCAGAGGAAGGCAAGGGGCTGGGGCAGTGTTTCAGGGGTGAGGCTGAATGTGGGGCTCAGAGGCAGAGAATCTCCACCTGGAGAATTCAGCTAAATGAGATTTGTTTTGTTTTGTTTTGTTTTAGGAAAATAACTGACTTTTGGTTGCTAAACTAGTTCACCTAGCAAAAGGTAGTATTTCCCTTTTCTGGTAATGCTAAGATTTTAAAATAATATGTCACTCGATTTAAATTCACATCACCAGCCCTGTGGGCTTTTACAAGCTTCGTTTTCCTGTCATCCAGATTAAGGAGGTGCTGCACTGGGAATACGAACCTTTCGCAACAGTTGTCGTTGGGGAGACATGGTGGGGACCACTCCCAGGTTTTGTTGATGACTTGTGGGTACTGGCAGGTGATTTCATCATTAAATAATTCTATAAGGTATATATTGTCATTTTCACATCACAGGGAAAGTAAACTGAGGTCCAGAAATGTAAGGTGATTTTCCAGCATTCCCTGACTGAAGCTCAGATCTATAGAGGCGGAGATGGCTTCTAAAAGAGCAGCTTCACCTTGCTGGGATGCGTGCAGGGTGCACGATGGAGATGGGCTGGAGGAGATGGAGACAGGTGAGTCCCTCAACATCCCCCGTATTTTATAAAGATGGCTCAAATAGCTCAGATGATGTGTGCACCTGTCTGAATTTGAATACAGGTTTGCTGCCCATCTCCTGGCCATATCACGTTGCTGACTAAGTAGTTAAAGTTGACAAAATCCTGGCCCTGAGTTATACCAGTAACTTCAGATCTATAAGAAAAATATGTTTAACAAGTCAAGAGGTGGGACATTCACTGAATCCAGCACCTGACATACAAAAGGTCCACAGACGTTAGTGTCCTTTAGAAAGCATTCTCCTTGCAGGATGCATCTGATAAATAGGGTTAACTCTGAAACACAGAGGGCACCGTTCTGGGTTCTGTTTATAGTCTTCTTCCCTCAGGCTTTGCAGAGCCTTCCTCTTCCCACCACCAGGGCCCAGTCCTCCCGCCGCTTTTCTTTCCATCCCCACTGTGCACACCCTCGGCCCGGCCCCCTTGGACTGGACTCCATTCCATCCACCCAGGGTCTCTCCTTCACACTGGGAAAGGAAAAGGGGATTTTCTTAGCCAAAAGTCCTTTGAAGAGCAGAGTCCTTTTACAATTTTAATCTTTCTGTTGCTGTTGGGGCAGACATAAAGTGATGAGCCCATGAAGGGTCACAGATCAGAGCCATGAGCCAAAGGCAATGAGACGAGGCTGAGGTTAAGAGGCTGCAAGTTCCAGTGAATCCCCTCTGGGAGGCATCTGAGGTTATAGTAAGCAGAGGAGGAAGGCACAGGGCAGCCCTCAAGGAGGGTTCTGAAAAGGGCAGCTGCCAGCCCCTGGCTCCAGAAGGTCCGCTGAGGGTCGCCAGTGCTATCATGGCCTTCCTCTGGTTCCTATGGCGTCCGATTCTGAAACTAGAGAGCTTTGCTGTTTTTATCCTGGCAATGGTGAATTAAAGCAATTCATCTTCAGCATCAAGTAGCCCAAAGTGAGGCAGATTGGATCTGTGTGTGTCTGGAAGATGGAAGACCTAAACGAACTAACAGGAGTTCTCCTTGAAGAAATCTGTGTTATTCTTTGGGGAAATAACAACATTTTTCTAATGATGTTCAGGAATGTCATGGCTACCTCAAGTTCCTAAAACTGTACCTCTCCTACCAACTCTCACTTTCCTCCTCTCCCTCTATCCCTATTTTTCCTCCTCTCCCTCACCCTCCATTCTTTCTTTCCTTCATCTGCTTTTCTTATGCTGAACCCAGTAACCTAAAAATCTCTTATTTTTGGTTTCAAGGGAAAAGCGTGCACATGGCCAGCATCAGAATGTGGCATGGTTTGCTTGCTTTGCAGGTGGGATTAAGCTAGCAGCGGCCTCGGGAGCCCACTCCGGTGGAGGGCACACCCTGGGGTTGGATGCTCAGCATCCAAAGGTGACTGAGGTTGGACATTTGAAACCTTGTGCCTATCAGTCAGTTAAGTAAGACTAAGTTAATTCCACGTGTTATATTTTCCATAAATGTTGCTTTATAATAAAGATTGCAGTTGAGATGCCTATGTAAAATTATATATTCTGATTTAGCATTTTGAAGTGGAAAATTAAATCTTTGGATGGTCCTTTTTATTTTTTTCCTGTTGGAAATTTATTTGCAGCCTGCTGCCTGCCTCTCAGCAAGCTGATCCACCTCTCTGAGGTTGGGGTTCCCCTCTATACAATGTGAGGGTTAGGAAGGAGTTCTGAGGTCTCCCCCAGTTTGATGTCTATAGTGCTTTTATTAACATAATTATCAGCCCAACTACTTCTCTCAGGTCCTTTAAAAATTATTTGAATTTCCAGACCTCACAAATCCCACTTCCTGTAAAAATTGGCAAGATGGATCTGGTTAAAACCAGCCTGAGGCCACCCTGGGAAGGAGACAGCACTTGTCTCTCAGTGACTCCCACGTCCATCCTCCCAACCCCTTCCCTGCGGCTGGATCCCTCCAGCAACTCCCTCAGTTTCTGGTGCCTCGATCCCAAGGACATCAGATTGCTCAGGGAGCCTCTGCCCTGATGTCACTCCTCTCCCCAATTCCAGGCCTTAGACTTTCATTCTCTTCATTTCCTTTCTCTTGTCTCTTCAAAATTCGTACTAATCGGGGCTATCTTTTCTTCTTTTGAGATACCACCAGGAACCTATAGAGTCAGGGAATGTCAGGGCAGAAGAGGATATGAAATGCCACCTAATCCAAGCCCTTCATTTTACTACTGGGGAATCGAAGTCAAGGAAAAGGATGTGGTTTGATCACACAGCTCAGCACTGGCAGAGCCCAGGGTAGACTCAGACTTCTTGGTTTTTGCACTTTCAGTGTCACTGTGTCACAACTGCCAAACAGATTGTATGTTTGCATAGAGCCTTAAATGTCAGTAAATAAGGATATTTAATAATTGTAATAAATTAAAAGTATTCATCAGTGCTAATAGCTGTATTTTAACAAGGATCTGGAAGGGGAAAAACATTCTCTCTAAAAGTCAGGCTAACCCAGAGAGAATGCAATCCAGAAAGTGTTTGTTTCTGTGGGACAGTTGAGCTCCATCACCAGGCAGGATGGTGGAGACAATGTGCTGGGTGGCAGGTGCGGACAGATGTCTCCAGGCACCATTCAGATGGAGCCCCATATGCTACAGAGTATGAAAATCTTCCCTGAAGCCAAGAGGTCAGTGACTCCCAAATATTTCCTTTGCTTTCTGGGAAGACCCATTAAATTCCATCTCTCTTTTCTATCTGTTACGTATATAATAATAATATTAATTTATTATTTAGTAATAATCCAACTGCTTTTGGATTATTGTTTTGCTGTTATTTGTGTAAGCCTACAGAAAGAAGATTTTTATTTTCTCTATGCCTGTATCCTATCAGCTTTCTAAATGATATTAGCTAAATGTCACAAATGCTTTTCTTTGAAGCAATAAAATTTGATAGAAAAATTTCTGGAGCCCGAATTTGACTAAAATTGGTAGATTTGCTGTTTTCATTGTAGTTTAGATTTTTCCTCGAGTGTGTCTTGTATTAGGGCTAGACCATCTCCTTGTGGGTGCTGTTTGCCATGATCTCAGCTGCAATATCTAGGAAAAAAATATGGAAAACAGGTGTTATGCAAAAATTGAAGGCTTTCCAATCTCTGTCAATTTAGAGCACAAGGATTTTCCTAACCCAATGAAATGCTCAGAAGATTCTAAAGGCAGGCAGACATTCTTCTCTGGGCCACGGGAGGCTTCTGACAGGAGCAGTCACACATGTAAGAAGTATCCTAACAGGTAACACATTTTGGATTCAAGATATTCTTTAGTGGCTACATGTTAAGCTCTGCCAAAGTACCAGGCACTGGAGTAGACACACAGCTGAACATGTGCATGCACAGTCTGCAGTTGTTAACATAACTCCGGAAGGCTGTCATTACTTTCATTTAGAGATGGGTAAACCAAGACACAGAGAGATTAATCTTCTTCCTCAAGGAAGAATAAACATTATGAGTACATAGAGTAGATAATCCAGGGCTAAACTCAAGCTTCTCAAGTTGAACATAGTAATGTCTTACTCTTGTTCTCTTGCTCTTCCACCTTCCACCACAAGGTGATGCAGCATGAAGGTCCCCTTCAGATGCCGGTACAATGTTCTTGGACTTCCCAACCTCCAGAACCATGTTCTTTCAACATTTGCAAAATGAGTCTGGGCACTTGAGTTAGAGGACAGGCTATTGCAAAGTTCATGTGTTCACTCCTAGGAGTCTTCTCCATGTGGGGATATTCCATAGAGGGATCTTAAGTCATGATTCTGAATAACAAAGCTGTGGGAAGGGAAGGACTTAGAGCAAGCAGGAATCCAGTAACAGAGTTTGGGAGGCTATTCCCACTAGGCCACAGTTTTTAATCTTTGTGGTCTGAAATTATTGGATTGTCAGAATCAGGATGACTGACAATACAGTATATAAAAACGTCATGGTACTTTAGATAGATTTTGGAGCACAGAGCAATATTAACAGATTGGAGAGGGGAATTGGGTGGCAGATGTTTGTTACTGTATGGATTGCCTCCATTTAAGAAACTTACAAGAAGTTAAATGAAGTGCAGAATGAATTTGTAAAGTGTTTTCAATTGTCTATTGTGGATTTATGGGGTACTTATTCACAGTGCCAAGAATCATGACAGAGGCAAGGCATACACACATGAATAAGATCAAGTTTTTCCCACTGAGATGCTCAGTCTAGAAGGATGGAAGAGCTGAGCAAAGGAGTTACATTATAGTCTGCTCATTTCCCATCTGAAAGCCTATGCAAAATACTACAGGCATGAAAAAGAAGAAGAAAAACAACAACCCAGAGAGGTCATACAGAGAGAAACTTGAGCTGAGTCATCTTCATATCTGAGAAGATGTCAGATGGTTGGGTGGGAACAAAGTACTTTTCAGGCAGAGAGAGAGGTTCTAGCACAGCCATAGGAAGCTTGAAAAGACAAGGGAATAGCTCAGATGCCTAGAGCCTGAAAGACACACATCAGGAAGTATGGAACCAAGAGCAGCTAGAGTGAGTGGCCGTGCACAGACATTTGTCAGAGCTTTTATGAATTTAACCATATTCCCATATGTGACTTGAAGCAAGTCACATGGCAAGCTCAGATTTAAGGGGTGCAGAAACAGGCATCAACTTTTGATGGAATTCCTGCAAAATTACATTTTAAAGGGGCCTAAACAGGGATGGCAAGAATTCCAGACTGCTTTTGCAGTCAACCATACATAATGTATACCAGCACTAAGCAACAGACATTCTGCAAGGATGGAGATGCTCTGTATCTGTGCTGTCTGTCCAGGATGGTGGCATTAGCCACATGTGGCTATTTTACTGTCAGTTGTATTTAATTTTGATTAATTTAAACGTGAATAGCCATAGGTGGTCAGCTGTTACTGTATTAGACACTGAAGAATTCATTTCAAATGTTTCTGACACAGTCCAGCTTGGTAAAATTTTATTCTTTCTGGTGTCATTTGGAAAAAGGACACAGTTCTCCTAAACATCATTGACAATAAACAAATTCAATTCCATTAAGTATCAGTTGCTTTTTAAGTGTTCTATCATAGAAAATGGCTTCTACTTTTTTAAAGTTTGTGGTAATGGCAGTAGTCTTGTGCTAGATCCCCTCGTAATGTGGCAAAATGACTCCTGGGCCACATGTTTAGGAGACTGATGGCTTCACACATCAAGGATGCTTTGGTTTCAATGTGTTCACCAAAGTTTATGTGTTGGAAACTTAATTCCTAATGCAAAAGTATTGGGAGATGAGGCCTAATAAGAAGGCTCTGATCTTATGAATGAACTTACATGGTTATTGTGGGAGTGGGTTAAGTTATCACAATAGTGGACTTGTCATAAAAGTGAATTTAGTATCTTCTTACTCTTTTGTCCTTTTGTTCTCTTGCCTTCCACAATCCACCACAGAATGATGCAACATGAGAGCCCCCCTCAGATTCTGGTACAATCTTGGGCTTCCCAACCTCCAGAACAATGAGCCAAACACATTTCTGTGGTTTATAAATCACCCAGTCTCAAGTATTCTAGTATAGTAACACAATTGGACTGAAACAGAGGGTTACAAGTATCTTTCACAGGAATGCCTTGGGGCTTAGTACCAATCCTTGAGAGTTCTAGGCCAGATGTAGCCTAGAAATGTGAAGATGAAGGAGGCATCAGGGCTGTTACTATCCCTAAGGGAAAACCCTCCATTATGGGATTCTGAAATCAGCAGATAAATTCCACCGCTCTTTGCTATCTGTGCAACTGCCTTTGGATTATTATTTTGCTATTACTATTATTTGTATAAGCCTACAGAAAGATTTTAATTTTCTCTACACGTGGCTCCACTCATGGTAAGTGTCCTATATACGTATACCATTTTTTACCTTTTATACCATATTATATTGTACCTTTTTTTTTTTTTTTTTTTGAGGCAGAGTGTCACTCTTGTCTCCCAAGCTGAGTGCAATGACGTAATCTGGGCTCACTGAAACCTTCACCTACTGGGTTCAAGTGATTTTCCTGCCTCAGCCTCCTGAGTAGCTGGGATTACAGGTGCCCGCCGCCATGCCCAGCTAATTTTTGTAGTTTTTGTAGAGATGGAGTTTCATCACGTTAACCAGGCTAGTCTCGAACTCTTGACCACAGGTGATTCACCCGCCTTGGCCTCCCAAAGTGCTGGGATTACAGGAGTGAGCCACCGTGCCCAGCCACATTGTACCTTTTCTATGTTTAGATGGGTTTAAATACACAAATACTCACCATTGCCTACAATATTCAGTACAGCAACCTGCTACATGTGTTTGTAGCCTGGACGCAATAGGCTACACCATGCAGTCCAGGTGTGTAGTAGGTGCTACTGTCTTGGTGTGTGTGGGTATGCTCTACGATGTCCTCACAATGATGAAATAGCCTAAGGACACATTTCTCAGAATATGTATCAGTCGTTAAGTGACACATGACTGTGTAAAGAGGTGTCAAGAGTAGGGCTCTAAATTTAAAACCCGCCTCGTGAAGAAGGTACCTTGCTTTCCCTTCCCCGTCCGCCATGATTCTAAGTTTCCTGAGGCCTCCCTAGCCATGCTGAACTGTGAGACAATTACACTTCTTTCCTTTAAAAATTACCCAGTCTCAGGCAGTACTTTATAGCAGTATGAAAATGGACTCATACAGTGAGAAAAATAGCTCTGGAGGGCTGGGTTACATTCAGGACATGTACTAAGTATTTTAATTAATTTTTTTGTAACCATGTAAATTGTCTCCCCAAGGCTTTAAGCTGTCTTTCTACTTTGCTAAAAGTTTCCCCATGAAAAGACGAAATAAATACTGAAGCTAGAAAAGGGTTGTCCCCTTCAAAGTAAGTAAGAGCACGCTTCATAATAGGCATATCTTTATTTAGACAGTGGGGGAGGACGCTTAATTCTTTCAACTAAGGAAGAAAAAGTCACAAAATGGCAACCTCTGGAAAGAAAATTGTGGAATCAGTGCATCTCCTGAAATAACTTCTCCGCAGTCCTGAGGGTGGTGTTTTGTTTGCCTTGTTGTCCTTCCCACCTTTTGATACCCACTGAGACTCCTCCTCATTCTGTCCCCAAGGGTCCTCATTCTGCTGCAGCCAGGGCTCCTGGAGAAGGTGGCATCGAAGGGCCCAGACCCCTTTTGCCAGTTTTTCTTGTGCTTCCCAAGTGCTTGTAACTACGTGAATCTCCTGCGTTTCAAACAACTCTTCTGCCTTTTGTTTGAGTATACATCGAAGGGGAAAACCAGGGCCTCTTCACCCTGCTCTGGCAAAACCAACCTGAACTGCTAGATTATAGGCTTTGGCATCTGGAGCTGCCTGCTTGAGCCCTGGCAGGTCTGGAGGTTTGGGGCTCTTTCACTGACTCAGGAAACGTTTCTGCTTCCCACCCAGGATCTCTGTTCTCTCTACCTCCTTCTCTCCTGCCCTTAGGATGCTTAGGTGTAGCCTAAGTTTGCTTCCACACAGTTGACATTCGTGGCAAATGGTGTTCCATTTGCCCTCAGGTCTCCATGCCTGTGCCTGTGACAGGTGCTGCCTGCATCTGTGTTGCCAAGCCTGGCTCCTCCTCCCTGGTTCCTCCTCAACTCCGCCACCCGCCGGCTCTGCCTCCTTTTTTGCTTGCCTCCTGCCTATCTTTACTTCATTGAGTTCTCTGGTTGGACAATATTTCTGCAAGTTCCCCTCAGGCACTCACCTGGGGCTATACCATCACTGTGGGCACTGGATGGGCCTTGCCCCTGCCTCCTAAAAAGGACATCCTACAAGCCCAGGAGGGCATTATCTGTGGTTTTGAATTTCTAGTGCCTTGTACTGTACCTGGCCCAGAGAGGACCTCGAATATGGAAAACTGAAGTGATTGCTTTCTACACGTGTTATCTATGCACCCATGCATGACTCACTCAAACTTACTGAATCTTCATTTCCTTTTCTGTAGAAGGGGGAGCAATCAAAGAAATGCACCTTTATTAACAACAAGAGGATAGCATAGTTTATCATTTAAACTGATAAAGATGTTTTGAAATGATAATAACAATTATGTTTTATTATACCATGACAGAAAATATGCACATTCTAGAACTTAGTATAGGATAATTTTATAATACACACCTAAATGTTTACATCATACATATCCTTTGACTGACACACTCCGCTGTTAGAAATTTGTCCTAAGGAAATAATCAGATACACAACATAAGCATTTAGCTACAGGAATATGGGTCAAAGAATCTAAATATGCAATAAGAAAACATTTAAAATAAATTATTTTGCATTCATCTGATGTAATATGATACAGACATTTAGAAAGATCTTGTAGTCAAAGGATAAGTAGGTTACCTTTTCATAGTAAATGAGTAACATTGATACTAAGTTGATATATCCATTGTGATATAAATTTCTTTGGTTTTTAAACATCTGTGTATACAGGGAAAAAGATGAAAAGCTTATGAAAGCAAAAGATTAACAGTTCAGTTGTCACAGTCTGCTGTGATTATGGATACTTTTTATTGTTGTAATTACATATTTTTCTGTTCAAAGATCCATTGCTTAATAAGAGAAACTTTAAAATAATATTATAAAATGACCATCATAGAGAAAAGTATCATTAGGCAATATTGCCATGACTGTAGACCCTTCTCCCTACAACTGTTGTTTCTAAAAGCCGTGAAGGAATTTAGACTCTCGAGCTATTTCTGGCCTGGGCAGTGCCGGGCTATATCTTACTCTCTGTGGGAGGACGGGTGTGTGACCTCCATGGTATTTAGAAACCCAGATATTATTCATTTGCAACCTCTCCATCAGCACGAAGACCATGTTTGCATTGTGACAGGAATTTCAAATATGAGTTATTTCTTATAACTTGCATATTGTGTTTCAAAAATTTGTAAGCTCCACTCCACATGTATTTAAAGAACCTCTTTCATATATCTTGCACCCAAAAAAACATGAGGAGCTCAAAATGCCCATTAAGAAAGAGAAGCTATACATATCCATGACAATTTGAGGTTTAAAATACTTTTCACATAAATTTAAAGACAAAATAAAAAAATTTAATGTCTATTCAAATTGAATGTAGTAACTGTCCACAGAAGGACGTGGTCAGGCCACACTCAGAAGAGGCTTTGTTCTCCAGTGGGACCCGGAGCTCCCAGTTTCAGTGACCCCACAGGCCATGGGCTCCTGTGTGTCACATCTGTCCCACACCAACTCCCTGTTTTCCTGACAAAGAAACTAAACCTTTGAACAAGTCCAAAATCACATAGAGTGAAATCAGGATGATGTCCCTCCGTCTCCAAAACTACATTCACTCTAACGATGGGGAAATGAAATTAGAGCATGCATAAGTAAAATGTACTGAATATTACTGGCAATAATTATAGGTATACCTTAAAGAAGCCATGTCTCATCCATATCCAAAACTGACACCATTAGAAAAAAACATGATTAAGCCAAATTAGACCATGAGAAGATTATCACAATGTATAACCAAGGACCTCCACATCATCAATGCCAATCTCAGGGCAGCAAGCTGTGAGGCTGCAGACAGGGTAAGTCACGCCATGGAAACCCCTCAATAACCCCTATCGTTGAATCCCACCCTGAGCTGCTCCTACAAGGCTCTGCTTGCCTCCTGGCCCCATACCCACTTCCACGCCCTTCTCATTGCCCTGGCCAGCACTGAGTTCCATACCCACTTCCACACCCTTCTCATTGCCCTGGCCAGCACTGAGTTTCTTCTCTGCAGTTCTTCCTGAGCCCTGCACCCCTCAAACTGGATCTTTCCCTCCTCCACTTCTTTCCTGCCTAAGGCTCTGAAGAGCTCTTTTTACAATATTCAATGTTCATAGCAATGTCTCAGGGAGGCCACATGTATGGCATGCCAAAATAGAACAAATTGAAATAATAGAGTTAAAGCGGTGGAAATCTCCAAATATCCTCCAAAATATAATAAAGTCAATGCACTAAACTGCATATTTTGCTTTTTAGGAAGTGCCTCAAACCCTTATTTGGAAACTATATATTTTTACTTTAAATGCAATGTTTTAGGTCCTCATTTTCCCCTTTAATGTTTAACATAATTGCATTGAGACTTATAGTCTTGTTGTGAGAAAAATAAGCAATTCTTTACATTTGTTTTGTCTATAATACATATGACATGTACATAAATTTTTATAGATAGCTGCATCTGAAATTTTGTGAGGCAATATTATTTAAATATTTGTGCTAAAATCTTTCTACAGATTTTCTTTCTTTATAAATTTTGCTTCAGTTAATTCTCACAGTATTATTTTATACTATATAAGGAATCATATACACATATATATTTCAAATTATATATTCAAATACACATATGTATATGCTATTGGGGAGTGTGTGTAAAATAAAAATATGAAAATTACTCACAGTATTATTTCTTATTTAGTAGCATATATGAATGCATTTTCCCTTTTTATCTTTCATCTTCATATTTAAATTATCATTTTTTGGTGCTGAGATAACTGGCTACCTTATATGCAGATTAAAACTTAACCCCTTCTTGACACCATACACGAAAACTAACTCAAGATGAATTAAAACCTTAAATGTAAAACCCAAAACTATAAAAACCCTAGAATACAATCTAGGCAACAACATTCAGGAAACAGGCATGAGCAAAGATTTCATGGAGATGCCAAAAGCAATTGCAACAGAAGAAAAAAGGGACAAATTGGACCTAATTAAACTAAAGAGCTTCTGCACAGCAAAAAGAAGAAGCAAAAGAAGCTATCAACAGAGTAAACAGACGACCTACAGAAGGGGAGAAAATATTTACAAACTACGCATCTGCCAAAGGTTTATTACCTAGCATTATAAAGAACTTACATACACAGGAAAACAACCCCATTAAAAAGTGAGCAAAAGACACTTTTCAAAAAAAAAGACATACCTGCAGCCAACATTCACATGACAAAAAGCTCCACACCACTGATCATTAGAGAATTGCAAGTCAAAACCACAATGAGATGCCATCTCACACCAGTCAGAATGGCTATTACTAAAAAGTCAAAAATTAACAGATGCTGGCAAGGTTGTGGAGAAAAGGGATGCTCATATACTGTTGGTGGGAGTTCAGCCATTGTGGAAGATGTGGGGCAATTCTTCAAAGATTTGAAGACAGGACTACCAGTGGACCCAGCAATCCCATTACTGGGTATATACCCAAAGGAATGTAAATTATTCTGTTATGAAGGCACATGTATGTGTATGTTCACTACACCACTATTAGCAATGGCAAATACATGGAATCAACCTCAGTGCCCCTCAATAATAGACTGGGTAAAGAAAATGTGGTACATACATACCATGGAATACTATTATATTAATAGTATTCATAGTATTCAATAGTATTCAATACTTAATAATACTTAATACAACCATTAAGCAAAAGGAGATTATGTCCTTTGCAGGGACATGGATGAACCTGGAGGCCATCATCCTTAGCAAACTAATGCAGGAACAGAAAGCCAAATACTGCATGTTCTCATTTATAACTGGTAACTAAATGAGAACACATGGACACATGGGGAGAAACAACACACGCTAGGGCCTGTGGGAGAGTGGAAGGTGGGAGGAGGGAGGGAATCACATGAAGTAGCTAATGAGTGCTAGGCTTAATACCTGGGTAACGAAATAATCTGTACAACAAACCCCCATGACACAAATTCACCTCTTAACCAGTCTGCAGATGTACCCCGAACTTAAAAGGTAACAATACATAAGAATTTAAATAAAAATGTAAAAATTATATGAATTAAAACAATTATCAATTTTTTCTATTACAATTTTCTTATATCTTGTATATATCCCAGTGAGCCAGAGCTACACCGTACCTACAATAGCGTGAGAGGCATTTATTACTCAGTGAAACATAACAAAAATCTCTTTCTTGGTTATTGGTAGTTGTATTTATTATAATTAGGGAAATACTAAGAAGAGTTCATGCCCCATCCACACCACCCACTCCCCTTCCTGCCCAGATTCTCCTGGGCTCCATGTTTCTGAAATGTTTCTGAATTAGGAACAGTGCCTTCCATGCACAGTAGGGGACAGGGTTCGAGGCCAGGGATCACAAGAGCTGAAAGCAAGAGGTGCAAATACTGCCAGCAGCTCTTCTCTTGAAAACAGTTGTAGTGGAGGAGAGGGAAGAGAGCAAAAGCCCCCCTGTGGCAAGGGCAGAGGAGAAGGACACAGTAATTTCCACTTTAAAGATCAATGGCTCATGCCTGTAATCCCAGAACTTTCGAGACCAAAGCGGGCAGATCACTTGAGGTCAGGCGTTGGAGACAAGCTTTGGCCAACATGGTGAAACCCTGTCTCTACTTAAAACATAGAAATTAGCCAGGCTTGGTTGTGCGTGCCTGTAGTCCCAGCTACTCAAAAGACTGAGGAAGGAGAACCACTTGAACCCGAGAGGAAGAGATAGCAGTGAGTCAAGATCGTGCCACTGCATTCTGGCCTAGCTGATGACAGAGAGAGAGAGAGAGAGAGAGAGAGAGAGAGAGAGAGAGAGAGAGAGAGAGAGAGAGAGAGAGAAGAGAGAGAGAAATGAAAAATAGAAAGAAATTAGTTCCCATTCAGCTATATTTGCTTACTTCTAAAATTCAAGAATTAACTAGAATAAGCATACTGAGGCTGAGTTTGCAAAAAGCAAAATGAAACAAAAAAGCGTAACCTAAATCGACCCCCAGTACACCCTGAGTTTTTCTTTCTAATTAATAAGTGTGTTTCTTCACCCTCATTTTCTTTTCTTTTCTTTTTTTTTTTTTTTTTTTTTTTGTTTTTGAGACAGGGTCTTGCTCTGTGGCCCAGGATAGGGTGCAGTGGCATGCTCTCGGCTCACTGCAACCTCCACCTCTGGTGCTCAAGGTATCCTCCCACCTCAGCCTCTGGAGTAGCTGGAACCACAGGTACTCACCAACACAATTGGCTAATTTTTGTACTTTTTGTTGGACAGTGTTTTGCCATGTTGCCCAGGCTGGTCTCGAACACCTGAGCTCAAGTGATCCACCCACCTCAGCCTCCCAAAGTGCTGGGATTACAGGCATGAGCCACTGTGACCACCTTCTATTACTGTTAACAAGTAAGCATGCAACTGATAACCTGCTGCTGGACCTGGAAATTTTGTCACAGTCTGCTTTTCCACTCCAAATAAAAACCCTCCAAATTCTACATTTCTACAACCATGAAACACTGGAAGTTTTTTTTGACTTGGAGCCAAAGGGGCAGATGGTTATTACGAACATTTGCTTTAAGCTGGTTCTGCTCCCTTATACAAATCATTTCTCCTAATTTTGTTATAAATCATCATATGATATATAGCTTGTTTGCCACAAAACCAAAACATGCATTTTTCACAAACATACACTTTTTCTGTAAATATAGCCCTGCAATATGAAGCACTCTATAAGCCCTGGAGTTAATGATATTGGGGGCCAATTATGTCTCTATTTCTTACTGTGATGCAAAATTCATACCAGTCATGTCTTGCTAACTCCTTCCTAAAAGTGAAAAAAATAAATCGCTTATTTCCTCCCCATTTTTACATGTCACACTACGATTTTCTCAGTTGCTAGGTATCAAAATTTGGGGTCCTCAAAGCTCACGCTTGTCCTTCTTTTGCACACTGTTTTTCTCAAGCTCTGTGCACTTCAGTCTTGCAACTGGGGTCACGTTGCTGGCACAGGTCTTGATTATCTCTCAATTGAAATAGCGTGGTGACTTCCTGTTTTTCTTATGCTTCTTTTTAAATTTTTTACTGACGCATAATAGTTGTACATAGTTTGGGGTATGTGCAGTAATTTGAACATGGATATAAATTGCAAAGATCAGATCAGTGTACCTGGTACATCCATCACCTTAAATATTTGTCTTTTCTTTATGATAGATAAGTTTGAATTATTCTCATCTAACTATTTTTAAATGTATGTTTGATTATTGTAAACTATGGTCACCTTACTAATCTATCTAATGCTACATCTTATTTCTTCTCTCAAACCATATATTTTTACTCATTAATCAGCTGCTCATCTTCCTCCCTCCCCTGTACTCCCTGGCCTCCGATAACCAGCAGTCTACTCTCTATCTTCATGAAATCTACCATTTTAGCTCCTTCATATGAGTGAGAACACGCAGTATTTGTCTTTCCACATATAGCTTATTTCACTTAAACATGACCTCTCATTCCATCCATCTTGCTACAAATTACAAGAATTTATTCTTTTTATGGCTGAATAATATTCCATTGTGCATATTTACCACATTTTCTTTATCCATTCTTCCATTGATGGCACTTAAGTTGAGATCATATTTTCGCTATTGTGAATAGTGCTGTGATTAATATGGGTGTGCAGGCATCTTTTCCACATATTGATTTCCTTTCTGTCCTGTATATTTTCAGTAACAGAATTGCTGGGTCCTATGGCAATTCTATTTTTAGTTTTTTTGTGAAACCTCCATACTGTTCTCCATAGTGTTTGTACTCATTTGCATTTTCACCAACAGTTCCCAAGCATTCCCCTTTCTCTGCATTCTCACCAGCATCTGTTATTTCTTGTCTTTTTTTTTTTTTTTTTTTTGATAAATGCTATTCTAACTGGGCTGAGATAATATCTCATCATGGTTTTTATTTGCATTTTCCTGATAACTAGTGATGTTGAACATTACTTCTTATACCCCTTGTATATTTGTGTATCCTCTTTTGCAAAACCTCTATTCAGATTTTTCCTCATTTTAAATCAGATTTTGCTATTGAGTTTTGAGCTCCTTATATTAAATATATTCTGATTATTAATCCCTTGTCTGGTGGGTAATTTGCAAATACTTTCTCCCATTCTGAGGGTTGTCTCTTTACGTTGTTTATTATTTTCTTTGTTCTGCAAAAGTTGTTCAGCTTAATGTAATCCCATTTGTCTAGTTTTGCTTTGGTTGTCTGTGCATTTGAGGTCTTATGCAGAAAATCTTTGCCCAGACTAATGTACTGGAGCATTTATCCAAATTTTTATTCTAGTAGTTTTACAGTTTGGGCTCCTAGTTTAAGGGTTAAATGCATTTTGATCTTATTTTTGTGTATGGTGAGAGCTAGTGGTCTAGTTTCATTCTCCTGCATAAAGTGATCCAGTTTTCCCAGCATTGTCTGGTGAAGACTGTCCTTTTCCATGGTATGTTCTTAGTGGGTTCCTCAGCAATGAATTGGTTGTAATGCCTGGATTTCTATCTGAGGTCTATTCTGTCCCATTGTTTTATGCATCTGGTTTAATGCTAACACCATGCTGGTTTGGTTACTATAGCTCCATAGTATAATCTAAAATCAGGTACTGTGATGCTTCCCACTTTGCTCTTTTTGCTTAGGATGGTTTTAGTGCCTCTCTTGGATCTCTCTACAAGACTTGAATTCATCCACTCAAGGCATAACTTTGTCTATATCACACATTTCTTCAAAATTCTCCATTGTCTGCAACTTTAATACCTACCAATTAAAATTTAAAATATAGACTTAATGTTTTAGGTATTAAAGTTGCACAATTATTCATGGAAATATATTAGTTTTTAAAGATCTCTGCTTCTGAAATTTTGTGTGGTAATGCTATTTAAATATTTGTGCTATATAAAATTATTTTCTTTACAGATTTTACTTTAATTAACAAATTCTCCTGGTATTATCTTCTGAATAGAATACATGTATGCTGTTAAGTGTGTATGTGTGTTATTAGGTGTGTGTGTGTCAATTCTTCCAGTATTATTTATCATTTAGTACCATATATATTATATGTACATGTAGTAGTAAATGATATTTTTTCTATTTTGTCTTTTTGCTTTATATTTAAATTATCATTTTTCCTATTACTGTTTTCTTATATTGCATAATTTTTTATATATCTTTTCATAGATATTTTGTACAGAGAAACATGTATATTATTAAAGATACAAATTGTAGAATAGACTACATACTGTTATGCACAGATTTTTTTTCATGTAATAATAAAGTTTTGCAATCTCTCATGACAGTTAAATTGGTGTTATGTTTTCTTAAAAAACATAGACTTTATTTTTGAGTAGTTTTTAAGCTTATATAAAAGTTGTATGAAACATTTAAAGAATTCCTACATCCCCTCTCTCCCACACACTATTTCTCCTATTATTAACAGGACTATTATCGTGAATTTGTGCATATACTGGTTAGGACTGGTGAATCAAAATCAACACATTATTAAGTCATCATATTAAGGGTTCAGTTTTAGACCACCACAATAAAATAAATATGTCAATAAAGTTAGTCACACAACTTTTTTGTTTTCCCAGTGCATATAAAAGTTTGGTGTACACTATACTGTGGTCTCTTGTATACAATAGCATTATGTCTAAAACAATGTACCTACCTGAATTTAAAAGTACTTTATTGCTAACAATGCTAATGATCATCTGAGCCTTCAGGAGTGGTCATCTTCTTGCTAGTGGAGGATTTTTACCTTGATATTGATGGCTCCTGACTCATCAGGATGGTGGTTTCTGAAGGTTGGGGTGGCTGTGACTGTTTCTTAAAATAAGGTGACAACAAAATTTGCCTCATTGATTGACTCTCTCAAAAGATTTCTCTATAGCTTGTGGTGCTATTTCACTGTCTCTTACTCTCCATGGAAGAGTAAGAAATTGGAAGGAAGTTTCAAAATTGGAATCAATCCTCTCAGATTCTGCTGCTGCATTCTCAACTAAGTTTATGGAAGACTATAAATCCTTTACTGTCATTTCAAAAATGTTCACAGCACCTTCACCAGAAGTTTCTATCTCAGAAACCACTTTCTTTGCTCATCCATAAGAAACAACTCCTCACCTGTTCCAGTTTTATCATGAGATGACAGCAAGTCAGTTCCATCTTCAGACTCCACTTCCAATTCTATTCCTTCTGCGATTTCTACCACATTTACCATTATTTTCTCCACTACAGTTTTGAACTCCTCAGTGTCATCCACACTGATTAGAATTAACCTCTTCCAAATTTGTCTTAGTGTGAATATTTTAACTAACTCCTATGAATTACCAATATTTTTAATGGCATCTAGAATGAGGAATCTGTAAGATTTATTGCTGAGGTAAAATGAGGAAACTGGGGCAAGTATAAGAAAGTGAGAAGCTAATTTATTTAGCTCCCGGGCAAGGTTCTGTGGTCCAGGGTGGGGCCAGAGAAGTTGCGCCCCACTGTTCAGGGCATGGGGTTTTATGGGGAGGGCAGGCAATTGATTGGCTATTGGGGAAACAAAGAGAAGGCATTTCTATTGGCTGTTGAGGAGCAGGAAGTACATGGAGTTAAAGTAGGAAGTACATGAAACTAGCTGCCATTCATAGGCGGGTGGGACTTTGGGTACCTGGGCCTTGATTGACTACTGGGGAAAAAAAGAGAAGGCATTTCTTTTTTTTTTGAGACGGAGTTTCGTTCTTGTTACCCAGGCTGGAGTGCAGTGGCACAATCTTGGCTCACCTCAACCTCCGCCTCCTGGGTTCAGGCAATTCTTCTGCCTCAGCCTCATGAGTAGCTGGGATTACAGGCATGCGCCACCATGCCCAGATAATTTTTTGTATTTTTAGTAGAGACAGGATTTCACCATGTTGACCAGGATGGTCTCGATCTCTTGACCTCGTGATCCACCCACCTCGGCCTCCCAAAGTGCTGGGATTACAAGTGTGAGCCACCAAGAGAAGGCATTTCTATTGGCTGTTGAGGAGCAGGAAGTACATGGAGTTAAAGTAGGAAGTACATAAAACTAGCTGCCATTGGTAGGCGGGTGGGACCCTGGGTAAGTGGGCCTGCTGGGGGCATATGGGGCAGGCTGTTGTCGGGCAGGGTATGGTGGGGCTTCTTTAAAAAAATTTTCTGCAGGGTTTTTTAACAGCTGGCTGGAGGTTGGATGCATAATTTATTGCTGGGCATGGGCTTGGGTATGGTATGCAGAGGCGGGTGCAGGAGAAGCCAGGTGGCGAGGCCAGATAATGAACTCCGGTGATGATGCAGTTATCAGGCGCAGAGAGTGATGAACATGTCTGTTTGACTCTCGGCGAGGCAACTGGCCTTACAGAATCCTTTCCAGAAGGATTTCAACAGACTTTGCCCAGACCCATCAGATGAATCACTACATACAGCAACTATAGCCTTACAAAATGTATTCCTTAAATAGTACAACTTCAATGTTAAAATTCTGTCTTGCTACATGGGCCACAGAGTAAATGTTGTGTCAGCAGGCAGGAAAACAACATTGCAAATCTATGTCACAGACCTTAAGTGACCAAGTGCACTGTCAATGAGCAGTGATATTTTGAATGGAGTCTATTTCTCAGAGCAGCAGGTCTCAACAGTGGGCTTACAATATTCAGTAAACCATGCTGTAAACAGATGTGCTGTCACATAGGCTTTTTGTTCCATTTACAGAGGACAAGGAGTCAATTTAGCATACTTCTTAAGGAACCCTAGGGTTTTCAGAATGTTAAATGAGCCTCAGTTTTAACTTACAGCCACCAGATGCATTTGCCCCTAACAAAAGAGTCAGGCTGTCCTTTGAAGATTTGAAACCTAGCTACTGAAGTCTTAGATGTTATCTTCTTCCAGAATAAGGCTGTCTCATTGACACTGAAAATCTGTTATTTATGTAACCACCTTCACCAATTATCTTAAGTAGATCCCCTGGATAACTTGTCACAGATTCTACATTAGCACTTGCCGTTTCACTTTGCACTTTTAAGTTCTGGGAGCAGATTCATTCCTTAAACCTCATGAACCAACCTCTGCTAGCTTCAAACATTTATTCTATGGCTTTCCCACCTATCTCGGCCTTCATAGAATTGAAGAAAGTTGGGGCCTTGCTCTGGATTAGGCTTCAGTTTAAGGGACATGTATTTGGTCATTGTTATAAAGGAACACCCGAAGATGGGAGATTTATAAAGAAAAGAGATTTAATTGCCTCATGGTTCTGCAGGCTGTACAGGAAGCATAGCACTGGTGTCTGCTTCTAGAGAGGCCTCGGGAAGCTTACAATTATGGCAGAAGGTGAATGGGGAGTAGGCAGATCACATAGAGAGAGCAGGAGCAAGAGAGTGATAGGGGAGGTGTCACATATGTTACAGAGACCAGATCACGTAAGAAGTTGCTGTCGCAAGGACACACCAAGAAGACGGTGCTAAACCAATCATGAGAAACCTGTTCCCATGATTAAATCACCTCCTGTCAGGCCCCACCTCCAACACTGGGGATTTCAATATTCAACATGCATGAAACTGGGGCAGGGACACGCCAAGGTATAACAGGAGGGCTGAGGCTTGCTTGAGCTTCCATCTAGTCTGCTAGAACTTGCTTCATGTCATGGGAAGTTTCTTATCATTCTTGTGTTCATGGGAGGAGCGTTTTAAATTTCCTCCAAGATGTTTTTCCCTTGCAGCCAGTTGCAGAAGCACATGCCTGTAGTCCAGGCTACTTGGGAGGCCAAAGAGGAAGGACCATTTCAGTCCAGGAATTTGAGGCCAGCCTGGACAACATAGCAAGATTCCACCTCAAAAACAAAAACAAAACAAATAACTTTTCCTTTTCATTCAAAACTTGGCTGTTTGTCACAAGAGGCCTGGCCTTTGCTGTCTTTTGGCTTTCAACATGCCTTCCTCACTAAAGCCAATCATTTCTAGCTTTTGATTTAGGGTTTTGATCTAGGGTTTTCAGAATGTTAAATGAGCCTGGTTTCAGCTTACAGTCACCAGATGCATAAGCCCCTAACAAAAAGTCAGCCTGTCCTTTGAAGATCTGAAGCCAGGTATTGACTTTTCCTTTCTAGCTAATAACGTGAGGGACATGCGACCCTTTCTTTCACTGGAACACTAAGAGGCAACTACACAGTATCAATTGGCCTGATTTTAATATTGTGTTTTGACAAATAGGGAGGCCCAAGGAAAGAGAGGGAAATAGGGGAGCAGCCTGCAAGTGGAGCACTCACATGCACAGATTTATCAATTATGTTTGCTGAATGTAATGGGCACCGTTTTTTGTGCCCCCAAACAATAACAGTAATAATTTCAAAGATCACTGATCACAGATATGATATGAAAGACATGGTAATAAAGAAAAAGCTTGAAATATTGTAATAATTACTATATTAGAATACCAAATTATTGAGATATTGCAATAGTTACCAAAATATAACACAGAGACAAGAAGTGAGTACATGCTTTTAGAAAACTAGTATCAACAGACTTGCTCAAAACAGCTTTGCCACAAACCTCCAATTCATAAAAAGAAAAAAATATGCAATATTCGCAATGCACAATAAAGGAAACACAGTAGAACAAGGTATTCCTGTGCTAACTGACATCAGCAGTTCACACTGGGGTTCACTCTTTTTGTATTACATTCCATGGATTTTGACAACTAGATGATGTCCACCGTTAGAGTGCCTTTCAGAATACTTACTTCCCCACAAGACTTCTGTGCTCCCTCTACTCATTCCTCCTTCTCTACTCCCTGGTAACCACAGACGTTTTTAGTGCTCTTGCCTTTCCCAGAACGTCATACAGTTGGAATCATACAGTGCATAGCCTCTTCAGACTGGTTTATTTCATTTAGTATGATGCATTTAAGGTTCCTCCATGTCTTGATGTTTTGATAGTTCATTTATTTCTATCACCGAATAATATCCCATAGGGTAGATGTACCACAGTTTGTCTAGTCATTCACCTCTTGAAGGGTATCATGGTTGTTTTCAATTTGGGGCAATTATAAATAAAGCTGCTATAAACATTCATGCACAGGTTTTTTTATAAACAAAATAATTCAACCCATTTGGGTAAATACCTCAGAGCGATGGAAAGGTAGAGCATAGGGGATTTTTAGTACAGTGAAAGTACTCTGTATCATATTGCAATAGTGCATATGTGACATTTTGCATTTGTCAAGACCTATAGAATGTACTGCACAACACAGAGTGAATCCTATCAGAAGCTATGTTACATTAATAATAATGTGTTGATATTGGTTTATCAATTGCAACAAATGTGCCACACCAATGCAAAGAGAAACCATATCTTGAGGAGGATATGGGAACTCTCTGTACTACCTATTCAATTTTTCCATAAGTTCTATAAACTTAAAGCTGCTCTAAAAATAAGGTCTATTAATTTTAGAAACAAGTATGTGAAGTTTCTAGTCCAAGAAACTCAAATACGCTCTCTTTTCTTGTAACTGATGCCAATAATAGATTCTGTCCATCCTCATCATTAATGATCCCCAAAATATACACCTGCTAGAAGAATCAGGTGCAAGCAAAACTGCGAGAAGTCTTCGCTGAGATACTCTCTTCCTTTTGACAGTCCCCTAGTTCTAAAAACTGGTGACTTTGACAATGTCCCTCCTGTCTCTTTTACTGCAGTTTGACTTAATTGCTAAAAATAAAATTATCCGACACTTACAAAAAAACCTACCAAGCATCAAAGATTGTTCGGTGATTTATGTGTGTTATCTCCGACTCTTGTGACCACGTTTCAAATTCGGTAACATTACCACCATTTCGCAGGTGGAGAAACTGAACCAAAGAAATTGAGAAACTTGCCCAGAGTTATGTCGCTAGCAGAGGACCATTCAAGAAAGTAGGCGCGACTCTGATCACAAAACCTTCCTAATATCTCCACAAAACCTAAGGACCAGATGCCTTTCAACCTTATCTCAAACGATATTATTTGATTTAGGTGGCAGTGAGTACATAAATATAAAAAATACCACATGACTAGCATTTCTTGTTCATAAAGCCATAGAAACTAGAGAACAAACTTCTCACTTCATACTTACAGAAAACCCAGAAATATTAGTCAACTGGATTGCCCGTCACCCTGAAGGTGCTCAGGAGGAAAGCCAAGATGGAAGCCCAATCTCCTTGATAGTAAACCCATTGTTTTTTCCCTTCACCATCACCGCAATCATCTTTCAGGTTTACAGTGAGCTACCTTGTCAGGCTTGAACTTTCATTTGGTTCCACATTTTAAAATAATATTTTACATCCCTTTAAAGCAACTACCTCTTTTGAAATAACAGAAAAAGAAAAAGGATTTGCAGACCATTCTTTAGAGACTATAAATTTCCATTGAAGCATTAACACAATCTATTAGGTCATATTATAGTCAATTGCGCAGAAGAAGAAACCTACTCAACAACATTATTTAATGGCATTTTGATGTGCTGTTTGCTAGACACAATGATGAATGCAAGGACTGAGCAATAAAATAGTGTGGAAAGCAAACAGTCCTCCTGTGATGTTTACTTCCCAGGCTTAAATGAGCTCAGTGCTCACAAATGATTTGCCTTGACATTGGAATCCAACTGGAGTCTGGAATTACTGTAACTGTTTTCGGCTTGGGTGATTTAATCGGCAAATCTTCAATAGTGTACTATGCATGTACTGAACTGATTCCAGACTGAGCAGCCTGATTTCTACACACTACTTGCAGACAACCATTTGTGGGAGGCTCACTAGCATCTGTTCTCCTGCATCTTTATAAGGCAGATGCCCATGGTAATGTGTCAGAACAATTGAAGTCTATGCTTTATATCAGTAAGCCCAAACAAAGAGACATACACAGGAGATGAGTGAAGGCACAGGATTTTTGTTGGTGGTGGTGTTTTAGGAGTTTTAAATCCATCTCAAATCATTCATTCACTTATTCAACAAATATTTCTGTGCAGTTGCACTATGATCAAGCATTGCGGTAGGCCTAGAGGAGTAAGGGCAGAAGGCAGAGGACATGAGAGGGAGGTAAGAAGTGGCTCGTCCAAGCAGAGAATGAAACTGTCAGGTCATATCAATCAATTGAGCACAATCCAAAATAGAGAAGCCTCAACACATTGGGACCCCAATCACCACTGGAATGTGAGATTCTCACATCTGTGTGGTGGAAGGAGGCATTCAAAATATTCATGGAGGTTTATTTTTCCCCGGTCATGTGGTTTTTTTATTATTATAATATTTTATTTTACTTTAGGTTCTGGGATACATGTGCAGAATGCTCATGTTTTTTGCATAGGGATACATGTGCCATGGTGATTTGCTGCACCTGTGAGGGTCGCTGTGTTTTATACTCACTACTCCCACCACTGTTTTCCATCCTATTTGGCAGATGAACTGCCCTCCACTCCTAGCCTCCTAGAAGAGAGATATCAGGATCCACAAAAGGGCATAGCCTGGCAGGCCCCTCTTCTCTTTGAGTACTGACATCCTAATGCCTTAGAGAAACATGGAACACAGGAGACAAAATGTTTCAGGAATCGGGCTGCGACAAGAGTGGCTTTCTCTTTTCTCCTGATTACACCACATCCTCACTGTTATGAAGATTCTCCGAAGTTTAAAAGGTAAGAGAAAAGGTGGGAGTGGAGTTGTGAATGGTGGAGGATCCTGTGCCCTGATTTCTAGCAGAAACCCCATGGAGGCAGGCAAGCCAAGACAGAGGATCACGGGAGACAGGGCTTTCGACAGTGTGGACAAGATAATCGTGCTTTGGTGCTGCACAGAGAGAAAGGAAGATCCCACTTGCATGGAACCTGGTATGGGAGAGAATGACCACCCCTGGGGTCATGAGGGGAAACACAGGGGCAATCCCCGTGGGCCAACCGCGGGACCAGATGTGATTGTGACAGTCTAGGCAGACATGACTTGTCAGCTTGGGTGACTTCAAGACTAGATACATCTTCCCCTGGTGTCTTACGACATTTGACCATAGACTTCTAGTCTAACCATAGGGAAAAAGAGGATCCCAAGTATCTGAGATTAAGTTTATGTTAGCTTAGGTAGAAATGCAAAATAAAAATTACCTTGAATTATGGGAAAGCAAGAAATTTGTATTTCTTGCAGCATCTCCGTTATGGAGTGAGACAAAGTGCTGTTACAGCTGACTGGTAGGTTTTAAGGAACTCCAAAAAATTAAAGTTTCAAGTCCTTTTCCCATCCCAAAATTTTTTTTAAAAAAAAGATACCATTAAGAAAAATCCCTTCTGTAAAAGATTTTGAGAAGTATCCTCCCTATCCCTTTAAACTCACGAAAAGGAAAACAACAGTGGAAATACTTCCAACTAGAATTGGAGTTTTGGAAGAGGAGGGCATCCTGAAAAGTGCTTGGCTTTGCAGATGCCAGTTGGTGGAGCCATCCCCAGGCCTTTCCCTGACCAGCTGCCCACGGACCCACCGCAGGGGCTGTGTCCTCACTGTGACACAGCTGGCCTGTGTCACATGAGCTCTGCCCTGAAGAGGTCCCTGTGTGGACCCAGAGCCCTCTGAGTGCTCCACCCACTTCTCTGAGGATACCTTTGGGCAGAGGCTCCCATTGCCAGGGGCCTTCTCTGTGCAGGAACTCCAGAGTCACTCAGGATTCTTCAGAGAAACAGAACCAGTGGGATAGAGAGAGATGTGGTGGGGGAACTTATTTTTAAAGGAATTGGCTCACATGACTGTGGGGACAACCAGTCGGAAAAGTTCAGGGCAAGCTGGGAGACCTAAGGAAGAGCTGATGTCATCAAGGCCACCTGAAGGCAGAGTCTCCTCTCCTCCAGGAACCACAGTTTTTTCCTTCCAAGGTCTTCAACTGACGGAAGGCTCATCTGCTTTACCCAGCATCTACTGACTTCAATGTTAATTATGCTGGACGCAGTGGCTTACGCCTGTAATCCCAGCACTTTGGGAGGCCAAGGAGGGTGGATCTCGAGGTCAGAAGATCGAGACCATCCCGGCCAACTTGGTGAAACCCCATCTCTACTAAAAATACAAAAATTAGCCAGGTGTGATGGCAGATGCCTGTAGTCCCAGCTACTCAGGAGGCTGAGGCAGAGAATCGCTTGAATCCAAGAGGCGGAGGTTGCGGTGAGCCGAGATTGCGTCACTGAACCACTCCAGCCTGGGCAACAGAGTGAGACTCTGTCTCAACAAATAAATAAATAAATAAATAAATAATAAATAAATAAATAAATAAATAAATAAACGTATGTTCATTACATCTGAAAAATGCCTTCCCAACCACATTTAGACTGTTTGACCAAACATCTGAGCACCATGGCTTAGCCAAGTCCCCATGCAATGAACCACTGCAGCATGCAGACAGAGCTGGATCCCCAGCTGCTGCCCTTGGTCACAGACACAGCAATGCTCACTACCCCCACGCTCTGCTTTCTCTATAGATCTCTGCCTGCTCAGCCCAGCGGCTAGCCTCAGTGAGTCATCTCCCTCCTCACACCCTCATCAGCCTCCAGCCACTCCCCTTCACAGACCAGGGTTACTGTCTGTCTGCATTTAGGATCCCATTTGGTGAAGGAGCATCAAGGGTACCCAGGTAGATCCCGGGGTCTCCAAGTGTCTCCTCCTGTCCATACCCTAAAGCCCTGTGAGCCACATCTGCAAAAGATCCTTCAACCACCAGCTCTGGTCTGCGGAGGAGAGATTCCTCCACACTTGTAGCAATGCCAGTGCCACTGACACCTGGAAACTGATGGGTGTTGGGCTTTCCCATGAAGCAGAAGGATGTACATCCTTCCTGCCATACAGCCTAGCATCCTGATCCCGAAGATTAATTCTTAATGACAATAATGGTGGTAGCAGTCATGACGATGATAATGGGGGTGATGAAGAATAAAGAAATTAGTTCCCATTCAGGTGAAGCATGATGGCTCATGCCTGAAATCCCAGCACTTTGGGAGGTCAAGGAGACAGATCACTTGAGGTCAGGAGTTAGAGACCAGCCTGGCCAAAATGGTGAAACCCTGTCTCCACTAAAAATACAAAAATTAGCTGGGCATGGTGGTGTGAGCTATCCAGGAGACCACAGTAGTCCCAGCTACTTGGGGGACTGAGGCAGGAGAATCACTTGAATCTGGAAGGTGGAGGTTGCAGTGAGCTGAAATAGCCTGGGAGACAGAGTGAGAGTCCATCTCATGAGAAAGAAAGGAAGGAAGGAAAAAAAGAAAAAGAGAAGAGAAGAGAAAGAAAGAAGAAAGCAAGCAAGAAAGAAAGAAAGAAAGAAAAAAGAGAAAGAGAAAGAAAGAAAGAGAAGAAAGAAAAGAAAAAAGAAAGAAGAAAGAAAAAAAGAAAGAGAAAGAAAGAAAGAAAGAAAGAAAGAAAGAAAGAAAGAAAGAAAGAAAGAAAGAAAGAAAGAAAGAAAAAAGGAAGGAAGGAAGGAAAGAAAAATTAGTTCCCATTCCCATTCAGGTATAATTGCTTGCTTCTAAAATTCAATAATTAGAATAAACAGACTGAGGCCTAGCACAGATGGTCACCCTTTCACCTCTAGAGAAAGTGGAAAGTAAGTTATTTTCATTAAATCTGCTTGTCAGATAACCCCAGTTATGTGATATTTAACATCAGTTTACTCCCCAAAAGAGAGAAGCCCAGGTAAATGCAATAGAAACAATCTAAAATGACTGTGAGCTGCGACCTCTTTCTGGAAGATGCGTGTTAACATGTAGACAGTTTTACCCAACACGTTTGGTATTCTTTAAATCTAAATGCTTCTTTATGAAGAGAGCCTTGACACAGATCTGGAGCTATCTGGGGAACCGATGGAGCCGACAAGAGCTGGCAGCAGTCAGCTTAAGCTACGCAATGATGTTGTGATAAAACCCGTGGTAATTTTGATACCATGATAAAAGATTACTCCAAATCTTCTACCCTCACGTAGTAATTAGTATTAAAGGCTTTCCTAGGTTGGCAGATTTTTTTCTGTTGTAGATTTAATTTACAGATGGTTTGCTAAAACGAAAAGCAGACATACATTGAAAATCTATAAATGCATTTGTACATAATGAATTGAGGCTGCTCCTAATTAGTGAAGGAAGAAAAATGCAGAAGGCGGAAGGATTTCTTTGGCCTTGGACAAAAGCATCTGAATCCATTTTACTTCCTTTAATATGCGTGTGCCATGCTTTCAGAGCTCCATGGAGGGGACGATATCAGAGCTGGGAATTGGAGGTTCTGCGCCTCCCCGGATGACACCTGTTTGTGTCCTTGACAGCTCCTGGAAAATCATGCAGTCCTGCAAATCCCATGAAAGAGGAATTGAAAGAATTGAAACGTGTGTGCCATTAGGGAGCAGCAGTTTTGTGAGAACACCACCAAGAAAACCTTTTTTGTTTCTTCCTGTGTCCCATTTACAAAGAGGCAAATGATTAAATTTGCTTCACCGAATTAAAGTTCTCCAGCTTCCTGCTGGGTGCCGGGGCACATTTCTGGAATACCACCTGCAGGGCAGCTGCTCTTTTCTACATGGCCTGAATATCATTAAATGGCATCGGACTCCTGACATGCTGTCGGAAATTTTGGCTTGCCACAGGGTGACTCTGGGTTTTGCGGAAGCAGCAAAGGCATAACAGCCACTTTATGGGCAGACACAAATGTCCTCAGTGTTTATGTAGAAAAGCCAGAGAGGAATCCAGTGCAAAACCTGCCCTGGGGATGACTCAGAAAGGAAAGAAAGAGAGAGGGAGGGAGGGAGACAGAAAGGAAATGAGACAGAGAGAGAGAGGGAGGGAGGGAAGGGGGGGAAGAAGGAGGGAGAGAGGGAAGGAGGGAGAGAGGGAAGAAGGGAGAGAGGGAAGGAGAAAGAGAAAGGTGAGAGAGAGAAGAAAGGAAGAAGGGAGGGAGGAAAAAGGCAGGGAAAGAGTGAGGAAGGAAGGGACAGAGGGAAGGATGACTCTTTCTCTAAAGGTCACATGAACTGGTAGTCCCTATTTATATGTCCATATACATAATTTTATCTTTAGATAATACTTTGAGATGCCATCAAAATATCCAACAATAAGTTGGAAATGTGCTGTAAATACCCCATTTGTGTTCATCTTCATTCAACATTC